>CM065591.1:63101217-65501217 GCA_033119425.1 Bufotes viridis
TGATCTGAAGGCGTCTTGCCACATAATTAAATGTTGGAATTTTCCAGTACATGACTTCTGGTCAAAACTAGGAGTCAGAGCCAAAATTGAAAACAGAGTCTAACTAGTAATGACTTGTTTTAAGGGACTAAAGCACAGTTTTTTTTTATATTTTTTTATAGCAAAATCCATTTGTTCCATTATATGGTAGTATTATGTGGGCTTTGAATGACAATGTTGTATGTGCAGTATGGGTAGTGTTATGTTAGATATTATTTTGGCATTATGGTATTATTTAGACATTGCATAGCAGCATTATTTCAACACTGATTGGTGATATTTTATTAGAATTGTACAGAAGTATCAATCTGTGTTTTATACTTTATGTACATTTTAAAATTATGAGAGTATATAACAATATCTATGAGCCAGGGCGTATAAGCTTTGGATTTGAGAGAGAGGTACAGTACACTGCTTCTTTGCTGGGTTAAAATTCATACTATAATAGAGTGGTATTCTCTTCTCAAATCACTGTTTCTAGTTACATACTGTACATACTGTAGGTGCAAATGTGTGCTGGGTCGGGTCGTGGAGCAGTGAATAATCCCTTAAAAATGTATTGAAAAATTTAAATTTAGTTGAATGCTCCTAAAATGTAGTATACATTTTATATGCTTTTATCTCCAGTAGTTCAGAATGTGCTCGTTTGTTACTGTTTTGGCTCACTTTTCATGTCGGATCAGTTGCTATTCAAGTCAGGTCCAAAATAATTTGTACTCATAAATATGTCTATAATTAATTTAAAAAAAAAACAGAGAGAAAGGCTGCATATTGACAGCTGGCATCACTAGTGTACACTCCTCCACATGGAGTCTACATAGAGAAACAGCTCATATTAGGAGAGCAAATCCCACACTCTGACCTTCCCGATTCAGCTGCTTATAATTTACAGAGTTACGTTACCACTGGAACTGGAGGATATTCTTGGCTTTGGCTAAGGTATTATTAGATTTTGTGATGACTGTCTCATGGGAGTACATTCTGTAAATTAGAATGTAGGTTCCTCACCCTAATAAAACTTAAAGTGTACCTAACCTTTTAACAAACTTTGTATAAATCACTAGTACAGTATGTGTGCATGAGGAATAGCACTATTTCTGGGCTTATATAACTTGTATCTGGCATTTTTTAGCAGTTTTCTCCTCTGTATGCCAATTTATAGTTCTGGATTCTAGATGCCATCCTCTGCACACAGAAAGTAGAATCTTTCTCTTATTCACTTACAAGCAACACCGGGATCATAGAGAACATTATAGAGAACTACTATCCTGCATGTATGTGATTAAAACACTTGGGTGGAGACAAAAACTGTCAATATAGTCTCTCGTACTGTGCCTGTCTCTGAGTTCCTGCACACTCCTCCCCTCTCCCCTCTCCATAGACTTGTATTGGCATGTGTATTCTGATAAATCAGTGAGCTTCTGGAAAATTTTCAAAGAGAAAAACATTTAACAAAGAAGACAGGGGAGGGGAGTAAACAGCTGATAACAGGAGAACTAGACGTTTCTCTCTGATAAGGTATATTACAAAGTTTCATATGTCTGCTAGTACTTAAATTAGCAACCATTTAATGCAAATGTTACACAAAGCCCAACCCAATTTCAGATAAAATCTTGAATGTACTAACCTACTCCTTCAAGCCTGTATACTTTGGAGAGCGGCTTTGTTCAAAAGGTCCCTGGAGAATAACATGAAAATAGCCCCAGCAGCAATATGTGGATGAATCTGACAGCAAGTCCTTAATCTCCCTGCATCTCCACTCCAGGAAAAATTAAGTATTAGGCCTGAATCACATCACCGTGCTCGGTCCAGAAAATACGGCCTGTGTGTCGGCCACATCTCTGAGACCAACTGTGGATCTTCTGACCCAAACTAACTGTAATATAGTGAGTTATGATACAGTAAGTCTCTATCTGATTGTTGGTCTGTACTGTACTCTCGTAATGAGGTGAGCACTGTACAATAAAACCAGGATCAGATAGGAACTGACCACATCGTAAACTATGGATGTAGTAGGGTTAACACACATGCTTTATGAGACGTGTTATCTAAACTAAATGCAACTAAATGCATTATGCAATTGCTTTTCAATGCCTTTTGTTTCAAGATGACGCTATGAGTTAAGAAATTTGAGTTAAGAGTGTGTGTGTTACCCCTGCTACATCTGTACTATGATACACTGAGTTCAGGTTAGGGGAGGCGATCCGGGAGATGTGGTCAACACATGGGTTGTGTATCCTAGACCGAGCATGGTTATGTGAAACAAGCCTTACACACTATTCACTTAAAGGGGTTGTCTCATGAAGACAGCCCCAGTCCATAAGCCATGTTAGGACATAATTACCTCATTGAGGGTCTGATACTCGGGAGCACCCTCTTTGAGCTGGAACCAATGAGCTGTCCTGTTACAACATGCACACATTTTTATAGGAGTTTCCGATAATCTATAATTTATGACAACCTAATAGCCATCAGGTCCCATTGGTAACAAATTATCATTTAAGAGCTTTTATCTTGCATACATGTATATTTTGCCCTGATCAATATTTTCTGGTGATTTTATTTTTTTGGAGGCTACCATATTGATCCTGCAGTATTGAAAATATATATAGAATACACATGAAATACACACTCAAAGCAAAGAAGACCTAAAAGGTTAACAGACAAAGTCACGTTTTCTATCTGTGAGAAGCTGTCACCACACAGCGGGCAGTTTTTGAGATATTTCAGTGATCAATAATAGGTCAGTGTACTGACTTCCTTTCTATTCACAGAACATAAAGCAAAGTGTGTAAATGTCTTTGAAACACATCTCAATGACCTTAATGTTCAGCTCCCAGACTCTGGGGTGAAGTTCTGATAATGAAGGGTATCAGGTCAGCTCAGAAAATAATTACCTGGAAAGCAAAATTCATTTGTAGGACTTGCTAGAACACCCCGACCGTCACACCAAATGTGTACCCCCCAGGCCATTATCTCTGACCGTGCCATGTTTTGCTTTAATTCCCCCCTTGTGACATGGTGATTGTTACCTCTAATGCATCTGAAGACACTTAGGTAAAATGTCTCCCCTTTATTGCAAGTCCAAGCTCATTACTTACTGCCCTGCTATGCAGAATAAGATTTGCTATATGCTGGAAGACAATGCCTTGCATTTGTCATTTGTCATATTAAAGTGGTTATCCAACCACTATAATGACCCTGCTCCCAATGCCTCATATAGGTTATACTTACCCCGCTCCCCGACACCCGCGTCGCTCTTAATCCCCACACTGCTACTGCTGCATCTCCCTGTCGCATGGATCAAAATATCCGGTGATGGGGGGAGGGGGAGGGGGGAAGCCAAAACACTGCAAAAATTGGTGCACTACAATGGTAAATGCAATTGACAATATATGGCTAAACCCTCACTCTAATGTTAAAAATGAGACTTTTGCCAATATATTCTTATATCAAGAACATGCCGGAGCCTGTGCACCTTGTCAAGGTCTCTCATAGTGGCACGGGACCTAACGCTAACCTACCTGAGTCCTATGTGCAATTACAGGGGCCGAATGGGCTATTACAGGAGCATAAGGTCTGACACACAGCAAACAACTCCCAGTTTCCTCCAGCGTGAAATCACACATGCAATGGGAGGAGGCTGTGAGTCCTACCTATCACTGAGTCATGTGACGCAGGCTACACAGGTGCACCTAAATAATACTTAGCCCAGAGTTTACACACCTCCAGGTATACATATACAAGCGAACTGACAAAGCAAAGTGGTCTCGAAAAGCAGAGAAATGCTCAAAACCCCAAATGTTGTTGCGCATTTCTAACTGTGGGAGCAGATCCTGCACATGTGATCCGTTGCTAACAGCAATCCCCAGAAAACGGACCACATGTACCATAAGAACATCCTACACAGGATATCTAAATGTGTGGATGTAATTGATTATGTAAAACAAAACACTGCAAAAATTGGTGCACTACAATGTCAAATGCAATTGACAATATATGGCTAAACCCTCACTCTGATGTAAAAAATTAGACTATTGCCAATATATTCTTATATTAAGAACATACTGGAGCCCGCGCACCTCGTTAAGGTCTCTCATAGTAGCACGGGACCTAACTCTAACCTACCTGCACCGTATGGGCAATTACAGGGGCTTTATGGGCTATTACAGGAGCATAAGGTCCAACACACAACAAACAACTCCCAATTATCTCCAGCGTGTAATCACACATACAATGGGAGGAGGGAGGAAGATATAAGCCAATAGCAGGCCTCGACGGAAGGTGGTGCTAGGGTGGCTTGTCCCTGTCACGGCCTGGTATTGGCTGCTCCACCTTGTTGCCAGATTTTTGATCCGCGTGAACGGGAGAAGCAACGTGGGTGGTGGGGAGCGGGGTAAGTATGACTAGAATGAGGGGCCGGGGCATTGGGGGGCATTATAAGGTTTGGATAACCCCTTTAAACATTAAAAATATTTTGTAATGAGCGAAGTTTAGAAAAATTCAATTTGGCTGTTTTGCCAAATTTTACAAAGAAATTCAGTTTGTGACAAACTGTCACGAAGCGCATTCCATTGTATGTAGCGGGCATAATGACAGGGAACGGCTATTGTCCTGCGTCCCATCATAAAACCCCTCAGATGCCGCGTTCATTGCTGATCACGGCATCTGAGATTAAAATTAAAGTCTTTCAGGGGCTAAAAGGCTTGATTGAAGACATTGCACAAAATTGCCATCATGCTGACCGGGTGTGGTGATGTCATCACTGATGATGTCACCATGTCTGGCCAACGCAGTGATGCACCCCCACCTGGGATTTTGCACGATTTCTGCAATCAAGATGGTGGCAACGGCCTCTTCGCGTGCAAATGGATGAGGTGAGTATGTTCTTTTTTTTTTACTGCCACTGGAAAAATAAATTAGTTACCACGAAGCACGAGGAAATTCGGCTTTGCGATAAATCGAATTTTTCCTGAAATTCGGACCGAAGTCTACTTTGGATACTTCGATTCACCCAACACTAATTATATTCTTCTATATATAAATATATGCTTCTCATGATGCTGTAGTGTGTAGGTTGATGGCGGGAGCGTAACAACCATAGCGGCAGACCATGCGACTGCTATAGGGCTCAGGGCAAGAGGGGGCCCATTCTTAGTTGGGATTATCTCCTCTTGTACTGCAGGCGAAAACTTGATCAGGAACAACTTTTAGCAAATGAGGCAAGATCATTGAAAAGGGTTTAGGCTGAAACCCTTCTGTCCTGTGTGGGGGCCTGGTTTGATCCTTGCTATGGGGCCCTTAATTCTCTATGTACGCCACTAGTTGATGGTGCTATACATTTAAATATTACTAATAAAAATATGGCCATTTAATACTGAATCATTAGTAATAACTGTGTTATCTATCTATCTATCTGTCTATCTCTCTATCTATCTATCTATCTATCTATCTATCTATCTACCTCATATCTATCTATCTATCTATCTATCTATCTCTCTCATATATATCAATCTAAATTCATAATGTGAGACAGCACTCCAGATGAATACTGAATCATTAGTAATAACAGTGTTATCTATCTATCTATCTATCTATCTATCTATCTATCTATCTATCTAGCTATCTATCTATCTAGTGATCTATCTACCTACCTACCTATCTACTGGAGCTTTCTTTCCTTCCTTGCAGATTCTTTTATAATGTTTGCTGATGTGACAGTTTCCAGCAGATGTGGCAGATCTGTCAGAATTATCTATTAATCATTATCTCCCTCAGTCATGTCAGTTAAACCATTTTTCAGTCTTATCGGAACGAACGCTCTGAAAACCTGAGGCCGCTGAATATAAGCAGTCGTATAGCAGAAGCCTTGTGATGGGGAAAACACAGGCAATGGCACTCAGCTCTGTGGACATTAGGGAGAGTTGTGTGTGTGTAGAGGAGTCATGACTAAGAGCAGGTGTGCTCGAAACACGTAGACGATCCTCTGCAGACCCACGTTAGGAGTTTGGGATTCTCTTGCTGCACAAATGAATTTTTTGTACCGTATTCGATAAAGGAACCAAAAAAAAATCTTTTATTGGAAAAGTGCTGGACGTGTTTATTGTCTTGTGTGTAGAGGAGCCGGGAATTATAGTCGGCTGAAAGGTTTTATGATAACCTTAATAATGATTACACTTAAAGTGTTCCCCAAGATTGCTTCCCTGAGATCATGACAACCTGACACCATCAACCAGTAGATGACCATAAGGTCTATGCTGTTGCTGTGCTATGATTTTTTATGGGTGACAACTCTATCAAACGTAATGTAAGATTCTGACTTTGGCACCTCTATAAATTTGAAATACCCCAAAGGGATTGTTTCACCAAAATTATCCGGCACCTGGATTTGAATATTTTTGTAATTGCATCTAATAAAACATTTAGTATAGCCACTGAGCTATTGAATAAAATATATATGTAGATCACCACCTGCTGTTTTTTTTAATTTCCTGTTCAGATCACTGAGTTGGTCGCACACGCTCAGTTTAAATCTTCAGCCCTATCTTCTGTTAGAAGCTGTGGCAGTTATAGGGAAGGAGCTACAGCAGTAAGGACATGCCCCTTGTGACAGGACATGCCCCTGAGCTGCCATCCTGAAATAAATCTAGCAGAACAGTTGGAGCAATGATTAGGGGGATCTCTGGATGTATATCAGGTACAAAGGCTGGTTCTAGCCTTGTTAGAAATATATTTTCTTGTACTGTAGGATGTCTGAATTTTATTTATTCAGTAATAGCATATCCCCTTTAATGGGCCATTTGACAAGAAATGGTTTGCACACCATTACTCCTGTCCCCTCTCCTGACATATCCATTTTAGTATTTGGTTGTATTTCACATTCAATGACCATTGTGGAGCATCTATTCTTATGACTCCATGTTGTTTCATTCCTCTATAATTCCTTCAAGCAGTTTTTGAATGAATTGCCAACTGGGTGATACCAGTTTGGGATGGGTCCCTGCAGAGTCTGACACTAGCCAATCAGTGCTGCCAGGGGCCCACCCCCAACTGGTAACTCCCAGTTGACAATATATTCAACTTCTAGTAGAAATAATAGAGGGACTGTGCAGCATAGAGTCATAGAAATAGATGCCCCAGAATTGTCATTGGATGGGGAATGGAAATAGTTACCAAAACACGTCACAGTCCTCTTTAAATCACAGTTTATTTTCTCCATAGCCGTCTTTAAAATTCCCAGTCTCCATTTACATTGTATTGTATTAATAGAAAGATCTGCTCCAGCAGCCGTACGGCTTTTTTTTTTGTGACAAAAGTGATTCCCCGATGTTTTCTGCCACCCTGCTGTGTATATGGAGTTACGGAGCAGAGTGTTATGGGTGTCATGGGAGAGTGCGAATCTGTCTGGGGATTTCTTTACATCCCCTCCATTACAGCTTGTTTAGACTTTCCAGGAATTACCATAGGATGAGTAACATAAAAATAAAAACCACCAAGCCTCAGAACTTGATTAATCGCACGTGTCAGGGTTTTGATTGATCATCCCGCATTTTCTCCTGTCTTAAAACAGATAATATTTCCTCGCCGCCCTACAAGAGGGGTCCCTTGTACGGACAAGCCCGCAATAGAGATGGCTTGGAGGAACAGCATGGGAAAAATCAGCATGTGGATGTAAATTGATGAAAGTGGCACTTACCAGCTACTGATCATTAGCATGTACAAGCTCGGATTTTAGCTGGGCAGCCTGACCCCGCACCACCTGTAAAACGCTCCTACGGTGCAGGCCCTGTGCTTAAAATGGTAAATTATAAATGAAGAGCCTCTAAAAGCAGTGGCAGGCAGCGCGGCACAAAGAAAGATGGCTGGGACGTGGAATATTACTGCTTTACCTTATAAATCTGTAATTGCCCTGATGCTACCACAGGTAGAAGGGCTAAAAGGGAATAATAGGAGTTCTGCGCCTTAGGGGTGACAACTGATTAATACGGTGCGTTCGCTGAAATATGACAATCTGCTTCTGCCAGCACGGCTTTTATACACATAAACGGCATTTTATATGATGTAATTGAGAGAAAAACAATGAAAACAATGCTTTGTATCATCAGCGGAGAACTGCAGCGCTGAACGCTTTGAAGATGGTTGATAACTGGAGACATTGTTTCCCGACATAAATGTTGCAGCAATAAAATGAGTAAATAATTTGTTTATTGGCATTTTCTTATTCTACTGGTAGAACAGGATGAGGCTTTTCTGCAGGTTTTCCTTAGGCCTCTTTCACGCAAGCAAGTTTTCGGCGCGGGTGCGATGCGTGAAGTGAACGCATAGCACCCGCACTGAATCCTTACCCATTCATTTCAATAGGTCTGTGTATATGAGCGTGGTTTGTCTCGCATCAGTTCTGCGTTGCATGAGAATCACAGCATGTTTCTATATTCTGCGTTTTTCACGCTACCCTGGCCCCATAGAATTGAGTGGGGCTTCAGTGAAAACAGCATTGCATCCGGATGTAATCCGGATGCAGTCCAGGTGCAATGCATTTCTCATTGATGATTGCTAGGAGATGTTGTTTGTAAGTCTTCAGTTTTTTTTCACGCGGGTCAAAAATGCATCAAAGCTGATTGCGCCCATGCAGAAAAAACAACGGAACGCAATTGCAGACAAGAATTGCTTGCAAAATGGTGCAAGTTTCACTGAACGCATCCTGAGCCAATCTGTATGGTTCGTGTGAAAGAGGCCTTATTGTGGTTGAGTGTGCATTGAGGTTTTTAAAATAAAACTGTTCAAGCGGGGGAAAACAAAAAACAAAAAATCAAATCTGTGTCATTATTGTTATATTGTATTTCCACCCTTTAACATCATTTTTTTCCCCTTAATCTAAATAGGTTTAATGTTCTGCATTGATTTATTTCTTAATATGTATTTTAAGTGGTCAGAGCTATGGTTTTGTGGAACAGAGCCCCAAAATCCCTGCACAGAGTACAGGAAAATTATAAAATTGCAGCTTCCTGCAGGCAACACTAGGGGGAGTTTAGGAACGTTGTGCATACTGTTAACCATTAAATAAAACAGTACACAGTCAGCTTCGTGGCAGCTACAGGCAGCTGTATTTTTATCATTTTTATCATGATTCATAGTTATAGTGAAATGCCTTGTTGCCGCACTCCTACCCTGCCGGTGTGCCTCTCATGTCTGCCACTTCTGTGGTCCTGTTTTCTGTGGATGACGCCCCACTTTTGTTCCCCACCACTCCATAGACCAGGGCTGTCCTGCCCAGAGTCCTGCTTACAGGTAGTGTCTGTCTGCTTTAACTATGCTGATTCCAAGCTCTTTTAAAGTTTTTTTTTTGTTTAATAATAAACTGCACAGAGTACCCCAAACTCCGCATATTTTTGCTCTTTGTAAATGTTTTTCATGTCACCACTTTCCTTCCCCTATTCTCGGCATCACTGCATCCTGGGAGGATGTTTACATGCAGAGCTTCCTGTTTTTATCAGCTTCCTGCTGTTTTTTATTTTTTAACCAAACCCAGCATGCTTTTTTCTGTACTGTATCTCAGGGCTTGCTCTGCCTACCTAACATGGAGAGTAGAGGTATAGGAGGCACAACTACTCCAGAGAAACAGAGCAAAGCATGCTGGCTTTGGTTAGAAAACCCATCAGAAAAGTGATGAACACAGGAAGTTCTGCATGTAAACTTCCTGCCAGGATGGAGTGATGCTGAGTACAGGGAAAGGAAAGTGCTGTCATGAAGAACAGTAACATAAGACTAAAATAATAAATGTTCGGGGTACTCCGGGATTTAAAAAATCCATTATGAAACTAGAGAAATCCTTTAAAAGCCCAGATTGCACCATAGTCTTTCTGCATCTGTCTAATTTCTCCACTGTTCTGGGTTTTAAAACCTCTCCGTCAGTAAATCTTCAGATCTCCTAACATTGATGAATCAATAACATATCATCTGCTCTTCCTTAGTGTTTCCATGATACGTTGCACAGAGCCTTAAATGCTGCCTGACTTTACTTGCCTACGTCCCACTGTGTTTGTCTATGTGAAGAACGGCAGGGCTGGCTGCGCAATATTGTGAGGAGGCAGAAAGGAGGGGAGCGGAGTAACAGCTCTGTGTTATGTAACCACACCAGCAGGCTGACCTTCACATCCGTTCTTTGTGTGATTTTTACTGACAGTCATTTCTACTTCTAAGACCAGAAGTAGATATTAATAATTTGATCTTACCGGTAAAAGGGCCTTTGTCACAGAGAGCGACTGGTTTGTTACAGATGCTATTTAGTCTGTTATGATGCAGTTCTCATAGGGTATAGGTGGTGTGCCTCATACCATACAGATGATATGTTATGATTAGGGATGAACGAATTTCATATTTTGAAGTTTGTGTGCGGGTTTGTGTTGTGGTATTTACTGAATTGCGTTTTGGATTCCGTTACCACGGACCATAACGCACTTCTATGACGGAATGCAGAACGGAATGGATTTAGAGGCCTTTTGTTATTCATTCCTTCATAATAGGAGCCTATGGCCTGCATAACGGATCCGTCCGGTTTCCGTTATGCAGGAGAGGACTGCAGGAGAGGACTCCAGCATAACGGAAACAGGACGGATCTCTTATGCAGGCCATAGACTTCGGTTAGGACGGAATGAATAATGCAAATGCAAATCGGAGGCCAATGAATTTAAGGATAAATTTGATCCGCCGCAAAGCTGAATTTCCTTGTACTTTATGGTAGTAAATTGATTTAACCTGAAATAGTGCAAAAAACTAAAAATCATACATACCTGCTCCATTTGCTAGTGATGGGCCGGCCACCGCCATCTTACTTGAAGATCTCGGCCGAAATCCCGTGTGCAGCGATGTTCGCCGTCACCACGCCAGACGGCGTGATGATGTCATCTCGGGCCGCGCAAGATTTTGTGCCAGATCTTCAAGCAAGATGACGGCCGGCTCGGGTAAGTATGATTTTTTTTAAATGTTATTTTACACCATGTTATATACATCAGATGCCGCGATCATGTATAAATGCGGCATCTGAGGGGTACAATGACGGGAGTGGCACAATCGCCGCTCCCTGTCATTGCACCCACTACTCACAAAGAAATGTGCTTTGTGACAAAGTAATTCGTCATGAAGCTAATTTTTTTGCAAATTCGGCAAAGCAGACAAACTGAATTTCCGAATACTTCGCTCATCTCTAGTAGCAGTCATGGTCTTGTCAAATGGAGAGGGCGCATGCCCAGTTCCTTCCCTGAGGCTGATGCCAGCACAGGCAAGGAACGCTATGTCGGAACTGCGCATCGCGAGATTTACGGTGATATAACTGTGAGCAAGGAGGAGATTGGTAAAACGGAGGCGGTGCTGGGCTCCTTCACAGGCGTGGCTGGGCACAAGAAAGGTTCATACCACCCCTTGGACACATTAACACCCTGATTTACATATCAATAAAATAATTTTTTACATTGAATAAAAAAGCACAGCGCTATGGCACTAGCGGACTAGCTAGCAGCGATCTAGCTATGCATGCCCGCATCTATATAGGCTATAACCTGGTGACAGAATCCCTTTAAGCTAAATTATTATCAAACTGATGATGTCAGCTTAATTGGGTTGTCCAGCCTTTTGTCCTTTCTTAACTGTTCCCAGCAGCTGTTGTACCTTGTGCAAAAAATCATACTTACCTGGCCCCTGCCTCTTTGTTCAGCGATCTTCCGGTCCCCGGCCTATGGTTACATGGAGCCCTGGCATGTCCCCAAGAGGCACGTTACTGCTGGGTGATGTCAGAACAACAGTGGAAGTGGAGATCTAAGACCACTAGAGCCAAAAAATGGGATATTGGTGCAAATTTACTTTTTATGGACAGTCCCCTTAAAGGTAGTCTGTTACCCCCCAAAAAACTGTTTCAAAATCAGCATTCTACCATGTAGGACAGGCAGTCTGAATCATACGGTACCTCCTTAGTGACACAAAACAGGATGAGAGGATCAGTGTTTGATAAGAAAGGTATGGTTATGTTTTAGAGGTCCTACCTGTACCCTACATGGTGGTATCATGATTATCTTGAAGTTAATTTTGGAGGTGACAGACTCCCTTTAAAAGGGTTATCCAGAATTAGAAAAGCATGGCTGCTTTCAAAAACAGTGCCACATCTGTCTATAGGTTGTGTGTGGAAGTACAGCTTAGCTGCTATAACTTCTATGGAGTAATACCAGCTACAACCCATAAACAGGTGTTGCACTGTTTTTGGAAGAAAGCAGCCATGTTATTCTAAATCTGGGCAACCCATTTAAGTATATTAGCAAAAAATGCTGGCAGAAAATATGAATATTTTTGTCCCAGTGCACTCTTCTATTTGCTGTTCTCTAGAAGCTTATTTCGACTGCTCTGTGCGAAAAAATAAAAATATAAATTCAGTTGCCATCCTACATCTATTAATGATGATTCAAGAATGGCATCCAGTTTTACAACAGGCTGTGAAGCGAGATGATTTCTCCATCTCTTCTGCACTGACCTCTAATGGCCACTGCAAAAACTAAAGTATCTAAGATTTTATTCCTATATGGATTTTCACATATTTTAAAGATACATTGTTAAATACAGAATACAAAATGTGTATGCAGTTTGAATGATTCATCATATGTTTTTTTGTGTAGTGCTTTTAGATGTAGATAAGAATTCAAATTAATATTTGTATACTAAGAAAGTGGTTTACATAAGCTCTATTATGCAATTCCATCTTTAAAATGTGAGGTTCACATGGTGAATTAAATAAAAATTGGCTGTTGTGAAAGAGCTAATCATACCAGACATTTCCTCCTACACACGGCGGATTTAAAGGAGTGAACATTTTATGTGCTACCTCACCTATTTTATTACTTATTATATTCCTGACTGATTCATTGCTTACTATAAAGCTATGGAGATGATTTACATTATTATTTTTACTGATATCTTTGAGGTTTTAAAATGACTACACACACTTCTTGTTTCTACATTCTCACCCTCCTTTATTAGTTCTTGGACAAGCACAAATGTCATTAAACATTTTCTTGCCAATGTAAAGTTAACCAAGCAATTTTTTTAAAGTAATGATAAGAATGTGTTCTGTGACAAAAAAGTGGATTTCTGTGACACTAAGAGTATTAAAATAATATCTGACTCCCACTACCCACAAACAGGATAGGAATGCTCAGGGTAGGGTTATACAATAATTTGATTTCTATTTTTTCAGTTGACTACTGAAGTAAAATCGGACTCCTTAGCAAAGGCTAAAACAGAGGCACTCTTTGGTTTTCGCTGACCCATTTATACCTCTTACCACCACAGACAGTGGAAGGTAAAGGTATTACAAGAAGTTAAAAAAATCCCTAAAATATATCTAAAGCTAATAATGCCCCAAATGGGTCTTCAGAAGTAAATTACACATAGTCTACCTGGATAGTGGATCAGCTGGATTGCCAGAGATGGAGATCAGCGCCTCTGGTGTGGAATCCATGGGCAAAGTAGTAACGATTTCATAGTGGCAAGATCAGGAGATGGAATTCGTAGTCAATCAAGCGAAAAGTCAGGGCTGGTAGAGTCCAAGTCAAACTAAAATTTTCAAAATGGCAAAAAAGTTGTGCTTAATGGGTCAAACCCCCTCCGCTCCAGCGCTGCTGCTTCAGTCCTCCCGGCTCGGCTTTGTTTACATGGCTGCAGTAGTGATGTGTTCGTATTGGCAAATTATATCATTTGCGGCCACTCTTATTCTGGAAACAGCTGTATAATAGTTTAATGGGCTGAGCTAAATTTAACTTGTACATCTGTAAAAACCTCAAAAAATGCCATGCTTGCACAACTATGCTGGATGTTGCACTATTAATATTGTGATCTGGCTGTAAAGTGTATTGGAGCTATACCACTATAGGCCAATGTTATGATGATCAATGAATGATAATGATACGTAATAATCACTAGGTATCTACAGTATGTCACATAGATGTCATAGAATAAAGAGTTAAAAACAGTATAACAATCGTAGTGGTCGTACAGAACTGTAGATCCTGAACTGCAGCGCATGCAGATTGTAAGCGCACAGTAGGGAAGAGAGAAATGATCCGATCCTAAAATGGAAAAGTCCCCAAGTAGGTTAAGTACCTGCAGGTATCAGCCTTTTGGATTGTGGCCAATGTGTATACTAGAAATGTAGCGAGGATCATTTTAACCATGTGTGTCAGGTACTGTAGCTTTTGCAATTAAATTCCCATTCCCAACTCTGAAGTTACACAGCCAGGGAGTTATTTCTTTATAACGTACTGAATATGCCTCCTGCCTCAACTCTGTAAAAGCTGCCAATATGCAGATGCAGAAAACAGATAAAAGTGGAACGATGTAATGACTAAACTAGTAAAAAGCTGGGAAATAACCGGTTTATATTGTGCGCTTCTTTATAAAGAGCATTTCACATGTGACAAGGAATTTGGGTTATTGTTTTCTGTTATCCCAAGGGTAGCACGACCTTTACTACAGAAATGTATTGTGCTATATGACTCCCTTTTGTACTGTTTAAAGGGGTTCTACAATTTTCAAACTAGCACCTAGATCTAAATACTTTTGTAATTGCATGTAATTAAGTAGTATAGCTAGTGAGCTATTCAATAAAAATGTATCTGTATAGCGCCACCTGCTGTTTGTTCTTTTCCTTATTTCTTGTCCGCTTTACTTAGGTGGTTACACATGCTCAGTGTTGTACCCAATTACTGACTTCAAGGTGCCCTTGACCAAGCAGTGATGTGACCAAGCAGTGATTTGGGGACAAGTCAGTGCTGAGACCAGTCATTGGCTGCAGAAACGCATGCAACCCCTTCCCCCTCCCCCCTTCCATCCATATCCCAGCTGGAACTAAACAAGCCAGGGACCCGGTAGGTCGTTGAGTAGAGCCAGGATGCATGACCGGATTGGCAAGTAATAATTTAATATAATTCTTTCCTTAGGTACCACACAGTAGAGAAACCCAGTCCTAAAATAGCACTTTAATAAATCCCCCTATGACCACATGACCCTTGTTTTGGTCTGCATCCAAACCGCTTTTTCTGTGGCTCTGATGCAGACCCATTCACTTCAAGGGGCCGCAAGAGATGCACATTTGTTGCTCAATTCCTCGGCTCCACAAAAAAAATAGAACATGGTTTATTTTTGTCCGTTTTGTGGACAAGAATAGGCATTTCTATCATGGGCCGCCTTTTTTTTTTCCGCAAGTTGTGGACCGCACACGGCCGGCATCCGTGTGTTGTGGATTCGCAAAACATGGTGCAGTCGTGTGCATGAGCCCTAAGGCTAGGTTCACATCATTGATCCTTTAGAAGAGCAGAAAACAAAAGGATCCTATATTTTGGTAGTGTTGATCGCGAATATTCGAATTGCGAATTTTAATCGCGAATATCGGCACTTCGAGAATTCACGAATATTCAGAATATCTCAAAATATATTCATAATCGCGAGTATTCTTAAAATATGTCTATGCGAATTTTATGCGAATTTTTTTTTATGCGAAATTTCACAATTAAGAAAATAATGCCTGAAGATCAGGAACTCGCGAATTTGCGAATATATGGAGAATATTCGCCCAAATATTCGCAAAATATGTCGAATTTGAATATTGCCCCTGTCGCTCATCACTATATTTTGCATCCGTTTTAGCCTTTTCCATCTGAGATCTGTTCTATTAGATGAGAGAGAAACTAAGGACTTTTTCTTACATTTATAATAACAGATCTCAGATGGAAATGGCTAAAACGGATGCAAAATGAGCATAAGGGCTCAAAATAAAGGATCCATTTTTTTTCTGTTCTTCTGACGGAAAACGAAACGGTGATGTGAACCTACCCTGCTATAGAGAAGTAAGACACGTCAACTATATAGTTAGAAATGTTCTCCTTCCGTTATATACTGTCTGATATTTCGCTATAGGGATTTTGTAGTAATTTGCTGTCAGCTTCCTACTGCTGCATCCAGGGGAATGACAACAAGTGTTAAGAGGAAACTTCTCATAAAGTGACACTTAGGTTAAAAGTGCATCTTCCATATACTGTAGGTTACAGCGGTTTTGCCACACTGTACCTCATCCGAGCACCTCTCATCGGCAGGCATAGAGCAGACATACCAGTTTGTTGTCACTGCCTCATGTCTAAGAGTCCTTATGTTTTTCCGAAAAAACTCCCCTCCTGTCGCTTCCATTGCCGAACTCCTGTAAAGTGCGTGCTATTTTAAGCTGACATGATAGGACGTGGCACATCAGATGCATCATGAGGTCTACAGCTGCCTGTCGGTTCATTGCTTATTGCAGAATTTTGCAGAAGCCAGAGCTCTCTGTTTAATGGCATCTCTAATACTTGATGACCTTAGTTGGGAGGGAAGTACGTTAAAAGGAAAAAGAGAAGAAGAAGAAGAAGAAAAAACCTCCTATCTGCCTTTTGCATTATGGTCAGGTTCAAATATTTTGACTGGAGAAAAGTGAAGGGACACAATTTTATCTTCAGCGGTGACAAGTAAGCAGGGACAGATAAGGTTGTCGGACTTGTGCGCTCTGTAGTAAATCTTATGATAATGCCCATATCTTGCCGTTTCAGGACTACTCCCTTACAGGTAGCCATTTGACTTTTTACAATGTTAACCTTTCTGCACAATATGTATGAATGATACGTCTATCGATAGTTGCCTTAAGGCTCCTACATAAGAGGGATTTTATCTCGTAGGTCTTTCCTATGGGAGGTTTTCTTTAAAAGTCATCAGCTTTTTTTTTTTTTTTTTCCTCCTGGCACGCTATCTATGTCTAAACCCTAATGACTTGGATAATATTCCATACTGTCAGGTTAGACTTGAGAAAATGTCATGCTTTTGGGTTAAAATGTCTTTGAACGCCCAAATGTGCTGACAGTTTTGTTTAAAAAAAATCCAATTTTTAATGCTTCAAGGTGTATATCCATGCCGCGTGCAGCCAGGAGGGACAGCGTTCCTTTTAGAGCAGATTATATATATATATATATATTTAAAATTATAATGTTAAAAAAGTGCAAAAATAAAGTATAAAAGCATTATGTATTTTATAATATTATTTAGATATTTTAGGGTAATGTGCACTCACTTTAAAAATAACAGTTTAAAGGGATTTGACAGGAATCAAATATGAATGGCCTAATTCGCAAGTTTAGTCCTCAATGTCTGATCCATGAGGATCTGACTCTCTGTACCCTCATCAATCAGCTGTTTAAATGGACGGCAGTGCTCAGACTGGTGCTGCAGCCTCCTCATAGTATACCAAGCATAGCACTGTACATTATATGGTGACTGCGCTTAGTATTACAGCTCAGTCTCATTCACTTGCACGGTACTGACCTGCACAAAAGACATCACAGGCCTAGGAAGAACCCCCTTTAAACAGCTGATTGATGGGGGTGCTGGAAGTCAGACCCCTACCAATGTAATTGTTATGGCCAGTGGATGGGACCCACTGGTCAAACCAGAGATTGTGGATTCTTTGTGTCAACTAAGGGAAGTCAGCCACTAACCCCTAGGGTGTTTTTAAGCACTCTCATACATGACAGGACAGAACGCAGAAAGCGAGAACCACTGAACCACTACCTACAGGATTAGCTAGTATGATTGACAGCTGACTTAATGAGTCAGACAATAGGTAACACTCCAATAGCTCAAGTTGCAGTAAGAACCACTGTTAGTGTAAACAGAGTCCAATAGCATTGGTATTGCAGAGAAGCCTGCAGTAAAGGCAGCAGCTGATGATGATTATCAGAGGCAGAAGCTGAAGCGTAGTCAGAGACAAGCCAGAGGTCTCAAGCCAGTTTCAGATAGTAGTGTGGTACAGAGGATCAGATAGGATTAGGGTCAGGCAGTTCCAGTAGTCAATGCAGGCGGCAGGCAAACAGAATGATCAGACAGGCTGGGTCAAACACAGAAGATCAGAAGAGAACACTTTTCAGTTACTGATAGTAACTCAACACTCAGGCCACTTCCTGAAAGAGGAAGCTGCTGTTAAACCTTGCTGAGCCAGGAGATGCTGGGGATATGACAGGTGAAAAAGTGGGAGGTATGGCAGAAGGCAGAGGCCTAACACAAATATTGATAGTTAAGACAATCCCTTTAATGTAATTATTTCATTTTGCCTATTTATATTCCAACATATTCTGCAGCAGTATACAGAGATTCCTATAGCTCACATTAGTGTATGTGCCAAGAGTGGCTCACATTCTTATGTCCCCTATCTCACATATGAACAGTAGGGCCAAATTCATAAGTAGCTTAAAAAAAGGTTACGTTCACACTAGTGTTGGATCCATCACACCATTGGGTCCTTTTGGAAGGATCATTGACTTATAATGGGGTCTGTTGGGTTCTTGCAGGGTGTCTAACAGCACGATTTTCCCCATCATATATGACATATTCTGCAGCAAAATCTACAAACAGGATCTCCAGACCCATTTGAACAGAACCTAACCTGTCTGTCAGCATATCTTTTTTTATTATAGGAGAAAATGAGAGCATTCCAATGAAACCCAGTCAAACACTGGGAAAACCGATACAAGGGATAAGGTCAAACTCCTGCACTAAATCACTGCATGCTCATACACTTATATTATTGATATCCCCATTTCTTTAAGATTTCCACAGATCAATAGAGGGTAATAGGAAAAGCATAACATCATAGGAAAAATACTCAACACAATTTGTCAAGGAAGACAGAGCTGATTTATGTGTCTCCCCACTATAGGGTGGAAAAAAGCAGATATTGGCGTGACTTAAACATGGAGGATTACTTGCCTCACGTGGTGCAACAAGCTTCGTGGTTGCAGTAGTCTTATGAGAGACAACATATTAATAACAGTCTTACAAGAAGCAACAGGTGTAGTGGTTACAATTAGAGATGAGCGAACTTTAAAAAAAAGTTTGGCGTTCGGCGTTCGGGTTGTGGTAACTCGCGCATCCCGTTATGGATTCCACTATCGCGGCATATGGAATCCATAAGGGGCAACTTCCACCAACCCGAACTGGTGAACAGCCGAAGGACCTGGGGGTGACGTCACCACCATGTGATCAGTGCAGGGGGCGTGGCTCAGCACGGGATCAAATCCAGTGCTGAGCCACGCCCCCTGCACTGATCACATGACGGTGAAGTCACCCCCAGGTCCTTCGGCTGTTCAACAGTTCAGGTTGGTGGCAGCCGCCCCTTATGGATTCCATATTCCGCGATAGTGGAATCCATAACGGGATGCGCGAATTACCACAACCCGAACGCCGAACGCCAAACTTTTTTTTAAAATTCGCTCATCTCTAGTTACAATCTCTAAGGGTACAGTGGCAACAAGCAATTATAAAAAAATAAATCCTAGTCTTTAACAGATAACACTCTTCCTCTGGCACGCATTGCACCCTTCTCCCTGGGCATCGACATTCGGGCTTTGGTCTCCTCAGAGCAGCAACAATGAACATGGCTGTTATCTGCAGTTACCACTATGAATATCTTTCCATATGCCACGATCCTACACAATCTGCACAGTCTCTGTCAAGTTTCTGTACTCCTCTCCCTTACGACATACTTAGCTTGTTACACAGTATTATACACAATTAACACTTTCCAGACCTCTGTTGTACACGTACGTCAGAAGTCCTGTCTTTAAAAGTGGCTTAATATTTGCCAGGTTTATGGTGTTTCATACAGGGCTAATATCTGCGATTGGCAATAATGCCGATCACAGGCATTTAACCCCTCAGATACCATGGTGAAATACCCTTGGAAAAGCTCCCCACATAACAATTGGGGAAGCTGTTCATTGTGAAAGGCATGAGCCTGCTGGAGGCTACAATGCATTTAAAGGTACATTCCATTATAGGCCTGCAGGTGGCACAGTAAATAGGAATATACTCAATCTTCTATTTATCAGTGGATTTAATTTCATTGATAAATAGAAGTGTCAATTTGACGACTACATATTGTTAGGCCATTGAGGGCCTAAACAATAGTAGAATAAAAAAATAAAAAAAAGGTTTTTAAAAATATTAAAATTGAAAGCACCCCCAAAATTAAAATAGTCAAAAAAACATCATAGGCATCCAAAAACATCCATACTAAAATATATTAAAATATTAAAATATTTATCTCATATGGTGAACAGTGTACCAGAAAAAAATATAAATGGGAGATTCGTAATTTTTCGTCAATTAAACTCCCCCCGAAAATTGAATTAAAAGTAATTAAAAACTCATAGATGCTCCAAAATGGTATAAATAAAAATGACAGATTGTCCCGCAAAAATGAGCCCCAACATAGCTCCATAGACATAACTATAAAAAACTTATGGGGGGTCAGAATGATGAAAAGAAATGAAAAGAAAATAGAAATATGGTAAATGAATGAAATAGTAAATACTGATGATGCCCTTAAAAAGTACAACTTATTCAGCAAAGAAAACGCCCTCATACGGCTATGTGAACAGAATATTAAAAAAGTTATGGATTTGGGAACACATGGAGTAAAAACAAAAACACAAAAAAACTGAAAATCGCAAGGTCCTCTAAAGGTTAAAGAGCGCCTGTTACCACAAAATGCAGGCTGTAATAAGCAGGTTTGGGCAGATTGATATATCCTTTTTGGGGAAAAGATTTTGTAAAACTTGTAATTTATACATTTATATCTCTGCCATTTCTAACTTCAGTTGTACACGGGGAGGTGTTATCAGTGATTAATAGCATTCTGTGTGTAAGTGTGTATACATATATAGATGTCAGTGACTGATATCTGTATACAGGGGAGGGGTTTTCGTTGGAGAGCCGTGACGGGGAGTGTTGGCATGACGTAAGGTGCGTGCCGCGTCTCTCCCCCTCCTCCCCGCTATTAATCATAGTAACAGAGTGGTGTGGCCTTACTTCCCGATCCAGCATCTCTATTCCCCGTTCTTCTGATTGGGAAGCCAGTGGGACGCGTGCCTCAGCTCGGGCGGCTGCCTCTCTAACTTTGGTTTCCAGCAGCAGAGGAGCCACTGCTACTGCCTTTTCCTGCCGGGGTCTGCTGGAAGCTGAGTCGGGTGTTGGAGGGCAGATCTTCGGGAGAGCCGATGCGGCAGAGAGCTGAGGAGCCTCCGGAGCCTTGTGGTGAGTGTGCGGTTCTGGCGCCTGGTGGGTATTTTTGCAGAGCAGAGTCCCCTGTTGGAACTGGAAACGCATAATGGGTCAGTGAGAACCCTGTCAATTGCGGGGGGACCGGCTGTGAGCCTGGGGAAAGCCTCTGACCCATAATCATTTATTCTTACCACTTCAAGCGCAAGTTCACCGGTCTTCATATCAGGCTTGCAGTGTGAATAGTGTGCCTGCCAGCATAATTTGCTGTTCAATGTCGGTCTGGTGAGATGGATGTGTGTAAAAAAAAGTAGTCTATAGTTTAAAAGTAGACACTAACTTTAAGGCCTTATTCACACATCAGTGTTTTGTCAGTGATTTTGAGCCAAAACCAGGTGTGGGTCTAAACACAGAACAGGAGCAGATTTTTCCCTTAATCCTTATGTCTGTGTAGGCTCCAATCCAGGTTTTGGCTCACAATCACTGATGTAAATCAATGATCAAAACACTGCCGTGTGAATAAGGCCTAATTCTAACTAATAATATCACTAACAACATTGACTGTGATCATCTGTTGTTTTATCCTCTGAATGGACTGAATTACAACAATTGACTGAACTGCTGTTCTGTTCGGCCTTATAAATAATAGCATAATTAATGTCAATTTTGGTGCTGTAGTTGGAGACGCGACACGGTTTTGTTTTGGGAAACAAAAATCTGTCTATTATCTCCCTTCTACATCACACCTTTTTGCTCTTTGCTTTTTTAGCTCTTATATTTCAAAGGAGGAATAGGAAGGGGGGAAAAAAGGGGAAAAAAAAGGAAAAAATAGAAAATTAGTTTATAATGTCTGAATTGGAAATTACTTTCTATTTATGGATTTTTAAGTGTATTTTTTATTAATGAAAAAAAGTGTGCATACAGAGATAGCTATCAGTCGCTGATAATTTGCATGGGATGGTCTTATTAGTGATTAACCCTTTCAACCCCAGGCCAGTTTTTACCTTCCTGCCCAGGCCATTTTTTTAAAATCTGACATGTGTCACTTTATGTGGTAATAAGGCCTCTTGCACACGAACGTATTTTTTTTTCAGTGTTTTGCTGTCCGTTTATAACGGATCCGTTTTTCCGTTTTTTGCTTCCGTTTTGTTTCCGTTTCGGTTCCGTTGTTCCGTTCCGTTTTTCCGTTTGGCATATACAGTATACAGTAATAGGCCTCATGCACACGAACGTTTTTTTATGCTGTCCGCAAAAAGGGGTTCCGTTGTTCAGTGATCCGTGTCCGTTTTTTGCCTTCCGTTGTGTTTCCGTGTGTCTTTCATTTTTTTTTAGCGGACATGACCCAAAAGATTTTACCAAAAGACAGGCTGACAATGTTTCCCAAGTGCCTGCCAAGGGATCCGCAAAAAAAACGGACACGGAACGCGGATGACACACGGATGGCCATCCGCATTTTTCACGGACCCATTGACTTGAATGGGTCCGTGAACCGTTTTTCACGGACAAGAATAGGACAGGTTATATTTTTTTGACGGACTGGAATCACGGACCACGGACGCGGAGGACAAACGGTGCATTTGCCGAGGTTTCCACGGACCCATTGAAAACCAATGGGTCCGCAGAAAATCACGAAAAACGGAGCAACGGACATGGAATCAAACAACGGTCGTGTGCATAAGGCCATAACATAGAGAAAATTGGGCTGGCCTTAAACTTTTCAATAGATGGTTCCGCAAAAAACGGAACGGATACGGAAGACATACGGTATGCTTTCCGTTTTTTTTTTAGACCCATTGACTTGAATGGAGCCACTGAACGTGATTTGCGGACAAGAATAGGACATGGTCTATATTTAAACGGAACAGAAAAAACTGAGAAACGGAAACGGAAGGAATATGGAGACACTTCAGTATTTTTTGCAGACCCATTGAAGTGAATGGTTCAGTATACTGTCAGAATACTGAACTGAAAAAACTGCCAGTATACGGTCCACAAAATACTGTCGTGTGCAAGGGGCCTAACTTTGGAACAACTTTATTTATCCAAGCCATTCTGCGATTGTTTTCTTGTGACACATTGTACTTCGTGATAGTCATAAATTTGAGTCAATATATTTCACATTTATTTATAAAATAAAATCCAAAAATGTAGAAAAATTTGCAATTTTCAGAATTTCAATTTCTTTGCTTTTAAAACAGGAAGTGATACCTCATAAAATATGATTACTTTATTTATTACTTAACATTCCCCATATGTCTACTTTATGTTGGCTTCATTTTTTAAATGTCAATTTATTTTTATATGACGTTAGAAGTTTAGAAGCAATTTTTAAATTTTTAAGAAAATTTCCCAAACCCACTTTTTATGGACCAGTTAAGGTCTGAAGTGACTTTGTGGGGCTTACATAGTGGAAACCCCCCATAAATGACCCCATTGTAGAAACTACACCTCTTAAGCTACTCAAAACTGATTTTACAAACTTTGTTAACCCTTTAGGTGTTTCACAAGAATTTGGCAGATTTTCAATTTGAATCAATTTTTTTCTTCACATCGAGGGTTAACAGCCAAACAAAACTCAATATTTTTTACCCTGATTCTGCGGTTTACAGAAACACCCCACATGTGGTCGTAAACCGATGTAAGGGTACACGGCAGGGCGCAGAAGAAAAGGAGCGCCATACGGTTTTTGGAAGGCAGATTTGGCTGAACTGGTTTTTAGATTCCATGTCCCATTTGAAGACCCCCTACAGTAGTAACTCTCAAAAAGTGACCCCATTTCGGAAACTATGGGATAAGGTGCCAGTTTTATTGGTACTATTTTGGGGTACATATGATTTTTAATTGCTCTATATTACGTTTACCAAAAAATGGCTGTTTTGGCACAGTTTTTATTTTTTACAACATTCATCTGACATCTTTTTTATAGAGCAGATTGTTACGGACGCAATGATATCAAATATGTCTGCTTTCTTTGTTTGTTTGTTTCAGTTTTTACATAATAAAGCATTTTTGAAAAACTATTTTGTTTTTGCGTCTCTATTTTCTGAACACCTTATTTTTTTATTTTTCTGCTGACCGTCTTGTGCAGGGGCTTGTTTTTTGCAAGAAGAGTTGACGTTTTTATTGGTACCATTTTTGGGTACATATGAATTTTTGATCATTCATTATTACAGTTTATGGGGCAAGGTTTTTTTAATTTATTTGACTTTAGCACAATAATAGCACAATAAATCATGCTTAAGTGTTTCCATTGTCTGAGAGTGATAGCTGTTTTATTTTTCAACCGATTGTCTTAGGTAGGATCTTATTTTTTGCGGGATGAGGTGACAGTTTGATTGGTTCTATTTTGGGGGCATACGCCTTTTTGATCGCTTGCGTTGCAATTTTTGTGATGTAAGGTGACAAAAATAGCTTTTTTTCACACTGTTTTTATTTTTCATTTTTTACGGTGTTCACTTAAGGCAGTGATGGGCAACGTGCGGCTCTCCAGCTGTTGCAGAACTACAACTCCCAGCATGCAAAGCCTGTCTATAGCTATCAGCCTACTGCAGGGCATGGTGGGAGTTGTAGTTTAGCAACAGCTGGAGAGCCGCACGTTGCCCATCACTGACTTAAGGGATTAGGTCATGTGATATTTTTAGAGAGCTCATTGTTACGGATGCTGCTATACCTAATATGTATACTTTTTTTTATTTATTTCACTTTAACTTATTTGAAACAAAAAGAAGGATGTTTTAGTGTCTCCATGTTCTGAGAGCTATAGTTTTATTTATTTTCTGATATAGGGGCTCATTTTTTGCGGGAAGAGGCGACAGTTTTATTGGTATCATTTTGTGGGACATACGCCTTTTTGATCGCTTGGTGTTGCACTTTTTGTGATGTAAGGCCTCTTTCACATGAGCGTGTCCGGATTAGGTCCGGATGCGTTGCGGATGCGTTCAGTGAAAACTGTGCGATTTCACATGCAAAGCCATTCAGTTTTGCCTGCGATTGCGTTCAGTTGTTCAGTTTTTTCCGCGTGGATGCAATGCGTTTTGATGCGTTTTTCACGCGCGTGATAAAAAACTGAAGGTTTCCAAACAACATCTCCTAGCAACCATCAGTGAAAAACGCAACGCACCCGCACTTGCTTGCGGATGCAATGCGTTTTTCACGCAGCCCCATTCACTTCTATGGGGCTAGGGATGCGTGAAGAACGCAGAATATAGAACATGCTGCGATTTTCACGCAACGCACAAGTGATCCGTGAAAAAAAACGCTCATGTACACAGCCCCTTTGAAATGAATGGGTCAGGATTCAGTGCGGGTGCAATGCGTGCACATCACGCATTGCACCCGCGTGGAAAACTCGCTCGTGTGAAAGGGGCCTAAGGTGACAAAAATTTCTTTTTTTGTTACAGTTTATTTTTTTATGGTGTTTATCGGACGGGGTGAATCATGTTATATATTTATAGAGCCGTTACGGATGCGACACTACCTAATATGTGTGTTTTTTCATTTTTTTCTATTTTTATTATAAAATCAGGGGAACAGGGGTTCTTATTTCACTTGAAACTGTACTTTTTATTAAAAACATTTTTTCTTTTTTTTTTTTACTTTGTTTCTGATTTTAACTTTTGGGGGTTTGATCCCCTCTGCAATGCGTCAGTATTGTAATGTATTGCTGTTAGTGTATGCCACTGAGTCATACACTAACAGGTTGCCTAGGAGATAAGCCTGAGGCTGGATCTCCTGGGCACCCATAGAAGGCAGGTCCCGATGCCATGCAAAGCATTTGGCAGCCTCTGCACGGCATCTGGCTGCCTTCTCACCCATCGGGTCCCCGCCACAGCAGCACAGGGACTCGATGGGCTCCCTCACCTGCAGCAAACCCCTTCTATGTTACGGTCAGCGCTGACCACGGCATAGAAAGGGTTAATGTGCCGGGATCAGTGTTTTCACTGATGCTGGCGTATACATCAGGGGTCCGGCTAACCGGAACAGCCGGTCCCCTGCAGCTGATCGGGCAGGGTGCAGCTCCTGCACCCGCCCAATCAGCACGCCGTAATACTACGGCGCTGGGCTGCAAGTCATGTCCCGCTGCGCCGTACTATTACGGCGCTGGTCGGAAAAGGGTTAATAGCATTCTGTGTGTAAGTGTGTATACTGTTAACTGTCAACCTGTGTAAGTGAATGCATTTTCTTACTTCAAAAAAACATTTCAGTGTTATACCAAAACAATATGGCAATAATGACATTATTATATTTTATTTGGGGAGCAGCATTTTGTGCATTTTTGCCCCACCTATCCCACAGGGGAGCTTGATTAGGTGGTACATATAGTTATGTGTCCTCCTCTTCTCATTGGTTGCTTGGTACACACAGAGGTAACTAGGAGCAGCATGCTATATGTGCAGGGTCTGCTTTCTTGAATGTAGATGTCCAATGGCATAGAGATAGGTTTAGAGTAGGTCCTGCCTGACTGAGACCACCTTAGTGCTAGTTGGTGGGCACAGATGTATTTTGATCAAAATATATTGGTGGATATATTCGAAAAGACTTCAAAGGGTAAACTGTCAACATTTGTCACCCTAATGGGGGGTCTATATTATCTTTACTGTGGGGCTCCTCTTTTCTGTGTAGGTCAGTGTTGGTTCATCTTTACAGAGCGCACGTCCACACATTTAGATGCTTCTATATAATGCAATTGCGTCCAAACAGTGGTGTGCCAAAATAAAAGTAATCAGTGAAAGTAATATACATGAGTTAGTTTAAAGGGAATCTGGCAGCAGTTCTGACCATGCTAAACTGATGACAGCACTAGGTGGTGGCGGGGGAAAACATTTACTATTAAGCAGCTGAACAAGAAAAGAAGCGCACGTATCCGGTTGGGCAGGGCCGGGCCGACACAGAGGCTGGGGAGGCTCCAGCCTCAGGGCGCTCCAGCCTCAGGGCGCAGGCGGGGGCCGGCGAGAGGGAGAGGGACTGACAGGGGGGAACCGCTCAGCGCTCCCTCCTGTCATTCCCTGAGCCGGGCCCTGTCAGAGCGCTCCTCTCACCTCCATTATGCTGCTTCAGGCCCCCAGCATCAGGCCCCGCTGCCTCTGGCTCTAACTAGAAACAGAGTAAGCAGGTGGGCGGAGCCTAACAGACCTCCGTTAGGCTCCGCCCACCTGCTTAATGTGAGGCAGCGCTGGGGCCTGATCCTGGAGAAGTGACCATAATGGAGGTGAGAGGAGAGCTCTGATGGGGCCCGGCATTAAGTACAGTGAAAATGCCGGGCCCCTTTCATTAAGTCTGTGACAACATGGGGGGCAGAAAGAGCATGACAACATGGGGGGTAAAAGAGCATGAAAAGATGGGGAGAATGACGGGGCAGAGGGGGGCATTATGACAAGAGGGGGAGAATGACAAGAGGGGGGCATGACAAATTACTATGTGGGGGCACTGCTGTGTGGTTGAGGGGGGTGTGGGGACATTACTGTGTGGGGGGCACTGTGGTGGACATTACTGTGTGGGGGGCAGTGTGGCGGACATTACTGTGTGGGGGCACTGTAGTGGACATTACTGTGTGGGGGCAGTGTGGCGGACATTACTGTGTGGGGGCAGTGTGGCGGACATTACTGTGCGGGGGCAGTGTGGCGGACATTACTGTGTGGGGGCAGTGTGGCGGACATTACTGTGTGGGGGCAGTGTGGTGGACATTACTGTGTGGGGGCAGTGTGGCGGATATTACTGTGTGGGGGCAGTGTGGTGGACATTACTGTGTGGGGCAGTGTGGCGGACATTACTGTGTGGGGGCAGTGTGGCGGACATTACTGTGTGGGGGCAGTGTGGCGGACATTACTGTGTGGGGGCAGTGTGGCGGACATTACTGTGTGGGGGCAGTGTGGCGGACATTACTGTGTGGGGGCAGTGTGGCAGACATTACTGTGCGGGGGCAGTGTGGCGGACATTACTGTGTGGGGGCAGTGTGGCGGACATTACTGTGTGGGGGGCAGTGTGGCGGACATTACTGTGTGGGGGCAGTGTGGCGGACATTACTGTGTGGGGGCAGTGTGGCAGACATTACTGTGCGGGGGCAGTGTGGCGGACATTACTGTGTGGGGGCAGTGTGTCGGACATTACTGTGTGGGGGACAGTGTGGCGGACATTACTGTGTGGGGGACAGTGTGGCGGACATTACTGTGTGGGGGCAGTGTGGCGGACATTACTGTGTGGGGGACACTACAGTGTGGGGTGGCATTATACAAAAGCTCTGCAGATGCAACTCCCATGTATTGGGTCACCACAATTTGGGTGGTCAATCACTAAATGAACCCTGTTATGGGGAGAATCTGTGGATGACACATATTTGTCCCACAGACACCCCCCTCCCCCAAAACAGGGTTAATTTACTGAATGACCACCAATAAAAGAGGTGGGGGTCACATATGCTATTTCATAATGACAGCAGGGCCCGTGCAGTGACTGTATTCTACTACCTCCATCCCCCGCTCACTGGATATAATCTTATTAACTATATAACTGTAGCAAATCACTACAGTTATATAGTTAAGATTATATACAGTGTGGAGGGTGTAGTAGAATACAGTCACTGCACGGGCCCCGCTGGCGCTGTCATCAAAAAAGCAGATACAACCCCACAGCCTCACCCCTTGTATTGGGGGTCATTCCTACATGGACCCTGTTATGGGGAGGGGGGATCTGTGGATGACACAAATGTGTCATCCACAGATTCCCCAATAACAGTGTCATCCATCACAGATCCCCTATAGCAGTGTCATCCACAAGTTGGAGGGGGGGGGGGGGGCGCACTTAGGCAACTCAGCCTCTGTTGGTGGTGGACCTTGTCCCAGCCCTGCGGTTGGGACTAAGGTGGAAGAGCCCGTAGCCTGTATGAATACAGTGGAGACGGCAGCATTGGCGAAGTGAGGAACAGGAACTTATTAATTATTATTAATTCACAGGGCTGAAGTTTGAATGGATTTTTTAAAAAGCTGAGAAGAACAAACCTCTTTAATGATTGAAGTTTTTCTATACTTTTCTATATACTTCTATACAGTTTCTATACAGTTTCTTATTTATTTTATCAGGAAATGTGTATTGTAACACTGCAGAAAAATAAAAGCATAACTATAATAAAAGTTATGAATTGGACTACAATGCTTAATAGCGCATTGGGAAAAAAATAAAGGAAGCAAATTACAGACATTACTATAACTGCAGTAGATGTTTTCCTGTGTCAATTCCTACTGTGCTTTCTAAACAGAGAAATTGATGGAAAATATATTTTAAGCCTCTCTGACAATTTGATTCCTCGGCCATGTGATTTAATCATTGTTCCTGCAGAATGATTTGTGAATTTCTTTTAAGTACCATGACAGCACTTATCTGCAATGTTGCTACATTGTATTGTATATACCGTACTTACGTAGTGAGTAGTAGGTGCTGAAGAAAATAATTTAGTTTTTTCATCTTGACGTTAATGTCTGCAGTATTGGATTTTTCTTTTAGAGGTATCTGCATGTAATCCGCTTTAATTGGGACGCTCAGATTATTGAGACGGTTGCGGCCAGTTGGTTAGTAGAACATTTTAAGAGCGATACTGTACTTGTATGAAACTATATAACTAAGCTCTGAATATAAAATATTATTAAATAACATTACAAGGAAAATGGCTGCCTACTATGATACCAGGAATATTTGTGGTGCTCTTCTGAAAAATGTAGTGATATATGAGCAACTGACCTGATGTCTTATCCTCCAGGGTTTGATTGTTTGCAATATTAGAACATCTATTTATTTATTTTTTACAACTTTGTAAACTTTTGCTCTCACACTAAAAACAAGCAAAATAAGTAGATAAAAAGAAGTGAACTAAAAGTTTCTGCCCATTAAAGGAGTTGTCTAGAAACTTGATACTGACAGTCTATTCTTAGGATATGTCATCAGTATTAGATCGGCGAGGGTCTGACTCCCAGCACCCTCACCGATCAGAAGTTTGAATGGGCTGATGCACTCTCTTGAGTGCTATGGCCTCCTCAAATCTGACCAGACACCCCCCCCATGCATTGTATAGTGGCTGTACATTGTATTCACCTGAATGGGATCGAGTGCTCCTAAGCCATGTGACCAATGAATGTGACATCACTGACCATCAAAATACTGATTGTAAAGGTGACGAGAGTCAGACCCTCATCGATCAGATACTGATGACCAATCAAGAGGATAGGCTGTCAATATCAGAATGCAGGACAACCCCTATAAAGTGCCTTACTCAAGAGCTCATCGTAGTCTGGTACCATGACCTAGGTGAGAGCTATTACTTATCTGTATACACATCTCATCCACGTATGAGGAATTTATATGGGAATTAGACGTTCATCAATGTTTAGCAGACTACAGAATTTGAGGATTCTAATGACTTTCTGAGCAGTGATAAGTGGCCATCCTCTCTCCAGACTCAAAATTTTGTTTCCATTGTTGAGTACAATAAAAGAGATCATATAGGTGTGACTCTTGGGGGAAAATCTGTCATTTTTTGGCTAATTTGGCATTTTGACAGTTATAGATTACAGTCTCACTTGCAGACACTTTCCTCTCCTCCTTGTTTAGTATTTTTGGTAAGAAATTATTCTTAAAGTATAGGGAGCTGGCTGGCAATAAATGGAGAACAAGATGCTTCTGAAATGAAATGAATATAACCCATTTAAATAATCTACCCGTTTTTTTTTTTTTTTACAGACGCATAGGTTGGTTGAGATTAGGGTTGAGCTAATCCATTCACAGATTCGGAGATTCATTTCTAATCTCTGTTTTTTAGGCACCGAATCAAACCCAAATCTTTTCTGGTTCAATTTGGATGAATCTTGTAAAATGGCGCTCAACCCATAAGCAATCAATGGTGTTCTGTCACCACCAGACAGGAGGTAATTGCAGTCAGTTGCAGCCAAGCAATAACCACAGGTTGCGGCGGCAACGATAAAAGTAGATACAGTTATACCTGACGCTGTAGCAGACCAAGGGGGCAGATTATGGTAAATGAAAAGAATCACAAAAATTTAACAAAATAAAATCTGTGCTTTAGAAGACTAGAGGGGGTTATATACCAAATTCCAGGGCAATTGGAGCAACTTTGGTTCAGAACGAATAGATTCAGACCCAAATCGAACTTTTTGAAAAATTTGTAGAATCTTGGAATATTCACTCCTATCGAGTTGGGATGCTGTCTATCTGTATGTAATGCAGTCAGTGTACTGGGTCATTTGCCACTTTTTCAGGGGGTGGGGGACTTAAGGTTCCACCCTGGCTCAGAGACCTAGCAGGGGATCTAGTCACAATTATGCTGTAGAGCCATACAATTGGTCTGTTTAGCTTTGTAGTCACATTTCCATGTTAAAAAAATCACATGTAATATAGAGTAAGAAGTATGTTATACAAATATGTTCAAGCATCTTTGTATTGAAAACTGTGTAATGGAAGAAATAGTTTACCTGCTTAGTGTGAAAAACACAAAATTAAAGCAGCCACAGGGAACCTAAATGTTTCCTATCAGATCCCAAAATAAAACAATGTATCCTAGGTTCTCTTTTATATAACAGAGAGAATACAATCATTGATGTTGTTAAAATTGCAATTATAGTAGGTGAGTTGTCAATGTAAAGTTGTAAAACAAATGTATGCGGCATATTGAATATAGTAAGTGGAATGATACAGGACAGCTAAATGACAGTATACTGCCATTACTCAAATATGTTCTGTTTGTCATTATGTGCGACAACTGACTAGACTAGAAAATAGGAAATTACAGGAAAATTACATTTACCAGTGAGAACTGAAATTTCTGGAGGGATCGAAGTTATGAAAATGGTCTTATTCTTTGATCGTTTTCTTGACAAACACCTATTTTTTATATGTCTCTGTATTGCAAACTGTCAGTGTTAATTAAAGGGGTTTCCCATCTGCAAGACTTATGGCATAAATTAGTTCTTTTTGTAACTTACTATAACTCCTAAGGACCTGAGTGAGAAGAACCTAGACTGGATGTGACTGCCTAGTGCAGGGATTGGCAACCAACTGTTGTAAAACTACAATTCCCACCATGCCCTGCTGTAGGCTGATAGCTGTAAGCAGTCTTTGCATCCTGGGAGTTGTCGTTTTTCAACAGCTGGATAGCCGCAGTTTGCCCATCTCTGGCCTAGTGGAAAAGGGTTCCTAAAGGTGGAACTCCCACCTATCCGGCATACTCTGTGGATGTGAGAGGGAAATACTTCTTTAATAGGACACTAAAAATATTTAATCTGCCAGCTCCTCCCTCTCCTTGATTGACAAGGTCGGGTTTCTGCACAGTCATCTCGCCTGGTCCTGTCAATCGAGAAGAATAGGGAGGAGCTCGCGGAGGAAGCAGGGGGAGTAAGGGTGCACAGAGTAGTTGGGCCCCAAGGATGTAGGAAGTAGGAAGTGTCATTGGCAAGAACAAGGGGCATGGCTAGTGTCCCATGATATGGTCAGGACATACCTCACTGCTCTAAGGAATGATGGGACAGCAGTCATATGACAATCCAGGAAAGGGGATACGAAAAAACTGCAAACGGGCTATATAAAACAAATCCAACCCCTTTAAGTTGTGGAAACCCCTTTACCTTTTTTTGTGCAGATTAAGTTTACATATGAACTGTAAAAATTATGATTAAAGGTAATATAGCTTTTAAATATAAATGTAATATGTAATGGGTGCATTATGCTGACATGTTTCCTAATTTTTTTCAGTTGTGCTTCTCGATACAACAACAGCCATTGGAGAATTAGGATGGAAGACATATCCATTAAATGGGGTAAGAGTTCTGTTTTTATCATATTTATTAATTATAAATGTGCCTGGATTTGTCCTATACACAGGTATGCTCTTTTTCTACTCATTCGTATTATAGGTTGTCCACATGGCTGTATGTATAAGCTGCTAAGCTGCATATCTATTGCCGTGGACAGGTGTGGATCTTATCCTAGGACATCATAAAGAGTATTCCCAAAGTAGAAATGAGCTGTTTGCATTGTATGTTGAATATGTTAGAAAAATAGAAGAAAATGTAGGGAAAAGCATGCAGTATATCTATCCGTAAAAAAAAAAAAAAAGGCAGATATGTTCATATGAAAGGTCCCTAAAAAATATGTTGATGGTGGTGGGCCTGCTTCAGGTGACTTGAGCGTGGAATGTCCCTCAATGGGGATTGGACAACAGAATCAAAAAGTACATAAATCAGACAACACATTGTATGTGAATCAGGAGGGACCTGTTCCTGGCCTTCAGCAAGGCACCTTGCCCGTTACATTAATATGTCCGTAGGCAAGGGTGTTTTTCAAAAGCAGGCACTCCCTCTAATGAGGGAGTCGAACTGGTAGATAGCAACCTAAAGTTTGTGGCCAGCATAGGCTAGGTTCACATCTGCACCTCGATATCCATATTTTGTTTCATCATACGAACAGAAAAATGAAAATGACAGCAACTTCAGATCCTTCAAATGATTACAACAACGGTGCTCAACACTCCCCATAGACTAAAATGGATGCTGTTAAGTTTCCAGAAATGTGTCAGTCGTTTTACCAGATAAGAAACTGTAGCATGCAAGCAGGGGCTTACGTAGAAATCATTGGGCCCCATAGCAAGAGTCAGAATTGGGCCCCCTAACTCCACCCACTACTCACCCTGGTCCATCCCACCACCTGCCCTGGCTCCTCCCCTGCCACACTCCGTTGTAGTCCTACCTATGCTCAGGATCTGTCATCAGTATGTGATCAGTTGGGGTCTAACGTCCGACACTCTCACCAACCAGCTGTTTGAGGAGGCCACGGCACACTTTAATGTGTGTAGCACCTGTGAAACCCGCACTTCCAATATCTTCTACTTAATTTAAACACCTTTTGCAAATTAGCATTAACACCTCCAAGATCACATACGTTTCTCCCTGCACTGGGGATATTTTATTAATTGTGCTCAATAAAAGAAATGTATTCATATAAATAGACAGCACTCCAAATGGTTAATGTGCTAATTGGTAGATTTATTTATCCGGACATGATGGTACACGAGCTTACATTAATAGCAACGTTTCGGGCTTACAATAAGCCCTTCATCAGGCAACTTTGTGAGCATAACATGTGGGACGCCGGAAACGTTGCTATTAATGTAAGCTCGTGTACCATCATGTCCGGCTGAATAAATCTACCAATTAGCACATTAACCATTTGGAGTGCTGTCTATTTATATGAATACTGCAACTGCGAGTCCTGTGGTGGAGCCAGGAACAAGCTTCTGACGTGCACCCTTTTCAAAAGCCAAGATAACTGCTGATGAGTGATGTGATCACATAGGATTATATATTGAAGTTTACTCCAATAAAATAAATGAATGGCATAACTGTTTGTATGCTATTAGTTTAGATTGTGTTTTTTGACCAAACTGTTCTAAAATGGGCACTTACTATATACATACATCTACAACTTGGGGTTGGGGGTTACAAATAGTGAAGCCCTGATTTATGTTATAGAGGATACAACAAAAAGTAATTTTCCTCTTTTTTAATTAAATTGCCATTCACCAATGACCATAAATATGTTTTTTTTTATTCTTAAATCTTCTTAAGAGATTTTTAGTTTTGATCTTCTTGATCACAGTGGAGGCATATTTTAAGCATCCAGGGCACGAATGCACAATCGGCAACAGCTACTGCACATCATTTATAATGCTAGCATTTTTTATTTATTATAGTCAGTCATATAGCACTGACATATTCCGCAGCGCTTTAGGCTGGGTTGACTTCACGTTTTTCCCTTCTGGTTAATGTGTAGAAAAAAAAGGAAAATGTTAAGCGGATGTCTCAGTTCCAGCGTAAAAAAATTAATAAAAAGTATAAGTTTTTTACCATTGTAAAAACACGTATACTTTTTTTTTTTTTTTTTTACTGAACTGTGCAGGATACAAGAATGTGGTGTGCTGCGTTTTTGTATCTTTTTTTGTAGTGTATATGTCAAACGGAGGCATAAAACGGGATGTAAACCCATCGTTACACTATCATCATGCACTGTCCCCAATGGGGCTCACAATGTAGGTTCTCTATCTGCCTGTCTTTGGAGTGTTGGAACAAACTGGAGTACCTGGAGGAAGTCCACGCAAACACGGGGAGAACATGCAAACTCCTCAAATAGAGAAGTGGGACTTTTCAGTGCCCATCGAACCCCAAGGCTCAGGTTCAATCCCATTTGATTATGTTTGTGTCATGTTTACCTGAATGAAGTCTGGCTATTTTGATTATTGCATCTTAATGTTACATATGAAGGAAATATTTGGGGCGATATTTTAGTGCAGTTAAAAATTAATAACCACATCTTGTGCTTTGCTCAGCCAACATCCTCTTCAGACCTCATACATTTCTCCCAGATTCTCCCGTTCTGTCTGCGTTTCCGCTTGATGGAACTAACCAGATTGGGAAAAATGCTGCATTTTTTAGTGTTCTTTGCTAAGTAACTCTAGCATCTGGCTATTCAGACTAATGCCTTACAAACATATGGCCTACCCGCATCCATGTGTAGCGCATATTTATAATTTTGCTATGTAATTAGGCTGCACCGATAGAACAATTCCCAATTATTGCTCTCAAAAATCGATGTTGCCTTGACACTTCACGTGTACTCGAGGCGGACAGAGTAGCATTAGTGGACCTTGCTAATAAATAGTTAAAGGCATTATAACAAGGAGTTATTTATGACATGGGGAGCTTCAGTGATCAAAAGACTCCAGTACAATTTAACATAACTTTCAACTCTCCCTAGATGACTGGACATCTTAATGAAATTATGTGGCAGCCAGGCAGCGTCGCTGGCAGTCTAATTCAAGCTCAAGTGAAAAGCCAAAATTAAAATCATATTAAAATCAAACTAATTTTAAACACTTCCCACTGCTTCCAAATAGTTTCTTCCCCTGGCAAGGTCATATATGACATCATATAAAGCTAGTGCTACAATTAGCAGAGAGGATTTTGTTTTTGCACCAGGCTGATTATTTGCAGTAATCTTTAATCAATTGTACTCGCGGTATCCTATATTATTAAAAACCACAATCAGTATACCCCCTAGAGTGCAATTGATTTGAGTACCATGCAGAAATTGGCCATTGTATATCACATACTTCCTATAAACAGGCAAAGAAGTGGAGGATTGCTGAAGACTTCTAATTAAAGACGAGCATTAAAGGACATCTTGACCCAAAATGTTACATTTACATATGGGAAGGCAAAGCGCACTTCACAGAGACATGAGAGGCAGGCAAGACATCTTAGATTAAGTTATACTTTCAAGAGTTTCCAAAATGATTGCTTGAGTTAGAAATGAAAATATTCTGTTATGAAGACAATTGGCTTTGCTGTAAGTCACCCAGAAAGCTGCGTACATTGTGGCAGTGAGCATTGAGGTCAGGGGCAGACTGGCCCACCAGAGTACTAGAGGATCCTCCGTTGGGCCCAAGCTCCGACAATAATGGACTTCTAATAAAACAGGGGCAGGGCCATGGAGGTCCTATATGCACAGATAGTGGGCGCTCAGAATAATTTCCTCTGGTGGTCCCAAGGGACTTCAGTCCGATGCTGATTCAGGTGTCGCCTGATTTGGATCCCTATTTTTGAAAGGGCCACTCCAGAAATAAAACTACTACTGCTGAGACCCAAGTAATCAAAGGTAATCTGTGTGGGTAGCTCACTGCAATGGTTTAGTTCCCCTGCAGCAGCACCACAGGATAAGTAAAGGGGTTGCCCCCTCCCCCAAAAAATTAAATTTTTCAAAGCAACCGCTGGAACTGAGTACTTTTGTAACTGCATGAAATTAATAATTTAGTATAGCTAATTAATTATTCAATAAAATCTATCTGTACACCGCCACCTGCTGTTGGTTCTTTTCCTTGAGCTGCCATCTTGGAATAAATCTAGCAGTTGGAAACATGAATGCAGAGATCTCTGGATCCATGTAAGGTGCAGGGTTGGTTCTAGCTTTGTTAGAAAGAGATTGGTCTGTACTATATGATGTCTGATTTTCCTGTTTTACATCAATCATGGGATACTCCCTTTAAGCATTATATGGTTTCCATTTAAAAAAAAAAAACATTTCCATGGTTTACAACAAAAAAACACTGGGTCATTGGGTTGACTGTGTAATGCACAGGATGATTGAGTCTTTCAGAGGGAGAGATACTCTCTGCAGCAGATTGTCAATTGCATGTCTAAATGGTCTTTCCCACAGTATAGTTATGCCCTATCCACGGGATAGGGATTAGTATCTGGGGCTCCAAACACTAGGACATCCACAAAGGATCTCGTTCTCCTAAATGAATGGTGCTCATGGTCGAGCACGTTCACTGCACCTCCATTTACTCTCTATGGGACTATCGGAAATAGTGAGGCATTGTACAGTACTTCACTATCTCCAGGAGTATCACAGAGAGTGAGTCGAACTTCTACTCCATCCATTTAACCTTCTTCTCCATCCATTCAGGGTAATGGGATTTCTGTTTTCATGATCACCTGACCTTCTACTCCATCCATTCGACCTCTTACTCCATCCATTCAGGGGAATGGGACTTCTGTTTTCATAATCACTGGGGCTTCTATTGTTCAGACCCCCACTGATCGGATACTTATCCCCTATCCTGTAGGGAGGGGATGAGCATGTATTGTGGGAAAAATTATTTCATTATGAATGACACAATATGGTGTTTGAAATAGGTTATCTAAACCAGACTACCACTTTGAAGTCTGGAGAATATCAACAGTAACATTTCATTCATTCTACATTTGATATTGTCCAAAAATTCCAAAGTCTGACTCTTTCTATCTGATACAAAACTACAAAATAATATGAATGTTCACCAGTTTAACAGGACCAGGAACCTAAAAGTGAGGAAAGAGAACAAATTATGAGACTCCTCTGCTCACAAATATGTCTGGCATTAGCACATTTTTTTGTATTGTCTTCTCTACTGTTTCACGTAAATTTGATTTGCCTATGATTGTATGAACATTATTATAATCTGGCGCCTATTAGGTCTCATTAATTCCAAATTAAAGCAATAATTTAATATAGAGTGCATAAAAAAGGTGTTGATTGTATCAAGTCAGATGCTAAAAGACGTGTTCTGTCTCTACTTATCCAGCTAGGATATGAACATTGCCCTTTATTTGTGACCCTATTTCTTGAAGTTGCCATAATATAATCATTCTTTGTACCTTCTTGGTTTAATGTATCCTTTCCTTCATCATCTATTCCATCCCGTCACCTTCCGTTTGTCTATTATTGTTCATGTTTACTTCCATGTCTTGTTCTTATCTCCTATCTCTCACTTTTCAAAAGTTCCTTTAACGATAAAGGCTGGGTTCACACAGGCGTCCTGTTTGACGCCCGGATTGGATGCGGGTGCGTTGCGGGAATATGCGCGATTTTTCCGCGTGTGTGCAAACTTTTGTAATGCGTTTTGCACGTGCATGTGAAAAATCGCCATGTTTGGTACCCAGACCCGAAGCCGGACTTCATCACTGAAGTCCAGTTTCGGGCTGAGTATTCTGGAGATTTTATTATTTTCCCTCATAACATGGTTATAAGGGAAAATAATAGCATTCTTAATAAAGAATGCTTTGTAAAATGAGTATTAAGGGGTTAAAAATAAAAAAACTTAACTTACCTTAGCCACTTGATCGCGTAGTTGGCGCTCTGTCTTCTCTCTTCAAGCATTAGCTGTAGTCTAAAGGACCTGTGATGACGTCACATCACATGGTCCAATCACATGGTCCATCACGTCCATAATGTGCATGTCCCCCTACTGAGGTGATTGCACATGCTCAGTTCCATCTAACTGCTGCTAGCCATATCTATTAGTTACAGGAAGAGAGCTGCAGCAAAAACGACATACCCCCTAAACAAAAAACATAAAACTGTGGCAGAATTTCATTCTTTTTTCCAATCGCCCCACCCTGGAATTTTTTTCAGCCTCCCACTACATTATATGCATATGTTTATGTGAATGGAAAATTAAAAAAGTTATGGCACTGGGAAGGCAGGGAGTGAAAAATAAAATTGAAAAAATTGAAAATTGTTGCGCCAGGAAGGGGTTAAATAGATACTTTGGTTATAACAAGTTGTCTCAAGGGGATAACTATAAGATTGCTGGGGGTCTGACCATTGGGACCCCACCGATCGTGAGAACGGAGACTGCATATCCTTTCAGCTTAAGGTGACGCCATGAAGCTTCATTCATCTCTATGAGAGTGCCAGAAATAGCTGCACTTCCTGCACCGATCTAATCATTGTCCTGTATCCAGCAAATAGGGGGCAGCTTGTTACAACCGGAATACCACTTTAAGAGTTTTGGATTCTGATGATATTCCGCTATAATATATTACAGAGGAGTAATTATTGCTATTTGTTAACAGAAGCAGCATCTCTGCAGCGTGTCTGTCTGTCTAGCCTTTAATGCTCCATTAGTTATACAATATGCGTAACGTGAGGCTCCGTGAAAGCCGACTGTGCACCCCATGTGTGTACATAACAAAATGGATTGTTTTCACAAAAATGCTTGCGGTTTTCCTTTATTACTGTTCCCCTCAGGACTTAAAATGTGCTGTCATAGTAAACTTTGCTGAATTATTACTCATAAGTTGTTCTTTTTTTCTAAGCTGTCATGCAGATGGTAATTAAGGGGAAAGATTTACATTTATAAACTGGTGCTGGAGATGACATAGGTATGTGAAGCCCTCATTAGCATTCTTTAGGCTCTTTTTTTCTATAGCAGAAAGGGTTCGGTTTTTTGGCAGCTGAAATTGATTAGCACTAATTGAAAAACTTATTGCAAATTGCTATGCTAATCAGGGTAAATCTAGTCCAAGTAGGTAGAGCAGATAAGAAGCCGAAATTATTTCTGGGTCTGTGCATTTGTTATTTTGGCTTCAGTAGACACTGGTATAGAAAATGCATCAAGGCCTCTGATTTCATCGATGAGCTTGGTGCTGTTGGGTGAATTAAAGTTCTACTTGTTCAGTTGTTACAAATAGGAAATGAGAATGGCATTGTACCACAGACCGATTGTGTGAGAGGTTATAAGGAGGACTAAGCTGCAGACTAAAATGTTAAAGCGTACCTTAGTTTTCAAAAACAGTTTGCATGGTGGCTTCTTTGTAGAATCATAATTGTGAAGGAAGAGATTTTTTTGGGCTTCCCTAATGTCTTCCTCAGCCATATTTTTCCCTGGTTCAGCTGCACAGCTAGATGCATTTCTCTCAAAGGCAGGGGGGGGATCACCTGTCTAAAGAATCTGCCAGTGACCTCACCTCCCTTACTTCCCACTATGTTTTTTTTTTTTTAGGGATTTCAAAAAGCTGATAAGGAGCATGCTAATTACACCATTCTCTATTAAATTAAATTTTGTGAAAGTACAGTGACTATTTAATGTCACACATGTCAGCTTAACCATATCAATTTAGGTTGAACAGGCCAACCATCTAATACATATGTGGGCCTCTTGAAGAACCCCCCCCCCCCCATCAACAGCAGACAGAATTATTGGGCTGTTGCATTTTAGAGGTTTCTGGCTGTGGAATACTCCCCTATCCCACGTGCATGCTCGGTTGAGCCCAGTATGCATACTGTACGTATGATGGGGTCAGGAGAAAGAGCTGCCGGCCAAACAACGACAGTACATACAGTGTATGGCCAGCTTTAGGCCTCATGCTACTATTCTGTATAGACTCCATGATGTAAATGCAGCACCAAAATAAGGCCTCATGCACACAACCGTATCCATACCTTGATCCATAAACAACAAATTTATAAACTACGGATATTTTCCATGTGCATTTCATGTTTTCTCACTCCCATCAATAGAAAGGGCTATTTTCATCTGCAAAATGGACCCGATTAGGACATCTTCTATAATTGGTGGAATGGGAAAAAGGATCTGCAAAAAACACTGATGTTTGCATGGCCCAACAGAAATGGACGGGTCAATGTGCTATCTGCAAAAAATGTTCAATAATGTTCAATAAGGAGGCCATTTTTATTAAAGTCTTACACAGAACATACAGATTTACTAATCCTAAAGATGGTGTAAGCTTAGACCGGCTGTCTAGACCTGCACCAGATTTATTGTAGGGGATCAGGTTCAATGATAAATGTGGTGCAGGGAGAGACAATTTTCTCTGACTCTACACTAACTATTGTCCATGTATGCGAACGTGTGCATCCGTGATGCCGTGCACAAATGGCTGGGGCCTGTACATTGCGGACCTGCTGTTTGCTGGCTGCAATACGGGCCCCGGCTGTTTGTGCATGGCATCACGGATGCAGACCCATTCACTTGGATGGGAGCGGAGGCACAGAACCCTAAGGAAGCACTCTGTAGTGTCTCTCCATGCCTCCGCATCGCAACAAAAATAGAACATGTTTTATTTTTTTGTAGAGTGGGCGGATCACAGGCCCATTCAAGTTGTATGGGTCTGCATCCGTCTGAGGGAACCCTATAGATGATGCCCATGCTTTGGGGACTGCAAATTGCGGTCCCCAATGCACGGAACGGCCGGCACACATCCGTGTGCATGAGCCCTTACTTTGAGACAGATTTTTACACTGGGATTGAGGTGCAATTTTGGGGCAAATGCTGCATGTTAGTCCCTACCCTTTCTGTGAAGCTCAGCCCCCTTTCTACTAAGCCTGGCCCCTAGTTGAGCATGTGTAGAAACCTTAAATGTGCCAAGTGTGCACCACTTTTGTAGACAGACAACGCTATCTTATTATTGGAAAATGTAATGTCAAGGGGCCTGGGGGGTGTTATTCGATGTAGCCCAGAATGAGCATAACTTATGGAATTTAAACATGTACTGTGGTTATATTATTCTTTTAACTTCACATACGTTACCTAACCTTTGTAACTATGTGTTTGCCTAACTAAAGCTGCAAACGGCTGACAGCACAAAAAAGACGGGTACAAGTGGCATCGCCTCAATGCACTGTAACCCTTCTTATTTTTAATTCCTAGTAGATGGCAGCACAATAATAGAGGTATCATCTTGCAAAAGGGGTTTTCTCTTCCTGTAGTAAAGGCATTCCATGCATATAAAGCATCAGCGCCCTATTAACCGCGGTACTGTCACCTATCCGTGTGGAAGGTTCTATTTCTGTTCTCCGTCTGGAAGTAGGATCAGCATTTCCTGTTATCATTCTGATTGCAATAAGACATTTTCATGCACTTGATTTTTAATGTAAGCATAATTTTGGAGATCACTGTGTGATTAAATGTGCAAGGCCTCCAGCTGCTGTCTCTCTCTTTTTTTTTTTTTTTTTCTCTCGGAGTTGTCGGGAGGCAGTACGAGTGTCTGACATTAATATTTATACCAAAAATTCCCAATGTATGTCTCTTTTCTAGCAGTGTTTGCGAGAGGTTTATTGAGAGCGGCTTGGATAAGTCAGACTGCTCCTGTCCTGTGCTGCTGCTTGCTTTTCGAATGAGAATGCATTGGCAGAAGTCTACTTAGCCTAAAGCTTATTAAATACACCATTATTATATCCATGACTACACAAGAATAGTTCTGTAGAGGTAATTCCATTATGTGAGTGAAATATTTTACTTTATGTATCCAACGGGGATAAACAAAGTGATTTATGTTATATTTCACCTCGGTCTCTTCTACTTTTTTTTTATTTTTATTTAAATGAGCAGCGTAATAGCTTTTCTTCTCCCTGTTGTTTTCCACCACAAGTCGAGCCATTTTTCTTAAAGCTATAGACTGTGACCTGTGCAGATAAATCACAGACGCTAGGCAGCCGCTCAGTCTTTCCTCTTCATTATTACAGTTTTTGACAGGGTCATTTTACGCATTTTATTTGCCCACATTTATGAAGATGTGGTCAGACCTGAAGCTACATTCTATACTGAGGTCTCTTGGGCTCACCTGAGGGGTAGCCTTCTACTAGACCTTTGAAGCCCATTATTGTGTCAGGGCCTGGGCCCACTAGAGCATCCATTGTTCCCTCTAAGGCCTCTTTCACACGAACGTGTGCACCCCTTGTCCGTATTGCGGACCGCGTTTGTGGATCCGCAATACAAGTGCACCGTTCTGTGGCCATTCCGCTTCACAGATGCGGACCCATTTACTTCAATGGGTCCGCAAATCCGGAGACGCGGAGTGGTGCGGAACGGAATCACAGAACTCTACAGAAGCACTACGGAGTGCTTCCGTGGGGTTACGTTCCTTACTTCCGTCCCGCAAAAATATAGAACATGTCCTATCTTTTTGCAGAACGGGCAGATCACGGACCCGTTGAAGTGAATGGGTCCGGGAGCCGCTGCAGCTGCCACACGGTCGGTTCCCGTGCATTGCGGACCACAATTTGAGCAGGGCGCACACGTTTGTGTGAAAGAGGCCTAAGCCTTGGTAGCCAGATAGTGACTAAGGCTACTTTCTCATCTGGCACAGGGTCTCAAAACCTCAGCACAACGCTTCAGTTTTGTCTTCATTTATTGTCAATGGGGAAAAAACTTAACAAACCAGAACGGAGGAGAGTGCACCAGGATGTATTGTGTTCCAGTTTATTGCATTCCCCTGCCATACAGTGGCTGTCTCAGTGGTGTGCGGCAGCAGGACATAGAGCGTCACCTCTGTAGCCAAACAGTATATCGCTGTCTGCAGCCCAGGAAGATGACAGCAATAGTGCTGGCCTGGTGGTACGGTATTATTTTTGTATTATTTTTCCATGCACCTGGCTTCTTAGTAAAATAATTTAAGAAAATCAAACAACCCCTTTAAAGGGCTTGCCTGTTGCAGGGGCGCGTGGCAGCTGAAGGTATCTGTGTTGGTCCCATGTTCATATGTGTCCACATTGCTGAGAAAAATGAAGTTTGAATATATGCAAATGAGCCTCTAGGTGCAACGGGGGCGTTGCCATTACACCTAGAGGCTCTGATCTCTCTGTAACTGCTGTGCCCTCTGTACTTAGACAGGGCCAGGAGTAATGACAATTTCACTGCCTGGCCCTGTTGATCAAAGTAAGAGAGGGCGCGGCAGATGCAGAGAGAGCAGAGCCTCTAGGTGTTACAGCGATGCCCTCATTACTACTAGAGCTTCATTTGCTTTGCATATTTCACCAACCGACCCCATTAGTGTATTAAAAATGGACCCTGCATAGCTATAATGACTTCTTTACAAATGTGAAAAGAGGCAATCAAAGCTTTAGAACGGATATCCGAAATCTCTAAATATTCATGCTGTATCCGCACACCAGAAGCCCCACGCAGGGCTCATTAGACAAGGTCAGGGTCTTACTTGTATATATGGGTCAGGGCATGCACGCTGCCTGCAGTCTACAGACAGAGGATTAAGAAAATCTAATTCTAATCACAAAGCAGTTTGCGCCGCTTCAGATCTCTCCCGGCATTCACTGACATTAAACCATGATGTGTTTTTCTTTATGGTGTCTTTAAATTTACACAACAAGCCGCGTGGTAATCTTTCTCTCGCAAACCGCCAGACAGATCCAAAGGATTTCCCACATGAACGCCAGCATAATGCTATCTCACTTTACTGAATAACCTCCAGTCGAGTGGCCTCTGATTTTGTGTTCTGCTAGAAGCGGCACTCTCCTGGCTTTTGTCTGCCAAGCAAATGCCAACAAATGCTTGCACAGCTTGAGCTCCATAGACCACATTTATTTGTTATGTGATAAGGACGGGCTGATGTGCAGCTCGGATAAAGGAAACACTCGAATGGCACTTTTCTGGCCAGAGATTTCTAAATGAATACAGAAATCCAAGTGGGATTGACCACATTACATTGCCGACCACTCTGCCAAACCTCTACATAGGAGCGTGCCTGTAGGTCAGGAGCTGCAAAGTGTCCCATGCTGGTTCCCATCTACTGAAGCAGGGAAAAAATGGCTAGCCAAGAAATTTGTTTAATTTTCTTCTGTCTCGTCTGTCCAATTGTGTGCTAGTGTGGCACAAAATGACAAGCTTTAAAATATATATATACCGTATTTTTTGCTTTATAAGACTCACTTATTCTAATCGCTAATTTTTATCGCAAATATCGGCACTTCGAGAATTTGCTAAGATCTAGAATATAGTGCTACAGCTTCGTAATCGCAAATATTCTAGATTTTTTTTTCATCAGTACCCTCACTGCTTCTTGCTTGTGGGACAATGAGAAGGCTGCAATATCTTTGTCTGAGCTTAGCAGCATCCCTAGCAACCAATAGGAAAGTTGCCTACCCCTTACTATATAGGAAACTACCCAACAGCCAATTTCGGATGTTTTTTGCAGTTCTGAGAGACAGCAGTGTCATGCTGTGCTCTGTGCTTTGCTGAGTGATCTGGATCCTTATTTAATTACATTAGATAGTTAGTTAGTTAGTTAGTTAGCTCATATATATAATATAGATAGTTAGTGGGAGATAGTCAGTGTAGGTTAGATAGTGATATAGTGTAGCTGATAGGTTCCAGTGCAGGGTGTTAGGTAGTGTGATAGGAATTACTCAACTGTGATAGGGATTAGTGTCTAGCAGCTTGAAAAATGTAGCAAAAGTGAGCTACGGCTGTATTGCCTTCTGGAAACGGTGAGTTTAGTGCTGCTAGATCTGACTGTACTTACCGCTCCCTGGTCTTCTGTGGGCCCGAGCTGCACTGTCCTGGCTGTCCCCTTTTTTAGACAGATTTTTGGCACAGACACATAAGTAAATCTAAACAATTGTATTGAATTTGTTTTATGAGAAATTGGAGTTCTCAACCTAATTTGGGTTTAGGTAAGGATGGACACATCTGTACAGTAGCTCCCTTTATGATGATAGGGCCTTCCTTGATCATTGACAGTGACAATAGATGGACTTAAATAGCCTCCATAGACCTACAATAGTAGATACATCTGTACTATTACCCTGTTTAACCCCAAAAACTTCTCCCATATTGATTGATTTGTGGCTTCTTTAAATTCTGGAATTGTCTTCACCATCAATCAAGACCAGGCTTGACAATGGTATATGCCACCTAAGTAATATATTTGATATTGCGGTTCATGTAATTGTGGGGGGCAGATAAAATGGAATTTAAATTGCATTATTGGCATTAAAATATATGATTATCATGATTCACGCTGCCTTCTGTGCCTTCCGGAATAGCATTTTACAGTCTAACTGGTTTGGTGTAATATTTTGTCAATGAAGTTATTTTAAACTACGGTTTGATCTCATTAGCTTGAGAAATTACTATCTATTAGTCATTATGCCTAAGGTGTTTATTGAACTGCTGTAAATGGCTCAACACAATGTCAATGCTGGTAAAAAACAACAACCTATCAGTCAGAAGCTGAGAATACCTGCGTTGTATGTGTACGGTATTTTCCTATCATACAGATGGAGCAGGATTTGGGACGTATCATACAGCTCACACACACATTATACAAAGAGTATACATTTTTGAGGTGTGTTTGGGTTAGTGAGTAATGGTAATCTTTGAGATTGTAGAGTTTAATTGTTTTCATTTCTCATGGCCTAGGAGATGGTCTAGGGTCCTTTAGGGGTTCATGATTGCGTTATGTTCTGGTGGTAGACAGAAGTTAAAGGGGTTCTGCAGTTTGTTTAAACTGATGATCTATCCTATGGATAGATCATCAGCATCTGATCAGCGGGAGTCCGACACCGGGACCCCCGCCAATCACTGTTTACCACAGGCCCAGTGACGTCACGACTTGTATCAACTGGCCTGGGCGGGGTTAAGCTCCATTCAAGTGAACAGAATTTATCCGCGCCCAGGCCAGTTGATACAAGTCGTGACGTCACTGGGCCTGCGGTAAACAGTGAGAAGGCAGCGGCACTCCAGGAGAAGGAGCGCCTTCTCAAACAGCTGATCGGTGGGAGTCCCGGTTGTCGGACTCCCGCCGATCAGATGCTGATGGTGATCAAACTGCAGAACCCCTTTAATGCTTTTTATCACTGGTGTTCTATGATAGTCAAGGGGTTAAAAGTAATTTCTGTCATAGTCTTGGTAAGTAAAGCTGCTAATGGAAACCTCCTTAGTGGTTATGTTGTTGACAGTGTTATTGGTAACATCCCAGGTGGTCTAGGCTACAGAAGGGTTCAATCTCTTATATTTGGTATCCAGTGGTTTGGAATACCCTTAAGGCTTCAGCATGTAATCAGTAATTCCTATCCACCTTTATACCCAGGCCCCCCACTCTTCCCCTGATGTTTAGGGTTCCTATCATTGTTTGCCAAGAATGAACATTTGCTGTAATGTGCCAAATACTAAAGTAACCATAAAAACAAAAATAAATGAACAAAATCAGACTCTCAGTGGTTTAGCCAATGGAAACATGGTGGTTTACATTGATGACAGTGTTAAAGGTAGCATGCCAGGTGGTCTAGACCAGTGTTCCTCAACTCCAGTCCTAAGGGCCCACCTGCCGGTCATGATTTGAGAATATCCCACAAAATAAATATGTGTCGTAAGTTCTGATGCATTGAAACTAATTCTGTCACCTGCTGAATACTAAGGAAATCCTTAAAACATGACCGGCAGGTGGGCCCTGAGGACTGGAATTGAGGAACACAGGTCTAGATCACCTGGAATGTTACTAATAACATTGTCATCAACCTAAACCACCATGTTTCCATTGAATAAACCAAGGGTTCGATCTCTCATACAAGTATTTGGTGTCCAGTGGTTTGGAAGGCCCTGAGGCCCTAGCATGTGTCAGTAATTCCTGACCACCTTGATACCCAGGCCCTTTACTCTCCCCCTGTTGTTTAGGTGTCCTTTCACCATTTTTCAAGAATGAGCATTTGCTGTAATGTGCCCAATACTGAATTAAACCTTTAAAAAAAAGAATAGAAAATGAACTAAGCCAGACTCTCACTGTGGGTTATACGTCAACCACGTTTCTCTTGTACTAAATGCTGTTAATAATCATGCACGGGCTGCATTTTGTTAATGTTCCTCATATTCAGAGGCTGGGGACCATTAGAGATTTAATCGTCAGGCATGTAATACAGTATGCATCCCTTAGGCAGGTGAAAAGCAGAGCAACGGATAAGAGATGAAGGATAACATAGCAACGTTAGTGACAGGGAGGAGATATGTGCAATGCTAAGACATTTGGAAAAAAAAAAAAAGATTATTAGAAATGTTTTTTAGGAGAATTAAAGGGAAATGTAAGAAGTGTTACTATTAAATTACTAATTTATTGTATTTAATTAAGCGGTTTTCTGAGGGTAGAACATTGATGGCTTATCCTCAGGCACCTGACACCCCCGCAGATCAGTTGTTTGAAGAGGATGCGGCACTGCGGCTTCCTCACAGCATACCAAGCACAGCGCTGTGCATCGTATGATACAGATCAGATATTGATGATATTGATGATCTATCCGTAGGATAGCTCATCAATAGTCTATCCCCCTGAAAGACCTTTAAATTATTTTACGTTTAGCAAGGTACATCAGAATATATGAAGAATTATGTTCATAGCATCTTGTAAAATGAAAAATATTCAATATTCTGTTTTTATATTTATACAAGTAATTATACTATATAATTTTGAAAATCCAAATATTTTTTTAAAAGTGTTGTGTTAGGTTAATTAACATATCTAGTTAAAGGGGTTATCCCATGGCTAATGTAAAAAAATAATATCAGACATCATATAGTACATAATACCCTTTTTCTAACAAAGCTAGAACCAGCCCTGTACCTCACATGGATCCTGAGATCATTTATTGCTCTGCTAGATTTATATCAAGCCGAAAGCTCAAGGGGTGTGTCTTTTATGCTGCAGCTCGGGGGGCGTGTCTCAGCTCTCCCTATCTCAGGAGGCAGTTGAAGGATAAAACTGAGCATGTGCGGCCTTCTCAGTGAGCAGGTCAAAGAAATAAGAAAAAAATAAACAGCAGGTGGCGCTATACAGATACATTTTATTGAATAACTCAGTGGCTATGCTAAATGTTTAATTACATACAATTACAGAAGTATTCAGATCCATGTACTGGTTTGAAAACTGTAGAATGTTTTTCGTGGTACAACCCCTTTAAGCATGTGTGTTAACTGTACTACAACTGTATATGTGTGCATAATTATGTATACAGCTCCTCTACAAGTTATAAGGCAACAAGTATGAAGTACGACTGATCTGTATGGAAAATGAGGTACATTTTAGCATAGTTGATAAATATCGCATCCACATTTGATTAAAGTGGTTGTTTGACATGATTTAATTTCCATGGGTGGGCAGGACCGTGTTAAAGGGCATCTGTAAGCAGATTTGTACCTATGAAACTGACTGACCTGTTACATGTGCACTTGGCATCTGAAGACATCTGTGTTGGTCCCATGTTCATATGTGCCTGCATTGCTGAGAAATATGAGGTTTAATATATGCAAATGAGCCTCTAGGAGCAATGGGGGCGTTTCCATTACACCTAGAGGCTCTGCTCTCTCGTCAACTGCTTCACCCTCACTGCCTGGTCCTGTCAAAGTGCAGATGATGCAGCAGTTGCGTGTGCAGAGCCTCGAGGTGTAATGGTAACGCCCCCGTTGCTCCTAAAGGCTAATTTGCATAAAATAAACCTTCATTTTTCTCAGCAATGCGGACACATATGAACATGGGACCAACACAGATGTCTTCAGCTGCCAAGCGCACATGTAACAGGTCAGCCAGTGTCATAGGTACAAATCTGCTGCTAGATGCCCTCCACACCACTGCTACTGGCAGTCCCTGCTGGAATTGATGGGGAGGGACATGTAATTTTTGCACACGTGACCGCAAAGGCCATTTTTTTTAACACAGTCCTATAGTTGAAATTGAAATACTGGAAAACCCCTTTGTGCAGCACATGCCAAAAAATAGTTAACAAGTGATTGCAGATTACACAGATGGAAGAGATAAAAGGTGTCATCTGCTAAATGTATACATGCACAGTAAACCTAGTTGGAGACGACAGCCTAAAATTGCAGGGGTGTAGTCCTTCAAAGATATATAGAAGATAGGAAAATTGGACATTTGACACAGAAGAAAACGGAATTGAGAACTAGAGATGAGCGAAGTTCTCTAAAATTCGATCCGACTGCTTCGCCAAATTGTACAAAAAAATGTGCTTAGTTACGAATTACTTCGCCACAAAACGCATTTTTTGTAAATAGCGGGTGCAATGAGAGGGAGTGGCGATTGCACTGCCCCTGTCATTGTACCCCTCAGATGACGCGTTCATTGCTGATCACGGAAACTGATATACATATTAAAGCATTTTACTGTTTGCAAATGAAAAAATATTAAATCATACTTACCTCATCCATTTGAACGCGAAGAGGCCACCGTGGCCATCTTGCCTGAACATCTAGCGCAAAATCTCGCTTGGCACTTGATGGCGTCATTACGTTGACTGGCGTGGAGACATCATACGTCACCGTGTGGGATCTTCAAGCAAGATGGCCGCAGTGACCTCTTCACGCTCAAATGGATGATATAAGTATAATTTTTTTTTTTTAGGGCCATTTCAGGGAAAATCAATTTGTTACCAAGAAGCATGAGGAAATTTGACTTGACGGCAAAACGTTTTTTTTCCTGAAATTGGTATCGAAGTCCACTTCGATTCACTCAAACACTTTAATAATGGGTCAACTTATCAAAACGGTTGCCTCTTGCCTCACTATTTTAGTGCATTTTTAGTACCATAACTGTAGGAGAAGAAGACAACCTACACACAATGTGACTGTGAACTGCCATGCGGTTTCTGAAGTTTTCGGCCACCTTGTTTTTCATCTGAAACATGCTAAAACCTAGATAGAAACCTAGGTAAAGGTCTTGCCTTCACAAGCCACATTAGTGAAACGCACATTGGGGAGTGGTGTGAACTGTGGTCTGTATACCTTCGTCTTTGCTGCTGTCCATGCATGTCCATGCTGTCCCTTTTCATCAGTACGGTATTTAGCTGCTGGGATCTATACGTACATTTAGTAGCAGTTTATACATTATGTCACTTGGATTTATGTCTGAGATATACTTAATACTGCCCTGTTTATGTCATCATGCTGATGTATCTGCCTGTTATTGCATTGTTTTTATGACTCCATAAGATCTGATTGTTGTTCTATACATTGGGAGAGATTTATCAAGAATGGTGTTTCCTTCCCGATCTCTTGTCCGCTGGCTTCAGATGTTCCCATTTTTTTTTAAGATGAACTTGCCTAGTAATTAGGCCCTCCATGTGCCAGAATCTCAAATCTGTGCCAGCTATGGTCTGGGGTAGACTTGAGCTATAATTTATGCTAGTTTCTATAGTGAATCTAGTGGGCCACAGGAAGCTCCCCTCCCCCTCCATGAAACCTCAACCCCTTTTTCACCACTTTAGAAGACACAAATTATGGTGAAAATATGGCATGCCTCATAATTTAGCAACTTTTGTATCCTAGTGACGTTCATAAATCTCCCCCATTGTGTCCTGTTAATAATCATCTATACGTGGTATGGTAAACAGATCTCTTAGGGCCCGATAGCAAAACTTAGGGCTCCATCTGCTCTATAAAGTTTCCCAGTGCTCAGGAATTTGTGATTTTTTTTTTTTATTGGAAGTGGAAGACTTATATAAAAATATATTTAAAATTGTAAATTAAAAAAGTTGCCCTCTGCTTCCACAACTTAATCCAACTTATATGTCGGAAAAAGGGGGACAGGTGCTTCATAAATATGGCGCTCATTCTGAACACTATGGCCCTAATTTATCAAACCCTCCCTCCAGATTTTTGGCATCAAAAAGTCTCAAAAATAGGGCTTTTGCGACTTTTTGCACTTGCTTGCGTAAAAACTAAGCAATTACGCAAATTTTTTCAACTTTTTTTTTGCATTTTTACATCACTTTCTCCAGTTTTGCCATGTGGGTGGGGAAGTCGGTGTGGTTAGCTATGTTAATGAGTTTCGCTCCAGATTTATCATTCAGACTTTTTTTTTTAAAGGCACAAAAAAGTCGCCATCTCACTACAGGAGGAGGTTGGAGTAGGAAGACTAGATTAGCTTCTCTAGACAAAAGTGTCAGGTCTAAGGATAAGACAGATTTATAAAGTAACTTGAGACATTTGATAAATGTGGCATAAAATACTCCAATGCAGACTCAAGGAAAACTGACTTCAGATTTTCCACTCATGATAATCCCCCCCCCCCGACTATATTCACAATATAGTTACAACTGGCATAAATACATTGATAAATCTCTACCGTACAGCTCTAAATTCTCTGCATCCCGTCAGTACACGATAAAACTGCCTGCCTGAAAGCCACCACTAGGGGGAGCTCAGTGACAGGAATGTATAGTTCCCTATTGCTATCAATGAAAGCTGTAAATATTCTCTATACAATGAGCTCCTCCTAGTGGTCTATGCCAAAAAATGCAGTGAATTATGTTGGGAAAAGGAGAAGCAGTTAGCCCCAGCCCCTGCCCCGCCTAGAAGTTACATGGTCTGCTCCCCATGGTAGGTCCCCCACCGCTTAGAGAAGATGACAGAAGCCAGGAAATGTTGATCACAGCCATATGGAAGTGGCTAATATGTATAATGGAAGGATAAATATTTCATATAATCTTTACCAACTGTTTTGGGGATTCATTCTTTGCCTCGAGCAATTAGAAAACGGAATTAATTAGATTGGTGATGACAACAGGATAGTTTATATAATTGTCATTGTTTTGTACCAAGGAAAGCTCTCCTGTGTCTGAGGCATCACAGCAGATGAGGCTCTGCATCAGCCAGTGCTGAAATCTGGAAATAATGAGGACTCTAAAGGCACAAGGAAGGGAATCAAGGTCATTAACATATTATGAGTCAGCAAAGAAAATCACCATTTATGATAATGCGGGCTGCGTTTGTTCATTTGAAGCTCTGTTTTCTGGATAATGTTTTCCAGCCTGAGAAGAGCTTTTGACTTAATATGCAATTCGTTTTGAGTGAGCTCTCCACACACAAGTGGGTACGTTTAATGGACAGATATCCTCCCAAGGAAATAGGCTCTGTAAGCAAGTGTCTGATAAGCACTGAGATGTCTCTTTCTCCAGATTGCTCCGTACTGTAAGATGCAAAAGTGAAGTTGGCCTGAAAAAACGGTATCTAATCTGATCCTGTTCAGCTGACTGCATAAAGAGGGAACTCCTCTTTAAGGGCTCATGCACATGAACGTTTTTCTTTTTCCCTGTGTCCGTTCACTTCAATGGGGCCACAAAACCCCCCAAAACAACGGAAATGACTTAGTGTGCATTCTGTTTCCGTATGTCCGCATGGCCGTTCTGCAAAAAAATAGAACTTGTCATATAATTGTGCGCATTACAGACAAGGATAGGACGGTCTATTAGGGGCCAGTAACCGTGCTTTGCAGATCTGCAATTTGCGAAACGCAAAACACTATGGTATTGTGCATGAGCCCTAAAGGAAAGGTGTCACCAAAAATTTTATCTGCCAGCTAAAACCAGATAGCAGCACGTATCCCTTTTTTCTAATCTGTTTTTATTTTCTGATTGCAGATTTTTTTTATTCTATTTCCTGAACTGTGTCTCTACATAATTTTGGTGCTGCCTTCGGTAGCTCAGAGGGACTTGAAACCAGCGTGGGAAACGCTGGTGTTAATACTGTGAATGTCCTCCTATGTGTTTTGCTTGGCTAGACCTGTAGCAAATGGTAAACCAGTGACCATGTTTAAAGGGGTTCTCCAGGAACAATTTGAAATGGCTGCCAGCAACCTGTCCTAGAATGTGAGCAGGACTGGTTGCCTCTGCTTGCAGAGCTGCCTAGGGGGTGAGGGGGTCTCACTACACACTATTCTTTAGCATTTGCATACACTACGTAGTGGTGAGTGCTACTGTAAGGCTGCTCAGCCCTGATGGCATATCATAGGCAGGATCACATCATTACCATCTATTGTACTGAAGTATAGTAAGGCCCCCACTTCTTTAGCCTCTTAGGCAGCTCTGCAAGTGGAGGCAACTATTCCTGTTCACATTCAAGGACAAGTTGCTGGTGGCCATTTAAAATCATTCCCGGAAAACGCCTATAAAAATCACCTGCCAGCAGAATAGACGCTATTAAACCAGACATAACGTCTGGTAGAGTTGATCCCGGTGAATAAAATTATACCTGTCTTGTGAAAGTCAGCTGTGACGTTTCCAAGAAAAAATACTTATTATATATTGTATATAAAAATAATTATTTTTTTATGCTTCAGTGCGCTGGGAGCATGGCCTATCTGCTTGACGCATCTCAACTTACCATTCCTGGACACACCCCTTTGTGCACCGAAGCCCTAATATTCATAAAGAGAGTATTTTGGGGGGGAACACTGTAACTGGTTTTCACAAGACTGGTGTCATTTTAATCAGCAGGATCAGCCCTACCAGGCAGTATGCATTTTTTTAATAGCACACGTGTTACTAGTCCCTTACGTATATGTACAGGCCTACATACAGTGCTGCTGAGGAACCCTTTGCTCTTTACCATACGTTGACCCTTGGTGCGTAGCACAACAGCCTGGAGAGCCTGGGGTTAATCATTCTCGTTAATGGGGTTATTATTGGTAAAGCCGTGGTGCTTTTCCTGGATAGAACACACTTAATTCAGTTTTAGCTGCTCCCCGTCCGCAATGATTTAGGGCTCTTCTTATGTTGTTTTACTGCATTCATTTTATTCTGGGGCAGTGACATTTAATTGACAGGGTAAACCCACATGAGATTCCTTCTCATATAACCAGCATGTTGCAAAAAAGCCATCAGTATGTTCCCTTCTTCCGTGTGTCATCCACGTCAGCTGAGCGCTGCAGAAAGGTCACTTACTTTGTGTTCAGTGAAGACCACCTGTGTGTTGATGCCTTTCAGCAGCTCTGTCTGTGAAACAATTGTGAAAAGACGGTGGAAATGTCTAGTATGTCCTCACACACAAGGCTTGCTGATGTCTCCATTTTCATTGCTAGCAATAAACCGACCTGGTGTTTAAGAAGTATATAAAAAGTAAGCTGGATGTTTAGTTCTGCTGACATTACCCAGTCCAGTTTTATGTTCTGTATTTTTCACTTTATAAGATGCTCATTATAAGGCACACCTAGGTTTTAGAGGAGGAAAATTACAAAATAAATATTTTTCATCAGACATCAGAACAGACCCCCAATCTTCATCAGACATCAGATCAGACCCCCATATCAGACCTCAGATCAGACCCCAATATCAGACCTCAGATCAGACCCCAATATCAGACCTCAGATCAGACCCCAATATCAGACCTCAGATCAGACCCCAATATCAGACCTCAGATCAGACCCCAATATCAGACCTCAGATCAGACCCCAATATCAGACCTCAGATCAGACCCCAATATCAGACCTCAGATCAGACCCCAATATCAGACCTCAGATCAGACCCCAATATCAGACCTTAGATCGGATTACAATATCAGATCCCCATATCAGACCTCAGATCAGACCCTAATATCAGACCTCAGATCAGACCCAAATATCAGATCTCAAATCAGACCAAAAATAATTAAATGAACTTACCTCTGCGGATGCTGTATGTAGTCAGGATAGTGCATTGCGGCTCCCAGATAAACCAGGGAGCGGTAAGTACAGGCAGTAGTAGCAGTGCTTTACTTACCACTCCCTGCACATACTAGTGAGCACATCCATAATTTTGGGGTAAAAGTGTGTCTTATAAAGCAAAAAATACACTACTTATACCTAGGAAAATGCAACCAATAATAAATTTCTTCATTACTAGGCGATTTTCCGATTTTGCGTTTTTATTTTTCACTCCCTGCCTTTCCGAAGCCATAACTTTTTATTTTTGCTAAGCTGATCATTTATTCTTAGCTGGTTTTTGTCAAAAGAATGGGTCTGGAAAAAAATGGACGCATCTAGACACCATATGGATGTCCACATACAGTATGTCTGTTTTGTGGACAGAAATCTAAATGGTTGTCAGAGTGTGGCTTAAGGCTTTGTATGGCAGTATTATTTGTATACTGAATGGCAATTTTATTTGGGCATTTAATTGTTTTTTTTTTGCAGCCTGTGTACAGAACCATTCACTTCAATGGGGCTGCAAAAAAACGTAAATGACTCTGTGTTCATTCAGTTTCCTTATGTCCGGTCTGCAAAAAAATAGAACATGTCCTATTATCGTCCGCATTACGGACAAGGATAAGCCTGTTCTATTAGGGCCAGCTGTTCCATTCCACAAAATACAGAATGCACACGGATGTCATCCGTATTTTTTGGAGATCCGTGTTTTACGGACAGCTAAATACATATGGTCATGTGCATGACTTCTTAGTTGCTTCAGTCTAGATTTTTAAAAAGTACTTTTAATCCATATGCAAATAAGCAGTTAAGTACACAAAGACTTGGTCCACGTTACTCACGAATAGTGATGAGCGGCAGGTGCCATATTCGATTTCGACGAAATTCGCGAATATTCGAATGAATATTCGTTTCGTATTCGTCGAAATCGAATATTCGTCATTTTTTCTAGTTATCGCGATTAAAATGCGATTTAAATAATCGCATATTGCGATTTGTACTTAAGGCTACTTTCCTATTGGTTTCATATCTAGAATTAGCGAGGATGACGAATATGACGAATGTATTCGTCATATTCCTCAAAACGAAGATAACGAAGTATTCTACATCTTCGTTTTAGCAACCTATTCGTCAACCTCGCTAATTCTAGCAATCAAATAGGAAGGTTGACTATAGAGACAGCTGTGTTAAATTCGCTATGCGATTTTTTTTTTTAATACAATAATTATATTACTTGATATGATAATATTATTATAAGTATTCTATTTATTAAAAAAAAAAATCGCATAGCGAATTTAACACAGCTGTCTGGTAAGTCAACCTTCCTATTTGATTGCTAGAATTAGCGAATAGCGAAGTTGACGAATAGGTTGCTAAAACGAAGATGTAGAATACTTCGTTATCTTCGTTTTGAGGAATATGACGAATACATTCGTCATATTCGTCATCCTCGCTAATTCTACCAAGCCAACCATAACTTCTGTGCTCATGGAGCGTCCCCATCACCATGGGAACGTCTCCATATACTAAAATGTACTGTCGGATTTGAGGAATTACGTTGAAATCGCAATGCGATTAATTCAAGTTATATTAATCGCATTGCGATTTCAACTTAGAGCTGGGTTTATAATGGGTCAGCTTGCTAGAATTAACGAAGTTAACGAATATGGAATATAGCAGCAGTGCTAAGTTGAAATCGCAATGCGATTAATTTAACTTAAAGTATTAGCATTGCGATTTCAACTTAGCACTGCTAGTGCATAGCTATATATTCCATATTCGTTAATTCTAGCCTATGTAAGATAGCAGTGCTAAGTTGTAATCGCAATGCGATTAATATAACTTGAATTAATCGCATTGCGATTTCAACGTAATTCCTCAAATCCGACAGTACATTTTAGTATATAGAGATTTTCCCATGGAAGGGGACGCTCCATGAGCACGGAAGTCGGCAGAAGCGGCAACGGGCACTGACTGGAGCAGCCAGGAAGCCAGGAATCCTCATGACAGGTAAGAACTACTTTTGGGAAGTGGGAAAGAAAAAAATATAACTAAAAAAAAACAAAAAAAAAACGAATATTCGAAATAGCGAATTTATAGCGCTATATTCGAAATATTCGCGAATTAGCGAAGTGCCGATATTCGCTAAAAAAATTCGCTTTTCGAATATTCGCGCTCAACACTACTCACGAAGGAGAGGGAGAGCCTGGCAGAGGAATAACGAGGAGCAAGGGTGTACAGAGTGGCTTGGGCCCACCCTCAGTGCACTTAACTGCTCATTTGCCTATAGATTAAAAATATATTTTCTCCAGAATGATGCAGTGTTCACAGACCAATTCCCCATTCTGCACTCTCCTCCTACACAGCCCAGCAGGCACGATGTGTCCACAGTTGAAATGGCGACATACCTCAGCCATCCCAGAAAACCGCGAGACAGCCACCAAAATCCGAGCCTGTCCTGTCCGATCCGTGAGGGTTGGGAGGTATGAATTTCCTGGTGACAGATTCCTTTTCATTTCCATGCTCCATTTCAGGCCTTTGTTTCTTTGTCCCTGGAATAAAATATTTAGTTTGTGTTTCTCGTTTTATTTTTCACTTTACATTCCCGTTTATGATGCAGTTTGCCCTTGAAATTCTTAATTTCTGGGCATTATATATTAATATTAATTGAATATGAATATTTAAAGGCGAGAAATTATACTCGATTGCCGTAAACAAGCTGTAACTGGAATTGTAGCACACAGAGGTCCAGCAGAGAAAAATGGCATGGGATGTGATTAGATACAGCTGCTCATCAGAAAAGTTTCCCTGGAAAATATTTTTATTGTTTCCCTCAATATGCGTCGTCGTTCCCCAGCTGAGCTTTGTGAATGCAGGAGCGAGAGGGAACAGTTACATCAATGCCGCTTCTGCAGGAGTGCTGTGTCAGTGCTTCTGAATTATGGAAACAACCAAAGGTTCCGGACAAATTACTGAACCCCGCATTCTCTTTGTTCCAGGCATCGCTGGTGCTTTGTTTCTTTTACAGTTCTGATAGTTTGAAACTTACATAATAATAACATTTTACAACCAAAAAAAAAGTAAAATATGGAAACTTGCCCTAGACCACAAAATACCTTTCAGCTCCCTTCCAGCAAAATATATTAAAAATTGAACTAAAATGAATTTTGATGAGATCTGTTGATAGTCTGATGTTAAAAAAAATGACCCATTTGCATAGTTAAAGGGGTTGTCTCACTTTAGCATGGCATTTATCATGTAGGGGTCACGACCCCCGCTGCAGCGCAGATACGAGTTGGCCGCGAAGGGAGCTGCTGTGCATGCATGCTCTCACAGTCCCGGCCACCAGAGAGGCCAGCGCCTTTTCCTATATCGTGCAAGCACGGCCACGGCTGATGGATTGCAGAGTGGTCGTAACCCCTGGGTACAAGCAGTGTATAATGTGATGGTAAAAAGAATTAAGCCAGCAAATGAGGCAACATGGACAATACCAATACATTAGAAAGTGCCTTGCAGGAATTTTGTCTATGTGATAAATGCTACTGTACCTGCTAAAGTGAGACAACCCCTTTAAAGATGAAAGTAAGGCAGATGACCATCTTTAAATTAATCCCTACCATCATGGCATTTTATGCTCAAAATTATTTTGATTAATCTTTAGTATATCTACTGAATGTATCGGTTAGAGCTCAGTTTTTCTGATACAGTGACTAATCTTCTGCCTGATGTATATTTAGTAGATAACATTCCACACTTAGCTCCCTCTAGTGGCAGGCAAGTATGCAGTCTTTTAAATTTACAGGGAATTTTTAGCTTTGTATGAGAAAAAATGGACCACTATAAAGATATTTTAAGAAATTCATTATGTTACAGAGTTTTATAAAAAAAAAAAAGGGACAAGCCTCCAGGATAAATAATAATGCTATACTTACCTCATTCCCCAGTGCCTCTCCATGCGCTGCGGATCCAGCAGTACATATCATATTTTGCAAATGCTTTCACACTTAGGCTAGTTTCATACTAGCGGCAGGAGAGTCCGTCAGGCCGGTGGGCAAAGAGCCTGTCGGATCCATCCTGCCGCTAGTTCATGTGTGCCCCCGGACTGCTGCTCTGTCCCCATTGACTATAATGGGGGTGGGGGCGGAGTTCTGGCAGGAGCACAGCGGCAGCGTGAGGCGAGAGGCAGCCGGACTAAAAGTACTGCATGTCGTACTTTTAGTCAAGCAGCCTCTCGCATTGCTCTGCCGACATAACTCATTATAGTCAATGGAGAAGGAGCGGCAGTCTGGGGGCACACGTGAACTAACGGTAGGACTGATCCGACAGGCTGTTCACCTGCCGGAACAGCCTGACGGACTCCCCTGCTGCTCATGTGAAAGTACCCTTATTCAGACACCACATGTCCCACAATCTGGGCTGGAAACAAGTACCATTTCACTGTCCAACCCGAGCCCTGCTAATCCTTCCCTGCCTTCCAGTAGCAGCGCCAGCCACCCGAGTTCTGTATCTCTCATTGGAGGCTACATCCTGTGCCTGCTTGCTAGGACACTTTTTCTGACTCCTAGGATGGGTGCATTCCTTGGCTGTTAAAGGGCCAATCTTCACCAGCCAATGACTGACCACCTATAGGTACTTAAGGTACCTTTCACATGGCGGAGGTACCGGAGCAATAGATTTGTTTAGTTTGTTAGATCCTGCAAAGGTTCTATAATCCATTTGTCTGCCTGTGTACTGACCTCTGCCTGATACCCATATTCTGACTCTCTGTCGTCTGACCTGTTCCTGTTCTTTGTTCTGATCCTCTGCTGCTTGTCCTGACCTTCATCTCCCTCAACATTGTAATGGCTATCCCTCTAGAAAGGTATCATTGCTGTAATACTCTTATTTTAACACAAATGTATTTAACATCAAATAGATTTTTCTCACTGGAATCTTTCTTATTATAATTGCCATATGGAACCTCCATATCTCTGCCTTGTCCTTCTCCTGCACTGACGAGAAGATCACTGAAATGACATTAGCAGGTCATTTTGTGGTAGGGCTGAAGTGCCGTGGAAATGTTTTTTGTGATTAAATTAATTTTCATAGAAAAAAAACATTTAGCAAATAATTGCAATTCATTTGACTTCTCTTCATATCTAAAGTACAAGGGGTTATCCGACCCCTGGAAAGTCCCCCCATATGCCTGAGCCCCTCACACACAATGTAATTACCTCGCTCCCTGGCACCCCGTGAGTGGGAAGAAGCGGCAGTGGCCATGCGGGAACCAGGAGAGATGCGGGTGCTGGGGAGCGAGGTAAGTACATTGTGTATGAGGGGCCCGGGTATATGGGGGAGGCATTTCAGAGATTGGATAACCCCTTTAGTGCAAATTGCCACCATAAAAATTGAAGCAGCAAACTTTTTAAAAAACAAAAATTTTGTCAGTGTCAAAATTTTGGTCACGACTGTACATGATACATTCTCTTTAAGAAAACCAGGCACAGATGACAAGGATAGGGAAGGATTTTATGAATATTTAATACCTCATGGACCCACATCAAGGACACTGCTGTAAGGTGTGCAGAGGTTGCACCTGGGTCCTGGTCACTCTGGGACCCAAAGGTTTCTCTACCATATAAGAAGACACCAATATTATACATGGTAAAAAGTGAGGGGCTGTTACTGATTTAGCCCTGGGTCCCATGAGCTTCAAGCCAAACCTTCGCCCACCGTGGTGGTACAATCTGCCTTTAAACCTATTAGCTTTGCTATACTGCATTAGAAATGAAAGTGTCAGTATCTACTGAACAGTGGTGTATATCTAACAGAACAGGATTTAGTGGCACACTTGGGACTGAGCAAATGTCAAAGCTCTTTAATTCATCTCATTACACCCTGACAAAAGGCAGCATTGCTTACAAAAATCTGCTCAGACTTTTCGCCATGGCTGTGACCTGCTGATGGCGTTACTAACTGGATTAGAGCCTTGTGACATTTGCGTTTTACGCAGTGTGCATCATGAGCTTTATTTTTCCATGCAGATTAATTGTAGCATGCACAAATGAGAGTGATACACACAAAGCATGATCCCTAAATCATTCACCATTGATCACCCTGTGTTTAGATGGCTACAGTAATTGCTGCCGTGGAGAAATTCTCAATTATGAAAGCCCACTGCTCCCTAGCACCTCCTCGTAGGTGCTGCAGGTTCAATCAGCAAAGATTAGTCTTGAAGGGGCTGTGCAGTGCTAGGATATTGATGACCTATCCTCAAGATAGCCCATCAATGTTAGATCGTCGGAGGTCCGTCTCCTGGGACTCCTGCCAATCAGCTGTTTGAAGCTGTTGCAGCGTTTGCGCAAATGCTGCGTTCTGTTCACTGTTTAACGGCACGCCATCTAGCTTATAGCGGCTATACAGTGTAATTATAACTGCTCGTCCAGATTAAATGAAGGGGAGTCGTAGTCACCCTGCACCGCCACTACCATCTAGACCAGCGATCCTGAACCTGGGGCACTCTAGCTGTTAAAAATTACAACTAAACTAAAACTACAACTCCAGTCATGCTGCGAGTTGTAGTTTTGCAACAGCTGGAGGGCTGCAGGTTAGGCATCCCTGATCTAGACGATCTTGGCTATAGGCAATCAATACTGTAGCATTGGACAGCCCCTATAACATTTGCCTACACTAACTGTCACAGAGATATGGAGGTTCTCTATGGCAATTATAATAAGAAAGATTCCAGTGAGAAAAATCTATTTGATGTTAAATACATTTGTGTTAAAATAAGAGTATTACAGCAATAATACCTTTCTAGAAGGATAGCCATTACAATGTTGAGGGAGATGAAGGTCAGGACAAGCAGCACAGGATCAGAACAAAGAACAGGAACAGGTCAGGCGACAGAGAGTCAGAATATGGGTATCAGGCAGAGGTCAGTACACAGGCAGACAAATGGATTATAGAACCTTTGCAGGATCTAACAAACTAAACAAATCTATTGCTCAGGTACCTCCGCCATGTGAAAGGTACCTTAAGTACCTATAGGTGGTCAGTCATTGGCTGGTGAAGATTGGATCTACAGGTGCACTGGCCCTTTAACAGCCAAGGAATGCACCCATCCTAGGAGTCAGAAAAAGTGGCCTAGCAGGCAGGCACAGGATGTAGCCTCCAATGAGAGATACAGAACTCGGGTGGCTGGCGCTGCTACTGGAAGGCAGTGAAGGATTAGCAGGGCTCGGGTTGGACAGTGGAATGATGGGTAAACCGGACCCACTGGCCCATAAGGGGGGGGGGGAAGAGATTTTGGCACTTGGGGGGGCGGATAAATATGTGCGTGTGGCTTGAGGGTGGGCGGTGACACAGGGGCCCCATAAGTGCTGTCCCCCCCCCAGATTTTTGGGGCTTCCTACGCCCATGTATAGCGCCGCCTGCTGTTTAGTTTTTTTCTTATTTCTCTATCCCTCTTTTTGAGGGGGGTGTACATGTTCATTTCTAATCTTCAACTCCCTCCTGAGCTGTGATAGGGAGAGAAAAGCACAAAGGACACCCCCCCCCCCCTGAGATGTAGCAGAAAGAATGGGTACCCTTAGCTGCCAGTTTGACATAAATTTAGCAGAGCAATTGAAGCAATGAATAGGGAGATCTCTGGATCCATGTGAGCAGATATTATGTCACAAGGTGTCTATCCTGTATGTCTAGGTGCGGACACCCAGTGGTTGTCATGTGAGTTGCAGCCTGTTAAGAGTTTTGCTAGCAGTTCGTGACATTGTGTTGAATTGGTTTCAGTAGCCAATGAGGGGATTGCGAATGAGATCCTGGGGTGCCAACAACCCGGCCCAAAGCCTGCCCATCAAGTTGCACCTTGCTGTGGGGGTAAGCACATGCTCAGTGCTAGCCTTCAACTGATCCCTGAGCTGTGATAGGAAGAGAGCAGAAGAAAAGACAAACCCCCTGAGCTTCAGCAGAAAGGACAGGTCCCCTGAGCTGCCAGCTTGGTATAAATCTAGCAGAGCAATTGGAGCAATGAACGGGAAGATCTCTGGATCCATGTGAGGTACAGGGCTGGTTCATTGTCAAAGACACTGTCATGTACTGTATGATGTCTGATTTCTATGTTTCACATTAATAATGGGATAACCCCTTTAAGGGTTATTCCCATGCAGATTACCACTAATGGTTGAGGCATCACCTATACAGTACCTGTTATTTATGGGCAACCTTATTAGGATTTTTACCACTGGCTAAGGACATGACAGATATGCCGTGTGTTACTGGAATCTTTGACGTTAGTATGTGCAGCATTTTTCTTTATTGAATGTGATTTCTCAGCTTCCAGATTTCTGCTACATTTATTCTAGAAACTCTTTCTTTGTGCAGAATAAAATAGTATTTTACCTCTGCACAGGCAGATGGCCTTTCAAAAATTTGGCAACCTGAGCACTCTGTCAAAGCATTCAGCAATGGCGAGAAAAAAGTCTATTCTCACAATTTAACAGATGCTAACTTAAATTTATTAAAACTCGAATCCTGCATAATTTTAAATAATTCTAACCATATGTATTGCTTTAGCAAGCGTTGGTCTATAATTGTCCCAGTAGCTGTATGGTCTAATGCTTTGTCACCTTGAAATGAAACCAGGGTGAGCGCTGTATGTCTGAGCTCAGCTAAAGAAAGAACAGTACAGTATATTGGGTTTATACCTTTTAGAACAGTCTCCTTTTGCTTTGGCAGTGTACTTACACTATGGCTAGGGCTACACGACGACGTGTTGCACGACAAATAGGGTACAACTTCACTGCAACATGGGTTGCGCAACATTCATGTCGCACCCATGTCGCGCAACAAATTTTATAATGCTAGTCTATTTCAGGGATGGCCAACCTGGAGATCTCCAGCTGTTGTAAAACTACAACTCCCACCATGCTCTGCTGTAGGCTGATAGCTGTGCAGGCAGTGTGAGTATGCCGTGAGTTGTAGTTTTGCAAAAGCTGGTGCGCCTCAGGTTAGCCATCCCTGGTCTTTGGTGTCGCACTGCAACATGCGACATACTACGACACAACTTGGATGGGTTTTGGGGGCTGTTGTGTCACAGTCGCAGCACGACACCATAGACTAGCATTATAAAATATGTCGCATGTACAGCCCTCTCATTTTTGTAAATATTTTATTAAATCTTTTCATAGGACAACACTGAAGATATGACACTTTGATACAATGTAAAGTAGTCAGTGTACAGATTGTAAATTAGGTGTGCCCTCAAAATAACTCACCACACAGCCATTCATGTCTAAACTGCTGCCAACAAAAGTGAGTACACCTTTCCTACTGCCCCCCGTTGCCCCATTGTAAGCGCTCAAAGCTGCACTGAAATACACAGGACTGCTGTGCATGCACACAGAAATCCAGCAGCACAGCAGTCCGGACTGTGTTTTTCAGTGCAGCTTTGAGCATTGGCAGCGAGGAATGGGGAGCAGTAGGAAAATAAAAAATAGCGATCTGGATTCTTCATTTGCAGTACTACTCAGAACTGTGCTGACAGATTCCGATGATTAATGTAAAAAATGAAAATCAGACATCATATAGCAGATGACAATCTTTTTCAAAGCTAGAACCAACCACATGGATCCAGTGATCTCCCCATTCATTGCTTATATCAAGCTGGCAGGTCAAGAAGAGTGTCTATTCTAATGCTTCTTAGGGGCGTGTCCATTCTGCTGCAGCTCTCACCTTATCACAGCTCAGGAGGCAGTTGGAGGATGAAACTGAGCATGTGCAGCCATCTCAGTGAGCAGGACAAAGAAATAAGGAAAATAACAAACAGCAGGTGGCGCTATACAGATACATTTTATTGAATAACTCAGTGGCTATGCTAAATTTTAATCACAAGCAATTACAAAAATATTCAGATCCCGGTGCTGGTTTGACCCGTAGAATATTTTTCGTGGGACAACCCTTTAACGTGCACAGTTGGGGGAAGTCTTCAAGTGGCGGATTCACTGTGGAATTTCTTCAACCACATTTACATGTGGCAAATGCACAGCATTTTAAACTGCCAACATAGTGAATGAGATCTTAAAGATCTCAGACAATGGAAGTATATCGCTAGGATATACCCCCATTGTCTGATAGGTGCGGGTCCCACCTCTGGGATCCGCACCTACAACGAGAACGAAGCAGGGCTGGAGGACGCCGGATTTCCCAGAGTCTGTCCATCACCAAGTGCTGCTCCCCGCTGCTCCAATAGAAGTGAATGGGAGTGCACCGCGCATGCCTGGCCCATGCTCTAATTCATTTCTATGGGGTAGACGGAAATTTCGGCGACCCCATAGAAATGAATGGAGGGCGGCTGCACATGCTCAGTGCGCCCTCCGTTCATTTCCCTGCTCCATTCTCATTGTAGGTGTGGGTCCCAGTGCTGGCAGCCGCACCTATTAGACAATGGGGTCATATTCTAGCAATATACCCCCATTGTCTGAGATGGGAAAAGCCCTTTAAGAAATGTCAGCCACATACTGCAGGAAAAAAAATTCATAGTAAAATTTGACCCTTTGCAATGCATAGGACGAAGTTTGCTGCAAATCCACAGCAGAATTGCTACAGGAAAAATATGCCCCTTATGCCAAAATTCTTTTTTTTTTTTTCTGATATGCTGTAATCCAAGACAATCCTTGTAATCCAGGATCAGGGCAGTTTACAGTATTTGTTGCTGTATTTACTGTGTACTTAAACTCCATACGTGACACCTTAATAACCAAGTATTGTGAACATGGCCATGCTTGTTAATCTACTCATCAGATTCTTTATTACTTTACAGACTGAATGTATTAAAGCTGCTTGGTTCTTATAGAGTAATGCACAGGTATACATGTATTTTAAGACAAATGGCACTTACTGTACCTCGTGCAATCTGCTTGACTCTCATTGACAATGGTTTACAATGGTTGCCTATATTTTCAATGAAATGTACAATTGTAAGTCTACACAGATGTCTGGGTTTATCTCATCTTTCTCATTGCCCTTGTATCTCCATATTAAGAATTACAGTACAGCTTGGAGATATTTTATAACGTATATTAGGTAACTGCAGATTTGGGTAGCTTGAATTACTCAGAGAGAAGAGAAACAGATCAGACTAGAGATGAGAGGATCAATTCTAATCTAAACTAATTGGATTCATTCCGGAATTTCACAAAAATGAGCCTGCCCAATGAATCCAAGCTTATGCACATGGTTTCGGATGAATATTGGCAGGGAAAATCATGAGAAAGTAAGAAGCTGGAGGATGAGATGACACTAGGAGGAAGTGAGGGGAAGGGTTTGCTGCCATGATTCGTTCTGGGGCTGACAGCTTGTATCAACTATTCGGTGGGCAGTGGGCAGGCAGCTCTGTAGACTTAGGGCTCATGCACACGACCGTTCCGTTTTTTGCGGTACGCAAATTGCGGATCCGCAAAACACGGAAGCCGCCTGTGTGCCTTCCGCAATTTGTGCAATGGAACAGGTGGCCTATTATAGAGATGCCTATTCTTTTCCGCAAAACGTACAAGAATAGGACATGTTATATTTTTTTTGTGGGGCTACGGAACGGAGCAACGGATGCGGACAGCACACGGAGTACTGTCCGCATCTTTTGCTGCCCCATTGAAGTGAATGGGTCCACACCCGAGCCGCAAAAACTGGGGCTCGGATGCGGACCAGAACAAAGGTCGTGTGCACGAACCCTTAAGCAGTAGAATCACCATTCTCTCTTCAGCTTGTGACCTGGAAGGGTCAGTGGCAGTGTCTGACAAAGAGTTATTGCAGACAAAAGCCACTAATGTGGTGTGATAGGGAGACTATAAGCAGAGTATAGGGAGAGAATTAGAAGATATAATTGGGTAGGTTGTTAGGGGAGTGAGGGGGTGATTAGCCAGTTTTGTGTTTAATAGAGCTGCTGCTGGCAGTTAGTTCTGCATTACAAATAGTGTTGAGCGCGAATATTCGAATCGCGAATTTTAATCGCGAATATCGCCACTTCGAGAATTCGCGAATATTTAGAATATAGTGCTATATATTCGTATTCACGAATAGTGTTGATCATGAATATTCTAATTTAGATTTCTTTCTTGTTGATTCACTTTACATTTGGGTTGATAAAAAAAAAATAGACCATCAACACTTCTATTTTTTAAAGCATTCTTACTTTACAATATTTGTTTCACACCTGCACAAACTTTTGTGTATATATATATATATATATATATATATAAAACAGGAAAACAGGCAGCACTCCGGACTTTGTGGAAAAATCGTGGGATTTATTAACACCCAAACAACTGCAACGTTTCAGCTCAACTCAATGGAGCCTTTCTCAAGCTCCATTGAGTTGAGCTGAAACGTTGCAGTTGTTTGGGTGGTAATAAATCCCACGATTTTTCCACAAAGTCCGGAGTGCTGCCTGCTTTCCTGTTTTCTATTTCGCTGATCCCTGGTCCGGGACCCTACAGTGATTTGCACCTGGCATCATTAGAGCGCTGCTGTTCATAACTCTTGTTTTTATATATATATATATGTATCTCCAAGGTGAGGATTTATAATTGGGAAATTTAGTTTTAGATGAAGACCAGGCGATGGGAAGATACATATCGCACACATATAGTCATCTATAGAAATGGCTGCTATTACTTTATACTTTATATGCTGTTCTCGCATATTGTGTTTTTGTCATTACACTAAAGGTGACGGAGAGTCAGCTTTTCATTTCCAATTTGCTGCTGTTGCCATTATGTGCCCGTGGCAAACAAAATGCAGCAGTAGTGAAAGGCATCGCTACTACACGGAGCCAGCTGTAATCCACAGACGGAAACAGCAGAACATGGGGGATAAAGCATTTCTGGCTGTACTGTTAACTGGTGGGGGGTCAGTGTGATCTTTGAGGGCTCAGCAGCAGGATTAAGCAAATCAATTGTTGAATCTTGCATAATTCAATAATTTGAATGTAAGAAAAATGTACAGAAGTCAAGAATAAAGGATTTCTAGGGTTAAAAATTATTATTATTTTTTTCCTGGTAATTGGTCTCCATACATGTGAAGCTTAGTTTACTCCTTAGAGGAGTATACTATAGTGTTTTCTCCCAGCAGCTTTCTTCCCTCTCCCATTCACTGCATACTGTATGCATGTTCAGCCGAGCATGCATATGGTTGAGAGGAGCGATAGCTGTCATCAGAATAAGCATTTTCATATGTAATCTTGTAGAGGACCTGTCATCTCTGATGATATATTTGTTTTAGTAACTATGTACAGTCCCCATGTAATAACAATTCTAAAGGATTTATTCTTATGACTCTATGTTGTGTTATTCCTTTATTATTCCTGCTGGTTATGGATGAATTGCTAGTAGTTAGCTATGACGGTCTAGATGTGTGTCATCAGTTGCGGATGTGTTCCGGCACAGTCTGACATTCTCCAATCAGTGCTGCCAGTGTCAGACTGTGCAGGGACCCTCAGCTGGTAATACCCATCTGGACCTTCATTGCAAGCTGCTAGTAATTAATTAATAACTTCTAGCAGGAGTGAGAAGGGCCCAAGACAGTCATAAGAATAAAACAGACATGTCATGAGAGGATAGAGGTCCTTATTACAGGGAATCTATCAGCAGCAACCTCCCTATCCAACTGTTTGCATAGACACATAACTGTGGTTCACCTGATTAAAATGCTGTTTTTCGTTTGTTGATCCAAGACTTCTTTCCCGAGTTATGATACCTTTTCTTAATATGCAAATTAAGCCTCTGGTTGAACGGGGCATCACCATTGCTCCTGTTCCACCAAGCTTGGCTCTTTTCTGTGATCAGTCCCTTCCTCACTGTTTTGATTGAGAGAGCCAGGCACTGGCAGAACAACCAGGGAGGGGCTGCTTGTTTATTCATGTGAGTGAGCCCCTGAGGATCCGGTGCAGGGAGTAGTAGTGGCCCTGATGAGATGTTGTGTCACAGTGTACTCCTTCACGCCATCGCTCCCTCGGGTTCGGTGCACTAAAAGTGTAGTTTGAAGAATTAAACGTGTACTAGTCTCCCTTTTCTTAGTGCAAAATATAACTTATGGCACATTCAGCAGTATTAAATACAAGGTGCAGTTTCTGACACCAGATGAGAAGGTATGGTGGCTGGTTGGATGGCACTAGCAAGCACTTGTAAATATAGATTTCCATTGTAGTAAAGGTTTAAGGTTAGTCGGGACTAGCGATGATTTATGTAGGTGGTGGTGTCTGAGCAGTTGTCCCTCATCTTGCAGCATTGTCTATAAAGCTGTACCTCAATGATCACACTCAGGGGCGTCGTTAGGTCAAAACATTGGTGAAATTTTTTTATTTTTTTATTAGGCTATTCCTAGCCATCTGGGCAATCCCACAGATCATCCCCCAACCCCCCTTGTACTTGTTCCGCTACTTGCAGGCTGCGCGGGCATGAGTTCAGAACTTCGGTGCGCAATTCTGTTCTGCAGCACGTGATCCCACGAGACCCGCAGCTGGAGGTCACAGGTCTCGTGGGATCACGTGAGGCAGAACAGAATTGCGGACCGAAGTGACTGAAGTTCTGAACTCATGCAGCTTGCAATGGAACAAGTTCAAGGAGGGTTGATGGGTTCCAACTACCTTCACTTGTTGATGGGTTCCTTCACAGATTACAACTGATTCTTGGGCAAACAAATCACAGAAAAAACTATATATAAACCATTCTGCACTATATGGTATTAAATGCACGGATGTATATGGGTATATTGACAAAATCAAAGAAAATAATGCACTATAATAATAGATGCAAGCATAACATATGGACTAAGCCCTCACTCTTGATAAAATCGGAGACACTTGGTCAATACATTTTGATCAAAATACATCCAAGCCGACCTAACAGGCGACAAGGTGGTCTCAGTTCAGGCAGGTTCCTATGCTAACCTGTTTATTCTGTAGCACATTTTTCAGGAGCACAGTCCCCGCACATATAGTGTGCTGCCCCTTGTTACCTCCATGTGCATCAACAACCGGTGGGAGGAGAGACACACACACCTATATGTACCACCTAAATCAAGGTCACCCATTAGATAGGCGGGGCAAAAGTGCACTTGAATATCACTCCCAGTATAGGAGCGTATTCACACATGAAGGTGCCACTCCTTCAAGACAAATCAAAAAAATCACAGAAAAAACTATATATAAACCATCCTGCACGATATGGTATTAAATGCGCGGATGTGTATGGCTACATAATACAAAATCACAGAAAATAATGCACTATAATAATAGATGGAAGCATAACAAATAGACTAAGTAGGTCGGCTTAGATGTATTTTGATCAATTCAAAATGTATTGACCAAGTGTCTCAGAATTTATCAAGAGTGAGAGCTTAGTCCATATGTTATGCTAGTCCATATGTTAGCCCTGTTCCTGCACAACCATTGCCAACCATGGCGTAACTGACGTCAGATGCCTTAGATATCATATAATTTGAGCTGCTCATGTGGACATCTGAATATGATAAAGCTATAAGAATCTGTAAAACTGTGTGGCTTTTCTTATACTGATGGTAAACTGTATTGTACTTTTTTGCCTGCCTCTTTCTAATTGTTGCCTTTATTATTGCAGTTGGCTTTCTGCATATTGTTGGTTGTGGTGCCAATTGAACTTCTGCTTATTGCTGGTTTTGGTACCAACTGACCTCTTGCATATTTTTGGTTGTCGTACCATATGTTGCTCGGTATTGTAGTCGTAGGTAACCAATATACTACTAGCTGTAACTGTTGCTTACTACTGTCAGACTGTGCAGTACCCATCGGCCTACTGTCTATTGCTAGTGATCTGTGACATAACGTGTAGCCTTCTGCTCATTGTTTCTGTCTGTATTATAGCCCTTGGACTGCTATTTACTCTTGCCAGTCATGTTATACCCACTAGTCCACTGCTGACCGTTGGTGACATCTTGATTGGAGGATCTAGGACAGGGAGGCCCATCCTGCAGCCCTCCATGATCACGAGCAGTAGGCTGTTCGGGCATGCTGGGAGTTATAGTTTTGCAACAACAGGAGGGACGCAGGTTGGACCAGATTACACATATATATATATATATATATATGTATATATATACTTGTATTATTCATGATGTTTTGCTCTAATCCAGTAAAATGATATTTCCTATGGATGCTGAAAGAGAATAAACCTTTTAAGGTAATAATGGAGCATATTCCGTCCTTACTAAATATCACACTCTTGACAGCAGATTCAGGGCCTTCTGTCCAGGAAGAAGCATTTCACTTTATAGTGCAGATATTGTTTCAAAAAGAAGGCATCAGTGAGGATTAATTTATAATTTATGGTCTGTGGGGCAAAAAGAAATATGCACATCCTGCATGATTTATGCTGCTGTGATATATTATGCAATAGATTATGGGTAGTACCAATAGGTTTCCCAGAATTAATCAGAAGCTTTATATTGATCTAACGCTTAATTAAAAGTTAAGCCATTATAAAAGCCCAACCCAACTTATTATTAATTGAAGAAGTGCATCAGAAACACGGCTTTATAGGCTCACAAATAATACATATTTCAAGAAAGAGCTCAAATGGTATTACGATCAGCGGACAACTTGCATTGTTTCGGTGATATAACCCCTGTGATTTCCACCATTTTTTTGCAGCTTGTCAGAGCCAGACTAGGGCCTAAAAAGTAGCCTGGGACCTGAGTTTGCTTATTTTAATGCTTTATGATAAAGCTTGCATCATATTATAACATTACGTAAAAATGGAGGCTACATTGACTGACACTATTGGTACTGATTGTGTAGGGACACCCCCCACCCAGTTGTCAATTTGTTTAGCATTTCTAGGAAGAATAACAGTTGAGTGTCACAATGCAGAGTTCTGGGGAAACATAAAATAAAATAAAAAATATTTACTAAAACAGACAGTGGTGGTCCAGTGACCCAGTGGATCACTGCAAAAAGGTTAAAGTAATCAAATAGCACTTCTAAAGAGCTAATCTTATGCTATAGAGTTAATGTTGCAATATATTTTTAAATATATTTATTTTTTATTCCCTGTTTTTCCCAAATATCTGGCTAGCCAATAGTTAAAACTAGCAGTCTTAGTGCAGTTGTTGGGGTGATGGGCTGGTCCCGTCCCATGTTTAGAGAGTTCCCAGCAAGCAGAGTGAGGATAGGCCTATTGAGAACTCCTGATAACTAGGACAGAAGATCATCATCCCTGAGACTGAAAGCTGCCAGAGAAGCAATTGAACTGAAAGACTCCTGTGAGAGAGAGAGAACAGACATTTTTGAAGTTTGAGAACCACTTACAAGGCTGTGCTGTCAGGCAGTAAGGTTCTTGCTCGTTTATGGCAAAAGATTTTATTGCTTGTGGAAATAGTTTCGGCACCCCCTAAACTTTGGAGACGGACTGGCCAACCAGATCTGAGTTCTGCACCCTGCAACCGGGGAATTGCAGAAAGAGTCAATGAAAACTGAACTGCAGGCCTGTGGTTTTTTGGGAAGATTTCAAAGAGACTCAGGGAGGATTATTACCGTTATTGCTACTGCCCATACACAGCTATCAGGAAAAGCCTACACTGTAATATACTGTACCGATTGCTGCAACTCCCATCATCTATTTAGTAAAGACTCTGTTGATTGCAACTAAACGGGACAGGTTATTGACTCCACAATGATCTGTCTTCCCCGATGTCTTCTCCTGTCCTCCTGCCTTGCGCCCAGTTATTTCCGCATCCAATATAAAGGTTACCCCAGCCACCTTCAGCAGAAGCCTCCAAAAGGCCAAGGTTAGCCCTGAAGGAAGAAAGAGTGCACCCTCCACTCATTGTATGTGTAGCCCAGGGAGCGCTAGTGAGAGAGGAATTGGCCACCCTCATTTCCACTGACACTACTCCCATCCTCTCCAGCCAACATGCCTCACCTGGGGGCCAGCACGCTGCAGGGACAGGTCCCGTTTAAATGATAAAAATTATGTCGGGTGGAGGGGGGGTCAATCTTTTTATTGAGGTCATTTGCATGAATGTGTAAAAGAAAGCATAAAACATAGAGCCCTATCCCAATTAAAATATATGCTCCAGTTAGATTAATCAGCACTGAGGTAGAACTATTTACTTTAAACAAAAAAAAAAAAAGTTTGCAGGCTGAAAAACAGAGAAAAAATAATGATGAGTAATTTTTAATAGTCTCGCTCTGGGTCTTTTGAGTTACAGCTTCTTGCACATTTGACAATTGTTAGACAATATAACAGGTTGGGCACATACTGTAGACCGATCATAGATTGTCCTATGTGGTCTTCAAGATGAATGGCAGCCAAAAGGGTTTGACAAAATGTAACAGGGACCTGTATAGGATGTAGTTTACATCCACCTGGTTTTCGTGGTACTGAGATAATTGTTTACCCACTTAAAGGGGTTGTCTAGTTTTAAACAAAAACACATTTTCTAAAACGGTATAAGGGAATTTAGAGTTACTAGAGGAGGACCCCAAGTTCGGGACCCTTATTACAAAGAGAAAAAATCTGATACAAAGAATGGCGCAGTTTTACTAAACCTAAAGATGGTGTAAGCTAATACCGGCTGTCTAGAGCTGCACCAGATGTATCACAGGGGCTCAGGCTGGATGATAAATCTGGTGCGGGGATAGACACTACTATCTGACTCCATATCAACTATTTAGTGGACTTACTTTGAGACAGATTTTTACACCTGAATTGTGGTGTGATTTTGGCACAAAATGTCATAGCGTAGACCCTCCCCCTTGCCCATGAAACCCCTTCTCCTTTCCGCTAAGTCATGCCCCCTTTTCTAGCATGTTGAAAAAAAGGGTAAAACTCTAGATGTGCCAAACTGCTCCAATTTGCACACTTTTCAGACATAATAGTAAATATGGGCAAGGGTTTCTAACTATGGATAACTCGGAACACCCACGTATTACATAAACAACCCACTCATTTCCATCTGAATTTCTAATGCTTAATTTTTCCTGTGATGGAGCAGCTGGGGAACTGAACATTTGCTACTGAGGGCAAATTTACAAGACGGTTAAAAGGGTTCTCTCACTTCAGCAAATGGCATTTATCATGTAGAGAAAGTTAATACAAAGCACTTATTAATGTATTGTGATTATACATTTTGCTTCCTTTGTTGGACGGATTCATTTTTCCATCACATTCTACTCTGCTCTATTCCATGGTTACGACCCCCCTGCAATCCAGCAGCTATGGTCATGCACACTATAGGAAAAAGCACCAGCCTATGCATGCTCCCACAGTCCCGGCCACCAGAGAAGCTGACGCTCCTTCATTTGGTGTGCATGCACGACCACCACTGCTAGATTACAGGGTGGTCATAACCATGGAAACAAACAGTGTATAATGTGATGGAAAAATGTATCCAGCCAGCAAAGGAAACAATATGCATAATAACAATACATTAATAAGAGCCTTGTATTAACTTTCTCTACATGATAATGTCACTGACGTTCCTGCGACAGGTGAAAAGAGATCGGTGAGACTGGCAACGTGTGCTTTGATCTGACGTGTTTTCCAATTGGATCAAATGACGTCTGTGTTGTTTCTGGTGCATGCCACGCCTTCTTTCCCCAGGTGTGGCTATTAGGGTCATTTAACCCTCTCTATGTATTGTTGTTTCTCCCACTATGCTATGTGGTTTATAGCTTCTGTTGGAGTTGTGAATAGCTGGTTTATGGATCATGGCTGAGTTCCCATAGCCACTTGAAGTTAAGTGTTTTCTTTCCCTTTTGTTTTTTGTTTGGGTTATTTTGTGTGTTGCATTTCCCTGTCATTTGTATCAAAGCCTGAGGAAGACTCCTGTTCGTCATTTCTTTTGGAGAAATGGGTTGTCTCAGTCCTGACATTAGTACCAGGGTCCTATAGGGTGAGTTAAGACACTAGGTATTCCTGAATATAAACTCACCTACCTCTGGGGTCTGTTTGTACTGGTAGTTAGTCAGGACTTTGATTAGGGTTTTACTAGGAGGTGTCCATCTTTTTTTCCCTCGTTTCCAGGCCTTATTCTCTCACCCTTTCCCTCCTATGTTTGGTGTGGTGTTTCCCTCACACACCCGAACGTGACAGATAAATGCCACTTGCTAAAGTGAGACAACCCCTTTAATAAAAATACTGCTAAAAATAGCAAAACGGCTCGTTTATAACGAGCTTTCTTTTAACGTACTCCTTCTAGAAAATGGCCCGTGAAAATCGCCAAAATAGGATATGTCCATTTTTTGGACTCCTGTTATTCACTGGCAGAAAAAAAAATAGTCATGTGAATATGCCCATAGACTTGCATTGTTCTGAATATGGCCTTGTGACAGCTGAATGCAGCCTAAGTTTTTCAACAAATTACAAATGTTTTCTGGGAGTGAAAGCAGTGGCATACTATGGAGGTCATTTATTAAGACACTTTAGACGCCGGTCTTAATAACCCCTATCTGTGGCGGTGGATCCGCCGAAGTTATGAAGAGGCGCTGGCCTTTACATAACTTCAGCAGATCCTCCACCGCTTCCTAATGTAAGCCAGCTTCCTAGCTCTCTTACACTTAGACCATTTTCTATGCCTAAAACAGGCCTAGAAAATGATGAATGAGATGGTCATGTCGGCCCATCCCTTTCCCCCCCAAGCCATGCCCACTTTTTTCAGACCTGGCGTGAGCGGGTAGAAGCGCAGCCATCTGTGCCTAAAATACGCCTAATATAGGCATATTTCAATATAATAAATGACCCCCTCTGAGTCTATGGCTTATGTCTAAGGGACCCTTCAAATAAACAACGATTTTTTTAAAATATACAAACCCTTTAAAGTTACCCGTTGGAACATGTAAAATGCAGCCAATACAACTGGTAAAAAGTATTCATACTCATAATGAGTGTGACTGCGGTCTCATTACTGAGAATAGTATTTGGTTGCAGACATGGTAATTTTTTTTCTTTGTAGACTCAATTGTCGTAACCCCTTTGCTTGCATTACAACATGACAGTTTCTTTGGCTGTTAGAATAATTTTTAGTAGAAAACATGAGCAGGCAGAAGTATTCGCCTGTTAGATTGGGCAGTTTTTAATGAAATTGAAACTGTTGGCAAAACACATCCTCACAAATGTCACACCTAGAGCATGCTGTGTGCGTAAAGTACAGAAATCTCTACTTCACGTCCTGCTATTGATCACTGGCAAATTGCTGGCTGCTTTTTTTTTAGCTAAACGAAACAATAGACCAAACAATGCCACATAAAACCTTCCAAAAATTTGATCTTAATGATGTGTGCTAGCAGCAGAAGATTCACATACAGTAATTTTTCCAATGTACCATAGAGAAACCTATGGGAAAAATACCACAGACACCACACACAGAGGAGAAAAACTAAATGCCACCAAAATACTGCAAATAAAAACACTATACAGGTAAATAATTCCCTGAAGATATTAAAGAAATACTTATCCAACAGCATATTTGACATCAAAAAAGCTACTAAAGGGATTTTTTATGCCAGTTAAAACCAAATAGCAATTGCAATTTTTTTAATCTGTTTTCGGAACATGATCTTGCCAAAGGTGTTGCGAACAGAATTTATATAGTATTTAAAGGGAATATGTCATCAGAAAATGACCTATTGCTTAAATTCCATTTTTATGTTTTTAACATATTTTAAAGAAGTTTTCATGTTATTTTTCATTTTCCATGTCAATATCTATATTTAAACAAAAAGCATAAAATCCTGTAGTTTTCGCACTCGCCACTAAGCCTAAAAATCGGCACCACTTCTTGGTCTGTTCAGATTTTTTTACTGTAGTTACCTGTTTATCTGTTATTATAATCTTGCCTGTAATGACATTACCCCTGTGTATAGATAAAACAGGATCCTCCATTCACAATAGGTGATTGTCAGAGCTTATCTATTCTTTCCTTGTACAATGACCTCTGCACAGGTCACAGTGCCTAGAAAACTCTCACATAGAAGTCAATAGGGTCAGCTCCAGATCATGGTGTCTATGTCCCCATTGAATGGAGCTAAGGTGTGAGCGGACTCCCGCAGTGGCTTCAAGTGGCATCTGTCCTTTCTTGGTATGGTCAAGGTCTTAAACCACTGGCCACACAAACAGCAGTGCTGCAACTTGAAACAATGGGAGATGGACACTACATGGGTGCCAGCATAATTATGGCACGAAATTGAATTCAAAATTACGACATCTGACAAAACACATGGGGGGGGGGGGCAGGAAATAAATGTTTTTGTGTTTTTAGGAGTATAATAACAAGACTGATGTAACAACAGAAAAAACTAGCAGACACCAGGTGATTAGTGGGAGTGCAAGTAGTAATATTGTCCTAAGACTTTTAACCCACTTCCCTTTGTTCCTGATAAATCCAATAAAAGTAAAGTTTTAATGTACATAAATATGGCAAATGTAAAAAGTGGCAGATAGTATCCAGTAGGCTAATTGTATTTAGATGCGGCACATATACCATACATTTGCCAAGGTCATATAGTTTAGATTGACCTCCGTATTGAACCTTCGTTGCCTGCTCATAACCTGTCCTGACCTCGGCCTTTCCCTGATTATGGTTTTGGTTGATCCCTCGGTGCTCGCCACCAGTGTCTCTGATCCCTATGGGTCAGCTGTCAGTCATACAGACATTACTCCAGAAGGTAGCGGTCTGGTAGCTCCCTAGTAGCAAAGTCCAAATCCCTGTACAGGGTTTGAAGGGTGAATACCAGGGGACTGCCGGGATTACTCCCTTAGGTTTAGCCCAAAGTCAGATTTCCCAGGTGACGCAGTGGTTCCACACCCACTGTCCGTAACAGCAAGTCATTCAGAGAGGGTCAGGAAAGAGTTGAAAATGAACCTCATATTAGTTGGTCAAGAACTCCAACCAATGAAGAGGAGCAGACTGATGTTGAATGGTCAATCGATCAGGTTTCTGCATGCATTGGAAGCCAAAACCAGGAGTGAATTCGAAAAAAAGTAGAAGTTGTATCTTCTCTTTATAGTTTCTCTTACCTTACTATATTTTTGAAATGCTTGGTGTAGAAACAATAAAGATCATCTTAAATTTAAAGGAATTTTTAGGGGGGAAAAAATTCAATTCGAATGAGAAGATTATTGACATTGTGCAAAAATTGATCAAAATGCAGGTAAAAGACTTCTACTCGTCTGGGATAAGGAAGCTTCCTGAGTGCTGGAAGAAGCGTATCACAGTGGAGGTAGACTACATAGTGTGCAAGTCATTTCAGTGTATTCACTAAATAAATTCCTGTTTACATCTGAACGCCCCTCATATGAAATTGATTATTTTGTTTGAAAGGACCGCCCCACCACCAAATGTCTTTTAACTGCATCGTCTCTCAAAGAGGTTTCACAAAAAAATTATGTTGAAGACGTTTTCTTTCTTTTTTTTTTACTCCAGGACGTAGGCTAGAACTGGAGGATTATACTGAATCAAGTCTACAATCCAGGATTTAATAAACCAAAGTAAATCTGTGTCAAAGAAAAAGAAAATGATAGTTACATTTCTATTTCCACACTGCCATCCATAACACAATTCTCTGTGAAATGAGTATTTAGCATAAATGAATACTCAGACTTGCATCTTATACAGCTTGCTCCGGTTTAATTATTTTATTGTAAATTATTTTAAAGCAAGGGTGTACTTCCAATCAGATGAGTCATTTGGGGAACTTAAATCTGATAATTAAAAATCACACTAATGAAAAATTAATCACAATGAAACATATTAGCTGCTGTAGCTGGCTTTCTGTTCATGGCACAACAAGCTGAGAAAGTCTGTGGATTTCTGTGAACAGCGGTTATTTATGGTGTTATCCAGAGCATAGATGACAATAAAACAACCGGAGCGTACAGTAAAAACTTGTAATAAAGAAATATATGGCGCAAAAAAGAGAAAAAAATAAATCATACAACAATTTGACTTCACTTCTAACAAGAAAATAGTCATTTCATTAGCGCAGCATTGTAATTAGGGAACATGGTGGAGTCGTGAAAAATCACCCTTGATTAACGTGAAACCCCTGACGTCATTTTGTACCGATGTTTAATGAATTGCATTACATTTAATTGTGCGGTAATATGTGTAGTGGTCTATGAAGCACTCAACCTCATTCTTAATATTTGTCTCATTTTTTGGTTTTGTTCACATCTGATTTTGAGGATCCATTAGGAGCCTACGTAAATCCCGTAGAAAATCCCAGAGAAATGCGGACTCTAAAGGAAACCTGATGGACCCATTTAATTCAATGTGGTCCATCGAGTGCCATTTATGTCCAGCACACAACTAAGCCAACGCTTCTGTTACTCTCGATGTTCTTTTCCTGCAACGGAGCAGGACAAAGGAAATATTAGAGCAGATATGATGATCGAAGTCTTAGGTTAGGTCCACACCATGTATATTCCATTCTGTTAAGACAAGGTAGTGGAGCAGGATGCCTTGGATCTTGAAGCGTTCTGATGCCACAGATGTGAGTTATACAGGGCAGATAAATGAGACAAGCTCTGTTGGTTAGTCGTGCTGGAAAAACAGATCCTGGTGAAAACTTCCCAAATAGAGATGCATGGACACTGCACACTTGATGATGGGTGCCCCATTATAAACCTAACAGATCTGGTTGCAAAATAAACAAAACAACAACAAATGTTAGTGTAGTCAAACATGGTGTGAGTCTGCTGTAGCCTTTGGGTCTGTATGCAGTACATGGCATTTGAGCCTACCTTTGGACATACATGTTCAGGATGTATAAGGTCAAAAGAGGCCCACTGCAGATGCTATGCAGTGGCATTCATCACCTACTTGCACCCAGTGCATATTTATCAACATTACCATTGGTAAATTAAGGACAAGAAGACTTTACAGAACAGTCCATTTATGATTGAATGTTAGATAAGCCTACTCATATTTGGCCCAGGACAGGCCAAATTTGCAGGGACTGTCTCTGTAAATTAGGGACAGTCCTTATAATTCTGGGACTGCTGGCAACTATGCCATAAAAAAAAAGTGTATGATGTGTGGTACCTTATTTTTTGCCCTATAAGACGCACTTGCCAATAAGACACCTAGGTTTTAGAGCGGGAAAATAAGAAAAAGATTTTTTCATCAGACCTCAGCTCAGAGCCCCAAATAGACCCTAAATGGTAATCAGACCTCAGATCAGACCCTCAATGTTAATAAAACGCTAAATTGGACCTCAGATCGGACTTCCACTGTTAATAAGACCCCCAATGAGACCTCAGATCAGACTGGCATGTTAATAAGACCCCTATTCAGACACTCAGTTCATACCCCCAATGTTAAGACCCTCATTCAGACCTCAGATCAGATAAAAGCAATACATCAAATAACTTCTGTGCTCCAGATGCCACCACTGCGTGGATCCAGCTCCTGCTCTTCCTGCTGCTGTGCTGTGACCTGATGCTGCACAGCATGAGGTCGCAGTGCGCCAACGTCATCACGCTGTGCACAATCACAGCACAGCAAGCATCCGAGGACCATGAGACGGTGAGTACAGAGCCAGGGGAGCGCTGCATTGACCGCTTCCCGGTCCTCCTGTACTAATAAGCACTTCCATAATAGAAGCACTCATTAGTATTTACCCCATAAGATGCACTGACATTTTTCCCACCACTTTGGGGGGGGGGGGAGTGCGTCTTACAGTGCGAAAAAAAATTGTTTATGTTTTCTTGCAGTAGCCCTTTCTGTGCGCTTTCTTGTCCTGTCGAAAGAATGGTATGCTGAAGCATACCACCTTGACGGAGGACAAAGGGACTCTCTTTTGGCCTATGTCTGCTGAATGGGGTCTATTAGAAATGCTGAAGTTTACTTAAATGATATACTTAAAGTGCACCCCCTTTAGTTAAACCAACATTCCATAAAAGAATAGTGCATTCGAATATAAAAAACTTTGTTATATATCTTTTTAAAGAAAAAAAAACAGTACAGGTTTAACTTGCATTAAAAGACAATAATTCCTGGAAGTGTTCTTGAGCTCATGCAGTGATTTCCAGTGCAGAATCATGCATGTTTTTAGTGAAGTGCCACCTGGGGGCTTGTAGATCACGAGCATCCAATATTGGCTGTTAACCTTGTCCCTTGCACTTAAGGATTTCTTCAGATTCTCTCAAACTTTTGATAATATTATGTACTTTAGATGGTGGAATATTAAGTTTTTGCAATTTTACTTTGAGGAAAATTTTTAGGAAATTGTAACCACAATTTGTAGACACAGGTTTTCTCAGATTGGTGAAACTCTGCTCATCTTTGCTTCTAAGAGACTCTGCTTCTCTAACATGCATTTTTTATATCCAGTTATGTGACCTAGTTGCAAATTGCTCCTCCAGATGTTTTTTTTTAATTAGTACCACTTACTTTTCTAGCATTTTGTTACCCATCCCAACTTTTTTGATCTATGGCCTTTGCATATTATTGCATTCTGTTTTTATTTATATTTATTTACATTTTACACAGTGTCGCAACATTTTTGGAATTGGAGTTGTACCTCATGGGGGTTCTGTCGTTCTCTGAGCTTTACATGATGATAGGCTGAACTGGAAGGATATATGACTTTATTTAGCCTTACAACCCCAGAAGCAGATTTCTGAGCTCAGTCGGGCTCCAATTATAATATAATTTTTTGGGCAATTGCTGTCAACATTGGATGGACCTTCTGACACTTATCTAATGTTTATGGCTAGTCACACTTATATGGCACTGCTACTAGGTAGGGACTATCACCTAACATTTTTGTTTGCCAAAGGGCTTCCTGTACCGGTGAAAGAACAGTATCAATATATAAATATATAAAAGGTTAGTACAAAGATATCTCCCGTGATCTATTTACGGTATATCAAGGACTGTGACGAGGGGACATCCTCTACATCTAGAGTAAAGAAAGTTTCTACACAAACATAGAAGAGGATTCTTTACTAGTGATGAGCGGCAGGGACTATATTCGAATTCCCGATATTTCGTGAATATTTGGGCGAATATTCGTCATTTATTCGCAGATTTGCAGTTATTTTCTTGAGTGCGAAAAATCAGCAGTGTAATATTCGCGTATTGCGTGCAAAATACAGGCATGGGTCACTTTAGATCAATTTTTTAAGCTGCTAGAAGTTTACTGACACTAGAGATAATGGTTACATAAACAGCAATATAGATAATATGATGTGCAGGTCCAATAGTAATATCAAAGAAACAAATGGTTAATTTTATTAAATTAAGTTAAAAAGACGACAAACTAAAAAATAAAGTAAAAAAAAACACCCTTGGTGCAAAAACGTGCTCTGAATGTCACATCAGCTGGACTAGCGGTTAGCCGGTGGACACTAATGAAGCAGAGGGCAGAGGGGTATCGCTATCCCGAGTATATACCTGGGTAACCCTCTGCCCGGAGCACTCACCTGATGGTGGTGAACCTGTTACGAATAAGAAGTTTTCGAAACACGTCAACAGCCAATACACCTGAAGAGTTATTGTGTCCTATATGTCTGTGAAACGTTGACAATAAAGTACGGAGAAAAAGACACTTCAACAAGGTGAGTGCTGGAGCCTTTATTCCATTATTTGCTGTTCCTTTGAAAGGAGGTTGAAAAATCATGGCACCGTGAATGTGGTATCATCGAACTGCAGACAAGAGTGAGCTGGTCATACGTGTGCACAAAAATCTAGAATATTCGAAATTACGCATATATAGCACCATATTCTAAATATTCGTGAATTCTCGAAGTGGCAATATTTGCGATTCATTTTTGCGATTCGAATATTCGCACCCAACATTATTCTTTACGGTAAGATCGGTGAGACTAATGAACTCTCTGCCTGAGGAGGTGGTGATGGTGAACTCACTAAAAGAGTTCAAGAGAGGCCTGGATTTATTTCTGGAGTGTAATAATATTATAAGTTATAGCTATTAGAATTCTGAAGAAGGGCCATTGACCCAGGGAGTTAGGCCCCATGCACACAAATGTTTGTTTTTTCCGTTTACATTCCGTTTTTTGCATTCTGTATACGGACCATATATGGAACCATTCATTTCAATAGACCCACCACAAAAAAACGGAAGCTATGCCTTCAATTTCCATTTTTCCGTTCTATTCAAAGAGAAAACATGTCCTATTATTGTCCGCATAATGGACAAGGATAGTACTGTTCTATCAGGGGCCAGCTGTTCCATTTCACAAAATGGAATGCACACGGACGTCATCCGTATTTTTACAGATCCGTTTTTTGCTGACCGCAAATTATGGAAAAAGCCATATGGTCGTGTGTAATAGGGCATATTCTGATTACCAGATTTGGGAAGGATTTTTTTTCTTCTACCTCATTAGGGCTTTTCGAATTTTGCAGGATAACAGGCTGAACTGTATAGATGTACATTATGTATTTTTTTTAGCTTTAAAAACTACTGTATGATACTGTTACAACCCTGTCCATAAACATGAAACACCATGTGAGGTCCTGCACTTATCACTTGTCATTAGAGATGAGCGAAGTTTTGGAAAATTATGATTGGCTACTTTGCCAAATTTCACAAAGAAATTCAATTTGTGAATAATTACTTTGTCGTGAAGCGCATTACATTGTATGTAGCGTGCGCAATGACGGAGAGCGACGATTGCACCGACCCTGGTCATTGAACCCCTAAGATGCTGCATTCATTGCTGATCGTGGAATCTGAGATTAAAATTAATATCTTTCAGAGGTTAAAAAAAAAACATATTCACCTTATCCATTTGATCGGGGGGAGGGAGACGCATCTTGATTGAGGACAACAAACACATGGCCAGCTCTGTGACTTGGTGACGTCACACGTCACCCCATGCTATATTTTGAGCGGTTTCTGCAATCAAGAAGGCCGCAATGGCCTCTTCAATGAGAAAGTCTCCAATCTATCCAGATCCAGAGGGTTCTGGATAGATTGGAGGCTTGGGCAGATAAGTGGCAGATGAGGTTTAACACTGACAAATGTAAAGGTTTGCACATGGGAAGGAATAATGCAAGTCACCCGTACATACTAAATGGTGAAACACTCGGTAACACTGACATGGAAAAGGATCTAGGAATTTTAATAAACAGCAAACTAAGCTGCAAAAAACAGTGTCAGGCAGCTGCTGCCAAGGCCAATAAGATAATGGGTTGCATCAAAAGGGGCATAGACGCCTGTGATGAGAACATAGTCCAACCACTTTACAAATCACTAGTCAGACCATGCATGAAGTACTGTGTACAGTTCTGGGCTCCTGTGAACAAGGCGGACATAGCAGTGCGGGAGAGGGTTCTGAGGAGGGCAACTAAAGTAATAACTGGAATGGGGCAAATACAGTACCCTGAAAGATTATCAAAATTAGGGTTATTTACTTTAGAAAAAAGACAACTGAGGGAAGATATAATTACTATGTATAAATATATCAGGGGTCAGTACAGAGATCTGTCCCATCATCTATTTATCCCCAGGACTGTGACTGTGACGAGGGGACATCCTCTGCGTCTGGAGGAAAGAAGGTTTGTGCACAAACATAGAGAGGATTCTTTACGGTAAGAGCAGTGAGACTATGGAACTCTCTGCCTGAGGAGGTGGTGATGGTGAGTTTACTAAAAGAGTTCAAAAGAGGCCTGGATGTATTTCTGGAGTATAATAATATTACAGGTTATAGCTACTAGAGATGGGTCGTTGATCCAGGGAGTTATTCTAATTGCCTGATTAGAGTCGGGAAGGATTTTTTTATTCCCCTTCAGTGGAGAAAATTGGCTTCTGCCTCACAGGATTTTTTGCCTTCCTCTGGATCAACTTGCAGGATGACAGGCCGAACTGGATGGACAAATGTCTTTTTTCGGCCTTATGTACTATGTTACTATGTGAGTATGTTTTTTTTGTTTGTTTTACTGCTAGTGTTGATCGAGTACCAAAGTGCTCGAGTGCTCGGGCCGAACACAATTCGAGATGCTGGGGTGCTCGGTAGAGTATGATGGAAGTCAATGAGAGAACCCGAGCATTAAACCAGGCACCCCCTGCTCTGAAGAGGGGATGGTGCCTGGTTCATAGGAAAAGGTAAGAAATTGATAGAAACACAACCGAAATGGTTCGGGAACAGCATGGGGAGGATGTCTGGATGCATCTTGGATTCCCAAGAACGATGTTGTCCGAGTAGTACGCCACTTTTACAGACTGACAATAATATGCACAAAACCGAAGATAAAATCGATTTTAGTGAAAAATTGTTAGGAAACATTCTTTCCTGTATATTTACTTGTATATACAGTACAAGGGCTGCCAAATATTACAAGGAAGAGGCACTCCCATACAACCTGTATATCACATAAAGGAGGACCTCATTCACATTGTGGTACAATTGTTCATGTAGTAGGACTCCTACTCTCATAAAGCCTATGCAGTAAGTGAAAGGGCTGCCAAAAATTACAAGGAACCGGCACTCCAATACAACCTTTGTTGCACATAAAGGAGGGCATCATACACACCCTTGAAAAATTATGGTTGAGGGCCTGCTGCTGAGCTGAACCTCTAAAACATTATGGTTGAGGGCCTGCTGCTGAGCTGACCATCGAAAAAATTATGGTTGAGGGCCTGCTGCTGAGCTGACCATCGAAAAAATTATGGGCGAGGCCCTGCTGCTGATCTGACCATCTAAAACATGAGGGATGAGGCTCTGCTGCCACACACAATAGTTCTTAAAAGGACTTTGGGGTCTGTAAAGTTATAGCAATTTAGCGCAGGTTGCGCTAAAAATAATTATTGCTGCTGCCACACACAATAGTCCTTAAAAGGACTTTTGGGTCTCTGAAAAGTTTTTCTAATAAAAATATTCCTATATCACTCCCTACACTGTCTGTCCCTTCCTATGCACAGCTCTCCCTGATAAGACTGAGCCGAACACGCATCATCGGGTGCTATATAGCACCCGATGACGTGTTCCGGCCAGCCAATCACTGTAATGCCAGTAACCAACATGGCTACGGCATTACAGTGAGGGCAGCAGTCACCTGCAAATTTTTGGCTGCGTAGCGGCCAAGAAACATGCTAGGAGGAGACTCGAGCATTGCGCTCGAGCTCATGCGGTATTCGGCCGAATACCACCATGTGCCGAGCATTGTGATGCTCGAGCCGAACTCGATCAACACTATTTACTGCATTTCAAGAAAAATAGACTTGCTCCCTTAAAGCGCAAGGAAATTTGGCTTTGTCCAATTCGGAATATTCTACATTATTTAAACCAGTGCCTGAATCTGAATACTTTTGTAATTGCATATAATTAAAAATGTATTATAGCCACTTAGCTATTCAATAAACGCTATCTGCATAGCGCCACCTACTGCTTGTTCTTTTCTTTATTTTTTTGTCCAAGACAGTAACATCACTGAGGTGGTTGCACATGCTCAGTTTTATCCGTCAACTGCCACTAGGCGGATACTGTTAGAAGCTGTAGCAGAATGGACATTCCCCCTGAGCTGTCAGCTTAAAATAAATCTAGCAAAGCAATCGGAGCAATGAATGGGGGGAGCTGTGGATCCATGTAAGATACAGGGCTCGGAGAGATCTAAGAGATGCAATGAGATTGTCATGTGCTGTATGTTTGATTTTCATTTTTCCCATTATTCATAAACCCCTTGAAGAACCCCGCTCTCACTTTTATTTCTGTTTGTATTTCAGTACACATTTTTATTTTTAGTTTTTTTTTTACCAAAGATATGTTTAAAGTTCTTCAAATACAATTATAGCTGATTTGAATGGTGCTCCAGTTACTTTGCAATTTGCGTTTATTTTATTTTATTGAATGCAGTAAGTGGTTTTGGAATATGAAAATCTAAATTGTAAGAAGGCTTAAGAATGATTTACAGAGTACAGAGTCAATTAGGGTCTGTTTCAGTTCAGCCAAGCATCAAATTTACATTTTCATCAGCTGAATTTTGTAAGGGAAGTTGTAATCACCTGAAGAAAATAATACGGGTGTGAAAATACCAATGCTAAAACATGAGCTTGGTGCTAAGCGGGAATCTCAGAATACTCTAGCTATTTGACCATTATTCAACTAGAGTGTTACATGTATATGGGGTTTTGTAAAATAACATATTTTTATATGGCGCCGTGTAATACTGCCTCTGCGTGTGATAAATCCTCATTGTCCTCATTTTACTTTCTTTTCACATATGGCTGAGTCAAAGAACAATACTCTGAGATTACCACCTACCATTTACAGTCGTGCACAAGATATTCATGAAATCCATTTAAAGCTATATGATAGGCAGTTGTGAATTCTCCTGTCATCACTTCTGGTCGGTGAGCCGCGGCGCTCATCTTCACAGATGTCGAGTACCACTTTTCGAAGCTCGTCTTTAGGCCATCACGAAGTGGTGCTCTGATGTTAATTAATAAATGATATTAATTTTCACCTGCCAATTATCAGGAGTGGACACATCAATGAAAAGCATATTGTCTGAGTAGATAATTTGCATTCAAGGGTGACCTGAACATTCAAGCATGAAGACGGCGCCCAAGGACTTATGGTCAATAGCTCCTCGATCAAATGCTGAACTGATTAAAGTTTAACTGCAGTGTCTGCAAAAAGAAAAGGAATGACTACAATGGTTGGTAAGAGGCCCTTAATCTTCATTGCCTGGGGACGCCCTGCATTCATAAAATCATTAGGTCATGCCTTCATTGCTTGTTAGGAAGTTGCTAAATCAGAATGCTGCATGTTGGTGGGACATCCACATTTGAAACTAAAGGCAAAATGCACCCCTTCACTGTCTCTAAAAGTGCCAATTTTGGGGCGTTTTGTGGCTTTGTTCTTAAAGTGCAAAATCTGCACTAGTCATGGTGGAACACATTGGTAATACGGTGGCAAGTGTTAGGTCTCATGCACACGGCTGTGTCCATATTTTGGATGGATCCGCAGAGTACTGATACCTTCCTTGTACACAGCACATTTTTCTCTGCAATACGTACCAGAATAGGACATGTTCTATCATTTGTGGAACAGCCACACAGATCTGCAAAAAATATGGAGGTGTCTGTGGCACCACAGGAACGAATGGGTCAGTGTGCTATCTACATGCAGAAACTGTAGCTCATGGATGAAAATTATAGTCATGTGCATGAACCCTAAATCTAAGATTGTGAAGACATCTGTAATTAGAGGTGATCACAGGCTCAGGGATTGGAATGGGTAGACACAACTGATGAAATCAGTCACCATTGTCTGCTTGCCCAATTCTTTTAGGCATTAATAAAGACTAGTTAAGGCTAGTTATAGGCATTAATAAAGACTAGTTAAGGCTAGTTATTTTTTTTATTTTTTTATTTCAACCCCTGCCAACCATACCTGTGTAAAAATCTATACTAACTAGCCTCCAGCACTCTCAAGTCCCTAGCTCCCTTCACTGGTCTTATGGTCCCTACTGTAAGCTTATGGGGACTCATGCGCTGCAGCTGATGTCTGGCTTCAGTAGTGATGCGTCCCCTTGTGGCACATCAATGCTGGGTCATGTACCGCTTGGGGACAAGTCACCGCTGAGGCCAGTCTTTCGGAAGTTTACATACAGTTATGTCCATATATATTTGGACACTGACACAATTTATTTTTTTACTTGTTTACTAAAACATATTCAAGTTATAGTTATATAATGGACATGGACATAAAGTCAAGACTTTTAGCTTTCATTGGAGGGTATCCACATTAAAATTAGATGAAGGGTTTAGGAGTTTCAGCTCCTTTACATGTGGCACCCTGTTTTTAAAGGGACCAAAAGAAATTGTACAATTAACTCAAAGGCTGTTTCATGGGCGGGTGTGGGCAAGTTCTTCATTATTTCATTCTCAATTAAGCACATAAAAGGCCTGGAGTTGATTTGAGGTGTGGTGCTTGCATTTTGAAGATTTTGCTGAGAAGTAAACATGCGGTCAAAGGAGCTCTCCATGCAGGTGAAACAAGCCATCCTTCATCTGCGAAAACAGAAAAAAAACATCCGATAAATTGCTACACCAGGGGTAGGCAACCTCCGGCACTCCAGCTGTTGTGAAACCAATAAATGGAGCATGCTGGGAATTGTAGTTTCACAACAGCTGGAGTGCCGAAGGTTGCTGATGCCTGTGCTACACTATTAGGAGTGGCAAAATCAACAGTTTGGTACATCTTGAGAAAGAAAGAAAGCACTGGTGACCACAACAATGCAAAAAGACCTGGACGCCCACAGAAGACAACAGTGGTGGATGATCGCAGAATAATTACCATGGGGAAGAGAAACCCCTTAACAACAGCCAACCAAGTGAAGAACACTCTCCAGGATATAGGTGTATCAATATCCAAATCTACCATAAAGAGAAGACTGCAAGAAAGAAAAAACAGAGGGTTCACTGCACGGTGCAAGTTACTCATAAGCCTCAGGAATAAGAAGGTTAGATTGGACTTTGCTAAAAAAACATCTTAAAAAACCAGCACACTTCTGGAAGAATATTCTTTGGATAGATGAAACCAAGATCAGCCTCTACCAGAATGATGGAAAGAAAAAAGTATGGTGAAGGCATGGAACAGCTCATGATCCAAAGCATACCACATCATCTGTAGAACATGGCGGAGGCAGTGTAATGGCTTGGGCATGCATGGCTGCCACTGGCACTGGGTCCCTAGTGTTTATTGATGATGTGACATAGGACAGAAGCAACCGGATGAATTCTGGGGTGAGACATACCGTGTTCTCAAACCCAACCAAATGCAGCCAAACTGATTGGTCGGTATTTTATAATACAGATGGACAATGGCCCGAAACATAAAGCCAAAGCAACCCAGGAGTTTATTAAAGCAAAGAAGCGGAATATTCTTGAATGGTCAAGTCACCTGATCTGAACCCAATAGAGCAGGGATCAGCAACCTTCAGCACTCCAGCTGCTCTAATACTACAAGTCCCAGAATGCTTACTTAGTCGACTGTTCTTGAAACTCCCATAGAAGTGAAAGAAGGATTCTGTGAGTTGTAGTTTCAGAACAGCTGGAGTGCCGGAGGTTGCTGATCCCTGCAATAGAGCATGCATTTCACTTGTTAAAGACAATTTCAGACATAAAGGCCCACAAACAAACAGCAACTGAAAACCACTGCAGTAAAGGCCTGGCAGAGCATTAAAAAGGAGAAAACACAGCGTCTGGTGATGTCCATGAGTTCAAGACTTCAGGCAGTCATTGCCAACAAAGGGTTTTCAACCAAGTATTAGAAAGTAACATTTTATTTCCAATTATTTAATTTGTCCAATTACTTTTGAGCCCCTGAAATGAAGGGATTGAGTTTAAAAATATATTTACTTCCTCACATTCTTATGCAATAATTTTGTTCAACCCACTGAATTAAAGCTGAAAGTCTGAACTTCAACTGCATCTAAATTGTTTTGTTCAAAATCCATTGTGGTAATGTACAGAACAAAAATTAGAAAAATGTTGTCTCTGTTCAAATTTATATGGACCTAACTGTATGGGGACCAAAAGACCAGGGAGCTGGAACAGATTGGCAGGTGAGAATTGCTTTATACACAGGTACAGCAGGCTGGGGTTGAAATTTGCAAAAGTTAAAAAGATGGACAACACCTTTAAACCCATCATCCGATTCCATGGTGTGTATTTATGACATCATTTCTCATGTACAGTGATTTATTTTTTCAATTCAGTGGTTTATTGCTCTAGTCATAGAGTTCATGTTTTTTTTGTGCCCAGTCACTTGTGTCATGTTTCTTAGAGACCCTTATTGCCATTGTGAGGTGCCCAGGGATTTCTTGCTTGAAGTCTTTTGGTCCCAAAGTTTAGGTGCCCTCAGTCTTTGTTTTCCTGGTGCCTAACAGTCTCAGTTCTTGTTGTCCAGCAGTTCTGCACCTAAGTGCTTGCTCCCATATTGGTACTCCTCAATATTGGTACCCCTTGGTCTTGTATATGTGCTAGCATTTTTAATAACAGAAACATTTGCAATTATCTGACAAAATGCCAGATGTTTGTGAGCAAGTGTGCCGCCCCCTTGTTATTCAGAGGTCCTGGCTACATTGCTATATCTTGATGACTGTTTAGTTTCCTCTTCCTTCTCAGGCTGCTTGCCTTTTTAGGCGGCTGATAATAGAAACTTCCCCATCAGGTTCCGTTCTAGTTTTTAGCACTTTACTGACTGATTGCTACTGTTGCTGACTTTGAATTTACCTCTGACATTTCTTTCATGTTACCCCTTGCACTTCTTCTGGTACATGTAGTTCCAAACAATATGAACCTTGACTTGTTCCAGACTACACTCTCTATCTTTGTCACTGATGCTTTTCTTGACTGTTTCCAATTCCAGCCTGGTTCCCTATTTGACTTCTGTTACTGGCCAATCCCAGACTGCCCAGCGTGAAAATCGTGGAATCGTTTAGGCTCCAAAACATAATTTATCTAGCACAAATTGATTTGCAGCTTATAGTGTCCCTAACTGCTAGCATTAGCGTAACAGTCCTCAAACTGGGGGAAGATATTATAATGCTTCCCATAGTCAGAGGTATCTTCTTCTCTTGCCTACCACAACAGAAACACAGCCTCCAGTCCATAACCCGAATTTTGATAATCTTTCAGGGTACTGTAGTCCCCCTATTCCAGTTATTACTGTAGTTGCCCTCCTCTGAACCCTCTCCAGGTCTGCTATGTCTGCCTTGTTCACAGGAGCCCAGAACCGTACACAGTACTTTATGTGTGGTCTGACTAGTGATTTGTAAAGTGTCAGGACTATGTTCTCATCACAGGCATCAATGCCCCTTTTGATGCAACCCATTATCTTATTGGCCTTGGCAGCAGCTGCCTGACATTGGTTTCTGCAGCTTAGTTTGCTGTCCACTAAAAGTCCTTTTCCATGTCAGTGTTACCCAGTGTTTTACCATGTAGTATGTACTGGTGACTTGCATTATTCCTTCCTATGTGCATAACCTTACATTTGTCAGTGTTAAACATTATCTGCCACTTCTCTGCCCAAACGTTGCCGTTACGCACAGAGACTCTGCTCTCTCACCAACAGCTGCGCCTGGCCCGGATTTCTGGTAAAGTCAATCACAGTGGAGAGGGCGCAGCTGTTGCAGAATGAGCAGAGCCGTCTAGGTGTAATGGCAATGCCCCCACTGCTCCTAGAGGCTCATTTGCATATTTTAAAACATCATTTTTCTCAGCAATGCGGGCACATATAAACATGGACCAACACAGATGCCTTCAGCTGCAACTGGTCAGCCAGTTTCACAGATACAAATCTGCTACAGATGCCCTTTAAAGGGGTTGTTCAGTGGTGTAAAACTAATGACATATCCTTGGGATAGGTCATCAATATCAGACCCCCAAGGGTCCAACCCCTGACACCCTGTCGATCAGCTTTTGTGCGAGCGCTGAACAAATTAAACCTTGAGGAAGGCCAGCGTGCTGAAAAAATTGATATTATGTGCTTTTGTGCTCCACAATAAAGCATTGAAAAATATATCTGAAGGTGTCTTGGGCCTTTCTTCCATACTGAACTCCTTTTTAAAATCCCTTTTTATATAGTTCTGATGCATATTCAGTAGGCCAATGCCTCCTTGATCATTTGGACGCATTAGGGTGTTGTATGCTACCATATTAAACTTCTGTGGTCAATCTAGGTTGAACCTACCTCTGAGTTAGTTTGCCTCAGGCAGGGGTGCACCACCAATGAGGCCACGTCAGATGATCGCCACAGACAGCACCAGGTATGGGCAAGAGGGGGGCAGCTGAAGGCCCATGGGCAATGAGCACTTTCATTGTGGCAAAGGGGTTAGGTTAAGAAATTGGCATGGCATGGGTGGGGGGGGGGCCCAATTTTAGTTTTTGCCTCAGGCAACAGAAAGGCTAGGTACACCTCAGGTTTACCTCTTGCACACAATACGTGATTAGATTCACCATCCACACGATAGACGATCCATTTGTTGTCGAAGGGAACCCCATCATTGTGACCCTCGACAGTCATTACTACGAGGGTAGCAAACTGCAGTGCCAACTGCAATTAGGAGTTTCAATGTAACTTTGGTCACTCGTGTGTCCTGCCTTGTCATTCAATGTCTAGGGGTTGCTGAAGTTAATTGCCATGCACCCATATGTGTTTATCAAATGACCGCTGCCAGTAAACAGTGAAGGTACCTATTGATTGTCAGCAATTAGAGATGTTGAAAACTGATACAAAAAGTATATTGGAAAATTGTACAACCTTTCGTTACACAGTGACTAAACTTTATTTGCTGAAACCTTAATATCCCTTTAAAGAGCCCCAATCAGCAGGAACATCCCTATAAATCCAGGTCTACTGCCTGCTGGGGTTGATCATGCTGATTAAAACGATATCTGTCTTGTGAAAATCAGTTGCAGCATTCCTAGAAAATAATACTTTTATGCAAATTAGGGCTTCGGAGCACCGAATGGAGGGGCCTAGCCCTTTGGTGCAGCTCAACTTATCAGCTTTCCAGTGATGGCTGGGCTACTCAGTGCACTGAATCCTTCAATTGCATCAAGAATAATAGTCTCTTTTCAGGTCTTCTGGTATCATTGTAATCGGCAGGATCGAACCAAATACAAAGTGTCTGGTTTAGTACGGTTGATCCTGATGATAAATGCCTTCTAAGGTCTACTAAACATTTATGTTTATCGGAGGCAAAAGATTTGTTCTTGTTTACTTTTTCTCTTTGCTCAGTATATCCCAAGATATGTGTTGTAAGATGACAATCTTTGAAAAAATAATTAAATATGACTCCGTCGGTAGATGCATATTATGCAGTGTGAATTACAGCCTATCAAAAGTTTTCTAGAATATTGCAATATTGTATTGAATTTGTATTGTGAGAATTAGAGTCCTTATGAAAATTAGCAAAAAGTTGAGTGGGCCTATCTGTATGTGCATTGTCACTTAAACCATTGATTGATCCTCAATCATTCAGTATTTTCAGTAACTCCTGAATTTATCTACAGCCCTATATTTATGCTGCTGCTCTGAAAAATAAGAGAGAACCTGGCTTTATTAAAAAATCCGGGCAGTATATGTACCTCATCTGTCAATGTCAGGAAAGTTGCTTAATCATTGTTTATGATCATGGTCTTAAAGCATAAAATCATGCATTGGGTAATCTTATGAGGTATTTGTGGAAATAATCAATCCTTATTTCACTTTCATCTTAACGGGAAATATCCCTTTGCAGGTTTGATAAATGCAGATATTTAGTTATCTTGTCAGCCCTTCACTCTTTCTTGGGACTTACCCAAAAGCTCTGGTCACATAGACTAAGCGAGCAGGAATGTGCATGCCACTTGTATAATAATACTTAGAATAAGAAGGTAAGACCACATATGCTTTAGAGACCAGGCCGGAGACATGCGGAGAGGGGATAAAAAATGTTTTAATGTGCAGACAGAGTTGACAGTTATCATTAGAGGAGTTGAGAGCTACATTTACATGCAGTATCACCCCCTCTGTATGGGAATGAGCAATCACTGCCCAGAAATAATGATTTTGATGACACTTTCACCTGGGTGATCTGCTGCACTTTTATACAGGGCAGTTATTGAGAACGAGCATAACTAGGAGCATGCCTTTCATATAATTGCCCCGATCGTCAGCCCATGTAAAGTGGCCTTTATGTGTATCCTTGAGCATGAGAGACACAAATAGCTCCATTATGCTTCAAATGTTAGATACATCCAGTACACCATATGTCATTAATGCCGCAAGTGGTACATAGGGCGTGGTCACACATGACACTTTTGCTGGTGTTTTTTTTTTTTTGCCCTAATGGGCAAAAACTAATCCTTCTTCATCCTTTAGGTCTTTAACACATAGTGATATTTACGGAGAGACATATTTCCTTTGGGCTTGTTAAACTTCACAGTGATCGGGACTGACAGCAATTACTTAAAACTTTTGATGTTCCGTGTGAGTTTTTGACTTGTGAATACTTTTCCCAAATAGATTGGCGGTGTTACACCGTAACAAGATATGTTCCTTAGGTGTCCAATTAATAAAAGCAAAGGAACAGCGGGGAGCATTGAACTACTTACAGCAGTGAATAGCAGATTGTATTGGCCTTTGTTCATATTGTTTTAATAATTAAAAATAAATTAGGTATGTATATTACTTTTCTAATTGGAGAAGGAACAAAGGTTACAGGGAGGTTACAGACAGGCAGGGAGTCATTTAATATCTCCCCTTAAGGAAATATATTATAAGTGTTTGCTTATTTTTATGTAAAATTAAATTGACCTGAATATTGCAAAAATATGGAATACTGGAATTTTTGTTAAAATTTACTTTTTTTCTCCAAAGTGGTAAAGAAAACAAAACTTCTACGTATAACCTTCATACATCAAGATGGAATTTGTTTTCCTCATCTAGTTTGTTGGGAACTGGTATCTTAAATCAAAATAGGGTTCCTCTTTATTCTTGGCCATCACTGGAGGGTCGGCCCGGATTGCACTTAGCCAAGAATGCAATGATGGTTATGTGGCCAGCCTAAGCTAATGGTCTTGCCGTTTTTAAGGCACTAAGTGCCGGCCACTAGGTGGCTGGGAAACAGGACAGCAGGTTGGGGCTTCTCTGTTTCCGTATCTCCAATTGCAGTGCATGGGAACTACGAAAACAGTATAGACTCGCAAGCTATGTAATTTCTATAACTCGTAAACATCATAGCTTGCTGTGCTACGCTGCTTGGGTAGCTCCTTTTCACTACAGTGGGAGCTACGGAAACAGCAGAGCCCTGTCCACAAACCTGTTTACCAACCACCTAGTGGTCGGTGCTTAGTCCCATCTGGCCTTAGAAACAGCTAGACAGGACGACCCCTTTAAATGGACATCGATGAGAAAGGAGAATTTTTTTTTAACTCAATGCGGGTCATTTATTAAGACCTCCATTTTAGACACCAATAGCTGGCGGTGTATCCGCCAAAGTTATGAAGCTTCTCCATAAATTCGGCCTATCAAGCGCCAGTTCTAAATGTAAGATAGCTTACATTTAGACCCTTTTCTACAACTAAAACAGGCGTAGAAAATGATGAATGAGACGGTCCTACTGGGTAGCTCCCTACCCGCTCACGTCACGCACAGCAGGAAAAGTCGGAGATTGTGTAACAGCTAACCGTTGGACCGCTATCTGCGTCTGAAATACGCCTAATATAGTTAGATTTCAGTATAATAAATGACCCCCAATATTCATAGAATACCTTTTTAAAACAAAAATGGTATATTTTTTTTTTAGATGTGATTCATATTGTCCCATCTTTATTCCCTTTCCACTAAGCCATGCCACTGTCCTGCAAGACAACGCACCCTCATCGAGTGAGGTGAAATGTGTCTAAAAAATAGGGACAGGCTGCCCATTTCAGTGAAAATCTTGTAATGCTTTATTTCTCTTGTGAAAGATATTAAAGGGGTTGTACAGTGGCTTATTGATGACATATAGTCAGGATAGGTTATCAATATCACATCGTTGGGAGTCCGTCTCCTGAAACCACTGCAGATCAGCTATTTGAAGAAGTAGAGGAGCTCGTGCAAGCACTGATTTCTCTTCAAAATGACCTGCATGAATGCAAATTACAGCTGCTCCGTCCGTTACCATTGCATCTGTGACATGACTGCACAGTGTGGATGTACCGCGAGTGGAGAACCTGGAGTTGGGAGCCTGCCCTTGTCTTCTCCAACTCCAACAATCCAGACTCAGTCTTTTTCCTGGTTTTACACATTACCTTCGCGTCAGAAAGATGTCTTTGTTAAAATACCAAAACACAACTTTGTTGCTTATACCAACCAATCACAGTGCACCTTTCATTTTTCAAGTGCACTATAAGAAATAAAAAGCTGTGCCATGATTGGTGGCCATAGCCAACAGCTTTTCATTTAGACAGTTGCATCAATCTCCCCCTAGCTCCACTCTTTATGTCATTTTATATTTTACATTTCCAACTACATATAGTTTATTTAGATTTCTTTACTTACAGAGCTCTAAACATGAGTTTACCATTTGTCATCCAGAACTCTCCAGTCTCATCTGATGTGTCATTCAAAATACCTTAGGTTTACACATAGCTTTATGGTAAGTGACCAGTGGGCCCCTGCTAGTTCAGTGTATTTCAAGTGACTGGCCAAATGGGCCTTACCTGACTTTTACTTAATATCAAGCCAGGACGAGGAAGTGATGAGCGTTGTGGACCGGATCAGCATTTTTCACTTTTTTAACATAACAGAAGTGAATGGGGTTACAATACGACGAGCAAGTGGTCTTAACCACAACCTCCAGAATCATTAAAAATCCAACACTGCTGGATTTTTTTGTGGTTCTGTGGTCACAGCAACTTACGAGTCACATTGCACCTCCATTCACCATCAATATGTTGTAAGGCTGTAGTGCTAACCTGATCTTTGGTTTTTCCATGCTTCTAGTGACCAAAGTCGCAGTGTAGCCCCAGGGGATGCCCAGTTTTATGATATTGATGACCTCTCCTCAGGAGAGGTCATCAATTTCATGTTGGTAGGGTTCCAACTCCCTCCACTCACCAAAATCAGCTGCTTGAAGGTGCCTTGGCGCTCATGTAAGCACTGTGTTCTCTTGCGTGTTTACAGGTATGCTGTCTACTTATAGTAATGATGCAGTTTAACTACAACTTCCTCTCTCATTCAAGTGACTGGGACAAAGAAATGTAATTACCCTGTACTGCTGCTACAATCTAGCCGATGTGCAGGTAACTAATAAAGAGGAGCCAGCACTCGCTTCAGCGCCTTACCCCTTGCAAGAAGCTGATCGGCGGAGATGCCGAGAGTTGGACTCCTGACGATCTGATATTGATACCTGTCCTAAGGTTAGGTCATCTATATCATGAAACCGGACAACCTTCCTGATATCCAGAGTACATATATGGCAGATGTTGAGTCATTAAAGATGTCTCCAACTCCAAAGTTGTACAAAGGAAAATTTCTGCACTCTCCAGGTGCTGAGTCGCCGGTACCTGCTGTTTTACATATCACATCCTGAGTTCATGATGAGAAGCAACTCCGATAAGATGCCATGGTAAATTGTGACCTTGGCATTTGAGTTGTCCTTTACCAGGAACTCTGTGCTCCCGGTGACCGAAGAGCGCCCCTGCAGTTATATCATAGAAGCCATTTGGTTGCTTTGGCAGCCTGGGGCCTTCTGAATGGCCGAGACTTGTCATGCTAAATATCCTTTCAAGCCTTGCATGTGGCAGTGCTTGAGAGGAATGTAGTGATTCTCCGATAGACTGCAGTGGTAAGGCATTGCAGGCTATGGCAGAAGCAATCAGATGATCGCATGTTAAAGTCTCTCAGGTGGGCTAAAAATAAATATAAAAAAAGTGAGAGAAATGTTTTAACAATATTATTAAAAAAGTTCTAAAAATTCTAATCACCCCCCTTTCCCCATTTTACAAAGAAAAAAAAGAGAAAATAAAGATCATTGGTATCGTCACTTCTAAAAGTGGCCAAACTATTAAAACATAAAAGTTGAAACATAATGGAAAAAAAAACAATTTGCTGTTTTTTTTGTTTTGTTTTTTGACGCGTTACCTCCCAAATAAAAATTGAAATAAAAGTGATAAAGAAGTCATACACACACCAAAATGATGAAAAATACAGATCACCCCTCAAAAAATGAGTACTCACACAGGTCCATAGATCGAAATATAAAAAAGATATGGGGGTCAGAAAATAGCAATCCAAAGAAAATATATATTTTTTAAGGTTATGTAGGTTTAAGTATCAAAGCACAAGAAAAAGTATAAAAATGTGGTATTGCTGTAATTGTACTGACCAGTTAATACATTTAACAGGTCATTTTTACCACATAGGGGACAATGTAAAGATGAAACCCATAAACTAATTGCAGAATTGCATTTTTCCCCAATTCCAGCCAATTTGTTTCCGCTTCCAACTACATATTATGCTATATTAAATTGTGCTGCTAGAAAGTACAACTCAAAAAAACATACAATGAAATTGCAATGTGAATGAAAAATTAAGTTATGGCTCCAGGAAGGTAGGGAATAATAAATGAAAATAAAAAGATGGAAACTGTTTCAGAAAGGGGTTAAACTGCCAAAGATCTTATCAAACATTGCAAGCTATGGTAGAAGCAATCAGATGATCACATGTTAAAGTCCCCTAGGGGGACTAAAAATAAGTTTAAAAATATAAAAAAATTGTAAAATAAATAAATTATATATATCAGCTTCCACCCCTGCAAATAGCCACAATATTTAATGAACTATATACAAGATTATTTTAACACTTTCCTTGCCTGGGTACCCAGCTTATTAGACACACAGACAACAATAAAAGTTTTACTTCTGAGGGGAAAAAACAACTTTTGGAGTATCTTGGTGATAGAAATATAATAAATGTAATGTTATATGGAAATTCTCACTGCAAAACTGTATTGTGATCTCAGTTAATGTATTAAAATGTATTTTATTCCGCAAAATATCGCTTCCATGCAACGAATGAATGTTAAATATTTAATATCTCTGCATATGTCATTCCTTGACATTTATAGACCATTTACATTGATATTTACATTAAAATATGGTCATAAATGGGTAATGTCCTGGGTTATATTCTGTCTACTGATCTTGCTGCTTGCTGAACGACAACACATGGCTGATGTCACTGATTATTTCATGCAGACAGTTCACAATGCTGATGTGTTTAGAAGATTATTCTGTCTTCATCTGTGCCTTGTTTGAATGCACCTCTCTGTGACAGTGTGCCAAAAAATCTGGATTTTATCACTACCAGTCTTTGAATTGCAGGCATTTTTCTTCTGGTTTCTCCTTACCGTTAAAAAGCAAAGCCATAACTACCATAAAGAAAGTCCAACTATGGTGCCCCTGGGAAAGGGAGTCCTTTGCAGTTTTTTCTTGTCTCTATTTTAATGAGTAGTAAGAATCGGTACAAGGATGTTGTCTCCATGGGCGCTGTAATGCGGGCAAACTATAGATTAGTAAACTTCTTGATCAGAAATTTGGTCAGAAATTTAAAAAGGCCCTTCTTTTTATCGGGTCCCTTGGCTCCTTCCACTTAGTGGTCCACTGCTTTTGAAGTCCAGTCTCTGCTTCTAATGGACCAAGAGGAAAAAAACATAGTAATTGTAAACAATGATTTGCAATAGGGTGCAGCTATTGCTATGCGGACCAGAAAATGATAGGTGTGGTGAGAAAATTACCTACCAGAAATGCAGATTCCAGATTCCGAAATTAATACTTTGGGTGTTTGGCACTACCTCACCTCTAAACTTTCCAGCTCTTCTTACAAACAACAGTGTGATACCAAACCCTTGTTGTAGATCTCAGGATAAGGCTATTAAAAGGGAATGTGTCATCTGAAAATGGCCTATTGTTTCAACCAGGTTTTTAGGTTACATCTTATTTTATATTTTTTTGTGATATTTTCAATGTTCTATATATAGATAACACAAAATCACACCAACCACAATAGATGATGACCACAACTTCTCTACTGCCTCTCCCTGTCTAATGACCTCTAAACAGGTCACAGAACATTCCTAGTATAAGTTCCTATAGATGCCAATAAGCATCTTCAGTCTATTGTGTCTATGGTTCATGTGGCTACTGTAAAGCGTATCTCCAAATACTGTTAACAACAGCTCAGGCAAGATGGTCACTCCCCCTTAATCATGTACAGGAAATAGAATTAAAAAATAAACTACAATCAGAAAATAAATCAAGTTTTTATTTTAGACATATTTTTAAAGAAGTTTTGTTGATGATATTTTTAATTTTTGTATGTGTAGATAACACAAACTCATACCAGCCACAATAGATGATATCCACAGCTTCTCTACTCTCCCTCCCTGCACAATGACAGGTCACAGAGCACATCTACTACAGTTTTGCACAGACATCAATAAACTTCTCTAGTCTATTGTGCATATTGTTCATATAAAGCAGGCATCCTCAAACTGCGGCCCTCCAGCTGTTGTAAAACTACAACTCCCACAATGCCCTGCTGTAGGCTGATACCTGTAGGCTGTCCGGGTATGCTGGGAGTTGTAGTTTTGCAACAGCTGGAGGGCCGCAGTTTGAGGATGCCTGATATAAAGCATATCTCTAAATGCTATTAGCAACAGCTCAGGCAAGATAGTCACTTTCTTATAATCATGTACAGGAAATAGAATTTAAAAATAATCTACAATCAGAAAATAAATCAAGTTTTTATTTTAGACATATTTTTAAAGAAGTTTTGTTGATGATATTTTTAATTTTCTATGTATAGATAGCACAAACTCATACCAGCCACAATAGATGATAGCCACAGCTTCTCTACTCCTCCTCTGTGACAATGACAGGTCACAGAGCACGTCTACTGCAGTTTTGCACAGATGTCAATAAACTTCTCTAGTCTATTGTGAATATTGTTCATGTAAGCATATCTCTAAATGCTGTTAGCAACAGATCAGGCAAGAAAGTCACTTTCCTATTAGAAAAAAGTCTATATGTGTCAACTGGTTTTAATTAGAAAAAAAATATAGATGATACTTACCATTTAAAGATAGGAGAGGGATTTAACACTGCTTGGTAAATTCACGGAGGTGGGAGATGTAGGCTGAAAGTAGCTAAAGACATTCACCAAAAACAGGAAGTTCCAAACATGGTGTTTCTAGTTGCTGAATCAAACTTTGTAGCAATGTGATATAACAGCCCAAGTGATAACAATGAGAGTTTAGCTGGTTTGTTGCTGTGCATGTGGAGCAGAGTTTGTTGTAGCGATGAGTCGTGCCTTGTAAAGTCTCTTTCGATTGTTTAGCTGTGAATAATAAAGTGCAGCAAAGAAATAATCCTGTGCTATTATATGCTCGTCAGTGCACAATGATATACGTGTCTAATACATACAATAAAAAAAGAATAATACAAAAAAAGAAGAAAAAGACAATGTATTACAAATGTAAAATATTTCACGTGACCTTTCAAATGATTTTCATTTATTTCTAGAGAATCGTTTTAATTTCCCACTATATAACCTCTAACCATAGTAATAATATTAAGATATTGCTTTAAAGGCTTTTTTCATCTTTATAACCAATTTTTCTATTACTCCTTATGAATATTATGAAAAATGAGGCAACTTTGAAAATGCTCTAGATTAAAACTCCTGCCATTTGTGGTCCAAACTATGAACAGATACTATATAGTCTACTCCTGCTGTCATATACCCTTCCATCTGTGCCTCACTTTTTGCTTAGTTTCACACTAGCGCTAAAATCTTCCAGCAGAGGAACAGCCTGCCGGAGTTCATCGTACTTGGCATAGCCAGAGAGGACCGGAGCACTGCCTGGCCCCATTGACTGTAATGGGACTAGGTGGGCATGCGTAGTGCCAAAACCACTGCCAGCAAGAGTTTTTGTCCGGCTAACCCCTGCGCTAATGCTGAAAACAGGCCAAACCCCCGCCGGGTCCTATTACAGTCAATGGACTCTGGCGGGTGGAGGTAGTATCCAGCTATGCGGGAAGATTTTAACGCCAGTTTACATGTAGTACTTTTATTCGGACGGCCTCTCGGCATGTTTGCCGTGCTGCCGCTGGAACTCTGACCCGCCCCCATTATAGTCAATGCACTAGTGGCAGCACCGATCCGAATGGCTGTTCACCAGCTGGAACAGCCTGCCGGAATTCCTTGCCGCTAGTGTGAAACTAGCCTAAGGCTATGTTCAGATCGCCGTTTTACTTTTCTGTTCTATTCCGTTATATTACTTCTTATGTTCTCATATGATTTTTTTTTTTTCTTTGCATATCTCTCAAAACAAAACAAACGCCAAGTCATTTGTTGCTTCTACCACACTAGCTAAAAGAAAAATCAATGTCGATGTGTGCTCCCTCTGGACCTAGACACTGGGAAGCTGTCATTGTCCTTATTTAACCTCCCATCCTAACACTTCGAGACACCAGCTAACTGCAGAGTATCTTTCCATGGTAGAATATTCTAGTATGTACATCAGGGGAACGCTTCTGTGGTTACGCCAGTCTGGTTCTAAAAACAGATCTTCAAACTGCTGACGAAAGTTGTCACAAGAACTGTAAACTGTAAAGTTTATTTATTTGATTGATTATTAATATTGACAAGAACAACAATGTCAGAATACTGTCAGAAACTGCAGAAAAAAGAAACTTCTAAAAGCACTGGTGTTGTAGACATAAGAATCAGTGTCTGCGAGATGTATGGGCAATATTCCTTGTCTATTGGGATATTTCACAATAGCATTTGTCTTTATTCCCAGGTATAATCCCATTCTGATCCTCCCTTAACTTTTCCTTTAGGCCTCATTTAGAGGACCGCAGATCCACAAAACATGGACGCCGGCCCGTGTGCGTTCCGCAATTTGCGTACTGCACATGGCCGGCACTATTGTAGAAAATTCCTAATCTTGTCTGCTATTTTGGACAAGAATAGGACATGTTCTATCTTTTTTGCGGGGCTGTGGAATGGAATTACGGATGCGAACAGCACACGGTGTGTTGTCCGCATCTTTTGCAGCCCCTTTGAAATGAATGGGTCCGCACCCGTTACGCAAAATTGCGGAACGGGTGCGGACCCTTCATTAGGCTTTCTAAATGCACCCGTTCATATGGCCATCTGAATGCTCATGCACACGACCGTATGTATTTTGTGGTCCGCAAAAAACGGATCCGCAAAAAAAAAAAAAAAGAAAAAAATAAGTTTGTGTGCATGAGCCCTTAGTGTGATATATCCCAAGGTGTGTGGTGTGAGATAGAAAAAAAAACATACATGTATACACCTGACAGGTGACAGATGCCTCAGAATTATTCCATCTGTCGTCCGTCCGTCACCATAGGATCCCTAGGAGGGGAATTTATCATCCCTACCACTCCGGTTTTTCTGGTGTAAAAAAGTTTCAAACTACATGTTTGCAACTTTTTAAACACCAATTGAGGCAAATGCTGGCAGAAGTTGGGTTCTATGCTACCCTTGCCACTTTCCTAATAAGGGAATTGTTGACCAGGTCAGCTGGCATGGCACATTTATCTTTATGTATGCTAGTTTTCTGGTGTATATGAAGACAGAAATCGAAGGCACCTCCCTGCTGCCGTAGATTTGTGTTTAGGTGCATGGACTGCCAGAGGACGGCCTGTCACTTGACATAATTTAGGCACATCCTGCAGCAGTGCCAGGGATATCATAGACTGGCGTAAATGCTGGACTATGATAACTCTCCCCCTATGCATTTGAAAAGTTAATGATGGAAACATCTTAAAGGGTTGTCCCACGAAAAATATTCTACAGTTTTCAAACCAGCACCTGGATCTGAATGCTTTTGTAATTGCATGTAATAAAAAAATTTGCATAGCCATTGAGTCATTCAATAAAATGTATCTGTATAGCGCCACCTGCTGTTTGCTTTTTTCTTATTTCTTTGACCTGCTCACTGAGAAGGTCGCACATGCTCAGTATCATCCTTCAACTGCCTCCTGAGCTGTGATAGGGAGAGCTGAGACACACCCCCTTAGTTGCAGCAGAAAAGACACTCCCCTTGAGCTGCCAGTTTGATATAAATTTAGCAAAGCAATGAATGGGAAGATCTCTGGATCCATGTGGGGTACAGGGCTGGTTCTAGATTTAGAAATAGATTGTCTTGTACTATATGATGTCTGATTTTCATGTTTAACGTTAGTCATGGAATAACCCCTTTAACGCCTAGGCATATTCTGACCCCTTTAACTATTTTGCAGTTATGTGTATGGAGCTGTGTGAGGGCTCATTTTTTGTGGGAAGATCTGTACTTTTCATTTATACCATTCTGGGGTGTCCCCGACTTTTTTATCACTTTTTATTTAATTTTTTGTGGGAAATGAAGTGACCCAAAATGGCAAATCAGCCATTTTTACAGTTTTTTTTTCTGTTTTGCCATTTGCCAGATGAGGAAAATATTTTCATTTTTTTATAGTATGGGCGTTTTCGCATGTGGCGATACATGTAATGTGCAATTTTTATTTTTATTTTGGGGAAAGCGTGGTATATTTTTTATTTTTCTTTATTTTTAAAAACTTTCAATCTTTATATTGCTATTATCATAGACTCCAATGCATTAGCATTGGCATCTATGAGAAATTTACTAGCTTCTTATGGAGCACTGATTTGCAATATTCCTCTGGGGGTACTGCATACTCCCAACTGGTGTTACCAGTTGGGAGTATGCAGTACCCCCAGAGGTATACTACAAAGGATTAGTTATTGCCAAAAGAGTCAATTGAATGTTGTCACGTTAAATTTTGTGATTTACTGTGATCCTAACAAATGCATGGGCAATATAGGGTTAAAAAATGGCAGATCGTTTAGGTCACCAGGGTGATGGACTGGATCCACCCCTTGGATAGTTAAGAAGTCTAGTCTGAGTGAAGCTACAGGAAGGACATGTGTGAGGTAGTTCCTGCGTGCCAGTCCCAAGTCCAGCGAACCTCTGTTTCTGAGACTAAAGCTACAAATGGAGCAACTCAACTACCAGGGTATGCCAGAAAGAGACAGACCATACTTCATAGAAGGTCCGGAACCATTGAGACCATGCAAGATCACTTCAGTAAAGTATTCACTCCTTGGTCACACAAGAGAGGTTACTACTGTGAAAAGGATTATTGCCCTGGCACTTATCACATTTTTAGAAGGATTGACCATCTTTGCCTGAATCCTGCAACCCTCAACCCAAAATTGCAGAAGGAGTTAATAAGAATTTAATTGCATACCTGTAGTTATTTTGGAGTGACTTGTCTTTAGAAATAGAGACAGGGGGTACTACATCTATCCTCATTATTGCTGCCCATACATCACTATTGGAAAGAGGCTATACTGTGATCTACTTTGGAACTGTGCATTTTGCTACCATGTACTACTACTCCTTTTATCAATTCAATAAAGAAAGACTTTATTTATAGTAATCAAAGTTTCTGATTATTGACTCCAAAATCCATATGCTGGCCACTGCATCTGCCCTCCTGCTGTGCACCCAGCCAAACTGTTAACCATCAAGGTCACCCAACTGCTACCAGGCAGGAGCCCCAACACCAGGGTGTGGCCAGAGGGAATAAGTTGTTCTCCCTCCAGTTACTACACAGCTGTAGGGAGCGCCAGGACAGAGCAAGAAACTGAACTGTGAGTACTACTACCACCACCATAGTCACTTTCACTTCTCCTATCCTTGCGTCCCCTTTGGGACCCTGCACAGTCTGACACTGGCATCACTAATTGGAAAATGTCAGACCTTCAGTGCAAATCGTTAGCAAAATATTCATTACTTCTAGCAGTAATAATAGAGGAACGACAGAACATATACTCATAAGAATAGATGTTCCAAAATTGTTAACACATGGAGGATGCAAATAGTTATTAAATCAGACATGTCAGGAGAGGTTACAGGTCCTCTTTAATTCATTGGCTTCCTTGTGAGGATGTCAGAATAGGTTTTGTATTTTCTCAGGTTGTGTTCTGTTGTGATAATGTTGTCTTTGTTGTTCCCCATAGCTCTATTTTGATTTTATGTTTGTCATTATTTCTCTCTTTTGTGATAATGTCAAAATAGTGTTTGTCTATTATTCAGAGGTCTTCATTCCTAGGTAGTGTTCTGCTGTCATGATGTCATACTGCTGTATTTATTTCTTGGCTATGTTCCATTGTGCTCTTGGTAGACTTCTGTTGTGATGATGTCATAGCAGTATCTTCTTCTACAGGAGCAGTTAACTGCTGAAATAACTGAAGTGTGAACTCAGCCTTCCAGGTCAATGTTAGCATCAGGTATAATGTATTTAACAATGCAGTGGCATGTACATTGCTAGATAAGCTGTCCTGTTAGCCAATTATACAAGTAGTGGCCCCATTACAGAGTGGGAAAGGTGTCAGCAGTACAACCCAAAGCAAAAAAAAAAAACTAATCCTGTCTTTTGAGCATCCGCTTTGACACAGTCAGTATTTGTTCAGTAATGGATCATCATTGGTAAGGCTAAAACAGGAGTGGGTCCAAAACAGGGATGACACATGATGAAAATATTTGCATATCTTCTGTGTTTTGGACCAACTCCTTATTTTGGCTTGCAAATCATGATCAAATTCTGATTCAGACTGTGTAATAGAGGACTCATGCTCAGTTTGCATGGGTTTAGGCCACTTGAGTTTTATTCAGATGGAAAAGAAGTCCTGCATGCAGGACTTTAATGGCCTCTATCACACAGTCAGCATTTGGTCATTTTTTTGCATCAGCATTTGATCAGTATTAGTAAGGCAAAAACAGCAGTGGGTCCAAAACAGAGATGACACATGATGGAAATATTTGCATGTCTTCTGTTTTGGACCCTCTCCTGTATTTGGCTACCAAATCATGATCAAATCAGGTGCAAAATACTGACCGTGTGATAGAGGCCTTATGGATGCTCAAATGACAGGAGCATTTTTTTTTTTTTCTGTTCTTCTGACGGATCAGAACAACAGAAAAACGGTGATGTCAACCAACTAGGGACACTAGTCTCCCCGTAAAAGACTGGAGAGGGTTGCAACAGCATTATGAGTTACAATAGTGGCCCTGGAACAGAGTGGTGAGGTTGGCAACAGCATGAATTGTCACAATAGTGGCCCAGTAACATTGCGGTGAGGGTGGCAACAGCAAGAAGAGTCACAATAGTGTCCCCAGAACAGAGTGGGGAGGGTGGTAACAGCATAAAGAGTCACAATAGCGGCCCTGAAACAGAGTGGGGGGGGGGGGGCAGCAGTGGCAGTAACAGCACAAGATGGTGGCAGATCACAGTAGGAGCAGATGGCAGTAGAAGCAGCAGACATGTGGGATCAGGCGGGTGGCAGCATTAGAATAGTGGCAGTAGCATGTGGCCCGAAGTAACAGGCCATTTGTCATCGTGTTCCAGTGTGGCAACGCATGACGACCAGATCATTACTGCCAGAATGATCTTGACTGTTGCATCAGGCACCGGCGTCTGGAAATATTTATGTTGAAAGGCAAGTTTTCTTTGGGATAACTATGCCACACTACTAGCCAGGCAAGAAAGCTGCCCACTAGTCCAGGGGATCTTAAATCTGAGGTGACAGAGTACAGTCCAAGTATGCCACCACCTGCTGGTTCGGGTTCTGCTCCATGTCCTGCTGCTACTTGGTGTTTTTTTCAGTAGGCGGCTGAAGAAAACTGTTAAAAAGAGACTTAAGTTGCTGCTTATGGAGCTGGTGCTGCTCCCCCCTCCAGCAGTCATGGCAGTGGAGCGTCAGCTCAGGGGGTCCCCTCCGGTTAGACCTTTGTGAGGTTGGGCGATGGCTCACATAGGCAGCAACCAACTGACTACAAAGTATGTCTTGATAGTAGTAGAGTTTTTATCTCTCACAGAAGCTGTAAAAAAGGCCCTAATTTTGGATCAGTAGTGAGGGTCTAATGTTGTTGAGAGCCAGTAGTCATCCCTTTGCCAAATAGTGATAATACGGCTGTTACTACGTAAGCAACTCAGCATGCATTTGGCCTTTTGTCCATGGGGCTCAAAGTGACTCCCAGTCTCCATCTCCATTTCATACTGTCACGTTCTGTCTAGGTCATCTGCATCATCTTCGTCCTCCACTCTAGCTCGTCCTTTTCCTCTCCTGTCGCTTGGGCAGATAAACCACTCAATTGTGTATAGAATTCCTGGGCGTTTATTCCCTCCTCCTCCTCCCCCTGCGCCAGTTCAGCCTCCACAGGGCTCAGCTGGCCATGAGATGAGGGCACCGCATGTTCTGTTCCCTCGCCAGTAAGTTTATCAGCAGCCCCTGCAGGATGTGGAGGAGTGTAATGACATCATTTATCCCATAGTCCTGGTGACGAGACAAATAAAGTGGCTCCCTCAAAGGGCCTGAGCAAAGGGCAGGTGTCACACATAAGCTGCCACTGTCTAAAGTCAAAGTTATACTGGGGAGTAGTCCTGTCCATCTGCATCATCAAGAAATCAGTCACTGGTTTTCTCTGGTCCAGCACGTGAATTGTGGAGTTCCAACGTGTGGAAACGTCGCATATGAGGCGATGTAGGTGAACACACATCTGTGTTTGCAGGTCAAAGAGGGAATGTTTTATACAGTAAGAGTGACTGAAGTGCATGCACAGTTTCCTTGACATTTTCAAGACATCTTGCAGATGAGTGGAAGACTTCAGAAACCGAGTGACAACCAGATTAAATAGGTGTGCCATGCAGGCCGCATAGGTCAGCCCTCCCTGATGCAGCACAGAGAGAATGTTCTTCTGACCTTCACCTTCTGCCCGCATATCCTGCATACCTCCACGCAAACATCCTCCAGCGACTTGATAAAACATTCCCATACTGCCGAGTATGGAATTTCACCCCATCACTCTGTGCTGACTGCTGCTGCCTTTATAAACCCATGCACCGCTAGTTGTTGACAAGTAGGCTCCTGAGTAGCAGAGGGTCTACCCCGTGCGCCTTTGGCTCCATATTTTCAATTGCTTCCCTCCTTGCTGGCTCATTGGCACACTCCCACCCTGCTGCTGTCTCACGGGCCTGCTGCCATCCTGAAGATGATGATAATGCCCCCTCCACGCCTGGCATCCATGTGTGATTGGCTGCATCCTCATTCACTACCGTCTATTAGTCACTTATGTCGCTCTTAACAGTCCTATGGCCATGTCCCTGACAGCTTACATGTCCTCCCATCCGACTGTCATCAACTGTCTCCAACTGCTGGCCTGTAGCTGCTGACTGTCCTCACTAAGCTTGTCCTCGCTGAAAAGCGTAGCAGAGCAGGCAGCATGCATAACTTCCCAAGCAAAAAGAGCAGCAGAATAAGGCAGTTGCAGGACAGATGAGGGCACAGAGGTTGTTACTGGTCCATGGCAACTAAGTGTGGTGTCAGAGGAAACCACGGATTCTTGGCTTTGTGTGTCTGTTGTCACCTGAGATGATGTTGAAGAGCGAGTCAACCATACCAGGACAGCTGGATTGTTGGTCAAAACATGACCTCTGGATGACTGGCATCCCTGGCCTGCAGCTGCAGCTGCTACTACCCCTTCTTCTGCTGCTACTTGTGCCACCTACAACAAAATTTTTGCCACTCCTTTTGAGGGCCCAGGCAACTGTCTGTTGGCCATAGTGTACAGTAACTGAATCAGTAATGTAACTATGTAACCAAGTATGAATGGCGCAGCAGATGAACTAGATAAACCCGCCTATATATTAGATCACCTGTTGACGCTGAGTCTGATGCACAGTCTGTCTATGTATAACATAACGGATTAAGTATTACTATCGGAAAGCAAACCGCAGCATGCTGCAGTTTTCTTTCCGTCATGGGATGCGGAGCAAGACGAATCCATCATGACCCCACAATACAAGTCAATGGGGATGGATCCGTTTAACTATGACAGTATCTGACACAATAGAAAACGGATCCGTTCCCCATTGACTTTCAATAGAGTTAGCTATGTTAAAGATAATACAACGGTATCCGTTCATAACGCATGCAGATGGTTGTATTATCAGTAACGGAAGCATTTTTGCTGAGCCCTGCCGGATCCAGCAAAAACGCTAGTGTGAAAGTACCCTAACACGCTGTCTCTAGCGCTTGTCATGTCTCCCCCTATGCTCAGTTCACAGTGAAATGCGGCGACCGCGTGTGATGAGGCTTTTATAGGGCTGTGACATCATAATTGACGTCTATCTGTTGAATGACTGGCTGGAAAGCATTAGGGGTTATATGGCGTTCCAGGGCTTCTTGCTTTCACTTTGCAGCCGCCATTTAAAAAAAAAAAAACAAACGATTTGTTGCCACAAAGCGCAAGGAAATTCAGGTTTGTGGCAAATGAAATTTTTCCTGAAATTCGTGTTGAAGTCAACACTATTTGCTTTTTCAGATATATCAGCAAAAGAGTTCAAACTATAGTAATATTGCTTGTTATGGTGGCAGAATCTTAACAGTGGCCATAGATTTAGCTCACAACCTGGACAATTTTTGCATGGTTTTTTCCCCGTTTTTTTTTTTTTATATTTGTGTTTCTATTGTAGATATTACTCCCCTTGGCTAAACAGGGAATTCTTGAGTGCAGATCTACACATTAAAAACCCTAGATTTAAGAGTTTTGAGTCTGCACTGGATGCCTAGGCTTGTGGATATCACCCATGGGGAAAGACCATGAGACCCGCTTGAGCTGTCCTCTGTATATAGGCCAAATGACAGTCTCATGGTTTATTTGTATTGTGTATATGCCCTTGGCTGCACAGCCAAATTGGTTATGGTTCTAGCTTACAATATTGGTTTCCTGGCATTGTGACATAAAATGCTTACATTTTTGTGTTACACCTTTACATGAATACACAACATATCTAGTGTTGTACCTGCAATAGAAGCAGACCACACAACTCTTATGAGGCCCAGGGGTAGTGGAGTCCGGCATGGAACTTGTTCTTCTCTTCCCGCAGTCACCACAAGGGGAGCTCAATTCAAAGATATTATTACAGCTTCCCCAGTGGTTTTATTAATTATTATTCACTGAGCTCCCCCTAGTAGTGGCAACCAGCTAGCTTTGTAAAAGATGACAAGCAGAAGATTTATCAATGTATTTTTGCCAGTTTTCTGGCAAAAATGAGCGCAAAATGAGCACCATATATTTAAAGCACATATATTTTCAGACATAAAAGTCGGATAAAGTGGGTGAGGCCAAAGACAACTTTTCATTATTATAATTTGTATTAAAATTTCTTTCATTTGATAAAAAAAAAAATCATAATATTATACTAAATTAGACAGAAATCTGGGGCTTTGCACATGTTCTGTATTGCCTGGGAGTCATTGACGTGCATGCACTGGGAAAGTGCAGGGGGCCCATACTGAGTTTTTCTATGGGACCCTATGAGATCTGTGTAAGATCTGTGTCCCTGAAAGTGTCCCTCTTATTTGTAAGAATATACGGTAGAAGCTGAAATCAGGTCTGTCACTTTTTCTGTGCTCTCTTTTATTCCCTACACTATTTCTCTTGTGTGACCCATTTTCCCTACCTCCCAGTAATCACCCACATGGGAGGCTGTCCTCACACAAGCCTGTCTATATTTGTTTCTGGGTAAGGTGATACATTGGTACGGATACATGTAATGTTCAGCAGCCAACACTTCAAGTCCCTTTGTTTTTCACATGTTATGCTCTGTTTTAATGCAAATAGTGGGATGCATGAAGTGTTTGCATCATCATTTCCAGTGCTGCAGGTCATGCGCAATTTATCAGTAAGAACATTAAAGAAATTCCCATAAGATATCTACTCGTAAAGCAATAAATAAAGGTGCTGGGTATTCACCTGGGAAATACAGTCTCATTTTACTTATACTTTTAGCCTATATTTTGAATATGTATGAAACAGAAATTCCCATTTGTGATCCATACTAGTGATAATATAGCTGCAAGTGCTTATGACAGGATATCATTTGTAGCATTTAATTATTCTAAATTACGAAGATGCAAATCTGGGACAACGCAAATGGAAAAAAATGCAGTTGATTCATCAGGAAGAAAAATGAGACACAGTTCTGCTGGTGATTCAGAGAGGTTCTTCAAAGAGAAAGAAAATTGCAAGCATTTTTTTGCTTTTCTAGCATTTTTTTTTTTTTTAAACCTTATGGTTGTGGAACTTGTGGAGAAGAGAAGGTTGAACTTAGATGCATGAAGTGCGGAGCTAAAAGCTAATTAGTATGTAAATAATAGACTCTCTGCTGGGTCCTATAATGTAACATGGCCCTGGTTGGCCTATTTTCATTCTATAAAACTATATTTGGTTTACTAGAGTTATTTTAGTCTAAGTAGAGTAGACTCTGCTGAGCCAACGTTGATGGGTTTGGCCAACATACACCTAAAATGTATAAACTCACCAAGGAGAGTGACAAACACAGAAAAAGGTGCTTGACCACAGAAGTTAAAAACAACATAATTATTGAGCAAATACACTAAAAATGCACAAGGAAAAAAAGACGATAAATTACAAGATTGAAAACGGATGAGTCTGTAACAATAATATACAAAACCGATGTAAAACCAATTAAGGCAAAAATAAGAGGAAAGTGCCAGAAAACATCCATATACAGGACAGTGTGTGCAGGTACATAGGGGTTCATTTTTTAAGACCCGTGTTTTAGACGCCTGTCTTAATAACCCCTATATCTGGCGTTGGATCCGCCAAAGTTATGAGGAGGCGCAGGTTTCTACATAACTTCGGAGTATCCTGCTCCAGTCTAAATTTATGCCAGCTTACATTACCTTTGAGACGCAATCTGCACCAGAAATACACCTAATATAGGTGTATTTCTGGATAGTAAATGACCCCCATAGTGTACAACAATACTGAGCTCACCCACCACACCCAACACGCGTTTTGCACAATGATTTTGTCCGGAGGTGGTTGGTGGCCACGCCTGCAATTCTTTGCTGGTAAATATCTATAAACCAATGAGAATCTACATAAAGTTATCAACTTATATAATATAATGTAACATAATTTGTTAACTATACAATGCATTCAGAGAGTCTTCAGACCATTTCACTGTTTTCACATTTTGTTATGTTGCAGCCTTGTGCTAAAATGAAAAAAAAATCGAAGTTTTCTCCACCATTCTGCACTCAATACCCTATGCTGAGAAAGTGAAAACAGAATGTTAAAGATTTTTGCAAATTTATTGAAAAGAAAAAGTAAATCCTGCACTGATATAAGTAGTGCTTCACTCAAAGCTTTGGATTAATGCTGTATCCGTACGGCCTCTGATGAGGCAAAGTTAGTTATTCGCAAAGTCTTGTGAGACTTCATTGAATAACTTCAGTAGTTGATTTTTAAAGTGGAAAACCCACTGCAGCCTCTTCCTAGGTCACATGGCCTAGTTGCAGCTCAACCCAATTTAAGTTAATGCAGCTGAGATGCAATACCAAGTACAGCTGAATTTTACAAAAAACTTTGCTTCGTTAAGTATTACTTCGTCACGAAGTGCATTTTTTTGTAACTAGCGGATGCAATGACAGGGAGCTGCTATAGCGCCTCTCCCCAATTACTGTACCCCTCAGATGCCGTGTTCATACATGATCACGTCATCTCAGAGTAATAATACAGTGTAAAATTAACAGAAAAAAAAATTAAATCATACTTACCTCATCTACTTGCTCACAACGGGCCGGCCCCCGCCATCTTGCTTGAAGATCTTGCCCAAAATCTCGTGTGGCCCAATATGACATCATCATGCCGGCCAGAGTGGTGATGTCATACATCACCACACAAGGGAATACGGCTGAGATCTTCAATCAAAATAGCGGTGCCCGGCCCTTCTCGAGCAAATGGAGGAGGTAAGTATGATTATTTTTTTACACTATTTCAGGTTAAATCGATTCACTCATCTCTAGTTATATTTAATGTACAACAGCAGTGGTTGCTCATAGCAATTCTTATTTTTAACTTAACAAGTTGCAAAACAGTTGCGAGAAACTTTGATTTGACTTTTGAATAACTTTTGTGGCATAACATCATGCTGTGACGTGATATCACAGTCAAGTTGGAAGCTGCTTCTCAGAAAATGTCCTTTACTCAGTGCATAATGTGGCATTATTCAAAGCGTTCACCGTCTTGTTCCCGTGATTTCAGTCTTTGCCGTGCCTTGCTTGCAGTTTTGTGTTTATTGCGTATGCAGTCGTTTCTGTTGCTTGCATAGTCTGTAAGTAATGGTCACAGTTACAGCTGTAAAGGGAAGAGCTGTGTATTTTCATCTGCCAAATTTCTATCCAAACAACATACGGGACAACTACTGTGACGATTGGGGATTTGGCAAACGTATTCAGACCTTCTGTCTACTTAGAGACGGGAAGCCATAGTCCTGTGTCATGATATCACAACCCAATATAAAATCAGGTTTACAAAGAAATGGTTTATTCATGTGACTGCCTCTTTCTGGAAGCATGCATGTGGAGGATTTATCATTCAACAACACTATTTTCCTGGTCCAAAAAAGTCCCATGTTCCTGTATTCAGACTTTTTAAACACCACTGCGGCTAAATTTAGTCGCAAGTGGTTTTTCTACTCTCCACATCCCACTTTATGAGAGATGGTGAGGGCAGGGAGGGGTCGGGGCCAGAGGGCCTGGAACATTTATCTTCTTTTACTCCAGATTTCAGTTCAGGTGCACGGACTGCCGGAGGATGCACCTAATGCATGACCAGGACTGAGCAGGCTTCCAAACTAAACAGGAGATATCACTGTTAGGGTGAGTTCACATCACCATTATGGATTTCGTTATTGTTTTCCGTTATGGTTATAATGGAAAATAACCGAATCCATAAGACAGAAGTCTTTAAGAGGCATTCCATTTTGATAATGGAAGTCTATGGGCAAGCATAATGGATCTGTCTGGTTTCTGTCAACAGACGGATCCGTTATGATTGCCTATAGACTTCTATTACGGAATGCCAAACGGAAGCCTTCCGTTATTTTCCGTTATAATGGAAAACAATAATGGTATCCATAACAGTGATGTGAACTCATCCTTGGAAATCGAGTTGGGAATAATCACGGGTAAAACTTGCTTTTGCTTTCACTTTCACTGTGTTCACTGCATCCTAATTTCTAACAGTGATATCTTACCATGTACTGAACATATTGCTGTCATTCTGGTATCATTTGAAAGCTTGGAATGTCATATCTCTAGCTGGTATGAAACCAGAGATACAGTATAAGCAGCTAAAGCAGCCGCCCCCCTCCTCTTCAGTGTAAAGGAAGAGAATGAGCAGAGCTAAGAGGGAGTTGCAGAGCTGACAGGCTGCAGGAGGGGAGATAAAATAGTAATAAAAAATATAGAAACCTGGCATTATCATCAGCGTACTTACCCACATGATAAAGTTATTTTTTTTTTACCACACAGTGAACGCCATAAATAAATTCCACAAAATAATGTCAAAATTGCTGTTTTTTTTAAATAAGATTTATTTAATACACTGTATATACCCCAAAAATGATTCCTAAAAACTTACATTTAATCCCAGAAAATAAAAAAATAAAAAATTGGATGAAAAAAATTTAAAAGTTATGACTGCTAAAACACAAATGGGGAAATATTATTGGTCCTTAAGGCTAAAATTAATGATGTCACTAAGGGGTTAAAAATACAATAGTGTCCACTGAGTTGTGATCCAACAAGATTTACTGCAGACACACATTAAAAATCTACAATAAAAAAAGTGAAATTTTTGGGAAGTTGTTTTTCAATTTTACCGTGAGGTTAATGATCCCTCATTACTTTTCTATTAATACATTTACAGTTATATGTGTTACATAAACAGCTTCAATAATAGCATACACTTACTTATGGGTAAGAAACATGGGAACATACATTTTTACTACAATTTTTGTGCTTACAGTTACCTGAATAAATAGTTTTTACAAATTTTAGAGGTTAGAGCATATTTTGGCAGCAACCTCTAATCCTTCATTCTTTTTCTGACCATTGATATGCAGTTTGAAGCTTTCTCAAAGTGTCACGGCGGGAAGTGGGGAAAGCCCCCCGCCGTGCAATGTCCGCGGCCGCTGGGCCAAACAAGAGCTAAAAGCAGGGACAAGGGAACCGCTAATCTAGCACGTCCCTAACGCTGGCCCTGGTCTCCTACGTGTATGGGCCGACCCCAAGGGTGGGAGGGCCCATACGACAGGAACCTAAAGCCCTGGACATCCCTGCTTGACCCTGGATCTAACAGGGCAGAGACCACCTGCTCACCCAGGGACACGGATGAGCAGGAGTCTCCCGAGGCCCCTCTGCAGCCGGGACCCTGACAGTGTGAACCCCAGTACCGCAGGAGAGCATACAACCAAACACTCTTACCTGCCGCACCGCAGAAGATAAAGCGGATCCAAGAACTCCCGACCTCCCATGCGGACAACTGACGCATGCGGATGGATCCCAAAGTGGCAGCACACCATCAGGTAGGTACCACACCCCTCCGGGCGGGCAAGCCCCTTCCGGAGCGTCACACCGTGTCAACAAACACCAAACATACCCACACCATACAACAGCAACCAGGTGGGGAAGGGATACACAGACACTCACCAGGGAAGGAACAACATAGCAAAAAATATAACAAATAAGGGTGGCTCACGCAGACATCAAGGTGGAAACATACAGCCAAATTCCAGCCATGCTCACACCATGACTGGACAAACAAGACTGACCTTCAGGCTCCATACACTGACACTTAAGGAGGCCTGAGGACACACCCACCATACAAAGCAGCCACCTTCACCCCGTGCACACCAAATGGGGGAAGTGCACAAATATAAACACACGTTGCCAAAGGCAACCACATGCGTTGACAGCAAGCCGCCTAGCACCAAACTCAGGCTGCTCCACTGCCAACAACACAATGTAACAAACACACCTTAACCCCGTGCACACCAAACGGGGGAAGTGCACACATACAAACACACGTTGCCAAAGGCAACCACATGCGTTGACAGCGAGCCGCCTAGCACCAAACTCAGGCTGCTCCACTGCCAACAACACAACGGGAAAACCAGACACGCATGCAGAAACAACCGAGTTGCCAGCGGCAACCGCACGTGTGGCCACTACGTAATAGCCCACCACGTGCGGCAACCAGAAACCTAGCCGCTGGAAACCACATGCGGGGCAACGAGTCACGACCATACACATGGTCGTGACACAAGGCTTTTCTTATGTAGACATGTCCCTTCCTGTAATACATGCTGGATGTGAGTGAGGTCTGTGTGTTCTGGATACTGCAGCCTTCACTAGCTCTCGCTCATTAGCACTGCTTCCTAGACTGCTTCCCCAGATCATAAGGGATCTTTTCTCCCTTGTGCTGACAGGCGCCACTGTTGTAAGCGTGTAAATTACTCGGAGTCGGACTGGCTCACCAGAGTACCAAATGATCCTTCAGTGGGCCCAGGGTATAATAACACAGTGGACCCCAAAGGTCCAGGAAAAAAAAAAAACATTTGGAACCATTAACTTTCCACTAGAGTCTATTTTTTTAAATCAAAATCTATTAGATTTTATAGAGAATAATTTCCTCTGGGGGTCCCAAGGAGCCCGAGCCCAACCATGGAATTACTCCTCCTTCCCACTGCAGTCTCCACTCTCTCTACAATTATATAGAGTAAAACATGAATACACAAATACATTAAATAAGAAATACATAAATATGTTGACAGATCTACATGTTAATATGGGTTACTGTCGTTCCTCTGCCCTCCTACATTTCTAAAGGTAGATTTTGTATACCAGTTTAACCATTGTGGCAGGAACATATGGCATGTTATACCATGTCATAATAGTAATCATTTATTGATGGCTTGAAACAGTTAATATTGTGCTTTTAGTTGCAGTACTAATTTGCTGCCAAAATAATCCCTTGTAGCCATTTATACCGAGAGAATAGTCTCGGCTCATGCAGTAACAAATGAAAGCGTACCGCCTGTTTTGTTCTTCAAAGGGACGGCAGGCCTCATCCTTTAGTAGGAGATTGTTCTATATTCTTGGCTGGATTTGTTTCATACCTCCCAATTCTTATTTGTTTTCTCTTTGATCTTCATTATGGAACAATATTTCATTGTCAGCAATTTCCCACGGCGGTTTTACAAAGTGTCTACAGTGCCATGGACAGTGCTTACAAACTCAAAACTGCACAGGTTTTGTATGAAAAAAGTAATGTGCCATAAAAATAAATGATCAATCCCGAAGATTCTTCATTTTCATCCTGAGCTAAGAGGCAATGCGTAAACTTTCTGGTTTCCTTACATTTCTGCAGTGCAGTCTTGGTCTAAAAGTCTTCACCCACAGGAAGTTACAGCTACTACCTATTGTAATAGATAGGCAACGTATCCACATCCAGTACACGTGCAGCAATTCGGAGGGAGGAAGAGAGGAGTGGTAATGGCTATGATGGTGGTAGTAGTGCTCACAGTTTAGGGTGGCAGTCCTTCCTCTGGCGTTCCCTTGGGCTATGCAATGAATGGAATGAGCACCCTTTCTTCTCTCCGGGCACACTTGGCATTTGGGCTCCTGCCTAATGGTAGTTAGGGTGACCTTGAGGGTAGAAAGTTGGCAGAGTGCAAGGCAGGGTTATGAATGCAGGGGCAGGATTTAATAATAACAAGGATGATGAGAGTTGCAGTACAGCAACAGGCACAATTCAGAAGTATACTGTAGTATAATCTTCTCCCAATAGCTGTGTACCGGCAGAAGCAATGATGGTAGTTGTAGTCCCTGAGCTCATTCTAAACACTTCCACGTACTTTCCAAGATGATCAGAGGCATGCAAAACTCTCACAATCAGGACTGCAGTTTCTGGGTTGAGGGGTCAAGATCATCAAACGGGCAGCTATCCTGTGTGACTGGTGCAATATTCTCTCCACAGCAGCAAAGTCTTTTGCCATAAACGAGCATACCTTTGCTAACACACACATCCTTGTGAACCTAGACAGTGTTTGCATATCTGTCTCTTTCCCTCAGGGCTAGTCTCCTGGCTCAACTGCTGTTTTCTGTCAGCTTCCCACTCCATCTGAATGATTTAGACTCTTCTCTTACACTCAGTTATCTCTGATAATCCCATGAAGATGAATGGAGCAGTAACACATGCTCAGCCACTTCTTCATTCATACAAGGCGGGCACTAGACACATTCTTGTGTTTACTGAAGGTCAGAACTATCATAGCCCCACCAATCAGACACAGGGACCCAACAGCTGGACTCCTAACAATCATACTGTATATAGGGGATAAGTAAATGAGACTATCCCGGAAAAAAGATTTTGACCTTTTCTGCATTGGTAGGAACAGAAATGTTGCCAAGTAGAGCAGTAATGAGAATTATGTTAGCTCAGTATGAAATTATATTATTATTATTTTATTTAGATAGTGCCAACATATACCATGGAGATTGTCATCACTTACATCAATCACTGTTCCCATTAAGGCTCACAATCTAAATTCCAAATGAAACAATTAGTACATATAATTGTTGGCATGTAAAACAGGTTTAACAAGGTATCTTCAGTATAGTCAGTGGTAACCTAGGGCTTATGCATTGATCACATAGGTTTATGCCTTTGTAATACTGCGCCCATACAGTACCTCAATATGACTTTCATTTTATTTGGAGGCACATATAGGTTTTCTGTTATGGATTCATACAAAGCATTGTGCCATAGTAAATTGCATTCTGAGGCTGTTATGATCTGTCGATGTGGATATATTGTGCTAATCATCCAGGAGTGGTAGGCTGCTGACCCACAGGGATCAGGGTGTCCAGGGGTATCAGGCTAAGGCCCCATTCAAACAACCATATTTTTGGTCTGCATCCAATCTGCATTTTTTTGCAGATTGTATGCAGACCCATTAATTTCAGTGGGGCCACAAAAAATTTGAACAGCACACCATGTGCTGTCCACATCCATATGTTCGTTCCGCAGTCCCGCAAAAAAGTTAGAACAAGTCCTATTCTTGTCCGTTTTGCAGACAAGAATAAGCATTGTTACAATGGGTCCGCAAAAAAAGAAAAAAAAAACGGATGCAAAATACATATGGTCATGTGAATGCACCCTAACCAGTAGTCAGGAACAGGCTGAGGTCAAAGTTCAGGAACGCAATTATCGTTATACCGACGGGTAAATGGATTATAGCTCAAATAGGAAGGCAAAGTAGACTAGATGGAGCCATGTTCATCAGGCAGAGGACTCATGCACTCGACTGTAGCTGTTTTTGCGGTTGGCAATTTGCAGATCCTCAAAACATACATACCAGCCGTGTGCATTCTGGATTTAGAACAGTCCTATCAATGTTCCAAAGGAAATGTTCTATGCGGGTGCCATGGAACTGACGTGTGCTGTCCGCATCTATTGCGGCCCCATTGACATGAATAGGTCAGCATATGTCCTGCAAAAAATTTGGATTGCATCCGGACAAAAACACGGCTGTGTGCATGAACCCAAAGAGAGAGACAAGCAAGTATTGATAGGGTAGCTGATGAACTAGTTATTTAGAAGCTGGACAGCAACACCTAGAGCAAGGAGAGTGAGGGCTCATGCACACGACCGCTGGTTGTTTTGCAGTCCACAAAACACAGATACCGGCTAAGTGCCTTCCACATTTTGTGGAACTGAAGGACTGGCCCCGAATAGAACAGTCCTATCCTTGTCCATAATGTGGACAATAATAGGACATGTTCTATTTTTTTTACCAAATAGCGATGCGGACATCTGCACCCGGAATGCACATTTGAAGTAAATGGCTCCGCACACGAGCCGCAATGGAACAGACACAGGAAGAAAATATGTTTGTGGGCATGACCCCTAAGGGTGTGACCTCCGCAGTGTTGAACCTGAGGTAAACCTTCCTTCAGGATAGGTCATCATTATCTGATAGCTAGGGGTCTGACAACAGGTACTACCACCCATCAACTGTTTGGTGGCGCTCTGGTGAGTGCTGCAGCCTCCTCACTGCTTACCAAGCACAGCACCATACTTTCTATAGTGACAGTGATTGATATGGCAACTGAGGCCCTTTCACATGAATGGTACTAAGCTGCACATACGCCATAGATTGATGAACATCACTGGCCTAGGAAGAGGTCATAGTGCTCACCGGAGTTCCTCATCAAACAGCTGATCTTCCTTCCCACCTTCCCTCACTCCTTTCTTCCTTCCTATCCATATCATATTTATATATTCAGTAGCAGTAAGAATTTTAGAGTCATTATATATTTACTAATTGATATTTGGAAAAATAAGACATTTGAAATCAATTCTCTTAAGTCTAAACATTAACATAATGGCATTATTATTATCCTAGAAATATGAGAAGATATGCACTGCCTAGACTGATTGGCCTTTGTGCTGTTCATCAAGTCTAAAGAAGTTTTCAATTTTAAAACACCAGTGGGAGTCTCATGTGATTTCTAGTTCTTATTCAGAATCCCAGACAGTCATCTGCCGGTGAGACATCGAAGCCAACAAGAAAATAATTTAAAGTTAATGCCAATAAAATGTGTGTTTGCTATAAAATGTTAGCGCTTTGTAAAAAGGCCTTTTATTATGAAAGTATGATGAATTTAGAATATGTCCCTACTGTACCCTAAGCCACAAAAAAGGTACGAGTCCTACCAGGACCGGATCAAAGTTGGCCGAAGCTATTTGAAAAAACTATTTAAGTCATGGTCCCTACCCAGTAGCACTGTCATATAATTGTGACCAGCCATACACATTAGATAAGTGTCAGAAGGTCCTTCTAATGTTAACAGGAACCACCAAAAAACTAATATTTTGAGGGCTGCCTGACTGAGCCTAGACATTTGCTCCTGGGGCTACAAGGCTGAATTAAGACAGATGTCCATCCAGTTTAGCCTATTATCCTGGTAGAAGGCAATTTTCCTCATCTTAGGGAAATAAATTCCTTCCCAACTCCAATTAGACAATCAAAATAACTCCCTGGATCAACAACCTCTCCAGAAATCTAGTAACTATAACCTGTAATATTATTACACTTCAAAAATACATCCAGGCCCCTCTCACTGCTCTTACCGTAATCTTCTTTCCTCCAGACACAGAAGATGTCCCCTCTTCACAGTCCTGTGTATAAATAGATGATGGAGACATCTTCATTGACTTTGGTATATTTATACATAGTTATTTGATGTACCCTTAGACATATTTTTTCTAAACTAAATAACCCTTATTTTGATTCATCTTCGTCTTTCTGGGTACTGTAGTCCACCCATTCCATCGACAAGCATTTCCTCCTTTGTTCCCCTAAAGGTCAGCAGTGCCAGATAATTTTGTTTTTAGCTTATCTTCTTCTACCCACCGTAGTACAATATACATGAATATCCCATTTGACTATGGTGTAGCATTGCGGGAAGATTGGACATTGGGGCTCCTATGGTTTTCAGTTAGGAGTATTTGGAAAGAGATTGGGGTGGAGGCATCTAGACAAGTGTGCCTTTTGTCTTTCTAACAGTCATTCCTGTTCCCTTTCCAAACCTCATAACTTCCCCAACCATGAATAGAGATGTCGTGAACATAAAATTTTCCGTTCGCGAACGTCGAACTGGAATTTACGCAAATGTTTGCTAACGGGTGAACAGGGCGAACCGCCATAGACTTTAATAGACAGGCGAATTTTAAAACCCACAGGGACTCTTTCTGGCCACAATAGTGATGGAAAAGTTGTTTCAAGGGGACTAACACCTGGACTGTGGCATGCCAGGTGGATCCATGTCAAAACTCCCATGGAAAATGACATCGTTGACGAGTGTGGTAAGTTGAATTCGCAATGCGATTAATATAACCTGCATTAATCGCATTGTGAATTTAACTTAGAGCTGGGTTCCTAATGGTAGTATTGCTAGAATATAACAAAGATTGAGAATATAGTGCTATATTCTCAATCTTCGTTATATTCTAGCAATACAAACATTAGGAACCCAGCTCTAAGTTGAATTCGCAATGCGATTATTACAGGTTATATTAATCGTATTGCGATTACAACTTGGATCTGAGTTCCTAATGGTTGTATTGCTAGAATTGATATATAACGAATATAGCGCTATATTCTCAATCTTCGTTATATTCTAGCAATACAACCATTAGGAACTCAGATCTAAGTTGTAATCGCAATGCGATTAATATAACCTGCATTAATCGCATTGTGAATCCAACTTAGAGCTGGGTTCCTAATGGTTGTATTCAGGCTCGGACTGGCCCACAGGGGTACAGGGGAATCCCCCGGTGGGCCCCTGAGCAAGGTGGTCCCCTAGTCTCCCACCCCCTGCACATAATACATTAGATTTACTGCACTACATACATATATTCAATGTACAGCACCTCAACCAGCTTATGTACATATAAAAACCTTGTTAGGTTATTTATTATATTTGAATGTATCCGTACGGTGGGCCCCCAAAATAAATTTTACTGGTGGGCCCTAGGTACCCCAGTCCGACACTGGTTGTATTGCTAGAATATACCGAAGATTGAGAATATAGCTCTATATTCTCAATCTTTGTTATATTCTAGCAATACAACCATTAGGAACTTACTCTAAGTTGGAATCGCAATGCGAATAATACAGGTTATATTAATCGCATTGCGATTACAACTACTAACACTGCAGCTTCAGAATGAATCTAAGATGGATGCCGTCCTTGCTTTTTGATAGGAGGTGGGAGGGTCTGGGAGGGAGGGTATGCTGATTGGCTGGAATGTGTCTGCTGACTGTAAGGTACAGGGTCAAAGTTTGCTCAATGATACAGTAGAGGGGCGAACGCGAACATCGCATATGTTCACCCGCCGCGGGAACCGTTCGCCGGCGAATCGTTTGGGACATCTCTAACCATGAACAGTTCAATACAAAGTTTCCTCTATGCCATTATTTTTATTATACCATGCTTTATGGGATTTTTTTTATATATTTGATCGATCCAATCAGCTAAACGGAGTCACGTGCACTGATAACATTTAGTAAAAATCTTCCTAATAAAATTCACCCCACACAATGCAAAAGGTTAATAAAGCCATCCTCACAGTTTTACAGCAGTGAACTTACGCAATCTGGCATTTTAAGTTGTGTTTACGAGCAGATGTTCTGCTTATTATGATATCATTTTGCATTAGCAATTAAATCCACGCCGAGCGCAATTTGAAAGGCCGCTCAAAGCGTTGTGCCACAGGCTTCATTTATATAGATGTCTGCTATGCAATTTTCAATAAAATATAAGACAGCAAATACAGCTCTGGAGTTATGGGAGAAGTGCTGTACGCGAGTGCACATCACAATGGAGATCTGACGGGAGCAGAATCTCATTCAGAGAAATCAGGAGAGAGAGGAAAAAAGTTAAAGGCAGACACTTAAGACAAGATGGGGATGTGGGAACGCATGCTGTTCGAGGGAATATTCCTGCCAGATTCTGGGGATGGTAGCTCTCGCTTATTTATTCTATTATAATGTGCATTGCAAAAAAATACCACCAAATAAAGGTATATTGCTCCCCCGTGCATTCAATGATTGCGTTTGCAGTTGTTGAATGGGAACTTTTATTGTTTACCTCCACAGGATCCTGGTCGTGTGATGATCAAAAAGGTGCAGGGCTTGTTACAGTGTGTCCGCCACATGACTAGGACAGATTTTAAAAGCTATGGACTTCTTTGTGCCGATTTTTGTTTTTACTGTTCATTTGCTTCTTAATCGTATAATTAAGCAACTTAGTCTTCAGAGAAAAGCCTTGCCATTTTGCTTCCGTAGAGTGTGTGTAAGTCCTTCACCTAGTGACTGATTCTTCTGAATCTGATATATTGTATATCCATTGAAGTGCTGTTCTTGTTTCTGACAACTATCTCTGCTCTCCCCTTTTCTACCCTCAGTGCTAGAGATAAAGCAGGAGTTTAAACATGGTAGATGTGTGTGGAGAGGGGTAGAAGATCCAAGCAAGGCAGATCAAACATGCTGTACGGATGAAGGGAAGTACACATTAGGCAGTTTTTAGGGGGAAGACAGCAGACTCCTGGACACACAGATCCAACATATTACTAGACATAGAGAAAAGTTTGATACCAGACGCTCAATGCAAACTGAGTATTGGGGATCTGAAAAATGAATGAAGGAATGAAGCAGACTGTAACTTAGCGCAACTTTTTTTACTCAAGATAACCACTGACATATAAAATCATTTTTTTCTGTGCTAAAGGTCTTCATTATCATTGGGGTGTAAATAAATCACAGTTCCCATTCAATAACTACAGAGGTCCAATAAGCAATAAGGAACTGAAACAAAAAAGTGTTATTTAGGAAAAGTTATTTTCTTAAATAAAATAAAAGCCTATTGTAATTAGTGATGAGCAAAGTTATGGAAAATTTAATTTGGCTGCTTCACCAAATTTCCCAAAGAAATTCACTTCATGACTAATTACTTCTTCATGAAGTGCATTTCTTTGTATATAGCAGACGCAATGATGGGGAACAGTGATCGTGCCGCCCCCATCATTGAACCCCTCAGATGCCGCGTTCATCTCTGATTGAGGCATCTGAGATTAACATTGAGTGCTTTCTGGGGTTAAGTAGGGTAAATAAATAAATACTCACCTTATCCATTTGATCGCAGGCCTCTTGATTGAAGATCCAGCACGAAATCTCGCACGGTGACATGTTAACATCATCATATTGGCCAGCATGGTGACGCATACATCACCACGCATGAGATTTTGCACGGTATCTTTAATAAAGATTGCTGCAACTGCCTCTTAGCGCGCAAATGGATGAGGTGAGTACGTTTTTTTGTTTTTTGTTTTTTCTGCTGTTTCAGGGAAAATTTATTTGTTACCACAAAGTGCAAGGAAATTCTGCTTCATGATAAATTTAATTTTTCCTGAAATTCGTATCGGAGTCAATTCGTTTAACACTAATTGCAATACTGTGCATATTGTATATATGGTCATTATATGTTAATCACTTAGGCCTGTCTGATGTGTATTTTCAGTAACATCTCTAAGGGTACGGCTACACAGTGACACTGGTCATATGACAGCTGTCGACGCCAGGTTCGCTGTGTAGCTGTCATCCCATAAAAAGGAATGGAATTGCCACAGCAGATTCAAGAAATCCAACACAGCTGGATTTTTTGCGACTGCCACGGTGATCCCATTCATTTCTATGGGATCATTGCTACTCTGCGATCCTGGCTGCGAATCGTTGTGTAGCCCTAGCCCAGGGGTCAGCAACCTGCGGCTCTCCAGCTGTTGTGAAACTACAATTGTTGTAGTTTCACAACAGCTGGAGAGCCGCAGGTTGCCTACCCCTGCCCTAGCCTAAGGGTAAGACCATATGTCACGCTCAAGTACCGCGTGGTTGTGTGGGCCACAACGATTCTAATTAAACTAATGAAGACTGCACTATTTAGTCAGTCTGTATTGTTAATGGCCATGCGGCATCTTTAGTTCCCCACCCTGTTAACAATGCAAACTGACTAGTGCGGTCCTCATTGGTTTAATTAGAACCTGTTGTGGCCCAGTAGTTGACCAGAGGGCGGCCCCGCTTTGCAACCGTGACACGACCATGCCATGTAGTTGTATCCAAGATCAATTAGCCAATTGCAAGTCATAGTTAGAGACAAGTCTATCTCATGCAATCTGTTACCGGCAGTGTTGATCCAGAAGAAGTTCTGAAAAGAAATGTAACTGAGGAGCACTGCAGATGAGCAGACTAGAATAAATGCTGTAGAATGCGATGACTGAACCTGTCAGACTATAAATTGGACGCAGTTCTGCCGTTCTGTGACGAGGAGCCGGGTATGGCTTGCAGCTGTGTGCTGGCAATCTCAGGAAAATGGATTTCAAAGCTTTTCTGCTCACAGGAGGTAAATTATCAATGACCCAGTGCTGCTGTTACAGCAAAAGTGATGAAACCTTTACTTTAAGATGGTTTATTTGGACTTCGTACATAATGTGAGGAGTCTGGCTTCCAGCAGCACAGTCGGTGAATAAGCACAGCCAGTGAGCTAATGGCAGGGTCAGATTCGCCTGTGGCATGGACATTTTCAAAGGTAATTTTGCACATCTCAGTGGATGCTCCTCCATTCTGGTCCAGCTAGCTCCTCCAGCATTCTCTAAGCCAAGACATTAGTAATGTCAGCCTCCTTACACTGAAGAAGTCTGCACTGAAAACTGCTGTGATTGTGATGTCCACTAAGCTTCGGTTTGGAGTTATTTCAAAGATTTATGTGGCATTACACATTGTTACATGCCATGTTCTGATGAAATGTTGATACTATAGTCCATGGGTCTGCAACCTCAGGCATTCCAACTGTTGTAAAACAACAACTCCCAGCATGCTCCATTTACATTTGTGGGGGGGGGGGTGACAACAGCTGAAGATCGTTGACCCCTATTGTAGTCTGTGTGCTCTACATTAGATGTAACGGTATCTATAGTGGAAGATCTCTGTTTAGCATGAGAACTTGTGTTATAGGTCCAAACTGTAACCACCTTGGACCCTACAGAGATGCAACTGTATATTACAATTTCTTAAAAGTACAAGCAAGGCAAAAATTTAGGTGCCACCACACATCACTTTGGTGTGCATTTTTTAGCTCAAAAAAGCATACGACTTTTTTTTTTACTTGTTAGTGTTTTTGTTTATTTACCCCTCAAAACATAGGCTTGTTTGCATTTTTACATAGAAAATATGTAGCTTCTGTAATGTCACTTCCTCTGTAGAGCAGTATGCAAATAATTCATTAGTAACAAAAAAATGCCACGCAGACATGGTATTAAAAATGCAATACACATTGCCACTTGCATTTGTCATGCAGGAAGAAAGCAAAACAATGTGTGTCTATGGGCCAAAAAAGGGCAGAAAATGAATTAAAAAAAACACCAGACCTAGAGCATGTTGCAATGTAAATAAAAAGATGCTATTGATAAAAAAAACACATCTCGTGTGTCAAAAAGTGCCACTTAAAAAAATAACACCCATCCCGCATTTAATACTTCTCATCAACTTCCATGTAACATCTTCTGGAGCAAAAGACACCCGTAAAAAAAAACACCAAAAATTGAAAATTCCTAAAAAAGACTGGGTGACACCATGCTTAGATTGCAGAATTCCACACATATGTGCAGCCCGCCCCTGAGGAGCTGGAGTGGAGGATGGGAGTGGTAGTTGCTCTGGCTGGAGAAAGTCTATCACAGTGGCTTTCCTCACAAGGTTGCTTTCTAGGGCCAGTGCAATGAAAACTGGGTGCTTTCTTCCCTCAGGGCACTCCCCGGTATTGGGGCTCCTGTCTGATGGTAGTTGATGGTATTAATGTTAATGTCAAGGACGTAGCCAAAGGCTCATGGGCCCTGGTGCGGGAGTTCAGCTTGGACCCCCTTCCCTCAGTGCTTTGTGGCCAGGGGCAGGAAAGCACATAGCCTTCTGCTGCCTGAAGCAAATATTGAAACAGCACCATCCACCTTCTCCCCATGCCAAATTCTCAACCTACCCTCTTCCCTGCAGCCAGAGGTGTTACTTGACCTGCATGCACTTTTTGGGCCCCCTCAGGCTTCTGAGCCCGGTAGCAACTGCTACTTCTGCACCCCCAATAGCTATGCCCCTGATTAATATGTATACACCCATACACATTAGTGTATTGTCAACCAAACACGCCAAGAATGACACATTTGGCCAAAAGTCTAATGAATGTGGGGAACTCCTAACTGTCCCCCAACACATGAGGCTGAGGAAGAGAAAGACCAAATTCTTTTGTTCTCCCACCAGATATGCCACCACTAGAAGTATCTGGCAGGTGCTTTCTTCTCTCCCCCCATTGACAGCACACACGCGTGGAGCCAAGCAAACGTTTATGTGTATTGTATACTCGGGAGGGAATCCGAAGAGATTGCTGTCGGTCAAACACTCATACCAACAGCTATTTAATGTGTATGGTCGGCTCAAGGACTGTTGAAGTCCTAGTACTTTTACCCCACAATCCGTAAATGAGCAATGTATTAGCAGCACGCCATCACTGGTTGCTTCCCATTTGAAAGCCTCTAAAGACATGAATGTAGGATCCATAAGCACTATGGTCATTCATAGGTGACTTCTACTGCATATAGAACATCCCCTGCATCTGTAAGCTGCTGTGGACTGAGGTTTCAAATTAAAAAAGAAAAAAAAACTTAAAGGGTTACCCAGGGTTTAGAAAACTGGGTCTGCAGATTTTTTTTAGAGACAGTACCACTCTCGTCCATGGACTGTGTCTGGTGTTGCAGCTCATCCCCATTCTGTGCTAGAACCCTCTCTGCTACACCTTTAAAAGCCATGTACAATCGAATGATTTGAATGAGTCATGAGAGGCCAGATTTACTGAGCGGTGTTAATCTTTAAGTCACCTTTCTTGCCATTATTTAACAGTTCATTTATTTCAATGGCCCATAAGGGCATATTAACCGAGACTGACTGGGAAGTGGTTAATATCGTTCTGCATAGGAAGGAGAACAGATAATGTAGATGGTGCTGATTATGCTGTGACCGTACAGATATGAGCTGACGCGGGAATGATAATACATGGCATATGCCCCACGCTCTTCCCAGCCAGACACTCATCATCTCATGAAAATCTACAGCGCAGTTCACTGGACTTTGCTATCATCCAGAAGGTTTTTCCACACTTTGGAGGATTTTTCTCTATTAAATGTTTTTGAAATATTTGTAAAATGATTTAAACTGTTCCAAAAGTGACTTAAAACATTTTTAAACGCAATTTTGGATAGATGTTTTTTGTGAAAATTTACATAACCACTAGTACTTGATAAATACAGTTCATTTGGAAAATCTTTAGGCTCTTTCACCTGTTCACGGCCAGTGTGATGATGTCATCATGCACCCCGTGAGATTTTGCACTGGATCTTCAACCAAGATGACCGCAGCAGATTCTTTGCGATCAAATAGATAAGGTGAGTATTTTAAACATTTTTTTTAACAAATGAACCCCTAACAGCCCTCAATGGTCATCTCAGATAATGTGATCATTGATGACCACAGCCTCTGAAGAGTTTAATGATGGGGGGGTGGCGCAATCGCCCTTCCCCATCATTGCACTCGCTACTCCCAAAGAAATGCATTTCAGGACAAAGTAGTTCGCCACTAAGCAAATGAAATTTGGAGAAGCAGCCAAATCAAATTTTTGAGAACGTTGCTCATCTCTGATAATAACAATAATAATAATAATAATAATAATAATAATAATAAAATGTCCCCCCATTATTCTGCACTTAGTACCCCATAATGACACTACTTTATTGAAAAGGAAAAACCATGCGTTGGCATGGGTATTCAGACCCTTTACTGAGTACTTAGTTGAAGCACATTGGGGGAGATTTCGGAAAACTGGTACAAATGAAAACTGGCTTAGTAGCCCATAGCAACCTATCATTTTATCCTTTCATTTTCCAAAGGAGCTCTGAAAAATGAAAAGTGGAATCTGATTGGTTGCTATGGACAACTAAGCCAGTTCTTCTTTACACCAGTTTTCATAAATCTCCCCCATTTTCTTGTTAGAAAGTAAATATTTGACTCAGTCAGAGGTCCAGAGCTCTCTGTATCAGGTTTACATTAAGAGTATCTCTACACTTTGCTTCATTCAGCTTTCCATCAACCCTGACCAGTCTCCCTGTCCCAGATGCTGAAAAACTCCCCCATAGCATGATGCTGCCACTATCATGCTTCACTGTAGGGATGGTATTGTGCAGTGCCTGGTCTCCTCCAGACATGACAATTAGAGTTGAGGCCAAAAAAGTTTAAACTTTCATGTGTCTTTTACTGAGGAGAGGCTTCTTTCTGGCCCCTCTGCCATAAAGGTTAGATTGGTGGAGTGCTGCAGTGATGGTGGACCTTCTGGAAGTTTCTCCCATCTGCACACAAGATCTTTGAAGTTCAACCAGAGTGACCATTGGGTTATTAAGTTTGGGGGGTAGGGGGTGTCCAGCTCTAGGAAGAGTTCTGGTTGTGCCAAGTTTATTCCATGTAAGAATTAAAGAATTATGGAGGCCATTGTGCTCTTGGGAACGTTCAGTGCAGCAGAAATGTTTTTGTACCCTTCTCCAGATCTGTGCATCCATACAATCCTGTCTTTGAGCTCTACAGACAGTTCTTTGTTCCTCACGGCTTGGTTTTTGCTCTGTTATGCATTATCACTCAGCTGTTAGACTATATATAGACAGGGGGGTATCTTTCCAAATCTTGTCCAATCAACTGCATGTATCACAGGTGGACTCCATTTAAGGTGTAGAAGCATCTCAAAGGGTGCTGCCATCGTCTTTTCTGTCTGCTGGGTGTTTCCCCTTTGCTGGAAGAAAATGCAGTAAGTATGTTGTGCAAATTGCCGATCCGCAAAACACGGATGCCTCTGATGTGCCTTCCGCAATTTGCGGAACGGAACAGACGGCCCATTATAGAAATACCTATTCTTGTCTGCAAAATGGACAAGAATAGGACATGATCTTTAATTTTTGAGGGGTCACGGAATGGAGCAAAGGATTCGGACAGCACACGGAGTGCTGTCCGCATCTTTTGTGGCCCCATTGAAGTGAATGGGTCCGAACCGCAAAAAATGCGGCTCGGATGCGGAACCAAACCACGGTCATGTGCAGGAGGCCTAATTGTGCTTTATTTTTATTTTTTTGCTGCACTAAAAACGCAGCACAGCCGTGATGTGTGGCAATACCCAAAGATGGTCAGGAGAAATGGGAGGCCCCAAGAGCTTAAATAAATAAATAAAAAAGTCAAAATATTTAGGTCCATGCAAAAATTTTATTTTTTTTCCTTTGAAATACATTTGCAAACATTTCTAAAGTTCTGTTTTTATTTTTATCAATGGGGATTGAGTGCAGTTTGATGAAGAAAACATTATTTGTTAAAATTTTATTTTAGCACAAGGTCACAACTTAACAAAATGTCAAAAAAGTGAAAAGGTCTGAAGACTTTCCAAGTGCACTGTTTATAACCTGCATCTAGACTGCATCGGTGCTGCACCATTTTTTTCGCCAGTAGCTCTGGTCTTGAAAGCGCCTGTGAAAGACAGTAATGAGTCACTTGGCTCCATTCCATCTACAATAAGTTAACTGACAGCTGGACGACTTGATGGTTCTTAAGATCAGTTTTGGTATAATGGTTCTTTGCATCTGCACCGAAGTTGCTCCTCTGAGACAATAATCTGATAAATGTGCCCAGATGGCTCTTAAACCACTGCTGAATCAGTGTCCCTTATTGCTAAGGTCACTATAATTGGTGTATCTATGCAGCTAAAACAACTTTCCAAAGCAGTGGTGACATTTCGCTGCGCTCCTGGAGATAAGTGCCTGGGTAATGTGGCCAGACATCGTCATATAGTTTCAAAAAAATATTAAGTGTCACTGTTTTGCTGTTATCTTACTTATTTGGTAGCAATTTGTTTTTCAGGAGCTTCTGGATCCTAAGTGCTTTCTATTACTCATACAAAATGTAGCTACATCCCTGGAAATAAGTAGGTTTATCTTTTCATGCCCGCTCCAGCAGGTAATTAATTTGTAGCCGTTGTGTCAATGTGCTCAATAGTCGCATTGCCTAGTTAAATCTTCCAAAGACATTTTGTGCTGGTCCAATTATGGGCACATTGAAAAGCAGTTAAACCACTCTAAATTTCCATGCATGGAGGAAGGCTGACATTTTAGCTTAATTCTGATAAATAATATACCATTCGCCAGTGGGGTTTTACTTACCGATAATTTGTATATTCATTCTTACCAAGCATAGGGGAGTAAAGGATTAATTACTAGAGTGGAGGTTTTCTTTGAATGTAGCAGAAAGCTCGGCGATACATTGTTCTCTAACTCATGGACTTTGCACTTCAGCTCAAACCTCTTCTTTACTTGGTGTATGGTATCGTTACAGTTTATTTTTATTTTTTGTTAACGGGATATACAGGTTCAGCAAATATAGGGTATTCTTTAAATGAACAATAAACCATGCTGTTATATGCCTTCTGTCTCAGTTCCTTACGGTTTTTATGATTCCTGCTTGATGTGAGTTAAAGGGGGTGTCCAAGTGTCCTCTGGATAGGTCATCATTATCTGATCGGTGGGCCTCCAATGCCCTGCACCCCCAGTGATCATTTGTTTGAAGAGGCTGAGGGGCTCCGTTGAGAGCCATGGCCTCTTCCTAGGCTTATGATGTTCATAGGTCAAGTGGCTTAGGTGCAGATCAGTTCCATTCAAGTAAAAGGAGCTTAGCTGCAATGCAACGCTATCCAGTTGAAGGAGCTGTGCTTGATTAAGTGCGAAGAGACCATAGTGCTCACCGAAACACCGCAGGCATTGCAAACAGCTGATCAGCGGGGGTGCCAGGGGATCAGATATCCTGAGGATAGGTCTTCAGTTTTAAACACTCTGAAAACCCACTTAAGGGGAACATTTATTGTTTAAAGGGGCTTTCCCAAAAAGCGTAAATTACCGATAGGCTGTCCTCAGGATATGTCATCAATATGTGATTGGTGGTGGTCTAACTCCCAGAACACCCGCTGATCACCTGTTTGAAGAGGCTGCAGCTTTCCAGTGCTTCTTAGGCCAGTGATGTCACATTCAAGTGAATAGGTCTGGGCCGCAACTTCTGTCACTATAATAGAGGCACAAGTTATAGCTGCGTCTATGCTGGTGCTCTTCTTTGGAAAACTTGCATAGCCTCTCCAGCACAAACATGAGTAGCTGGAAGCATGGGATTCTGAAATGAGGGTGTAGACTTCCTGAGATGTCTTATGAAACAGAGATCAATGCCGGTAGCAAGCATAATCAGTTCATAGAGTGTAGACGTTGCATACTGACCTTCCAGTTCATCCTCGATGTGTCCAGACAGTCCCTCCCAGAAGGAGGCCACCAGGTCCTCGCTGTTCCAGCTCAGAGACAAGGTTATAGAACTGTATGGCATAGTTTTCCAATGTACGAAGAGTGAAGCAGACAGCTGAGGCTATACGGCAAACAATGTTACCGGAGAGCTGCGGCCTATGCAAGTGCAGGGGGAAAGGGGAGGGGGGTTCGTTTTTTGGACTCCACTCCAATCTGATATTGATAACTTATCCTGAGAATAGGCCATCAATATTGTACTATCCCATTCATTCCCGTGGATAAAATCTGTCTGGTGATGGACACACAGCTGCTTGGTTCGGTTTCAGTCGTGCCTATCCCAAGGCCAGGACAGATTTGTGTCCACTGGAAGAAAGCACGAAGGCAATAAAAGTTGAAAACAGTAGAAATATAATACATAATACAGAAACACAATAGAGAAAGTTTCTGAGGAAATGGTATCACTTTCCATTATACCAAGAATAAACTTTATTTACTAAAGCCTCATACCCCTTTAACCTCATTATTTCTTGCTGTTTACGTGTCATTGAATTGCGGCTGAAGGGATTTTAGTTTGTTGGCTTCAACTTTACAATGACTTGGTTTACTATCATATTTCAGTACTGATTTATAGCTTCTGTATAGCCAAAGATCTTGTCAAACTTCATTTTGGATGTATCCGTTGAATTGAATGGCAGAATTGCTCGCGGAGCTGTCTGCTGTTTGGGTGATATTATATGAATGCTTGCTGCTGGATGGAAGGTTTGACAATAGGACGTCTGTAATGTAATATAACCTGTAGAAGCCGTGCTAAAGAGGAATTCTGAGATATATTGGCAATGGGCATAATCCTGTTTTATTGCTGTAGCCATATTTGCAAATGTAATAAAAGTTATGCAGCAATACACTGACTATATGTATGTATATATATATATATATATATATATATATATACATTTTCTTGGCAGCTGTGAAAGTTTGCTGATTTTAAATGATCAGAGATGGAGACAACCTTTAAGTTGCAATTTAAAAATGATTTGAAATTATTTTAGGAGCTGTGCCAAGATTCAAATGTATCCCCGATGCACAGGAAAGGGAGTGTCTTACCTTTGGGACCCCCACCCATTATAAGAAAGGGGGTCCTGTGCAGGAACTGATTGGCCATTGACCCTACAGGGAAATTTCCCAGTAGGCCAATGCCCCATGGGGCACCCAAGTCCTCCTCTCTTCCGCTGACCGGGTACATAAAGAGCTCTCAAAAGTTATTGACTCTATGAGAATCAGGTACTCATGTACCTAGCCATTGTCCACACATGTTTTCCTGAATTCAACTGCTGTGGCCCCCACCTCACCTCCTAAGCCCCCTGCTCCAAAGACAACTGGAGGAGGAGGACAGAAGATTGTAGCTATTGATGGCCACTACAGAGGGCCAGCCTTTGAAGCAGTATATTGTGCTACACTGTTATTTGGTTCTGCTGGGATGGTATTTTGCACCATTGTATTGTTGACCCCACCTACTTGAGTTGCATCGTCTTCAGACTCTTCATTTAATTTGGACCTGCCTACAAAATGGGGCCACTTTTAGTTTTTTTTCCAGGGCCACTTTAAGTTCGCAGTCCACCCCTGGTCCTGTGTCCCCCATATAAATAGAGCAGCAGTCAAGCATGTGCACTACTACTGTTGCATACATCTCTATGGGAAGTGAAGAGCAGCACAGCACTCAGGGACATGATAGCTAGGATACATAACCCATATTTTTGTGTATGATAGGTGTTATAGCGGTCAGTCTCTCACCAGTCAGACACATCCTCCATCCTGTGGACACTTTAAACATCGGGTAACGTTTTAATGATTAGAAAGCTCATCCATGTTTGGCGAGAAAAATCTGGGTGGGATTTTCTAATCGGCAGCTAGTCGGTAATATAATTTATTCACCACAGATTTTCATCCCTTCCAATATGTAGGGTAAAAATGACTACAATATCTGTATGTACAGTAACACGAGCAGATGTTGAACAACAGAATTAAACTTTTTGGAAGAGTTTCCCCAAAAAATAGAGTGATTACAAGTTGGGACCCCCAGCATTCAGCCATAGCACCACTACAAGAGAAATTAAGCTCAGTAAAGTCTCTGCCAAAGACCCCTTTAAGAAAACCACCCACTTAACGAGAGGATATATCCTGAGACATCATGTATGCATTACGGCCATATTCTTTGAGAGGTCTAATTTTTAATGCAGTTTTGGGTGGTCGTGACGAAGAAGTTTCATTGTACTACATTGTGCCCACTGAAATTAACAGGTTGCCCAGTAATGCACTGAGGTAGCGGATGCTGTATAGTGAGATGCTCTTTATATTCGGGTTTATACAGGAGGGTCCTGAATGGGGGATCCTCTCTGAAATCCTCTCTGAGAATAGGGGTTTTGATTGTAGGTTTTTTAAGGCTGCATTCACACGTCCGTGGAACACGGACCGTGTGATACCGTACTTGCACCCAGCTTACTGCAGGAGCGCACTGCGTCATTCGTTGCTATGACGCCGTGCGCTTTCTGCTGCCGGTGCTGCACAGTAATACACTCCTATGATCTATGCGAGTGTACTACTGTACTGTGGCGGCAGTAGGAAGTGCACGGCGTCATAGCAACGAATGATGTCGTGCGCTCCTGCAGTAAGCTAGGTGCCAGTCCGGTATCACACGGTCCGTGTTCCACAGACGTGTGAATGCAGCCTAAAACAGACAACCACTCTCAAGTCAAGAAATTGGAAAATAACTACCCCCCATTCAGGCCCTTCTAGTCTACATATGAAAAATAGTGAAATATATTATTTTGGGGTATAATAAATACTGTACACAGGGGCGGACTGGGAACCTAAAGTGGCCCTGGAAAAAATACCTAAAAGTGGCCCCATATTGTAGGAGGGTCTGAATTAACAGGAGACAGGGCAACAAAAGTAGGGTCAGCAATAATATAGCGCAAAACACCACATGCCACAGTACAGCTCAATGTACTGCCCCAAAAGCTGTCCCTCTGAGTTGGCCATCAATAGCTGCCATTTTCTCTCCTCCTCTTCCAGTTGTCTTAAGATATGGAGCAGAGGGCTTAGGAGGTGAGGTGTGGGACACAGCAGTTGAATTCAGGAGGGCATGACGCTGGCCGGGTACATAAGTACCTGATTCTCGCAGCGTTAATTACTGTTGAGAGCTCATTATGTACCCAGCCAGTGGCAGAGATGGGGGCTTGACCAGCCCCCTGGGCATCAGCCAGTCCACCAGGAAATTTCCCTGTAAGGTCTATGGCCAATCCGCCCCTGACTGTACAATAATAAAGAATGCAGTTAAAAACGTCTATATTTAAAGGGGTTGTTTAGATTTTTTTTTATGCCCCCTTCCCTGACAGGACCTGTGAAGAGAGCTATACTTACCTGCTCCCTGACACTTAGTTTGTGGTCCTTGGCTCTTGACCTCTCTTCCCGGACTTCCTGTCCCTGCCTGTACACTTTCTGCAGAGACATGGTCACATGCGCTGCTGCAGCCAATTAGTGGAGGTGGCATGTGACATGGACTCATCACCGCTGAGGCTAGTCATTGGTTAAAGCAGTGCACGTGACCCCTTCCAAGCAGGAATTTTGTATGTGGGGACCAGAAGTCTGGTAAAGATGGCTGGGGACCCACAGAGCCCGAAGAGGTGGCAGGGGGCAAGTAAGTACAGCTCTCTAAACCGGTTCCACCAGGGGAGAGGGGTTTAAAAAAAATCTGGACAAACCCTTTAATGAGGATCTTTTTACAGCCACCACAAGGAGAATATATCTAATTGAATAGACGAGATGTCCTCAGTGACAGTATTTCTTACTCTATTCTGCCTTTGTATTATCAGGCCAGTTCATTGGTTTTGCTCTATTCCGGTGTACTGATATCACTTTGTGTTTGTATTGACAGTGGGATGCCATCACGGAAATGGATGAATACAACCGACCTATTCATACATACCAGGTATGTAACGTCATGGAGGCAAATCAGAACAACTGGCTGCGTACCAACTGGATCTCTCGGGATGCTGCGCAAAAAGTGTTTGTGGAGATGAAATTTACACTCAGGGACTGTAACAGCATTCCTTGGGTGGTGGGCACCTGCAAGGAGACATTTAATCTTTACTCCATGGAATCCGATGAGGCACACGGACAAAAGTTCAAGCCAAGCCAGTATAGTAAGATAGACACCATTGCTGCTGACGAAAGCTTCACCCAGATGGATTTGGGTGATCGCATCCTCAAACTCAACACTGAAGTTCGGGAGGTGGGTCCCATTTCTAAAAAAGGATTTTACCTTGCTTTCCAAGACATTGGTGCCTGCATTGCTTTAGTCTCTGTGAGAGTCTACTACAAAAAGTGTCCGTATATGGTGCGCAATCTGGCAATGTTTCCAGATACCATTCCAAGAGTCGATTCGTCTTCCCTTGTTGAAGTCAGAGGATCCTGTATAAAGTATGCGGAGGAGAGGGACACTCCTAAATTGTACTGTGGAGCTGATGGGGACTGGCTTGTACCTCTAGGACGATGTGTCTGCAGTGTTGGCTATGAGGAGTTGGATGGAACCTGCCATGGTGAGTGATTTGTGAACACATTTTACAATTTTAAGTGGTTTTTTAGTTCTTTAAATCTAAGTTCTTTAGATTTTTCCTTCTCATTGTTAGTGATTGTAGCATTTTTGTAGAAAAATTGTTTGAATTTAAAAACAAATTGTTGTAAGAACTGAATAGAAATTATTTGGAGAAGGTTGGCAAATATTGGTGGTGAGGTCAGCAATAATTTGCAATGAGAAGTATGTAGTGATCATCCAAATGTCTTTGAGGGCGCAGCCACATGGGGCGGATATGCTGCAGATGTTTGGCAGTGGAATGTATTAGGCCTTGTTTACACTTAAAGGGGTTCTCTCACTTCAGCAAATGACATTTATCATGTAGAGACAGTTAATACAAGGCACTTACTAATATATTGTGATTGTCCATATTGCTTCCTTTGCTGGCTTTTTTTATTCTTCCTTCATATTATACCCTGCTCGTTTCCATGGTTACGACCACCCTGAAATCCAGCAGCAGTGCCCATGCTTGCACATTATATGAAAAAGCACCAGTCTATGTGAAATCTCATGGTCCCGGCCACCAAAGAGGCTGATGCTTTTTCCTATAGTGAGCAAGCACGGCCACCGCTGATGGATTGCAGGGAGGTCGCAGCCATGAAAACAAGCAGTGTATAATGTGATGGAAAAATGAATCCAGCCAGCAAAGGAGGCAACATGGACAATCACAATACATTAGTAAGTGCCTTGTGTTAACTTTCTCTACATGATAAATGCCACTTATTGAAGTGAGACAACCCCTTTAAGTGTTTGGTCAGTAATTTCCATCAGTGATTTGTGAGTCAAAACCATAAGTGAAGCCTACACAGAGATAATGTATAACGGAAAGTTCTGCACCTTTTCTGTGGTTTTGACCCGAACCTGGTTTTGGCTTACAAGTCAGTGATGGAAATCACTGACCAAACACTGACGTGTGAATGAGGCCTTACAGTAGTACCAAAAAGTGGGTGAGATTTAAAAAATCTCATCCACATGCTGCAGAAAATCCACCACCAGAACTTGACCTGCATGGTGGATTTTAAATCCGTAGCAATGGTTTGCAATGCAAAGGGTGACATTTATGGCAAACTCGCATTTAGGCCTCATGCACACAACTGTATGTGTTTTGCGGTCCGCAAATTGTTCCGTATGGCATCCGTTTTTTTAGCGGATCCGTTATTTTTGCAGATCCATTGTAATAATGCCTATCCTTGTCCGCAAACTAGAAAAAATATAGGACATGCTCCATTTTTTTGCGGAACAGAAAAAAGGACATACGGAAATGGAATGCACACGGGAGTACCTTCTGTTTTTTTTTTAGACCCATTGAAATGAATGGTTCCGCATATGGTCCGCAAAAAAACCCGGAACGGACATGGAAAGAAAATACGTTCGTGTGCATGAGGCCTTACACTGTGAATTGAACCACAAAATGTGCACCATTTAATGTGGATTTTGATTCTGGAAGACGTGTGAGGTCTCATGCAGAGGGCACGTGGCACATGGCTCATACAGGACTCTGCTGCTGTATGACGCTCCGTCGAGTACCTGATGTACAGAGCGATTCTCTTTTAGAAGCAATCTTGTAGAGAAAAGCTCTATACAGATGGCATCCGATGGAGCATGCACGGCGTTTTCCTGTCAGACTTATAAGTAATTTGTCCGAAAATAAATCTCTGTCTGAAATTGGAGGCATACAGGGTAAAAGCACCTAAGGGTGTAAAAGACAGAGCAATTATATGGTCATGTGCCTGAGGCCTTAACCAATGGATTGATCCAACATACAGTAGGTAGGGCCCTGACTCACCCTCATAACTCATTTGGGTTTTTAGAATTGTCTAAGAACGACAGCCCCTTTAAGCTGCTCTGTTTCTCCTAGCCTGACATGTCATCATTGCAATGCTAATGAGACCCTCGACTTACTCCCTAAGCCACTAGTCAGGCTCTACTTGTTATATTATTATGTACTTTGAAAGCTTCTTTAATGTTTTTTTAAGACGTTGCTAACAGATGTTTTAGAGGGGAAATGTTTGTTTTAAAGTGCGTTTTCAGGTTATAAAATTCTACTGTATGAATTATCAAGATAATACAAGCGCTTTCATTTGTTGTGGTTTTATTGGGTCCCGGATCATAGCACAACATTACTTTAACCACTTCAGCCCCCCTAGCTTAAACACCCTTAATGACCAGGGCACTTTTTACAATTCTGCACTGCACTACTTTCACCGTTTATTGCTCCGTCATGCAACTTACCACCCAAATGAATTTTACCTCCTTTTCTTCTCACTAATAGAGCTTTCATTTGGTGGTATTTCATTGCTGCTGACATTTTAACTTTTTTTGCAAAAAAGTGTCACTCATGTGGTATCGCCGTACTCAGGAGAAGTAGGGCAATGTGTTTTGGGGTGTATTTTTACATATACCCATGCTGGGTGAGAGAAATATCTCTGTAAATTGACAACTTTGAATAAAAAATTAAAAAGTTGTCGTTTACAGCGATATTTCTCACACAAGTATGGGTATATATAAAAATACACCCCAAAACACATTGCCCTACTTCTCCTGAGTACTGCGATACCACATGAGTGACACTTTTGCAGCCAAGATGCGCAAAGGGGCCCTAAAACCAATGAGTACCTTTAGGATTTCACAGGACATTTTTACGCATTTGGATTCTCACGCTTTAGGACCCCTAAAATGCCAGGGCAGTATAAATACCCCACATGTGACCCCATTGTGGAAAGAAGACACCCCAAGGTATTCCGTGAGGGGCATGGCGAGTTCACAGAAAAAAAAATTTGGCACAAGTTAGCGGAAATGGTATTTTTTTTTTTTTTTACAGTCTCACATTCCACTAACTTGTGACAAAAATAAAATTTTACATGAACTCACCATACCTCTCACGGAATACCTTGGGGTGTCTTCTTTCTAAAATGGAGTCACTTGTGCGGTGTTTGTACTGCTCTGGCATTTTAGGGGTCTCCGCAATCATTACACGTATGGCCAGAATTAGGAGTTTTTGCTATTCTCCTTATATTGACCATACGGGTAATGAGAATTTTTTTCCGTTCAGCCTCTGCGCTGAAAGAAAAAATGAACGTCTGAATTTTTCCATTCACATTGATCAATGTGGATGAAAAATCTCTAAAAATAGTGCAAAAAAAGAGGAAAAGCTATAAAGCTGCGATCGCTAAGGGACCCTAAGGCCTCATTCAAGCGTCCGCAATTCTGTTCCATAAAATTTTGCGGAACAGAATTGTGGATACATTCAATTCTATGGGGACAGACTTTGTCCCGCTCGGATCCGTAATTGCGGATCCGTAGTTGAAGATCCGCAAAAGTATAGAACATGTCCTATTCTTGTCCGCAGTTGCGGACAAGAAAAGCATTTTCTATATAGTTCTGGCAATGTGCGGATCCGCAAAATGCGGAAAGCACATTGCTGGTGTCCGTGTTTTGCGGATCCGGTCGGATCCGTGGATCCATAAAACACATGCGGACATCTGAATGAGCCTTACAGGGGTGATCAGTGACAGGGGGGTGACAGGGGGTGATCAAGGGGTGACATGGGAGATCAGGGGTTAATCAGTGACAGGGGGGTGGTGGGTGGGTGGGGGGTTGTGTGGTGATTGGTGCACTTTGATATTTTTCTCTGGTGGTCCCAAGCAAAGGGACCACCAGAGAAGCGGGCAGCAAGCAGATCAGACGCTGTTCACAGAACAACGTCTGATCTGCGATTTTTTCTGCCATATACAGCCTGCCAGCGCACGATCGGCGCTGGCAGGCTGTAGTATAACTACATGCGAGCTCGCCGATGGCGCGCATTGCGCATGTGCGGGCGCGTCCTCGCGTCATCTCGCGTCTCGCGAGATGACGCCTAGATGCGTCCGATCAGAGCTACAGGGCCGCCGCCAGGACGCAATCCTGCGTGCGGCGGTCCTGTAGCGGTTAAGGTAAAGCGGGGTTCGTATCATGTTTTTGATGTACGTTTAGCATGTAAGTCAGAAAAGCTCCGGAGTCCGGAAGTAGACACTAAGGGGGTCATTTATCGAACTGGTGTAAAGTAGAACTGGCTTAGTCGCCCATAGCAACCAATCTGATTCCACCTTTCATTATTCAGAGCTCCTTTGGAAAATGAAAGGTGGAACCTGATTGGTTACTATGGACAACTAGGCCAGTTCTATTTTACGCCAGTTTTATTAATCTACCCCTAAATATGTTCATGTGAGTACATTAGCTGGACAGATACCAAACAAGTGACATTTTAACTTCTCTTTAGACGATATATACCACAAAGAAACCCCAAAAAAGTATGGAATGTTGACCTGCATATTCCATGCAAACCATATTCATAAAAAACAGACATAAAATATCCCAGTAAATATAGATAGACAGACAAGTAGATAGATAGATAGATAGATAGATAGATAGATAGATAAATAGATAAATTATAGATATTATATATAGATATAGAGATAGGTATATACTGTAGATAGATATAAGATAGATAGATAGATAGATAGATAGATAGATAGATAGATAGATTATAGATATTATATATAGATATAGAGATAGGTATATACTGTAGATAGATATAAGATAGATAGATAGATAGATAGATAGATAGATAGATAGATAGATAGATAACAGATAGATAGACAAGTAGATAGATAGATGCCTTAAAGCGCTTTTCCTGTTATAACGATTTTTAAGCAAGTTCCCGCTGAAACAGAAGATGCGTATTTTCCTGCTCTACTCCGCGCTGCCCTCGCTGCTTCCATCTTTAGCTCCCCCACTGTTTACATCTGACAGTACATGAGCATGGTCACACTCACCGCTCCAGCCATTGATTGGTTCCAGCAGTGATGTGACCACAAGCCTCCCCAAATTACAGTCATGCCTTTATGTACCTGATCAGATGCTGCAATCAAGAGAAAAAGCACTTTTTATTAAATACGATGATCAGTTATTAAGTGCACTGAGGGTGGGCCTAAGCCACTCTCTGCACCATTGCTCCACCGCTTTTCCCTCCTACTGGATTGACAGGGCCGGATGTGATGATGTTGCAGAAGCCTGGTCTTGTTTGTCAACCAAGAGAGTAAGGAACTTGCAATAGAAAGCAGAGGAGCTATGGTGCACCAAGCGCACTTAACTAATTAGCATATTTAATAAAAGTGCACTTTCTCTGGATTGCAGCATACGAGCAGGCACAGACAGGTATGATTATGATATGGGGAGTCTGACCTACCATACACTTTGTCCAGTTTTATTTTTCTGAAGACACTCCCGTTAACCCATGTATGATATGTGAGAGTGGACCTGGATCGCACATCCTCAATACTATGCTTTTGATATAACAACTGCTTCTCAGCAAAATTAAACAGGCTTCTCAGCCCAATTTATAATAAACATACCCTATGCTATGCAACAATGAGGCATTGGTATACAGATTGATCAAAGAGCATAAGCCCACTTACCACAACAAGGTTGCGTCTTCAAGTGGGGACTCCCTTTAACCCCTTCACCACCGAGTCACTTTTCACATTAAATCCCAGGCCAATTTTTGCAAATCTGCGTTACTTTATGTGCTAATAACTTTGGAACACATTTACTTGTCCAAGCCGTTCTGAGATTGTTTTCTCGTGACATATTGTACTTCATGACAGTGGTAAATTTGAGTCGATATATTTCACCTTTATTTATAAAAGAATCCAAAATTTACCAAAAATGTGGAAAAATTCACAATTTTCGAAATTTGAATTTCTCTACTTTAACTCAGATACTAATACCTCAAAATAGTTATCAATGAACATTCCCTATATGCCTGATTTATTTTGGCATCATTTTGTAAATGTAATTTTATTTTTTAGGACGTTAGAATAGAAGGTTTAGAATTTTAGAAGCAATTTTTCAAATTTTCAACAAAATTTATAAAGTGATTTTGAGGGGCTTACATAATGAAAACCACCCATAAATGACCCCATTTTAGAGACTACACCCCTCAAATTATTCAAAACTGATGTTACAAACTTTTTTAACCCTTTAGGTCTTTCACAAGAATTAAAGGAAAATTGAAGGTGAAATTTCAAAATTTCTCTTTTTGTTAGATTTTTTATGTTAATTTGCAATTGCAAATATGCCATTTTTTTCTTAGCAACACAGCAAGGGTTAACAGCTAAATAAACCTCAATATGCATTACTTTGATTCTGCAGTTTACAGAAATACCCCATATGTGGTGGTAAACTGCTTTATGGGCACATGGCAGTGGTTAGAAGGAAAGGAGCTCCATATGGATTTTGAAGGCATATTTTGCTATAATGGTTTTTAGGCACCATTTTGTATTTGAAGACACCCTGACATACCCCTACAGTGGAAAGAAAGTTTATTCCATTTTATACAGCATTGTCTAGAGCACCCTACTATTGCTTGTGAGCTTTTGATAGCCAGCTGTTTCATTTGCATTTTTTATTATTATGAAAAAAAGAACTGCATAAAATTGGTATCCCTGCATCCATACTGGTCAAACTGTGAAATGATCAATTCTATTACACTGTGAATTTCATAAAGCAAAATTGAAAGCATTGCTAGTGGTCATGGTTATCTTCCATCCTGCCATCCTGGAAAATGGAATGATAAATTATCAAAAAGTTGCGTGTACCCCAAACATCAGCTGAAAAACAAAAATGTTACGGGTATTGAAATGTGATGATATAACATGAAGTTAGTATTGTTGTAATCACATTGACCCAAAGTAATATGTTATTTATGATGCACAGTAAAAACAAAGCCTCAAAATATCAATGGCAGAATTGCTACTTTTTTCCATCCCTTTCCCAAAAAAATGTTATACAATACATTATGTGCAAAATGGTGCCATTAAAAAAAGAACTCATCTCACAAAAAACAAGCTCTTATGCCGCCACATTGGATGGAAATAAAAATGCATAAAAAAAAAAAAAGTATTTTTGGTCTGTGTCCAATCCCATTCTTTTGTGGATCACACACAGACCCATTCATTTTAATGGGTCTGCAAATTATAGAACCTATCCTATTCTTGTCCATTTGGTGGGCAAGAATAGGCTTTTTTAAAGTGGGTCCCATGAAAATGATGCGATGCACAGAGGCTGCATTCGTATTTTGTGGATCCGCAATATGCGGACAGCAAAACGGATAAGGTCATGTGGAGGAGCCCTAAAGGGGTTGTCTAAAATAATAATAAAAAATCTTGGACATGCCCCCCAAGTACCTAAAATAACAAATCATGCTATACCCCTGCTGCTGTGCACATTACTGCGTAGTGCACAGTGACATGCAGCTGTATGGCATATGACTGCTGCAGCCAATCACCATCCTCAATGGTAGACCATTGAGGACAGTGATTGGCCACAGCAGTCACGGGTACAGCTTGCAAACAAGAAGTGGCAGGAGCAGAGGGCTTCACCGAGTTTTTAATTATCTTAGACAACCCCTTTAAATCCCAAAAAGGCAGCATCCATCAGGCAGTAACTAATCTATGGTTGTCCACAACCCAGAATCTGGACCGGTGTCAATCAGTTGATCACCCATTCAGCTTCAATACAAATAAGGATTGTTGAGATGAGGAGCAAAATGAGGAGGATACAGCACAAAATACAGATTTTGTATCTGCATTTTTTCAAATGCTGGTAAATACAGCTAAATATCTTCAGCGGTTCTATATGGCTCTGCTGGGTTTATTTTCGCAGGTGCAGCATGTCTTTGTGAATATATACCTCTACAGCTGCACTCTCTTTATATCTACTAGACGACAGCTGGATGTACCTGGCAGTTCTCCTAACTCTTCCCTAAACAGCAAAGGGACAAACAACAAAATGGTTTTAGATATCATTTTCCCTCTGCATCCTAGCAAGCAATTGTACCTAAATAGAAGCCGAAACGCGTTGCTGTATAAGTCAGACCATTACCAACAATATTTGCTTCAACATAACATTATTTTCTTGCTAAAAGTTTTTCTCCCTGAATATAGGCTGCTAGAAGAATGCCTGCTTCTTCACGCTGTGAATCTAATTATGACTGTCAGCAACACGTACGGAATTTGTATGTTTATTGAAGCTTGTAGTCATGCATTATGGGTGACTGAACCGTACTCTGTGATTTCCCCTAAATAACTGCCCCTGCTGAGGCCGAACTTCAGGCCGGACAAGTGGTCGAGACAGTCTTGTCAGCTGTATATTATCTTGCCTTCAGCTACGTAACCTCCTAAGCCTCCCCATTTCCATCCAGCTGTTGAAAAAGCTGTAAAAATGCCAGCAGCCTTATTAAACATGCCACCTTGAATTCCAAGTGATTATAATGCTGCCTCGTTTTTCTCCAAAATTGCCAGCAAATGCAAAATACTGTGGGATATGAGTGTAATAAATCTAAAGAAATATGCTGCATCGCTTTGTTTTTTTGTTTGTTTGTTTGCTTCTCCTGTAGATTATGGTGCCCATGCCAGGATTAAAAGAAAGTCTTGGCTATGGTTTGCGCTCCTCGTCCCCGATCCAGCATCATTCAATGGTATCACTAAACAGACATCTGACTCTTCTCTGTGAGAGCGTTTTGAAAGGGTGCACATATAGTAGTCCGGTTATCATGCTCCTTTGTGGGGTTTTCTAGGATTATTCTCTAAACTTGTCCAGAGTCAATCTGTAAACCCAAGACCTCCTGATCTTGGTAATTATTTGGCTAGATGTGCACTAGTGTTAAAATCTTCCAGCAGGCTGTTCCGGAAAAGTAACTGTCTGTCAGAGTTCATGGTATCTGGCATAGCCAGATATTGCCTTTTCCCAATGGAGCCAATTGCCTATAATAAGACCCGGTGGGGATCCGGGGCCCGTTTCCGGCATTAGTGCTAGGATTCGGCTGGACAAAGCAGCGTTTTTGTCTGCCCGAATCCTGGCACTAATGCTGGAAACAGGCCAGATTCCCACCAGGTCCCATTATCGTCAATGGGGCCTGGCGGTGCTCCAGCCCTTTCTGGCTATGCTGGATATTATGAACTCTGACAGGCTGTTCCTCTGCTGGAACAGGCTGCCAGAAGATTTTAACGGTAGTATGTAACTGAGGATAGGTCATCAATATCTTTTCCTGGATAACCCCTTTAGCTCTAAACTCATTAGTGTAAAATTATACCTTGTCCATAGTTTTTTATTTCTTGCCTTATCCAAACCCAAAGACTTATTGCAAGGCACATTGTGAGTGTAAAGCAGAGACAGAAGGTGCTAGAAATAGAGTGCTCCTTTTTGGTACTGTGTCAACTTTTCGAAGGCTCTTTCAGGAAGTCCTCAAGGCACTACATAACCATTCCCCCTTTTCAAAAGTCCATGCACCTTTACAACTGTGTATGCCCCTTTTCATGCCACAGTGTCACCCCTTCAATGCCCTGTTTTATTGCCAGGACTGAGTCCAGGAGGGCTACTGTCCAGGAGAGATTTGACAACTGTTCCAGGAGGTCTCTGCTTTTCCTGGGAGAGTTGGCAAGTATGTTTAAACCAGGACAGAGTGAGGAGCTTGGTGCCTCCATACAGGACCCATGCACACAGATTTGCTGTACGCAGGAGGCCTTAAAGAGGTTGTCCAATCTCATACATTGGGGGCATATTACTTGGTTATGCTCCCAATGCACTTCTGGGGAGCGGACCCATCTCTAGCTTTCTGCCAGCATACAGTACACTTCTATTATGACGGAATGCAATACAGAATGCCTCTTAAAGGTTCCTTTAGTGCATGCCATCATAGAATTCCGTTATGGTCCATGGTAGTGGAATCCATAACGGGATTCATAGATAATTCGAACCTGAACCTTGTATGCTGAACTTGAAACACAAGTTCGCTCAACACTATTGACAGAATATTCTATAAATGTCTGATAGATACTGCTCCCACCTCTGACATCGATCCTGCCTGGTGAGGCCATTGCAACCAGGTGAAGAATGAAGGGAGAGGTGGCTGAGAAGTGACTCCATCCACTTCTACGAGAGTCATAGCTCCTCTGTTTCCATGACCCCTATGGAAGTTAAAGGGGTTGTCTCTCTTCACTAAGTGGTATTTATCAGGTAGAGGAAGTTAACACAAGGCACTTACTAATGGATTGTGATTGTCCATATTGCTTCCTTTGTTGGACTGATATATTTTTCCATCACATTATACATTGCTGGTTTCTATGGTTACAACCACTCTATACTCCATCTGTGGTGGTCTTGCTACACTATAGGAAAAATTGCCGGCCTTTCTGGTGGCCGGGAACGTGGAGACGCACATAGGGTAATGAATTTTCCTATAGTGTGCAAGCACGACCTCCACTGATGAATTGCAGGGTGGCCATAACCATGGAAACGAGCAGCGTATAATGTGATGGAAAAAGGAATCCAGTCAGCAAAAGAGGCAACATGGACAATCACAATACATTAGTAAGTGCCTTGTATTAACTTTCTCTACATGAAAAATGCTATTTGCTGAAAAGATACAACCCCATTAATGGAGAGAGTAGCACACTTTCTGTCCACTCATTCCTTACTTGGATGCAACAGCTACCTCACCAGGCGGGACGGGGGATGGGGGGACCCAATTGTGGAGATAGGCGTGAATCCTAAAGGTGTGATCCTTATCTATCCAGCATTAAGAACATACCCAGTCATGGGAAAGAATACAAAATAAGGATATGTTTGCATAATTGACATGCTTTGTGTCTCTAGTACAGAACCGTTCCACACATGCCCTGTTGTGCTCTTCAGTCGTCTTTATAAAATTGTTATTTCTAAGCTATGTCAGGTTTTTGGAATGGCAGTGTGACATATGACTGCTACGGCAGAGGATAGCAGATTTACCAGATTCCTCAATGGAAGATCTGCCTAGGCAGTCAAACCCTGTAGGGACCTTTCTGGCAGCCATATTGGTCGGGATCCAGCTTTTCTAAAGCAAAAGAAGATTAGCTGAATATGTTATTTGCAACTTAACAAAAAAGGACAAGCCAATGACGTTCTGGTTATTTTTTTTTATTTTAGGGGGTGTATGGTTCTTGAAAAGCAGATACTGTAATAGGAAGCAGCATTTTTTTCATAACAGATTGTGATTGCAGTATTAAGTTCTTACTGTACATGGAGTTCACGGTTCCTGTTAGGTGCTTGCTCCCTCTGTCGGCATTACATTTCCAGAAGCTGGTGAGTCTCCTCTACAATAAAGAGATAATGGACTAGGTCACCTTAGGGGGATTTAAAGGACGGAGCGTTAAGTAAGTTTGACATTTTCTGTGTTATTTGTTTGGCAGCAGCCAGCTCACACAGTTATCTTTAAAGGGGCATCCACTGAGTTAGTGTTTAGCAGTAGATTTAGAAGAATTTTCTCCACAGTTTATTCTCCATTCTTTTCTTGAAGATAATGTGCCAGTCATTATGCTTATCTAACTTATTTAAACAACACCTGCATAAGTGTATCATAGAAGTGCCCCAATCAACTTCTTAAACTGTATCCATCATTTAACAACAATGTTGTACTGATAATTGTCTAAAAATATATTTATAATGGACAAATTTTAAGCTCCGAATCCTCTACATAGACATAGAGTTAAATAATAGCATACTGCTGCCTGCAGCCTCCACTATTAGAGGGACCATACATTAAACTTAATAATAATAATAATAATAATAATAATATAACAGTCACTATTAGAGATGAGCGAATTAAAGTTGATAAAGTGGAATTCGATCTGAATTTCAGGAAAAATTTGTTTCACTACAAATTGCCTCATGCTTCGTGGTAACGAATCGCATTTTTTCATAAAATGGCTGATGCACGTGTTAGGACATGGAGCAAGGAACTCTGGGAACGAAGGATAACCGACAATGCCATGCATGCAGCCAATCAGCAGCCAGCCCTTTGATGTCGAAGCCCTATAAGTGGCCACAGCCATCTTGGATTCAGCCATTTTCCAGTGTTCTTAGTGCAGGGGAAGACATTAGCAGGCGCTAGGGACAGTGGTAGAAAAGACTTTAAAACTTTTATTTTGCTGTGTAGAAGTTCGGGGAAAGGATAGGGAGGAATAATTACACAGTTTTGAAGCAGAACAGGGTTCAGTATGGGAGTTTACAGCCGGGGTAATAGGAACAATCCTATTACACCTTGCTGCACTGACTGCTGATCCAAATTGCCATTATACATCTCTGCAATTCCAGCAAACCGTTCTTGTTATTGGGGTGCAAGTTCTGTTTGATACAGCCATTAACAGGGTTTATTACAAGGAAATATTTCTATGTCTTATTTTCCCTTGTGCGGTGCAGTTATATGTTCTAAAGCATTTTTTGGCTTATATTAGTGGGCAAAAAAGAGCTTATTAGCCATTTTGTGGTAAAGAGAGAAAATTACAGCCCTTTTAGCGTGTATTAATGGCAAAAATATATATTATTTGCCATTGTATGTTCTAAGCCCTTTTTGGCGTGTAATTGTGGCACAAAAGAAAAGGATTAGCCGTTGTGTGGTGAAGTGAGAAAATTTCAGCCCTATTTGGCTTGTATTAGAGGCCATAAAAATATATATTTTCCGTTCAGCAGTGCAGTTATATGTTCCTAAGCCTTTTGTGCTGTGTATAAGTGGAAAAAATAAGGTCCTATTTGCCGTTTAGCGGTGCAGTTATATGGCGTGAATTATTGGGGCTTATTAGCCGTTGTGTGGTGAAGTGAGAAAATTACATACTTTTTTTGGGGTGTTTAAATTTCCTATTTATTTATTTGATGAACAGTATGTCAGACAGAGAAGTGGGGAGTGGCAGAGGCCTAAATATTTCTGGTACAGGTCGCAGCAGAGTAAGGGGCCGTGGCAACAGGAGAGGCCTGAGCTCTGGTGTCACCTAGCGGTCGTGTCTTGACCAGCAACCCAGCGGTTCTTGAATGGTTGACTCGGTCATCCACTTCGTCCCAAGTGACATCAGACACCCCCAGCCAAGAGTCGGTGGGTTCGTCAGACACAAACCTTAGTTGGCATGGCCCAGGATCAGGCCCTGTGTCCTCACCTGTCCTCAACTTGCCTCTATATTTTTCTGTTCTCTCAGCCAGAGAAGTATTATATGCTGTGGGCTCAGCTCCACTATACAGCGAGGGCGAGCTACTAGAGGACAGTCAGCAGCTACTGGCCAGCCAAGATATAAAGGAGACATCCGCCGCTTCCTCCGGTAAGTGGGCAAGTAGTGATGAGGAGAGTGGCATGGGAACTGGTGTTGCGACCGTTCCCGCTCCTGACCCAGAGACTGTTGAGGAGGACATCAGTGATGTGCAGACAGTACTCGATGATGATGTAGCTGATCGCACTTGGGAGCCGGGTGAATTAGGGGCTTCATCATCATCGGGAGAAAAGGGTGCCAGCTTGCCTGTGAGGGAAAGTTACTAGCGTGGCCGGGAGTAAGCAGGGTGGCAGCAGTTGGTGGTCGGGAGCAAAATATGCCTAGGGTAGACCACCCGCTAAGCCATGTGCCCTGCATGGCACACGTGTTCAATCTGGTCATCAAGCGGTTCCTGAAGGCTTCCACCCATCTGCAAGACATCCTAAAAATGGCCAGGAAACTTTGCAGAATGGCATTCCCCAACATAGGCTGATATGCAATGTTTCCACCTATTGGAATTCCACCCTCCATATGTTGGACCGACTATACGAACAGATAAAGGCCATTGACGATTTTTTGATGATCCAAGTGAACAGGAGTACTCCCCTGTGTAACTTTGATGTCAGCCAGTGGCAGCTCATGCGTGACACCTGCCGTTTGCTCAGGCCCTTTGAGGAGGGCACGTTATTTGTCATTCGACAGGAATATGGGATGAACAATTTCATTCCACTGCTGCATGTCTTGGAACAGATGCTGGTAAATCTGGATGGTCAGGGGACTGGAGACGTGGCGCCTAGATCTCATGGCCACATGAGCCCTGTGAGGGCTGAACTGGAGGAGGTGGAGGACATTGGAGCACAAGCAATGTGTAATGAAATGGTTAGTTTTTCTACACAGGTGACAGGAGAGGAGGAGCAGCCAGATGGGCTATAGAGCGATGAGAAAGATGAGGCAGAGAACCCAGACACACAGTGGCAGCAGGCAGTGGAGATGGAGGAAGGGAGTCCCTCCTAGTCAATTGCACAAATGGCACGATGCATGCTCATTTGCCACCTCCACACTCTGTCATTGTGCCACTCTGTGGTCTCCTGATGCTGCTTCTGCTGCTGCCACCTCCACACTGTCCTCCTGATGCTGCTACTGCCACCACCTCCACATTCTGTCATGGTGCCACTCTGTGGCCTCCTGATGCTGCTGCCACCTCCACACTGTCATTGTGCCACCCTGTGGCCTATTTCTGATGCTGTTGCTGTCAACGCCTCTACACTCTTTCATTGTGCCACTATATGGCCTCCTGATGGTGCTGCCACCTCCACACTGTCATTGTGCCACTCTGTGGCCTCCTCCTGATGTTGCTGCTGCCACCTCCTCACCACTATGTCCTAGGGCCACTCTGTGGACTTCTCCTGCTGTTCCCACCCTCCCCACTTCATGACTGGGTCACTATTTTGCCTTTTGGCCTGGCTGACATCATTTGTTTGACTATTCTTCTGATCTGTCAGAAGGAAGGAAAAATGAGACGCACAAAGGATTCTGTCCATTTAACAGCTGAAAGGCCTGCATGACATGGTCCCTATTTTGCATCAGAATTGGCTTATGATTTGGTAGCCAAAAGCAGGAGTAAGTACAAAACACAGAAGACATGCAAATAATCCATTCACGTGTCATCTCTGTTTTGGATCCACTCCTGTTTTTTTTGGCTTTAGCAATACTGATGGATTACTGACCAAATGCGGACCTGGTGAAGGCGGATGCTTCACAGACAGGATCCATTTTTTGGGGGTTATTGTTCTGACGGATCAGAGGAAGGGGAAAAAACATCAACACCAACGTACTGCTGACACCCTCTCCACTCTGTCGGGGGGCTTTACTTGTATAAGCCTTTAAAGGGATTCTGTCACCTCTGATTACACAATTTCAGCTTTTAAACCAGTCATGCAGAACACAGTACCTTGAATTGGCTTGTCTTTTCTATTATTAAGAAAAAAGAGGCAGAGAACACACAGCTGGAGTAGTGCGTGTACACTGTAAAGGACCACTTTGGAGGCGCCAATCTGTCATATGAAACACTTACATAAGTGCGGTATTAAGAAAAAATCGGAACATCATTGGTGCAAATAATAATAATAAAAGCAGGTTTAACTCACTTCACCCAGGAGGGTAATGTAGGATAAACTCAATACACCTACATTAACACCTCCTGCGCCTGGGTTGCCTCTAGGGATATCAGAAAGGACGGCAAACACTGATGTCTTCTAGAACCTTTCCTTTATTAAAATCGCCAGGGTGTGGGGAGGAGGATCTCAACGCGTTTTGGGGTCATACAACAAGACCCCTTCATCAGGAGCATAATGAAGAAACTGTCAGCAGGTGAATTTAAATGCAAAAAAGCGCCAAAAAACACCGGAGGGCGTCACTTCCGGTCCCAGTGACGTCACTTCCGGTGATCGATGTATATATCTTATTAAACTGATCAAAATACAGGTAAACATAAATGTATAGATTCAAAGTTGTGTCAGAGAGGGGTATTGGAACAAGAAAATATGAATAAGTAAGCCGGAGATGGGTAGGTGTGTATGGTGATGTGCTACCGGGTGCGCTCCAGCTTGGAACGCACCGAAAGTGACGCGAGGGCTTCCGGTTTGCGTTCCAGCTTGGAGCGCATCATGCAGTCAAGGAGGCCAATCAATCCACTGATGCGCTGTTTGCAGTCCTTTCTGATATCCCTAGAGGCGACCCAGGCGCAGGAGGTGTTAATGTAGGTGTATTGAGTTTATCCTACATTACCCTCCTGGGTGAAGTGAGTTAAACCTGCTTTTATTATTCTTATTTGCACCAATGATGTTCCGATTTTTTCTTAATACCGCACTTATGTAAGTGTTTCATATGACAGATTGGCGCCTCCAAAGTGGTCCTTTACAGTGTACACGCACTACTCCAGCTGTGTGTACTCTGCCTCTTTTTTCTTGCTACCTATACCCACCCGACCTCATACAGGGAAGGTGTAACCACTGGCAGCCTGTCCTACATACTTTCATTTCATCTTCAATACTTTTTCACCTTGTCCAAATCCTATTGGCGCCCTGCCAAAGTTAACCTAAGGCTTCCGTATCCAGGAGACCTATAGTGTTTAACACTCTGTTTTTGTTTCCCTCTGTTTCTGACTCTTTTCTATTATGTCATTCGTGCAGTAGTTTTGCTAAAACACGCTTTTTATCTTTATGCAAATGAAGCCTGAAGGAGCCCAGTAACGCCCCCCTACAGTGCCCAAAGCCGCCTCCAACAAGCAGACCTAACCGCCCACAGCGTCTCCTCCCCCTCTCTGATGGCCGAGCGAACTCTCGCGCAGGCGCAGTACCCACTGAGGGCTGCGCCAGCGCGATATACTGGAGACTGAGGGTAGGAGCTTTATCATTGTCACTGGGCATGCGCTTCCTCCCAGGATGACTGAGGGGAGAGCGAGCATATGCTGCCTGCAGCCTCCACCACTACCATACATTACCATACATTACACTCAATAATAATAATATTACAGTATGCAGTTAGCTCTTAAGCTCCCTCTAGTGGCAACTCCATGTAGCTTGTTTTAAAATTGTTTCTATGCAGAGAATTTGGAGCTTTTTGTCTTAAAAATCAATCTTGGGACACTATATATATATGGATTAAATTGAGTTTCACTTCAGCAATTACCATTTATTATGCAGAGAAAGTTAATACAAGCCACTTACTAATGTATTGTGATTATTTATATTGCTTCCTTTGCTGGCTGGATTCCTTTTTCCATCACATTATACATGACTTGTTTCCATCGTTAGGACCACCCTGTAATCCAGCAGTGGTGGTTATGTTTGTACACTATAAAAAAAGCATCATCCTATGTGAGCTCCCAAGCTCCCGGCCACCAGAGAGACCAGCGCTTTTTCCTATAGTGTGCAAGCACGACCGCCACTGCTGGATTACAGGTTGGTCGTAACCATGGAAATGGTTGTGCTTATACACTATAGGAAAAAGCATCATCCTATGTGAGCTGCCAAGGTTCCGGCCACCAGAGAGACCCGGGGATTTTTCCTATAGTGTGCAAGCACGTCCGCCACTGCTGGATTACAGGGTGGTCTTAACCATGGAAATGAGCAGTATATAATGTGATGGAAAAATGAATCAAGCCAGCAAAGGAAGCAATATGGAGAATCATAATACATTAGTAAGGGCTTTGTATAAACTTTATCTACGTGATGAATGGCACTTGCTGAAGTGAGACAACCCCTTTAATGACTGCCAAAGTACTTGAAGTCAGTTAGGGTCCATCCACACGTCCGTGTGTGTTTTGCGGATCCACAGATCCGTGGATCCGCAAAACACGGACATCGGCGATGTGCGTTCCACAATTTGCAGACCGCACGTCGCCGGCACTACATAGAAAATGCCTTTTCTTGTCCACCATTGCGGACAAGAATAGGACATGTTCTATTTTTTTCGGGAACACGATTGCAGACCCAGAAGTGCGGATCCGCAATTGCGGACCTAGGTGGGACATCGTCTGTCCCCATTGAAATTAATGGGTCTGCAATTGCGGACGTGTGAATGGACCCTTATTCCAAGGAATTCTTGTACAATCCAACAGGAGACAAAGCTTCAAGCAAATTCCAAAGTACCTTCCCACTAGTGAACTCTAATATTTCACTGTGGCATAACATAAAGGGGTTTTCTGGGCTTAGGTTACATAATTAATATCCAGTTGGTGAATGGTACGACACCCGGCGCCTCCAGCTGTTCTCTGCTGCAAATATCACTTTGAACAGATCCAGATGCACAACTGTATTCAAAGTGTAGTGTGCTTAAAGGGTTACTGCAGCTCAGCTTCCATTCAAAAGAATGTAGAGTAGTGTGTCCAAGTACATTCAAAGTGGTAATCCCAGTACCAGAGTCTGAATGGGATCATCTGATCGGTGAGGGTGCTGTGTGTCGGACACCCACTAATCGGCTATTGATGAGGATAGGTCATCAATATTGAGAATTCAGAAAAACACCTTTAAGTTAGCTGTAATTGCAGATATGCTCCTAGCAGGCTGAGCTTCTCAGAACAGAGATGAGTTTGTAATTTGGTTTAACTCATCAGCACAGCATCGTGTATTATTTTGTGATGGATAGGACCGCAGGAAAGCCTGCTTCATTACACTATCATAGTGAGTTATCATACACACACACGAAAGCAACAGGTGACATATAAAAGCCATTTCTTAATACAAGTCATAGTTAGATCCTTCTAGGCACTTTTCTAGCTGATAATTAATTGATTTCAAGCACAAACACCACCAGCAATGAAGATTATTAGTGTGTTTCTGATGGATCTCCTGTGGTACTGACAGCTTCATATATCTTCATACATAAGGGGGGCTATGGGCGAGCTTTGCCCGAGGTATGTAAACCCTGCAGTTACATATGCATTTCTCATGTAATTAGTGGTTCACTGCAAGACATTTATAAAGAAATTTATCTACCTCTGTGCAAGGGGCATTTGTGAGTCACCAGCCATCCAAGTACTCATTTTATACATTATGCTATGAATACGTAGCTGGTAAAAGGATCAGGAAATAAATAAGTGGTGACCTCTGAAGAAGAATCATTAGAAACTTATGTACCAGAGTTTTTGTAACTCCAGTGTTATTTTTGATTGCTCTAAAGGACCCAGTTGGTCTCTGACCACTTGCGTTAGTGTAAAGCCCATGTTCATACTACATTTTGTTCCTGCGCATCATGAATTTATCTAGTTGTGATCCTGTATATGGCCATTAGGAAGATGGCTCTGCCAAGCATACAGGCCCTGGCTGGTCAAACTGACTGTGAGCCTGTATACCGAGCCAATCAAGAGTGTCCAATACTAAAACCAGGGTGGGCGTGATTTAACTTTCTGCTGACTTTGTTTTGCCTGTGATTTCGGTCCTGGCTCCTGTTTGTTCTGTGTGCTCAGTGCAATGCTTTATTTCTGTTGGATTGTCTCATGTACTGACCTCGGTCTGATTCTGGATTAGCCCCTTATCTACTGATTAGGCTTTTACTGTTTCTCTTGGCTTTAATTACTCTTCTTGTTTCTGGTTTAACCCTTTGTCTCCTGTTTTGGCTTTTATTGACTCTGCTGGCTCAGATTGCAGCTTGTTTTACTCTCCTGCTACACCTTGGCATCTGATAAGTCTGCCTGTGAGCTTGCACCTGTTTTCTGACATCTTACTTCACAGACATAACCTGGATCTCTAGCAGCCAAGTCCAACCAGCCTCACAACGTGCTCTGGTGAGCACCTAGGAGTAGCCTAAGACCTACTAACTAGAGTGGTGAAGGATAGCTTGCAGATTCACAGTTTGCTGGCAGTAATCCAGGATGGCAACCCTGTATTCTTCCTCACCTTTGTTTCTTTACACTACGTTTGACACTTGCATTTAACATAAAAAGTTATAGAAAAGTATGTTATTTCCCATTTATATTTTTGTTAAAAGGTTAATGTGTGGGTGTTCTGGGATGATACTTTGCATACAAAGGGTGTTTTTTAATATACTGTTTTTTGTAGTTTATTATTCTATACTGTTCTCCAAAAACAGTTGCTGACATAAAGGAGAACAAACACAGTCAACGTTATATCTCTTTTGGATTGCATTTCGGCTATTAAAGTCTATGGATACACAGAGGAAACATATGTTTGAATACTTTTTTATGTTGAGATGTATATTTTGGTGTAAAGTAATTATTATGTGAACAACATTGATGTAGATATCAGTCTTTTAAAAGCCTTATATACATAGTCGAGTCACATTATTATGACCATTATTAATACCTAGAGTAAACGCTGTGTGCAGCACAGACAGCAGCTAAAAGGGCTGGGAGTGACTCAATAAGGCCCTGGTAGGTTGTCACAGGTATCTGAAGCCATGCTTACTGCAGAGCATCCCACAGTTGCTGGAGGGTGCTTGTGGAGGATCCATGGAGTCCACATGAAAATCGAGGCACAGATGCTCAGTTGGGTTCAAGTCTGGAGAATTAGGGGGGCAGGTTAGTACTTGGAAGTCTTGGGCATGCTCTTCCAACCAATGTTGGACATTTCTAGCCATGTCACTTGTCACATTGTCTTGTTAGAAGATCCCATCTGCCCCAGAGAAGACAATCATACATGGATGTAAGTGATCTGCAAGGATGATTCATACCCAAATCAGTTGAGAGGACCCAGAGAATGCCACAAAAACAATCAACAGACCATAACGTTGCCACCACCAACTTGTGTTCTTACGGCAATTGATTCTCACCTGACAAGCCAACATTCGTCCGTTCAATGAAGCAGAAAATGTGACTCATCGAAGGAGGCAACCATTTGCTCCACTGTAGCATGTCGGTACGTCCTTGCTCACCTTCGTAGCCGACCTTCACTTCTCACATCAATAACACGAGGTGCTCCACAGTTTCCACGTCACTTATTCACAATGGTGCCATTTGTCCGCTCACAATACACTTTCACCACAGCAGCACACAAACAGTTCACAAACTGCGCTGCTTCAGAAATACTGTCACAAATGGCCAGAAAGTCAGTAATCATCCCACTCTGATAAATAACCCCTTTTAACTGTGACAGCAGGTATAGAGGGATATGTGTGCAGACAGCCTAGCACACACCTTATATGCCCACCAAGCCAGCTCATGACGTAATTACCTTCATGAGCTACACGCTGCCTACCGTATGTTGAAAGTAGGAAGGGGTAATAATAATGTGACTCAACTGTATATATTGGCCCAGATTTATCAGTGTGTCTACACCAACAATCTGTCTAAAAGGTGACACGGTGGGTTTCTATATTTTTTTCCAACTTGCTTGAAAAGAGTGTGGGGCTTATCGTAAAGGGTTGGAGCTTCACAAGAAAAGAAGTGGCCTGAGATGTACCAAACTGTGTTAAGAAAGGGACACAAATGAGCTCCTAACATGCTCTGCCTCTAATGCCACCAGATGTAAGGCACCTATACTATAAGTCAATGTTTGACCCTTTACATACGCCTTGAGACATGACTCGGATATTAAATATGTCTAAGTTTACGCAATTTATGGGATTAGTATTTTTGGGCTTTTGAATGTTGTATATACACAAAAAATATATTTTTGTAAAAGAAAAACAATTCTCCTATTTTATGTGGAAAGGTCAGTATTGAATTCAGTACATTTTTATTTTTTATAAATGGAAGAAATGTTTGATTTTGCTTTTAGGACTTGTATGTCAAAATTCATGCCCAGTGTTCTTGGATTCATCTGCCTGATGACAATGCGGGCATCGAATGCTGGCAAATAACCCAGCTTGGCATTGCCATTGCTCTAACCCTCAGGCATTTTCAGCTCATTAATCTGTTGCAGAAGAATTCAATGTCTAAAAGAAGAATCCTCCTTTTTCTTCCTGCTCTAATTATGAATTTTGTAATGAATCAGAAAGCTTAATAACTTGTATCATTTATTTTCTTTGTTCCAAGGAATACTGTGTACATGATTTCCCAAGAAACCTGTCCAAAATGTCATACTTGGCTACAAAGGGGAGTTCAATATAGAGTATCTAGAAAGACAGAAGTGCAAAATATCAACTAAAGTAACATGACAAAACTACTTGAAGACCCCGTTAGTCTCAGCACACTCACTATACTGGTCTATCAGGTGGCTCTTACAGCATGTGTTCCTCTACAGTATGAACACCATTCTAAGGGCTCATTTACACGGCCGTAGGTGGGCCTTTACGTGCGCGGGCAACCTCCGTATGGCTGACGGGATGAATCCAGACCCGTTAAACTTGAATGGGTCTGCATTTGTCCGTTCCGCAAAAAGATAGAGCAAGTTCTTTCTTTTTTGCGGGACGGAAGTACGGAACAGAACCCCATGGAAGCACTCCGTAGTCCTTCTTTAGTGTTCCGTTCCGTGATTCCATTGAAGTGAATGGGTCCGCATCTGTGCGGAATGCATACGGAACGTTGCCCATGTATTGCGGATCGGCAACTGCAGTCCGCAATACCGCAATGGGCAGCATGAGCCCTAAATAAGGGTCGTTAGAGTTGTGCAAAAATTGTGACTAAAGGCAGAAAGTTGTCTGGCCAATCCTATAAATGATGTAAACTTGCTACAAAGCCTCCTGATTTTCGAGCAAGTTGGGAAAAAAGTGTGGAAAATCAAGTTGTGTCATGTTGAACCAAAGGCAGATTTTAGACACATTAGTAAATCTGGGCAGCTATCTGTGCTGCACTACTGCCTTATGGGAACATTTGTATGGAGTGTCTGGTGTAAAGAATTCACTTCTCTGAATGCTAATTAAATAAAGTGGCACATTTATTAATGTTTTAGACGCTGGTCTTAATAAAGCCCCATAGTTGGCAGAGGATCTGCTGAAGTTATGAAGAGGCGCAGGCTTCTCCATAACTTTGACACATCCAGCGGCAGTTCTAAATGTAAGACAGTTTCCTAGCTGTCTTACATTTAGACCGCACATGCCACACCCACAATTTTAGACCTGTCGTGAGCATATTTCAGGATAATAAATGACTCGCCAAACTTTGTGGTGGTAGATGTAAGCTCAGCAGCCTTCAGGATTGTGAGATCACTCTGTACAATAATAAAATATAATATCTAATGTAGTAGTAATTAGACATGAGCGAAATTTTGAAAAATTCAATTAGGTAGCCTCGCTGATTTGTGATGAATTACTTTGTCACAAATCGTTTTCATTGTATGGAGCGGTTGCAATGACGCGGAACGGCGATCGCACCACCCCATGTAATTTAACCCCTCAGATGCAGTGTTCAACGCTAGTGCTTAGAAGTTAATCCTGGGTTTAAAATTATACACACCTCATCCATTGCTTTTTTAAGCCGCCATTTTAGAAAAAATTGAATAGTTACCAAAAATAGCGAATCAAATTTTTCTAAATTCGGATTAAATTCCACTTTGGAAGCTTTGATTCCCTCAACACTAGTACTAAGGAATACTATAACTAGTCCCATAGAAGTAAATTGAGCAGTAGCAGCATTTACACAGTGAGTGCTCCATTCATTTCTATGGGACTTCAGAAAATAGCCGGGTGCCCTCCTTGACTTTTGGGGCCCCGTTAAGGAGATAGGGACCTGCAACTATCTGACATTCATGGCATATCCTAATAATATGCCACCAATGTCTAAGTGGAGACAATCCCATTAAAGTGACAGCATCATATATAGGTATGCGCTTGGTTGATGGTGATAACAAACATCTTGTTTAATACCACTGTCTGGTTTGTTATGGCTTTTAAAAAAAATAAAAATGGCCAAAAAGTTATCTATTATGGTGGTTAGATGCCTGCCTTTATTTTTATAGACACAGTAATATTGAAAAAATTAGTGGCTTGTTCTGAACAATCTTTCAAAAATTATTCCTTTTTCGGGAGCAGCACAGTATAGTATGGAACCTGAGAGACAAGTCAGGAGACTTGTGGCTGAATAAAGCTAGTGGAAAAATGCACAATTAAGTAGAATGTGCAGGTGAAATATTATTTCTTTATTATCTTTATTATTAATTTGAGAAACTTTACTCCAGGATTTTTGAGCCTGTGGGAAAAATATACGCTGATGTTGATGCTGGAAAATGTGCTTATTGTACACATATTTATATGAATTATATTTGAAACAGCTTTTTGGGGAAAAATGTGTAATTGCACAATGTACAGTGCAACTATGATCATCAGTAGTAATGGTACTGTATAGTGATGAGTGAACTGATTCATACAAAATTAATTCACTAAAAAAGCAGCTGTCAGTCCCGTACCTGCATCGTTGATCTGAATAGTGGTGCAAGCGCAGAGGCTCTGCTATTCTACCTGAGCACCACAGATGACAACTGTGCATGTGCTCATAACGTCTGGATGTAGCCTTAAGGCCTGTTGCACACAAATGTTTTTATTTTCCATTTACGTTCCGTTTTTTGCGTTCCGTATACAGACCATATACGGACCATATACGGAACCATACATTTTAATGGGTCCACAAAAAAAAGGAAGGTACTCCATATGCGTTCCATTTCCGTTTTTCCGTTACATTCAAACATAGAACATGTCCTATTATTGTCTGCATAACAGACAAGGATAGTACGGTTCTATCAGGGGCCAGCTGTTCCATTCCGCAAAAAACTGAATGTACACGGACGTCATCCGTATTTTTTGCTGATCCGTTTTTTGCGGACCACAAAATATTGAAAAAGCCAAACGGTCGTGTGCAAGAGGCCTAAGTGTAGTAACACTGTCACTGTCGTCATCTGCTCTGTTCAGGTATCAGAAGCTGAGTCTCTGCACTTGTGCCAGTGCTGCACAATGGCGCAAGCATGAGATTGAAAGGGTCAGGCGAGATTTTTGGCCCTATCAATCAAGGGGGAAAGTGGAGTCTCTTGAGCAACAGAGTCCACCCAAGGAGGATGATTTTTTAACAGATTTTATTTATACAAAACAATTTGCTCATCTGTAGTTTTAAATCTGTAGTTTTAAAAACTGATGTGCAGTACAGCAGTCTGTATGTATGTGAACAGCTCCAGCCCTGTAAGACACACAGTCTACTAACTGACCCTGTCCCTATTGCTTTTTCTATCAATTAATTAAATCTACGCAACTAGTTGTATCTTCCTAATCCTTCACGCTGTCCCTGTAAGACCCTAAATACACGTCTTGTGTGTCTGAATTGCTGTGACTGACAGAGACATCCTGTGTCCTGTCACATCAGTGGACAAGCTGGTGTCTCTGTTTCAGACCTTACATAGCGCATGTAATGCATGTTTATATTGTCATTCCTGATTGGCCGTAAGACTGACTGCAAGGCATTATGAGCAAGCTGGCCATCCAGGACCACACCCAGAGTCATGTGATCCTCTGACTTCATATTCACTGTGATCACTAGAGATGAGCGAATCTTCCAAGATTTGGTTTGTTTCAGATTTGCCGAATTTTTCACACAGTTCGGGTCAGATTCAATTAGTTCTGAACCAAAGTGGCTCTAAATGCCCTGGAAATAACCCCCTCTCGTCCGCTAAAACACAATTTTTTTTATGAAAGGCTCATATCTTGTTTTGTTAATTTTTTACGAAATTTTTCATTTTCCCTCGCCCGTCCCCTTGGTCTGAAACAACGTCTGGTCTAGCTGGGCGCCGTTTTAAAAGATTCATCCGAATCGAATCAGAAAAGATTCTGGTTCGATTTGGTGCTTGAAAGTTTAGCAAATACATTTGCTCATCTCTGGTACTCACTAATGTGCGGTACTGTCATTTTACATGAATTTGATGTGTAAAATGACGAATCCCCTTTTGTGAAATTTACCCAAATCAAATCTCCATATCTTTGACTTCATTTGGAAGCTAAAGTTTTGGGAAATTTTTAAGTTACTCTTTTAGAATAGATTAACTCATCTCTAACTAAAACATATTACAAATATTTGAGTTATCTTGTGTAAACTACAGAATAATGTTCGGGGTTGAACTTAGTATGTAAATTCCTTTTATGAAATTTTTTTTTTTTTCTGGAGAATTTAATGGCTTTCTTTGATTTTTTTTTCCTAATAGTACCTTTACCGACTGCAATGTAAATGTATTTTTCATAAAATATACTTTTACTTGTCATCCTTCTAAAGGCCATTTCCATTTGTTTAAGTGCTACCTGCCTAATTATTATTATTGCCTTTTTACTTAGCCTAAGATATTTGCATTATGTAAGCGCAATTTTAGATCGCTTTGACACAGTGTTTGGTCAGTGATTTCCATCAGTGATTTTCAACCAAAATCAGAAGTGACGCATACATGGAAATAATCTGCAATGAAAAGATTTTCACCTGTTCTTTGCTTTTGATCAACACATAGTTTTGGCTAAAATCACTGATCAAACACTGAAAGGCCTCTTGCACACAACTGTATTTCCAGTCCTGGAAATAAAAAATGCTGGATCTAGCTCTCCAAATCGAGTGTTCCTTTATTGAAGCTTCATAAAATCTTTACACACATCAGGACAAACAGGGTTTGTCCTGATGTGTGTAAAGATTTTATGAAGCTTCAATAAAGGAACACTGGATTTGGAGAGCTGGATCCAGCATTTTTTATTTCCAAGATTGTTCTAACCGCTCACCAGAGGAGTGGCGAGTGTAGAGCTGCCCAAACTCTATTCTTTTGGACTGTATTTCCAGTCCGCACCAGATCTACATTTTTGCTGATTGGAACATTCATTTTATTCATCTCCCGGGAGATATCTATTTTTCATGGGAGCTCTCTTCCGCTCTAGGGCTTAACTAGAGACTCCGGCCGGTCCGACCTATAGGTAGGTAGGGTGTCTGATAGCCCCCTTTCCCTCCATAGGGTATCCATAGGGTGATATCCAGCTCCCATCTACCTCCTCCTATGCAGAGTCCCTTTTATCCTGTTCATTCGATGTACTGGATCCGACAGCAACGAACTGAGACCTGACCTCATCCACCCACTGTGTGGTTTTCATAGTGGCCATCTCATCGATCCATCTCCTCCTCTCTGACTGATCACATAGAGTATCCGGTGAGCATGTTCCATGTTATCGACCTGGTTACATCACAGTTGATATGTTTCTATGTTACAATACATGTCTCGGTGGTCTGCTGACTATCCAAGCTCTTTGAGCCTGGTGTTTGGCCAAGGGCCCAGTAGCTTTGCTTTTACCTATATCGGTGTAGTTTTTTTCACTTACTACTTGGCGCATATTTTATACACTAAAGCATTAAAAGTTACGTTTTAGTCTTATCATTCCCCCTCTGTTCCCCTTCAGGGATTAGTATACACTGTCCTGATCATACGTGAGGACAAGTTACTTTACAGCACTGAGGTAAAAAGCTGCCTCATCCTCCTCTCTGCTTGTCAGGGATTATCATCCTGAATACAGAGTATAAGAACTTTAGCTAAATCTCTGGGGAATTTAGTTCATGAGGAGACATGAAGTACAGAGAGGACAGACTGTGGCAATGTGTTGCTGTGGTAATGGAGACTGTAAACAAGTACTGCTGCTCATTATCCACACCCCATCCTCCTCTCATGTCTCCTCATCATCTCCATTCCCACAGAGATTCACCTGTATTCAGGATCATGATTCCTGACAAGCAGAGAAGAGAGGAGGATGAGGCAGCACTATGGCTCATTGTCATGAAGTAACTTGTCATCCTGTGTGTGGTTTTGTGTGTCCTGATAGGATGACGGCCATTTTATTTCTCCTAATGATTGCTCCCTAGACAAAACAAATAGTGTTGAGCGAGCATGCTCGGCCGAACTGGTGCTTGACTCGAGCATTGCCATGCTCGGTTCAGCTAAAGCATGAGATGAATGTCTAGCCCTGTTTTACTGTTTATACTATTACTTTCTTCTGGTTGGAAATTTCAGAACCCAACTGCTCTTACTGTAGAGAACCCTTAAATTGATAATCGTGCACCTTCCCTCTACATACAATAAGTTTTTTTTAGTTAAAGGACTATGGCAGGTTTAAGTGCAAAAAAATAAATCATGGAAGGTCTAGGAAATAGAGTTACATCTCTTTAACACATCCGTGTCCAAGATGACATCCGTGACAACATGGTCAGTGATTCATCTGTGAAGATGCACGTGTAGGAATCATATTTGGTCCGTGAGTCTGTTTTTTGGCCCCTATGTATCATCCTTATCCCACATACACTACTAGGCTGAAAGTCCATTTCCAGAGCATCTCCTACCAATGGTCTGTGAAATTGACTGACAGAAGACGAATGCCATCCTGAATTTCCTTGTTCTTCGTGGTAGCGAATCGATTATCCCTGAATGGCGGTAAAAAATAAAAAACATCATACTTACCACCTCTTGATTGAAGCTCTAGCACGAAAACCCATGCGTAGTGACATATGAGGTCACCACGCTGGCCGTCATCACGCAAGATTTGGTGCTAGATCTTCAATCAAGATGGCGGCGGTCAGCTCTTCGCTGGAGCTGGAGCTTACTTTTGCATATACTGAGTTATTACTGTCAGATCGCGGCATCTGAGGGGTACAATGACAGGGAGCGGTGTAGTCGCTGCTTCCTGTCCCTGCACCCACTACTTACAAAGAAATGCGCTTCATGACAAAGTAATTCGTCGTGAAGCAAGTTTTTTTGTAAAATTCGATGAAGCAGTCGAATTAAATTTTTCAATACTTCGCTCATCTCTAATGGCAGTGATAGGCTTCTTATGGTCTGTGAAAGAGAATATAAAAATATTCTAAAAAAGTTAATTAGTGAGGGCCTAATTGAAGCATGTGCACACTCAGCATATTTTTTGTAGCAGCAATAATTTACTACCCTGTCTGGATGGTAGACTGTAGTAAATAGGATTTTATAAAATCTCATTCACACAGTGCAATTGAAAACAGCTTGGTTTTAGAGGCATATAGCACTGTTCAAACGTTGATTAACATTTTTTCATATTTGTACAATAATCCTATAGCTACATAAATCCCAAAAGCAAAGCAGTTGACAGGGATCAGCAGGCGCTAGATTACATTTTCACTGTTTTTGCTGCTTCCAATCTTTAAAACGCTTGTTTTCCACTTTTTGTTCATTCAAGGTACTTGAACACACTCAAGTGACCTTAAATGAACAAAAAGTGGAAAACGAGCTTTTTCAAGATTGAAGCCAGCAAAAACAGTGAAAATCTAATCTAGTGTAGGCCGATCCCTGTCAACTGCAGCAGCAGAGCAATGTGTGATGGGAAAAGATGAGGTTAGAGGAGGACACTTTGGGCTGTCTATAGGATTATTGTACAAATTTGAATAAATGTGCTTGAACACTTCTACTTGAAAAGCTATTTGTGGGGACAGCTATTTCAGAAGCACTGTGCCAAATAGGTAGCTGGCTCAATAGAGAACTGTTAATCTTCACTATACATCAAGGGATATAAACATGCTGAATTAATATATGTCCTCTCTGTGCAGCAACACCCATAAGACGAGAATGATAACCCACCATTAACCTCAAATTACCGCCCCGCCACCGCCTCATGTATAATCTGTGAGAGTGATGTCCCTAGCCACGAAGGCTCGGATTAGTGCTAATGGACGGATAAGCTCTCTCTCTCTTTATACAAAGGTTTTATTTAAATTAGGGATTGGGAAGTTATCCATTTGCATAAATATTTTCCTTATTCAATAGAAAGTTGACACTAATGACATAAGTTGACATTCTAATACCCTTTCTGGATATTGCCTGCAATGGTAGATATACATCATTCAGACGCTATTACTTAAAGCCGTTGCAGGAATGTGCCGCTTGCTCTGGAAAATATCTAACCTTCTCTGGATAAAGTGGTAACCTCATTTTTGTGAAATGAAAGCTGTAGAGAGATGCATTATCTGTTTCCTGTAACTGTGTATCTTCAAGATGGAGTCAGTGGTGAAACTCATTACACACTCCACATTAGCTTCACGCATCTCTTACCTTCAATTGATAATAGGTGAGATAAAAATGGCGATTTTTGAAATGTATTTCTAAACGTATTTTTAAAATGTTAAATTTAGTGTTGCCTTTAAATGGAAAAGCTGAATTTATTACATTTGGAATCGGCTCCATGCAACTCATGCAAATGGATAATGTCTATTCTCACTGACATATTTGCTTTTCTGCCGCTACCTTGAAAATGTTTTTTTGTGAGCTGAAAAATACGGCATGCTCCCCATAGAAAGTATGAATATGAAAATCCCTGAGATACTGATACCACCACGATTTACATCTGAATGGATTTTATTGGGAATTAAAGATGTAACCGGTTAATTAGGAATAGTCACATATAGAGCAATTGGTTATAAATGGGAAGTCTCATGGTTCCATCAAGGTCTTCTAAAGGGAATTTATCACTTATATTTGTTTTACTAATTAAAGCCAGATTCCGATCAATATCTTATTGTAATCTATTTTTATTGTTTACTATAGATTTTTTTTAGTTCTATTTTCTGGACATCATTATGGGGGCATACACCTAAACATGGGGTCGGGGTCCATAGGAACCTCTAGTCTGGAGATGCCTTATTGAGGGGCATTTGTTCATTAATGTTTTCACTCCACTATTGTTACGTGAAAAAGTCACAAATTATGGTGCATGCCATATTTTCTACATGATTTGTGATGTTTTGAGCTTCTCAACACTTTTCTAAAGGGGCGAGGCTTAGCATGGCCCACCAGATTTAGTATATTTGAGTTTCTGCCAGATGGAGTGCCAGAGATGTGCATAATGCCTTAATAAATGAGGCACATCTTACCATAGAACAGGGGGATTGACACTGGCGTATCGGAATGCTCGTCTTGGTAAATCTCCCCCATTGTCTTCTATGTGAGAGTTCTCTTGACAAGTTCTGTGACCTGTGCAGAGGCCATTGTGCAGGGAAGGGGAGGAGGTGGGCTGTAATTACTGTATCACCCATTGTGAATTTTAAATCCTGTGTTATCTATACATAGGTAATATCTGTCCGTGTAAGGGCTCATGCACATGACCGTATGCATTCCGTATTTTGCGGAACGGAACAGCTGGCTCCTAATAGGACAGTCCTATCCTTATCCATAATGCAGACAGTAATAGGACATGTTCAGTTGTTTTTTTGCAGAACTGACATATGGAAATGAAATGCACACTGAGTAACTTCCGTATTTTTGCGGACCCGTTGAAATGAATAGTTCCTCATACGGTCTACAAAAAAAATGGAACGGACAATGAAAGAAAATATGTTCGTGTGCATGAGCCCTAATCCTGACTTTGATGATGAGAGACTGCTAAAAAGTTATCTCTATAGATCAGGAATTGTCAGTCAGTGTCATATAGTCTTACAGGAATTGGGATATCCTCAGTATATGTTATCATTTTATGTTCATATTTAGTCGGGATAAAGTCTCAGTAAGATTGTGTTGGCTTTTTGCAATTTGTGTAATTGACCTCAATTTCCTATCAACATGAGACTTAGGCCTCTTTTACATCCATGAAAAGATGGTGATTGGTTTATCCGTGAAGATGTTCGTAAGGGATCCGTGTTTGGTCCATGTGTGTCATTTGTATTCCAGGGACACAGCTAGTCTACAAAAATAATTTCCAGATTATCTCCTAACAATAATCAGTGAAAACTATGGACCAAACACAATGGTATTCAAGTTATTTCAGTGTTTTTCATGGACCCATAGACTATAATGTGCTTGAGGGATCCGTAATCACAGACCGAAATAGGGCATAATTTCATGGTGTCACCATGGACCCACGGTCTGTGGAAAGCCACTGATGTGTGAATACACACCATGGACAAGACCATGGACAGCACATGTTCCCTATTCACTGTGAAAGATCCCTGAAAGAGGACTTATTATTTACACACTGGCACTTTAGACAACATCTCAGAAAGATGATTGTGGATAAAAGGCTAAATAGAAAAGTCGATGAGACTTTTCTGCCGTGCATGGAATGAGAGCAAAAAAGGATGAAATATAATATAAAGACAAAGATGATTGCACCGAGCATTTGGTTATTATTAGTAAGCAGGAGTCATCCATTACCACCAAGTGTATGGAAACCTCCAGGAATATTTGACATATAGTATATACTCTGCATAAATGTTACCTGTGATGCATACATTAAAATATCAATAGGAAACCTTCTTTGCACCAGTAGTAAAAATGTATATATTGCTGAACCATGTACATAAATATGTGCTCCACCCATAAGCCTGTTCGTCTCCAGCACCAAATGTGTTCATGAAATTATACACTGTTTTCTGTAGGAGCGGTTAAAATTCATGATGCAGGAACATGACAGGATTGTTCAATGAATTGAAGAGTAGGCAATGTATGAGGCTAAAAGTTAAAGCAGTAAAGTGTGAAGTGTAGTACATGAATCACCTTCATCATCTCATGCACCAACTATAGTTAAGCATTTTATGCATGTGGAATGTGGATGGAAGAAATGTAATCATTACTCAGTATATAGAGGGAGGACTCACCAATAGGACATGTGATACATAAAGGCAGTAGTCGCTCTCCAGCCCTATAAAGTGCCCATCATTAATCCCAAGGCAGAACCTGCTTTCATCATGGAACACTATTGTTTGCCATTGATCGCCACTTCAGAGTTCGCTGGACGGCTGGAGAGCATCTACTGCCATCATGCATAGTGTGGAGACACACAGGACCAACACCAGGTTTCATGGTGTGGGGCGCCATTAGCAATCTTGGCCATTCTTATCTGTATTCATGGTTGGAATATTGACCAGCCTTTGGTATGTCCAGAACATCGTGAAACCAGTCTTAGTGGCTTTTTTGACTCAGTAGACATGGTGTTTTAACAGGATAATGCCTGCCCATACACCGCATGCTCTGTACAACGTGCTCTTCAGGGTATCCAGAACCCCCTGGCCGGCTCTATCTCCCAGATCTCTCCCCATTTGAGAATGTCTGGGACTGGATGGGGCAATGGATATCTCATGTCTAGCAGCCGATAATAACTTTGGCTGAACTATCGTTCCAAGTTGAAAAGGTTTGGTGCTTTTTGAAATTAAAGAATGGGCATACAACCTATTGATTGGATTAAGAATTCTCTTTTGTCCATTCACTTTATATTTTGTTAAAGCGATTGCCCGGGTTCAGAGCTCGACCTGGACATACCTACATTTCCCCCCTGGCAACCCCCCTGACTTGGGCATCGGAGCAGTTCATGCTTCAATGCTCTCCTTTGCCCTGTGCTAGATCGCGCAGGGAAGGGATCTTTTGTTTATAACAACACACTGCCGGGCGGAAGCTTCTGCCCGGCATTGTGTTCGATGACGTTACCGTCTCTGATGGGCGTGCTTTAGCGCTGCCCTAGCTGTTTTACTGGCTAGGGCAGCGCAAAAACCCGCCCATCAGTGCCTGTGATGTCACCAGGCTTCCTGGCAGCCCCATGGAGAGCTAGGTTCGCCACTGGAACTCCTGAAAATGCCTTTACCCTGCACAATTTAGCACAGGGCAAAGGAGAGCATAAACTGCTCAAATGCTCCTGTCAGGGGGGCTGTCTGGGTGAAAATGGAGGTATGTCCAGATTCAGCTCTGAACCCGGGCAACCCCTTTAACAAAATGTAAAGTGAATGGACAAAAGAAAATTCTTAATCCAATCAATATGTTGTGTGCCCATTCTTTAAATTCTTTAAACCCCTTTAATTGATAAAAAAAAATAAACTATTACTTCTATTTTTGAAAGCGTTCTTACTTTGCAGCATTTTTCCCACACCAGACTAAAACGTAGATACTTTTTAAATACATTTCTGGTTTAATTGTATCCTAAGTTTGTCTTGAACTCGGACTTCAGATATATTGTAGAAGAGAATGGCTGCATGTCTCCCGTCTGCCACTGTGCCGGTCTCTTGTGCCCGGGCCGCCAGTACATTTGATGGAACACTGCACATCTTTGCTCGGAGATGGACAAGTATACAGAGGAGATCAGAGCGCTCGGCATTGGGCGGCTTGCATGCCATGAACATAGTGACAGTGTATTTGAAAGACAGCTAATCCCTGATTTTCTACTGTTCAGTGAAGCAGGAGAAAATACCAGATCACACCGCTACTAGGTACACATAAAGCACCCACCAGGTAAGACAGGCCTAAAGGATATAAAGCTACATTACTGAACCCTGGAAAGCGCAGATAGAAATCACAAATTCAGAAGCTGTGACACAGGCAAAACCCATTAAAGAGTATTTCCTAGTGATCCTAACATATAATTCCACTTTATTATACAGTGCTGTAGGCCTTCTTTTCTGCTCTCCTAGTTTTTTGTCTGCACGTCAGTCTTCACTGTAGTCCTAGAATTCTTTTCATAAATAATATTGTATCTGACGCATCAGCCTAATGATCCATAATCAAAGCTGGGGCGCTGTGTGAAATGTAAATAAATGTATTTAAAAACAGAGTACAAAAGAATTTGCTAACCTCATAGACCCGCATTTTATTCACAACTAATGATAAATCAGATCAGATGTTAAAACGGAGACATTTTACCAGTTCATGAAAAAAAAATTAACTCATGTAGAACTTGATGGCAGAAACGCATCTGAAAAAAGTTTGGCCATGGCCGTGTCTACCATAGTGTCGCATCACCCTAGTTGCTACTAATTTACGTTTGATAAGACCCATGTACGGCTGTGACTTTCATTTGAGCGAGTTTTCCGTCCAGGTGTTGTATGTTTTTCACACATCATATCTACATTCAGGAAAAATCTCAACATGTTCTATATTGAGCATTTTTCACATAGTCCTGGCTCCATAGAAGTGAATGGGGATTCAGTGAAAAAAAGAAAGCATCCAGATGCGATGCGTTATTCACTGATGTAGATTGTTATTCTTCACGTGCATGAAAAACCTATCAAAAACTGATGGCATCTGCGTGGAAAACTGAAACACTGAACGCAATCTCAGGCAAAACCTATTGAACTTGTATGCAAAACTATCAGTTTTTCCCTGAATGGACCCTGATTCATCTCATATCACTTATGTGAAATAAGCCTTATAATATTGGTTTCTGGACAGTTTAGTAATTAGTATATAACGTCATAAAATTCCTCCCCACCCCACCCCCCAAAAAAAGAACTAATGATGTATAGGCTATCATAATCTCAAAAAAATCACGACCCTAAATCAAGCAGACAGCAGTTTTAGTGTCAAAACTTAAAAGAGTTTTCCAAGATTTAGATACTGATGACCTATCCTCGGGATCAGTATCTGATCGGTGGGGAACCAGCACCTGGGAACCCCTGCCGATCAGCTGTTTGAGAAGGCATTGGGGCTCCTGTGAGCGCAGTGGCCTTCTCCATCCTTACCTAGGGAAAGCTGTGAGAAGGCTGTGGAGCTACTGTGAGCACCACTGCCTTCTCAAACAGATGCCCAGCGGGGGTCCCGGGTGTCAGACCCCCAACAATCAGATACTGATGAGCTATGCAGAGGATAGGTAGTCAGTATTAGAATCTCAGAAAACCTTTTTATGGCTAAATAAATTAATAAATAAATAAAAACATCATGTCTCATGTGGAAAGGAAAACATATTTACACACAATAGATGTATGCAAATATATTTTTTATATCCAACAAACTGAACTTTTTTTTTATTTCGATGGAAAATCTAGTCTATGATTGTTTTTTTTTTCTTTTTACTTTTAAGAGCTGTAGGTCTTTACAGTCAGATACATTGCTCTTGCTGCTCTTTACAATAGATCCATTGCTTCTCTGCTGTGCTGTAATCTCTGTATGGAACCTGTTGGGGAGGTGTATTCTTCCTTAGAAGCATGAGTTACTGCACAATATTCCTATTTGCATGAACCCTAAAGCTTTCTTCCTCTAATGTCCTCAGTCACCTCCAGACTTTATCATTTAAATATGCCACTTTTGTGGTGTGAAAAATGTGCAAACTGAACATTGACAACTTTTTCAATGGCACTTACGTGAAAATGTTTGGGCAAATGCCTTTACGCCAACAGCCTCACCACTTTCTAGAGAAAGGGGGTGGTGGAGCAGTCAGATAGGGGGCAACTCCAGCAGCCCCGTCACATGTATCATCTTCTATACCAGGCTCTGGTGTCGATTTCAGTTCAGGCACATGGACTGCCAGTCGCTAAGTCTATTTTATGCCTCATCATAAATCAGACGCAGCATCCGACAGCTAACTGGGCTACAATTAATCTGCCCCATTCATTAGAACCATGTGAGATTATAAAAATCCCGCTCCTATTCATCTTTTAATATCCTAAGGACAGTGCTGTGCTGGGTAAGCTGCAAAGAGACCATGGCGCTTATCATATTGCCGCAGCCTCTTCAAACAGCGGATCGGTGGGGGTGTTGGGAGTTGGACCCCCACCAATAGGATACATGACCTATCCTGATGATAGATCATCAGTATTAAACACTTGAAAAACCCCTTTAAGATGTATCGAATCATATTGGAAAAATAATAGAACCTTTGTTTTTTGTATCTTTTTATGTTTTTCTACTTTTGCAGCTGCTGCCTGGCATTGAGTGCTGCTGAATAGTCTCCTATACATCTCCGGCTATATTTTCCACAGTGCTATTCCCTTAATGTAAAGGCAGCAATGATACTAAGGGGATAAAAGGAGGCACCTCAATGGTTGATTAAACTATTGTATAACTATGGGAGATGCTTCTTCTTCTTACATATTTTAGGGTTCTTGTACGTCTTCACAAATATGTAGCCATAAAAGTGAAGGAGAGAACAAAAAAATGCTTTTCACAGCAATGCTAAAGATTTTGACTTTATTTTCATTACTTGAAATCAGGGAAATGATACTTTCCAGAAGCTGCACATTCATCACAATAGCAAATATAAAATCCCCACAGGGCTCGGCTCTCCCACTGCGTCTGCCTGCTGGAGATGTCTACGTGAAAGCCTGTTCATTATACCGAGAGGCTATCTTTGATTTCCATTGCTTAGATCTATTGGATGTTGATGGAGGTTATCACTCTGCTGTTGGCAATTTACATCACTGATTTTATTATTTTATTCTATCAATGAAATTGAGAAGCTGAGTCTTTTATTTAGCTGAAAAATTTCTGACTTTAAGAAGAAATAATGTACCGTAATTGTGAGAACAGAGGCTCCATGTGGGGTACACGTGTTCTTGCGGTGATTTAAGCTTTTTTTTCTATAGGGTAGTGTATGTGTTAGGAGTCATCGTAGTTTTCTGGTACAAGGATACAGAAGTTGCTTCAGATATGAATTTTAATATTGATGACCTATTCTCAAAAATGGGATTGAGCTTCCCTTCTGCAGACCAACGCTGCTCGTGGGGTAAAAGTGGGAGGAGGAGGGGGTTGTCAGACCCCTGCCAATCTGATATTGATTGTAAAGTACTGGAAAATTTGATTCGGCTGCTTCGCCTAATTTTACCAAAAAAATTATTTGATAGTAGTGGGTGCCATGACAGGGAAAGGCAATTGCACCGCCTACTGTCATTGTACCCCTCAGACGCCGTGTTCATAGCTGATTGAAGAATCTGACATCAATATTATGGTGTAAAATACAAATAAAAATTATAAAATCATACTTACCCTCATCGATTTCATCCCAAAGAGCCAGCCGCCACCATCTTGATTGTAGATCCTGCGTAAAACGCCCAGGAGTGAAGTGAATCCTTTTTCTTACTCTAGATGTGCAACAGCCAAAACTGTGAATTTTCCATTTACGAGTTTCTATTAGGCTTGAGCGAATCAAGCTTCGGATCATAGACCTGAAGTTGATTTGTTAAAAAACTACATTTGTAATGCTGCTTTATAGAGCAATACAATGTATGGGAATCCTAAGTGGGCTTTGGTACTGGCTGGTACCTCGGTACCCAAGGCGACTTCGGTTTCCTATTTTAAAGTGTTTTTAAAATACGCAGATAGGAATAACAAAGTTAGTCACCGAAAACTTGCGCAACTTCGGCAAGGACATAGTTTTGCTACGCGGAGTCCATGCATTTTAATGCTGCACGGAAACACCATCTCAAACTTAGTTTTTTAATGAATCGACTCCGAGTCTATGATCCAAAGCTCGATTCGCTCAATCCCAGTTTCTACACTTCTATTATTAAACTCTTTAAAGCCATCTGTATTCTGCACCTGCATTTTTACAATAGGCTCCACATTATACAAGGCCCATTGGATTGACTACGTTTAATCACCTTGTTGTTCTGCTCTTGGCCGTGTTCCTTTGAAATATAATAAACTATTCTCATTTATTCATGTGCCTAGTCTATGTATGTTTTGGCTCATGTCATCAAATCATAGTGAAATCTGGAAAGAAATCAAGTTTCATTAATATGTTCTAGGGTGTTATATGTTTAAAACAGTGGCACACATTTACTAAGCTGTTTAAATCAGTTTTTGGTATAAATTGTGGCCATAAAAAGCTACAAACAGTATGTGTGACAAGTTTTCCGTATTTGCATCCTTTTTTAGGTGGGGGGAAGGGGCAGGGGGTACCTGTGCATAAGGGTTGAACCAATATGCAAATATTGTCCTTATCCCAGTCCCAGTAGGGAACATTAACACTACTGCTTCATTCATTGAATATAGGACTGACAAATAAAGCTGAGTGCTGAACTCTGTTCTCTGTCACTCCCATAGACAGTGAGTGGAGAAGAACTATGTATGTGTGACCGCCGCTTTAGGGTTGCCCTTTCTCATGAACAGTGGGGTTCCAGCTGTCAGACCCCCAGTGATCATGCATTTATTATCTTTCCTGTGTTTTGTGGGCCTACCCCTATATTTGGTAGCTGTAAGCACTACTATGGGATGGAATTGCTCTCACCACCATGAGCAATTGTAGTGCCAAGGATCAAGGGCACTTTGGAGTATGGATGCTTGTAGACATTTTCCCCTATTATTGCTAAGCAAATTCATCAACTCAATACTTTATTGCACTTTGAAGGGTTAACTTTCACTATGATTTATGCCACTGTTTATACATACAATGGTTTATATTGTTGAACTATATATATCCATTTGCGCTGCATTTGCAATGCATTGTGGAAAGGGTTAATGGATAGCCAGCTAATACCAAGAGACTTTGGAACTTTCAAGTCTGTACACTGAGGAGCTAGTAATTTTCCACAGCTAAAATAAAGGACTGTGCTAGGTTTTGAAGGGAAAAATCTACCACAGTAAACCTTTGACTGTCTAGTTTAGCTCCGTCAGAGGGTTATTTACATCTGGAAACTGTTTAGTCATTCCCATTGACTTGTATTGAGGCACAATGCAAGTGAATACTGTAGCAACCAGCTTCATCCACTACACCAGGGATAAGCAAACTTCGGCACTGCAGCTGCTGTGAAATTAAAACTCCCAGCATGCAAACTTACTCGGCTGTTCTTGTAATTCCCACAGAAGTGAAAGGAGTTGAAGTTTCAGAACAGTTGGAATGCTGAAGGCTGCTGATCTCTGCACTACATAATGGGTTGAGTTGCATACAAAATCAAGGAAAGATTCTACTTCTGTGCCCTTTTAATCCAGTGCTTGCTTTTTGCATCACTGCAACATTGCATCAGGTACCTTAGGGCTTGTTCACACGACCATATGGTTTTGCGGTCCGTTGTGTTTCTGTTTCGTTTTTCTGCAAAATCAGGAACTTTGTAATCATTGCAAACACCAAACACGTGCAAAATGGGCTGGGCATAGCTTTTCTAAAGCATGGATCCTCAAAAAACGGATGACATACGGACATGTGTTCCATATGCATTGCGTTTTTTTATACAGACCCATTGACTTGAAAGGAGCCACTGAACGTGATTTGCGGACAATAACAGGACCTAACTCAAAATGTTGTGGAACGGAAAAACGGAAATACGGAAACGGAATGCATATGGAGTACATTCCTTTTTTTGCGGACCCATTGAAATGAATGGTTCCGTATACGGAACGCAAAGAATGGCTCATATACGGAGAGCAAAAAAAGTCCATGTGAACGAGCCCTTAAGAGCATCTACACACATAAATTTGGTCTGACATGTAAAAAACCTTAAGGGTCCATTCACATGTCTGTGGTGTGTTGCGGATCCGCAACAAACCCGGCCGGCACCCCCATAGAGCAGCCTATTCTTGTCCGCAGCTGCGGACATGAATAGGACATGTTCTAATTTTTTCCGGAGCCGCGGACCGGAAGTTCGGCGGCGCGCTCCGGAAATGCGGACACATTGTGCTCTCCGCATACATTCTCTCCCTGTTCAGAATGAATGAGTCCGCACCCGTCCCGCATAATTGCGGAACGGGTGCGGACACTGAATGCGGACGTGTGAATGGAGCCTAAAGGTGATTTTTATATACTGTAGAAAGCTTAAACTGCACCAAAATTGTATCTTTGGAAATAAAATTTGTAAGTTCCCATTCTTTCAGCACAATAGTGTCACTCTCAGAGTTGGGGGTCACTCTTCCTGTGAATATGTTTCTTACAGAACATACCAGGTATAAGAATAATGACGCCTGTGCAATAAAGGGTTGAAGGGATTCTCATCCTAGATGAAGGATATGTGCTGGATAATGGACTACAGATAGGAAAGTGAGTCATTGATGGTTCTAAAGTCAATTTATTGGATGGCATAGAGAATGGCTCCTGTAACACACCTAATAAAAGCAGTTCTTCACAGGAGCACAAACCAAAGTAAGTAAATAGTAACATAGTTTATAAAGCTGAAAAAAGACATCTGTTCATCCAGTTCAGTCTGGTATCCTGCAAGTTGATCCAGAGGAAGGCAAAAAACCCCTGTGAGGCAGAAGCCAATTTTCCCCACTTAAAGAGGACCTTTCATCACTTCTAAAGATATTAACTAACGATGCTGACATGTAGAGCGGCGCCCAGGGATCTCCCTGCACTTACTATTATCCCTGGGCGCCGCTCCTCTTCTCCCGGTATAGGTTCCGGTCTCTGTGCTCACAAAGTTATAGTAGGCGGGGACTTGGGGGACTTGGTTATAGTAGGTGGAGCCTGCCCTTCATCTCCTTCTCCCAGGCTGTAGTGCTGGCCAATCGCAGTGCAGAGCTCATAGCCTGGGAGAAGGAGATGAAGGGCAGGCTCCACCTACTATAACCAAGTCCCCGCCTACTATAACTTTGTGAGCACAGAGACCGGAGCCTATACCGGGAGAACGGAGCGGCGCCCAGGGATAATAGTAAGTGCAGGGAGATCCCTGGGCGCCGCTCTACATGTCAGCACACTTAGTTAATATCTTTAGAAGTGATGAAAGGTCCTCTTTAAGGCTACTTTAACACAAGCGTTTTTGCTGGATCCGGCAGGGTTCAGCAAAAACGCTTCCATTACTGATAATACAACGTCTGCATCCATTATGAATGGATCCGGTTTTTATTATCTTTAACATAGCCAAGATAAATCCGTCATGAACTCCACTGAAAGTGAACGGGGGACGGATCTGCTTTCTATTGTGTCAGAACATGTCAGAGAAAACGGATCCGTCCCCATTGACTTGCATTGTGGGTCATAACGGATCCGTCTCTCTGGTATGAGAATGGAACGGAATGCATTTTGGAGCATTCCTTCTGTTCAGTTACGTTTTGTTACCATTGACAATGAATGGGGACCAAACTGAGGCGTTTTTTTCCGGTATTGAGACTCTATGACGGATCTCAATTCCTGAAAATAGAGATGCTGGTGTGAAAGTAGCCTTAGGGGAAAACAATTCCTTCCCAACTCCAATCAGGCAATCAGAAGAACTCCCTGGATCAACGACCCATCTCTAGTAGCTATAGCCTGTAATATTATTATACTCAAGAAATACATCCAGGCCCCTCTTGAACTCTTTTAGTGAACTCACCATCACCACCTCCTCAGGCAGAGAGTTCCATAGTCTCACTGCTCTTACCGTAAAGAATCCTCTTCTCTGTTTATGTAGAAACCTTCTTTTCTCCAGACGCAGAGGCGGTCCACTCTGTCACGGAAATGGAGGGAAAGCATGCACCCACCGTCTGCCACCCATGCCTCTGTCCCTACCTACTTGCCATTGCCCGTCCTAGGTAACGGAGCGCAACTAGGCGAAGGTCCCTGACTTGGATAAGTACGGAGTACAGGAAGGATGTAGACTGGCGGACAGAAGGACGAAGTACACAGACACTGCAGGAAGAGCGAACACAACCAAAACAAGCCAAAGGTTCAAAGCCGGGAGGTAGCCTAGTAACATTAGGGGTCTCACAAAACGTAGTCAGATAACAAGCCGTAGTTCAAACCAGGTGGTCACATCAAATCCAAGGGGAAACAGAGAAGTCGGAATACAAGCCAGGTCAAACCTAGAAGTCACGTCAAATCCAAAGGAGCAAGCTGGAGCAAATACGGAGAGTCAAATACGGGTCAAAACCAAACACACACAGGAATAGTAGCAGCAGTAGCTCTTGACAGTAAATAATCACAGGCAACCTGTGGCCAGCAGATTGCCTGTATTTATAATGGCAAGTGAGGGTCATGCGACGTGGCCAGCGTCACATGACCGACAGACAGACGAGTCGAGCGCCGAGTGATCAGCTCGGTGCTCAAGGCAGACCTAGGAGCAGGGAGCCTCCCAGCTAGCAAAGCCACCCTGGGAACGAGGCTTAGCACAGATCCTCGCTCCCAAAGCTAAGCAGCAGGTCTGCGGGTGATGGGAGACTGAGTTTGCCTTCGGCACCCTGTTACACCCTCATCACAGTCCTGGGGATAAATAGATGATGGGAGAGATTCTGTACTGACCCCTGATATATTTATACATAGTAATTAGATCTCCCTTCAGTCATCTTTTTTCTAAAGTTAATAACCCTAATTTTGATAATCTTTCAGGGTAATGTAGATCCCTAATTCCAGTTATTACTTTAGTTGCCCTCCTCTTAACCCTCTCCAGCTCTGCTATGTCTGCCTTGTTCACAGGAGCCCAGAACTGTACACTGTACTCCATGTGTGGTCTGACTAGTGATTTGTAAAGTGGCAAGACTATGTTCTCATCACGGCATCTATGCCCCTTTTGATGCAACCCGTTATCTCTTTGGTCTTGGCAGTAGCTGCCTGACACTGGTTTCTACAGCTTAGTTTGCTGTTCACTAAAATTCCTACATCCGTTTCCATGTCAGTGTTACCCAGTGTTTTACCATTTAGTATGTACTGGTGACTTGCATTATACCTTCCCATGTGCATAACCTTACATTTGTCAGTGTTAAACCTCATCTGCCACTTTCTTGTCCAAGCCTCCAATCAATACCTCCTTATAGAAAATTATTAAATTAGTTTGGCATGACCGATCCCTCATGAAGCCATGCTGATATGGCGTTATTTGCTTACTTTCATTGAGTTACTCCAAGATAGCATCTCTTAGAAAACCTTCAAACAGTTTACCCATGACAGAAATTAAACTTACCGGCCTATAGTTTCTGGGCTCTGTTTTTGGACCCTTTTTGAATATTGGCACCACATTTGCTATGCGCCAATCCTGTGGAACATTCCCAGTCAGTATAGAGTCCTTAAATGAAGACAATGAACAATACAATAGATGAAGGCAATGACTATCTGGAAGAAAAAAGTCCACAAGCTTTGTTAAGGAACTGTATTTTATTGGGAACGTTGGTAAACTGGTTGTACTGACAAGGACGATACTGCATGGGTGTGGGGTCTATCGAGTCCAACATCTGCTAACAGAAGACGAACTTCTATCTCTTTTTTTATGAATGCAATTAACAAGCACAGTCACTGCAGCTTCTTCCCATTCATAAAAGGTAAAAGAGATGGTACCGCGCTAGAAAGGAACAGCAATCCATAGCAATCAAATTCCTTGTCTCAGAGAGGTCCTAGAGACGAAGTTCACATTCAATCTCTGGTCTCAGATGATCATGGACACGACTTCTTATCCCGACATGGACCGCATGGGAGATCTCACACACCGTGCAGATTGTACGGCGTCCCGATTCAGCCAACAACATCCGGTTCCGGGTAGGGGTGCTGGACCTTGTTCTAGACCTGCAGTGTGGAGTGCAGGTCTAGAACAAGGTCCAGCACCCCTACCCGGAACCGGATGTTGTTGGCTGAATCGGGACGCCGTACAATCTGCACGGTGTGTGAGATCTCCCATGCGGTCCATGTCGGGATAAGAAGTCGTGTCCATGATCATCTGAGACCAGAGATTGAATGTGAACTTCGTCTCTAGGACCTCTCTGAGACAAGGAATTTGATTGCTGTGGATTGCTGTTCCTTTCTAGCGCGGTACCATCTCTTTTACCTTTTAACACATACGGAAGGGACAGAGCCCGTTCCTTTAGGTTACCGCCGCTCTCTCCGGTGTGTACGCGGACAAATATTATTGTATATCACAGCTGGTTTTTCTTCCCATTCATAGGCTGTATAGTTGTAAATGTTGATTTTGCAGTATGTAGTGTCGCAGGAACACTAATAGGTGTGCAGCAACCTGGGGGGAGCCGGAGCGGAGGTTGGGAGTCGAAGTGGCTCTGAAAGTCACAGTCAATCTCCACACAGTTGCTCCTTAAGGCCATGCAATGAAAGAAAAATGCACCCTTTCTTCTCTCAGGGCACTCCCTGGGTCTGGGGTACCTGCCTGATGGTAGTTGGGGTGCCCTTGATGTTAGATGTTTGGATGGGGGCAAGGCAGAGCATATAGAGTGCAATGGCCAGTATATGGTGTAGGAGTCAGAAAACCAGGCCAGAGACAGAAGAGTAAACCTCTCTCTTTACTGCAGTGCAAAATGGGAGTTGTTGTACACTTACCTATAGCAAAACACAGTTCCAACTGTTCACAGATATGGGGTGTTTCTGTAATCTAATAAGGTTTATAAATATTTTGGATTGTTTTACTGTTGATGCTTTTTGTTTTACAGGAAAAGCATGGATTGAAAAGGAAAATCTGCAAAAAAGATTTTTTAATTTCATTTCACCATTTTGCTTTAATTTATGTGGAAAACCTAAAGGGTTAAGAATGTATCTATAATGTGAGGGATGTAGTTTCTAAAATTGGTTAGTTTATGGGTGGCTTTTCCTATGTAAGCCTTCCTCAATTCAGAACTGAATTGGTCCTTTAAAAAGTTTGGGACATTTTCTTGAAAATCTGAAAAATTGCTTGTAAAATTTTAAGCCTTCTAACATCTTAAAAAAAATAAAAGGACTTTAACAAAATGATAAAGCCAAAATGCCAACATAAAATAGACATATGGTAAATTAATAACTATTTTGTGATTTTTCAAAATTTTCTGTAAAGTTTGGATTTTTTTTAATAAAAAGTGAAACATATTTGTCCAAATTTACCACTAACATGAACTACAATGTGTCAGTAATAGCTTGGATAAATAAAAACATTCCAAAGGTATTACCACAAGGAGTGACACATGCCAGATTTGCAAAATTACGCTTGGTCAGGAAGCTAAGAACTGGCTCTGTCTGGAAGTGGTTACATTTAGAAAATATTTCTTCATGTGACTGATGTTTCCATGTATTTTGCCTCATCTACCACCTTAACATATCAAACATGTGCAAAACAATCCACATCTGATGTTTACAGGACAGCAGCATGGATTTACGTGAGAATGACAGGTCCACTTTAAATCTGAACTCTATTTGTTTGAGAATCGTAATTCTTCTTTCATCCTAGCATCCAGAGGCTCAGAAAGCTGCAGGATACCGGCTTGACCACTGCGCTGAGCATATTGCTGACGTCTCCGTGAATTTTATTGCTCAGTTCAGACAAGATTCTCTTTCTTAGCGATGTACTGTAGATTATATTACATTCTTACGTAAGCCACTCTTAGTAAGGAAGCCATGTAATATTAAGGAAACAAGCAGCGGTGTAAGACATTTCACCATTCAGTGGCTCTGTTTATCCAGGTAGATCTGACCAATATAGTTGTAAAATCATAGATTATGAAAAGAAGTCTGAGCAGAAGAAGCACCTAATAATGATGACAAGCTTCAAATAAATGAGACAGCACTCCAAGGTTTATATGTTGAATATAAAGCGTACAACTTAGCCTGATGAAGGGCATCCTGATTGCCTGAAACGTTGTACTTTTTCACCACCATGTCCGGCTAAATTAATAAATATATTCACCATATAAACCTTGGAGTGCTGTCTCATCCATTTGAAGATTGATCAAGTTCTATTAGGTGGAGATTGGAACTAACTGTGACGTGCACCCATACTGGTCAGAAAGAGACAGAGTGCCGTGACCACTACGTTATCTACAATGATGATCACAAGGACACTGTACTGCTTGGAGATGCAAGAAAACCAAGACAAGACAAGCCTCAGAAAATAATATAATACGGCCTGCCCCAATTAAACTGAAAAAAACTATACAAAAACCCTATAGCAGGGAAAATCTGAAGCAGAACACAAGACCATATAGAGAAATATGATATCTTTTATTACAGTGTAAATAAATTCATGTATAAACACTAATCATAAAAAATTAGGAGAAAACATCAGATCAAGGAACAGTCACCATAACGCTACACTGAGTGTGGACCCCTAAACTCCCACATCACTCCCACAAAAGATAAAAATACATGCAAATAACAAAAGGGTTTGCAAACCTATACCAATTCTTAAAAATAATAGGGGCAAATCTACACAGCAGACCTAACACTACAGAGGGATAACATACCCACTTAGGGATTACCTTACTCCTAAATTACTGTTAGACCACAAGAAACAAAGAGGAAAAGACCCCAATAAATATACCAAAAAAAATAAAGGTCAGGAAAATAACCAACCTGTTGACGTTTGAGGGAGTGTAGGGCAAAACACACCTTGAGGAGCATTTTGCTTAGCTTCTTCAGGAGACTTTGCTCCCTCAAACATGTCCACAGGTTGGTGGATTATTTATGCTGTAATAAAATATATAATATTTTTCTATATGGTCTTGTTTTCTGCTTCTTATTTTCCCTGTTAAAGGGTTTTTGTATAGGATTTTTCTGCTTGGGGATGCAGCCTGACTGCCACAAAGAAGATTAGGAGATGGGGACAGACTTGTTCTTATTCTGAATGCTGACCAGTTCTATTTTACCACAGGATCTGGTGATGCCACTTCATGTGCTGCAATAGAGCCGTGGCACAGTACTTTTTTTTGTGTTTCAACGGCCAAGGCTTATTTGAATCTTGCAGGTCTTGCACAAGGCTATGATTTGGGTGGTGGCCTTGTGGAGAAAAACCACCATAGGGGAGATAATAACACAGATCTAGTGGCGGCAGGGCTAAGTCTGGCAAGTTTTGAGCCTGTACCCACAGTATCAGCGGCATCACCAGTTCCTGACCACAATAGAAGCAGATCCTGTCCTGACAGTTCATTTGAGTGTTTTGGCAGTATGTTTCCTCTCCTTTGTATTTCTGCTGCGTCCACCACCCTTCTCTAATGTCTATTGCTCTTCTGCAGCACCCCAAACTGGCATCCGGGTTCTGTCCAATACACAATTATCATCCTCGTCCTTACCCTCCTCTAAACTTTTATCAGACTGAGAAATACCATCATGGGCTCCTAGGTTCTTCGCCCTGAGTGTTGTTACCACTGCCCCTACCTCCACCACTGTGGCTACAAGTGCCTCTGCTACTGGCACCACTACTACAACCTCTTCCTCATTACAGTTCAAATGCTAACAAGTCATGAACAGAAATACTATCATAGGTATCTTCCATGGCACATAGGCTTTTTTTGCCCCGTTCCAAAAAAAAAGTTGCTTTACTAGGAGAAGGCAGTGAAGGCAGAGATGATGCAACTGAAAGAGGTCTATGGGGTTGCAAGAGGGAGGAGCAGAAGTAATGCTGTGCCCCCTGGCTCCTGGCTCCAACAGACAGAGATGACATCCACATGATTCTGCTGTGACTAAGAGTAGAAGTGAGCCATCCAGTCCACAATCTAATCCTTTTTGTCCTCAATAATAAGGGTATAATGCACTGAAATGCCCAAATACAGACAGTAAATAGAAACTTTTTAGGAGATAAAAAGGGGTAGTTCCTTAGGCCCCTTTCACACGGGGGAGTTTTCCGCGAGAGTGCAATGCGTGACGTGAACGCATTGCACCTGCACTGAATCCGGACCAATTCATTTCTATGGGGCTATTCACATGAGCGGTGATTTTTACGCATCACTTCTGCATTGCGTGAAAATCGCAGCATGCTCTAGTTTCTGCGTTTTTCACGCAGCACAGCCCCCATAGAAATGAATGGGGATGCGTGAAAATCGCAAGCATCCGCAAGCAAGTGCGGATGCGGTGCGATTTTCCAGCATGGTTGCTAGGAGATGGGGACCCGATCTTTATTATTTTCCCTTATAATATGGTTATAAGGGAACACAATAGCATTCTTTAATACAGAATGCTTAGTAAAAGGCAATTGAGGTTAACAAATAATAAAAAATTAACTCACCTACTCCAATTGATTGCGTAGGTGCCGGTCTCCTGTTTTGTCTTCAGCTGGGGGTAGACCTTCCGAGATGTCACTGGGTCACATGGTCCAATTACATGCTTACATCACCATTGTGATGGGAGCAAGTGATTGGACCATGTGACCCAGTGACGTCACAGAAGGTCCTTCCCTCCCCCCAAGCTATAGAGAGAACAGGAGACCGGCAGCTATGCGATCAATTGGAGGAGGTGAGTTAATTTTGTTTTTAGTTTTAACCCTCAATCACCCTTTTTACTTTGCATTCTGTATTTAGAATGCTATTATTTTCCTTTATAACTATGTTATAAGGGAAAATAATAAAATATACAGAATACTCAACCCGAAACTGGACTTCAGTGATGAAGGCCGGCTTTGAGTCTGGGTACCAAACATGCAAATTTTTCTCATGCGCGTGCAAAACGCATTACAACAGTTTGCACTAGCTCGAAAAAATCGCACATTTTCCCACAACACAGCCGCATCTTATCTGGGCGTCAAACTTGACACCTGTGTGAAAGATGCCTTAGTGTTTTCAGCAGAATGTATGCTATTGGGGTGCTGGCAATATGCCTATGAACTGTGGAATCTTATCTACAGAAATATATGAGTTTCTTGCAGGATATTGTAATACACAAGCTATAAGAAACAACTGAGATCTGAGTGACTGAGTCCTAACTCACTCTATAAGCTAAGCTCTCCCTGATGAAACTCTAAAATCTACCCACTTACATCTCTATATTTTCTCCCTATAGTGTCCCTAGTAACTGTTTTGTGTCTGCAATAGTTTTTGTTTTTTTTTTAACTTTCTCACAGCACATTCTTTCACAAGCCTAGCTGGCAACAGAAGGACGTTTTTTTCCTTATGAGGAGATGCACACTGCTTCCTGATTGGCTGATCAGGCTATCTGTCAGCCTCTGAGCCAATCAGTACAAGCCTTCCTCCTCACTTTCTCCCAGTGTGATGTGATATTTCATCTTCTTCCTCCTTCCTCTTTTCCACCCCAATTTTTACTGTAAAATGGTGCTGGATGCGGTCTTCCAAAAACTTCATGTTTGGCTGACTTTTTTTTGTTAAATTCATAAGGAATCCGATTTGCTTAGAATCAATTCGCTCACCTCTACTGCAGATATATTTTTTGCATAAGTATTATGGATCATATGGTCCCATGGAACCTTGCAGACTGCTATCCTGTCATATTCCAGGGAAGATGAATGTGGACAGGAGGGGAACAGGTTGTATATTGTTCCCTGAAGTTACACAATGCAGATGTTGTTAAATCATTGTTTTTATAGTATGGAAGAAGTTCCTTGTTCTCTTATCATTAAGAGCACTAATTATTGATTCGGAGCTAGGAGGAATAATTACGACTCCAGTCAAGAGGTGTTTGGAGAGTATAATTTTACAGGACGTGCCTTTCCTGCATTGAGCTTCCTTACCTTTATTGCTAAACAGTCTACGTTGCAGTCTGTCAAGTCTCCACAAAATAATATTTTAGAATGAAATAGAAGTTACATGAAGTGTAGTGTAATATACTAAGAACACTGGTTTTATGGGTCTTAATAAAGCCTAAAGTATGTTATATCCAGCAACATTTAATGGAATCTACAGCTAGTTGTGGGGAGAGGCTGAGTGTAGTAGTACATTTCAGTGTGGCTGAGAATAGGGTGAGTTCACATCAGGTTTTTGCCATCCTTTTAAGGTATATAAAAAGGGATACAGTAAACAGGACCTAGACACTGTCTGTAATTTCAAGTAAGTTTATCGTCTCTATAGGGGGTGGAGTGAAAATCTTTAGCCCCCCCCCCTATTACTGGTTACTATCGTGGACCTCTTATAAGTCACTATAGTTATGATACACTTGAGCCGGGTTAGCACATTGGGGAGATATATGGCGTACTATATCTGCTTTTGGAAAGCGCCTTAGTGGGCATAAGGAGTCTTATAGGCCATACTTGCTTCTCTGGAATTCTGGAAAGAAAGGATGCACATTAGCTCTTTGCAAGATCTGCCTCTGATGCCAACAGATGTAAGGCAGCTATCCTTTAAGTCAATCTTCGAATTTTAAATAGGCTTTGAGACATGACTTGGATAATAAGTAAGCCAGGATCTCATCTGCAGACAGCTGTTTCGGGTGATTGCCCCTCATCAGTGCAGAGCAGAGAGTAGTGGCTTAATTGAGTGAGAGGCCTAGGTCAGGATTTGGGGAATACATTATCTCTTTATGGAGAGCTCCTTAATTGGCGTGAGGAGTCGTATAAGCCATGCACACTCTTCTAGAATTTTGGGAAGAAGGTATACAGGAAAGTTTATTTGTATACCTTCTTCTGGGAGATTTTCTAGACCATATGTGCAGAATTCTTGCTCAGTTTCCACCAAAAATATTTATTATGTATTTTAGACACTTTTGGAGCCATGCTAGACAAGGGTTTGTGGCTTAGAGAAATGGGATGTGGCAGAAAAGGCATAACTTAATTGTGGCACACTGTGCCAACATTTTGGGGCAAAAAACTTGGTTTAAAGCAAGACAACTAAAGGTGGCATGAAGTATCTAAAGATGCACCAAATAAAATTAGCACATTCAGTCTAGTTCTCACCCGTAGAGATGTGCAAACTTCTATTTTTAGTTCGGCGTCCAAAGTTCAGGTTCGGGTTATCGTAGAATCCCGTTATGGATTCCGCTACCGCGGACCATAAGGGGATGCTTCATTGAACCCGAACCGTGGACAACCCTAAGGACCTGGGGTGACGTCACCATCATGTGATCAGTGCAGGAGGCGTGGCTCAGCACTGGATCACCTCTTATCCAATCCAGTGCTGAGCCACTCCCCCTGCACTGATCACATGACGGTGACGTCACCCCAGGTCCTTAGGGTTGTCCACGGTTCGGGTTCAATGAAGCATCCCCTTATGTATTCCAAATGCCGTTATGGTCCACGGTAGCGGAATCCATAACGGGATTCTACGATAACCCGAATCCGAACTTCGGACGCCGAACTTAAAATAGAAGTTCACTCATCTCTACTCACCTGTCATAAATTTTAAGACAGGTTTATCCCATAATTGATGTAATAAATGAAAATCAGACCTCATATGGTACATGACAGTCTATTTCTAACAAAACAAAAACCAGCCTTGGTTCCAGAGCCCCCCGTTTCTTTAAGAAGTAGTGGGCCCATTTTATCCATTGGCCCCTGGGCTATAATGTCCTTTTTGTGCTTGTCTGCACTTCTTGCTTGGATATTGTTTACACAGCATAGGTTTACTATTGCTGGGTATTTGCTAAACTGAGCTTCTATTTCACATTTTACATTTCACTGTAAAATTTTATCTTCAACGTGACTACATGTTTTATCATTTAAGCAAATTGAAATTACAGCAATTACTTGGTAAATGCATTTTCATGTCATTTTGTAGCCTTTATTGGCCTCTCTCTGATCACAGAACAAACAGAACAAATTAAATATAACTGATCAGCGGAATACACTGGTGCTTTCTATACAAAGGAATATTATACAGAAATCGTGGGGGAGCCATGCATTGAATATTTATGTCTGCGTAGAAAGGTCATTATCTGGAAATATAGCACAGGCCATGCGGTACAAGTTCTGCTGTAGGCGGCATTGATTTATTAAGGGGCAGCCTTTACTATCTACAGATGGTGTAATGTCACGTGTACATATCATCGCTGTGTGGTCATTAGGGTCCAAGAATAAAAAGTGCTACAGTGCTGTTTTAGCGGTATAATACAGCTGACTCTTGGCTGCAGTGACCAGGATCGGAGATGACTCAGATCCAGGCCACTTCAGCAAGTGGCATTTATCATGTAGAGAAATTTTATAAAAGACACTTTTATGATTGCACTCCTTTGCTGGCTTGATTCATTTTTCCATCACATTATACACTGCTCGGTTCCATGGTGATGACCACCCTGCAATCCATCAGTGATGGTCGTACTTGCAAATAATAGGAAAAAGCGCCAGCCTTTTTCGTGGACAGGACCATGGGAGCACACATAAGCTACTGCTTTTTCCTATAGTGTGCAAGCACGGCCACCGCTGCTGGATTTCAGGGTGGTCGTAACCATGGAAACAAGCAGTGTATAATGTGATGGAAAAATTAATCCAGCCAGCAAAAGCAGCAATATGGATGATAACAATACATAGAATAATGAGAGAGAATATTTTAAGGCATTTTTATTACTTTCTGCAAAGTCAAAAGTTTACATACATTTCATTAATATTAGTATTTCATTAATACCATTGCCCTTAAACTGTATGACTTGGGTCAAACATTTTGGACATCCTTCCACAAGCTTCTCACAATAGTTGGTTGGAATTTGGGCCCATTCCTCCTGACAAAACTGGTGTAACTGAGCCATGTTTGCCGCCTTGCTCACACCTGCCTTTTCAGCTTCGCCCATAACTTTTCAAGCTTTCGTAAAAACGCTGGTTAGCGATAATCTGTGTAAAGGTATCACCTAAATCATCGTTTTCTAAATTTTGTTAAAGTCTCACGTTTCTCATGATACAAATTTCATACAATATCATGATAAGCTAGCAAAACTCTTAAAACATTGTAATTCACATCTGAACCACTGGGTGACCACTAGAGATATGCGAATCGACTTCGGATGAAACATCCAAAGTTGATTCGCATAAAAGTTTGTTTCAATACTGTACGGAGCGAGCGCTCCATATAGTATAAGAGTGTATTGGCTCTGATAAGCCAAAGTTATTACTTGCGAAGTCTCGCGAGACTTCGCATAATAACTTCCGAAATTGATTTATACTGTAAAAAAACATTTCCCGAACTCGGGTTCAGTTCCAAATGGTACCTTAGAACCGAACCCGAGTTCAGAAACCGTTTATTTACAGTATAAACTAATTATTGTAGTTATTATGCGAAGTCTCGCGAGACTTTGCGAAATATTATCTTCAGCTCATCAGAGTCAATATTGAAACGTACAGTATTGAAACAAAGTTTTATGCGAATCGACTTCAGATGATTCACTCATCCCTAATGGCCACACGTAGACAAATATATTGCATATGAATCTCCTGACAGAACATCAAGATGTCATGTTTTTTTTTTTTCCAAGGCTGTGCATCTCAGGATACTGTATATTAGGTCAAGAGGACAGGTAAGGAGGGACACATCTTAATATGAAATACATGAACCAGAAGGCTCAGGAATCAGGATGGAAAAAAATGTCACTTTTGGAATAATATGTTTTTCTGCACTGTGTTAATGGTGCCCATCTAAAAATGGGTAGAACAAAGGGGCACGAGCGCAAGTTAAAGAAAATTAGCTACCTTATATACTGTATGTAGGAGCTACAATACAGTCATATTCTTATGAATGAGATTGTGCTGCAAGATCAGAAGCAGCACCTGATCAAAAGCAACACTGTGCTGGAAAGAAGTATTATGGCCATTCAGGGGCATAACTAGAAAAGGCTGAACCCCATAGCAAATTTTTGAATGCCTCTACCCCCCACAAGCAACTTTCCTGGAACTAGTCAAGTTCACCCTCTCCCTCTGTCTAAGCGCTCAGATGCCACAGTCGCTATTGACCGTGGTATCTGAAGGCTTACAGGGGTTGTGTAACTTCAGCAAATTTATTATGTAGAGGAAGTTAATACAAACCACTAATAATATTAACTGTATTAACCATTAACCACTTACTAATGTCGCCGGACTAAAAAGTCGGACCTGCAGTACTTTTAGTCCGGCGATCACTGCCGTGCTGTGCCGTAGCTCCTCCCCCGCCCCATTATAGTCAATAGGGATAGAGTGACAGCACAGCAGCACACGGGTACTTGCGGCATGGCGGATCCGGCAGGCTGTTCACCCGCCGGAACAGCCTGCCGGATAGCTATGCCACTAGTGTGAAAGTACCCTAAATAAAAAACAGTAGTAATTGTGGATTGTCATGCTTTGTATTTCTCATTGCCTAGGATTGTTTGATGCATGCATACTGGGAAACTGGGTTGGCCAAGGGGGCCATACTAAGTTTTGCCCTTGAGCCCTATGAGATCTGAATACGCCCCTGGGATAAAATGTTCTATAGGTTTTCCCGGATAAAATAATGAAATAATTAGAACTACAGTATATATTAATTGTTTCCAAAACCTATGTAATTATCCAATAAAACACATGTACTGCTCGCTTCTGAGCACCGATACAATTTATCATTTTACTTCCACGTAATGCGGCTATTTATTTTCCTCTTCCTTTCTCATTTCACCTATTGCAGCTTTTTGGTATTCTGAAATTTTAAAGCCACGGCTTTATTGATTCCTGCTATTTGTTTCAGCGCTGAACACGTCTGTAATAGATTGCAGGGCAATCAGCCATGAGTCATTTAAATTTCTTCTGAAACTTTATTAATGGCTCTTCTTTTTATTCCATAATTTTGACATAATTTTATTGGGTTCTAAATCAGTCTTTCCCCTCCTACATTATGCATTTACTCTGTTATAGAAAATACACCTCCGTCTGTGTCCATGTATCAGGTGGTAGCGGTTCCAAGAGTCTCCTTCAATCTAAGAGTTTGAAAACCAATTTAAATTCACACAGCCCATCTCGCCATACGCTGCTTTTATTTATCATGTGAATAAAACTGATCCAACGAATGCATTTTTTAAATTAAATATTCCATTTATACCGAAACTGGCTGAGAACGTACATCAGTCCATTGTCACAATGCACCGGCGCCTTGGAAATGTTTGTTTGTGATTTGTCTTTTCATAGAAACTACTTCTGATATGTATCTGTGGTCAGAATTTCCAACTATGTGAAACTCATCTGAAGCTACTCGGAGAAAGAGATGGCGGGCACAGGGGAGATCCTTCTTTTATTTTTCACAGGATCATAGATTCCTTTAGAAAATTCCACTCGCCATTGTTATGAGAGTCATTCAATAGACCTCTCCAGTCTTGACTGTCATAAAAATGACTACTTCACTATAGGAATGAATATATATATATATACATATATATATATATATATATACATATATATAAATCCGGAGATAGGCAGCAGCACGTCCAAAGGACTTGGCGGGTGCAAAATCCTCAGGAGGACGGACAATCCTCCACACATATATAGATCCGAGAGAAGAGGCAGCACTCCTGAGTTAAGCTTGACAAAGACCTCATGGAGTAGGCTGAAACGTTGCCTTGGAATAAATTGGGTCATCACCATTTAACTCAGGAGTGCTGCCTCTTCTCTGGGATCTATATATATATCTATATATATATATATATATATATATATATAAACTACAAGGAAAAGGGGGTCAGTCAGCACATCTGCAGGTGCACGTTGCCATAGCTAAATACACACAGAAAAAGAGAATGCAACAGCACTCTGCAACCCAAATAAAGTACATAAATGTCATAATAATGATGAATAGTATAATGTTGTTCCTTTGCTTATATAGTAAATTTGAGATTATTAGCAAACATATTCTGTACAAAATTATTTGGCCCATCTGCCACATGTCAAGGCGATCTCTGTAAGACGGAACCTAACACTAAACGCTACCTGTAATGAGCCCTCACGGCCACTGTAAAATTCATGAAGTGTCGGTTGCACATGCATGCTGGGTCCACTCTGCTACAGGGAATGCAGGTACCAACATGCATACTGATCTCACTCTGTACCTTACCTGGTGCCACACGGCTTCCAATAAATGTAATGAGAGTCCAGTGGCTGACTCCACTGACTAGCCTGTCTGCCACCTAGGCTGTTTTTAATTAGTATAAGTATTAAGCTGTAGCCTGCTCTCCCTGCACTCACTGGAAACCTTTTGGTATCCGGAGAGGTATAGAGTGGACTCTCATTGCATTTATTGGAAGCCGTCTGGCACCAGGTAAGGTACAGAGTGAGCTCAGTATGCATGTTAGTACCTGCATTCCCTGTAGCAGAGTGGACCCAGCATGCATGTGGAACTGACACTTCATGAATTTTACAGTGGCCATGAGGGCTCAGGTAGTGTTTAGTGTTAGGCCCCGTCTTACAGAGATCGCCTTGACGTTTGGCAGACAGGCCTAAATAATTTTGTGCAAAATATATTTGCTAAGAATCTCAAATTTACTATATAAGCACAGGATTAACATTATGATATTTATCATTATTATGACATTTCTGTACTTTATTTGGGTTGCAGAGTGCTGTTGCATTCTCTTTTTCTGTATATATATATATATATATATATATATATTACAGTAAGGCAGTGTTTGCATGACATATTTTATCTCCATTTAACATATAGACTGGGGGGAAAAAAGGAAACAGACATATACGTTAAACAGAGGCTGTGACAGGTGCCTGGCATTGGCATCTGTCAACCATAGTCTATAATGACGTCCATTTAACTCACAATGTATGTGTTTAAAGGGGTTATCTGGTATATTGTATTGATGACCTATTCTCAGGAAAGGTCATCAATATCAGATCGGCGGGGGTCTGACACTTAGGCCAAATTACGTCACCATACATCACAGGTCCCATGGCCTAGTTGCAGCTCAGCCCCATTGAAGTGAATGGGGTTGAGCTACAATACCAAGCACAGCTGCTGTACAATGTATGGCGATGTGCTTGGTGAGCTGCTGGAGGTCTGCAGTGCTTACCAGATCATGGCTCCCTAAAGCAGCAGATCGGCAGGGAGCTGGGCTCGGACCCCCACCAAGAAGACAGGTTATCATTAGCATTAACTTCTTTTAATGGATGGATAGAATAGAAGGAGGGCAAAATTACACTCTTTTGGCCTCTGACTGGCAGTAAAAGGAGGTGGACATATTCAGCATCTACATATGGAGCCTTTCCTGCTAAAGCTTTGAGTAAGGACCATTGTAGTTTGGAAATATGTCAGGCTACTTTCACACTTGCACTTTCCCTTTCCGCTATTGAGATCCGTCATAGGATTGTCAATGGGGAAAAAACTGAACTAAACGAAATGGAGTGTACCAGAATGCATTCCGTTCCATTTGGTTGCGCCCCCATCGTGGAGAGAATAACACTGCAAGCAGCATTTTTCTGTCCGCCATGTGGTGCAGAGCAAGTCCGTTTTCCCGGACACAATCTGACACAATAGAAAACGAATCCGTCCCCTATTGACTTTCAGTGGTGTTTATGACGGATCCATATTGGCTATTTTAAAGATAATACAACCAGATCCATTCATAACAGATGCAGCCAGTTGTATTATCAGAATGGAAGCATTTTTGCTGATCCATGACGGATCCAGCAAAAGCGCTGGTGTGAAAGTAGCCTTAACTGTGCTGTAGTTGTGCTTGGAGTTTGTGGATTTTGAGGACTCCTAATAAAGAGTGAAATTTGTATCTCATGAAGGCTGGAGCTTTTTTCCGTATGAATTACATGTGTGTGGTCTACACTAGTTCTTGTGTCTGTTGAATAGCGGGTGAGCTGAACAATCTCTGATTTTGTACCTGCTAAATGTGATAAAATAACATCATGTGAACAGGCCCTAACCGCTAATCAAAGTTTTATCTTATAGTTGTGTACTGTTCACAAAAGTGAATGCTAAATTATTTATCTAAATCAATTCTTATTTGCATTAAATTTCCAATAATAACCTTGGAAGGGGTTCGAGAGCTAGGAACCTCATAGTTGTAATTTTTGTAGAAGTACTGCACTAAGGACCAAGCTGAACCCATTTACCACCTACTGGTCCATGTTTGTACAGTATTTCCCATAACTCAATATACACAGTCTTTTGACGTTAGTGGAGCCTTGGCTGTGCTAGGGAGTTCACCACACTGCCATGTCCAACAGATATTAGATTGTCCTGAACATCAATAAATTAAACTGCTTTAACATTCTTCCTGAAACACACCAGTGTTATTATTTCTTGTCAGAAAAACTAACTAGAAAAGGTTGTATGTGTTTTTTGACCATCTTGACGAGTTCAATATGAAGTTCACTGAATAATTTCCTACAAAGTGGCATTAGGTCAAAAAATGTCATTGGTGGAGGTCCGGGACTCCCACTGTGGAGGATCTTTGTAATGATCTGTGGTAAGCAAGCTCATAGACCTCCCATTACTCAAAACTTTGATATGTTCTTATCATTTGTATAAATTCTTCCAAACCTGACTAATTTGAGATTCAGTGGTAGTTATAACTGACAACCCACCCAAAAAGTAATCTAGAATGGTGATGTTTCAAAGAGAACTCCTGTCAACATTATGTTTTTCAGTATATGGACACCATTGTAGGGGACCTTCACTCAGGATCCAGACTAAGGAGCAGCTAAAATAGGAGATGTAGCTCTGGTTTGAACCATTATTGGTAATCCAATTACTTGAATGGCTGGTTGGCACTGGTGCCTTGCAGCACTGGGATCGTAGGTTGGAATACGACCAAGGACAATATCTGCATGGGGTTCATATGTTCTCTATGCAGGGGTGATCAGCAATAATAGCTAGGGTTTAGAGAAGCAAGACCTTTTCACTATTATATAAAAACTTTGAGACAACCCCTTTAATCAGATTTTTCTATAGCATTTTACAAATACCTCTAAACTGAGAATAACTCTACTGTATTCATAAGCATCTGAACAATAAATTGATAGTCAAAAGTAAAATTTGAAGTACCTACTGTATGTCATCATAAATGCTGTATGTTATTGTTTACACAGCATTACAGTATATCACAATATTTCAAATAATATCATATTCCTTGGTATTGTATACATCTGCAGATTGTTTTGACAGCGACAACATGTCACACGTAGAAAGCTTGGTTTCTTGTACTCAACAAAACAGGCATTTACGATAACAAGCATGTTATTATTGTTCTTCTGTAGTAATTCAGATGGAAATTATATGATTTTTATGCATTGCAGGAGATGCAGTGTTACTATATATATATATATATATATATATATATATATATATATTTGTTAAACTTCCATATTTTTCTTGCCTGAATGCTCTCCTCTTATCTGTGGGTCTAAAATATTCCAACACCTCATGTGAACTGCAAAAATTCCCAATGACATTATATCTGCCTAGGTTTTTTCCCCTAAAAACCTATGTTCATGTAAAAGTAACTAAAATGAACGAGCTCTTCTCACTTCAATTTCAGCCATGATGGTTATTTATGCATCCAGCCCATTGCCTGCTATTGCCCCTTCCTGCATTTCTCTTCAGAAGTACTTGACAAAAAGAAACTTCCATGAGGTCTGTTCACATTGATTTTCTTGTGCAAGTGAAGGTAAGACGAGTGCACAATTTGATTGAAGCAGCAGTAGCTAACAATGGGCTATAATTTATAGAGAACTGTCCTTGGTAGCAAAACGACACTAATTATAGCATTCCCTCTGAAAAGGAATTTACATTCTGCTTCTTCTAAATTCACTGTGATGTGCTTGACAACAGACCTGGTGCTCATTTACGAATATCCTAGGGTAAATCCAAAATCCTGGTCAACTCCGTTACCATCCTGATTCTTCACTCAGAGCTCAAGCTGTTAACATAATGGAGTCAGCTTAACTCAACTAAATACATTAATAGGTGGCATTGTGCAGTGCCTATTAACACTCCAAGGGTACGAAAGGGGAACAGCTAAACTTTACTTGGAAAATTTGCAGATATTTATATATTTATATGCAAGATAGCACCACGTCCACTAGTTAAAGCAGCCGATCCCAGATTGTGATGTCCACTTAAGAAGGTATTCCAGTTTTAATGAGGATAGGATGTTGAAAATATTTCTAATATACATCTATTTAAAATATTGCTTGAAGATCTTTTAATATCTATACAGTAGCCTGTCCCTAAAGGGAAAAAATTATGGGGGTCATTTATGAATCTGAAATACGCCTATATTAGGCGTATTTCAGGCGCATATTGCAGCGCAACAGTTAGTTGCGCTGCAATCTGTGACTTCTCCCTGCTCATGCCAGGTCTAAAAAAAAGTGGGCGTGGTGAGGAAGGGGACGTCTCATTCATCATTTTCTACGCCTGGTTTAGGCGTAGAAAATGGTCTAAATGTAAAACAGCAAGGAAGCTGACTTTAGAAGCGGCGATCCACCACCAGCATAGGGACTTTATTATGATCGGTGTCTAAAATGCTGTTCTTAATATATGACCCCCTATATGCCCATTTTAGCCCTGTAAAATATATCCATAGAAGAGCTGGATAGGACTAAATATGGCATCAGTCATGGGAGCTGTCATGTAACCCTCCCAAGTATCATGTGACCTGGCTTATGAAAAACTGACTAGGTGAATAGTAGTGTATTGAGGAGAAGACCATATTTAGTACATATACTACTACAATGTGCAGCAGCCTCTCATCACATCTGTCAGTGCCTGTGTAGAAACTGCTCTGTGTGTGTGTTGTGTTTGTTTTTTAAAAACATAACCATAGCAAAGGCAGGTGCACTCTGCGGCAATACTAAACCCTCACACTGATGTTAAAATTGAGAGGTTAGTTTGACATATCCTACTAGGAGGACATGTCTTAAGCTTGGACACCATGTCAAGGTCTCTCAAGTAGCCCGAGACCCTACCACTCAACCTACCTATGCCGTATGGGAGATACCAGGGGCCATTGGGCATTACGGGAGCGTAAGGCCTGACTCACAAACAGCTTACCAGTGACCTCCAGCATGTAACCATGCTTGCAATGGGAGGTGGGAGGTGCCTGTGAGCCCCACCCGAGACCGACTGATATGGCCCAGAGCCTCACAGGTGCACCTGAATGTAGCCTGTAGATGAAAAGCAGGCACATTTAAATTGGAGTTTATACACCTCCAAACATATAAACCATTAGAAAATGGTGCAGGATGTGCTCCCCTATAGACATGCACAACTGCATATGGGTTGAGCATATCCTGCCTGTCAAACACCACACCCCGTTTTCTAAGTGTTTGTTTTTTAAACTAAACATCACTTAGAGACAGGAGGCCATATTACAAATCACCGACAGGCAACTATGTAAATATACACAATAATTTAGATGTTGTAAAAAACACAATCAAAAACATGACTCCAACAATAGTCCTTTACTTATCACATGAATGCGTCCTGTGTGCTGACCCAGCACATGTATGTCATGTAACGCTGCTGCTTACTAAATGTCAAGGATTATATGATGTGAAGGATTATATGATGTGAAGGATTATATTATCACATGACTAATGCCACGTTTCAGTTAGGCCATAGATACATTTCACAGGACTGATACTTGGGCTATACCATTCTACTGCAGATAGGGTCAACTGCCTTATACAATAAAGAATGCAGAATCTTAATATACACATATATAAAAAATGGTATGATTTACTGTGTTTAAAATAAATAAATAAAAACTGGAATACCCCTTTAAAGGGCATCTGTCAGCAGATTTGTCCCTATGAAACTGGCTCCCATGTTCATATGTATCCATATTACTGAGAAAAAAAATGTTTTAATATATACAAATGAGACTCTAAGTGTATCAGAGACATTGGCATTACACCTAGATGATGTGATCTTTCTGCAACTCTGTTCTTTGATTGAGAAGGCCAGGCAGTGTAAATATGACCACAGGTGGCCCCTACTTCTCCTAAAGTTTCACACTATGCCGTGCGCTTCAATATCTGGCACAGGTGTGATATAGGAAAGAGGCTTGCCAGATGTTCTCTTTTGTACTGTGAGCCTCTTTCCTGTACTGCTCCTCTGTCAGATACAGGAGTCTGGATGCACCCTTAATTTCTAAAATTAAAATAATAAATGTAGTTCTAATGTGTGAAAGTATTAATTTGGAGGGAGGCTGCAGTATTTGGTGGAGGGAAGGTTTTTCGCTGCCACTTTGAAATCCGCCATATTGAATTCAGCTCATGTTTTTCCAACAGGAAGGGGGTCATGTAATATATCAATCTTGGCTAGAATTTACTCAGAAACACACTAGGTCATTTTTTTACCTATCTTTACCTGTTAAGGAGTTAACTGAGGTCACACTTTCCTAAAGTGCTTTACATGACAAGTTCTACTGCAGTTGCAAGAAAAAGTATGTGAACCCTTTGGAATGATATGGATTTCTGCACAAATTGGTCATAAAATGTGATCTGATTTTCATCTAAGTCCCAACAATAGACAATCACATTCTGCTTAAACTAATAACACACAAAGAATTAAATGTTACCATGTTTTTATTGAACATACCATGTAAACATTCACAGTGCAGGTGGAAAAAGTATGTGAACCCCTAGACTAATAACATCTCCAAGAGCTAATTGGAGTGAGGTGTCAGCCAACTGGAGTCCAATCAATGAGATGAGATTGGAGGTGTTGGTTACAACTGCCCGGCCCTATAAAAAACACACACCAGTTCTGGGTTAGCTTTTCCCAAGAAGCCTTTCCTGATGTGAATGATGCCTCGCACAAGACTGACTGCAAGAGCACAGCGCAGACTGCTCAATAAGGTGAAGAATATGCTCTGGCATATGCTAACATCCCTGTTAGCGAATCTATGATACGTAAAACACTAAACAAGAATAGATTTCATGGGAGGATACTACAGAGGAAGCCACTGCTGTCCAAGAGAAAAACATTGCTGCACGATTACAGCTTGCACAAGAGAACCTGGTTGTTCAACAGCAGTACTGCCAAAATCTTCTGTGGACAGATGAAACCAAAGTTGAGTTGTTTGGAAGAAACATACAACACTATGTCTGGATAAAAAGAGGCACAGCACAACATCATCAAAACCTCATCCTAACTGTGAAGTATGGTGGTGGGGGCATCATGGTTTGGGTCTGCTTTGCTGTGTCAGGGCCTGGATGGATTGCTATCATCGAAGGAAAAATTAATTCCCAAGTTTATCAAGACATTTTGCAGGAGAACTTAAGGCTATCTGTCCACCAGCTGAAGCTTAACAGAAGATGAGTGTTGCAACAGGACAACGACCCAAAGCATAGAAGTAAATCAACAATAGAATGGCTTAAACAGAAGAAAATACGCCTTCTGGAGTGGCCCAGTCAGAGTCCTGACCTCAACCCGATTGAGATTCTGTGGCATGACCTCAAGAAAGCGATTCCCACCAGACATCCCAAGAATATTGCTGAACTGAAACAGTTCTGTAAAGAGGAATGGTCAATAATTACTCCTGACCGTTGTGTACGTCTGATCTGCAACTACAGGAAACGTTTGGTTGAAGTTATTGCTGCCAAAGGAGGTTCAACCAGTTATTAAATCCAAGGGTTCACATACTTTTTCCACCTGCACTGTGAATGTTTACATGGTGTGTTCAATAAAAACATGGTAACATTTAATTCTCTGTGTGGTATTAGTTTAAGCAGACTGTGATTGTCTATTGTTGTGACTTAGGGGAAGATCAGATCACATTTTATGACCAATTTGTGCAGAAATCCATATCATTCCAAAGGGTTCACATACTTTTTCTTGCAACTGTATATGTATCCACCATCTGCCGGAGTGCACATGGTTAAACATTTATTCCAGTCTTCATGAACACGCTGAAGAATCGTAGGTGATACTTCTTAACAGCACTCTAGGATTCGCCATTTAAGGTGAGCCATACTGAGTATTGAGAATCTGAGGCAGATGAACTTTGGCCTACAGTATATATTTTATATTCCAGATTCGGCATGTGAAGTGTCTAGGGAGAATTTATACTTTTATATAACAGTTTTTTGGGCGATTTTGCTTTGGGCCACTCAGCTGCCTCTGGGTATACATGAATATTTGAAGTGTTTTATCCAGCATAATGTTGTAGAAATGACTTGAAAGATAAAGCAATACAAAATAACAGGTAGCAGGACACATACAGAGCTGAGGCTTTGTGTCACTTAGAATTTCTATATCTCTATGTATCTTCCTATATGTTAGAAATTTTTATAGGATGGGGTAATGCGGTTATGAGTGGCAGACACTGATAACATTTGAGCTATTCTAATAATCACAATAAAAGGTACCTTAAATTTAGTTTGAAGTTACTCTAAGGTCCATAAAGATGGAGACTTACTGTACCTCATAGTGCCCCGATTTTCCCTTCCCCCTGCAGGGCTTAACTTTTTCTGCATTGCTCTAAGGCTGCTCACTCCGATTGAATAGCATTAAAGCGATGCTGTAGACAACGTCCTTGGCTGCCTATTGGCATACATTGCACCAAATAAGAGCAGAAGGGGGGGGGGGGTGCATACGGATAAAACAAACACATTGCTGGAAATTGGCGAAATTGGCTAAAAGCATTGATTATGTCAGACAGGATATATATATATATATGTAAAACAGGTTCTCTTTAAGACATAAATGAGTTGGCCAGGGCTAAAAAATAGAGACCTTTATTATCATATTTATGCCACTGTTGTGTAAATTATTTATGTGTAAAAAAAAGTCACAATATTCATGGCAAAGTTTATGACTTTTCTTCCTTCTCGCCATGTTTCTGAAGCAGTGAGAAAAGGACACATGGCAAGGATGGTAGGGTACGGAGACAGTAGGCCCCGCACATTTACAGTATCTGCATTAACACCACTTTTTTGCCATAAATTAAAGAAGCACTCAAAACCTAAAGATATTTCTACAAGTATTTCAAAACGATTCTTACTGCTGCTTCATCCCTGCCAGGGTCGGTGCAAGGATTTTTGCTGCCCTAGGCAAGATAAAAATTGGCGCCCCCCCCCCCCCCATCAGATGATCTGCCCTCACAGTACTGTAGCGGCGGCACGAAGCGCACAGCGTCATAGCAACCAATGCGCAGTGTATGCTATATGTGTATAACAAACATATTTCACATGAAAACTTACAGTTACTTGGCTTTTCCCTTGGGGATCTCGGACACCACTTCACACTTTGGCCGGGGGATCGGTGTAGAGGTATACTGTATATTGTGGGGATCGGCGGAGCTGATGATGTGTTTTATCCTAATGAGAAAGATTTCAGAATAAGGATTTGGAGAAGGATCAGAGGGATAGCAGAGCAGGGAGAAGCTGGTGCTGCTACTGGGGGTCATAACATGGGGGAGTAATAAAGCCCACCATAATACCCCCCCCCCCCAGTAGTAATAATTCTCCTTATTATAGACAGTGCAAAAAATACCCCCTAGTAATGCCCCAGCTGAGCTAATGTCCCCATAGTGCCCCCATAATGTACCAGTATGAAATACCCCTATATAGTGCCCCCAGTAAATGCCCCCATAGTGCTCCTCTCCCGCCTTCCTCCTAGTGCCCCCATAATATAATACACTGCTTCATTTGAAGAGCACATCCCCCCCCCCTACCCATACCGCATTTCTCCCCTTCCATGGCAGCACTGTTGATGAGGGTATATAGGGTATATCCCAATTCTCCCCCTCCATGACATGGCAGCTCAGCTCTGTATTATTATTATAAAGGCCCTCTCTGTACTATTATTATAATAACGGCCCCCTCTGTATAAATAATATCACTAATACAGTGGGGGCTATTAACATAAGAATAGTACAGAGGGGGCTATTATATTAATAATAGTACAGAGGCGGCCTTATAACAATAATAATAGCCCCCCTTAAGTGCCAGTAGTCCCCTTATGTGCCAGTAGCCCCCTATGTGCCAGTAGTCCCCCCTTATGTGCCAGTAGCCCCACCTTATGGGCCAGTAGCCCCCCTTATGTGCCAGCAAGCCCCCCTTATGTGCCAGCAGTCGCCCCTTATGTGCCAGCAGTCGCCCCTTATGTGCCAGCAGCCCCCTTATGTGCCAGTAGTCCCCCCTTAAGTGCCAGTAGTTCCCTTATGTTCCAGTAGTCCCCCCGTATGTGCCAGTAGTCCCCCTTATGTGCCAGTAGCCCCCCCACTTATGTGACAGTAGCCCCCTTATGTGCCAGTAGCCCCCTTATGTGCCAGTAGCCCCCTTATGTGCCAGTAGCCCCCACTTATGTGCCAGTAGCCCCCCTTATGTGCCAGTAGCCCCCCTTATGTGCCAGCAAGCCCCCCTTATGTGCCAGCAGTCACCCCTTATGTGCCAGTAGCCCCCTTATGTGCTCCACACTGACTCCAAAAACACACAAAAAAACCACATACTTACCTCCATGCTAGCGATGCGATGCAGGCCTTCTCCGGCGTGTGTCCCGCGCTGTAGGCTCAGGTGGCGCGATGATGTCATCGTGCCTCCTAGATCAGCCTCTGATAGGCTGCTGGCCTAGTGCTGGCAGCCTATCAGATGAACAGGGGACAGGACACACCTCCGGCACTCCTCCTGCACGCTCCGCTGCCGCGACTCTGCTTGCTGCAGGCTCCCAGCATTGGCTGGGGGCATAATGCCTATTGCCCGCAATTTGGCATTTGGCACCCCAGGGACTGGTGTCATCCGGTACGGTCTGCAACCCCCTCAGGCGGCGCAGCATGAGAGCGGGGCGCCGCGCCGGCCGCCACCTTCCCTTCCAACCAGGTTTTTTTTTTTTTTTTATTATTGTAGGATTCCGGCAGTGCCCCCTGCTAAATTGCGCCCTAGGCGGTTGCCTAGGTCGCCTTACTGGTGGCGCCGGCCCTGATCCCTGCTACAAGTCTCCTTTTCATTACATGCTTTTTCTCCTTCCTATGTTGGTGCAGTCTTGCCTACAAGTCCAAGAATACTGATGTGTGAAGGGGGAGAGTGTAAATGTGGGTGGGCCTTTCCTCCATAATTTTGTTTCCACTTACTGATCCTCCTTCTGGCAGTCCGTATTCTCATCCAAACACATATTTGATTAAATTATTATGTTTAATTTCCTAATATAAAGGGGCTTATAGAATAGCTAACATAGATCTATGGATTTGCTGGTTGTTTATTTTATCTGCTAAGTGTAACCTATCTGACTTGATCGGGTTCCATGACCTTGCAGCTTAATTATTGTAAGCATTCTATGCTGGTGTGGAGGAGGAGGAGGTGGTGGCTGTAGTGGGCGGGATGAAGAGCTGCGGAGGGGCAGACATACAGTAGATGACAATCATCCTTCAGACTCTGCTTGTAGTTTTAATCTGCATAGGACCCAGAGAAACTGGCTTCCTGGGGCAGACATAAGTATAAGGATAGAATGGTTATCTAAGTCCCATGATGCAGTAACTGAAAATGAATACCAAATTTTTGTAAAAACTAAACATCTAAAAATGTAACTTTATTTGCAAAGGAGGTTTAATATCTATTTGACATGTAAGTTTAAAAAAATGTGGGAATGGTTATTTAAGAAATTTATAATAATTAGGAGGCTGCCATAGATTTTAGTCTGTTGCACAGCCAGCGGGAGGATGCAACAAATCTTTGAAAGGCTGTGCAGGAGGAACCAAGACCAGCGATGAAAACATCAGTCTTAAGAAATGTCCCCCAAAGTCTTTTTTTGCAGAAACAGGATCACTTATGTCTGTGCATGGTATGGCAGCAGATCCTTTTAATAGTCCACAACAACCTTTTTAAACTGGAATTAAAGGGCTTCTGTCACCCCCCAAAACTAATTTTTCATTTTTGGGCATATTAAAATCCTTATTGTCCGACTATTCTATATATAGGGCTCTTACCCTGTTCTGTGTTTTCGTTTCTTTAAAAATCGTGCTTTTATAATATGCTAATTACTTCACTACCAGCAAGTAGGGCGTTTACTTGCTGCTAGCCGCCGCAGCCTCCTTTTAAAAAAACGCCCCCTCCTCCAGTTGAAATCCCGCGCCTGCGCCTTACGTGTCTTCGTTCGCCGCAGGCGCTCTGAGAGAAGGACGCTCACTTCCTCAGCACTTCCTCAGTGCAGCGCAGGCGCACTGAGGAAGTGCTGAGGAAGCGAGCGTCCTTCTCTCAGAGCGCCTGCGCCGAACAAAGACACGTAAGGCGCAGGCGCGGGATTTCAAATGCAGACAGGGCCAGCCGGAGGAGGAGAGCGCTCGCTGGCCCTGTCAAACAACTGGAGGGGCGTTTTTTTAAAAGGAGGCTGTGGCGGCTACCAGCAAGTAAACGCCCTACTTGCTGGTAGTGAAGTAATTAGCATATTATAAAAGCACGATTTTTAAAGAAACGAAAACACAGAACAGGGTAAGAGCCTTATATATGGAATAGTCGGACAATAAGGATTTTAATGTGCCCAAAAATGAAAAATGAGTTTTGGGGGGTGACAGAAGCCCTTTAAAGAGTTTGTCTCACTTCAGCAAATGGCATGTATCATATAGACAAGGTTAATACAAGGCACTTACTAATGTATTGTCATATATTAGTAAGTGTCTTGTATTAACTTTGTTTACTTGATAAATGCCATCTGCTGAAGTGCTAAAACCACTGTATGTCCATCTTTGAACACAATTTTTTGTCTCTTTAAAAATGCTTGACCATATTTCTGTGCTGATTGATTTCTCTTTTTAATGATATATCTTTATAGTGGCGAGAGAGACAACTGAAAAAACAAGGAAGAAGGTTAGATGGGAGGGTTTGTTGGAACTTCCAAATGGCCTCCCTAGGCGCCAACAGAGATGGGAGTAAAGTGAACAAAAAGGTTTATAGATTCAGATTTCAGGCAATTTTAGACTTAGTTGTTTGGTCTAAAGATAAAAATGGAGCCACTTGTATAAGTAAAAGCAGGGAAGGCAGCTACGTACAGCGTTAGTTAAAAACTGAACGCTTTTTGAAAGCCAAATTGTGTGAAAAAACAATAATAATAGGTATGGTTATAATTAGTGTTGAGCGAACAGTTCGAGCATAGTTCTGATTTTCAAAAAAGTTCAGGTTCGGGTCCGTTGTTCGGCGATTTCTTCCCGCTTTCTGAAGGGCTGCACAGCAGCCAATCAGCTAGCGTTTTACTTCTTGACCTAAGAGCCCATCACAGCCATGCCTACTAATGGCATGGCTGTGATTGGCCAAGTGCAGCATGTGAACCAGCCTCTATTTAAGCTGGAGTCACGTAGTGCCGCACGTCACACTGCTCTGATTAGTGTAGGGAGAGGACGCAGCTTCTGTGAGGGCGAGATTAGGCAGGGAAAAGTCAGCAAAAGCACCTAATGAAGTGATCGATCTACAGCTGTGAATTATTCAACTTCTGCTAGTTAATTGCTCACTGGTTTTTAGGCTACACAGAGCGTTTTTCTGTCACTTTTTTTCTGGGGTGATCAGCGGACATTTTGTGACTTGTGGTGCACCAGAACAAGCTGCCACCAAGTCCATCAATCCATCAATACTAGTTTTTTGTTATATCCTACATCAGGAGCTTCACTGTGCTTATATTGTCACCCCTAGAAACTCAGGATAGCAATTTCTATATTTTATTAAGGGGTTAAATACAATTGCCAAAATACCAATTCCCTAAATCTGGTGTTCCAGCTTTGGCTAGCCAAGTATAATACTGTCTGCTGTCTGGCAAAGGAAAGATTATTTTCTGTGGTGAAATTCAATTGCCGAAATAGCAATCCCCTAAATCTGGTGTCCCAGCACTGGCTGGCAAAGTATAATAGTGTCCGCCAAAACATATATTTTGTTCTGGGGTTGAATTCAATTGCCAATATAGCAATACCCTGAATCTAGTGTTCCAGCTGTTGCAGGCCAAGTGTTAATCTGTCCATAAAAGGGTATATTTTGTTCTGGGGTGAAATTCAATTGCCAAAATAGCAATACCCTGAATCTGGTGTCCCAGCTGTTGCAGGCCAAGTGTTAATCTGTCCGTAAAAGGGTATATTTTGTTCTAGGGTGAAATTCAATTGCCAAAATAGCAATACCCTGAATCTGGTGTTCCAGTAGTGCCTGGAAAAGTATAGTAGTGTCCACCAAAACATATATTTTGTTCTGGGGTGAAAGTCAATTGCCAAAATAGCAATACCCTGAATCTGGTGTCCCAGCTGTTGCAGGTCAAGTGTTAATCTGTCCGTAAAAGGGTATATTTTGTTCTGGGGTGAAATTCAATTGTCAAAATAGCAATACCCTGAATCTGGTGTTCCAGTAGTGCCTGGCAAAGTATAATAGTGTCCGCCAAAACATATATTTTGTTCTGGGGTGAAATTCAATTGCCAAGATAGCAATACCATAAATCTGGTGTCACAGCTGTGGCTGGCAAAGTATAATATTGTCCTACAAAACACTTATTTTGTTCTGGGGTGAAATTCAATTGCCAAAATAGCAATACCCTGAATCTGGTGTCCCAGCTGTTGCAGGCCAAGTGTTAATCTCTCCGTAAAAGGGTATATTACACTCAAGGTGTATATACAAGTGCTTAGAGGGTCATCCTCATTAACTTCAAACGCTACCATGCATCTCCCATTATATTTCTGTCCGTTAAAGGGTATATTACCCAAAGTGTTAAAATACAAATGCTGAAGGCATAATCCTACATATTTTTTCCTACGCTACTGTGCATCTCCAAGTATAAATTTGTCCATAAAAGGATACCTTTCATCCAGGGCCTAAATACTAGCCCTAAAAGAGATATTCCCCTAAATCAGTGGTTACTGCTGTGCCTGGATTAGTGTAATACGCTACATAAATAAAAGGGCAGATAGTGTTAGGTGCCTGTAAAAAAAGGTCTGAATTTGAAATCAATACATTGGGCCAAATATTTTTTTTCCTATTGTGGTGCTTGGTGAATGGTAACAATGAGGAAAACATCTAGTAAGGAACGCGGACGCGGTCGTGGTGGTGTTAGTGTACCCTCTGGTGCTGGGATAGGACGTGGCCATTCTGCCACAGCCACACGTCCTAGTGAACCAACTACCTCAGGTTCCAGTACTCGCCAGAATTTACAGCGATATTTGGTGGGGCCCAATGCCGTTCTAAGGATGGTAAGGCCTGAGCAGGTACAGGCGCTAGTCAATTGGGTGGCCGACAGTGGATCCAGCACGTTCACAACATTATCTCCCACCCAGTCTTCTGCAAAAAGTGCACAGGTGGCGCCTGAAAACCAAGCCCATCAGTCTGTCCCATCACCCCCATGCATATCAGGGAAACTGTCTGAGCCTCAAGTTATGCAGCAGTCTCTTATGCTGTTTGAAGACTCTGCTGGCAGGGTTTCCCAAGGGAATCCACCTAGCCCTTCCCCAGTGGTGGAAGACATAGAATGCACTGATGCACAACCACTGATGTTTCCTGATGATGAGGACATGGGAATACCACCTCATCGGAGTCCGCACGTCTCTGATGATGACGAAACACAGGTGCCAACTGCTGCGTCTTTCTGCAGTGTGCAGACCGAACAGGAGGTCAGGGAGGAAGACTGTGTGGAAGACGATGCAGGGGACGATGAGGTCCTAGACCCCACATGGAATGAAGGTCGTGCCACTGACATTCATAGTTCAGAGGAAGAGGCAGTGGTGAGACCAAACCAACAGCATAGCAAAAGAGGGAGCAGGGGGCAAAAGCAGAACAGCCGCCGCCAAGAAAGTTCGCCTGTTACTGGCCACCGCCACCAGGGACCGAGCACCCCAAAGGCAGCTTTAAGGAGTTCCCTGGCATGGCACTTCTTTAAACAATGTGCTGACAACAAGACCCGAGTGGTTTGCACGCTGTGCCATCAGAGCCTGAAGTGAGGCATTAACGTTCTGAACATTAGCACAACCTGCATGACCAGGCATCTACATGCAAAGTGGAGTAAACACCTGAAAAGCAAGGAACTCACTCTGGCTCCCCCTGCTCCCTCTTCAGCTGCTGCCTCGGCCTCTTCCTCCGCCTCGGGAGGAACGTTGGCACCTGCCGCCCACAAAACAGAGGATGTGCCACCACCACCACCTGCGTCACCAAGCATCTCCACCATGTCACACGGCAGCGTTCAGCTCTCCATCTCACAAACCTTGGAGAGAAAGCGTAAATTCCCACCTAGCCACCCTCGAGCCCTGGGCCTGAATGCCAGCATTTCTAAACTACTGGCCTTTGAAATGCTGTCATTCAGGCTGGTGGACACAGACAGCTTCAAACAGCTGATGTCCATGGCTGTCCCACAATATGTTGTTCCCAGCCATCACTATTTCTCCAAGACAGCCGTGTCTTCCCTGCACAACCAAGTATCCGATAAAATCAAGTGTGCACTGCGCAACGCCATCTGTGGCAAGGTCCACCTAACCACAGATACGTGGACCAGTAAGCACGGCCAGGGACGCTATATATCCCTAACTGCACACTGTGTAAATGTAGTGGCGGCTGGGCCCCAGGCGGAGAGTTCCTTGGCGCACGTCCTTCCGCCGCCAAGGATTGCAGGGCATCATTCTTTGCCTCCTGTAGCCTCCTCCTCCTACTCGGCTTCCTCCTCCTCTGCTTCCACCAGCTCATTACTGACAAACGCAGCCGCCTGTCCACAGCCAACATGGACAAGCTGACGTTCATAAAAATGAACCAGGCATGGATCCCACAGGACCTGTCCCTCCTTTGTGCAGAATAGACATTTATAAATGCCTCCCCCTCAACCATGTATTCTTGTACTCCGGGGCACTTCTTTATTGAATCCTCATTTTTTTAACTTTACCATGATCTTGCTGTGCAACCCAAAGTTGAATTAACCTCTCCTCAATCTGGGCGCCGGGGCCTAAATAACTGAAAGTGGCCTTCTCCAGTGGTGGGTGATATAACGCCTTATTCCTTGCTGTGGGACCTCTCTCCTCTGTCTGGGTGCTGGGGCCTAAATAACTGAAAGTGGCCTTCTCCAGTGGTGGGTGATATAACGCCTTATTCCTTGCTGTGGGACCTCTCTCCTCTGTCTGGGTGCTGGGGCCTAAATAACTGAAAGTGGCCTTCTCCAGTGGTGGGTGATATGACGCCTTATTCCTTGCTGTGGGACAACTCTCCTCTGTCTGGGTGCTGGGGCCGAAATAACTGAAAGTGGCCTTCTCCAGTGGTGGGTGATATGACGCATGATTCTCTGCTATGGGACCTCTCTCCAATTGATATTGGTTAATTTTTATTTATTTTTAGTGGTGATCACGAATTTTCGAATTGCGAATTTTAATCGCGAATATCGGCACTTCAAAAATTCGCAAATATTTAGAATATCGTAAGATATATTTGCAATTGCGAATATTTGGTTTTATGCAAATTTTTTATATGCAAATTTTCGCAAGAAAATAATGTCATTATTTTCGGATTGCGAAAATTCGCATAAAAAGTTTGCATACAATTTGCATAAAAATTCACATAAACTGGTATTTAAAAGGTATTTTTTAAATGCCAGTTTATGCTAATTTTATGCAAATGTTTATGCAAATTTATGCAAATAGTTATGCAAATTTTCGCAATCTGAAAATAATGACGAGATTACAAATTTACGAATTTTCGAATATATGGCGAATATTCGCCCAAATATTCGCGAAATAGCGCGAATTCGAATATTGCCCCTGCCGCTCATCACTATTTATTTTATTTTATTTTAATTCATTTCCCTATCCACATTTGTTTGCAGGGTATTTACCTACATTTTGCTGCCTTTTGCAGCCCTCTAGCCCTTTCCTGGACTATTTTACAGCCTTTTTAGTGCCTAAAAGTTCGGGTCCCCATTGACTTCAATGGGTTTCGGGTTTGGGATAAAGTTCGGGTCGAGTTCGGATCCCGAACCCGAACTTTTTTGGGAAGTTCGGCCGATCTTCTCGAACCCGAACATTCAGGTGTTCGCTCATCTCTAGTTATAATTTATCACCATAATCCGGCATGAGAATTCACATAGAACCATACAGTTTGTCTATCTACGGATCACAAGCGCCAGTCCCCAAGGTAAGTATAAAGGTATTGACCAAATTGTTGAATAAATAATAATTTGTAAGAGAATTAAAAAAGTTATAGTAGTATCAACATCAATATTAAAATCAAATGGTTGTAAGATACAACTCAGAGTCTACTCACTTCGCTGGGGGGCTGTCAATCAGGTTAAGCTCAAGACGCCTGTGACAGTACCCCCCCATCCCCCAGCCGGAATTGCGTGGAATATGTTAGAGGTTGCAGTCAGCACACATCCAGGGCTTCAATGCGTTTTGGGTTTACAGTAGATAACCCCTTCCTCAGGAGCAGAAGATAAAAACATATCTTTTGTCTTTATAGTGGTCAGGTTTAATGTTAAGAATACAAAGGTTAGAAAGAAATACAGGGTCACCACCTGGCACCATCTCTAGAAAACTCTTAATCTGCTACCTACAGTATACTCCTTCACCACTCTGCTTAGTAGATCTAAGGCTACCCCTTCATGTCCACTCTTTGGACTGATAGGCAAACAGTTTATATCTGTGGCAGGTGTGAGCTCACAGGTAACAGAGATATCAACTATAGCAGGAGTGTAGCCAGAGTCAAAGCTAGGAGAATCAGTAGAAGCTAAAACAGTGCCAAGGGGTTAATCCAGAAACCAACCAAAGTCAGTACACTGGAAGGTCTAATAGAAATGCAGAAATACAAACAGGAGACAGAAATTAAAGAATGACAGGCACTGGCAAGTAGTAAATGCCTGACTTAAATCTCCTGACTAGCTCTGGGATTAGATATTCATTGATCAGCTAACCATCTGGAACTTGGCTGATTGGCATGGCAATCCTTTTGGATTAGCAACGCGGCTGACCAATGCACCATTCTAGATCCCCCCCAAATCCACTGCACTGACCAGCGCAGTGACTGCTGGGCAGAAAAGAAGCCAGCGCTGGAATGTAGCTGGGTAAGTTCCTAACAGTTCCTTTTTTTTAACCAGTATCCAAACCCCTACATAGCCTTAGATAAATTAATAAAATTCTAGATGACTCGGCCACCACTAGGGGCAGTTTAGGAGCTTACTGACCAAAAACACAATAAATAAGTATGCAGTAATCTCCTAACCTCCCTTTAGTGGTGGCTGCAGGTAGATAGAATTTTTTTTTCAGATATCAGAGTACTGCAGGCAAATAGGGTTCTGTTTTAGGTGCTAATAGTGAACAATCACTTTAATCTTCCATCCCTAACCTTAATGCCACAAAAATAAATCTTTGGTTTTGTCAATTTTATTTTTAGTGAAAAATGACTATTCAATTTTATATGATTAAGATCTATTACATGGAGTAATTGAAGACTGCCAACTGCTCCACTGAGAAAAACGAATTATCCATTGGAAAATGCCTACTGATTTTAGAGAAAACCCTTAGGATCTATTTTCCATACAAAGATTCAGCCTCACGTAACCTCACTTATAGAATGCTAATTGCCTTATATATATCATGCTCATCTTAATTGGTGGAGATTCTACGTAACCTACAAAGCAAATACACCTCACATGGGAAGGTGAACTTGGAAAGCAAACTACTCTATTTTGTCTTCGCTATTCCAGAGATTCTGCTGCTAACAGTAGAATAAATTATGCAAAGTATCATACCTAACATTAAACATCTAAAGGAGTCAAGGGCTGCTCTTGAAATGCATGCCTCTAAAAGACCGTTACTTCAAAGACAGCATGATCAAAGTCTACAAAAATTCTCAAAGGACACCCAAATATATGCAGAAGGGGGACTGTCTCCACTGCTAACAATGAGTGTTTGGTTATTTGCTTTGTGGATGTTTTATAATACTTTATTATGCATTGGAAATGTCTTAATTTAACTGTGACAGTTTGAACGCTACCTATTTCACCTATTTCACAGTAAATCTGGCACATAATTTTGGTTGGGGCGGGGGAGGTAAAGAGAAAAAAAAAGATTTAAAAAGAAGTTAGTTTTCATTTCATAATTCACTACAAGGCAACGTGGCCCGGTGACAGCTATAGAGAGAACGAAATTAAATAGATTTGTTACTGTCCCATCGGACGGATGCTTACATGGCTGTTAATTTTTTTTTTTTTATCCTCATTTTGAGATTACGTGATTAAAGTCATATATTCTGTAATCTTAAAGGCTCAATCTCTCTAAAACCATGACGGCGTGCTATTTAATTTTTCCGGAGCCACTGCAGCGCTGACAGCCGCGTCACAAAGGCTACAAAACTGTGCTTTGTTCTTTAAAGATAAGTATTTATAGTCCATCATGAGACCGCTTGTAGCGGCAGACATGAATGATGTGTGCTTTGTGTGAAGAAATGTTTAATTGCCGCCGGATGAGACTGACGATGGTGCCTGGACCCTGATAAAATGTCTAGTGAGGTTGTTAGGATCATGATACCATTGTGTCACCGGCCGTCCTTCAGTGTTTGTCTGTGCTCTTTGTTCTGCAAGGCCTATTTACCTAATTTATCAGTCAAATAAAGCCGCAGCGTGGAAGGAGGACTGCTGATGTGTACTCTATGTTCTGCCTTCATAGAAGTCTCATGAAAGTTTTACAAAAGTATGACGCAAACCACTAATTACTGTGAGGACTGTTGCAAAGGCTGACTTATATGGGACCTCTACATGGGCTGCAGTTCAACCTAATATGACATGAATACAGGAATATATTCTTAAATGAACAGTTTCAAAAGGGGCATAGATGCCTGTGATGAGAACATAGTCCTGCCACTTTACAAATCACTAGTCAGACCACACATGAAGTACTATGTACAGTTCTGGGCTCCTGTGAACAAGGCAGACATAGCAGAGCTGGAGAGGGTTCAGAGGAAGGCAGCTAAATTAATAACTGGAAGGGGTGGACTACAGTACCCTGAAAGATTATTAAAATTAGGGCTAATAACTTTATAAAAAAGACGACTGAGGGGAGATCTACCGTAATTACGATGTATAAATATATCAGGGGTCAGTACAGAGATCTCTCCCATCATCTATTTATCCCCAGGACTGTGACTGTGATGAGGGGACATCCTCTGTGTCTGGAGGAAAGAAGGTTTGTACATAAACGTAGAAGAGGATTCTTTACGGTAAGAGCAGTGAGACTATGGAACTCTCTGCCTGAGGAGGTGGTGATGATGAGTACAATAAAGGAATTCAAGAGGGGCCTGGATGTATTTCTGTAGTGTAATAATATTATAGGCTATAGCTACTGGAGATGGGTCATTGATCCAGGGAGTTATTCTGATTGCCTGATTAGATTCGGGAAGGAATTTTTATCCCCTAAAATGAGGAAAATTGGCTTGTTCCTCACAGGGTTTTTTTTGCCTTCCGGTGGATCAACATGCATGATAACAGGCTGAACTGGATGGACACATGTCTTTTTTCAGCCTTATAAACTATGTTACTATGTTTGTTCTGTCTTTTTACATGTTCACACAGTGTGTAGTCTGACATTTAGCATAAACATTTCCTTTCTTCCAAATTAGAGGACTGTTCTTTGTAGTCTAACTTGCTTATTGGTCAACAGGTCATACATGTGATTAATTTATTGATTACATATGATTGATTGATTGATTGATTGGTAAAACAGGATAGATATACAGTATAAATATTAAGCATGGATAGCATGTACTATAACATTTGCATTGACAGTGAACTGACTGAACAGTTCTGCATCACATATTGTCCTTGAAACAAAGGTAGATCTCTCACCAGATATGCATTTACAAGGATGGTAGAGTTTGTGAAGAAGATATGCAAAAGGACATCTCTGAACTGTGTCCTGAAGACTGGAGACTTCTCTTTCCCAGAATGCTTTACACTCCAACAATGCAGTGCACCACCCACAATGCAGTAGTATTATAACAGGAAAAACAAAGTATATTACAACTTAACACCGCTAAATGGTGATATAACCACACTTCAGAAATACCAAGACTGAGGCAGACGTGATCTGTAATGATTCTCTAACCCTGCTGGGCAGAACAATGTTACTATGTTACTTAGTAGTGTTGATCACGAATTTTCGAATTGCGAATTTTCGAATTGCGAATTTTAATTGCGAATATCGGCACTTCGAGAATTCGCGAATATTTAGAATATCGCAAAATATATTCGCAATTGTGAATATTCGTTTTTTTATATGCAAATTTTCGCAAGCAAGAAAATAATGTCATTATTTTCTGATTGCGAAAATTCGCATAAAAATTAGCATAAAATTAGCATAAAAATTTGCATAAACTGACATTTAAAAGATACATTTTAAATACCAGTTTATGTGAATTTTATGCAAATTCGATGCAAATTTTTATGCGAATTTTCGCAATCAAGAAAATAATGACTGGAGATTACGAATTTGCAAATTTTCGAATATATGGCGAATATTCGCGAAATATCGCGAATTCGAATATTGCCCCTGCCGCTCATCACTATTACTTAGTCACTAAAGCTTTTCTGCTCTGCCTCACAGAAGGATCCACCAACTTGGCGACTCCTAATAGGCCCTATGGACCCCTTAATGGCTAAAATATAAGAAAATGATGACCTGTCACAGGAAATAAAATAAAATGAAAATGTAAAACGTTATAGCTGGTAACCAACATATAATTGATAAACTTGTTCTGGATATTAACGAGCAAAATACTTCAGTAGTGAAATGGTTAAGCGCTTTGTTGATTCATTATGTTCTACGTTACCATAGCCATTATTCTTTTTAATATAATTTGCAGATGATTTCCACCACTTTCTACCTTACAAGAGGTGTTTTATTTAATTTCCCCTGTTAACAAGATTAAATACTGTTAGCGAGCAAGCGCGGTTCAGACAATTTATAACACAACAATACGGGAAGTGCAAACTTTCCAGCAGGTTATCAATACTGCTCTTTCTTTGTGCTTGTTATTTACAGTGTAGGCAGCAAAATACACAGGAACCACAGTGGGGGTTTCTATTAGTTGTTTCCTGATAAAGGTTTTCCATTTAAAGTTGCTATCAACTCCAATTTCATTCTTCTTTATTTTTTGTGTTGTGCACTGTGAATAGCACCAAAACAGAATTGTGTTTCCTGCTGAAAGCTAAGGCATTGTAGAAAAGTCTAACAAAATAATTATTTCTGTAAATAAGGTATTTACACAAAGAAATACACATTAGTGGAGCTATATTAATGAATATATTTGATTGGAGAGGTTATTTTGTATGTTGTCTCCCAGGCTACCACGTGTTTGCCCACCATAGGATTCAGAATGTCCACCACAAAACCGATGATATATGCCTAGGGCACAAGGGTAGAAATATTGGCCCACTGTTCTTTGCAGAATTGTCTTAATTTGGTTACACTGGAGGGCTTTTAAGCCGAGTTAAAGGGGTTGTGCAGGAGTTTAGGAGTTTGCAGCAGTCATCAATATCTGATAAGCAAGGGCCCAAAACCGGGCACCCATGCCAATTAGCTGATGAAGGAGGAGGCAGCTCTCCCTGCAAGTACTGCATCCTGTTCATTACATTGCACTTTGTCTCAGAACATTATACAGTACGGTGTAATGACAAGTACTTCCTCCAGTCACTTGAATGCAGTGAATACTTGTATTTACACTACGCCACCACTCCAGAGGAAGCAACACTTGCATGCCGCCTCCTCTTCCATTAGCTGATCAGCGTGGCAGCTGGGTGTTGGACCCCTGCTGATCAGATATTGATGAACTATCCTAATGATAGATCTATCTATATATATATATATATATATATATATATATATACCAAGTCAGATATGAGGCAGCACTCCGATGCATAAGGTGGTGACCCAAAATTTATTCCAAAGCTACGTTTCTGCCTTCTCAATGAGGCCTTTGTCAAGCTTGACAAAGGCCTCATTGAGAAGGCAGAAACGTAGCTTTGGAATAAATTTTGGGTCACCACCTTATGCATCGGAGTGCTGCCTCATATCTGACTTGGTATATTTGGGGAAGATTGACCGTTTTCCTGAGGAGTTGCACCCGCCAATACTTGAACAGTGCTGCTATTTTCTGGAGTATTTATATATATATATATATATTTATATATATATATATATAGATAGCTGCACAACCTCTTTATTGTCTTGCCATAGCATCTCAATTGGTTTAAGTCAGGACTTTCTTGGTCTACTCCAGAAACCTTTTTTTTTTAGCTATTCAGAGGTGGACTTGCTTATGTACTCTGCTGATTAGCCAAACTGCACCCTAAGGATTTTCTGATAGAGAGCAGAATTCATGGTTCCATCGATTATGACAAGACTTCCAGGTCCTGCAGAAGCAAAGCAGCAACAGACAATCACATTACCAACCTTCTATGCTTTACTGTTTGTTTGATGTTCTTATGGGGAGATGTGGTGTAGGTCAGATGTACCAGGCCCCATGTCTTCCAAAAACATCCACTTCAGACTTATCATTTCACAGAATATTGTCCCTCAAGTTTTAAGCGGTCATCCAGATGTTTTTTTGGCAAATGCAAAATAAGCCTTGGTGGTTTGCACTTTGCAGTTCTCCTAAAGATGCAATTTTTGCCCAGTGTCCTTCTTATTGTGGAATAGTGCACATTGACTTTAATTGAGGTGTGTGAGTCCTGCAGCTCTTTAGATGTTTGTCTGTATTTTTTGTGACCTTGTGGATGATTTGTCAATGCGTTCTTGGTGAAATTTTGGTAGGCTGGCCACTTCTGGGAAGGTTCACCACATTTCCAAGTTTTCTCCATTTGTGGATCTCACTATAGTTCACTTGAATTTCAGAGCCTTAACAATGGCTTTGTTACCAAACTGTTAGATTTCAATGATTGTGTTTCTCATCTGTATTAGGATCTCAACAGGTCTGCCAATAATTATACCCGGGTGTGGATAGTGAAACTAAACCAGATTGTCAATTGAATTTGGTTGATTTAGTAGCTACAGTAAGGGGGCAACTGCTTTTTCACATAGAGCTTAACAGCATTTTAATTCAATAAATGAAATCATCTTTTAAAAACAGCATTTTGTGTTTTTTGGATTATCGTTGTCTAATACTAAAATAGTTTGATGATCTGAAACATGCAAAAATAGGGATTATTGGTCAAATACTTTTTCATAGCACTGCATTTTTTAGGCCAGAGGATCATGTAAAACTATTTTTACAAACTGTATGATAGTGGTTACCTGGAATAATAAAAACAAAAAATTACACTGATTCTAAGTCTTGTCTGCAGTCTTTCTTCCTTAACTTTCAGACACCCTGATATTCACTTTGCAGTCTGCTCCTAGTTTCAAACTTTTCTCATATGAGCATGTCCCTCTAAGTAATAAATGTAGAATCTGGGGTCAGTGTATTTATTGCAGACTGCCTTGAGGGTGCTTTCTTCCCTATCTGCAACCTGTGTGATCTATCCTTCTTGGATCCTCTCACGCTTCTCAACATGAACCTGCATGTACAACCTTCTGCTGCTATCACTAACATTGAGAGAAGGGAGGGGGAGAGCAAAGAGAGACATCAGATTCTGTAAATCTTGCAGATATGGAAAGAACACACTCTGCAGAAGCAAAATGGTGGGACATTTTTAAAGAAGACTGTTTAGAATGATGCTTCATTTAGGAAGCAAAAAATATATATATCAGTGGAAAGTTGTCCATAGCCATTTATTTGCAACATGGTCTAAATAATTTTTTTGTAGAAGAAGTAAATTATGTTTGTGTCCAGGTCATAGGGCTATTTTCTCTAATCACATAGACAGCCTCTGTGATCAAAAGCCTTTTTATAATGTTAGCCTTGAAAAATATTATCTGCGCAGAAACAGTTATTTTTCACCCTTTATGTGCAATTTATCATTTGAGTTAATCTTTACTTACATAAACTTACAACACTAATAACATGCTACATTTACAAAAATGCTAAAGTATCATTGCTTTAATTTTAGCATTTGATCTGTACTTAACTAATACGATGCTCAATAAGATGATGACTTGTGGTATATCCTTGTGTAGAACATACAGAAGCATGTTTATGGCTTGTCCCTTACCCTATATCTTCTCTTCTTGTCATACGGATAGGATTGCCATTTACAAAAAATAAATAATAAATGTAACCCGTACATTACATTGCATTTTATGGCTCCATCTGCCGTTCATTTCCTGCCGTGACTTACACTAAATTAACTTTCAAGCTGTCCTTCAAAAGAACATCAGGAGAGTTTTATGTTCTTGCAGAAAGAGGTTTATATCTTTAGGTGGTAGATGTGTGAAACAATATGGATTTTGACTCTTTGACTCATAGGGAGCCACTTCCACAAGGTAGCTAGATGTTTCTCTTTCCTTGGGAGATACCTCTTTGCAGTTATATGGACTGTAACATGCCTGCTTTAGGTTGATGGACAGTGGTGCACCACCAATGAGGCCAGAGAGGGGCAGCTGAATGGCCATAGGCTGAAGGGAAGGGCCTAAGTTAAGAAATTGGCATTAGGGGGGGGGGGGCGCTGTTTCAGTTGTTGCCTCAGGCAGCAGAAAGGATAGGTGCACCCCTGGTCATGGACAAAGCACAGCTGAATTGAGACATTTTTCATGATATTACTGAGGATCAGTGTTCTTTATTTCTAGAGTGCAGGTAAATCTATATTATCTTATCTTTGGCTCTGCTATACTGTGACTCAATAAATTTATCTGTAGTTCGGAAATAAAAACCACTGAGACAACACAGTACAATAAAGGCAATTTACACGGCCAGTGATCTGTAAGAGACATTTGAACTAATGTTCATTCGCCCATTATCTATTCTGTGGTTGTTCAGTAAATCTTTTGGTTTATGGCAAGTATGTGCGCTATATAGATATTTTGTTACATGTGTATGTGAATATTTTCTCTGTATCTTGGATAATACAGTGGTCCCTCAAGATACAATGGCCTCAGGATACAATATTTTCAACATACAAAGGTCTTTTCTGACCCTTCGTAAGTTAAAACTAGACTCAACATACAATGCCTCAGACTCAGATACAACCAATCAAGGCCACTTCTCTGGTAAAATAGTTGAATTAGTTGATAGTTAGCAGATATTCCTGACTGTTATATGTAAGGTTTATCTTAGTTATCTACTTATTTTTCTTCAATCTTTATTTTCTCCTAACTTGGATGACATTTTGTGGCTTTGGAACCAATTACTCAAGTTACAATGGTTTCAACATACAATGGTCTTCCTGGAACCAATTAATATTGTAACTTGAAGGACCGCTCCGTATATGTGTAGTGATGAAAGTTCTCTGAGTAGTCAGACTTGGGAAAACCACAGAAAACCACAGAATCTATGATCTGCAAACGAATTTTATTCTAGGGGAGGGACAGCCATCTAGCAGCAGATATTAAGTGTAGCAGGCCATCTCTCTCTGCCGTAGAAAAATGCGAGATCTCGTGAGAGTTTAAACACTCAGGTGAGATCTTTCCTCTGAATTTTTTTCCATTAGAGGTGTGATGACTAATCCCCCAACCAAAGATCATAGTTGCAACCTTTCATCTAAACTTGGTTTCTCAATTTTGTCCAGGAAAAAGAGAAAGCATTCACTCTTCATGTGCCCTGTGACTATGTCCTTGCCACAAATTTGGTGGTTTGAGCTGGACAAGTCATCCGCTACTTCGTTGGAGTGTCTGTGTACACATTGTGCCCTCAAGTCTAGATTGTGATGCAGAGTCCATCTTCATATCTCCAGGGCTTCCTTGCTCAGATTTATTAATTTTCTACCCCCATTTTTGTTCACATCCTACATTCGTTCTGTTGTCCATTTGTACCATAACCAATCGGTGTAAGGGTAACAGAGAGGTTATCTTCTGTAAACCAAGCTTTGCTACTTACAGTTCCAACAGATTGATATGGAGATTGATCTACACAGCCTTCCATTTCCTTCTCACTGCTGTCTGTTGTGAAAAAGTCCCCCTACCCTTTTAGGGACGCATCTGAGGTTATCGTCTGTGTCTTGTCTTACGGAACAAGAACTTTGGAAAGGGAAGATAAAATAATTCTATCAGTTCTCTTCTGACTTCTGGAATTAAGTATACCTCTAAGGTTCACTGTTTTCTGAGTCTCAAAAGATTGCCTAATCAGAGTTGTGTCTGGCGACACAAAAAATGTATGGTTTAGAAAGCTGGCTGCATAGCTACTCACTTTGGCATTAGGCTGCCTGTTGTTTTCAGGGGCACAGGTTCTTTGGATAGAGCCTGTTTGACAGATTACTTTCAACCATTTTTCTTTTGGAACTCCTATAGTAAAATTTATCATATCCAAAGTGAACCCTAAAAAGGTTAAGCACTTTATAGGGACGAGTATAGACTTTTCCATGTTCACACATAATACTCCATCCGCAAACATGTTTTTGTATTTTCCCTTTAGGGTTAATAGGATTTGTAAGGCCACATGAAAGACTGTAATGCATGTTATTCCTGATGTTTTCAAGTCAGAAATTAGAACCTTCATTTATGTGCGTAAGGAGCATTGGAGGCCAAACACCAGGATATTTCAGTGGTAAATCTCCCCTTTACATTTGAATTGTCGTAGATGCCTGTGTTTTTGAGAATAGCATGAAAAGCATCTTTTATGTCTATCTTTTTAGATAAATGTTCTTCTGGAGAAGGTAACGTAAATCTATCATGCTCCATATGCAACAGAATTTCTTTAAAGCCTTTAGATTTAAGACTGGGCTGATATACCCATCAGGTTTTTGAACTGGAAACATTTTATTTATCCAACCCCTTTTCTCTTTGTCTATTTTGGATATTTTTACTTGGGCAAGAACAGTGATAGTGTATTATAGATAGTAATGTCGTTAGAAAACAAGGTTCTAGTAATAGATAGTGGAGCAGCATCTATTTCTGGGACATTTAGGCCCTTAATGTCAGGAATTTTTATAAAATGTCTGAGAACTAAATCATCCCCTTTAACCAAAGAGGAACGAAAGGCCAGTTGAGCAAACTCTCTCACACCCAAAAATTGAGATATGGACCATCTGTGAGAAAACAATTTGGATGGTAGGGTCCACCTCAGACTGAGACCAACAGCAGCCATGTTAATATAATTCCTGTTGTGAGGCAAACGTTTCCGCATCCCAAATATCAGTGACATTGACATTGTAATTTTTTCTTAGCCGCTGGTGACAGCAGCGCTATTACCTGTGGTCCCTCTCCTGTATAACGTTTCCGCATTCCAAATATCAGTGACATTGACTGTAATTTTTTTGCACATACACTTAAAGAAACTGCGCTACTGTATGTGTGACATACTTGCAAGCATATATACCATTTAATATGATGAAGGTGAGCAGTAAAGGACAGGGAAGTGGCCGTGCTGCTGATGGAGCATGCAGAGGCCGTGGCCCTGGGCGCGGTGAAACGGTGCCTGCTGGCAGAGCCCAAGAAACACACTCATCCACAATACCTAGCTTCATGTCCCAGTTTGCTGGGCGGCACAGGACACCACTCTCAAAGTCAGACCAGTGCGAGCAGGTGGTCGGTTGAATTGCAGCAGATAATGCTTCCAGTCAGTTAAGCATCACCCTGTCTTCCCCAAAGTCCAGTCTCATTAGCCAAGAGTGTGATCAACAGAATGAGTGTTGACCACAACAGAATCCTTACCCTGGTCCTCCTTCCTCCTTGACTTCTCTACTCCACCAGAGGAAAGCGGCTGAACATAAAGGCACTTTAAATGTCGCTTTTATGGTGTATTCCCATGCACCCCTTCCACCACAAAAAAGGGTATATGGTTTAATGTTCCTTTTCTTGTCCTCCTCCTCCATTATATCAACATGCTTATTAGACTGCCCTCGCTCCTAATATTTTAGAGGGTCAGCTCAGCAGCAGACCCTCAACCATAATTTTTTCGATGGTGAGCTCAGCAGCAGGCCCTTGCCCATAATTTTTTCAATGTTCAGTTCAGCAGCAGGCCCTTGCTCCTAGAGTTTTTGAGGGTCACCAGCAGGCCATCAATCGTAATTTTTCAAGGGTGTATGATGCCCTCCTTTATATGTAATAAAGTGTGTATTGTATTGCTGGTTCCTTGTAATTTTTGGAAGCCCTTTCACTTAGTGCATAGGGTTTATGAGTGTAGGGGTCCCACTACCTGAACAATTGTACTACAATGTGAATGAGGCCCTCCTTTATGTGATATAGAGGTTGTATCGGAGTGCCTCTTCCTTGTAATTCTTGGCAGCACTTGCACTTTATATACAAGTAAATATACAGGAAAGAATGTTTCCTAACAATGTTTCCTCTAAAATCGATTTTATCTTTGGTTTTGTGTGTATTATTGTCAGTATGCAAAATTGGCGTACTACTCGGACAACATTGTTCCCAGCTGCGAGCCCTGGAGTCCAAGAAGCATCCAGACATCCACCACATGCTGTTCCAGAACCATTTCAGTGGTGTTTCCATCAATTTTTCACCTTTTCCTGGGATCCAGACACCCTCCCCTCTTCAGAGCAGGGGGTGCCTGGTTTCATGCTCTGGTTCTCCCATTGACCTCCATTGTGCTCGGGTGCTCTGTAGAGCACCCGAGCATCCTGATGTGTTCGGCCCGAGCACCCTAGCATTCCGAGGTGTTCTACTCGAGCACCCGAGCACTTTGGTGCTCAATCAACACTACTGAGGAGGGATATTACCTCAGAGTCTGAATGCAATTGCTAAAATACATCAGCTCTGTGTATCTTTCTAAATCTAATTTCCTCATCTGAAGAAAAAGATGCGGGGGATGGTTGATGTTTTTGGGATCCCCTGAGTGATTTGTTTGAATGTCCCCACTGACATGGATGCTGCTCTTGAGCAAGAATCTGCTTCCATCCCCATCGCTAGCTTGCCCAAGACTTTGCCGTGAGATCTCACTTAACTGTTTATGAGATCTTGCTTTTTTCCAATGGCAGTGAGAGCCATCCACCTACAGTATACCTAATAGCTGGTGCTAGGTGTCTGCCTCCTGCCAAAGAGTAAAAACCCTCCCCTTTACAATGTCTGCATAATGGACCAAGCAAGGTTAATGGGGGTTCACCATTTTTTTTTATTTTATTTAATTTAACAGGGAGTCGGGGGCTATGTAAAATGAAAAAAATAAAATAAAAATCCTTAAATGGGTTGTATCACTTCAGCAAGTGGCATTTATCATGTAGAGAAAGTTAATACAAGGCACTTCCTAATGTATTGTGATTGTCCATATTGCTTCCTTTGCTGGCTGGATTCATTTTTCCATCACATTATACACTGCTCGTTTCAATGGTTATGACCATTCTGCAATCCCTCAGTGGTGGTCATGCTTGCACACTATAGGGAAAAGTGTTGGATTCTCTGGTGGCCAGGACCATGGGAGCTCACATAGACTGGTGCATTTTTCTATAGTGTGCAAGCACGACCACCACTGATGGATTGCAAGGTGGTCATAATTGCAATTTTCTGAAGTGACACAACCCCTTTAACTTTCGAAATGGCCCACCAGTTCTAAGCTGCTAAAATCCTCTCTGTGCCTGTACTATTCATGTTATGTTCATCACCCATGTGACTACAGCAGCCAGTCACTTTCCTCAGTGGTCATGTGTGCCTGAAAAGCTGTGATCACTGAGGCCAGTAATTGGCTGCAGTGGTTATCAGAGCGGTGTGAGCTGGAGCGCCTGTGTTTAAGTAACCCTCTGACAAATTGTTCAACATCTGGTATTTATCAATGGACACTAATTCTGTCAACCAACATCAGAACTTACAGGTCATGAGCAGCGCCATGAGAACTCAATAGAGGGTGTTTGTATAGCAATTACCTGCAGCGGTTGTTGTTATATTGTAGGCTTTAATATTGTCATTTAATGTAATTACGTTACAGTTGTAGATAATTGAAATAAATTTATACATTTATGTTTTGCGCACTTTCTCAAAACAGTTGGGTAATTGCATTTTAACTAATATAAAAGATAAATTAAGCTGTATATTTTCATTTGAGTGTCTTGAATTAATAGTAATATTTAAAATTATTATTATAATAAATAATCACCACTATTAAAGGGGTTGTCTTCTCCTTTACTACCGATGGCCTATCAATTATCTAATCGGTTGGGTCTGACACCCCACACCCCCAGCCATTTGAGAGTTGCCTCAGTGCCACAATTGAGCATTAGCACGACACAGCTCCGTCCATTGTACAGTGGACAGAACTTCTAACTGCAGCACTGTTCCCATTCACTTCAATGGGAGCAGTACTGCAGTAACCAGTTCTGTCCACTGTACAATGGACGGAGCTGTGTAGTTCCGATTTCTGATTGAAAGGTGATCGTGGAGGTGCGGGGTGTCCGACCACCACCAATCAGATATAGATGGCCTTCAACTGCTTTCAGAGTACATGTAGTAAACTCAGATTCAGGCAACCAGTTTTCTACAGTGCAATGGCTACAGGCAGGGGCTTAATAAGCAACTCTTGGGTCCCATGGCGAAATGTTTAATGGGGTCCTATTCCAACTCTAGCAGGAGGTTTATAACTTGAAAAGCTTGAAAAATGTTTGGCCTCCCTTAAGCAAAGGAATAATGCACACAGGGATGTCACAGTTCAGGAATAATACACACAGTGATGTCATAGAATAGAGATAATACTGTATACATGATAATATCGTAGACAGGAAAAGTAAGCTTAGAAGTTATTCATTCTCAAATTAGCATAGAAAAAAATCATAAAACTATGAAACAAAAGAGGGACAATTCAGTGATGTCATAGTAGAGGAATAATGCAAAAAGTAATACTGCAGAGAATGGATGAAGCACAATGCAGATGTAAAACATGGGGCTCCAAGACTAATTCTAGCATGGGGCAAATTTGATTTTCCTATGAAATTTCATCTATTCTCTATATATTATGTATCTCTCTTTCTATGCATCATATTGTGTATAAATCAGCAGAACGGCGGGTTTTCTGTACTGACTGTTGTATCTGAAAGTTCATTTGTAACATGTAATCACAATTTTGCACTTGGCTTACTTCTTATATGTAGGAGATTTAGAGAGAAGGATTCAAATGCCATGGCCAATTATAGTCTTTGCAGACTTCCATTTGTAAATTCTTAAACAACCCATCCCTGATCGATTCTAATTGATTTTACCTGTCTGCGGTGATCCAGATGGGAGATTTTCCCCTGAAGCCGTCACTTGGATGAAAAAAAAATATATGTAATTCTAATCTGCAGTGTCAGGCCTCGTAGTGACAATGTTATAGTTTATTTTCAGCAAATGTTCTAGGATTAATGTAATTGTACGTCACCATAGACAGGACACCTTACCAGGCTTACTTTTACTGGTTTCTAGGCTTTTACACATCTTACTGGCTGGAAAACATAAATATGCTTGATATATAAATTCACCTTTTCAAGGGCATTATGTTTACTAATTAAAATTAGGGTTATTCACTTTAGAAAAAAGACGACTGAGGGGATATCTAATAACCATATATAAATATATCAGGGGTCAGTACAGAGATCTCTCCCATCATCTATTTATCCCCAGGACTGTGACTGTGACGAGGGGACATCCTCTGCGTCTGGAGGAAAGAAGGTTTCTACACAAACATAGAAAAGGATTCTTTACGGTAAGAGCAGTGAGACTATGGAACTCTCTGCCTGAGGAGGTGGTGATGGTGAGTACAATAAAGGAAATAAAGAGGGGCCTGGATGTATTTCTGGAGTGTAACAACTTGCAGGATAACAGGCCGAACTGGATAAACAGATGTCTTTTTTCGGCCTTATAAACTATGTTACTATGAAATGAGACTGATATAAAAAAGTGACTTGCAGAAATAAATCAGTGTAGATACTTATGCTACTGTTTGTAAACTTTCTCTACTGTGAAAAATGCATTTTTTCAGGAGGTTCCCCTGAGGATAAGCTTAGCACAGGTCTGAATGTTCTCATCAGGGGTAGAAATCTGTGTTGGTAAGCCCAACCTCAGTTATTGATTATTGTATACTAGTACTGAGGCTTTAGGAAAGATTGTGCAAAAATATGGACTGTCAAAAAAAAAATAAAAAATATATATATATATATATATATATATATATATGTAATAAGGCTGATGAGTTTGCCTGTATTTGTGGGAGGGGCGGAGTCCTTCATAACCCAGGCACAGCCTCACCCCCTGATGCGCGTTCACAGGCACCCCTCCCTCCCCTTTTTTAATTCTTTTACATAGGGTATGCCCCCTTTTAGGCCTACCCTCGGCAATGGCAAAGAGCACAATTCAGCCATTCATCAGGTCATCTAAGCCATGACCAGCTAGGTTAGTCTTGGTGTCATCTCACCAGGGCCCTCAGGTACTCCGTGGCCGTAGCCATGACCACAAATATATATATATACAGATGTTTTCGTTCCTTACCTTTACTCTTGATTCAACATATTCTCAAGTACAGGGGCGGACTGAGCGGTCGGGCACTTCGGACGTGGTCTGAGGGCCCGGCCGGGAAGGGGGCCCGCCGCTGCCCATAAGCTCTAGAAGACTGAAGCATGCAATTGCGCACTAGCGGTCACGACTCACGGGTGAATTTTCGGGTGACCGGTAGTGTGCAAGTATATGCATCAGTCTTCTAGAGCTGCCTACTTATCACCTATGGGTGGGGAAGGGTTATCTTTTCTCACCAACAATCCAGATCATCACCGGGCAGAGGCAGGCAGCCGCAGGCTATGGGGCCCGGCGGCTGGATTCGGAGCAGGAGCAGCTACGCCTACTTTAGTCATGCCGGGAGGCGGGGCCTGTCAGCCGGAGCTACAGTGAGGAGGAGAGGAAGGGCTGGCAATGATGTTCACTGCGGCGCAGAGGCGCGCCGTCGCGGTGACGTCAGTAGTCACGTGACGTTGCTGACGCCACCGACGTCAGCAACGTCACGTGACTACTGACGACCGCCTCCCGGCATGACTAAAGTAGGCGTAGCTGCTCCTGCTCCGAATCCCCGCCGCGCTGAGGCCGGATTTCTTATTCTTATCAACCCTGCGCTGCGCCTCACAGACAGTCTGAGATGAGTCACAGAAGAACACACAAGACACGCGGTGCCAGCACCACACCACGCGTCCACCTGCCTGCTGTTTCGGCCCAGAGTAGAGTGTGCTGCTCCTCTGCTGCAAGTTCTGCAACTGAAAGTGAAGTGACTACAGTAAGGTAGTATTTGAATATTTGAATAATGACAGCTGAGTGAGTAACTGACACTTAAAACAAGGCTGATTGATGTGTATGGACTTGGTGACTAGTGAAGACCCACTAGACCAAGTTCCAATCTGGCACAAGCTACTGCAGGCTGCAGGCAGCGTACATTGCTTAAAAAACAAAGTTAATGCTGGTTATGGCCCAACTTAGGTCATTGGATTGGCTTTTTGCTGTGGACAGAGGTCAGCAGGGACACCATGACCAGTTTGTGGGCTATACAGCCCCATACAGCAAGTCATGATGCCTTGTGATCGATGTGTTCTTCTTAGGCCACGGCCACCTAAGAACACACAAGGCATCATGACTTGCTGTAGATGGGGCTATATATCCCACAGAACGGTCATGGTCTCCCTGCTGACCTCTGTGAGTGAAGACCCTAGACCAAGTTCCAATTTCTGGCACAAGCTACTACAGGCAGGCAGGGTAAATTGCTGAAAAATACATGTAAAGGCTGGTTGTGGCCCAACTTGGGTAATTGGAGGGGCTTTCTACAGTGGACAGAGGTTAGCAGGGAAGTGCGTGACTGCTCATTCTGCCGCTGTTTGAAACAAATGGAAAAAGGTGTCCAGCTCTGATAACATTTTCTTTTATATAATAGAAAACCTATTTTCCATGAGCCATAACTTTTTATATTACCAGTCACATAGCTGTATGAGGGCTTATTTTTTGCGAGACAAGTTGTACTTTCAAATGCCATTAATTGTGGCATAAAATGTAGTGGGAAGCAGTAAAAAATTCCAAATGGGGTGGAAATGGAAAAACTAGACAATTCCTACACAGTTTTAGGGATTTTGTTCCTACAGCGTTTTGTTTATGGCAAAAATGGCCCATTTACTTCATTCTCTGGGTCAGTACGATAAAAACAAGACCCCATATGTATATGGTTTTTATGTCAAAAGACTGATAAAAAAAATAATATTATCAAAAGTTTAAATTTGTTTTAATCACCACATTCTGACCCCCATAACTTTTTATACTTATGTCTACTGAACAGTTAAGGGGCTCATATTTTGTGGAACAATCGGGCCTTTTATTGCCATTTTGGATTGTGCGTGACTTTATAATCAAATTTTATTAAAATTTTTGGTTTAGAGAAGTAATAAAAAATGGCAAATCACCCATTTTGATTCTTTTTCCGTTCTGCCATTTCAGGTATTGGAATTTTTTTGTTCTATTTTAATAGTATGAGCATTTTCGGTCGGGGTGATACCCATGATATTTATATGTTATTGTTATTTAGGTATTTATATTTTTAATTATAGCCAGCCCCAGAGCCAGCCAGGCCTCAGGCTCAGTCAGAGCCAGCCAGGCCCAGAGCCAGCCAGCCATAGGCCTACAGCCAGCAAGCCCACAGCCTGCCAATCAGCAAGCCACAGCCTGCCAGCCACCAACCGTAATTAAGGTAGGAGCCAACTTGGCCTAGGTATCAGTGAGCTATGTTGTGTTGTTATATTGTGAATAGGAACCATAGTGTTGGAGAGACTCCCTCTAGGACCCATTAGACGCCATTGTAGTCTCTAATGTGACCTGGGGGTACTCTTTCTAAAACACTCTCTGAGATGTCCTCTGCCAGAAAGGCCGCCTTGATGGCCCATTAGAAAGAGTCCCTCCGTTGTAGTCTCTAATGGGGGCTGGAGGATTGTTTCTAATGGACACTGAGATGGCATCTGTAATAAAGACCCCCATCCAAGTCTATTAGACTGACTCCATTGTAATGGGGCCTGGAGGATTCTTTCTAACACACTCTCTAAAGGACACTGAGATAGCCTCTGCCAGAAAGGCCGCCCTTGATCGCCCACGATCGTTCCCTCTCCCTCGTACCCCCTCCCTGTTAAATAAAGACCCTTCATTTAACTGATCCCTGCGCCAAAACCCACACGACGTCCTACAATGAGCAGGTGCAAATGCTTGCCAAATAATAGATCTCCCTATAGGAAACCATTGAATCCATGCTTTCATATCAAGAAAAATATACAGAGCATTGAAAGTTGAAATGACACATTGCTGTGCACATGGTTGATGGCTTGCAATAAGTTTATGATGCAAAGTGTGCACTGCTATGATTCGGGTATGATGAACATATTTCCCATAATGGGGGATATTTTTAATATAGTGTTAGTTTTTATTAACATTGTATGGCCTCGTAAAATTGGACTGATTTCAGTTTTACCCCATGTGCGATGGTATTTATGCAAAAGGGACTGGTGCATGTACAGTGTCTTTAAAATTTCAAATATAGCTCAGATATGTGTATTTCCCATTTGTTTTATCCTCTACGATGGTACTGAGCACCTCCATTTTGGAATCCTGTCAATCAGGCACTTTCCAGTGTATCTGTCAGTCTGCTTTGTGTGAATCTACTGGAAGTGTCAGGATTGAAGTTAATTGCCTAGCGCAGGCTTCCTCAAACTGCGGGTCTCCAGATATTGCTGAACTACAATTACCATGATTCTCTGGCTATCTATTTCATGAAACAGATCATGTGTTACTTCTTTTTTTAAAGAAAGACTCGCTGCATTGTGGTTTGACACATAGGTGCATGCAGCCTGACCCTCTGCTCATGGTATTGGTACATTTTTGAGTATTCATATTTTGTTGGGTCTGACTGGCCGAAAGCGTCTGCCAACTAATTTGGCACTTACATTTCTGCTCTTCTGCTCCTAGTGTATTTATGTGATGGATCTTGTAAGCTTTCTTTGCCAGGAATGAGCACTAGTCCTTTTCAGTTTTCTCACTGTTGAGTGGTTCATTTCACTGTGGATCTACATTGTCCAGGTGTTAGGTGGGAAACTGTTCATGCACTAGGGAATATGTAACATTATTGTAATTTAGATTTAAAAAAACACAAACTCAAATCATTGAGTTTCCCTGTTAAACGCTTCTTTTTAGATGTGTTTGGTTGTTCACTTTAACCAACAACTTATAGAAGAGACTCATGTCTAATCCCTGTGACACATTACATACACAGGTTGTCGTCATTTTCAGCACTACAATGTCTTCATCAGAAGGTTATAAACACAAAAGTGGTGCAATGAAGAGAAAGGTAAAGAAAGAGGAACAGAAAAAAATTGAAGCATCAACCAGCAAAATCAACACATTTTTTCAAAAGAAAACTGTTCCAGAGCAGGATGTAGCGGGTGGGATACCAGTGGCGACTGGAACTTCTGTTTCTGAAACTGAAATTCCAGAAGCATTTAATGTACGTCTTTTAGATGAAGAGGAGACCAAAGAGCGAGAACCTCCTATGAAAATGCCCAGGAAGGAAAGTTCATTGTCTCCTCTTAGGGAAAAATCACCTTCCCCAGTGGATTTATTTTTACATTCGCATGATTTGAGAAATGCTGGAGTCTCCATGGAAATGTTCTGGGAATTTCATCCTAATCAGCCTTCTTATGACATTCCTTTCAATGGAAACCTTGTTTACTTCAGAAAAGGTATACAAGGATCAAATATTAATAGAAAATGGGTTACTTATAATGACAAAAGAAGACCCTGCACTGTTCAATTTGCCTTATGTACTCTGCAGAAAAATTTCATTATACTCATTGGATACAGGGTTGTAATGACTGGAGACATATTACAACACGACTCACAGAGCATGAGCAGTCCCAGTGCCATAAACTTGCTAGTGAAGCCTATATGGTCAATATTAAAGGCAAATCGGTCAAGCACAAACTTTCAGTTGACCAGCTTTCTATGAGGCACAACCAGGTACTTCAGCGCCGTGCTGTTCTAAGCAACATCATTGATATTGTTTTTTTGTGGGAATCCAAGCATTGTCATACCGGAGCAGCCATTCAGAGTCTGCAGCTAATGTCTTTGATGATGACCATCTAGAAAATCGAGGAAACTTCTTGGAAGCTGTGAAACTCCTTGCAGAATATAGCCCAGTCCTTAAAGACCATTTGGTAAAAGTTACAGAAGCGGCCAAAAACGTGACCCATCTAAAAAGGGCGAGGAAAATTTGTCACGTTTTTAAGCAAGTCCTCTATAACAAAATTGTTCTCAATCATTGGAGATATGATAAAAGAAGATATTGTTAAGGAAGTTAACAATGCAGGGATGTTTTCAGTACAAATGGATTCTACTCAAGATGTCTCTGCACATGATCAATGTGCCATTGTTGTGCGATATGTTGTGGAGGATACAGCTAAAGAGCGATTGGTACGCCTTCTAAATGTTGAGGACTCAAGCAGTAAGGGCTTACATGATTTGCTCAGAGATTCTTTGTCTGACATTGGACTGAATCTGGAGCAGTGTATTGGTGATTCCTTTGATGGAGCTGCTAACATGAGTGGCACATATACAGGATTGCAAGCGTTGATGAAAGAATTGCGCCCTAGTCACATTCATACATGGTGCTATGCTCATGTCCTAAATCTTGTTATATCAGATGCAAGCAGTGTATGTGTTCCTGCAGTGAGTCTGTTTGGACTTCTTGGTAACTTGTCCACCTTCTTCTCTGAGTCCTACAAAAGGATTAAAATTTGGGAAGACCAACTGAAAGCCAAGACTGGAAGTGCTAAACTGAAAAGACTTGATAAAATTGGCACTACAAGGTGGTCAAGCAAAGCCAGAGCCCTCCGGAAACTTTGTGGAACATATGAAAACCACTCTGATGAATTATATTCTGACCTCATCCTTGTTCTGAGGCATGTAAGTAGTTCATCTGATTTTAGAAATTCGGTTCGTCATGAGGCACTAAAGTTAAATGAAAACCTATGTAAATTTGAAACCATCCTGACAGCTTTTATATTTATAAGAATTTTTGACATAACTACTCCTGTGTCAGATTACTTGCAGTCACCAGCCCTTGACATTATGCAGGCATGGCGAATGGTTGAGGATGCTACTAACCGTTTAGAAAAAATTTCAAGAGACTTTTCAGGAGTCTATGGATCTGCAACAATTTTCATTGATCACCTGAATGATAAACTAGCTGCAGAGGACATTGCCATCAGTAAATCTTTCACAGGACTTAGATCAACAAGATGTGTACTTCCTGCAAATCAACAACACAGCTTTGAAGTTTCATGCTACAATGTCATCTGTGATAGAGTTTTGGAAAGTATGAGAACCAGGTTTGCCACTCATGGCAAACTTTACATGCAGATTGCATGTTTTGACCCAAACCGGTTTGAGGAGATACTGGCTTCTCCGGAAAAATACAGCTTGATGTCATTTCTAAAGCTGTTCCTGAAATTAATGGCCTTGTTCTTCGTGAAGAATTGATTTCATTTGCATCAAGTTACAAAAATCTCTCTAGAGGACTATTTGACAGTGATGATGAAACCTTGAGCTCTGCTGGAGAAGAAGATCCTGACTTCTCTGACTCTGAGCCATCCGTTTGTAAGCTTTCTGAGAAAAACTCTGTTGTAAAAGTGCACATCCTGTGCATTTAAGCTGTTATTTCAGTATAGATTATGCTCTTCGGCCTATGAAAATCTTTATATGGCATACAAGTACCTGATCACTCTAAGCACCACACAATGCTCCTGTGAACGGTGTTTTTCAAAGTTGAAAATTCTGAAATCAAGACTTAGATCAACGCTTACTCAGCAAAATCTGGAGACATTGATGCTAATTGCAATAGAGAAAGATGTTTCTTTAAGGATAAAGAGAGACAAAGAGAAAATCATAGACCGTTTTGGCAAGACATCTTCTGAACTCCGCTCTCTGCTTCTCTTTTAAACTGCAGTGCAGACTGCCCAATGCTATATATTTGTAGCTAAAATTGCATCGCACTTCTGTTTGTTTTTATTATTTGTATTGCACTGAATTTGAATTATTTATTATTTATTTTAGGATTTGTAATACTCTGGTTTTGTCTATTTATGATTTTGTAATGCACTTGTCTTGGTTTGTGCATTTATTTATTGTGCACGGTTTGGTTTTTACATTTGTTCTTTATGTTGCACTTGTTAATAAATTATTGCACTTTTGTTCCTTGTGTAGTGCGTGGCTGGAGGCGGGAAGGGCGTGGCTGGAGGCGGGAAGGGCGTGGCTAGAGGTGGGGAATGGGCATGGCTGAAGGTGAAACATGGGTGGGGCCTGGAAGGGGGCCCTTGATTTATTTTGCCCGGGGGCCCTGAGGGTTCTCAGTCCACCCCTGCTCAAGTATGTGCCACAAGAGGCCAGGCTTTGGAAAAAAAAAATGAGTTGACTATAAAAAATGAAAGGACTACCTCAAAGGATTAACTATTACCAAAAGAGATAAGTTAAATGCTGTGATTTGTTGTTAAAGGCATTCACTTCTTTGCTCGAGATGTGATAGCGATATGTATGGGCGATATAGGGTTAATGTTGACAGATTTTCTAGGTTGCCAGGGTGAAGGTCCGCTCCCTAGTTGGGTAGTGTTGAGGAGTCTAGTTTGAGCAGAACTACAGGAAGGACCAAGTTCTGAGAATCTCTTTCTCTGAAACTACAGCTTGCCAAAGGAGCAACTCTATTCCCTGAAGGAAAGAGATCAGACATCTTAAAAGGTCTAGAACTGACCAGGCGCAAAATTCGGACAGCAAGGTATTCTCTTGTTTATGGCTGCAGAATATGTCAGTGACTTATAAGTGAGTAAACTAAAGAAATAACTGCATGGCTGTGGTTATTTTGGAGAAAAAGAGACAGGGAGTACTACAACCTCCATCAGCTGTCTATACACTTCTATTAGGAGAAAGACTACACTGCAATGTCCTTTGGAACTGTCCCTTTTGCTGATGTATGTACTACTACTCCAATCATCAATACAGTAAGAAAAGACTAGATTTATTACAACCCAGGGGCCTAGTTATTGACTTTATCATCAATCCACTGGCCACTGCATCTGCACTCCTGCTTTGCACCCAGCTAAACCATTCACCATCAACAGCACCCCAACTAGCACCAGGCAGGAGCCCCAACACGAATGTAGGCCCCAAGGGAAGAAAGGGTGTGCCCTCCAGTCAATGCATGTCCCTTGGGAGCCCCAGGGTGGATCAAGCTACCATGAACTATGAGTACAACTACCAACATAATAGCCACTACCACTCCTCCTATCCTTGCCTCCCCTCTGGGTCGTTGTATATGTTTCTATGTGTGGTTACCCCCTGGTATTGATGGGAATGGCAGTCTGTAAAGCATTTTGCTAGCAACATTTTATTGAATTTGTATTAGAGATTGGAGTCCTTAAAGGGGTTATCCCATGATTGATGAAAACAATGAAAATCAAACATCATGTGGTACATGACAAGCTATTTCAAACAAAGGTAGAACCAACCCTGTACCTCACATGGATCCAGAGATCTCCCCATTCATTGCTCTGCTAGACTTATTTCAAGCTGGAAGCTCATCAGGGAGTGTGCCCTTTCTCAGGGGTGTGCCTTTTTGCTGCAGCTTTCTCCCTGTCATAGCTCATGGGGTGTGTCCTTTCTACTGCGGCTTTCTCCCTGTCACAACTCAGGGGCTATGTCCTTTTTCAGAGGGTCTGTACTTTCATCTGCAGCTTTTTCCCTGTCACAGCTCAGGGGGCTTGTCATTTTTGCAGCAATTTCTTTCCCTTTAACTGCTCCAGCTTCTAACCGTACGGTAAGTAACTAATGACACTCTGTGGTAACTGGGTGTATAGAGTTGAATTCCAACCCTATTCAAAAAGTAAATAGGAACTCTTGTACTCCAAAAGCTTAGTTAGGATGAAAACTTGCAAAGTTTACCTGCTTCACGAGCGGCTGTACATAACATGTGACGTTTCAGTATACTACCAGATACAGCTGATAGCTGAAGGATGGAACTGAGCATGTGTGACCACTTCAATGATGGTACAGAGGTGGAAGGAGAAATAAGGAAAAGAGCATACAGCAGGTGGCGCTAAGCATATAGATTGTGTTCAATAACTCAGTGACTATACCACATTTTTAATTAATGTACAAAAGTATTCAGATCCATGTGCCATGTCATGCTTGCAGGAAAAGTAAGCATATACCAGTGGGGACCACCAAAGCATTGACGCTGAGGCACAGGAGAGTTAACATGCAGCTGTAATTATTTTATTACATTTCCAGTATTTTACAGTTTTGAAACCAGCACCTGGATTTGAATACTTTTGTAATTGCATGTAACGATAAATTTTGTACTGAGCCACTGAGTTATTAACTGAAATCTCTCTGTATAGCGCCACCGCTCTTTGTTCTTTTTCTTACAGTATTTCATCCTTCAACTTCCTCCTGAGCTGTGATAGGAAGAACATGGACACGCCCTCTGAGCTGTGATAGGTAGAACATGGACACGCCCTCTGAGCTGTGATAGGTAGAACATGGACACGCCTCCTGAGCTGTGATAGGTAGAACATGGACACGCCCTCTGAGCTGTGATAGGTAGAACATGGACACGTCCTCTGAGCTGTGATAGGTAGAACATGGACACGCCTCCTGAGCTGTGATAGGTAGAACATGGACACGCCCTCTGAGCTGTGATAGGTAGAACATGGACACGCCCTCTGAGCTGTGATAGGTAGAACATGGACACGCCCCCTGAGCTGTGATAGGTAGAACATGGACACTCCCTCTGAGCTGTGATAGGGAGAACATGGACACTCCCCCTGAGCTGTGATAGGTAGAACATGGACACGCCCTCTGAGCTGTGATAGGTAGAACATGGACACGCCCTCTGAGCTGTGATAGGTAGAACATGGACACGCCCTCTGAGCTGTGATAGGTAGAACATGGACACTCCTTTGAGCTGTGATAGGTAGAACATGGACATGCCCTCTGAGCTGTGATAGGTAGAACATGGACACGCCCTCTGAGCTGTGATAGGTAGAACATGGACACTCCCTTTGAGCTGTGATAGGGAGAACATGGACACTCCCCCTGAGCTGCAGCAGAAAAGACACTCCCCTTCAGCTTGATATAAATCCAGCAGAGCAATGAATGTGGAGATCTCTGGATCCATGTGAGCTACAGGGCTGGTTCTAGCTTTGCTAGAAAGAGATTGTCATGTACTATATGGTGTCTGATTTTAATTTTTTTATATTAATCATAGAATAACCCCTTTAATTTCTTAACTTCAGAACAACTGATTTAAATAAACTCCTGGACAATCTAGGGAGGAGATCGATGGGCTATCAGCTCTGTGCGTCGATATGCTTATCTCTAAGACAGTTTGATGTCACCCAGCGAGCTATCCGCCTTGACACAAAAGTACCACCTGTCCTTTTGACTTTACAAAGTTTTTATCAAAGGAAAATAACTATATGCCCTTAGAGAAGCCATAGAGAACAAAAAACCTATAAAGCACAGCGTGCGCCAGTCCTGCTGAGATACTAGAGAGCGTCTTATGATAACAGATAATCATCAACAGATTGCTTAATGTTATGATGAGCTAGGAAGTCATATTCACAGACTTACATTTCATTTAATCCACTCAGCAGTAACAAGAGTCAGCGTATGATTGGTTACAGAGATGCAATTATCTCCATGTTCTGCAATATAAATGTAACACTTACGATGCATTCTAAGCTACTGAGAAGTACTGTAATGACTGTTTCCTCTCAGTAATCAAGGTATTATTTTATGACTTGACATCAGTTGGCATATAGGGAAACATTGAACTCCGCAATACTGGCCGTTGCCTTTTGTGTTTATGAGTTGGCCGTTACTGGTGTTAAAAGGGTTGTGCAGCTTTTATTAAAGGGCAGATTTGTACCTGGCCTGACCTGTTACATGTGCGCTTGGCCGCTGAAGGCATCTGTGTTGGTCCCATGTTCATATGTGCCCACATTGCTGAGAAAAACGATGATTTATTATATGCAAATGAGCCTCTAGGAGCAACGGGGGCGTTGCCATTACACCTAGAGGTTCAGCTTTCTCTGCAACTGCTGTGCCCTCTGCACTTTAACTGTCAGAACCTGGTCTTGTCAATCAAAGCGGGGACGGCGTGGCAGTTGCAGAAAGAGCTGAGCATCTAGGTGTAATGACAACGCCTCCGTTGCTCCTAGAGGCTCATTTTAATATATTAAAACATAGTTTTTCTTATTTATACGGACACATATGAACATGGGACCAACACAGATGTCTTCAGCTGCCAAATGCACATGTAACAGGTCAGCCAGTGTCACAGGCTACAAATCTGCTGACAGATGCCCTTTAAGTGATGAGTTATCCTCAGGTATAGTGTTAGACAAAGATATCTAAAATGCACCAAATTTTGTATCCAGCCTTAGACACTTTAATACATTTGGTGCATCTTTAGACTGTCTAGTCCAGGTTTCCACTGTCTAAATAGAAGTCATTTGTGATGTGATGGAATGAGAGATTTGCTGCAAAAATGTAGAGCCCACAAATCTGCCAGAACTGCTTGATGCTGTCACGTCCGCATTCAATATCATCTAAGAATCTCCGAGGAACATTAATGCTAAAGAGGTAGAGATAGACTGTAGATAGACAAACAGACAGACAGACAGACAAATATATAGACAGATAGATATGAGATAGATAGATATGAGATAGATAGATAGAAGATAGATAGATGCAATAGATCGCACAGCAGGTTCAAAACTGAAAAAACTGGAGTGCCAATGGCTATATGGACAGTCCCCTATGTCCACAAAAATATAATAAAAGTAATTCCACAGCACTTCATTAGTAATGAAAAAAATTGCTACTTTATGATCAGATAGATGACAGCTGGTAGATGCTCAATGGCACCTTCTCAAGCAGTGATCAGAAAGATGCCACTGGACGCACCGAAACGTCGCTATACTCGGTAAATAAGTAGATAATTGTTTCATATACTAGTAGAAGTGCTGTGGAATTACTTTTATTAGATAGATAGATAGATAGATAGATAGATAGATAGATAATAGATAGCAAAGTAGCAGAATGTTTTGTTTACCAGCTAACCATTAAAGAATAATAGTTTACAATTAGAGCATGAAACTGAAATGCTATATGCAAAAGGTACCTAGTCACTGTAGATAATGAGATGCAAATCACATGCGCATAATTAGTTCATGCTGACGTATATGTAATCAGCGTAAAAGAGGAAATAAATCATATGCACAGTTTAGCGTTATTGGTTTAGTTGAAAATAGATGTTCTCAGAGAAGAAATATAATATATACCTTGGAAGGAATGTACAAAAAATATCTATAGCATATTTAACAAAATTAGCCTATTTATTGGTTTACATGTTTAGCCCTCTTTTTACCCACCGCAGATCAATCTATAACAAGGGTATACTCACCTTTAAACACCATTGTACACATCAAATGAATCTACCTAACTATTTGAGTACCTTTGTAAATACCTTACCTTACTAATACGAATGCTGAGCTTCCACTTGTGTTATATATCCCAGAGCTGTGTTCATAATTCTGCAAGTTTTAGAGCTGACAACTGACATATTTTCCTGCTGGATGAATGCATTCACTGTCCATGCTTTTGTGATGAGCGTGTCATGATGGAAACTATAGAGATGCATTAGTCAATAAGCTTTCTGATGGTTTCCAATGGCAGTTAGCAGAATTTGTAGCCCTGGAGTGTAATACACTAGCTTATCACATTTTGAAATATTTGGGCCATTAGACTACATTGACCAAAGATATTGAATGCAATATATGTTTTTATTTTTAATTTCACATAGCTGTTCGATTCAACAAAAAATTCTATCCATGAAAAATAGACTGTGGCTTGTAGGCCATTTCCTTCTACTAATACAGTAGGGATACTGTCAGCAGGCTAGACCCTGCCAAGCAACTGACAGAGCGAGGTAAGGGATGGAGAAAGCAGTACAAACCTCTCCTTTGTGGAGCTTTTATTGTCAGGAGTAGTGTGAATATTAACTTTAACTCTGCAAGATTCTGCTCCTGCAACTGACCAAAAGGTGAAGCTTCACTACGAAGTGGGTCCTTCAGCTGTTTCACAGCCTCTCCTCTCTGCTCTATACGATAGCTGTAGCATCCAACCCGGTAACATCCAACCTGTAGACCACTGTGGCTGTCACTCAGACCAGAAGGGAGGGGATGTGAAGCAGCTCAATTCAGAGAGTGAAGCTCTACCTCCTGGCTACTTGCAGGAGTAGAACCTGGCAGAATTAAAGTTCATATTCTCACTACTCCTGTTAATAAAACCTCCACAATATGTATTTTTGCCCTGTTGTCCCAGGCCCTACCTATTGATGTTAGCAGTTTGCATGGAGAAGTCAAAGCCCACGAAAGATCAATGTCATTGAGATTCAGTCCATCGAAGACAGTACTTTGTTCCCTATTTCTATTGTGGCAGTATTGCTTGGATCATTGCCCTGCTGTTTAATGAAATATGCATCAATCAATCACTGCCCCACAGGGGATTGCATAAAAGTGTAATATAGAGTTTGCTTCATTATGACTTGAATTGTCTAAATCCTTCTCATAGCGAGCCGCATACCATTACATTTACTTTGATATTATTGAGTGAAGACATCAAACATCCCTCTTAGATTTTTATATTTGCTCTACGGTTCAGTATATCTCACACACATTGTGCTCTATGATCCAAACACATCAAACCTATACTCATCACTCAGTCCTTAAAGGGGTTGACCACTTTTTGGTCACTGTTGACCAATGTGTTTATGAGATGTCTATATGACACTTACTAATATAGTATTCCCCCTTGTTGGCCAAGTCCATAAAATGGCTGCTGATGGAGGGTCATGTGACCAGAAACATCACTTAGCCTCCTCCATCTGCACTTACACTGTTTGGAGTTTAGTACCGGTGCAATGTGTTAGAATGGAGGAGGCTGAGTGATGTTTCTGGTCACGTGACGCTCCATCAGTCCTGTCCATAAGAAATATTTGCCCAACAAGGGGACAAGACTTATGAAACCTAGCAAATGGCACATAATATCATCAAAGGCTATAATAGTAAGTGCCATATCTCCATCTTACACACATTCGACTTTGTTACCGTTAATATATATGACTCTGTTATAAAACATTCAAGGGGTCCTATCACTTCAGCAAACTGCATTTATCATGTAGATAAAATGAATACAAGGCACTTACTAATGCATTCTGATTGTCCATGTTGCCTCCTTTGCTGTCTGGATTCATTTTTCAATCACATTTTATACTGCTCTTTTCTGGGGGTTATGACTAGAGATGAGCAGGTTCGTCGAATTCCCACTCCTGCTTTTGGCTACTAAATCATAAGCCAATTCTGATGCAAAATTGGGGCCATGTCATGCAGGACGTATAGCAGTTACATAGACAGGATACGTTGTGCATGTCATTTTTCCTTCCTTCTGATAGATCAGAAGAAGGGTCAAAAAAGGGTATCCTGTTACCCCTGCGTTACCCCTGCCGAAGCCCGATCACGCAAGCGATACGCGTGGGGTATCTTTTTGCTGCACAGGTTCACATTTCCAGCTCTCTTACAGGTTATGGCTCCTATATTTTGACCAGATTTGGTCTTATCTTAATACTTTTGATGCCATATTATGTTGTGATGTATGTCATATGCATTTATATGAATTATTGATGTAGCTGGCTTATGTCCTTATCCTTTGGACAATTGTGGATTCTGTTTTGGTGTTGGTGTTATTTCTCACCAACACCAAGTTCTATTGTATACTATTTTTAATATGCCTGTGTTTTTAGTGGTGTCTAATAAATATTGTTTTATTAATTGGTAATTGTGGGATGTGCATCTTTATTGTGGTCCTTTATTGTTGCTGTAATAATTTTTTGGACCACTGCTTGCACTCCCGGTTGTTGAATTACACTCGTGTGCCCCCTTGACCTCATAGTTGTACATTCAGCTTCTGCACCGTTGGCTGAGTGCACGCATACTGGTAATTGCTTCAGTGATTGATTGCTGACGGAATGACTGACGAGGAGTAGGAGCAGGAGCATCAGATGATGAGAAGGACAGACAGTTCACTTCAGCTGAGGTGGTTGAGCCTTGACTGCCTGAAATCGGGTGCGTGCCACTGGGTGATGCAGCGGTTGCTGCGGCAGGCTGGACCAACACACCGAAGCCACGGTTCTTCCAGGCCCCTTTATGGTGATGCTGCATATGTTGACGCAGGGCCGTGGTGCCAACATTGGCACCCTAGCCACGCTTCACCTTCTGCCCACAGATTCTACAAATGGCCACGTTCACCTCCTCTGGCGGTTTAAGAAAAAACTGCCACACCGCCAAGTAGGTGATTTTACCCCAAACACTCCGCACTGACTGACGGCTACCGCCGCTGCTTCCGTGAACCCATGCACCACTACTTTCCTGGCAGATAGGCTTCTGCGAAGCGAGTGGTCTAACCCGGGCATGTTTGGCTCCCAACCTCCCACTGCTGCCACCCTGCTGACTCCCGGCCACGCTAGTGACTTGCTCGCTCCGCTGCTGCCTCACAGGCAGACTGCCACACTTTTCTCCCGATGATGATGAAGCCCCTAATTTACCCGGCTCCCAAGTGCGATCAAGTACATCATCATGCTGACTGTCCTCTAGCAGCTCGTCCTCACTGTATAGTGGAGCTGAGCCCACAGCATATAATAATTCTCTGGCTCAAAAGGATAGAGGCAGGTTGAGGACAGGTGAGGGCACAGGGCCTGCTCCCGAGCCATGCCAACTAAGGGTTGTGTCTGACGAATGCATCGACTCTTGGCTGGGGGTGTCTGATGTCACTTGGGACAAAGTGGATGACCGAGAAAACCATTCAAGAACCACTGGGTTGCTGGTCAAGATACAACCTCTAGATGACACTGGGAGCTCAAGCCTCTCAAAGTAACCCCTGCTGCCTTGGCCCCTTACTATGCTGTGACCTGTGCCTAAACCAGAAACATTTAGGCCTCTGCCACTCCCCTGTGCAGGGCCTGGCACTTATCTATCTGATATACCGTTAGATCAAATAAATAAATAAAAAGGAAACTAAAACATCCCAAAAAAGTCTGTAATTTTCTCACTTCACCACACAACGGCTAATAACCCCTTTCCCCCCACTAATACACACCAAAAATGGCTTTAGAACATATAACTGCACCGCTGAACGACAAATATATATTTTCTTGCCCCTAATACATGCCAATAAGGGCTTTAGAACATATAACTGCACCGCACAAGGGCAAATAAGAAGTAGAAATATTTCCTTGTAATAAACCCTGTTAATGGCTGTATCAAACAGCACTTGCACCCCAATAACAAGAACAGTTTGCTGGAATTACAGAGCTGTATAATGTCAATGTGGATCCCCAGTCAGTGTAACAATTGTTCCTATTACCCAGGCTGTAAACTCCCCTACTAATCCCTGTTCTGCTTCAATATTGTGGAATGATTCCTTCCTATACTTTCCCTGAACTTCTATACAGCAAAATAAGTTTTAAAGTCTTTTCTAACACTTTCCCTAGCGCCTGCTGATATCTCTCCCTGCACTGAGTACACAGGAAAATGGCTGAATCCAAGATGGCTGAGGCTATTTATAGGGCTGTGACATCACAGGGCTGGCTCGCTGCTGATCATGGAGTTCCTTGCTCCATGTCCTAACATGTGCAGCAGCCATTTCAGGAAAAAATGCGATTTGTTAACACGAAGTGTGAGGAAATTCCAATTCGGTGCGAATCGAATTTTTCCTGAAATTCGGATTGAATTCCACTTTGTCAACTTCGATTCGCTCATCTCTAGTTATGACCACTCTGTAATCCAGCAGCGGTAGTTGTGCTTGCACACTATAGGAAAAAGCACTGGCCTCTCTGGTGGCCGGGACAGTAGGAGCGTACATAGGCACATGTACAGCAGCTCCTGTTGGAAAAATGAATCCAGCCAGCAAAGGAGGCAATATGGACAATTACAATACATTAGTAAGTGCCTTGTATTCATTTTATCTACATGATAAATGCAGTTTGCTGAAATGATAGGACCCCTTGAATGTTTTATAACTGAGTCGTATTAAAGGTAACAAAGTCAAATGTTCCCTACGTATGCAGTGTCCCCCTGAGGAGCTGGTGTAGAAGATAGAAGTTGTTGAAGTGTTGTGTCACATTGTACTCCCTCCGGCCATTGCTCCCTGAGGATCGATGCAGTGGAAACATATGGGGTGATTTATCAAACCGGTGTAAAGTAGAATTGGCTTAGTTGCCCATAGCAACCAATCAGATTACTCCTTTCATTTTCCAGCCTCTCCATAACTTTGGCACATCGAACGCCACTTCTAAATGTAAGATGGCTTTCTTGCTGTCTTACATTTAGACCATTTTCTAAAACAGGCGTAGAAAATGATGATTGAGACGGGACTCCCTGCCCATCTCCTTCCCCTCCCCCACACCACACACGCTTTTTTAGAGCTCGTGTGAGCGGGCAAAAGTCGCAGATTGCAGCGCATCTAATATAGTTGTATTTCAGGATATTAAGTGACCCCCAAAGTCTTTTTTACTAAGTTCAATGTAAAGCTAGAATAAAATACGTAGATGGAGTAGCAGCAGGCTTTTAGTGCAATACTTCTCTAGCACCAGCTGGGATATAGAGGCATGTTGGTTGATAGAAATCCAGCATTTAGGTGATACTAGCCTAGTAGTTGTTCGGTGATGGATGGTTTGGTTGTAGTCCCTCACCATACAGCAGTGTCTGTAGATGCATGTTTGGCAGGTCACTCTGCTTTCTGGACTCTCAAATCTTTACTTGATGACAATCAAAGTATTTTTCCCTGGAGAATTTTGTAAAAGGAGCCGGAGCACAGCAACTTGTTTCCTCTCCTTTCCCTGTCTCAGCAGAAACTCCTCCTCCTGGCAGGAAGCAGGACCAGCCCACTCCTACCATGAAGGTGGGAACAGGGTGGTTAACCCTGTTCCTGGCAACCTTTGCCAACATTCTGGTTGCTAGTGACGGCCAGGAAACAAATAGTAAAATACATAACAATATACAATTTACAATTTATATAGTGTATATATACGCTATTTACTTTATTTAGTTTGTTAGAGCTGGGGCCACAAGGCATGTGGTCTGGTTGCTCTTTGCCGGGAGGATGTCAACAAGTCATTCTGTAAATTTACTGTAGATACAACAGTAACTGAACTGATTCTTTAAGAAAGTCTGGCTACATATCCGTTCATTTCATATAAACCGGAGGCAGTATTCTTTCTTGTGGGATCTGCAGTGAACAAATCTCTGTCTAGACATCTTGGTCTCGTCAACTTTGTTTTTTGTTTTTTATTAAATAAACTTATTTCAGTGCTAACAACTGCTCAGTACACACCGTGTCCTGAACATCCCCAAAATGAAGAGACAACGTGGCAGGTATGAAAATAATGGGATAAAGCTCGTCCTGGATTGTGAAGTTATTGGCTGTGCTTCACTCCATCAATAATAATGTAATATAAGGTGTACAATACATCAGCTGTATGGTGCACACTTTAATAGATGTGTCTGTGCTCTTCTAATGAGAAAACCTTTGTCTTGTAGCGTTTTAACTGTTACAAATTTACTGCGGAGAGGTTTCCACAATGTCTGCTCCGATCATAAAGCCTGATGCTAACACAATAACATACTTGTCAGTGAACATCAGATCTTTACTTGCTGTCATGTTGAATCTCTGACCAGCTGATATCTATATATGAAAGCTTCTGCAGGTAGCAAAGCCAACTTTCCTCCAGGTAATAACATAAAAGGACATTTATCAAAACTGCTATGCCAGAAACTGGCATAGAACTGCTGCAAATGATGTATTTTTGCGACATTTGGTGAGCTTCGCCACTTTTAGAAGTCGAGTGAAAAATAGGTAAAGATTTCAGATTTGATCACCCTTAAAGGCTATGTACCCCTTTGGGGGTATTCTTATTTTTATTATTATTACATTGTATTCATTTTGACTTAAAAATAATTTTTTTCAATTGGTCACTCTGTTCGGTCAGGCAGCTCACCTGACTGGCTCCGTATCTCTGACCTCCTAAACACTTATAGCTCAATTCTTATCTTACTGATAAGAATGTGGCTTAAATAAGGGTGTATGACCTTTGAGTAATTTAGAGATAAGGGTTTTTAAATGACCGTCACAAAGTTAAAGTACGATTCACACAGCTAGAAAAACAATTAACGCAGTGTGACAGAATGGCTCAATATTTTTAATAAAGACCAATTGAAAAAAAACATTTTAGCTCAAAATGAGTAAAATGCAATAATATAAAATTGCCCCCAAAGGAATACATAGCCTTTAATGCCTACTGTACACAACTGTATCTCTTTTTGCAGTCTAATATGCCAAATAACACTTCCTTCCATACATTTGCCCTGTCCTGAACAGTCAGCGTGGCAAGTGATGTCACGTGTCAGATCCTATGTAATCACAATCAGCGTGCTCCAGACATCTGTATCATTCATGTCTCTTATCATGTTGTTGATTTGTCCATTCTGTGTTGTTTTCATTCATTTTCTTACATTAGGTGGTGGGAGCCCCATCTTACTTACTGCTATGGAGCCCTATAAATTATAAAGGGTGGCCCACAAAAAATTATCCCACCTCCAATATCTCCAAATCAGACTGCCTAATAGTAAATCTGTCTTAGTTGTCCATAGCAACCAATCAGAGCTCAGCTCTCATCTTCTCAGAGCCCTGTAGGAACTGAAAGCTGAGCTCTGATTGGTTGCTATTATACAGTTTGATAAAAGTGGCCTACTGTGTTAGAAAGATGGTGTTCTCCCTGGAACAGCGAATATTAATGGTGGAAGGCTATGCGCGAAGGAGATTGATTATGGAAACACAAGAGAGACCTTTGCCAGCAAGCACCCAGGACAAAACCACCAGCTAAAAGTTGTATTCAGAGTTGGTTCGGAAATGGCATCAAACTGGCTCTGTTGCAAACATGAAGAAACCGAGATCTCCATCCATCAGTTGTGAAGTTGTGCATGAAATTCAGCAGTGGATTGCAAGTAGCCCCCAAAAAACAACTCGAAGACTGTCTCAACAAGTTGGTGTATCACGAACCACGTGTCAGCAAATGCTGAAATCTCTGAACATGAAACCGTACCGAATACCATTGCTGACAGACATGTGGACCCATTGCTGTACTTCATGACAGACAAAGCTTATTTTAATTTATCAGGTCGTGTAAATTCCCAAAGTACGAGGTACTGGTCCGCTGAAAATCCCCATTTGAATCACGAAACACCACTTCACGGCCATAAAATTGGCATTTGGTGCCCAGTGTCAGGAACACGAATAGTGGGCCCAATTTTCTTCAACTGTGAATACCGCAATTTACCTGGACATCTTTGAACAGTTTTACAACCAACTAACACCAGAAGAAAAAATGTCCTGCTTTTTTCAACAGGATGGGACAACATGCCACACCTCACGGAACTCACTGGCACGGGTTCATGAACTGTTTACAGAGGAGTGAACTGTGAGCAAGGGGTTATGGCTACCACGTCCCCCAGACTTGTGCACATGAGATTTTTATCTCTGGGGAAAGTGTCCGCTAACAATCAACATCCCCTGGATGAGCTCAAGGAGAACATCACAAACACCATCCGCAACGTCACAGGCCATATCAGCCAACATAATCCAACCTGCTCAAAATGCAGAAATGTGAACGGAAACCACTTTCATCTTCTTTTGTGACTTGTGGGTAATTAAAAAAGAAACAATCCACTTGCTCGTTCATCTTGTCATACTGTCGCTGGAGGCGGGCTACTTTTTCTACCCTGTAGTTTATGTAGCCATGTGTTGTCTTTGTTACCCTTCAGGCCAATCCCCCTACTCCCATGCTTGCTAAATTCTGTAACTCTATAGAGTTGTGGATGGATAACTGGCTTAGGTTTTCCGTGTCACATCCTTAAAGCTTGTAAAAAAGCGGGATCTTGACATAGGGGCCAATTAATATGGTGGATCTGGTGATCTCTGTAATGGAGACACCCCTTTGCACCGGGTTTCCTTCCTTTGAGGGATATCTGGCTTTCATTGTGTTGTAGACCCATAACTGGGGCTCCACATTTATTTAGCATATTACTGTTTTCCAAGGAGCTTTGCACTTTGGATTGCTGTGTTGAGACTCTTAACTGAGGCGCCGCGGTGTTTTTGTGGCTGGTCTCCCTGAGATCAGCTATTGTTTTGTTTGAGTAACTCTATAGAGATGAGTTCTACACAGGTACTTACCATCCAATAGAAAAGTGAATGGGGCAGATAGGACTGGACTTTCACTCTCCAGGGACCCCATGATCGGTGTCTCTATGGAACATACCCCCTTTAATATGTATACACTCTTTCGTATGCAATGAATAAGGTGGATTTTCCCTGTGACTTTAGGACTGTAAATGGGTGCGTGCAGTTACACTTCATCATAATCTCAATTATTTGTTACAAATCCCTTTTTATGTGTATGTGGGGAGTTGGAAGCCTGGTCCTTCTGTAGATATGATATCAAAGAGTCAATCTTCATTCATTCCATTAGCGCTAATGAATGGGATTTATATGCTATGATGAGAGATGTATTACTTTCGTTTGACCAGTTTATAGTAATATACGAGGACAGTACATTAATAATCATTTGTCCTCATGTAACACACTGTACGATCCCGTACGGGAAGAATTCAGATTCTGGGAAGATGCAGCTAAAAGTATTTTGCTATTAGAACAACTCAATCACATAAGAGTATAACATTAAATTCATATTATAATGTGGACACATCAGCTCTGGATCTCTACACCATAAGATTACTATGTCTTCTATCGACAAATACAGGTAAAATAGCAATTTGGAATATTCTGCAGTATTGCATTTTATATATATATATATAAAGTCGGTGCGGTTTTTCACAAGAAGAGTGCTGAGTAGATTTTTTGTGGATGTATATACCCGATATCAAGGGTGGGACGCGTGCACCTTGAACCTGAAAAAGCGAGTGCTGCCAAATTTTATATATATATAAAGAAGGAGGTAGTTCACTTCTAAAATGCGTTGCTCCTTTTTTATTTTACCTATAAATCTTGCGCTAATTTCATTGAATAGTGCCCCGTGATCTTGCTCTTTCACTCCCTTTTTTATTTTACATGAGTTGTTGCATTTTCTAGGAACCAGGAAAAACAGAATAACATTGGTTCCTTGCCCCATAAGAAACCAGTGCTGTATTACTGACTTCTCTTCATGGAACCTGCTGCAGTAGTTAATTGTCAGGTTTACATGTCATGGTAAACTGTTATGCATAAATCAGTGGAACATAAAACTGTTATTAGGGAGGAGTTCATTTTCATTGGTGAATTTATTTACATATGTTCACAAGTTTCCTCAGACACAGAGGAGAAGAGAGTGAGGAAGGAGGTAATGCTGCAGTCCCTCTGTGTCAACCAAAAAACATTGGGGCGCATTTATTAAATCCGGCCTTTTAGCCACTGGTCTTAATCACCCCTAAGCTGGCAGTGGATCCTCCACCGCTACTAAATGTAAAACAGCTTTCGAGCAGTCTTACATTTAGACCTTTTTTCTACCCTTAAACCAGGCATAGAAAATGGTAACTGACACGGGTCTGCCGACCCATCCCATTCCCCGCCCATGAGACGTCCACAATTTAAGACCTTGTGTGAGCAGGGAGTCTGCACCTGAAATATGCCCAGATTAATAAATGACCCCCATTGTCCCTGGTTATCAACAGGGGAAAAATTGAAGTTTGCCTTCATATTTGTCCATCTATGTAAAGGTCTGTGCACCAGATTTATGAAAGCAGCATGCAGTGACTTAATTTTCACCTGCAACAGCTATAAAAGTTCAGGAGTGGAGTGCAGATAAGAATTTTTGGGCACTTTTTCAAATATGAGCGTGATAAATAAGGCCAAAAAAATGACATACTTTGTAGGAACACTGTAGATGCAAAAAAATTGACAGACAGATAGATAGATAGATAGATAGATAGATAGATATGAGATAGATAGATACTGTAGATATATATGAGATAGATAGATATGAGATAGATAGATAGATAGATAGATAGATATGAGATAGATAGATAGATACTGTAGATATATATGAGATAGATAGATACTGTAGATAGATATGAGATAGATAGATAGATAGATAGATAGATAGATAGATAGATAGATAGATAGATAGATAGATAGATAGATAGATACTGTAGATAGATAGATACTGATAGATAGATAGATAGATAGATAGATAGATAGATACTGTAGATAGATAGATACTGTAGATAGATAGATAGATAGATAGATAGATAGATAGATAGATAGATAGATAGATACTGTAGATAGATAGATAGATAGATAGATAGATAGATAGATAGATAGATAGATAGATAGATAGATAGAGTCATTTGTTCACACAATATGTATGTTCAGATTCTTCCACTTTAAGAGCCTTTGCTGTTAAATATACAGAGCCTTGAGTCTGAATATTCTGGAATGGGAGTCCTCTCTTTCTCTTGCAGTCATTTTATTATTCCTTTTTATACCTAACCTCAATGAAACATTTCTAAATGTCAATCTCTGGCTCAGTTCCCCATTGCACAATTACCCATAAACTAATCCTTGTCCACACATCATTACAGATTACTGCAGCCAAGCTGCTACTTTCTCCTTTAGACTTTTGCTACAAAGACCTTGTTGGTTTAAGTAAAGGATCCTGGTAGATCATAATAATTGTAAGACAGCAGAGAAGGTTTAAGTAAGTATATGTGCAGCCTACAAATGACCTCCCCCATCTCTGCCAGAACCATCCATCTTTCTGTTCAGTTTATCTGGCCAAGTAACTCCACTTAGCACAAACTTCAGTCTTTCCATTACGGCATAATAAAGAAATCTGAATTCTTCAATGTGACCTTCAGCTCCATCCTTTCAAATCCTAAAACTTCATTTTCAATTCACTTGGCAAACAAATTATCCAGAATACCTGACAGTACATATTATGAGATCCTTAACAAACCTATGGAAAGGGAACTGCCCAAAACCAATCAGTCCATTAAAGAAATGTTGTGAAACTGTGGATTAAGTGTTCCTAGTTCTGTTTGGTTAGAGTCGATAAAACTTAAATTAAACCTTTTTTAGCTCATGTTATATAGAGTATGACTGGTGGCGGGGCCGTTTACTTCTCGGTGCCCTGCTGTGAAAAAGTATTTGCCCCGTTCCAGGCGTCCACACTTCCTTCTATTGGACAGGTTTAACTTACAGTTTTTGAAATATCACAAAATACTCATATGACTCATGTGAAAACATAATTTCTTCTTAAAGGGCTTGCCCAGCCCCATATCAATTTGTAACCCTCCCACCCCAAACTCTGCAGGACCTGACGGATGATTTTCCTGCTTCCTGACTCTTGGATCCAGTTCCTAGTGTGCTCTGCTATCTTCTCTTTGCTTCCGGTAACATCCGACCCAGACAGGGTCACATGCATTGCTGCAGGACTGGGTCATGTGCCCTTTGAGGGACACTTCACTGCCACAGAAGTTCTGAGAAGGTAGTGGTGCTGGAACCAAGCCTCACAAAGTGGGTAAGTATGCGGCACACCACAGGTCTTGCAGTGTTGTTGTTGGCGGTGGAGGTTAAAAATTGACACGGGGCTGTAAAACACCTTTTAACTTGTGCTTTGTATTACTGCTCAGCCCCATTCCCTTCAGTGCAGCTGGATTGCAATACCAGATGCAACATGTGCACAGGAGTGGCACTGTTTCTGGAAAAATGACATGTTTTTCTAATAAACACCTTAAAAAGGAGTCTGTCTGCAGTTCTGCCCATGCTAAACTGCTGGCAGCTTTCGGTATTGTTTGAAATATGGACAGCTGGGTGGTATCAGTTGGGAAGTGCGCCCCTACACAACTTGACGTTGCCCAGTCAGTACTGCCAGTGTCACAGGGATGCGGTATATCCCGCTGACAAGGGGAAAGGAAAGTTGTAATTTTATTTATAACGTTCTAAGGAACTTCTAAGGAAGTTCTATGAATAACAGGAGGAACAGAGCAATTTATAAATGTAAAATAAAGATGCAGAGAATCATGCAAAATGCAAGTATTTACTAAAACAGACATGTCAGGGAGGAGAGTATTGTCAAAAATGGGATGATGGAATGAAGAGGTATGGGAGCCAAAATGCAAGAGACAAACTAAGTTCAGTAAATCCAAATGAGGTACAGAAGGTAAAAAACTGTGCATTAAAATATGAAGCAAACAATAGGTAGGCGTAAACCGGATACCAGCAAGGCACATGGCGATAAAGGGATGATCTAGCAGATTAATTATTTTTATTATTTTCTAAGGGTCTAAAGGATTGTAAAATACTAAAATAAGTTGTACTCACCTTACAGATCCCACACTGCTTCCAACATTTCCAGGTTCCTCAGGAAATCACCGTTCAGCCTATCACTGGATGAGGCGGGTGACTATTGTCACCAGTGATTGGATAAGTAACCGTTTCCTCTGTGTCGAGAAAAATCAGGAAGTAGAGGCCATCTTGGAACTGGAAGCTCCAGAACAGGAGTGGCATATTTTTTTTATTCTTCTTCGCTCAGAGTCTTTTTTTTCTAAAGGAAATTCACTGGACAACCCCAGTAACCTCTCTAACTGGCACTAGACAGAGGCGGGGTGGTAGCCAGGACCTGACGGTGTCACTGGGGTTCCTGGTAGTGTTGCGGATTTTCAGTGATCATTTCTATAATTACTTCTATGAAAACAGAGATGAAATGTACCTGATATAAGATCTGTAAAGAGGAACCCCAATCATCATGTGATGTTTTACGTACTCTTGTTTTTTATGTGGGCATTAGGATCAAGTCTCCTTACAATGCTTCTACGCTCTGACACTTTTTCTACCAACGTCACTAACCACTTTTTTACATGCAGGTTTCAAGACATGCCGAGGTTTAAAAAAAAATAAAAAATTCCTAAAAACACATGGGTTGGAAACTTTTTTTATTTATTTTAAAATGAAAGCATCCCCAGTGCATGATGTTTTCCTTCTTCAAAGAATTTCCGAATGCCTCCTGGAGTCAACCTGCCTTGTATTCGAAATCTAAGTAGATTGAGACCAATGGAAGGTGTTAAGAGCCATCGTTATTGCCAGCTTTAAATTAAATCCATAAAAATACGGATTTTGATATTCTTGGAGATGTTCAGTGTATAAAATTGAGAGCATTACTCTGTAATCCGTTGTATTTCTATGAGAATCCCTCCCAGCAATTATCTTGCAGCTTTATGAATGGTCTGTAATCACAGATGACATTGCACATCCCAAGTGCGGTTAATTGTTTCACGGAGAATCGCAATTATCCTACTAGAAAGACCACTCAGCCCCTGTAGAAGAAATCAGGGTCATCCATTCTGGCCCCGTGATACTCAGCAGATACTTAGCTCTGATTCTTATATTATAGTCAGGTTAATTTCCAAGGAAATGCAATGGATCGGACATGGATTGCAGGGGCGGTATGCATAATTATGAAATAATTAGAAATAATACAGATACTACAAGTGTACTACAAGATGTGTCCACCCTTACCTTGGCTCGAATTCGGTTAAGGACCAGAAGCTGCACCTATTTTTTTCCTTCAGAGTAATTATACTCTTTTTAGCATTATTGAGTAGTATTTTCAGACAGGGAGTACGAAATAAGATAGATGGCTGTTTTCTTTTTTTCTGGCCATACCTTTTTTATGTTTCTGTTGATAAAGCCATATGTGGTTTTCTGGGCTTGTTTTTTTTTTTTTGAGCAGCAAATTATACTTTATTTATTGACACCATTTTGGAAGACATACAGATGTAGCAGACTTTGAGTTAAAGAGGACGTTTCATGTTTTTTTTTAGTTTAGATAAATACCTTTACTTGCTAGGTACCCACCGCTGATGCTGCCACCCTGCCTGTTTTTTTTCAAAGATCGCTCCTGCGCCCTGCTGTGCCCCCCTGCAATTTTCCCGCTTAGTATGTTAATACTGAGCATCAGTACAGGGAGGAGGAGAAGCCAGGGTTTCTCAATGTGCGTCTCCTGGCTGTAGTGCGATCCAATCACAGCGGAGAGCTTCACAGCCAGGGAGAAGGTGAGCTTTTTTTTTTTCTCCCTGGCTTTGACGCTCTCCGCTGTGATTGGATCGCGGCACAGCCAGGGAGAAGGAGATGCACATTGAGAAACCTGGCGTCTCCTCCTCCCTGTACTGATGCTCAGCATTAACATACTGAGTGGGAAAACGACAGGGGGGCACAGCAGGGCGCAAGACCGATATAAAAAAAAAAAAAAAACAGGCAAGGTGGCAGCATTAGCAGGGGGTATCCTGCAAGTAAAGGTATTTATCTAAACTAACAAAATACCATGAAGGGGGCTCTGTGGATGGCACTGTTATGGGGTGGGGGATCTGTGGATGGCACTTTTATGGGGAGGGGCATCTGTGGATGACACTGTAATGGGGGGATCTGTGGATGACACTGCTATATATTTGTCATCCACAGATCCCCCTCATAACACTGTCTCCCAATACACCATAACATATTTTAGAAATATTTCAAAACATTAATCCTTTACCTCTTAATAAGTTTAACTAAAGTTGCGCTCTCCTCTGTATTAGTACTGAACTTACTAACAGGCTTCCATAGCAGGCAGAGCGTCCGGCAGCCGAAACGTCACTCACTGACATTGCACACCTGCTCCGCCTGCAAAGTGGGAGGAGCAGGCGCGCCACGTCAGTGAATGACGTTACTGCTGCCAGCCGCTCTGCCTGCTATGGAAGCCTGTTAGTAAGTACAGTACTAATACAGGTGAGCGTCGGGTCCTGTTGTAACAGTACAGTTAATGCAAGTTGATTCCAGCCCCTCCTCCCTCCCCGCTCATACATCGCAGACTGCAATGTAAAATGGAAGCATTCGCCCCATAAGACGCGAATGCTTCTTATGGGGCGAATGCTTCTGGGGGGGGGTGCGTCTTATGGGGCGAAAAATACGTTATATACATACGTGTGTTTGCACCACTTTTTATAAAAAAAAATGCTTTTACTTTTTTATATAAACTTTATTATAGTTTATTAAAGGGGTTTTCCCAGAGTTTTTTTTTTTTTTTTTACTGATTCACGTTATGAAATTCGTTCACGCTTCGTTTAGTGGTAAAAGCAGAACTGTGTTATGGATTCTGTTACCACGGACCATAACGCAATTCTATGACGGAATGCATAACGGAATGCCTTTAGAGGCATGCCATTATTAATTCCGTCATAATAGAAGTCTATGGCCTGCATAACGGATCCGTCCCATTTCCGTTATGCAGGAGAGGACATACGGTCGTGTGCATGAACCCTAATAGATATACAGTCATGGCAGACCTGTGGACCTTTGTTACTCTGCAATAAGGATTACTGCCAGGCTTTGGTGTGCTGTGTATATTGGCTCTCTCTGCTGGCACAATAGCCCTTCATTAACAGCTCACGATATAAGCTACCTATCCATGGTGAAAATCTATTTTCTGGTTCCTAGAGTCAGTGGATAGATGAACACACTGTTATTATTCACTGCAGGTCTGTCGAATGAGCTCCTTTGTTCATCAAAAGTAAATCATACAGAAAACAGCATTAATCCAGCCCCCTGATATTTTTTACCAAACTCTTGGAATGGTATAAAATAAAATGAAAATAAAATAAATAGGTAGCACTCACTGATCTCCCACCACTCTTGTGCTACTCCTTTCCCAGGTCTCCTGTCGGTCTTTATCCTGGCCTTCAATGATGAGATTTCAACACAGACATGTGACCACTGCAGCCAATAATTGGCCTCAGTGGTGTCTGCTGCAGCCATGTGTGAAAATTTATCACTGAAGGCCAGGTCACAGAGACCAGCAGGAGAGCCAGAACGTGGCGACATTGGAGCGGTAGTAAATCAGTAAATTTTACGGGTTTTGTTCCCACAAAAGAGTTCCATTTGCAGCAAAACTGTCATGTGCCCTTTTTTCTAGGGGTCAGTAAGATTACAATGATGCCACATTTGTATATGTTTTTTATGTCTAAATAGTGTAAAAATAAATTTAAACTTTGAGAATTTGTTTTTTTTATATTAGCATATTCGGACCCCCGTAACTTTTTTATAGCTATGTCTACTGATCTGTTTGGGGCAATCTGTATTTTTTATTGATACCATTTTGGAGTGTGTGTGACTTTTTGATCCCATTTTACTACGTTTTTTGGGGTGAGAAAAGCAATGAAAAAAATGGCAAATTGGGCATTTGGACCCTTTTTCCATTACGCCATTCACCGTATTGGAAAAATAGATAGATTGGAGGCTTGTGCAGAGAAATGGTAGATGAGGTTTAACACTGACAAATGTAAAGTTATGCACATGGGAAGGAATAATGCAAGTCACCCGTACATATTAAATGGTAAAACACTCGGTAACACTGACATGGAAAAGGATCTAGGAATTTTAATAAGCAAACTAAGCTGTAAAAACCAGTGTCAGGCAGCTGCCGCCAAGGCCATTAAGACAATGGGTTGCATCAAAAGGGACATAGATGCCCGTGATGAGAACATAGTCCTACCACTTTACAAATCTCTAGTCAGACCACACATGGAGTACTGTGTACAGTTCTGGGCTCCTGTGAACAAGACAGACATAGCAGAGCTGGAGAGGGTTCAGAGGAGGGCAACTAAAGTAATAAATGGAATGGGGGCCTCTACAGTACCCTGAAAGGTTATCAAAATTAGGGTTATTCACTCTAGAAAAAAGACGACTGAGGGGAGATCTAATAACTATGTATAAATATATCAGGGGTCAGTACAGAGATCTGTCCCATCATCTATTTATCCCCAGGACTGTGACTGTGACGAGGGGACATCCTCTGCGTCTGGAGGAAAGAAGGTTTGTACACAAACATAGAAGAGGATTCTTCACGGTAAGAGCAGTGAGACTATGGAACTCTCTGCCTGAGGAGATGGTGATGGTGAGTACAATAAAGGAATTCAAGAGGGGCCTGGATGTATTTCTGGAGTGTAATAATATTACAGGCTATAGTCAGTAGAGAGGACCCCTGATCCAGGGATTTATTCTGATTGCCTGATTGGAGTCGGGAAGGAATTTTCTCTCATTAAGGCCTCATGCACACGACCGTTGTTTGATTCCGTGTCCGTTGCTCCGTTTTTCGTGATTTTCTGCGGACCATTGGTTTTCAATGGGTCCGTGGAAAACTCGGCAAATGCACCGTTTGTCCTCCGCGTCCGTGGTCTGTGATTCCAGTCCGTCAAAAAAATATAACCTGTCCTATTCTTGTCCGTGAAAAATGGTTCACGGACCCATTAAAGTCAATGGGACCGTGAAAAAATGCGGATGGCAATCCGTGTTTGATCTGCGTTCCGCGTCCGTTTTGTTTGCAGATCCCTTGGCAGGCACTTGCCAAAAATTGTCAGCCTGTCTTTTGGTAAAATATTTTGGGTCATGTCCGTTAAAAAAACGGAAGACACACGGAAACACAACGGAAGGCAAAAACGGACACGGATCAATGAACAACGGAACCCCTTTTTGCGGACAGCATAAAAAAAAACGGTCGTGTGCATGAGGCCTAAGGCTACATGCACACAACAGTTGTTTTTTGCTGTCCGCAAATCGCGGATCCGTCTTCCTTTTTTTTCACATCCACATCCGTTCCGTGTGTCCGCAAATTTTGTAGGTTGTGTTTCCGTGTGTCTTCTGTTTTTTTGCGGATCCGCAAAAAAAACTGAAGGCTTGAAACAGTTTCTTAAAGTTCCTGTACAAGTGCCCTGGTTTCCAAGCAACCATCCGCAAAAAAAATGGATGCGGATGACAAACGGATGGCTTCCGTTAATCATCCGCTTTTTTGCGGACCCATTGGCTTCTATGGGTCCGCAAACCGTTTTTTGCGGACACTAATAGGACATGCCATATTTTTTTTTGCGGATGTGAAATGCGGACAGCGGACGCGCACAGGCAACGTAAGAGGCATCCGCATTTTTTACGGATCCATAGAAATGAATGGGAAACCATTTGATCCGCGAAAAAAACAGAACGGAGGCCGCAAAAAAACACTGCTGCGTGCATGTAGGCTAAGTGGGGAAAATTGGCTTCTGCCTCCCAGGTTTTTTTTGCCTTCCTCTGGATCAACTTGTAGGAAACAGGCCAAACTGGATGGACAAATGTCTTTTTTCAGTCTTATATACTATGTTACTATGTTATTATGTTTCTAAATACAGAAATGCAACAGCACTCTGCAACCAGCACTCTGCCCTGCCTCTATGCTAGAAGCTATAAAGAGGTCGTTAGTGTACATTTTGATCAAAAGGTAATGAGCCACTCGCCGCGCTAAGGCCTCCTCTGTGAGTGGTCCTAACGCTAAATCCTACCTGTTATGGGCCATGACAGCCACATAGAATCTAGGGAGTGCTGGCCAAGCATGCATGCTAGGATCAACCGCGCTTATTAACCCTTTCTGGTGCTATACCAGCCTCCATTAGATCCAGGGATGCAGGTACCAACATGCATGCTAAGCCCACTGTGTACTCTTCCTAAAATTTAAAAAAATTCAGAACAATTCAGTAATTGCTTACAATTGCTCATTTATTATGTTGTCCTGCCACCAATTGCAGCTTTAATACCCTTACCCTGGGTTCAGACCTGAGCGTTCTTGAAACGCGCGTTTTAGTCGCGCGTATTTCAGCGTGTTTTTGAAAATAGGAAACGCACGTTCGTACGGGCGTTCTTGTGATTGACTACTGTGGTGTCAATCACAAAACGCGCGACAAACGCCCCAAAAAAAGCTCAAGTACTTGTTTATGCGTCGGGCGTTTTACAGCGCGTTCAAACGCGCTGTAAAACGCTCAAGTGAGAACCAGGGCCATAGGAAAGCATTGGTTTTCATGTGTTGAGCGTTTTACAGCGCGTTTGAACGCGCTGTAAAACGCTCAGGTGTGAACTTAGGGTTAATGACTGCAATCGCCATTATTGCAGGTCGCTGTAATTAGCTGCGGTTCTCTGCTGTTTGAAACAGCGAAGACACACCGGCCATGACGCCCGCTGCACAGATGAGCGGGCACCATGTTTGAACATGCACGGTGCTGGTAGCGAAAGGGTTAACATTCTATTGCAGCCTTCTGGAGTAAAGCCCCTGACCATACCCCAAGCTAACCACAAGCTGCAGCTCCTGCAAGTTCCTCTGTTAACCCTTGTGCTATCTAACCCCTGCAGTCATGCCACACTACACGTGCAGCATATACTGTGCAACCCCCACACAAAAAATGAGCAACAAAGAGAATAAATAAACCATTGAAAAGTTTCATCAGAGTTTCCTTAAATTCCGAAAGTCATAATGCACCTTTAGTACCTGTTTGGTAATATTCTGGAATGACAATGAATCACCATGACCTATACTGTAGAGGAAACAATTAGTTCTCGTGCATCAATCAATCTGATTTTATTCCCAGTGGATGCTGATGGGTAACAGATCCGTACACAGAGTGAGAATATGATCTTATTTCAGAAGTGGATGCCTCACTACAGTCACTACAATACAATATCGTATTCTCTACTCAGTGGGGAGGCTATAAAATATGGAAATGCAAATGAGCATCAGTCATTTTCCAATCAGCTGCAATAATCGTACATTTGAACTGAATTCTTCTGAGTATAATACCCCTATAAGTAGTGTGAGTGACGTGAGTGATGTGCATAGTGAGTACTGCAGAGAAGCAATTACTGCTAGTTTAGCAAAGCAGCACTGCTAGGGGCTGCTGCATACACTTTATATGTGATGGCTGTTCTGACCTGGGGCCCAGTTTAATGAAGTTCAGTGACTGCGCCGGGCCCCGCTACTAACCTGATAGCGCCCCTGTTTACATGTTACTGGCACATAGCAGGCGCTATGCCGATGTGCTGGCCATGTAATACTGCTCTATTCGCTTTATAAGACGCATGGCCACTTTCCCCCACTTTTGGGGGAAAAGTGCGTCTTATAAAGTAAAAAATACTGTAACTCATAACAAATCAAATTTCTTTATCAAAACTGGTGCAAAGTAAAACTGACTTAGTTGCCCATAGCAACATGATATAACATGTATGTTATAGTAGCTACTTACAATCCCCATGTAATAATTGTAAAGTATCTTTTCATATAACTCTATCATGTTTCATTCCTCTATTATTCATTCTAGAAGTTTAGGAATGAATCACCAGCAGTCTGTAATAATGGTTCCAACTGGGTGTTACCAGTTGAGTACGCGTCCTTTCACAGTGTGATGCTGGCAGCACTGCCTGGATTGTGTCAGACTGTGCAGAGACACACTCCCAACTGGTAAAACCTAGACTGTGCTTCATTGCAGACTGCTGCCCATTCATTCATAAACTATATTCAGTGAGGAATACAAGTAGTTACTAAAACACATATGTCAGGAGAGGTGTCAGGTCCTTTTGCCATCAATGTGAGGTAAGTGCCGGTTGCACGTCTGAGTGCTGCTGCTCTCTGAGAGCATGACATGCTATATTCTACTTTGGGGGCCCCATTCTGAAGGTAGGAGCAGCTACCAAAGGTGGGATCCGAACCTATGTGACATGTTGTAGATGGGCCAACCAAGTATATATTAGAGATCAGCAAGGTTTTGAAAAATTCGATTCAGCTGCTCCTCAACAAGAAATTTGATCTGTTACAAATTACTTAGTCACAAATGGATTTCCATTGCATGGAGCGAGTGCAATGACGTGGAAAAGCAGTCTCAATGCCCCCTCATTTAACCCCTTAGATGCCTTGTTCAATGTTAATCACGGAATCTGTGACTCACATTAGGGCTACATTCCCACAACCGTAGTGTATTACGGATCCGCAATACACCCAGCCGCACCCCCCATAGAAATGCCTATTCTTGTCCGCAGGCTGCAGACAAGAATAGGACATGTTCTATCTTTTGCGGAGCCGCGGACCGGAAGTTCGGGGCCGCAGTCTGCAAATGCAGAAGCGGAGAGCACATAGTGTGCTCTCCGCACCTCGTCCGGCCCCATAGACAGTGAATGCGAAACGGATGTGGACACATTCACGGTCATGTGAATGTAGCCTAAGCTGTTCAGGGGTTAAATATATATATATATATATATATATATACTCACCTCATCCACTTGCTCATGAAGAGGTCGTCCACTCACGCCCTGATTGAAGAAAACCCGCTAAATGACCTGCGGTGAGCATGATGATGTCACCACTTGATCATGTTAGGCACATTGTGACATCATCACTGATGAATTGATTTGTCACCAGGAAGCGCAAGGAAATTCGGCTTAGTAGCGAATCAAATTTTTCCTGAACTTCAGATCGAAGTCCACTCCGGATACTTCAATTCGCTCAACACTAATATATATATATATAGTTTTCTCGCCAGTGTTTTATTCTACTTTCTGTATTATAATCTTGGCATGAAATGAAGATCAATGACTGCTATACAAGAGAAGAATTATTGTCTATACTGAAGATATTGAATTTAAATCATTTGGAATTCATCCAATTGTAGCCCGTGGTTTTCTGATCCGCTAGGCTGCATATAATATTCCTACAGACAAAGACTTGCTATTATGTAATAACGGATTCATGGTTTTGAGTGATAAAACCTGTAGGCAGGCTTTGTCTAATTCCAGCCACTGAGCACAACAGCCTATTACGTTTCCAGTCCCATTGGTGGGTTGCATTACAAAAAGAACCTTCTTTTACAAAACTTTCCGCATTGGTAAAGATGAAATAATAAGATGCAACTTTTGGAAGGGCTGAATACATTAAAGAAAGATGTATTACTCTCAGACAAACTGCCTGCGTTCTTCCATCCCAGCCAGAACAAGTATATCAAGATTAATTCCTCCGTTCCGATGTAACAGCTTGTGTTTATGGAAGGCGTTGTTAAAACATATTGTTTATCGTGAAAACAAGAGATGTCCATTAAGAGAAATGCAAATGAAATATTAATGAGAACGTCTTGAATGTGGAACATCAATGACTTCTCGGTATACTTCTTGGAGAACCCGCATTTAGGAGAAATCTACTTTCTGGAAAGGTTATAGGAGTACACGCATTTCCTACCTAGCAATGAATAATTAGGGAACAAATTGACCCATGAATATTTATCAAGTAGCTGAAATCTGTTAATTAAAGGCCATGTTTGTTTTCATACATTGCTCTGAGCTATATATGGATTCATCTTTAAAGGTGCTCAGGTTGGCATACTTTTTAAGGTAGGAAAAGGAAAACATCGGCTTTTTACTTGTCAGCTTTGATTGCAGAATATGTCTTAGTTTTGCAAAAACTTAGTATGAGAAGTAGGGAAACTATGCCAGACTTTTCCTTGAGTCTCCAGGCTTTCACAAGTACTTTTGTTCCCAACTTTAGTTGCATTTGCTTTGCCTTTCCATAAAATTCTATCATGCAATGGCGAAAAGTCAGTAGTTTCGATTGGTGGGAGTCTGGGCGCTAAGACCCCTACTGATTGTTGATGCTGAAACCTGTAAAGTCATGCATCTTGGTAGTAATAATCTCTGTGCATCATATGTTCTAGGGGATGTAACACTGGGAGAGTCACTTATAGAGGAGGATCACTTATAGAGGAGGATTTGGGTGTCCTTGTAGATGGTAGATTAAATAACAGCATACAATGTCAATCAGCTACTTCTAAGGCTACCAGGATATTGTCATGCATTAAACAAGGCATGGACTCTGATGTGAGGAACTGAGATGGTGGTCTGATGTGAGGATCTGAGATGGAGGTCTGATGTGAGGATCTGATATGGAGGTCTGATGTGAGGAACTGAGATGGTGGTCTGATGTGAGGATATGATATGGAGGTCTGATGTGAGGATATGATATGGAGGTCTGATGTGAGGATCTGATATGGAGGTCTGATGTGAGGATCTGAGATGGAGGTCTGATGTGAGGATCTGATATGGAGGTCTCATGTGAGGATCTGAGATGGAGGTCTGATGTGAGGATCTGAGATGGTGGTCTGATGTGAGGATCTGAGATGGAGGTCTGATGTGAGGATCTGAGATGGTGGTCTGATGTGAGGATCTGATATGGAGGTCTGATGTGAGGATCTGATATGGAGGTCTGATGTGAGGATCTGATATGGAGGTCTGATGTGAGGATCTGATATGGAGGTCTCATGTGAGGATATGATATGGAGGTCTCATGTGAGGATCTGATATGGAGGTCTGATGTGAGGATCTGATATGGAGGTCTGATGTGAGGATCTGAGATGGAGGTCTGATGTGAGGATCTGATATGGAGGTCTGATGTGAGGATATGATATGGGGGTCTGATGTGAGGATCTGAGATGGTGGTCTGATGTGAGGATCTGATATGGAGGTCTGATGTGAGGATCTGATATGGAGGTCTGATGTGAGGATCTGAGATGGAGGTCTGATGTGAGGATATGATATGGAGGTCTGATGTGAGGATCTGATATGGAGGTCTGATGTGAGGATCTGATATGGAGGTCTGATGTGAGGATCTGAGATGGAGGTCTGATGTGAGGATCTGATATGGAGGTCTGATGTGAGGATATGATATGGAGGTCTGATGTGAGGATATGATATGGAGGTCTGATGTGAGGATCTGAGATGGAGGTCTGATGTGAGGATCTGAGATGGAGGTCTGATATGAGGATCTGAGATGGTGGTCTGATGTGAGGATATGATATGGGGGTCTGATGTGAGGATCTGATATGGAGGCCTGATGTGAGGATCTGATATGGAGGTCTGATGTGAGGATCTCATATGGAGGTCTGATGTGAGGATATGATATGGGGGTCTGATGTGAGGATCTGATATGGGGGTCTGATGTGAGGATCTGATATGGAGGTCTGATGTGAGGATCTGATATGGAGGTCTGATGTGAGGATCTGATATGGAGGTCTGATGTGAGGATCTGATATGGAGGTCTGATGTGAGGATCTGATATGGAGGTCTGATGTGAGGATCTGATATGGAGGTCTGATGTGAGGATCTGATATGGAGGTCTGATGTGAGGATCTGAGATGGAGGTCTGATGTGAGGATCTGATATGGAGGTCTGATGTGAGGATCTGATATGGAGGTCTGATGTGAGGATCTGATATGGAGGTCTGATGTGAGGATCTGATATGGAGGTCTGATGTGAGGATCTGATATGGAGGTCTGATGTGAGGATCTGATATGGAGGTCTGATGTGAGGATCTGATATGGAGGTCTGATGTGAGGATCTGATATAGAGGTCTGATGAAAAATCTATATTTTTTTCCTTATTTCCCTCCCCTAAAACCTGGGATGTGTCTTACAAAGTGAAGTATTATATATATATATTTCAACATTTTGCTTGAACATTTAGTGGGTTTGCACTTTTTATTTTCATCTTTAATTTGTCTTCATGAACAGGAGTGATCCAGCACATCATAAGAAAACAAGAGGCCATACTGCCTGTATATGACATAACGGCTGATATTAGATTTATTGCCAGCATTAAAAATCTGTGGTGGAATAAAATAAACTGCAAAGCAGAACAATAAAGTAGGTTTTATGATGCAGATATTTTTTTCTAGTGAATGTTTTAATTAAGTTTGATCAATGAGGTAAAAGGATTTAGTTTTAGAACGTGCTTCAAAATACTATTATTAGTATGAAACGGATAATATTGCTGAACATAATGACGACAACTAACATAACATAGTTTCTGTTCTGTTTTCAATAGAACAGTCTGGGCAAAATGTATTAACTCTTCTTACAGTTTGAAACTCTCTGATTAATATTGTTTTTATATTCAACATTTCTATTCCAGAGGTTTCTATAATTTTTTATATACAGTAAATGAGTTTTAATTTTAAACATAAATTGCAGCATATGTTTGGCAAATTATGAAAAAACCTCTTAGGGTGTGCATATGTGTAAAGGTTTCTGATCCATTATTAAAGGGATAGTCCCATCTGAATATTTGATTAGATAGATTCAGGTCTCACCTCTGGGACATGCTTCTATCTCCGGAACAGGGCCCCCAAAGTGAAGGAGCGCACATTCCACATGCACAATGACCTCTCCATTCATTGGTTTGAGACTTTCAGAAATAGCTGAGTGAGCCCGCTCGGCTAGTTTCCGAAGCCACGTAGCAGTGAATGTATAAGAAATTGTGCAAGCACAGTCATCTCTCCATTCACTGGCATGGGACTGATGCAATGTTGCTGTTTTTGTCGCTCCTTTAACGATGAATGGAGGGTGGCTGCACATATGCAGCTGCTCTCGCTTCAGTTAGTTCGCTTGGTTATGTAGATATTTGTGTCATATTCTAGTGATAGGCCAGAAATGTTGAGATGGTAAAACTTCTTTAAAGATATGTGCTTACATTTCTACAGCCCTTTACTTCCTCCCTTCTAATATCAGGAAAAGGATCTGCTGTTTTTTTATTGATTTTGCAGTCATTTTATATTTCATTTTTATACATAACTTGAATGTATTTCCTACAAAGGGAATTTCAAGCTGTCTGCGTGTCTTAAGAGTGAACTGCTAGCTAATAAAGTCCTGTGATTACTGCAGCATCAGCACTGATTGGACTGTTGTGTTAGAGCGGTGGAGTAAAAAATAAAAGGGGGTAGAAAGGGGAAACAGAGACAAGTATAATGTGAACTAGCAGGCTTTTAGAAACAGTGACCGTTGATCAGGCTGCTACTCTATTTTAATTTTAATTCTAATATGGCAGACAGAAGTAACAACCGAATGTTAGTGAGTTGAGAAAACAGTGTCTGCAAGTAGATACAGCTGAGCTTTAAAGGGAAAGGCTCTGTGTTGCACGGCATTTATGTCAGAGCAATGTTGTGCCACATTTTTTGTGATGATAGTCATTGTGCAACTGCAATGCAACAGTCACAAAAAAGCCATCCAAGTTGTTTGCAACTGTCAGATTGTAGCTGCAGCATGCTGCATTGCAACACCATTGACTATCATTACAAGAAAATGTTTCACGATTTTTCTGTGAGAAGAAGTTGTGCAACATATGTTTGTCACCGTGTAGCCAGACCCTAAAGCTACTGTACAATTTAAAATGTCTGAATATGTCAACTAAAAAAATTGGGGGAGATTTATCAAAAATGGTGCAGAGGAAAACTGTTTTCATTGCCCATAGCATCCAATCAGACTCCACCTTTCATTTTTCAGAGCTCCTTTGGAAGATGAAAGGTGTAATCAGATTTTTGCTACAGGCAACTAAGCCAGGTTTTCTTTGCACCAGTTTTCATAAATCTCCCCCATAGTATTAATTCTATCAAATAAATGTAATAATTAATGAAAGCTGTGAACCAAATATGTATATTAAATAGTACCTACAGTACTATAGAGACTGTGAGAAAGTTGTTTATGAATGTTGTCATGTATACATTTTGTATACATTTCAAATAGTGTTGAGCGAATCGAACTATGCAAAGTGGGTATCGATCCGAATTTTAGGAAAAATTTGATTCGGCACAAATCCGAATTTCCTCGTGCTTCTTGGTAACTAATCAATTTTTCCTAAAATAGTGGCAAACAAAATAAAAGAATACCTCATCCACCTGCTCGCAGAGAGGCCGCCCGCTCCCGTTTTTATTGAAGAAATCCAGCCAAAGTGTGATGACGTGACCACACGCTCCCAGCGTGATCATGTGGTGACATCATCACACTCGCCGCAGGTACTTTAAAAAAAAAAATCTTGATTAACCCCAGAAAGGCTGAATGTGATTCACAGAGGCCGTAAGTAGCGTTGAATGAGGCATCTGAGGGGTTAAATAATGGGGGCTGGTGCGATCACCATTCCCTGTCATTGCCATACAATGGAAAGCAATTTGTGAAAAAGTAATTCGTAACAAATTTAATTTCTTGTCAACGTTTTTCAAAATTTCCCTCATCTCTAATTTCAATGCAAATCCCAGCCACATGTAAATATGACAGAAATAGAACAATTGAAAAGTTGCGTATTTAGACATAATTGACCAATAGACTTATATGCAGCATGCAGAAGTTTGTTTTTCTTTTCATTTTTGTTAAGCTACCGTACTCACGTTTTGCCATTAATATGCATTTGGCTTGGCCGAGCATGCCTGGCATTTTAATAAAAATTGTAGTAAAAGAAGAGTGCTGCATAGTGTCACGCCCCTGTGGAATGATATACAATGTCGCAGACAAATGGCTGCTCACCTTGCGTTGTAGCGATTAATTCCCTTGGGATGTTCTGCTTCTTTTCAAAAAATAGCACCACTCCTGCCACAGGTTCTGTCTGGTACTGCATGTCAACCCTATTCACTTCAATAAAGCTGAGCTGCAACACCAGACATGGACAGGTGTGGAGCTGTTTGGAACCTCTCGGTTTTCATACAGTCTTCAGATCTTTTGAAGGTTGGGTTCACACTAGTAGACTTTTTTAAAGAGAATCTGTCACCAGGAATTTCACTGTTAAACCAGTGGCTTAGCTGAATGTGATGATACTTTTCACTTAGCGATCCGTAGCTTTAAACTGGAGGAAAAGGACTTATAATCCCTATGTAAGGGTATGTTCAGACGACGACAATTTGTCGCGCGACAATTTGGGAACCACTACACTGCAACATTTTTAGCGCGACATTGATGTCACATTAATGTCGCACGACAATTTTTATAATGGGTGTCTATGGTGGTGTCGCACGTGCAACATGCAACATGTTGCGACTGCGACACAACAGTCGCAAGAAGTCCATCCCGGATGGATTTTTGTCGACTGTCGTGTCGCAGTCGCAGCATGTCGCATGTCGCACTGCGACACCATAGACTCCCATTATAAAAATTGTCGCGCGACAATAGTGCGACTTCTTGTCGCGCGACAATTGTCGTCGTCTGAACATACCCTTAGTGAGCAGGAATCTGTCACCATGATTCTGGACTGTTATTTGCAGTACTGCACGAGAAGTACTGCACACAAGGAATCCAGATCGCACTCTTTTTATTTTCCTACTGCCCCCATTCTCCCAATGTCAGCGCTGAAAGCTGCACTGAAACGCATCAGTCTGGACTGCTGTGCTGTACTATCATAATAGAGAGGACGCCCGTGTGTAAGCATAGCAGTCCCAACAATGTATTTCAGCACTTCTTTAAATGCTGACAGTGGGAGAATGGGGAGCTGTTACAGCGGTGGCTCGTGACTCATCTTCCTCTTCCTCCTTTTCCCCAGTGGATCTGGCCAGCAGGCTTGCTCTGTCCCTCCACTCAGGCTGCTGTCTGCCTCCCAGCAAGGCTTCCATTCCTCTGCCCCTAGGGCACATGCACTGTGGGAAGGTGCCTGAGCAATACGTTTCTTAGTCTCTTATTTCCAGCAAAAGTGTATATATATATATATATATATATATATATATATACTGTCTGCCTGTGTACCGGTCTCTGCCTATTTACTGGATTCTGACGCTCCACTGCCTGACCTGTGCCTGACCCCTGTATTGGCTCTTCACTGCTTGCCCTGACCTCGTACCGTTTACATACCATATAACAAGTACTTCACCTGACCTGACCTCTGCCTGTCCATGTCCAATACAATTCTGTCTAACCCCCCAATGATCTGCACCGGTGTCTCTGATCTCCAGATGTTGATTATGTAGGGACTACTACTATAGGAGGTAGCAACCTGGTGGTTCCCCTGCAGTGAAGTCCAGATCCCTGTACATGTGTTAAATGGTGAAAACCAGGGGACTGCCAGGTTAATACCCTTAGGAATAGCCTAAAGTCAAATCTATTGGTTGACACAGTGATCTCACACCCACTACCATAAATGTAGAAGTAGGAAAATAAAAAAATAGCAGTCTGGACCCATTATCTGCAGTACTATTCATGTATTATGGCAGATAGTAGTCCATGACCATGGTGACAGATTACTTTTAAGTGCACAGAAGGTGGTCACAAGCCACTCTCTGCACCCTTGCTCCTCCTGTTTCCTCTGACAGGGCTAGGCTAGATAACTATGCAGGCCATGTCAATAAAAAAGTAGAGGGAGGGACTGGCAGAGGAGGCAGGAGGAGCAAGGGTGCACAGAGTGGCTTGGGACCACCTTCAGTGCACTTAGCTGCACATTTGCATATAAATTAAAAGTACTTTTTCTCCAGAATAATGCAATGGATCTCTAAGGCCTCTTTCACACTTGTGTTGTGAGGATCCGGCGTGCACTTCCGTCGCCGGAAATGCCCGCCGGATCCGTCACAACGCAAGACAACTGAAAGCATTTGAAGACTGATCAGTCTTCAAAATGCTTTAAGTGTTACTTTAGTAGCGTCCTGGCTGCCATAGTAAGTAGTGGGGAGCCAGGGGAGCAGATACTTACAGTCTCCCGGGGCTCTCCACAATGACGACAGAGCGCCCCACGTGCATGGATCACGTGATCCATGCGATCATGTGATCCATGCTCATGGGGCGCTCTGACGTCATTGTGGAGCGCCCCGGGACTCGGGAGCCGCACGGACGTTAAGTATGCTTCTCCCCTGCCTCCCCACTACACTTTACCATGGCAGCCGGGACTTTAGCGTCCTGGCTGCCATGGTAACCATTCACAAAAGCTAAACGTCGGATCCGGCAATGCCCCGATACGACGTTTAGCTTAAAGCCGGATCCGGATTAATGCTTTTCAATGGGCATTAATTCCGGATCCTTCCTTCCGGTATGCCTTCAGGATTTTTGGCCGGAGCAAAATCCGCAGCATGTTGCGGATTTTTCCACGGCCAAAAAACGTCTCAGTACTGAACTGAAGACATCCTGATGCATCCTGAATGGATTTCTCTCCATTCAAGATGCATTGGTATAATCCTGATCAATATCTTTCCATCCTAGAGCCCCCAGGACGGAACTCTAGGACGGAAAGATAAAATGCCAGTACACGCCACCAAGCTAGCCCTACAAGGCAATGTGTCCTTCTACTAAGCCTTCTCCTTGCCTTCTAAAAACCGTCGATGTATAACATTTGCCTGCCTCAACCTTTTTGCTCTTCTGACTATGATTCAAGCTGGCCATTGTGTGAGGCACTTATGGTTCTCTAGCCTGTCTTCTTTCTACTGAAGAATATTCAAGAAACTTCGACCACCAGCAAAATCTTTACCGCCTTGCCATAGTGTCAGAAAATCCTCCAGACTCCACGCCTCAGTCTAGCACTAACCCAAATCTACTCTGAATCCACGTCTTGGTTTGTGACTTATTTGGTTCCAAGAGATTATGCTCAACTTATCCTACAGTCTTGAGTGTCGAATTTCCCTTCATATACCTCGGACATATGCCACTCTATAGGCCTACATTGGCAAGCATCACCCATAGACTTCCAATGTTCTGCCCATGATTCCATTATACCATTCCCAGAGAGATAAAATAGAGCAATACATAGATATTCATATAGGTATGCTAGCGTTTCTTTGCCAAATACTTTAAGATGATGAAGTGGTGTCTTTCATCAAAGACAAACACAGGAAATTACTCTCTATTAAACTGGAATAACAAGGTCTTTCATCATACAGCCGCCGCTCACGTGCAGCTATTAGGTGCTATGGACATTTAACACCAAGTCAATGGAACGTCTCAGCTCGTATTTAATAAGGTCGAGGGATAAGCTCCTTCATTTGCATTATAGCGCTGCATTGGGCCCAGATGCAAACATGGAGGCTGCCATGATAGAAATACGGACTAGATGTGTATCATACCGCCTTATGCTTCATGCACACGAGTTTTGGATCAGTGGTAACACGGAGAGTGTTCAATCTGTGTTTCCACCCGTGACAGATCCGTGTTGGGTCTGTGGGTCCGTTTTTTGCTGACCGTGTGCCATCCGTTTTTCACTGACACTGAGCAGCTGGAAAATAATTTTCTAACAATCTCTTTTTAATGATCCGTGAAACACGGATGCAACATGGATGGCATCCGGTTTGCATCCGTGGTTTTCACGGACTCATTGACTATAATGGGCGTGAAGGATTCGGGAGCACGGACAAGATAGGACATGCATCCGTGCTGAAAACACGGACCGTGCTAAAACACTGATGTGTGAATGCACTCATTCAAATGAATGGGGACGTGTGCTGTCCGCGGAGAACACGTACAGCACACGTCTGGGAAACACTGATGTGTGAATGAGGCATTAGACTTTGTACAAAACGGTGGTTATCCAGATCCCCTGCATCTCAGCCCCATCAGACCTTCTTTTGGTGCACGGAAAGGGTGAAACCTTGGATTAGAAAACATAAGATGAAAAAATCCAGCACCTTTAAATCCTAAATGCAACTCGATTTTATTCCAGTGTTCGATATAACAGCAAAAATACAAAAAATCCTCTAAAATCTCCCACACAGTCTACGCGTTTCGAACAAAGTTCTTACTCATAACTGAGTTGGATTGTTTGTATTTTTGCTGAACACTGGAATAAAATCGAGTTGCACCCAGGATTTAAAGGTGCTGGATTTTTTCATCTTGTATTAGACTTTGTATTCTGAAAAGTATCCACCAATACAACAAATGTAGCTTTACATGGAGCGAGATACAGGTTATCTTGTCAGCCATTGTTTGACTTTCGTGCAGTACCTTGTATTTTACCTGTATAATGACAGTATTTATGAGATCTCATGGATGACACATCTCATTTGTTTAACAGGAAGGTGCCTAAGTGATGATAAATGCTTAAGCTTTTATTCTTTCAATAACTACAACCTTTTTAATTAGATATGTAGAGATTTTATGGAAATGAAAAATGCTATGGAATAAAATCTCACGCATCTGTCAATATGAAAAGCCTATTAATTTCTGTGTGAATGTTAGAATATATTCTCTACTTGTGTCCAGTGTACAGTAAGTGAGTGCTCAAAGTCTAAATATTACCATATGCAGTGCTTCTAAGCAGGGCGTACATAGAAATCATTAGGCCCCATAGCAAGAATGTAAATTGGGCCCCCATGACCATTCCTAGTCCCTCCCACTATGAGCCCTGGCTCCTCTCACTACCCTCCCTAACTTCTCCCTGCCCCACCTCATGCAGCCGTATTTTGTTCTACAAAATGGCAGTACTCATGCCGGAACCCAACAGACCCATTATAGTGAATGGGATCTGGTAGGTTCTGGCAGTGTTCAGCATATTTTCCCGAATCTGGGACATTACATGATGTAATACCACCCAACTTTCCTGCTGCCCAGCATGGCACATGCGCAAAGATATGAGAAGAGTTTGAGGGAGTGAGTGCCCCCCTTCCCCCCATCCCCTCTGTCATGCAGGACAGCTGGGAGACACTGACATTACTTGCTATCCTGCATGACACATGTGCAGAGCCATGAGTCTCTGGGAAAGCTGAGTGAATCCCTCCGCCCTACCTTTCCATGTTCTTATTATCTGCAAGTATGGCTTGCAGGATAGCAGGAAATCTGAGTGACATTACATGATGTAATAGCACCCAGCTTTTCTGCTGTCCTGCATGGCACATGTAGAGAGACATGAGAATAGTCTAAGAAAGCTGAGTAACACAACACCAACCTACCCTCATACCTTCTCATGCCTCTGCACTTGTGCCATGCAGGACATCAGGAAAGCTGAGTCCCATTACATAATGTAGTGACAACCAGCTTTCCTCCTGTTCTGAATGGCATATGTGCAGAGGAATAGCCTGGGAAAAGCTGAATGACCTCCCCCCCCCCCTCCCCTTCCACACACACACACACACACTAGGGTTGCCACCCGTATGGGAATGACCCAGACAGTCCGGGTTTGTAATCCTGTGGCCGGGTACAAGCCTTTCTCAGACCCGGGCCCAGCGACCAGCTGTGAGTGATACGATGCTAGCGCAGGGCGGCGCTGACTTCAGACACGACCACCCCCCCTCCCTCTTTTTCGGGATTGGCTTGAAGAAAAGGTGGCAACCCTAACACACACACCTCTGCACTGTCCTCACCTACAAGTCGTCGCTTGCTTACTTACTTGTGTGGTATATGGTAGATACTCCACTGCTTCTAGGGGTGAATATATGTATCATGTAGCATGAAAGCCTCAGAAGCATATCCAATATATGGCACTGATTTGCATACATTTTGGCCTTCAAATGATAAGTTATTTAAGTAAAAAAGCATTACATTTACATTATACAGCAAGGGTAGGCAACCTCCGGCACTCCAGCTGTTGTGAAACTACAACTTCCAGCATGCATACGTCCTCTGCTCTTCTCAGAACGCTCATAGAAATGAATGGGAATTGTAGTTTCACAACAGCTGGAGTACCGAAGGTTGATGATCTCTGTTATACAGAAAACCAATGTTAAAAGGGTTGTCTGAGTTCAGAGCTGAACCCGGACATGCCCACATTTTCACCCAGGCAGCCCCCATGATATGAGCATCGGAGCATTTCATGCTCTGATGCTCTCCTTTTCCCTACGCTGAATTGCAGGGGGCAAAGACATTTCTTGGAGATCCGGTGAAGTACCGGGCTCTCCAAAGGGACTGCTAGGTGGAGGCTTCCGTCCAGCAGTGAGCCCAGTGATGTCACCGGCACTAACAGGCTGGCTTTAGAGCTGTCCTAGTCTTTAAAACGGCTAGGGCAGCGCTAAAGTCCGCCCATCAGAGAGGCATCATATATACTGAAGGCACTGTGAGGGTTACATAATATATACACAGGGCACTGCAGGGGTTGGGATTTTTAAAAAAGCTTATGAAATAGATCAGTTTTTAATGCCCGTTTTTAACGGGCGTTAAAAACTGATGCAAAACTGGTGCAAAATAGCCATAAAATCTGACAGTATATCCATTTGTAACTTTCTCAGGATAGGTCATCAATATCAGATCAGCGAGGGTTTGCCTCCCGACTCCCCTACTGATCAGCTGAAGAGACATTGTATAGCGGCTGTGCTTAGTATTGCAGCTAAGCCCCATTCACCTGAACGGGGCAGAGATGCGCCTAGGCCATGTGATTGATGTAAGTGACGTCACTGGCCTAGGAAGAAACCGCAGCGCTCACCAAAGCTCAGCTAACTCTTCTAACAGCTGATCTACAGAGGTGCCGGGAATCAGACCCCCACCGATCTGAGATTGATAACCACTCCTGAGGATAGGTCATTTTCAAAATTCATGAAAACCCCTTTAGCAGTGCAGTGCTGAACCATAGGAAGTCATCAGTAATATTCTGGGTTCTTCGTAGGAACAACAGTTGAATTCAGCATTTAGAAACCTGCAGATGTGCTTCTCCTGCCGGTTAAAGAAAAGAACATTTGATTAAGCTTGTAAACAGGAGGAATTTGCCTATTTAAAGCAAAAAAATAAATCCAAAGTCACTTATTATCGATGACTCCAGCAAACTGTTTATAAAACTTCACAAATCATCCAAAGTCCTTATGATCCCACCTAATATTAGGGCGAACCGCTTTCCGCTGCCTAAATTGCTTATCATAATGGAGCCAACCCAAACCCCCATAAACCATATACGCCTCCCCTATGGCTTCCAGGTAGCAGAAAAGGCCGAGCAACATTCCGGAGTCTTTTCTCCAATAACACTCTCTAAAATGGCGAAGGCCTAAAGCCATTTTGAAAAAGTACGCGGGATCAGTCTATGCCGACACTTATCTTCCTCGTCTTTTTTCCCATCGTCCTTCCTTGCCCTGTCTAAGTTAAAACTCTCTAGAGGGAGTAGAGAAAAAATATCCATATACTCCCCCTTCCATATCCTTTCCAGCACCTCCTGCTTCAAATGCGTCCCTAACGTGCCCTCAAAGCATAAGTACCCTAGGCCTGTCCTCTTCACCACCTGCCTGAGTCTGTACCGACACTGATCCTCCGACCCGAGATGGCGGACCCCCTATTGCCCTACTGGATCCCGCACCCACTCCCTATAGCTTCCCTGTACCGCCTACCAACACCCCCTGGCTCTCCCCCAGCCCCCAAACCCCCCAGCCCCCAACTAATGTCTGCAGGGATCCCCACATCATCTCACCTGGCTGCCAGGGCGCTGTGAGCCCCGCAGCCGATGATCCTGGCTCCAGACGTCCCTCTCTCGCCGTCGAATCTTCTCCACTTCTGACCGATGACCTCACGCTGCCCTATATATATATACATAAAGGCACAGCGCTCCTCCCCTAACACCACACACCCCACACCCCTAACTCCTTAACCCTTACTGACCCGGACCCTCACACCAAAATTTGATCATGATGGCCTCCCCCTAGGCTGAAGCCCCAGTACGGCCTTACCAACATCAAACGTTATGTGCCATTTGATATATTTAGTCTAAATTACAGCAAAGCAGAACCGACTTTAATAATTGATAATAAATCCACACTCTCCGGCATCAACATAGAGGCATCATGGTGTGTAAGAATGCCCATGACTGGCCCTTAAAGTTTCTGACTATTTAAAATTATTTCTGAACTCCTGACAGCTCATATAAACACTTATTTTAGCTAAATTACTATCAAACTGATAAGAATTTAGCCATAATGAGACTTAAGGCCCCTCTACTCTGCCTAATGTTTGGACAGATTATCACTAATGACCGTTCGTAAGAATGCTCGTTAGCAGGAGCGTAGCTAACGGCTCATGGGCCCTGGTGCAAGAGTTCAGCTTGGGCCCCCTTCCCTCAGTGCTTTGTGTGTCTTCTTATACGGCACAAGGTTCTTTGGGCCCCCTCAGGCTCCTGGGCCCGGTAGCGACTGCTACCTCTGCACCCCCTATAGCTACGCCCATGCTCGTTAGCAATATCCTACTGGTGTAAAGGTGCAGGTTACCTGATGAATCACTAAAACACTGGTTCGTCGGGTAATATGATCGTTGGTGCGGTCACCTAAATCATTGTTTGGCCGTAGCAGTTCGTGGTGTCTAAACAGCCTCTGCTGCTGACAAACAATGATTCTGTATCGAGACAAATGTGGCATTAGTGATAACTCCTCCTCATACTGTGGAGGAGATCTCCGTATTAACAGGCAGATGATTTTCGGGAAGGAGCGCTTCCTTCTCACCAACTGTCTGTTCAGTAGAGCAATGTAAAGTGAGCTGTTAGGAAAGTACAGATAAGGGCTACAGATTGAGCCATCAGAGCATCTCTATGACAAATTCACCAAGGAGATGAACTGTCAAGCTGTAGAGGAAAATCCTTAAAACTTTTTTATAAATATTAATTGAAAAATTATTGTTAACGGGACCTGTCACCTGAAACAGCGGTCCTAAACCGCCGGCAGGACCTTCAAGAGTACAGCAGTGGGATTCTGAGCATATATATCTTACTAAATTCCGATGCGGCAGTAGTAAGAAAATCGATCTTTAATCTCCGGCTGGTGCGATTCTCTGCCCAGGTTTGAAGTCAAGGGGGCAGCAGCCTTCTTGCTTCAAGTCACCACGCCCCCTTCCTGGCCCCTTCGCTTTGATTGACAGCGCTTATGCGGCTGGCTTCTCAGAACAGCCAGCTGTCAGTCACAGCGAAGGGAGCGGGAAGGGGGCATGGTCACTGCGACTTGAAGCAAGAAGGCCGCTGCCCCCTTGACTTCAAGCCTGGGCAGAGAATCGCGCCAGCCGGGGATTAAAGATCGATTTTCTTACTACTGCCGCATCAGAATTTAGTAAGACATATGTGCTCAGAATCCCACTGCTCTACTCATGAAGGTCCTGCCGGCGATTTAGGACCGCTGTTTCAGGTGACAGGTTCCCTTTAACCCAAAATGGGTAGACTACAGTAAAAAAAATGTCTCCAAAGATGTCCATGGGTTCTAAGCAGAGTCATCTACTCCTTGTTTTGGCTTCAAAAACTGCCTCAAAACTCAACCTGTAAGGGACTAATAAACAGTTACACTTGGAATTTCCAATTTCCACCAGAGTTCCCCTTTAACTTGATAAACTAAATCTGCAATGTACAATAAATGAGCATTTTCTGCTTAAATACTTATTAACCTTTTTATCTATGTTCCGTGTTTATTTAGTTTTATTTCCTTAGTTATAGTTGACATCTTAACGACTACTTAGGGAGCCGTATATTCAGCATGTTTTTAATCACTGCCATTAAACTAGTTGCACTCAGCTTTTTCTGTTGCATGTATGCAGAAACATTTCTATATATCCTGCTCTTATTGAAAATATTGAGAGCTTGATGTCAGCTGTAATAGGCCTTTTTCATCTGAATGTTATACTTTTCCTGCACTTACACAAGGTGTTTCTTATATAAATATACATTAGTGTGCCCAGGAGCGTAGCTATAGTGGAAGCAGGGAAAACAGCTGCTACAGGGCTTGAATTCAGAAGGATCCCGTCCGAGAAGAGGACAAAGATTTTATTGTCAGGGCCACCTCAACAGTATTATACAGTGACTGTATATACAGTGACAGTATATACAGTATATATGTGTAGGAAAGGGCAGAGTAAATGCCTGGCCTGGTCTAAGAGAGTGACCTTGACTAGCCGCAGTAGTGAGGGTTGAAACGGAAGAGGGGGTTGCTGTGGGGCCAAGTCAGTTCTAGTTACGCCACTTAGTGTGCCGCTTCAAATTTCTCTCTGCTTTTATATTGTATCCTTCATATTGTTAAGGAAAAATCATGGAAAATAACGCACTCAAACAATAGATGCAAATATTGTATATGGACTAAGCCCTTATTCTGATATGATAAAATCTGAGACTCTCAGCCAATATATTTTGATCAAAACACATCTGTGCCCGCCTACCCATGCTAAGGTAGTCTAAGTCAGGCAGGGCCTACTCTACACCTACCTATGCCGTATAGGCATCTACATTCAGGAGAGCACACCCTGCACATATAGTGTGCTGCTCCTAGTTACCTGTATGTGCATCCAGCAACCAATGAGAGGAGGAGCACGCACACCTATATGTACCACCTAATCGAGGTCGCCTGTGGGATAGGTGGGGCAAAAGTGCACAAAATGCTTCTCCCCACATAATAGGAACACATTCACACTTGAAAGTGCCACCCCTTGAAGAACAGAAATTTGTCAAAAATCACAGAAATCATATTGTTAGTGAAATAGTAAAATAACATAAAAATCATCATGTCAGGATACCTATAGTCACGTAAGGTATAGTTTGACTGAACTCATCATTCGCTAGTAGGCTATACTCACTGCTTGCAGTGCACATTGGGCATATACACCAGAAAATGCTTCTGGAGCATGGTCATGGACTCCCTTGGCCTCATTGTACTGCTAAATGGGCTCCATTCAAACATCTCCACCTAGTGCAGGGGGGCCTTAGTAATAACTTCTTTGGACAGTCCTAAGATAAAAAGCAAAAGTACTTTGAGTAATACCTTATTCCTTTAGTCTAAATATCACGGCCATCCAGGGGCGTAGCTAACGGCTCATGGGCCCTGGTGCAAGAGTTCAGCTTGGGCCCCCCTTTCCTCAGTGCTTTGTGTGTCGTCTTTTGTGGCACAAGGGTCTTTGGGCCCCCTCAGGCTCCTGGGCCCGGTAGCGACTGCTGCCTCTGTACCCCCTATAGCTACGCCCATGCCGCCATCATACACTAGCTTTAGTAGATTTCAGTCTAGCCGCACAGACTGCTGGAAGCCCTGCTGAATTTATGACAAGGACTCTGCCTCACTAACAATCTGACTCAAAATAAATCGTAGACATTCAGAATTCATACAAAATCTTAGTGAACGTTAAAAATGAAAACAAATAATTATCTTTATTGATCAACCAATACTAAAATATGGGGCACTAGTATTCCCCAATTATTCCAAGCAAAACAGCCTACGGGTGCAAACAGAGATGAGCGGTGTGTCAATAAATATCACCCTCAATCTAGTTACTCCCCACCATGGTTAAATAACAATCTCAGCCAAACTGTTTCCACTATACTAGAAACCTCAGCTGCATGTGAATTGCCAAGTAATCAGCAATCAAAGCCAGCCACTCGACAGAGTGGCCCCGTATGTGCAGGTAAGTTTCTATAATGCAGTAAACTATCGCTCTAAAGTATCTTATACAGCAGTGCCAGCTAGCCAGTAGTGCTCATAGCCCTGGGTGCCGTTGTGCACCCTAAACACTGATTATCTGCCAGTGGGACAGTTCCTTCCTAATAATCATTCACAGTGTTCAGTTCGTGCCTCATCATAGGTTAAGCATGTCCTCTGGCAGGGCAGAGGATATCTAAGACCAATGTAAAAGGCCCGTCTTGGATAAATGACCCCCACTGTGTTTTTTAAAGTTTTGACTGGTGCTTTGACCCATGTTCATATGGAGGCACAGAGATACAGTATGAGTCCATATAATTCCATCTATGCAATTTTAAACATCCATATCACATGTGCACGAGCCTTGAGAATGACAGATCAGTGATCAGCAACTTGTTGATGGTTTCTGAGAAGCAACAGAGTTTCTTCTTCAATGAGTAAAAGCAAACAAAAAAATGTTAAAACCAACAAACGGAATGATAAAAGAAATATGCTGGATTTCTGACTATAGAGTCAATGTTAAAGGGGTACCCTAGAATTTACTATTGATGGTCTATCCTTGGGATATGATTATTATCAGGTCAGTGGGGGTTTGACCTCTTGCACCCCCACAAATTAGCTGTTCTGCAGTAGCTTTGGTGCCAAAAGGCGGAGCTGGAAGTTGAAAGTTCTAACCATTGCATAGTGGATGAAGCTGATTAGTAAAGCACTGCTCCACAGTCTTGCAGTAACAGACAATGAATAAAGCTGTGTGGTTCCAACGCCAGAGCTACTGGAGAACAACTGATTATTGGGGGTGCGCAGTGTCAGATCCCTGCCAATCATATATGGATGGCCTGTCCTGAGGATAAGTCATCAATAGTAAAATCCTGGAATACTCTTTATTAATGGTCCAGACTGTCCATGTGGATCCGACAGCCATGTAAATATAGTCCAAACTTCTTATTAAACAGGCTTAGCAGGTAGGACCTGGGGAATGCAGTTAGCCCATCAAATGTATACTGTTTTAACTAACAAAATGGTGTCCTATAAAGATTAGATGACAAATGAAGGACAATTTTTTTTTTTTTGCTGTGACATAAGATTCTCTGGTAATCTAGCACATTTCCCAAGATATATCTGTGTCCAACAATGAATGTTATGATAGCTCTAATTAGCTGTCATTTACTGCCCCCCAGGCCCAGCCACCATCTTTCTTGACCACTTTAATACCTAAGGGTCACTTCACCACATACAAGCAATCCCTCCTCATTTTCAAATCCTCACTCGCTGATGCAAAACAGGCCTACTTCTCATCTCTAATATCTTCCCTTTCCCACAGCCCTAAACAACTTTTTTACACTTTTAACTCTCTTCTCCATCCCGCAGCGCCCCCACCCTCTCCTCTCCTCCCAGCTGAGGACTTTGCCACATACTTCAAACAAAAGATAGTCAATATCAGAGAAAGCTTCAGTGATCAGTACCCACAGACCTTCTACACAACTTCTCAGTACTCTTCTCCCAAAACACACTTCTCCACCATTACAGAAGAAAAACTCTCCACTCTACTCTGCAGATCACATCTCACCACCTGTGCACTAGACCCAATCCCATCCCACCTCATCCCTAACCTCACCACAGTTTTTACCCCAGTCCTAACTCATCTCTTCAACCTATCACTAATCTCTTGCATCTTTCCATCTGGTTTTAAACATGCTACCATTACACCCATCCTCAAAAAGCCTTCACTTGACGCATCTTCTTTGTCCAGTTATCTCCCCATATCACTTCTTCCATATGCCTCAAAGCTACTTGAACAACATGTCCATTCTGAACTGTCCTCTCACCTCTCCTCCTGCTCCCTCCTTGACTGGATACAATCTGGCTTCCGACCCCACCGCTCAACTGAGACTGCCCTTACCAAAGTCACCAATGACCTACTAACAGCCAAAACAAAAAAACATTACTCTGTCCTCCTTCTCCTTCTCCTTGACCTGTTCTCTGCCTTTGACAATGTCGATTACTCACTTCTTTTGCAAACTCTCTCATCTCTTGGCATCACTGACCTGGCCCTCTCCTGGATCACATCATACCTCACAGACCGGACGTTTAGCGTCTCCCACTCTCACACCACCTCCTTGTCTCATTCCCGCTCTGTCCTAGGACCTCTGCTCTTCTCTATCTACACTGTCGGCCTGGGACATCTCATAGAGTCCCATGGCTTTCAGTATCACTTTTATGCTGACGACACAAATTTACCTCTATGGTCCAGACATCAGTACCTTACTACCCAGAATGCCTATCTTCCATATCCTTCTTCTTCTCTTCTCGCTTTCTAAAACTTAACAAGGATAAAAAAGAATTTATCATCTTTCCCCCTTGTTGCTCAACCCCCCCAACAGACCTATCTATCATGATCAATGGGTGCACACTCTCCCCGGTCAACCAAGTCCACAACCTGTCCCCTCCATACATCTCTGAGCTACTTTCCCGATATATCCCCACACGCAATCTCCGATCCTCACAAGACCTCCTTCTCTCCTCTACTCTTATCACCTCTTCCCACAATCGCCTCCAAGATTTCTCCCGTGCATCCCCCACACTTTGGAACTCGCTACCCCAACATATCAGACTCTCACCTACAGTGGAATCCTTCTAAATTAACCGAAAAACCCACCTCTTCAGACAAGCCTACAACCAGTGACCCTGCTGCCTCTATACCGCCATGACCAACTTTACCCTCCCCTACTGTGTCCTTCTCCCATACCATGTAGATTGTAAGCCCTCACGGGCAGGGCCCTCTCTCCTTCTGTACCAGTTTGTATTTGTAACTAGTCTTGTTCATGCTTAGTGAAATTGTCTGTATTATGTATGTATACCCCTTTTCATATGTATAGTGCTATGGAATGAATGGTGCTTTAATAATAAATAATTATTATTCCTGCTATGAAAAGCATCAGCTTTATGTCCCCAGGTCACTGTATTAGTCCAGGACCTTGTAATGCACATATCAATGTACTCTGCACCGTGAGTCGCATCCAAGGTCCGAGTCATTAGTAATATTTTCACTTCTTTTCCTACAATGAGAAACAGAGCTTAAAAACTGAATCGTTTGGAGAGTGTGCGTAGGTGGCGAGAGAGCGATATTACTGCTCAAAATACATAGCTTAATTGTACTCAGTCAGGCTTCTACAGTACATTACTCTGAAGTGGTTCAACTTAGCTATGTCATAAATGTCCTTGTACTACTTCACTAACATCAGATTGCATGTATGCATTCTAGTATGAAAAAAGGAGTATCGAGTTTTACTTGTAGATAAGGCCCAGAATATATAGGTGGTAATTTACAAAGTCTAAAGCGTACACATTATAATGCAGGTAACCCCCATAATAGCTATGTCATTGACTGGAGATGTACAGAGGTGATCAAGTAATTACTGGTCATTATCCTTTATATAAGTGCACTGCAGAACGCCAGCCCACGGGGAACGCGTGAGGTGGAGAGAATAGAAATGGTAGCAGCAGCAACAAGGATGGTCGTAGTCCTCACGGTGGCAACTCTTGCTCCAGCGATCTCCAAGGCCATGTATACAGTGATGAGAGGGGTGCAACCCTTCTTCTCCTCAGGGATCTCCCTGCACTTTGGGGTATCCTGCCTGATTATGGCTGGGGTGCCACTGATGTTAGATAAGACGGGTGCAAGGCAAGAGAACCAAGTGGTGCGATGGGCATGATCAGGTTGAATATGGAGACCACGACTAGGCTGGCTTGATTATAGTAAAATTAAGTATTTCCTTTACAAAATAGATGATGGTTGTCACAGTGCAAAAAAGCAGTAAGGCACAGTTCTCAAGCGCATAACAGAATAGGATTTTTCAAAGGCTGAAGACAGGAGGTGGCTATTATGATGGTGGTTCTTCCTAAGTCTCTTTCTCTATAGATGGTAGCAATATTCCTAAAATGACCAAAGACGTACAGGTCCTTAATACTTCTCTGCAATACCCAAATGCAGAGTGCAGCCCTAGATTGGATTGCCAGTCCATCTCAGTAATGTGACAAGCGCCAGAAGCAATTAACCCTAGCTACATGCAGTAAAGTCTAAAGCGTTATGCATGTGTTACCTTTACTGTCTCAGTCCACACATTTCCCCTTATAGTCAACCATCTGTAGAAATTCAATACATCTTTTTTTTTCTAAGAGGTTAATCCTTAGCAAAGTTGCTCTTCTGCCAGCTTTCACTCACGGGAATGCACACACAAAATAGGTATTTTCTGTTGCCTGTTCACTTGAAGACTCGTTACTAACCAGGGGAAATGGGACCACTGCCTGACAACCCACACTAAAGACTTGTAGTTTACAATTTCCTGACCATATATAGCCTTTTGGAATACAAACGCATAGATCTTAGCATAATTGTAAAACAGCTTTAATAATGAACCACTAACACTAACCCTTTAGCAGAGACCAGTGGATCACTACATAAAGCCTTGGACATATTATAATGTGTCCCAGCTTTGAAAGAAAGAAAAGCTAGGCAACTTCATGAAATTTTTTAAGTTGAGCTGCACCCCTAGCCCCACCCCATTTCCGTCCATCCCTACCAAGCCTCCCTTGTGTCTCAAAAACAGTTATGATGAGTCTCCTCACCATAAACATGCCCACTTAGTGCCATACTGTCCATAATGATGTCCTTTTAATGGCCTCACACAGCATGATGCCCACCATAAAGGAAATCTATCTGATTGAGTTAGCCCTCCAAACCCACTGGGTTACTTTTATAGTAGGTTCATGTGGTCCCCAATGGATTTCTTATACGCTTTCTTAAAAAGATATTTACTATGTGCTCCCGTTGTATGTTAATGAACTGTCTCAAGTGAAGGAGGCTGGCAACGTCTTCCTGGAATTCAAGCTAATATGGCCAAAACAATGCCACCTTTAAGCGCCCCCTCACAGTATGAGGTCACCTTAGTTGCCCCCATACAATATGTGCCTTTCCACACACAATATGATGCCCCCACACAGAGTGATGCCTCCTTAGTACCTCCAGAAGAAATGCTCATCTAGCCTCAAACACTCACCCCTGTCTGTGATATCTGTGGCTCACGTGCAACAGGCGTGATGCCTACCTGTGCTGAACCACAGATCAGAGGTCAGAGAGCATTGGACCCAATGGGTCAAGCGGAGGACAGCAGGAAAGGCGCACTTGTACTCGTATTCATAAAACCTATTTGAACTATTACATCCCGACTGTGCAAGTGCGCCTTTCCTGCTGTCCTCCGCTTGACCCATTGAGTCCAACGCTCTCTGACCTCTGATCGCATCCGTGACAGGCGCATTTGGCAACCGCCTCAGGCAATTGGATAAGCTTTGGTTGCACTGCCAACCCAACTCTCTTATTGTGGTTGTGCCCAATTGAGACACAATCGGAATAGGTGAGCAAGCCTTTACACCCTATTTTATGTGAAACCCTTTTTCTGACAATATCACCCTATGAGCGCCTCTCTCTCTTGATTGTCATGTATTGTACACTGAGCCACAGATGGCAGGGGTACAGAGGAGCTGATGGCTCCTTGCTTTCCCATTGTATTCAACTATACCTGTGTCCTGAGGGACATGCAGCAGACATCCCAGCTGCTGAAATTCCAGACTGCCCCCACAGACACTGAAAGGCTTGGTATTTTAACTTTGTTTTGTGTGGAGCTGTAAAATGAGAATCATGGAGGTGCCTCAAGAGTCCTTCAGTTTGCTATAAAGTTTAGAAAGCCGTTGGAGAAAAGTAAATTTGAACGACAGTTACAGTATCTCCCTCAAGCATGCATATGTTATGAAAAGGGGAAGAGAGTAAGACACTGTACCTCAGGTGGCGGCCTACCTCCCCAATGACAAAAGGATACAGCTTGTTGAAATCCAGCTGCTTAATCCTAATCTCTCAGACATACACATTAGATGGCAATCCAGTCCCACAGAAATCTAATGTGTATGTCCAGCGTTACTGCATCCCCACAGGCCTCTGAATTCATGTTGTTTTCAGTCCCATTCTGTATGAATTTGACAGAAATGAAATTGTGGCTTTATCCATCACATCCTGTATTAAAGAAGTATTCTCTAAGCAAATTGCTCCTAGGGGAGAATATCCCTGACATTCAGGACGAGATGGACATTAAATCCTTGTTGATGACAGGTGAAAAGCGTAATACACATCTGTATTCTCCCCAGATAAGACAATGAAATATGAATCTCTTTAAAAAGCTTAATATAACTCTATTGATTTCCCTACGGAAAATGAAGATCTACCTTCCTATAGAAAAACCATAGTAGGCTGGAATATAAAGAGGACATGTATGTCAATAGAGCAGCCATGTTTATCTAATCCAAGGCAACCTGTTTAAGGTCTCCATCCAAAATGCCATATATTAGTAAATCAGAAGTAAACCACTTACCGACTGCCAATGGACTATAAACGTCTGGGCGGTTGGCATTTATCTCTGCAAGGACGTTCCTGAATAATGCAGCTACTAGAGCGGGGAGCCTACTGTCAGTGACAGCAGGGTTCCCCATAGAGAAGGCAGGGACTTTTTAAACCATCAATGCCTTCTACATTGCTGTATACACAGCACTCAATGAGCACTACATATAGAGTACACTACATAGCAGCAATGCCACGTCTTGCTCCAATGCTATCAATCATGTGATCCCCGGGGGCTGGGTTTCTGCACAAGTTACTGGGTCTTAACAGACCCATATCCGGTCTGCAGTGAGGTTCAGCAGCCTTCTACAACAGGAAAAATCATCAATAAAAAATGTAATGTTAACACATGGTACACCGAAATTTGTAGCCCCACCCCGAGCAATCATAACCCATACATCCCCTATATCAAAACGACCATCATTGAAAGGACACTGTCATGAGGGTGTCACAAGGGTGTCATGACCTATCACTGACCCTGTTTTGCCTGGGGTCAGAAGGTCGCAGCGGGTGGCTACTCGCTCGGTTTCTCAAGAGATCGATCCATGACCTAGTGGTGGGAATGGATTCCGGTCAGAGAACAGCAGAAAGGAAAAGCTACAGATTCCTAAATGGGACAAAAAGGATTGCAAACCTAAGCAGGAAAACCTGGACTGGAATCCATCCCCACCACTAGGTCATGGAGCGATCTCTTGAGAAACCGAGCGAGTAGTCACCCGCTGCGATCTTCTGACCCCAGGCACAATAGGGTCAGCGATAGGTTGTGACATCCTCGTGACAGACACATAATTTTAAAAAAATGTCTTTTACTTGCACTTCATGCTGTTAAAAAACATTAAGAAATGGGAAAAATAAACTTCTTTGTTGTTTTTTTGTTTTAAAAACAAAAACAAAAAAAATTACAAAAATAAATGTGAGACAATAAAGCCCCATCACCAAATAAAGGTGTAAAAATAATTTACATAAATAGAAAAAAAAGCTGTGGCTCTGCATGTACTAAAAACGGACAAAGCATCTGTTTTGGGAATGGGGGTAAAAAAAGGTCTTTAATTAAAGCAGCAGAAATTGTTTAGTGATTATGTTTTTTTTTACCTACATACATTGCTCAGTACCCTTTGCTATTCAGTTATGGCAGCCATTCATGCAGAAGTGAAAGCAAAAAGTGCAGAATTACAGTAGCTTCTAAGAAATTGATATTAAATTATCAGTCTGTCAGCATGAGAGAGCATAACTGTAAATTTATGAGAAACTAATACAAAATTGGTAACCAATATGGCCACATTTCCCCGTTTTTCAGTTTCGCAAACATAGCTGACAAAACTGAATAGAAATGGACTAATGTCCCTTTAAGAAATATGCTGGTCAAGACTGGGGTTCCTTGGGCCCACTAGAGGAAATTACTCTCGGGGCCCAACCCCTAGATCGTCAATAATGTCTAATAGGTTTTTTCTCCTGGACATTTGGGACCTACTAGTGCATCAGAGTCTAGGTCCATCTTCTGCTACACTGGTGGGCCAGTTCAACCCTGGTCAAAAGAACTCTAAGGCCTCATGCACATGACCGTAGTTTGGGTCTACATCTGTTCTGCATTTCTTGCGGTTTGAATGCCGAACCTTTCACTTCAATGGGGCCGCAAAAGATGCGGAAAGCACACCGCAGCCCAGCAGAAGTAGGTATTTCTACAGGGAGAAGGATGTATTGATCCGTAAAGTGTGGAATACACATTCTGTATCTGTGTTTTGCAGATCTGCAATTTGTGGACCGCAAAAAAGGATTGATCAGTTATGATCAATTTGCATCAGTTTGTGTCACTTCCATCAGAGATCAGTTATTTTTGACCGGAGAAAAAGTCCTTCATGCAGGACTCAAACTGATCATAAAAACTGATGCTCAAAATAACGGATACATTTTATTTTTATTTTTCTGTTCTGATGGACCAGAAGAACAGAAGCTAAACGATGATGTGAACTCGGCCGAACATGGAGGGGAGCACATGCGGAATACAGTGCTGCCATACTGAGGTTTATATGCATAAAGCACTTGAAGATGTAGATTTCTATTACAGTGTGGAGTCATTTTAGGAAAATGAAAGTATGCCAAGTCACTGTATTTCATTATTGGAAAACAGATAAAGATTATACAGAAAAATATGTAAAATTCACAAAATTAATTCACAGAAGTAAATTTTTTCCGTGCGCTCTTTGCCTTGGCTCCTTACCTATTAAATACAGCCCTAAGGGGAGACCTTAATGTATTTGGGGAAATTTGATGCAACGTATATGGAAGAATAGTAAAGATTGTTCAGTCTCATGACTTCTTATTAGCTTATTGCGTTAATGAGACGCTTTTATATGCACAGATGCTTAATGCATTGGTTAATGCGGCTTATCATGCAAATGGGGATTCACTACCTTCATATAAATTCAGTTAATTTGTACAATTTCTGAGCTTCGCTGCCAAGTCAGTAGGTGATTTAGGTATTCAGAGATTGTTATAGTAGTAGTGTTATAGTATCATGTATTACTGCTAGTGTTTCTGACAAAATGTCTACAACCTAATGTATAAATGCAATAAACATATAATAGCTAATGTATAAAAGATTTATATCCGTCTATATATATATCTCCAATACTATGCTGTGTACTTTAAGCAGAAGTCACGTTCTCCTTGTGTCCCGCTGTTGTAGGCGCCTCGGTATGTCACTGTCAGGCAACTTCTGCAAGGGGATGAGGTCTTCTTAAAATGAGAAGTAATGAAGAATTTCACTCATTTTGAAACATTAGCAGGCCATGGATAATAATGTAAATATTGAGAAACTTAAAACAATCTGGTGCTTTTTAAATGGGGTTGGGCACCTGTAGGTTTTTTTTTCACCCCCTTCCTGAGCAGACCTGTAAAGGGAAGCATGCTTACCTCAGCTGCCTCGCATGGGTCACCTGCTATCAACATCCACTTTGATGCTGCTGCAGCCTAAGCGGTGACCCCTTCGGTTCATGTCAATTTTTTCACATGATGCAAGGGGGGCAGGTAACCGATTTGGCTGCAGTGGTGTCAAAGCAGATGTTGACAGTGGGGAGCCCAAGGGATGCAGCCATGGCCGGGGAGTAAAGGAGTCAAGACCCAGGGGAACAGGTAAGTATACTTCCCTTTAAAGGCCTACCCAGGGGGGATAGGTGCCAAAAAAGAAAACAGGTGGCCAACCCCTTTAAATCATGGAAATTAAACATTTTAGAACCTGAAAGTCTCTTAAATGTCAAAGTAAAAAATCTGTACAAAGAAGTCATTGTGTGAAATCATTTGTATCTGGAAATTTAACTTATTGATTAGTGGCCTTCCAGTCAAACAATACACCATAAAGACAAAAGTACAGTCACAACTTTGTAAATGTTTTATGAAATGTACTAGTCAGGGGATGGATAAAATGATAGATAGGTAGATAGGTAGATAGATAGATATGAGATAGGTAGATAGATAGGAAGGTAGATATGAAGGTAGATAGATAGGAAGGTAGATAGGAAGATAGATAGATATGAGATAGGTAGATAGATAGGTAGATAGATAGATATGAGATAGATAGATAGATATATATGAGGTAGATAGATAGATAGATAGATAGATAGATAGATATGAGATAGGTAGATATGAGATAGATATATATGAGATAGATAGATAGATAGATAGATAGATAGATATGAGATAGATAGATAGATAGATAGATAGATAGATAGATAGATAGATAGATATGTGACTGCTGAGGCAGGGATTGGTTGCAGCCATAATGGGAATAGTGAATGAACATGACTGCTAAGGTCCACTGGGGATCTCAGCAGTCTGGACGGGTGGTGGAGGGGAATTGTCGAGAAATTTGAAAGTGAGGAAGGTTTTTTTGTTTTTGATTGTTTGTATTTTTTTTTATTTTACAAAGCCCTCTGCTCCTTAACAAATTGTAACAAATCTTTGAGAACCCCTTTAACGGGCTAGAATTCAGTTCAGGGATGGACTGATCTGCCTGGAGAGCCCAGCAGCTTAATGGAACCAAAATCTCAGTCTACTGATGTGAAAACTTTAAAACTTTAACGTGTGAAGTGTCAAGTTAAGCTTTGTTACATCTGTACACTGTATACAGTGATGGAGCTCGGAACTAGACCCTGACCCAAAGCTGTGAACGAAGCCGATGATCACTGTTGTCACGGCCTGGGGCAGAATGACATGCAGGTTGTACTGGATGTTGACACAGACGGGTCATCTATAATTGCTTTTCCCTGGATTGTGCAATAGGGAATGTTTCCTTTAACATCACCACAATAATAATTCAGATACACCGGCATCTAGGAACGGATTTGTGCGAGTTGATAAATAAATCCCTGGACACCCGCTGAGAAGTTGTAATTGAAGCTGTGATGCATTTCTTTTAATACTTTCTAAAAAAATTTTAGATATACCTTACAATTTATAATACCTGAAGGAGGCAATTAAACAAGATTCAGACATCTGGCAAAGTGAATGTTTAATCTCCGTGAGAAAAATATTTAAACCTAGCGTTTTCGTTTTTAAAAAATCAGAAATTAATAAAAGTGGGAAGATTGTTTTTTTCTTTTCTCTTATTCTGTTTACTGGTGGTAAGTTATTGCTTGGCAAAGAGAAGGAGAGAGCAAGGGAGGTGCCAGTCTGGAAAAATCATTGATCAGAGGTACATGAATAAAGTGTGGATTGTGAGTAATTAATCTTTCTAAGGGCTCTTGCACGCGAACGTCTGCTGGCGTGCCCGTGCTGCGGACCGCAAATTGGCGTCCGCAATGCACTGGCACCCACCGTGGGCCAGCTGCATGCGGATCGCGGACCCATTCACTTGAATGGGGTCAGCATTCCGTCCGTTACGCAAAAAGATAGAACAAGTTCTATCTTTTTGCAGAACGGAACCCCGTGGAAGCACTCCATAGTGCTTCCGTTCCGTGGTTCCGTTCCTTCCACACCGCATCTCTGGATTTGCGGACCCATTCAAGTGAATGGGTCCGCATCCGTGATGCTGAATGCACACAGCCGGTGCCCCGTGTATTGCAGACTTGCCGTATGCGGGTCGCAATACGGCCACGGCGGGACAACAGCTGTGTGCAAGAGGCCTAAGGGTAAGGTGTTCTGTGATGTTGTGCTCGAGGGGCTATTCTACAAAAAATTTTACTATGAAACAAATAGGGCATTTCAAATGAAGTATTATAGTAATATACATTCGATAAAATATTGTTAGGTTTTTGTGTATGTTACATCTTCCTCTCTGGTAGCGCCCCCTGCTGTTTATCCTTCTTCTAGTCCACCTTATCCAGCATTCAGTTGGGGGACTATATACTCAGTAACTTCCCTGCTCCCTTTCTCTCTCCTCAGCACTGGTGCAGTAAGCACACAGTAAGGGTCTATTCACATGTCCATGTGTGTGTTGCGGATTCACGGATCGGCAAAACACGGACACCGGCAATGTGCGTTCCGCATTTTGCGGACCACACATCGCCGGCACTATAATAGAAAATGCCTTTTCTTGTCTGCAATTGCGGACTAAAATAGGACATGTTCTATTTTTTTCAGGAACGCAATTGCGGACCCGGAAGTGCGGATCTGCAATAGCGGATGCGGACGGAACATAGTGTGTCACCATGGAAATGAATGGGTCCGCAATTCTGTTCTGCAAAATGTGGAACAGAATTGTGGACGTGTGAATGGATCCTAAGGGCTCATGCACACGACCGTATTTTCCTTCTGTGTACGTTCTGTTTTTTCTGCAGCCCGTATGCAGAACCATTCACTTTAATGGGTCCGCAAAAAAACAAAACAAAGGAAATGTGTGCATTCCGTTTCCATATGTCCGCAAGTCCCATTCCGTAAAAAAATAGAACATGTCCTATTCTTGTCCGTTTTGCGGATAAGGATTTTTTTTTTTCGGATCCTTGTTTTGCAGACCACAAAATACATATGGTTGTGTGCATGAGCCTACAAGCAGGTGAAAACTTCCAGACACCATTCATTCATCACTACTTCTAAAGCCAACAAATGTACAGCTCTCTAGAGAGTGGAGAAGAAAATTGTTGGAGGTGTTACCATATGTATCTAAGGAACTATACTATATGCAATTAACCATGCAATGATTCCCACTGGTACAAGACCCAATATCAGAAACATAGAGATCCAAAAGAATGATATCAGAGTCAAAAAATGAAGGAATATAAATAACAATGCGTCTTTATTAGAACAATTTATGAAATATGATTGGTACAAAAAGTGTTAAAAAACAAGTAAAAACAATTACACAAAGAGCGACACACCACATGGCACAATCAGAGTATAACTGGTGAAAATTGATAGCAACTATGCGCAAATATCCTCAGTCCGTGCACACACCAAATAGATAATGGGACCCAACAAAACAGACAGTTGCTAGTTTGGGCTAAGTAGCCGGTCACCATAGATGTTTTAACCACAGTAAACACGAGGATAGTCGCACAAGATAAACAACATAGTAATATACACACCAGCAATGGGTCACAGCAGTGTCGCCAAACAAACGCGCCCCGACGCGCGTTTCGCCGTCAGCTTTCTCGCCCCTTGAGATCTTAGATGATGCAGGGAAAGAGAGGAGAGATCGCAACTACGCGATCAAGTGGCTAAGGTAAGTTAACTTTTATTATTTTTAACCCCTGCCTCTTCATTTTACAATGCATTCTTTATTAAGAATGCTATTATTTCCCCTTATAACCATGTGAAAGGGGCCTAAACAGTGGCTGTTGCTGGTATGGGGTTTAGCTGGTTAGCTGGGGGCACAATATGCATATTATTGCTGTTCTGGCCTGCAGGTTATTTGACAGTAAACACTGAACATTAATCAGTTCCTGCATACCCACTTCTCCAACCCCAGCGCTCTTCTGCTCTACAGGTGGGAGCCCATCTTCTGCCATCTGCTTTTTCTCTTTTTCCACATCATCTAATATCAATAAGAATATATCATCAGGAGCATCCAGCTCCTCCTCTCTCTGTATCTTGCTGACTTTTTTAGGACATGGAGACTTTGAAGGATAATTTTGAAGAATTAAAGCCAGCAAAAGATGAAGGTGGTCATCATTAAGACCTGGCCCCACTAAGGGGTGCTGTCAGAAGTATAGGAAAGGAGAAAACACTAGAACACACACAGAAGGAAATATTCAGGATTCTAGGACTCAAAGCTAAGGGAGAGGGATGGTGACCTCCTAGGAATCTCTAGACCTCTCCCTGACTCCTCCCAAAATGAGTAGACCCTGAATGTGGGAACACTCATACACTGGAACCTTAGCCCTGGAGACCCTGGAAAGCCCTAGGAGTGGTGGCAGGGAATGAGACTACTGGTTCCTTCCCAGATAAAAGAACCAGTGTCTCCCTGAAGTATAGAAAGCAACTGACACAAGCGAAACAACAAAATGCAAAACCAAATGCACTTAGCTTATGCAGAATGGAGGAGCATGAGATCCAAAGGAACAACACACCAGCTTAACCAACTCCAGCAGGAAATATCAACCACATGGTAAACAGTGTGAGTCAGAACTAAATAGGGCCTCACAAGGGACTTAAAAGCTGCACCTGACAAGACGTATGGTCATTACCAAACATCAACACTGCGAGGAGAAAACAGAGAGATTGTCAGATACCCTCACGTGCCGCCAGTCTCTCCGATCTTCTCACCTCTGTCATGGGAGGGACCGTTACAGGTGCAGACTGGATGGTATTGGTTGGCACGCGGGCAGTGGAATAATAAAGGCTTCCATCTTAGGTCCATTCACAAATCTGTATTTCTGGGTCCGCATCTGTTCCGCAATGGGGCCGCAAAAGATGTGGACAGCACACCATGTGCTGTCCGCATCCGTAATTCCATTCCGTCGTCCCGCAAAAAATATAGAGCATGTCCACAATCGTAGACAAGAAAAGGCATTGCTACATAGAGTCTTGTGCATTTTGTAAAATGTGGAATGCACACAGGCCGGTATCCGTGTTTTTCGGATCTGTAATTTGTGGACCACAAAACATTTATAGACGTGTGAATGAACCCTTATTGTTATTGAATTACATATGTAAGTTTACCGCTGATGTAGGAATAAGAAAATGTAGGAATAAATAAATAAAACTAAAGCAGAATAAGTCTCCCTGCACTCTCCTTGCAGTCTCCCTGCACTCTCCCTGCACCTCCCCTCTCCAATATTCTTCTATTGTTTTCAGCAACACTGTCCCTATCGCATGAGCGCTTGCCACATCTCTCCTTATGCTCATCTCACAGGACAATGGCAGAGACCTAACAAAGAGGTTGTGCTGCTGTACAGTTGTTTTTAATAGTTTGGTGGTATTCACGGAGTATTGTATCTTTAATAGTAAACTGGTGAAGTTTTTCCATCGTGTCTTTAATTAACCCACAGATGCAACACCTGCTGTATCTCCACCCAGAAGAAGGAGGTAACTAATAGTGATGTCGCGAACATAAAATTTTCAGTTCGCGAACGGCGAACGCGAACTTCCGCAAATGTTCGCGAACAGGCGAACCGGGCGAACCGCAATAGACTTCAATAGACAGGCGAATTTTTAAAACCAAAGGGACTCTTTCTGGCCACAATAGTGATGGAAAAGTTGTTTCAAGGGGTCTAACACCTGGACTGTGGCATGCCGGAGGGGGATCCATGGCAAAACTCCCATGGAAAATTACGTAGTGGACACAGAGTCGGGTTTTAATCCATAAAGGGCATAAATCACGTAACATTCCTAAATTGTTTGGAATAACATGCTTTAAAACATCCAGTGTGTGTATACGATCAGGTATGATGTTGTATCGATCAGGTAGTGTAAGGGTTACGCTCGCTTCACAGACATTGATAGACCAAACTCCCCTTTTAATGCACCGCAAACAACCGCAAACTGCGGTCTGCACTGTGCAATTTACTGTCACACCCGATATGAGTGGTGTCTTAACTAGTACTATTCCTATCAGTTTAATCCCTGTTACGTACCCTATACGGACTAAAGTGTAAAAATTAAATGCCTTATTTATCGGCAAGCTACTGTGCCACCCGGTATGAGTGGTGGTGGGCACTGGCAGTGGGAACACTACAGTCTGTGGAAGTCGGCCTGACACACACTGGCAGCAGGCAAGCAACTGAAATTAGACTAAAGTGTAAAAATGAAATGCCTGTGTCACACGGTATGAGTGGTGGTGGGCACTGGCAGTGGGCACACTGCAGTCTGTGGAAGTCGGCCTGACACACACTGGCAGCAGGCAAGCAACTGAAATTACACTAAAGTGTAAAAATTAAATGCCTCTGCCACACGCTATGAGTGGTGGTGGGCACTGGCAGTGGGCACACTACAGTCTGTGGAAGTCGGCCTGACACACACTGGCAGCAGGTAAGCAACTGAAATTAGACTAAAGTATAAAAATTAAATGCCTCTGCCACACGCTATGAGTGGTGGTGGGCACTGGCAGTAGGCACACTACAGTCAGTGGAAGTTAGCCTGACACACACTGGCAGCAGGCAAGCAACTGAAATTACACTAAAGTGTAAAAATTAAATGCCTTTTTTTATGCAAAGTCCTGTGCCAGCCGGTATGAGTGGTGGGCACTGGCAGTGGGCACACTACAGTCAGTGGAAGTCAGCCTGACACACACTGGCAGGCAACTAACCTTAGATTAAAGGGTAAAAATTAAATGCCTTTGTTTGATGCAAAGTCCTGTGCCACACTGTGTGAGTGGTGGGCACTGGCAGTGGGCACACTACAGTCTGTGGGCCTGCAGCTCCTCACACATGGGCAGGCCAGGCAACTGCAATATATATGGAGAGAAAAAAAAAAAAAAGCAGACTGATGTACTAGCCCTAAAAAGGGCTTTTTGGGGTGCTGTCAGGAAGCTGTCCTTACAGCAGAGATCTGATGAGTCTTTCAGGACTGGAGTGGACACTGAATACACTAGCCTAGCTATCAATTTCCATATTAAATCAGCAGCAACTACACTCTCCCTCCTCTCAGTAAGACTGCAGCTTCCGAATGAATCTAAAATGGATGCTGTGCAGGAGGTGGGAGGGTCTGGGAGGGAGGGTATGCTGCTGATTGGCTGGAATGTGTCTGCTGACTGTGAGGTACAGGGTCAAAGTTTGCTCAATGATGATGTATAGGGGGCGGACCGAACATCGCATATGTTCGCCTGCCGAGACGAACGCGAACAAGCTATGTTCGCCGGGAACTGTTCGCCGGCGAATAGTTTGGGCCATCTCTAGTAACTAACTTGGGGGCAGTGTGTGTATATATATATATATATATATATATATATATAGGGGTTTTAAGGACACAATGGAAGTCACGATTAAGAGCGGTAACGCTCGAAACGTGTAGACCGCAACAAGGGTGTGTTTTTCTGATGGAGTTTTTATTGCTGTATGCTGATTATATTCACTGAAATAAAGGACTACAAAGCTTTTTCTGAAAAAGTTGGAGTGCTGGATTTCCCTTCATTTTCCACTTTCTATGTTTTCCTTGTGTTTTTCTCAAGGTTCTCCAGTTTATTTCCTCCCTCTAAAAACATTAATAGGAAATGTGATTCCCATTGGGACAGGTACTAATGTGAAATCTGTACAGTGACGCAGAGTATGTTTTCTCTATGTAAGCAAAAAAAAATAATAATTAAGACACATCAGTGCAGATGTAGCAGAACTAAATCTTACTGTGATAAAACGTCACTTTTCAAAACTCAAGACAAAATCCAAGCAACCCCTTGGTGACCCCCAATACGCCTTTTTACGGCGATCACTAAGGAGCCTTAGGCTGGTCCTTCCATGCAGCAGAGAGCAGGGACTCAGGTCTCACATGACCTGCTCTAACAGCCTGGACAAACTGAATCACAGATCTGGGCCTTTTAAGCCCTTAAAGGCTACGGGCAATATTGCCTGTGGTATGTAAGTGATTACAGAGGGAGCGTTCCATCAGTAACAGCTATGACAGTAGTTAATCTGTACTTTAAATGCAATGAAGTAGATATTAGGAAGCTGTGATGTTTTCTTTATAGGGTGATGGTGAACCCTTTTTGCTACTGGGCTCCTATGCAATTGGACAAGCTTCATATATGGTACGTCCACCACTGAGTGTATTTCAAGGTCAGCTTCAGTCGAAATTTTCTTCTGCTAGACCTTAGGGGGCCCTGTTTTATTAGGGGTTCTTTATTGTGTTCGAGCCTGGGCCCACTGGAGGATTCTCTGGTGGGCCAGTCCAACTCCGTTGTTGAGGACCTGGCTTGGTGAGCTGGATTCTCCTGAAGCTACCACCTGTTCTCTGCTTGTCAGGGAGTTTATAAGCAAGTGATTGGGGACTGAGATTTAGCAACCTAACTGTAATTTCACTTTCTCAGCATCTTCTGAGAAGCAGAAAAGACATCACAGTTTCTGAAGCAGCCGGGTCACCACAACAGTGATCCCTCGACACACCCGGTGGAGCAAGGAGAGACAAGACTGAGCATGTGTGTCCACTTTGGCATTTACTGAGGGCAACACAGAACATCTGTTCCATAGCAGGTTGCCGGTTGCGCCATGCTAACATTATTCCTGGAAATTTGCTAGCAAAAATATTATGTGTTAGACAACCCCTTTAAGAGTCATTGAAGTTTCACGTTAAGAAGTAGAGAATTAATATACTGTATTAGGCCTCATGCACACAACCATATTTTTGGTCCATGTCTGATCTACATTTTTTTGCAAATCGCACACGGACACATTTATTTTTATGGATCTGCAAAAAGAACGGACAGCACACAGATGTCATACGGCCACAAATCATAGAAAATGGGATATTGTTGTCCATTTTGCAGACAAGAATAGGCTTTTTTGCAGTGGGTCCCTCAGAAACCGTGAGATGCACATGGACCACATCCATATTTTATGGACCGCAAAACAGTTACGGTCGCGTACAGGAGGCTTTATCCTAAAAAGTCTTAAGTGCATTTGTCATTGACAGCACAGCGCCATGCTGATATATAGCTATGGAAGTTGGTATCATTGAGTTTGAACCAGACAGTTACAACGTTATAAACAAAGTCTACCTGAGTTATTATGAATAGAATTCTTCTTTGTTCTCCTGGGGTTTGGATAAGAATAAAGTTTGACTAATTTACAGCAAAGATCTGACTGTTAAAACAGCTCACCTTCCGAATGTGGATTTAAAAAAAGGTGTTTGTATTTGATACATTACACCCTATAATTTTTAGCAACGTTACTGGAACTGTCTACCCATCACAGTTGCCAGCTACCAGCTGAGCCGTGGGCACCCACTGTGCGGCTGCCTGCAACGGAAGGATTTTTTCTACATTACAATGCAAACATGAGATCAGTTTCTGTCTTAGAGGGAAAAAAAAACCCTTAGTAGATAACAACAGGAACCCATTTAAAATATGCCTAGAAATTAAAAGATTTGCTTTATAGGAACATTCCCGGGTGTACAGTATGTTAATGACCTTATTGATGCATTATATTTAGCTACTACAGAGCAGCAGCATGAGGCATAGCTGGAGGACGGCGGGGCCCGAGTGAGAAAGTGAAGATATAACGATGAAATGCATATGAGGCGCTCAGCTCTGGCAAGAAAGTGGTGGCTGTTGAGTGACTGATCCAACCTGTGGGAAATGTCTCATTATTTTGAAGTAATAATAATGAATAATTTTCCCATAAAAGATCACTAATCATGTCTGATAAAGTTGATTATAAACGTAATAAATAGTAGATTTCCACCAGCCATAAATAATCAATTTGTCATCTCAAATACAAATGTTATTGACATGAAACTACTGACAAAGTAATATCACAGTATATGAATGTAATTGCATATTATTTCTTATCATCTGCACCTCCCCTAAAGAGATGTTGCTGGACCTTAAGCAGCTGCTATGCCTGGTACCCTTTTAGTTACAGCAATGGTTGCTCACATTCTTTAGTACTGGAATAGAGTACTGTACAATACAATACTTTCGGACATGTAGAAAGATGGCTGCCGCTGTCCAGCCGTCATGCTGCTGATAGAATACATTTCCCAGGTTTGCGATTTACAGTGAACTTAAGCTTTCATCACCATGCATTTTTGAATTTTGCTTACTTATAGAGGACAGGAAATATCAATTTGTGCATTATCCCTATACTGTGGCATTGTTAGAAAAACTATGATCACCGTCCAGTAAACTCGGAAACTGCTACCAATCTTCCTTAACCACTTTGGTAGGATGAGGGGTTAATTCAGAAGCTAGCTAGAGTCAGAATAGCAAGAGAATCAGTAGAAACCAGCTCAGCAGGCAACGGGTTAAAACAAGCCACAGTCAGATTACCAGGAGTAATGCAGTAGTAATGAGTAGCACAAGGTGCAGGAACCAAGATAACAAAATCACAGGCAATTGCAATCACAAAGTTGCAGCTATGGGATTGGATGCTAAGACAGAAATATGATTGGATAGGTTTCTAGCCTCATCGATAGGTTGACAAACTGGTGCTTACTGACCGGCATGACAACCCTCCCAACACCGCCATACATAGTATCTTTCCTGTGTAGACTCCTGACAGGCATCAATTTTGCATTATGTAGTTATTTTTGCTGCAATATCAATATTATTATTATACAACATAATCCCTATATTGACTTAACCCGTAGAGGACCCGCGCAGTACATGTACGGCGGGCGGGTGCAGGAGCTGCACCTGCCAGATCAGCAGCACGGACCCGGCAGTAACTGACAGCCGGGCCCCTGCTGCGTACGCCGGTATCGGTGGAAAAAAATTGCCAGCGTATTAACCCCTTGTATGCCGTGGTCAAAGCTAGCCGCGGCATGCAGAGGGTTTGCGGAGGGTACAGGTGCCCTCCGCATCTCCATCGGGTCCCCGCGCTGCAGTGGCAGAGACCCGATGGCAGAGAAGGCAAGCCCGATGCCTTCCATAGGCATCGGGGCTTGCCTTCTACGGAAGCCTGTGAGATCCAGCCCTTAAAAAGTGTTTTTCATAATAAAAAAAAAAAGTTTCAAGTAAAAAAAAATTTAATTTCCCAAAACAAAACACATAAAATTGTAAAAAAAAAGAAAAAAAAAAGAAAACCAGACATATTGGGTATTGCTGCGTCCATAACGACTGGCTCTATAAAAATATCACATGATCCACCCCCTCATCTGAATGCTGTAGAAATAATTAAATAAATACTGTGCTAAAACAATCATTCTTTTGTCCCCTTACATTACAAAAAGTGCAACACCAAGCGATCAAAAAGGCATATGCCCACCAAGATAGTACCAATCAAACTGTCAACTCATCCCGCAAAAAATGAGCCCCTACAAAAAACAATCGGGCAAAAATTTTAAAAAAACTATGCCTCTCAGAATATGGAGACACTAAAAAATGATTTTTTTTGTTTTAAAAATGCTTTTATTGTGTTAAAAGTGAAAATGTTTTAAAAAAGTAGACATATTATGTATCGCCGTGTCCGTAACAACCAGGTCTATTAAAATATCACATGACCTAACCCCTCAAGTGAACACTATAAAAAAAAAAAAGTGTCAAAAAAGCCATTTTTTGTCACCTTACATATCATAAAATTTAATAAGCGATAAAAAAAAGTCATACCCTAAAATAGTACCAATCAAACTGTTATCTTATCCTGCAAAAAATGAGACCCTACCTAAGATAATTCTTGATAAATTTGGTATTTTTTTATGAATAAAAATGAAATATTTTAACTCAAATTTACCACTGTCATGAATTACAATATGTGACGAGAAAACGATCTCAAAATAGCTTGGGTAAGTAAAAGCGTGAAAAATGGCAGGGTCCTGGAGGGGTTAAAGTGATTGTCTGATCCCAAAATAAAAATTATTTTATGTGCCCCTAACACCCTTCTTCATGCATATGTATGCCCCCAATACCTGTTTTTCATGCTGTGTTTTTTTTTTCTCCCTGTCTGGGCATCAGACTATCCTGGCAGGTCTGTTTACATTCACAGTTTCCTGTTTACATGGCTGCTCTGTGTGGTCGTAAACTGCTGTTTGGGCACACGGCAGGGCACAGAAGGAAAGGAGCGCCATATGTATTTTGGAGGGCAGATTTCACTGCCATTCAAAGATGTACCCTGATGCACAATGCCCTGATGCACCCGTAGAGTAGAAACTCCAAAAAGTGACCCCCTTTTGGAATTTACAGGATAATGTGGCAGTTTTATTAATAATATTTTTGAGTACATATGATTTTTGATTGCTCTATATTAAGCTTTTTTGACACTGCTTTGACTATCAGTGTATTGTGCAGTGTAATACACTGACAGTTTGCCTATGAGACCCAGCCTCATAGGTCTCCATAGCTGCATGGCCCCAATACTTTTGAAAGGCTTGGGGCTGCCATGGCAAACATTGGGTTCCCGTCACCACAGCATGGAGACCCGATGGATCAGGAGAGGGAGTGTAAACCTCCTGTATGCCATGGTCAGCGCTGACCGCGGCATATGAGGAGTTAATCCACTGATGCTGGTGGATTCTTGTCCTAGTTCCTTAAAGGGGTTTTGCCATGACAGACAATGGAGGCATATCTCTAGGATATGCCCCCATTGTCTGATACATGCGGGACTGGAAAAAGTAGTTGAGGGCGCACTGCGCTTGCGCAGCCGTCCTCCATCCATTTCTGTGGGGCCACCGTTGTGTGCGGGTGGTGGTGGTGGAGTTTTTTGTCTGTACTTGCTACCGCTGTTTGGAGAATTGAAAAATAAAGTGCAACTACAAATTCATTGGAATCGTGAATGGACTGACTCGACCAACTACGTGCATGGGGCTACAAAAATTGGAAGGTGAGCTGGAAAAAAACCTTTTGCTTTTCTACAAACCTCTGTATGCTGCGGTTTAAGACAGGTTGATCCTGACCCTTGTGTGCCAGAACGGCCATGCTGGAGTTTTACACTAGAGGTGTGAAAGTAAACTAAATAGTCTTCAGAAAAAATAGCTACTATTTTGCTTCTGCAGAGTGTATGTAGTCCTTCACCTAGCTGGTACTAATGCTGAATCTGACAACCTATCAGAGCTCTGCTCCTGATAACTCTTTATGCTATCCTCTCCCCTTTTCTTAGGGCTAATGCACACGACCGTATGTATTTCACGGTTCACAAAAAACGGATCCGTAAAAAATACAGATGACGTCCGTGTGCATTCCGTATTTTGCGGATCGGTGCATCTGTCCCATGATAGGACAGTACTATCCTTGTCCGTAATGCGGACAATAATAGGACATGTTTTATTTTTTTGCAGAACGGAAATACAGACATACGGAAACGGAATGCACACAGAGTAACTTTTTGCGGACCCATTGAAATAAATGGTTCCGTATATGGTCCGCAAAAAATAGAACAGACACGGAAAAAAACATAAGTTCGTGTGCATAAGCCCTTAGTGTTTTAGATAGCAGTATGAGGTGTGTGTGGGGGATCCAAGGAAAGGTGATAGGGAGGGAGGAGAGCATACACAAGGCATTTGGTAGAGGAAGACAGCAGCATCCTGGACAGACCGAGCCAGTGTTTATTGCTGAAGGGGCACATCCATATGTCAGAAGTCTTAAGCTAGGTACATGTTTTCAGTTGATCTGAAAATTAATGATGGAAGAAAAATTGCAAACTGGAACTTTCTTCTTTTTACTGAAGGCAACCACTACCATATGTAAAATAATTGTTTTCCAATCTCAAACATGCCCCTTTAAGGATATATATATATATATAGATAGATCATATATGGAATGTGTTATTATTCCATGCTTGTTATTAGTATAGCAAGTGTCACCTTGTTCCCGATGTCTTCTCCTTCACCTGTGTAATGTCTCTATTACGCTGTAATTGTGCTTCCATTAATGCCTATTTCTGATTCCTCTTTGACCTCATACTCTCTTGCTATAAAGACATATTGCTTCTCGTACTCAGGAATATTTACATTTTTATTGCAAAAGGAACCTACAATTCTCAGACTTGACGCACAGTTATTTATGTGTAGCCCTGTACCACATGTCAAGTGAATATTTTGTGCCATAATCCTATGGATTTCAGGATTTGCCGTGATTTCTTATGGTGGATTTGAGACATACTTCACTGTGATTTGCAATTTGTCATGTGCCATCAGTTTACGAGAGCAGCGCCTGCATCAATATTTCTCTTAGTTTGACTTTAATCTTGTTCATTTTTTTCTGTGATTGGTGTCTATATTTATTTTACAAGTAGATTTTATATATTGCATTTCTTATTCCATGCTGGTTAGCTTTGGGTGGCACAACTTGTATGCAGTTTTGCAGTTTTTTCAGCAAAGGTCATTCTATGGAATGAATTTATTATTCCCCCCTTGCCAGTTTTCTAGCGCAAAAAAGTAACCTTGTGTTTGCAACTTTTTTTAAACGCTATTCGCCTAAATTTAGGTGCACATGGCATTCCTACACTGCCCCTGGCCTAAAACGCTGGTCTTAATAAATTACCCCAATAGTGTATTTCTCATAGACTCCAATGATAATGCACTGGGGTGGATCTAGGTGAAAAGAAAGCTAATGATTTCTTGTTACAGTTCACTATAAAATCTTTAAAAAAAAATAAGAAAGTGTAGAAATTCTAATCACCCCCTTTTCCCCAATTTAAAACAAAAATAAACAATAAAAAATAAACATCAAGGGCATTGCTAGGTGCGAAAATACCTATAGTATTAAAATAAAAAAATATTTATCCCATATGGCAAAGGGTGACATGAAAAAAAAAGTCAAAATGGACAATTCACCATTTTTTGGTCGCGTCACTTTATCAAAAAAACAGCAGATACCCCTGTGGCATGACATGTGACGGAGAATCATGTGAGTAACCCTGGAGTTATTCAATTTCAGTGGATCGAGATCATCCGGCCCTCACCTAGGGGAGGGGATTTTGATAAACGTGTACTTCAAAGGGAAGCACAATGGACCTTTAGGTTGGACACTGTTAGAACAAATGGCCTCAATGATCATATTTCATATACGCGCTTCCTATAATTTTTTACTTATTGTTTTGTTCCACTGAATAATGGCCCTTGGCCTGTGTCAAATACATTATAGTACCTGTGGAATTTAATAATGTCAGGAATGATTCCGTGTGTATGTTATCGGTGAAGAACTTGTATACGGCCATCCTAGCGCTGAGGCGCTGCCCCTGTGTGTGAGGGGTAGCGCGTTCTCACTGCTCATATATTTGCTAAGTTTGATCTAAATATAGGGTTACAGGGTGGGCTCCTGATGAGGCACCATTGGGTGCAGAAACGCGTAGAGCCTGATATCTCTTTGACATGTGGCATCTTAATGCTAATTTCTTTTAGTTAGCAGTGTGTTTGGTGGATTTCGTAATCCTTTGTCATTTTTCATTTAGTGATTATTTTTTTTTAAAAAAGTTATTTGTTTTGTTTTTTTACCATCCCTTCTAGTTGCGTTATTAGTGCATCAATTTTATACAAAGTTGTCAGTTTACAGAGATATTTCTCTCACCCAACATGGGTATATGTAAAAATACACCCCAAAACACATTGCCCTACTTCTCCTGAGTACGGCGATACCACATGAGTGACACTTTTGTAGCCTGGGTCCGCAAAGGGCCCCTAAACCAATGAGTAATTTTATTTTTACATGGCTGCTCACAATTTAGCCCCGCCCAAAAATGCCAGAACAGTACAAACACCCCACAAATGACTCCCATTTCGGAAAGTAGACACCCAAGGTATTCACTAAGGGGGCATAATGAGCCCGTATGAGATTTTATTTTTTGCCAGAAGTTAGCAGAAATGGAAACTTTATTATTATTATTTTTTCCTCAGAAAGGTCATTTTCCTCGCTTAACTTGTGAAAAAAAAATGAAATGATACATGAACTCACCATACCCATCACGGAATACCTTGGGGTGTCTTCTTTCTAAAATGGGGTCACATGTGGGGTATTTATACTGCCCTAGCATTTTAGGGGCCCCTAAAGCGTGAGAAGAAGTCTGGAATCCAAATGCGTAAAAATGCCCTGTGAAATCCTAAAGGTACTCATTGGAATTAGGGCCCTTTGCGCACCCAGGCTGCAAAAGTGTCACACATGTGGTATCGCCGTACTCAGGAGAAGTGGGGCAATGTGTTTTGGGGTGTATTTTTACATATACCCTGCTGGGTGTGAGAAATATCTCTGTAAACGACAATTTTTAAATTTTTTATACAAAGTTGTCAGTTTACAGAGATATTTCTCTCACCCAACATGGGTATATGTAAAAATACACCCCAAAACACATTGCCCTACTTCTCCTGAGTACGGCGATACCACATGAGTGACACTTTTGCAGCCTGGGTCCGCAAAGGGCCCCTAAAACCAATGAGTACCTTTAGCTTTACATGGCTGCTCACAATTTAGCTCCTGCCTAAAATGCCAGAACAGTACAAACACCCCACAAATGACCCCATTTCGGAAAGTAGACACCCCAAGGTATTCACTAAGGGGCATAATGAGCCCGTATGAGATTTTTATTTTTTTGCCAGAAGTTAGCAGAAATGGAAACTTTATTATTATTATTTTTCCTCAGAAAGTGTCATTTTCCGCTAACTTGTGAAAAAAATGAAATGATACATGAACTCACCATGCCCCCCTGCGAATACTTTGGGGTGTCTTCTTTCTAAAATGGTGTCATTTGGGGGTATTTATACTTTCCTGGCATTCTAGCACCTGAAGAAACATGACAGGCGCTCAGAAAGTCAGAGCTGCTTCAAAATGCCGAAATTCACTTTTTGCACCATAGTTTGTAAATGCTATAACTTTTACCCAAACCAATAAATATACACTTATTGGACTTTTTTTTATCAAAGACATGTAGAACAATACATTTAGAGAAAAATTTATATAGAAATGTAGTTTTTTAAAAAAATTTACAACAGAAAGTGAAAAATGTCATTTTTGCAAAATGTCGTTAAATTTTATTAATAGCAAAAAAGTAAAAATGTCAGCAACAATGAAATACCACCAAATGAAAGCTCTATTAGTGAGAAGAAAAGGAGGTAAAATTCATTTGGGTGGTAAGTTGCATGACGGAGCAATAAACGGTGAAAGTAGTGTAGTGCGGAATTGTAAAAAAGGGCCTGGTCACTAGGGGGGTATAAACCTGTGGTCTTCAAGTGGTTAAAACGCAGAATGAAAGTAACAGGTCCATTTTACCACATATGAAATGCAGTAGATACAATATAAAACTTCCCATTTGAAATTTTCCAGCTTCCCACTACATTGTACACAAGAGTTAATAATGTCATTAGAAAGTATAACTTGTCCTGCAAAAAAAAGCCCTCATACGGCTATGTGAATGGAAAAATAAAAAAGTTATAGCTTTGAGAAGGCTGGGAGTAAAAAACGAAAAAACAAAAAATTGTCCGGTCCTGAAGAGGTTAAAGGGCATCTGTCAGCAGATTTGTACCTATGACACTGGCTGATCTGTTACATGTGCACTTGGCAGCTGAAGGCATTTGTATTCTTCCCAGGTTCATATGTGTCCGAATTGCTGAGAAAAATGAATTTTTAATGTATTCAAATGAGCCTCTAGGAGCAACAGGGGCGTTGTCATTACTCCTAGAGGCTCTGCTCTCTCTGCCACGCCCTCTGCATTTTGATTGAAAGGGCCAGGCAGTGAAAACATTATCACACCTGGCGCTGTCAATTAAAGTGGAAACTGCGTGGCAGATGCAGAAAGAGCCAAGCCTCTAGGTGTAATGGCAACGCCGCCATTGCTCCTAGAAGCTCATTTGCATAAGTTAAAAGATCATTTTTCTCAGCAATGCGGGCACATATGAACATGGGGCCAACACAATACTGTCAGCTGCCAAGCGCACATGTAACAGGTCAGCCAGTTTCATAGCTACAAACCTTTTGACAGATGCTCTTTAAGTATAGTAACAATGAAAATGAAAAAAAAAAAAATCTGCAAAAATTCTAAAAAAAATATGTTTAACGTAAAAAATTTATTTAAACAATGGGCCATTTTCAGATAGCACATTACCTTTAAAATCATCTTTTTATCATCAGGATGGGATATTATGGACATTGTAATGTATAACTAATTAGGAATTATTGACAGTAAAAGCCATTTCCAGAACTGATATTGATTTGAGCTGTCGAGTAGCTCTCTCAAAGTAGAGAATAATGGTGAAGTGCTGGGATTTCTGAAGGATTACTCTACTTTAGAGATTGCTATTTGCTTGTAAACTGCAATTTGTATCATTTGAAATAATACAGTGGAATGTGTAACATATTCAAGGATTATCCTTAAAACCATGTAATCCTTAGGGGGGATTCATGATTGTCTTCGAGTAGAAGATATTAATGTGAGAGCCGCTCTTCATTCCTTTCAAACTTCTAGGATTTCCTAGTGGAATCAATGTTGGATCTCAAAGCTACATTAACACAAGATGTACACTTGGTGGGTTGTTAACAGCAGAATCTTGAGGCTTTTACAGAAGACAAAAATTGATGCTCTGAGATCATCTTATTTGTAAATGGAAATGCGCCTGACTGTGATTGTGGTTGTAATCATAACCAGTGGTGTAGCTATAGGGTTTGCAGAGGTGACATAAATTGGAGGCTCTTGTCCTGGATCATAAGAGGTGCCATGATATCTTCTAAATGTACAGTAATGTAATCATGCTAGATAGAGCTCTCCTATGTACATGTTCTCCTTTTAAAGGCTATGTACACTTTGGGGCATTTTATTATTAGTGCATTGTACTAATTTTGAGCTAAAATCATTTTTCAATTGGCTTTTATTAAAAATGTTGAGCCCCTTTCTCTGTACGGCCTTGAAATTCTTTAGTAGCAGGCTTTGTATTTTTACTCTGTTTTATCAGGCAGCTCAGCTGACTACTCCTGATCTTTGACCCCCTAAAAACTCATTATAGCTCAATTCTTATCTCACTGATAAGAATGTGACTTAAAGTGGTTGTCCTGGAATAGATAATAATGACATCCTCAGGATAGGTCATCATTATCACATCAGCGGGGCTTCCAGTCTTGACATCTCCGCCAGCTAGCTGTTTAAGGGAGCCGCTGCACTCACCGGAGCTCTGGTGAGCAAGACAGGCCCCCGGTAGCTTTCCAAGCACATCGCTATACATCATGCACTTGAATGGGGCCGAGCTGCAACTAGGCCATGTGACCAATGTACAGTGATGTCATTGGCCTAGGAAGAGGCTGTGGCACTCAAGGCCTCTTCTAACATCTGATGCTGTTGACCTATCCCATGGATAAGTTATAAATATCTTTTCCTGGGTAACCCCTTTAAGAGTTCATTCACACAACCATATTTATGGGTCCGCATCCCTTCCACAATTTTGTGTAGCGTATGCGGACCCATTTATTTCAATGGGGACTCCTAAGATGCGAGTAGCACACTGTCTACATTCTGCATCCGTACTTTTGTTTCGCGGCCCTGCAAAAAAGATAGGACATGTCCTATTCTTGTCCACAGTTGCGAACAACAATAGGTATTTCTATCATCCTCCAGGCTTGAGATATCCACAGAATAACTGTTCAGTAGCATCTTCAGTGTACATTACTTTATTGTACTGAACAGTGAAGACAGTATTTGCTTGGCAGTGTTCATTAACATAGCACTGCTAAGGGACATAAAGGATAACGTCAGAGCCAGTTTTTTTAATAGAAACCTACAAATTCATCTATTAAAGTATATTGCAAAAACATTCCCTATCACTTCCCCTACACTTTAGGAAAAATAAATAAATAACAGTTACACTTTAAAGAGCTTGAAATGAGTTGCATCAGACTGTCATCCACAACTTTTAAGGGCAATTGGGGTAATTTCGATTGTGGTAGAATTTATTTAGAGCCAAATTGAATCACCCGACTGATTCAGATGAAACGAAATCGAATTCCAAGAAATTTGCTCATGTCTAGTGTTAATCTTTTTATTTTAGTATTTTCTATTTTAGCTCTTGCTGCTTAGTTTTGTCAGCATGCAATGGAGATTATTAGCTTTGAATGGTTTCTGTTACTTTAAACTAAACTATAATATCATTACTAGCTGAGCAATATGCTTCAATACAGACAGCGCAAAGCTTTATCGCTTGTCTTGTATGTCATGAACCATAAGTATACAGGATAGAAAAATGCGATTCAGCTCACCTCACTGGTACTCGAGCAGTCTGTCTCTTTCCAGCAGCAACAAATAGAAATCTCAGCCCCGCTTCAATAAATATAAAATCCTATTCTCTATTGGGTAACAATCAAAATCAGCTTCACAACAAAGCATTCCACATATCAGTATATCAGCACAAGAGCATTACTATCCGCTAGACGCGTTTTGGAACACAAACTGTCCATTATTCATATACCGAGTAACCTCTTAACCACCTCCAGACCAGACCATTTTCCCCCTTCCTGACCAGACCTAATTTTGCAAATCTGACGTGTGTCACTTTATGTGGTAATAACTTTGGAACACTTTTACTTATCCAAGCCGTTCTGAGATTGTTTTTTCGTGACAAATTGTACTTCATGGTAGTCATAAATTTAAGTCAATATATTTCACCTTTATTTATGAAAAAATCCCAAATTTACCAAAAACTTAGAAAAATTTGCAATTTTCGAAATTTCAATGTCTCTGCTTTTAAAACAGAAAGTGATACCTCATAAAATATTCATTAATTAACATTCCTCATATGTATACTTTATGTTGGCATCATTTTGTAAATTACATATTTTTTTTTTTTAGGATGTTAGAAGGCTTAGAATTTTAGAAGCAATTCTTAAAATTTTTAAGAAAATTTCCAAAACCCTCTTTTCAAGGACCAGTTCAGGTCTGAAGTCACATTGTGGGGCTAACACAGTGTAAACCCCCATAAATGACCCCATTGTAGAAACTACACCCTTCAAGTTACTCAAAACTGATTTTACAAACTTTGTTAACCCTTTAGGTGTTCCACAAGAATTAAAGCAAAATGGAGATGACATTGTTAAATTTCACTTATTTGGCAGATTTTCCATTTTAATCCATTTTTTCTTTAACACAAAGTGACCCCATTTTGGAAACTAGGGGATAAGGTGCCAGTGTTATTGGTACTATTTTGGGGTACATATGATATTTGATTGCTCTATATTACGTTTTTGTAAGGCAAGGTAACAAAAAAATGGCTGTTTTGGCTATGTTTTTATTTTTTAAAACATTCATCTAACACGGTAGATCATGCACTATTTTTATAGAGCAGGTTGTTACGGACGAAATGATCTCAAATATTTCTAATTTCTTTTTTTGTTTGTTTCAGTTTTACATAATAAAACATTTTTGAAAAACAAATTATGTTTTGTGTCTTTATTTTCTGAACCCCATTTATTTTTTATTTTTCAGCCAATCGTCTTGTGCAGGGGCTCTTTTTTGCAGGAAGAGTTGATGTTTTTATTGGTACAATTTTTGGGTGCATTTGATTTTTTGATCATTGATTATTACACTTTATGGGGCAAGGTGACCAAAAAATTGATTGTTTTAGCACAGTTTTTATTTATTTATTTATTTATTTTTACAGCGTTCACCTGAGGGGTTAGGTCATGTGATATTTTTTATAGATCAGGTTGTTACGAACGCGGCAATACCTGATATGTATACTTTTTATTTATTTAAGTTTTACACAATAAGGCCTCTTTCACACGGGCGTTGCGGGTGCACTCCGTCAAACAGTGCGGGTGCGTTGCGGGAATCGCAGCGATTTTTCCCTGCGAGTGCAAAGCGCTGTCATGCGTTTTGCACGCGCGGGAGGAAAATCTGCACTTTTGGTACCCAGACCCGAACCTGCACTTCTTCACAGAAGTGCATGTTTGGGTCAGAAATTGTCCAGCTGGTATTATTTCACATTATAACATAGTTATAATGTAAAATAATACCCTTGGCCATCTTCCTAATGTTGAACCCGGTGCTGAATGGGTTAAAAATAATAAACTAATATTAACATACCTGTTCCATTTGATCGCGAAGCCCGGCATCCTCTCCGTTAGCTTGCTTGTAGGAAAAGGACCTGTGATGATGTCACAGCATCACATAGCCAATCACATGCTCCATCACCATAGTGATGGAGCATGTGATTGAGGCCATGTGATGTGACGTCATCACAGGTCCTTTAGATCATAGATGCTGCAGGAAAGAGAGGAGAGATCGCGACTACGCGATCAAGTGGCTAAGGTAAGTTAACTTTATGTATTTTAACCCTTCCTCATCATTTAACAATGCATTCTTTATTAAGAATGCTATTATTTCCCTTATAACCATGTTATAAGGGAAATAATAGAGATTGAGTCCCGTTGCAAAGCAACAATGCGGGAAAATCGCAACGCATCCGCGCCTAGTTGCGGATGCTTGCGATTTTCCAGCAGCCCCATTCACTTCTATGGGGCCTGCGTTGCGTGAAAAACGCAGAATATAGAACATGCTGCGATTTTCACGCAACGCAGAAGTGATGCGTGAAAATCACCTCTCATGTGCACAGCTCCATAGAAATGAATGGGTCCGGATTCAGTGCGGGTGCAATGCGTCCTCCTCACGCATTGCACCCTCGCGGAAAACTCGCCCGTGTGAAAGGGACCTAAGAGCATTTTTGAAACAAAAAAAATGATGTTTTATTGTATCCATAGTCAGAGAGCCATAGCTATTTTATTTTTTGACTGATTGTCTTAGTTAGGGTCTTATTTTTTGCAGTATGAGGTGACGGTTTGATTTGTATGATTTTGGGGGGCATACACCATTTTGCACTTTGTGTGATGTTAGATGACAAAAAATGGCTTTCATGTTCATGTGAGGGTTTAGGTCATGTGATATATATATATAGAACTGGTTGATACCTAATATGTAGACTTTTTTTAATTTATTTTACTTTAACACAATAATAGCATTTTTTAAACAAAAAATTATGTTTTAATATCTCCATGCTCTGAGAGTTTTTTTATTTTTTGAGCGATTTTCTTATGTAGGGGCTCATTTTTTTAGGGATAAGGTGACGGGGTATATTGGTTTCATTTTGTGGGACATATGCATTTTTGATCACTGGTTATTGCACTTTTTGTGATATTAGATGACAAAAATGGCTTTCTTTGGCACACTTTTTATTTTTTATGGTGTTTATCGGACGGGGTCGATCATGTGATGTATTTATAAAGCCGGCCGTCACGGACTTGGCAATACCAAAAATGTCTATTTTTATTTTCTATTTTTACATTTTTTTTTAAATATTTAATTTGTTTTGTTTTTTTTACATGTAAAACCTTTTTTTTAACACTTTATTTATTTATTTATTTTTACACTTTGTGTCCCCCATAAGGTCATACAAGACCTCTGGGGGACATTTGACTTCATTTTTTTTTTTCACTATTGATTTCTCCTGTAACTGGGGTGACATAGGAGCCCCAGTAACAGGTGAAATACAGCCCCTAGAGAGGCTGTACAGCAGAGTATATCGCTTTGCAGTCTCAGTGCAGGTCTGATCTAGGTCTGTGAAAGACCCGACAGCTCCTGCACTCCTGCACTCTCCAGGCCCCGACGGTAAGTGATGTGCAGTTCCCAAATGTCTCTGCCTTCTCTCTGGGTTGCCCTGCTGTCACTGACAGCAGGCAACCTGCCCGCAGCTGCACGATTAGCGTCCAGCTGCCATCTCTGAATGGACGTTTTAAGACGTCCATTCAGAGATAGACAACCGCCCATAGGACGTTTATATCCTATGGGCGGTCATCAAGTGGTTAAAGGGGTTATCCCATGACTAATGTCAAAAATCAAACATCACATAGTGCATGACAATCTCTAACAAAGCTAGAACCAGCTCTGTTTCTCACATGGATCCAGAGATCTCCCCATTCATTGCTCTGCTAAATATATATCATGCTGACAGTTCAAGGGGAGTGTCTTTTCTGCTGCAGCTAAGGGGGCGTGTCCATTCTCTACGTATCACAGCTCAGGAGGCAGTTTTAGAATGAAACTGAGCATGTGCGGCCTTCTTAGTGAGCAGGGCAAAGAAATAAGAAAAAAAATGGTGCTATATAGAACCAGTTTATAGAATAACTCACTGGCTATGCAACATTTTTAATACAATACAATTATAAAAGTATTCAGATCAAGGTGTCCAAGCTATTTCTATTGATGACCCCTAGGGTAGGTCATGAATATCAGATCAGCGAGAGGCCTACTTTCGGCACCCCTGCTGATCAGCTGTTTGAAGAGAAGGCTGCACTTATGCCAGGGCAGCCTTCTCCTCATTGTTTACCTGCTCGTCATCACAGAGGTGGGCGTGTGTAATTACAAGAAGCCTTCCCATTCATTTCAATGGACAGCTCATTTCTATTCAAGTGTATAGGAAACAGCGGTCCCATAGACGTGAATATGACCGCCGATCTGGTATTGATGACCTATCCTGAGGACAGGTCATCAATAAAAATAACTTGGACAACCCCTTTAACCTGAGTAAGGGACAGGTTGTGTTCCAAAATGCGTCAACTGCATCATGCTCTTCAGCCGATAGCGACGAGTGGAATGTATTGCCGTGAAGTTGATTTTATAATTATCACCAAATAAAGAGAAGGATTTTATATTTATTGGAGCGGTGCTGAGATTTTTCGCAATGTGAATATAATTCTACGTTTAGCTTTGTCTTTAGCCTGAGATCAGAATTATCATTTTAATAATTACTGTCAGTCTAGGAACAGACATAATGAAGTTCTGCCTGCGAGGATCTACAAACTAACTGTGCTGTCTGAGGTGTGAGGAGATTAAGTGACTAGCCTGAGGTCAGGGGGAACTTATACACAGCGTCTACGCAGGAATCTTCACTTTCACAGTCGAATGACACATGAATTGAATCGTGAAGGCAAACGGAAATCATTGACTGGTATGTCTTCTGTTTTCTTGCAGCGTGTCGGCCTGGATTCTACAAGGCGTTTGCTGGAAATATCAAGTGTTCCAAATGTCCTCCACATAGCTTCACGTATGTAGAGGCCACAACAGTCTGCCAGTGTGAAAAAGGTTACTTCAGAGCAGAGAAAGACCCGCCAGCCATGGCATGCACAAGTAAGTCAATAGGAAGTAAAGTTATTGGCTCTGTCCACATTTACAACCAGTTTTTCTTTTGTTGCCCCTGCTGGTCTTTACTTACTGTTCCCATCTCAAAATGGCATGAAGGATATGTTCAGCCTCAGGCAGGTCACCACTATGGCTGGTCATTGGTTGAGCAGGCCTTTTCGGGCATTTCCAACATGTTGAGCCTTGCTTGGACCAGGAAGTAAAAAGCAGCGGGACCGGATCAGTATCTGAACATTACATTTTTTTTTTCTCTGGAAAACTGCTTTGTTACGAAGTGGATGTGGATTAGCTGTGCCTGCTGAACAGATTTGGCTTGGGGCTACTTCTAAAGGAATTATCTAAGTGGCCTGCCTGTTATTTACCCTTTAACCCCTATACAGGGATCTGGGCTCCACTGCATGAACCACAGATTCCTAGCTCTTTGAGTAGTCTCTGCTCAGTTGACTGCTGACACACAGGGCCAAGAGACACCAGTGCAGAGCACAGAAGAATCAGGCAAATCTGTAGTCAAAAACTAGCTGAGGTCAGGGCGGGCAGGGTTCATGTAATCCAAAGTCAGTCAAAGGATCAGTGTCAACATTTCATGGTCAGTATGGAGACCAGGCAGAGATCAGTCATTGAAGGGTCACATCTGGTGTTCAGACAGAAGTCGGTAAATGGGCAGACAATTAAATAATAGTACACCTTTGCAGGACACTAGAGAACTAGAACCTTTTGCCCAGGCACTCCACCACAGGTTAAAGTGTCTTTAATACGGTTGATGGCCAGCCATAGGCTGGGGCAGAATAAGTGCATGTGCTGGCCCATTAAGAGTCAGGGAGACCTATGTGCGCTACAAGAGATGAGAGGCAGAGCTGGCAGGCCTCAGCCAGGAAGCAGGCCTCAACCTGTAAGGGTAGAACAGAGCAGAGGAATGTCTCTGAGCGCAGGCCACAGGGGGAAGCAGAGCAGGCAAAAAGTGAGCCCTTCAGCAGCCATCCCCAAGAGGGAGACCTTTTTCAAAACACCCTTTAAACAAATTATGGACATTCTCTATTAAGTGAGGTGGTAATCTTGGATTAGATTTTTTTCTTATGTGTCTTTAAAACATTAAGTGTTAATTTTTTCTAATTAACTGCTGCCAATAAAATCTCCAGGAATGCACTGTGGAGTCTGTGGATGTGTATGCTTTGCGTACACTTATACAGCATAGTATATGTGCAGTGACCCCGTGCTGCTAAATGGTTAATGATACTCAATAGTTAGTGTAAACTCTATTCCATTTATGTGATTCCAAAAGCTGAACATGGGAAAACAGATACTACTTAGGCCCTACTTAGCAGGAGGAAGGCTAGCCTTTCCCACTCTGAGTCAGGAGTTCTAAGTAGTCTGGTCAAGAAAGCCAAAGTGTTATGGAACTGCACATGCCTGTGCAATGTGGGGCCTACTACAGGGGTTCTCCATTCCTACATGCTGAGTGCAAGCATCAAACCTTTGAAAGAGAGAAGCATAGGATTTACAGACTATAGAAGGCCTGTACAAAGAATCAGTGCAAGGACAGACACTAAAGATTATTGCTCATTTATGGCAACAGACCTTACTGCTTTTTGGGAGAGTAAATTGCTTTGGCGCCCACAACACTTCTATAACAGACTGACGATCCATTTGAGGATCAGCACCCCCAAGCCTGGGAGCTGCAGTACATAGTGCGAAAGACATTTGGCACCCATTGGGCCAATTTGTCTGGAATTAAAAGACAGAGAGAAAGGAAGACAGACTCAGAGTCAGCCATCTTACAGCCTTTGAAAGACTGTGTATGTACTTTGGAAAACTGAACTTATTACTATCGGTAACTTTGTTTATGAGCTGCCAAAACTACCTCAGAAAAGTGACTTGGATTTGTTACCCCCAAATACAGCCTGGTTAATGTCTTGCACCATCACTAGCCATCATTTGGGCCAGGCCTCCTGCCTTGCACCCCATCGCCACACACATGTAACCTACATCTCCATCAGGCAGATTCAATATTACAGTGCGCCCTGAGAGGAAGAAGGGTTGTGCCCCTCCATTCACTGCGCTGCCCCAGGGAGCATAGAAGTGAGGAAAACCACTGTGAACTACCACCACACCCATCAGTGCCACAAATACCACCCTCCCCTTCTATATCTCCCCTTGTGGGTCACTGCATATGGATGCACTGTAATTAAAGTGTATAAAACCTACTTTATTTAGAAAATGCTTTGGAACTTCGCCTCCTTCACTATATGACCAATTAAGCTATGGATAGTCTACCTCAGGAACTGGTTTTGGGAATGCGGGCGTATCTAGATTCCACTCAGTCACGAGGGGAATGAAGACAAGAGGAGGGGTGGGGGCGCACAATAGGGTAGTATGTCCAACACAATTGTGTATTGGATAATTAAAGGAAAAAGGTGCTCACCTTTTGAGGTTGTGCTATAAATTGGCACAACCCTACTGTAGGCTTTTTAGGATTATGGACCCTTTTTACCAGAACTGCAGCCGTGGAACAAATTTCTTTGGGATCGGAGGCCCAAAAGAAGCTAGCTAGCTAGAAGATAGATTATTTTGGGTTTGGCAGAGCTGATGTGAGGTCGTCTCTGGTGTTCCTGCTCGTCCATCACTGCTGAAGTTAAGAACTGATCTTCAAGGACCGGCTATCCCAGTGATTTCGCGCCTGTCCAGAACACCTTTTTCCTATCAGGAACTGGTTTACCAGAAATTGCACGTCCTCCAAGAATTGTTAGCGAATACAACATGTAAGCCAGGTTGGTCACAAAACAGAAGGAAGTTCTCTCCTTTAGGTCAAATTATCCTTTTCTGCTTAAAACCTTTAGCTTTCCCGTGGATCACCAAGAGTATACCTTTCTTTCCCTACCCAGACAACTTGAAACTGTCTATAAAGGCAATGTCTGTAGTATATCATACATGAAAACTGGCCATTGCTCCTGGCAAATTCTTTAGATTTGTAACGGAGTGATTGCTGTGATGAAACCTTAATGTTTCCCTATTTAAAGAAAAACGCATTTGATCTTACATCCATCTGAAAAACTCCAACCTTGTAATGTTTTTCTCCATGGGGAAATATTCCCTCAATTTTACTGAACTCATATGCAACCATGTATCCCTAACTTTTAACTGATCCCAGAAAAGAAGCCATTATCTGGGAATTAAGAGATTTACAGTATGTTTTTTTTTTTTTTTTACTGACAAAGTATCCTATGTACAAATGACTAGCTCAGACCAACCATCCTGATATTGATATCTAAGACCAAGATCCATGCATGTAAAATTAGCTTTGTGCCTAAATTATTAATTACATGAGAATCACAACCTATACTGGGAATACCTTGACAGTATCAAACATCGGGGTCTGAAGAAATTGGACTTGGGCTGGGAATTAGGGCGGACATAGGACCGGGTGTATATTGTAGGACTTGCTTGTAGAGGTAATTTATATGTTAGATGGCCTTGATAATTGTTATTGAGTAATTAATTGATATTTAAAGGGAATCTGTCAGCATCTTTAAGCTGCCCTCTGTGAGGGAATTAAGTAGTGACAGAATGCTGATTTCAGCACTATGCCTTTTTTAAGCGCTAGTTGTGGAGTGTTTGAGAAATGTACACTTTATTAATTGCAGAACTTGCATCTTGTGAAGGAGTCTTCTCAATCAGATATTCTTTAGGCTGCGGAGTCCTCTGCCCCTCCAACCACTAAATGACAGTTCTTCTATATCAGGGATCAGCAACCTTTGGCACTCTAGCAGCTGTGAAACTACAACTCCCAGCATGCACACTTGCTCGGTTGTTTTTGTAGCTCCCATAGAAGTGAAAAGAGGATTCTAGGAGTTGTAATTTCAGAACAGCTGGAATGCCAAAGGTTGCTGATCCCTGCTCTATATGCATGTTAAGGTCTATATGCTGCAGATTTTCCATCCAGATTTTGCCGGTGGAAACATCATAGCATGGTACAGTAGCAGCAAAGTGAATGATGTATCAAATCACATCGCCATGTTGCGGATACAATGTGCACAGAATTGACTTGGGTTTTAGATTTTAAATCCGCAGCACATCAATGTACTACTCACAGAAAGTTAGGGATATTTGGCTTTCGGGTGAAATTTTGGTAAAATGTGAAAAGTTCACGCTCCAGTGATATTATATCATGAAAGTCAGGCATTTAAGTAGAAGCATGCAATGGAGATTTCCTTGTCTGAAACAATTTATTGAAACAAAAGCCAACACCAGTGCTGGGTATACCCCCACAAAAATGTCAGTGTCTCAATAACTCAATGTGGCCTTGAGCATTAATTACAGCTTGACAACTACGTCTTATGCTGTTCACAAGTCGATTTATTGCCTCCTGAAGCATGACATCCCACTCTTCTTGAAGAGTGGCCCTCAGGTCATTATGGTTCTTGGGTACAGAGTTATGAGCCTCTACATGGCAACTCAACTGATCCCATAGGTTTTCAATGGGATTCAGGTCTAGAGTAGGTCACTCCATTTTAGGTACCTCCAGTGGCGTAGCTATAGGGGTCGCAGCGGTCACAATTGAGACCGGGCCCCTAAGTCTGGGGGGCCCACCGGGCCCCCTCCAGGATAGACAGTCTAAAGCCCTATTTACCAAGTTTTCACTTGCGCACCGCCGGCCGCCCTCTCTGGCCTCCCGACAAGTTGTTTGAGGTCTTGAGGACCTTTTCCACTCAGCCAATCAGTGGCTGCAGCTGTGTTACATGTCAGGCCAGTGATTTCCTGCTGAGCCAATCACTGGCCTGACACATGACATAACTGTGGCCACTGATTGGCTGAGTGGGAAAGGTCCTCAAGATCTCAAACAACTTGTCGGAAGGCCAGAGAGAAGATACCGGGACCAGTGCCACACAGAGGAGAAAAGGAGCTGCTACAGAAGGGACCAAGACCAGGTGAGCATAATGTTTTTACATAATATTAATAGAGGGGGAAAATGTGACATGGGGGGGGGGGATGTGACATGGAGAGCGAGAAATGTGACATGGAGGGGGTGAAATGTGACATTTCCCCCACCATGTGACATTTCTCCCCCCCATTTGACATTTCTCCCCCCTCCATGTTACATTTCTCCCCCCCCATGTCACATTTCTCCCCCCTCCATGTCACATGACCCCCCTATGACACATATTGACCCACATGTCACATTTTGACCACCTCCATGTCACATGACCCCCTCCATGTCACATTTCTCCCCTCCCCTCCATGTCACTGGATACCATTCAGCTAAGTTCACATTAGTGTTTGGCCTTTCCGCTCTCCTGCTCCGTTATAGGAGCAGGAGAACGGGAAGGACGCTTTTGGGACATAACTGAGCCGAACGGAGCCTAAGGATCCGATAGACCATAATGGCGTCCGTTAGGTGTCCGCTCCAAAGATGATTTTGGAGCAGAGTCAAAAGTCCTGCATGCACAACTTTTGTTTCCACTCCAAAATAATCTTTGGAGCGGATACCTAACAGACGCCATTATAGTGTATGGGATCCTTAGGCTCTGTTCGGCTCAGTTATGTGCCGAATGCGTCCCTTCCTTTCTCCTGCTCCTATAACAGAGCAGAAGAACGGAAAGACTGAACAGGGGAGGGAGGGGGCCCAAATTGAACTCTTGCACCAGGGCCCAAGAGCCTATAGCTACGCCCCTGGGTACCTCAGTCCCTGTCAGCCGTTCCCTAATGATGCAACCTCAATAAGCTGGCACATTGTCATCCATGAAGATGAAATTAGGCCTGTGTTGTTCATGCAGAGGCATAATGACTGGATTAATGATGTTATTCAAGTAGTATGGGATTGTCACTGTACCATTCAAAAATTGTAGGGCAGTTCTGTATTGACTAGACACACCTGCCCACAATGTAACATCGCCACCACCAAAGGCAAACAGTGGCTGATGCATGGCACTCTTGTTGACGTCTCCAACATCGTTGGCGGCCATCATTTTTGCTTAGCATGAATCAACTTTCATCAGTAAATAGCACTGTGGCCCACTGGTCCCTCGTCCAAAGTAGATGCTTGCTGGCCCATGCAAGACAATGACGCCTGTGGTCAGGTACCCTTCCAGGTCATCTAAACTGTTTTGAACGGTCTGACGTGACACTTGGGTGCCTTTTACCCCCCTTAAATGTGCCTGCAGTTGTGTGCCATTCATCAACCGGTTCCGCAGGACATTGTTCACAATGAAGCTGTCATCAGTGTGGGATGTGGCCAAAGGACGTCCACTTCTATGTTATTCTGTGACTCTTGCAGTCTCTCTCTATCTCTGTTGCAACCTGCTGATGACACTGTGTGACAGCTCAGTGGCCACTTCCGTCTGAATACATCCTGCTTGAAGCCTCGCAATGGCGAGTTAATGTTGATCAACTGTTAGGTGTCATCTTGGTCTCAAAATGTGAATGATGAGGAGGACTGTTTAAATACCAATTCTAATTGGAATTCTAATTCTAACCAGGAAACTTATTGGGCAATTCATTGATCAAACACCAGTTGTGAATTTAACATCAAGTTGTGCAACATCAAGTACTGAAACATTGAACAGTTGGACATGTGTATTCAAAGGTTTAGAGAAGGTCACATTATGTACACCTGTAAATCCCCTTTCACACGAGAATGACAGATTAGGTCCGGATGCGTTCAGGGTGCGTTCAGTGAAACTCGCACTATTTTGCAAGTAAGTTCAGTCAGTTTTGTCTGCAATTGCGTTCAGTTGTTCAGTTTTTTCCGCGTGGGTGCAATGCGTTTTGATGCGTTTTTCACGTGCTTGATAAACAACTGAAGGTTTACAAACAACATCTCTTAGCAACCATAAGTGAAAAACGCATTGAACTCGCACTTGCTTGCGGATGCAATGCATTTTTTACTGAAGCCCTATTCACTTCTATGGAACCAGGGCTGCATGAAAAGTACAGAATATAGAACATGCTGCGTTTTTCACGCAACGCAGAACTGATGCGTGAAAAAAAACGCTCATGTACACAGACCCATTGAAATTAATAGGTCAGGGTTCAGTGCGGGTGCTATGCGTTCACTTCACGCATTGCACCCGCATGGAAAACTCGATCGTGTGAAAGGGGCCTAAGGCGCATGTGATTGGACCATGTGATGAGCTCAGTGACGTCATCACAGGTCCTTTAGCCGGCAGCTAATGAATGAAGAAGAGATCGCAACTATGTGATCAAGTGGATATGGCAAGTTAATTTTTTTTATTTTTATCCCCTCCATCCACATTCTGCATTGAGAATGCTATTATTTTCCCTTATAACCATGTTATAAGGGAAAATAATAAAATCTACAGAATACTCAACCCAAACTCGAACTTCAGTGATGAAGTCTGGGTTCGGGTCTGGGTACCAAACATGCCGATTTTTTCCCACGCGCGTGCAAAACGCATTAGAAAGCTTTGCACTCGCGCGGAAAAATCGCGCATTTTCCCGCAACGCACCCGCCTCTGTGAACGTGACGCCCGTGTGAAAGAGGCCTAAAGGTTAGAAAAATTCTGTTATATTCCGTTATAACTCTGTTATAACAGAACCTATAACGGAATGCCATAACGCCAATGTAAATCTGCCCTTAACCGGGTTAAAGACATTTGTCAGGATATGAGGGGTACTATTATTCCTTGAGTAGAGCACTGAAATTATTTTAAGTTCTGAAAATATTGCCATTTAATTTTCATTCTGAAACTAATGCATTAGATATTATACATCTTACATTTCTTTAGCATAGCTGATAAAAGAACGATAAACCCGAATCTAAGAAATAAGAGTTAATGCGGAAGCTTCAAAGTCAAATAGAAAAACCTGTTATCTAATTAACTACAGTATGGATATTAGATGATTGATGAAGCTCTGTAAGATCTGATACTACAAAGAATGCAGCACGGAAGAAATCACAGGAGGCTTTGCAGAAAAGCGTCTACGCATGGGTTAGGGGAACCAGGCTTCTCCTTCATCGGCGCGCAATTCATGAATGATAACAAAGCAATCAGGCCATATTCATAAACAGCCCAGTGACACATTATATTGTTAAATCTGAGGATTAGAATTAATTGTCCCTCTTCGTTCCAAGTTCTAAATCTTACTAAATGATTCACTGGATGTCATTACAGCTTAATATTTGCATGAAATCACAGTTTAGCCAGCATAATTTAATGGCAATTAAAAAGCTATTTAATCGTCATGCAAATTGGCATAAGGGTCCTTCAGTAAAGAGTGTATACAGTACTTTTCTCAATATTGCAGTTAAGTGTCTTTTTTTTCTTGGAGGTCCCATAGTGTAATTGATAATATTCTGCCTACTCTAAGAACTTGATTTTTTGCATTAATCTGTGCATAAATGAATAAATACTAAGAATAGACTAAATTGTCCTTCAATATTTTTATTGTAATTCCTCATTATTTATATTGGAATCTATTAACTATAAAATCAGACATTGGAGCTGGTGTAAGTGGAGTTTTTTGTCTTTCTTTGTTCCTTTCAAAAACACAGCTTGCTGGAGCTATTGGTGTCTTTTCAGATGTTTTCACATTACCTTCTCTATAGGGGAAAAATGTCATGAAGACATTGCTAGCGGTAATTCAACCTTTTATTTTCCAAAGGAGTTCTGAAAACGGAACGGTGGAATCTTGTTGCTATGGGCAACTAAGCCAGTTCTACTTTACACCAGTTTTAATAAATCTCCCCCACTGTGTGCAAAAATGTCTACTGAAATGACACGGAAACTGCAGGGGGCCACCAAAAAAAAAAAATGCAACATTCATCCTTGCAAATTCATGTGTGTAAGGACCCTACTGTGGCAAAATAACAAAAGAAGCAATAGAAAAATAAAATTCAACTCCTCAATAGCAGATAACCTTTAATTGATATGGGAAGTGGATATAGAAAAACTGGTTTGACTTTTGGCTAGACCTAAAGGTGTTATCCTGGCAGTCCCCTGTTATTCACCCCTTAATCCCTATACGGGGATCTGAACTTCACTGCAGGGGAACTACCTCTACCTTTTAGAATAATCTCAGTTTAATTGGCACCTAACCCACTGGGGTGAGACACTGGGGCAAAGCACCAAGGGATCAGGCAATACTCATAGTAAGGGCAGGCAGAATTCTTGTAAATCTGTGAAATTAGTCCAAGGTAAGGGCAGGCAGCAAACGGTCATTACAGTTAACAGGCTACAGGCAGTGTGGGTTCAGAGTCGATAAACAGGCAGAGGTCAGTACACAGACAAACAGAATAGCACACCTTCACTGTTATCTAGCAAGCTAAGAAACCTAAGGTTAGGCACCCTTCCATAGAGGAAGGTGCCTTAAACACCTTAAAGTGACCAGACATTGGAAAGAGGAAACTAGGATACCTGTGCTCTGACCCTTTAAGATCCAGAGAGTGCACTCCCTAGAGAAGGACAAGGAAGTTTTGACAGAGAATCGCAGGCCGCGGACTGCATGAAGATGCATTGGATGGTGGCGGCCAGATTCACTGATGGTGAGCAGTGGTGGTTAAGCAGGTCTGGGCTGCTGGGATAGAAGGAGAAGCAGGGTGAGTCACATAATACCCATGCCATCCTGAAGGAGTGGTACAATAGCAAGCATGGGCCGCCATTAGTGATAAGCGGCAGGGGCAGTATTTGAATTTGCGATATTTCACGAATATTTGGGAGAATATTCGTCATAAATTCGCGAATTCAAGAATTTGCGATTATTTTCTTGATTGCGAAAATCGGCAATGTAATATCTGCGTAATGCGCATGCAATACAGGCGTAGTTTACTATCGATACTTTTTCAAGCTGCTAGAAGATTTCTAAGACTGGAGAAAATGGTTGGCACGGCAGAACATTACAATAGCTTTATATGCAGATAGAGCGCTCAAAAATATTCGCGATTGCGCAAATCGGCAATAATGGTGCGCATATTTTTGCTCAATACGTGCAACTTCACATTTTAACACTTCTGACCACATATTAGTGATTGGTGCACTAAGTATTGTTGTTGACTTGTTTGTAGCATGTACGTACGGACAGAAGAACCTATGTAGCATGTACGTACGTATCAGCTGCACTATATCACTATCTAACCTACACTGACTGTCTCCCACTAACTATCTGTATTATATATATAAACTGACTAACTTACTATCTAATGTAATGTGACAGTAAAGCACAGAGCACAGCAATGACACTGCTGTCTCTCAAAACGGAAAAAAAAAAAACGCAGAAAGGGGTATAGTAAGGGGTAGACATTAGGCAACTTTCCTATTGGTTGCTAGGGATGTTGATAAGCTCAGACAAAGACATTGTAGCCTTCTCATTGACCCACAAGCAAGAAGCAGGGAGGGATCATGGGTTCAGAGGGAAAAAAAATCTAGAATTTTCGCGAATTCTCGAAGTGGCGATATTCACGATAAAAAGTGTCTTCATCATTTATTAAAACTGGTGTATAAGACAATATCTGAAGTATGACATCAGAGTAGAGCGGTAAACGAGGCAAATAATGGAAAACAGCATTGGCGGCACTGACTAGATAGTCACCGGAAGATGGACATGTGGAAGCCAGCGTGCGGGAGCAGGTAAGTATGAATCTTTCAATAGCAGAGGCAGGCTGTGGGCATCAGTTAAAATTTGGTGTTCCCGGAAACCCTTTCAATGTTTCATGTCCCTTGGTAGCGGCACGTGAGCTTATTGCAGGGCCCCCCGGTTGTGGGGTCAGCTTATTGTCAGCCGCTATTAGTACAGAGCTTTCTGGAAAGTTCTCAGAGCAGCTCCGGCTGAAGATTTACTCCTGAGAAATTCGCCAGCTGCAGTTACAGATTCATAATCGTATTTCAGGACATTACAATAGTTTTCTGTATTTGTGCAGCTAGAACAACCCTGCTATTACATTCTTGATGAAAAAAAGGCTCCCGGTTCCAGTGACCGTGGCCTGTCAGACGGGGAGTTAGATAATCGATGTTTTGTTCACAAGGAACAAGACAGAGTAATATAAACATCTGGAAATATCATTATGGAGGCTTCATCTGCAGGAGAGCAAATATTTTGACATTTCTCTTGGACAAAGTAAGGTGTAAGCTGCCAAGAAGCAGATATTACAGTCAGGAATTCAATTTGTATGTCCCTTTTTCATCATGAGCAGAATAAACAAGTACACAATGTTTTAGGATCAATCCCTTTATGCTGCTCTTTTTTATTAGTATTCACTGCATGGACAGGTAAAGCGTAACTTCATCTTCCACATTGTTTTGCAGTTTGCTTATAGATGGCATCGTAATGAAATGGTCATTATTTTGTATGTACTTTGCAGTACTTCTATCACACCTGACATTCATTCCTACAATGTGTTATAGTCCGGAGCTGTAATCTGAATTCTGCTGCTTGTTATTATCATCAGTTTAGAGGTGGTTTACCAGTAAGGCCCCTTTCACACGGGCGAGTTTTCCGCGCGGGTGCAATGCGTGAGGAGGACGCATTGCACCCGCACTGAATCCTGACCCATTCAGTTCTATGGGGCTGTGCACATGAGCGGTGATTTTCACGCATCACTTTTGCGTTGCGTGAAAATCGCAGCATGTTCTATATTCTGCGATTTTCACGCAACGCAGGCCCCATAGAAGTGAATGGGGATGCGGGAAAATCGCAAGCATCCGCAATCATGTGCGGATGCGTTGCGATTTTCCCGCATGGTTGCTAGGATACGATCGGGATGGGGACCCGATCGTTATTATTTTCCTTTATAACATAGTTATAAGGGAAAATAATCGCATTCTAATTACAGAATGCAATGTTCCCCGGGCTGTAAAGGGTTAAAAATAATAAAGAGTTAACTTACCTTCTCCCATTGTACGCGCAGAGCCCCAGAACGTCTTCTCTCTTGATAGTTTTGATGCTTGAGGACCTGTGGTGACGTCACAGGGTCACATGGTCCAATCATAGAAGCATTTGAGTGGACCATGTGACCCATGTGATCCTGTGACATCACGACAGGTCCTTCATCCAACAGATACTCATCCCGAAACCAGACTTCAGTGATGAAGTCTGACTTCGGGTCTGGGTACCAAGCATGCGGATTTTTTCACGCGCGTGCTCAACGCACTACAAACGTTAGCACACGCGCTGAAAAATCGCGGCGATTCCCGCAACGCACCCGCATCTTATCCGGGGGCGTCAAACATGACGCCCGTGTGCAAGAGGCCTAACATGCAGGGCAGCTTAGCTGAGTCCGTACAATGCAGTTTTCTCTGGTCAAGAAAGAAAAGGATTAGTGTTGAGCGAGTGGAAGCCCACAAAGTGGAATTCGATCCGAATTTCAGGGAAAATTTGATTGCTGCAAAGACGAAATTCCTTGTGTTTTGTGGTAGCAAATCAATTTTCCCTGAATGGCAGTAAAAAAAAAAAAATCATACTTACCTCGTTCAGTTGAGTGAGAGGAGCTGGCCGCTGCCATCTTGATTGAAGATCTAGCATGAAGTTCCGTGTGCGGTGACGCTTGATGTCATCACGCCAGCCGAAGTGATGACGTCATCATGGGCCGCGCAAGATTTCGCGCCAGATCTTCAATGAAAATGGCGGCGTTGGGCTCTTTGTGAGCAAGTTGATGATGTAAGTATGATTTTAAAATTTTTTATTGTATTTTGCACTGGATTATTGCAATTAGATGCTGCTATCAGCTATGAATGCATCATTTGAGGGGTACAATGAACGGGGGGCGGCGCAATCACCAATCCCTGTAATTGCACCCACTAATTACAAAGAAATGCACTTTTTTGTAAAATTCGGCGAAGCAGAAGAATTATATTTTTTAATACTTCACTCATCGCTAGTCATCATTTTATATGTGTTTTGCAGTAATTCCATCATACATGACATTCCCTTAGTGTGTTACAGTCCAGAGCTGTAATCTAAATTCTGCTGCTTGTTATTGACATCACTTTAGAGGTGGTTTACCAGTAACATGCAAAACAGCTTAGCTGAGTCTGTACAATACATTTTTCTCTGCTTAAGGGCTCATGCACATCGTGTGTGCTGCCTTGCGGCCGTATGGCGACCCGCATATGGTGGGTCCGCAATACACACGCACCGGCCGTGTGCAGCCGAATCATGGATCACAGACGACCCATGGGTCCGCAAATGGGTCCGCAATCCGGGAGCTGCGGTGCGGAAGCACAGATCGGAAGCCCATGGAAGCACTACAGAGTTCTTTCCGTGGTGTTTATGGCCGTGCCTCCACACCGCAAAAAAGTAGTGCATGGAAGCCCAGTCAGCACACGGTGTGCATGAGCCCTAAGAGAGAAAAGAATCCTCGGCATGTAGATGATCCTGTTTTATTCTTGTTTGGGCATGGTGGAGGAGCCGACACAGCTTTACTTACAGGAGTCATGGTAGGTATTGTCCTGGAGCCTCCCTCTACTACAGTATCCATTTGCTTTCATACATTTTCTGTGCTGCACTGCAGCCTGGGAGAATAAGGCTCCTTTCACACAGGCGTGATTTCCGCGTGGGTGCAATGCGTGATGTGAACGCATTGCATCCGCACTGAATGCGGACCCATTGATTTCAATGGGGCTGTGTACATGAGCGGTGATTTTCCCGCAACGCAGGCCCCATAGAAGTGAATGGGGCTGCGGGAAAATCGCAAGCATCCGCAAGCAAGTGCGAGATTTTCCCGCATGGTTGCTAGGAGACGATCGGGATGGGGACCCGATCTTTATTATTTTCCCTTATAACATGGTTATAAAGGAAAATAGGATTCTAAATACAGAATGCTAAGTAAAAAGGGCAATAGAGGGTTAAAAAAAAACTCACCTCCTTCAATTGATCGCGTAGCTGCCCGTCTCCTGTTCTGTCTTCAGCTGGGGGGTAAAGGACCTTCTGTCATGTCACTGGATCACATGGTCCAATCAACTGCTTCCATGATTGGACCATGTGACCCAGTGACGTCACGGAAGGTCCTTTACCACCCAGCTGAAGACAGAACAGGAGATCGGCAGCTACGCGATCAATTGGAGGAGGTGAGGTAATTATTATTATTATTTTAACCCTTTATTGCCCTTTTTACTTAGCATTCTGTATTTAGAATGCTATTATTTTCCTTTATAACTATGTTATAAGGGAAAATATACAGAATACTCAACCCGAAACCGGACTTCAGTGATGAAGTCCGGCTTTGGGTCTGGACCAAACATGCCGATTTTTCTCACGCTCATGCAAAACACATTACAACAGTTTGCACACGTGCAGAAAAATCATGCATTTTCCCGCAACGCAGCCGCCTCTTATCCGGGCGTCATGTGTGAAAGAGGCCTAAGGGTCCATTCACATGCCGCAATTCTGTTCCACATTTTGACCCATTTCATTTCAATTGGGACACACTATGTCCTGCCCGCATCCGAAATTGCGTTCCCGAAAAAAATTGAACATGTCCTATTCTTGTCCGCAATTCCGGACAAGAAAAGGCATTTTCTATTATAGTGCCGGCGATGTGCTGTCCGCAAAATGCTGAACGCACATTGCCGATGTCCATGTTTTGCGGATCCGTAAAACACACACGGAAGTGTGAATTGACCCTAAAGGCTCTTTTAGACAAGTAGATAATCGTTCAGATGATTGACGACCTGAGTTACCTACCGACACAGCGCCAGTGACAACGACAAGCATTTACATATAGGGAGTGCTGTATCAAGTTGCTTATATTCAATCGTACACCCTCACACATCAGAGTGTCAGAATATGGCAATGAAAAGAAAAGAAAAGATTTCTATCCATTATTAAAACGCAAGAAAAACTATACATATGTGGTATCACCATAATCATACTGACCTGGAGAATAAAAGTAACAGCTCAGTTTTATCACATAGGAATGCAGACCACCACCATGGCAGAACACTTATTATCACTGCACCTTTTTGTCAGCCAGGTGGCACCCTGCTACATCCTGGCTCCGCCACACCGCCACATGTATCCTTATTAAAGAAGTAGTTGGCAGCATAGAAAGCAATGGAGAAAATAAGCATAAACGGACACTGTTGTAATAGTGGGCACTGCAATGACAATTCTAGTTTTTGCATATGTTTTTGGGCCTAACTGGAAGGAACAGCTACAAGACCACTGTGTCCATCAAGTGATGCAAACTGAGTCCATCCAAACCAGGAGCATACAGCGCCTGGTTTGGCTAGACTCAGTTTGCATCACCTGATTAAGACTAGAGATGAGCAAAGTATTGGAAAATTCCAATCAGCTACCTCGCTGAATTTTACAAAAAAATTTGCTTTGTGATTAATTACTTCGTCACTACTTTGTAAGTAGTGGGTGTAATGACAGGGAATGGCGATTGTGCCGATCCCCGTCATTGTACCCCTTACATGCCGCGTTCATTGCTGATCGCAACATCTAATAGTAATAATACAATGTAAAATAAAAAAAATAATAAAATAAATCCATACTTACCCTCATCCATGAAGAGCCAGCCACCGCCATCTTGATTGTAGATCATTTCAGATCTAGTTAAGATCAGATAAGTAGGATTTTTTAAATTCTTTACTGCCATTCAGGGGATAATCGATTAGTTACCACAAACACGAGGAAATACGGCTTTGCAGCAAATCGAACTTTCCCTGAAATGCAGATCGAATTCCACTTTGAGGACTTCGATTCGCTCAACGCTAACTAGGACGCTGAGGGTGACATCATTAATATGTCATGAAGTTAGGGTGGATCTGGAGGCGTGGCCAGGATATTAAAGGGCGGGGCATACATCTGAAAGCTTAATTCTTCTACGCTTTTCAGACCATTATTGTGGCTCTCAAAAGGCTGCCAGCCACCCCTCGTATACATGACTATAAAAGAGGTGAACTCATGCTGTAAGTCTCAATAAAATACTCACAATATCTAGTAAATGTCGCCTTTTCCTTATTACAGATATATTATTTCTCTGGTTTAATCATTTTTGCCACATAATTATTTGTAGATAAAGAATTGTTGGCAAGGGGTGCATTGCGCACTTACTCAATCAACACCAGTAATGTTGCATTCCTCCAAATTGTTAATTATGATATTGGATTTGATTAATGAAATAATTATATCTCACACGTCTGATTTACACTTGATAAACAACAATAGCGCGCGCTGCTTCATCTCACAATATGTCAACAGATATGGAATAAACAAAATAGATGAAGTCCGTCTCCTCCTAAGCAATAAAACTCGCATGAAAAAATCAAGGGTGATCCTTTGGTACTAGTCTGGGCATTATTTTTCTTTATAGAGGAGCAGTTTGTGCTTCAGAGCTGCACTTCGGTAACTAGTCACAGAAAGCATTGCAGCCATAGTCAGCTCATTTGGAGTTATGGAGCCAAGGCTCTAATCTCTCAGTAGCCCACCCATATACAGGTCTATACAGACACTTACCTGCTCTCACTTTTTCCTCCCTCTCCTCGGCATGTCTGTCAGTCGGTATGGTCATGCCACAATTTCTTATGTGCCGACCTGGATTAGTACAGTAGGCAAAGGAAATATTAGACCTAGAAAGGAAGAGGAAGTAGGATAGAGCAAGAGTGCACAGAGTGGCTTGGGACCACCCTCAGTGCACTTAACTGGTCATTTGCATATGGATTAAAAGTGCTTTTTATGCAGGACAAGGTAATGTATTGCTAAGTGAACAGTATCATTACATTCAGCTGAGCTACCCCTACTAGGCATTTTCCTGGCCTAATGGTAAATGTCCTGATGAAAACTCCCTTTAACAAGGACCTGTCCCGCTTCCCCCATGTAATAACAGTTTTGGATCATCTATTCTTATGGCTCTATGTTGTGCCATTGCTTTGTTATTTCTACTAGAAGTTATGAATCAATTGCTAGCAGCTATAGGTAAAGGTACAGATGGGTGTTACCAGTTGAGGCGTGTACCTGCACAGTCTGAAAATGACTGCACTGATTGGACAGAGTCAGACACACCCATACTGGTAACATCCAGCATTACCTTAACTGCAGACTGTTGGCAATGTATTTGTAACCTTCTAGCAGGAATAATATAGGAATGGCACACCACAGTGTTACATGTTGCAGAATTGGTATCACATGGGGAATGCAAGTAGTTACTAAAACTGACATGTCAGGAGAGGGGACAGGTCCTTTTTAATAATATGGTATAATATTCAACATGGCGGTAATTTCCTAAGGTAAACAACCAAGAATAAGGGGCGTAACTACCATAGTGGCAGACCATGCGACTGCTAAGGGGCCCAGGGCTAGAGGGGGCCCAATTGGGATCATCCCCTCTTCTACTGGGGGTGAAAACTTGGTCAGGTCTCTACCCTCTAAAGAAACAACTTTTAGCAAACGAGGCAGTGGAAAAAATGGCCCAAGGGTCATTGAATGGGGTTTGGGCAGAAACCCTTCTGTCCTGTTTGGGGGGCCTTGCTTGATCCTTGCTATGGGGCCCTTACTTCTCTACGTACGCCACTGCCTAGAATTGTTGCTTAATTTGTGACAAACAGTTAGTGTGCATGCTTTATGTTTTAGCGTGATCTACTGAGAAAAGAGGTGGAGTTTTATGGGAAATGGGTAATAGCTTGAGATGCATCAACATACGCCAAACTTGCATAAAGATATTGGTGCTAATCTTTTTCCCTTAAAGTCAGCAGTTATACAGTTAGACAGAAGTGCGGAGAAAAAGCGACCACATTTATCATCCAGCAAGAGCCGCTTTGATAAATTCTGTGCATCTTTTGACTGTACCGTCTAAGTTTACAGTGGCTAAATATTACACAGGATTAGTAAATCTGCTCGACTGTGCTTTAATAATATAGACACATCTCTACATCCTGAGGCATATATCTACAAGAAACCTTGGACAAATAACACTATATATTTTTATATCTGCAATATCTCTATTATAGTCTTAAAATGCTACAGCAAAGAGCACACAGTGTGTGCAGCGCTTGTCACTTGAATACGATGGATGCAGATCCCCTTGATTATCACTTAGTTGTCTGGAATTCAAGCTTTAGTATGACAAGGTTCCTTTATCACCTTGAATTGTTCTGTGCATGAAAGGAATTGAAAAAGAGTTATTACAGTACATGGGTGTACATAATAACGGCAGTGGCAGCATCTGCTGAAATATCGTGGCTTTAGGGAGCAAATAACTGCGCTGCAATAATTTTAATAGTGGCAAATGCTGATGTTAGCTGAAGGATCCTGAGAAGCCGAGACTTGAGAATTTCCTTTTATTGTTAGTTAAAGTAAATCTAAGCCCTAAGACTTTTTGGATGTCACAGTTACAAGATACCCCAATCTATATTATACTACTATATATATATATATATATATATATATATATATATATGTATATACAAAAACAAGAGTTATGAACAGCAGCACTCTAATGATGCCAGGTGCAAATCACTGTAGGGTCCCGGACCAGGGATCAGCAATAGAAAACAGGAAAGCAGGCAGCACTCCGGACTTTGTGGAAAAATCGTGGGATTTATTAACACCCAAACAACTGCAACGTTTCAGCTCAACTCAATGGAGCCTTTGTCAAAGGCTCCATTGAGTTGAGTTGAGCTGAAATGTTGCAGTTGTTTGGGTGTTAATAAATCCCACGATTTTTCCACAAAGTCCGGAGTGCTGCCTGCTTTCCTGTTTTCTATATATGTATATATATATATATATATATATAGCTCTGTGTATACGTCAGATTGCTCCAAAGAATGCAACTGTATAGCCAAATTGGTTACCATATACTGTAAAGTGCAGCATAGGGTTTCTTGGTGACCCAGTATTAGGAAAACAGCTTTTTTCTTGCTGCTTTTCCTTATACAGTTACAAAATATAGGTTTACCAACACTTACTGTAGCGGGCCAGGACGAGTAGTAGATGGGTGTGGTAGTGGATCTGGCTGTCACAGTCAATCACGGCTGCTGTCTTCACACCGTTGCTCCCTAGGGCCATACAGGGAAAGACGGGGGGACCATTTCTTCCCTTGGGGCACAGCTCAATACTGTGGCTCCTACCTTATGGTAGCTGGGGTGCTTGTGATGTTAAGTGCTTGTATGGGTGCAAGGCAGGGCATGTACAGTGCTAAGGATTGCGTATGATGCCAGAGTCAGAAAACTAGCAAAGATGTATCATAAAAAATGTCTCATTTACTTAAGTTCAAAATGTCAGTTGTAATAGATCCAGCTACAATGAAGCACAGTTCCGTCTGTACACAGTGGAAAGCCTTTCCTCAGGTAGCAAGGTATGGAGGCTGGCAAAGTCGGGAGTTATGGCACTTTTTGTACACTATCTTTCTAAAGTCTCTCTCAGTAGAATCCACGGCTAGCCACAGTATGTTTGCAATAATAGCTGTATTGTCCACTGCTGGATACAAGGCAGAATGTGTCTTAATGTGAAGGATGTCCATCAATGCAGTAAAGTCTGAATAGCAGTAGTATCAGTTTACCTTGCTGACTCCTATGCTTGACCATGTAGATTCTCCTCTCTCTTTCTCTCTTTCTGTTGATCTTGCAGTAAATCACTCAGGGATTAGTTAGTCTCTGGAACTTGAGGCCCAGTCTGCTGAATCATTTTGCATCTTCCAGAAATCCTGCTCTTTACAATCTTTTTGCATGTTCAGTACAGTTCTTAAAGAGGTATTTCAGTAGGTAAAAGTTATCCCCTATCATCAGATCGGTGTGGGTCTTACCACTGGGACCCCCACTGATCACAAGAATGAAGGCCTCATACCCCCTGCAGGACCCCTGATGCTCCCCTGAAATAACAGAGGCTGCCGGTTGCACATGCGCACAGCCGCTTTATTCATATCTATGGGAGTTCCAGAGATAGCCGAGTACATTGCTTGGCTATCTCCAGAACTCCCATATTTATGAATGGAGTGGCTGCATGCATGGATGACCAGCTGCTCCTTTTATTTTAGGGGAGCAGCAGGGGGCCTGCAAGGGGTATGGGGCCTCAGTTCTCGTGATTGGTGGGGATCCCAGTAGTAGGACCTTCACCGATCTGATAGTGATCCCCTATCCTGTGGGTAGGGGATAACTTTTACCTACTGGAATACCCCTTTAAGAGGCCAGACAATGTGCACATCATGGTAGGTAAATTAATGGCCAACAAAAAAAAACATATCCTATAATAATAGCCTGTGCTGCACTATGGAGTGCCTTTTTAACTTTACAGCACCTAGATATTAAGAGGCCAGAATATGTATACTGTACTTCTTTACTACATACTGTAGTGTCTCTCATACCAGTCTCCACCTCTGTCTTCTCCCACATCAGATCATAAAAAATGGGATCCTTAAAATTATTATACTCTCCACAAAACTGGAGACCAGTGATAAAGTCTGCCCTCTTCTTCATTGGGGGTAGAAGTGTTTAAAATATATCAAGAATATGCACATTAAATACATCAGTCGGATACAGGTGGCCACGTTGGTCTCCACCATAACAGGGAATTCTAGCATGGTGACCTCTACACATTGGCCCAGTCTCATTTGGTGACTGTTAAGGCTTATGTACACGGTCGTTGCCATTTTTGCTGTCTGCCAATCATGAATCTGCAAAACACGGATACCGGCCGATAGCCTACCGCCATTTTTTTTCACTTGCAGAAATGTCCTATCCTTAAAATTGGACATGTTCATTTTTTTGCGGGGGTTCGGAACTGACTTACAGATGCGGACAGCAAAACTATGGCCATGTGCATGAGCCCTGTGCAAACAGAGGCACAGATTTACTAATCCTATAGGTAACATGAACTTAGACCATCTGTCTAGACTTGCACCAGATCTTCCACAGGGGCTCAGGCTGTATTATAAACCTGGTGCAGGGAGAGACACTTTTGTCTAACTTTATACCAAATATTGGTTGGCTTAGTGTGAGACAAAATTTTATGCCCGAATTGTGGTGCAATTTTGGCACAAAATGTTACATCTTAGGCCTCATCCCTTTCCTGCTAAGTCCTGCTTCTTCTCAGTAAGCCCCAAACCTTCATGAAAAAGTCAGAAGAAGTGTAGAAACCCTAGTTGCACCAAATTGCAGCACTTTCAGACAGATTCTAGGCACAGACACATTAAGAAATCAAGTCCAATGTGCATGCAGAGGCTAGTTATTACAGCTTGACTACTCAAGGACAAAATTAATGTTATTTTTAATTCAATGCTATGTAATGTCGGCTATAGTCTAGTGATTATCTAGTTGGGAAATAAATATTTCTCTGAACAGTGAAACAGTCTGAGGATATCTAAAACTTTTTATAGGCACAGTATCCAAAACTGTGCAAGTTACCTAGAAGAGTGGGATTTTATTTTCGATTTATTTGAGCATCACTATCCTCCTTGATATAAGCGGCATTATATTTCACAAAATGCCTACATTTCTTTGATTGCATTTACTGTAAAGAAGGAAGCACCTGTTGCATGAAGCCTTTGATGGTCTGTCTCTGTAGTATTGGATTTATTTTGTGTTGCTTGCCTTGGCTAGTTTTCAGTTGCAAAATAGATGAGATGTTAAAAAGAGACATGAATTTTTAACACATTTTAAATTAAATCATTAGATTTCTTGAGCTAAAGGCAGTTTCACATGGGTCTGAAGTAAGAGCTCTTGGCAGTCCTTGCAATGTCCCAGTAGGGGGCTGATTACTAACTAACAGTTGATTATTGGAGGAATGATTGCTTGGTAGACTACTACTGGGAAATCAAAGTATGTGCCCAAAACAAAATAGGGTGGGATATCACCCATATTGTATTAATTTCTCATATTCTCTATTGTTTATTTTTGGCTTACAGAACCACCTTCAGCTCCAAGAAATGTCAATTTTAACTTGAATGAAACAGCTATGTATCTGGAGTGGAGTCCACCATTTGACACCGGAGGCAGGAAGGACCTCATCTACAATGTAATTTGCAAGAAATGTGGGTCAGACCCCAGCCAATGTGAACTTTGTGGTGGGGGAATTCGTTTTGTACCTCGACATTCAGGATTAGTTAACTCCTCGGTCACGATCGTGGACTTTTTATCTCATGTCAACTACACTTTTGATATTGAGGCAGTGAACGGCGTCTCGGAACTCAGCCTATCTCCCAGACAATATACTTCTATCACCATCACCACAGATCAAGAAGGTAGGTTTGATTTTTTTTCTGGAAAAAAGAAGTCTTGAATTGGGAACCAATGTGAATTACACTCGAGGGATCACTTTTTGCAGTGGTCCTAAAAAAATTATTTAAGATCATTGAGGAAACTTTTGAAAAAGTTATTGAGGCTACTTTTATTGGTATCATGTATAAGAACACTGTCTGTATTTAGATTCTTTTTTGGTAAAGACATTTCAAAAATTAAAAAAGAAGCAATAAGTAATTCAAAATATAACACAATACAATGAAGATCTCTCGGTCTAGAGTCAGTAGAAATGATCTGTCAAAAGACAGAGGATAGTGCAGCTTCTTCATCTAATACAATTTTTATGGTCATTTCAGATGACGTAAGTAAAACCAACGTAGAAATCTAAAAATGTTGACATGTTTGGTACTTATGGTGGTCAAAAATAACATCACTTTCACACAATTAAAATTAGACCATTGAGTATATTGGGTATATTTTATTATTTTAATGTGTTTTTACATGCATTTTGTTTCTGAAGACCAGATAATTGCTCATCCTTCGGACCATTCTGCCATTTTGAAATTACATGTAAAATGTTATCATTTAATCTAATTTGAAATAGTTAGTTGCAAAATTAAAAATGTTGGGAAAGATTATACAAAATAATTACACATGAATGATAATTCATGAGACATCTAAACTTGACCAATATCGACCAATAATGTGAAACGAAGATACTATGGAGAAGATTTATCAAAATCAATGTAAAGGAAAACCACCTTTCATTTTCCAAAGGAGCTCTAAGAAATGAAAGGTGGAATATGGTTGCTATAGGCAACTAAGCCAGTTTTCCTTTGTACCACTTTTGATAAATCTCCCCCTATAACTGTAAAATTATGGGTAATTTTGAAGATTTCCAATCTCATCACATCTAGATATTGTTCTAAATTTGGAATTGTTTGGGTTTGTTATAGACTTATACAATTAGATTTAGTTTTGAACTTTAGTATATTTTATTTTCATGAAACATTTGAACACTTGTAATTATAGGTGTAGCTGTAAGTCTCTAGGCCACATAGGAAAATATGTAACATGGTCCGCCACCAACAATGTGCCATTTAGAATACTGAGGTCTTCTTTTGTAGCTGCGAGACCGTTGGGCACCCTCAGGCATCCCAGTATTAATACTACTACTATGTACTCTGTACTCCCCATGGCTACACCCCCAAGCCATTTTCACAAAATGAATTTAGAGCTCAGTAGTAAAAATGACAAAACCAATGTTTTTTTACCTTTTTGTCTTTTTTCTGTTAGCTTTTAGAAAATGAACTTTCAATAACAAGACAGTTGGCTGCACATACAGCTCCAGAATAGACCTCCTGTTGTCTTTCTCTAAACCTAATTCTGGCCTCATTGGAGTTTAGAGTGTTAAGTAATGTTTTGAACAAACAATCTGAAGAAGATGAAATGTCAGATAAAAGCTCTTACTCTACCAGATTTAGTGCACCCCGTTTGCACACTTTTTAGATATTTATGGCAGTTTTGCCTTAGAGAGTGTTATTTCACAGAACATCCATAGAATCAGCAAAGTTTACTAAGCAATGTGGTCTTCATAGGTTGGGCTGTACATCATCATATTAGAACCTAGGATCACTAGTTAATTGTCAGATCGGTCAATCCAATTTTGCCACTTTGTGCAAATTAAGATCAACTCTTCATAAGGGACGATGAATTGAAAAAACAATTTAGGAATAGATAGGGGGGTGGGAGAAATAACGCCAAATATTTTTATAGTATATGTGTAAAAATGACTCTAATAGACACAAGCAGGCGCATGATTGGTAATCTTGATTCTGACTTGTCCGAAACTTGGCAACCTAAAGTATGTGCCCGACACATTCATATTTCATTGACATGTCTTAGCTTTTTTCATGCTTAGAATTTCTTTAGCAGTTTTTGCTATTGCAGCACCTAGAGTTTCTGTATTATTTAATATTCACTTTATGCCAACTGTAAATTTATGACCTGTGCCCAGTGTTCTCTATAAATCGTCTTGGCGTCGCATAAGAAGCCCTCACATCACAAAATATGTTTTCTTATAACGTTCAATGCAGACTATTTTATTACCTACATTATATGGTATATAATGATGTCAGAAGGAACTTTTATAGGACTTTGCAAAAGTATTGGACGCTCCCTCCCCTAGCCGAAGTCAACAATTTGTCTGGACTACAAGTGATAAATCCAATTTTTAAAGAAATTGGCTGATAATAATCTATTGTTAGGTTCAAAATCTACTTTTATAGCATACTGGTTTGCCATAAGAAATATGGTACAGGATGGAGCAATCTGTGTATCATTTCTAATCCAGACAAAGATGTAGACATTTGTAATACTTATGCAAGATTCTATTTTCTTACTTACTGAGTTAATTTATTTTATTTATTTTTTTCATTTTTGTGCCTTCCAGGCATAAAGTAGCCTGTAGTCCATCAATGCTGACACAAGACTGTCCAAGTATGCTACAAGGGCAGCCTGAATTAATGATGGCAGAATGCAGTTTTATAAACCATGAAAGGTTATGTAAAGGTTATGTTCACAGGTTTTTCATAGGCAGCACTATTTTTCCCAACAAAATGACACCTTTGTGAAACCTGACAGCCCCTATTGTAATTGAGTAGGGATGAGCGAACCAGTGGAACTTCGGGTATGCAGGGTTCTTCTGAACTTCAGGTCAAAGTTTGGTTTCGGGACCAGAACTGGACCCGAACCCGAACCCCATTAAAGACAATGGGAACCCAAACTTCACTTTATTATTTTCTGTTATAACATGGTTATGTCAGCAAATAACATAACGGAAACCAGGACGGATCCGTTATGCTGCCCATGTACTTCTATTATGACGGAATGCCTCTAAAGGTATCCCTTTTGCATTCCATCTTAAGTAATTCATAAATCGTCCGAACCCCAAATCCGAACCTGGACTTCTGTGAAAAAGTTCAGATTTGGGTCCGGGTACCTGAACTCACAAAGTTCGGTCCGAACCCGAACTTTGCAGTTTGAGTTCGCTCATTCCTATTAATGAGGTACATCGGGCACTGGTGATGTCCATCATGTGATGGATCTAGCATTGTGTCATGGTCTCCATTATAAACATAAACAAACACACAGGTGTGGATAAGTGTTAAAGGGGTTGTTCACCCTTGGTGCCTGCTTCTTCAGACCTCACAGGGCTAGTGGACCTGCGGTGGTAATCATAGTTGCCTGATTTCTGCCAGTGGATTCTGGCTCCATCACTGCCTTGCTGGATCTGCAGGTCCTGGGTCTCCCCGTGGATCATGTGACTACTTCAGCCAATAAGTGGCCGCAATGGTCACATGTCACCCATGCATCACATCACTGGGTCACATGCCACATGGGACATATGTCACTGCTGACAGATATGGCAGATTTAGTACAGCTGAATTTGTCTTTTAGGCCTCATGAATCCTCAAAACGCGGATCCGGATAATACAGATTACATCTGTGTGACGTCTGTGTTGCATCCTTTTTTTTTTTTGGACCCATTGACTTAAATGGATCCATAGTCCACAATTTGCAGTCAAGAATAGGAAATGTTCTATCTATGCGTTATCTGTACTTTTCGGATCAGCGTTTTGCGAACCTCAAAATACATATGGTTAATACAAATGACATACATAGGCCTTAGGCTACATTCCCACGATGATATTTTCAGTCTGCATCCCCAATCCGCATTTCTTGCGGATCACGCGTGGCTCCATTTATTTCTATGGAGTTGTAAAAAATGTGTGGGCTGTCTGCATCTGTGTGGCTATGCCACAAATTATAGAACAATATCCGATTCTTGTCCATTTTGTGGACAAGAATAGGCATTTTTACTTGTGAACAGTGCGGAATGTACACAAACCGCGTCCATATTTTGCGTCCATCATGCATTTGCAGACGGATATGGTCATGTGAATGTAGCCATGTGTCTTTTTTGGATTGAGAGGTAGTTTACACCACATTTAAGGGATATGTCAGAAGGCTCTGCTTGGATAGCAAAAAAGATACATTTATATACTGCTGTGTGCCTATAGCTAGAGATGAGCAAAGTTTTGGAAACGTCGATTCGGCTGCCTTTTTTTACAAAAAAAGTTGTTTTGTGACAAATTACATTGTCAGGAAGCACATTTTTTTGTAAGTAGGGGGTGCAATGACAGGGAGCTACTATTGCGCCGCTCTCCATCATTGCACCCCTCAGATGCCGCATTCATACATGATTGTGTAAACAGTGTAAAATAAACAGAAAAAATGTAAATCATACTTACTGCCTCCATTTACTCGCGACGGGCCGGCCGGCACCATCTTGCTTCAAGAACTGGCGCAAAATCATGCGCGGCCCCAGATGGCGTCGTCATTTCGGCGTAGTAGTGACTTCATACGTCACCAGGCACAGAATTTCAGCTGAGAGCCATCTAAATCAAGACGGTGGTAGCCGGACCGCCGTGAGTATGGTAAGTATGATTTTTTTTTTTGGCCTTTTCATTACTTTTGCTTTATTGTTTATTGTCTGATTAATTGTAAAGACCACCATGGAATTAGATTATCATTCAAACCCAATAACAGATGATGTCCGTTGAAAGAAGTATCGGGCTAGTATTTCGATGGCCTATCTTTTTGTTTGGGCAAGAGAAAGCCACCACCTGAGGTGTCTGACAGCAGCTTTCTCTTCTCTCGCCAGTGAAAACACAGACATGTTTAGCTTAATCGGGAATGCATCTTTATAGCAGTTAGGCTGTAGTCACATGCAGCAGATTTTGTGGCAGAGCAAATTTCCAATACTGAAAATCAGTCCTTTCATATGAATGGGGCTTGAAATCCTTATGCTTCCCAACAAAGCAACCCCATTCAAATGAATGGAACTGATTTTCAGTTACAGAAATGTATTGCAACAAAATCTGCCATGTGTGAAGGCAACCTTAGGAGAAAAGGTCTCGGCCAAACAAGGGTGAAGGTATATAACCGCCTTAATATAACCTGCATGGATATTCAATAATACCATAAAAACCAACCCATTTCCGGTTTTACCTGGCATAGTCTGTCCATCTGCTCTTACCACAAAAATTGTTTAGTGGACATTGGCAACAAATTAGTCTGTACCGCAAAGTGAAAACTTTAGGACTTGAAGAAAACCTGGCATTTATGCCGGAAAGTGGCCAAATCACCACCAGACCTCCAGCAGTAATCTAGAGAATCCGGCAATGCCGGATCTGGTGAACTCCAGCAGACTGTACAGCCTTTAACAGTATAACAAGAACTATGAATATGTCATTTATAAAGACATTTATTGTAAGGCTTCAGCCAAAGTTCATGCTGTAAATCCAACGTATTAAGCTGCATTAGAGAGGACCATACACCCACATATATCATCATACCAGGTTATCAAGTGCTGTAATGTAAGTAGTGGAAGTTTGCTGCGCGTCATTTCTTTCACCTTAGATTACTGCCTGCTAATTTCTGAAGAGTTTTCAACCTTGTTAGAGCGCTGTTTATGCAATTATTTCTGCTCCCCAATGAAGGCTGATGATAACTTATTAAGGTCTCACTACTCCTAAAAAATCAAGAATCCCGACCAAAAGGTGCTGACAAGATGTACTGATACAGAATAACATTACATCTCTTGAGATGATTCAGGTGCTTTGTACAGTGCCTTGAAAAATTATTCATACCCCTTGCACTTTTACATATTTTTTCACATTGCGCCCACAAACTTTAAATGTATTTTATTGTAACTGTATGTGATAGACCAACACAAAGTAGCAAGTATGTGTCAAGTGAAAAAAAAATAATACATGGTTTTCTAAATCTAAATCTAAAGTCATGAATAAAGATCTGGAAAGTGTGGTGTGCATCTGTATTCAGAGAGTCAATATGTATCATTTTCTTTTCACTTCACACATACTTGCTTCTTTGTGTTGGTCTATCACATAAAATCCCAATAAAATACATTTTTTTGTAAGTGTAACATGAAAAAATGTGAAAAAGTTCATGGGGTATGCATACTTTTTCAAGGCACTGTACTAAATGTATTCTCTGGCTTATTAAAAATATCTCTGTAGGGATTGAGATGAAATTTTTTTCTAAAACCCCTTATTCCATATTATACTGATCGTTTTTTATTATGTTGACTTAAATAAGACGAGGGTCTCATCTGTGACACATAATCTAGTAGTCTGTTCTGACAGAGGAAAAGACTACCAGAGTTACCGTATCCAGCATAGCTGGACACCGACACTCTCACCGCTGGATTCCCCTTCACTACAATGGGATCTGATAGGTTTCTGGCATAAATGCCAGCTTTCTGATGGACGAATACCGCAGTATGCAGTGGCATTTGTCTAGTGGAAAGCCAGCATTTATGCCACAAACCCAAAGAATCCTCATGGGATTCCATTATAATGTATGGGAATTTGGCAATTCTGGATAGGGTAACTCCCGTAGTCTGTTCCTCTGCAAGAACAGACTACTGGATTTTACTGCTGCAGATGTGAACCTGTCCTTAAAATGGTATACTAAATGTTTCAGTTACAATTAGGGATGAGCGATTCGACTTCAGATGAAACATCCGAAGTCGGTTCACATAAAACTTCATTTGAATACTGTACGGAGCGAGCACTCCGTACAGTATTAGAATGCATTGGCTCAGATGAGCCAAAGTTATTACTTCAGGAAGTCTCGCGAGACATCCGGTAATAAATTCAAAAATTAATTTCTACTGTTAAAAACCTTTTCCCGAACTCGGGTTTGGTCCCAAGTGGTACCTTGGAACCTTACAATGTTAAATATCTTGTTAAAATAAAATGTATCAAATAAGAAAAAAAGCCACTTACCTAGTCACCAGATATCCATTGTAGCATCAATGGTCTTGTCACCATGGCTTCTAGTCCCCTGTGGACTGGATATGTGGTGTTCTGTCCCTTATTATATTCACCATTGCAGCTATTTATTAGCCTCAGCAGCCTCATGTCATTGGGAGACAAAATACAGCCCACCCCTCAAAGCTTATATGCTTCTTCCACCTCCTCTATCCCTGACATTGAAAAATAAATTCATTTGGAGGGTGAAAGGACCTCAACCCTTTGGAACCTTTGCAACCATGCAACATTTAACAGTATTAAAAAGTACTTCAAAAAGTTGACCAAGTTAAAAGTGCATTCGCTGCACATTTGCACTGTACAGAGGTTGATAGGATACATTTTCATTGTAGCAGACCATAAACATCAAGCCTTTACTAAGTGATGGCTTATCCTCAAAATAGTAATCAAAAGAAAGTTTTCCACAGCACTCTTGTAGTTGATCTTTTAAATCTTCTTTATTTTCCCAGTGTGCAACGTTTTGACTTCTCTGAGTCTTGAAAAAGACTCAGAGAAGTTGAAACGCTACACACTGGGAAAATAAAGAAGATTTAAAAGATCAACTACAAGAGTGCTGTGGAAAACTTTCTTTTGATTACATCAATCAGGGATCAGAGACCGGGATCCAACACCACTTACACCGCCGCACTATTACAAGGTATTGACCAGAGGTTGTGCTGTCCCCTTGTTTGCATGTTGGTTATCTTCAGAATAGACCATCACTAGATGATTGAGAGAGGTCAGAAGTCAGGGCTGGAACTGCACAGCAGTCTGCAATAGTTTGCAATGAAATGCTATTTACGTAGCTCCCATTCACGGCATACTGGAAGAGCGGAGTGCCGGCCCACTCTGGAGTTTCCCTAAGCTCATCCACCTGGGAGCTCAGTCTCACCATCTCACCATCTCTGGAAAAGGCTTGATGGGACAACCCCATTAAGGCTGGTTTCATATCACCATTTCAATTTTCGTTCTTCTAATCCGTCCTTCAAATACGTCAGAACAGAAAAACAAAAACAGATCTGTTGCATCCGTTATGTACATTTTGCATCCTGTTAGCAATTTCCATCTGATATCCTGTTTTTTAAGACAAAAAATCCTGCATGCAGGATCTCAGGAGGAGATGGCTAAAACGGATGCAAAATATGTATAATTGATGCAACAGGATCCGTATTTTTTACAGGATCCTGTTTATATTTCTGTTCTTTTGACGGATCAAAAGGCAAAATGAAACGGTGATGTAAAACCAGCCTAAGTTGGATGCCTAAGCAGTTACCCTAGCGCTCTCACCAACTGCCCCTGTAAATGAAACTACTACATGGATTGTGACAGGCAGAATTAGGATGAAATTTGAAGAGGTTTGTCTTGTCTTCTCTACAAAGGACATCCCTAGAATCGGGTAATCTCAGTGAGCATGGTTCCATGTTCCTGGTGATGTACCCAGAAGTGTAACCTAAACCTCCTGTTCCCAATGTAAAATCTGTAACTGTGCCTTCCAACTCTCATGCCTCATTTATAATGGTGGTCTTCTCATACGAAGCAGAAAGGTCTTTTAGCCCCCTTAGGCTCCAAAGCCAAGGTGCCTTATATGTGCCATTAAATCATAGTTATGAGTCGTCTAATAAAAAGGCACAAGCAGAAGATCTATATATTCCACACCGAGTTCTCTAAGTGAAGCGAGATAGACCGAAGTCCACAGTTTAAATAACCATTCAGACCCGTGTGTTTTTCCGTGCCTGCCTCAGGGAATGCGCTCATATTTTTTGTTGTAAGTGAAGGTTAGTCTCTGCAACAGTGCAGCTTGGCTAGGTACATTGGAAATGCAATAACATACAGTCACACCAGTAATGATTTCTTTGCTGTTTTTGGCATTTGTAGCCAGCTCTAAGATCAGTTTCCAGTACACTCTAGTAATTTCATAGCTGACTATCAGAGTGGTATATACTGTTAACCATTTCATGGCCTGAGCCATTAGACATCAGGAAGCTGGCACTGACGGTGGAGTATCTTGGATGGCCAGATTTTCTATTATTGAACAGTAAATGAGATACAGTACATGTCTAGCACATATGAAACTCCTATTACTATATCTCCAGTTGGAAAATTGCTTCCTAAAAATAATCTTGCAAATTAAAACTTCAAGTTCTGTAGGGTTTTTTTTTTTTCATTCCCATGGATACTTTTAAATGTCTTCCACAGAAATACTTATTTTTGCAGAAATTATACTGAATGCATTAATGATTTTCTTTCTTAAAATGAAACCTATTAGGAGGCCAGGTCCTCTTTAGATTAATGCTTTTGTATGATGCTCTGTCAAAGATAAATTAGGGTGTAGAATTGTGGCCAGAAAGTGCCAATTGTGCAAGCTGCACTCCACTCCTTCAAAAGAAATCAAAGATTGTATTTAATGTTTAAAGGGGTTTTCGAATGAACAATACTTTTATCCTATCCACAGCATGGTGATAGAAGAAAAGTATAAGTGTTTAATTGGTGGCATCTGACCACTGAGACTTCCAACTGATCGCAAGAATAGCGGTTCTATGTTCTCTGAGTGATAGGGAGCAATGGTCACGCCAGAGATAGCTGAATGCTATCCCATAGGCAGTCCAATATAGAGGAATAGAGAGGCAGTGGACATGCAAGAGCTCAAGTTGGCCCACTCAGCTATTATTAGTGATTGATAGCATTCTCTGTGTATATAGGAAAAATGTCCAGCTCACCTGCTGTATGTCTCCCCTTTTGGGTTCCCACATGCACGGACCAAGCGGGAAGTAACCGTAGACTGAAGAATAAAGATTCTGGCGGTCCAGCAAAATAGTGTTCAGCTGTATCTTCTTTATTATGGTGAAGGTTATCACAACTTGTAGCGCATAAATTTACAACAGATTCACACCGTCAACGCGTTTCGAACGAAGTTCTTATTCATGAATAAGAACTTCGTTCTGGTTCAGGACCCCACTAGAAGGACGGCCATATTGGACTTAGTAGTAACCAATAGATCTGACAGAACAAGAGATGTGCAGGTTGGGGGGCACCTAGGAAATAGTGTCCATAAAATAATAACCTTCCAATTGTCATTCAAAAGAGTGTTTCTTTAGGGAGGAACAAAAATACCAAACGTCAAAAAAGCTAAATTTAGCCAACTAAGAGAGGCCATAGTCCTAACTAACTGGGACAAGGTCCTCAAAAATAAAAATACAGCCACAAAATTGAATATTTTTAAAAGCATCCAAAAATCGAATTGTGAGAGGTACATACCTTAGTGAAATAAAAGGTTAAGGAATAAGAAAAAAACAATGTGAATGAATAGAACTGTAAAGAAAGCAATGAATGACAAAAAGAAAGCATTTAAATCACTAAAACAGGAGGATAGCGAGGAAGCACTGAAAAACTATAAGGAAAAAAATTGATTATGTAAAAATCTAATAAAAGCAGCCAAAGTAGAGACCGAGAGATTAATTGCCAAAGAGATCAAAACTAACCCTAAAATGTTTTTCAATCATATAAATGGTAAAAAGTATAAATCAGAAGGTGTCGACCCTCTACAGAGTAATGAGGGGGGAGTTGCAGAGAGCGATGAGGAGAAAGCAAAGCTATTAAATATTTTTTTCTCCACTGTATTCACTGAGGAAAATAAACTGTCAGATGAAATGCAGAATGTAAAAGTAAATTCCTAATTAAAAGTGCCCTGTCTGACCCTGGAAGAAGTACAGTGGCGTCTTAATAAGATTAAAATAGACTAATCGCCAGGACCAGATGGCATACACCCCGTATCCTAAGAGAATTAAGTAATGTCATAGCCAGACCTTTATTTCTGCTATTTAAGGACTCTATACTGACAGGGAGTGTTCCACAGGATTGGCGCATAACAAATGTGATGCCAATCTTCAAAAAGGGTCCAAAAACAGAGCCCGGAAACTATAGGCGGGTAAGTTTAACATTTGTCGTGGATAAACTGTTTAAAGGTTTACTAAGAGATGCTATCTTGGGTACCTCAATGAAAATAAGCAAATAACGCCATATCAGCATGGCTTCATGAGGGATCGGTCATGTCAAACTAATTTAATTAGTTTCTATGAGGAGGTAAGTTCTAGACTTGACAGCGGTGAATCAATGGATGTCGTATATCTGGACATAGTAACATAATGTCCTCATCGCGGCAAAAAGTTACAAATACATAAAACCGGTATAAACTGATATACAAGCGCACAAATCAGCAGAGTATTCATAAAAACACTGCCATGTCATTTTTATCGTTTAAACCATGCGGACCCATGGCGCTGGTTCTAATGATCCACCAGGCCTCACGTTGCAGCAAGAGGCGGTGGCGATCACCACCCCTAGGGATGGGTCCCACGACCTCAATACCAGCAAAAGAGAGGCTCGATGGATCACCACCATGGACCGCGCGGACATGATCGATCAGGCGGGGGGAGCCCGTCCCGTTCTAATGGAGCTCAAGTGCTCCCGGACAGTGGTACCATTATATTAATACCAAGTGTCTGCTTGAACCAGTCTTGCTGAGCACCACACGAATCCGCGGTTGCTGCATCTGGCAATACGGAGTGTTTGTGGGGCGAGCAGCAGCAGTGCCGCTGATTTCTTTTCTGTACCTTTTATAATATATACTATAAAATGAGAATGCTTGGACTGGGAGAAAATGTCTGTATGTGGGTAAATAGTGATGAGTGGCATAGGCAATATTCGAATTTGCAATAATAATTTTTGGCCAAATATTCACCATAAATTCGCAAATTTGAGAATTCATGATCTGCAGTCATTATTTACTTGATTGCGAAAATCGGCAACGTAATATATTTGCGATAAAAATTTGCGATTAGGATATTCGCGATCAACACTAAGGGGTAGGCAGCTTTCATATTGGTTGCTAGAGATGTTGCTAAGTGCCGATATTCGCGATAAATTCACGAATCACGATAAATTCATGATAAATTAATGATAAATTCACGATTAGAATATTCGCTATTAACACTATTCGTGAATATAAGTATATAGCATTATGTTCTAAATATTCGCGAAATCTCGAAGTGGCCATATTCGCGATTAAAATTGGCGATTCGAACATTCGCACTTAACACTAGTAAGTAACTAGCTCAGTAATAGGAAACAGAGGGTGGTTATTAATGGTACACACTCAGATTGGGTCACTGTCACTAGTGGAGTTACTCAGGGGTCAGTTCTCTTCAATGTAGTTATTAATGATCTTGTAGAAGGCTTGCACAGTAAAATATAAATTTTTGCAGATGACACTAAACTGTGTAAAGTAATTAACACGGAAGAGGACAGTATACTGCTACAGAGGGATCTGGATAGATTGGAGGCTTGGGCAGATAAGTGGCAAATGAGGGTTAACACTGACAAATGTAAGGTTATGCACATAGGGGGAAATATTGCAAGTCACCCGTACATACTAAATGGTAAAATACTGGGTAACACTGACATAGAAAAGGACCTAAGAATTTTAGTGAACAGCAAACTAAGCTGTAGAAATCAGTGTCAGGCACCTGCTGCCAAGGCCATTAAGATAAATGGGTTGCATCAAAAGGGGCATAGATGCCCATGATGAGAACATAGTGCTACCACTTTACAAATCAATAGTCAGATGTCACAGATGTACTGAGACATACAGACGTCCCGGCGACAGTGAGTGGCAGGAGATCTGTGAGACTGGCAACACGTTGTTTGATCTGACAGGTTTTCCTTGTGGATCTATAGGTATCTGTGTTGTTTCTGGTAATGGCCACACCCCTTGCCTCCAGGTGTTGCTTATGTGGTCATTTAACCTTCCTTATTTATAGTTGCTTCACCCACTATTCTGTGCGAATTATAGCTTCTGTGCCTGTGGATTGTTTGTGCTTGGATGCTTCCATAGCCTCTTTCAAGTTAAGTGTTTCCTTTCCCTTTTGTATTTTGTTTGGGTTCTTTGTGTTGCATTTCCCTATTGTTTGTATTAGGCCTGAAGCAGACTCCTGTTCATCCTTCCTTTTGGAGGAACATGTATTCTCGTCTCTGCCATTAGTACTAGGGTCCTATAGGACTAGATAGGACTCTAGGTACTCCTGCGTATGAACTCACCTACCTTTGGGGTCTGTTCATACTAGTAGTAAGTCAGGATTTGGGTTTTCACTAGGAGGTGTCCATCTTCCTTCTCTAGTTCTCAGGCCTCATTCCCTGTTTCCCCCTTCCCTCCTATGCTCGGTGCAGTGTTTCCCTCAAACACCGAAGCGTAACATTATAAACCCCAATACCATCATTTTTTCTTTGTTTGTGTGCAGCCATGGATCCTATTGCTGCACTGGCAGGCCAGCTGTAAGGGCTGTCTTTGGAGGTAGCTGACCTCCGCACGACCGTCTTACAGATGCAGAGATCACAGGCTGTTGGTCCTGGTGGTAGTGGTGGAGACCAGGCCTATCTGGAGCCTAAAGTTGTCCTCCCAGACAGATTTTCTGGGGGATGTGATCTTTTTTTTAGTTTAGGGAGGCGTGCAAACTGTATTTGGAGACGTGCAAACTGGGGATGAAAAACAGCGAGTCGGTGTGGTTATTTCCTTGTTTAAGGGTAGGGTTGAATAAACTTGTATTTTAAGTTCGGCGTCCAAAGTTCGGGTTATCGAAGAATCCCCTTATGGATTCAAAATTCCATTATGGTCCGTGGTAGCGGAATCCATAACGGGATTCTTCGATAACCCTAACCCGAACTTTGAAAGCCAAACTTAAAATACAAGTTCGCTCAACCCTACTTAAGGGGGATGCGCAGTCATGGGCTTTTTCTTTGCCGACCGGATCGCAGTCTCTCTGGTCGGTAGATACATTTTTCGAAGCTTTGGGTCTTATCTATTATGATCCAGATCAGACCTCTCTAGCTGCGTGGCCTTCGTCAGGGTGATCGTTCCACTGAGATTTATCGCTCTGAGTTTAGGAGATGGGTTACAGATACAGAGTGGAATGATCCTGCCCTCCGTAGCCAGTTTTGTCAAGGGTTATCAGAGAGGCTGAAGGACGCTTTGACCTTTCATGAAACACCAGTGTCTCTGGAGGCTGTTATGTCTCTGGCTATACGCATTGATAGATGCCTGAGAGAGAGATCTAGGGGCCCCCACTCTCAGGATGTACTATCACATGATGTATCATCCTCCTCTGACACTTTGGGTGAAGCTACTCCTGGGTTTTTGTCTGGGGACGAACACATGCAATTAGGGGGAGCTACTCCTGGATCCACTTTTAGGCATACTCGTAATAGTAAGGTAGTGTGTTTTTTCTGCTGACAGAAGGGACATTTAATCAGAGTATGTCCATACATTCAACATCAAAAATAAAAAGAGGGACATTAAATTCCCATCTGACTCTTGGAGGCGTGAGAAGAGAGTCAGAAAATGTGCATTTGTCTTTGACTGGTAGTACCCAATTTATTCTGATTTCTGAGGCGGCATTAGAGGAAAACACGGTGGGGATCGAGGTGTTTATCGACAGCGGGGCCGGGGTGAACTTGATTGATGCTCAGTTCGTCCATATGCACAGGTTGTCACCGAGTGCATTAGAAAAAAACGTTTCCATTTTTGCTATTGATTCTGCACCTCTAACTCCGAAGTGTTTATCTCAATTGGTGCATGATATCAGATTAAGAGTGGGTGACTTTCATCTTTCATCAAGGATTTATCTCGTGTTTTATATCTGATTTTGCCGATGTATTTTCTGAGAGTGGATGCCAGGATTTACCTCTGCATCGGGAATATGATTGTCCTATCAACCTTATTCCCGGAGCTAAGTTGCCAAAATCTAGATTGTATAACCTTTCTGGACCTGAAAGACTGGCCATGAGAGAGTATATTGCTGAGAGTTTGGCTAATGGACACATTAGACCTTCTAAGTCTCCAGTGGAAGCAGGGTTCTTTTTTGTTAAAAGAATGGACAGAAGTCTTCGGCCATGTCTGGATTTCTGTGAACTCAATCGGATTACTGTCCATGATCCTTACCCTCTTCCTTTGATACCCGATTTGTTTAACCAGATTGTTGGTGCCAAGGTGTTCTCCAAGTTGGACTTAAGGGGGCATATAATCTGGTTAGGATCAAGGATAAATGGAAGACGGTTTTAATACTCCTTAAAGGGTTTCTGTCACCAGGTTTAACCCTATGAAGTTAGCTGACATTAGCGATGTGCTAATGTCAGCTAAACCTAACTAGCCTATTCTTACTTTTCTCAGTGCCTCCGTTTTATTGCAGGGCCCGTCACCTGGTAAATGGCATCCATGTGCCTTTTTCTCTAAAAAACTCTGTTCCGCAGAAAGAAATTATGATGTAGGTAACAGAGTTGGCTTTTGAGGAATGGCGTCATTGGTTGGAAGAGGCAATTCATCCGATCACGGTGTTCAGTGATCACAAAAACCTGGCTTACCTGGAGTCGGCTAAACAACTGAACCCGAGGCAGGCCAGATGGTCTTTGTTTTTCACCAGATTCAATTTCACTGTCACCTATCCACTGTCACCTATCCACTGGGAAGTTGTCGTTTTTGGGGGCATATGGGTTTTACCCGCAGTTTGTCACATTTTCTGTTTCAGATACTTCTGGTATCCCTGAGGAGAAAAGTTTTTCATCATCATTATCATCTATATGGTGGAAAATTCAAGAAACATTAAGTTGAAGGTACCTTCTTGGAAGTTGGGTCCAAGGTTTATTGGTCCATATAAGATCACGGCCATTATTAGTCCTATAGCTTTTGGTCTTATTGAAGAGATATATTTGGAGCCGTCTTCCTTGCCACCTGCTCCTGTCATGGTGGACGTAAGTTTGGAATTTTAGATCGACAAAATGATTGACTCTCGAGTTTTCCATAGAGCTCTTCAGTATCTTGTTCACTGGAAGGGTTAGAGACCAGAGGAGAGGATGTGGTTACCGGCATCTGACGTGAATGCCAGTTGTCTGGTGAAAGCTTTGCACAGGTCTCACCAGGATAAGGTCGGTCCTGGGTGCCCGGAGGTCACCCGTAGAAGGGGGGTACGTTCATGGACTTACCGAGAAAAATGGACGTCCCGGCGACAGTGAGTGGCAGGAAATCTGTGAGACATGTGGCAACACATGGTTTGATCTGACAGTTTTTTCTTGTAGATCTATAGGTGTCTGTGCTGTTTCTGGTAATAATGACCACACCCCTTGCCTCCAGGTGTTGCTTATGTGGTGATTTAACCTTCCTTATTTATAGTTGCTTCTCCAACTATTCTGTGTGGTTTATAGCTTCTGTTCCTGTGGATTTTTTGCGGTTGGATCTAGGCTGAGTTCCTGGTGCTTCCATAGCCTCTTTGAAGTTAAGTCTTTCCTTTCACTTTTTACTTTTTGTTTGGGTTCTGTGTGTTGCATTTCCCTATTGTTTGTATTAGGCCTAAAGTAGACTCCTGTTTGTCCTTCTTTTTGGAGGAACAGGTAGTCTTGCCCCTGCCATTAGTATCAGAGTCCTATAAGGCTAAATAGGAATCTTGGTATTCCTGCGTATTAACTCACCTTTGGGGTCTATTCATACTGCTAGTCAGTCAGGATTAGGGTCAGCTTTTTCACTAGGAGGTGTCCATCTTCCTTCCCTAGTTCTCAGGCCTCATTCCCTGTTTTCCCCTTCCCTCCTATGCTCAAGGTGGTGTTTTCCTCCCACACCGAAGCGTGAAATCAGACCACACATGGAGTACTGTGTACAGTTCTGTGCTCCTGTGAACAAGGCAGACATAGAATATCTGGACAGGGTTCAGAGGAGGGCAACTAAAGCAATAACTGGAATGGGGGGGACTACAGTACCCTGAAAGGGTATCAAAATTAGGGTTATTCTCTTTAAAAAAAAACAACTGAGGGGAGATCTAATAACTATGTATAAATATATCAGGGGTTAGTACAGAGATCTTTCCCATCATCTATTTATCCCCAGAACTGTGACAAGGGAACATCCTCTGCGTCTGGAGGAAAGAAGGTTTGTACACAAACATAGAAGAGGATTCTTTACAGTAAGATAGTGAGACTATGAAACTCTCTGCCTGAGAAGGTGGTGATGGTGAGTTCACTAAAAGAATTCAAGAGGGGCCTGGATGTATTTCTGGAGTATAATAATATCACAGGCTATAGCTACTAGAGATGGGTTGTTGATCCAGGGAGTTATTTTGATTGCCTGATTTAATTTTTTTCCCCTTAAGTAGGGAAAATTGGCTTCTACCTCACAGGGTATTTTTTGCCTTCCTCTGGAACAACTTGCAGGATAACAGACTGAACTGGACGGACATATGTCTTTTTTTGGCCTTATAAACTATGTTACTATGTTAATCAGTTTCCTTACCCCTCTGTCAGCTTACAATAAAGCCTCTTCCTGTCTTCTTACTGCCCTTGCAGAAGGAGTCTTCTCAGATTTTCTACTATACTACTGCAGATGTCTTTTCCTAACAAGCCAAGCAGAAAGCTATTTTAAATGGCTGGTCTGAAGTGAGCAGATGATCCCTATGCAGACACCTGACTATTGGAGAGTGACTGATCATGTATGACCACTAACACTCCAAGGTAGACATGCACATTTCTAAATGATTTAAGCACAGGTTCTCCTTGCCTGGTCTGTCAGTTTAGGTGGACGGCCATGTCTTGTTAGGTTTGCAGTTGTGCCATAATCATTTCATTTTCTAAACCTTTCTCTGTGAGATGTTCTGAGCTTGGGATAATTTTTATAACCTAACCCTGCTTTACACTTGTCCATAACTTTATCCTTGACCTGTCTGGTGTGTTCCTTGGTTTTCATGGTGCTGTTTGATTACTAATGTTCACTAACAATCCCCTGAGGCCTTCACAGAACAACTGTAGTTATACTGAGAATAAATGAAACACAGGTGGACTATATTTACTAATTCCATAACATTCCAATAAAATACATTTAAGGTTGTGGGTGTAATGTGAAAAAATGTGGAAAGGTTCAAGGGGTGTGAATACTTTTTCAAGGCACTGAAAATCAGGAATTTATGCTGTGAATGAAAATGAAGCAGGGTATGGATGGATTGAACTGATTTACCAAGCTGAGTTCAGTGAGGTTTCTGTGTGAGATGTCTTATTCTGACCATAAACATATGAGAGGATAATTATTTTTTTTTAGTTTGTGTAGTTGTCAGCCTTTTTCCTTTTTCTGACAGCATATACTGTACCGTGTGTGTTAGTTTCAATAGTAAATAGCTTACAAGAAGAGTTAACTGCAAAGGTGTTAGCTCATGGACCATTTAATTCTAGCATTTTTCCAATTTAGAAAGCCTTCCAATTGTAATAGCTACAAATTAAATCACTGTTTCCAACATTTTTAAGGTTCTCAGGTTGAGTTCAGCTGCAAACTGGTACTGAGCATTTGAAACACTCTGGGTATCTGAAATAACATGGGTTCCTGCTGGGAAGCTTTTCACATAACTGCTTTTTTACTTTTCCCAGAGCTGTGGCTAGCACTTACTGTAACATGCTCCACGCGGCACGCTTCATTGATGACTATGCAGAAGAGCCAGGGGTTTACGAAGATTTACCATTATATCATGCTCAGTCATATCAGTAGGGGGATCCCACAGACCTTTTTATGTAACCCCACTCGATTATCATTTTGGGCAGTTGTCTTGGACCACAGGAGATGTAATTTTTCCCATTTATATTATGGGAAAGAAGGCAAATAGTGGGAAAAATAGGTAAAAATCATCCATTTACCTTACAAGAACCTAGAGTACCAACTCCAGTCTCTATTTATTAGATCATACTTTTTTAGTAAAATTAGATTCTACAAAGGTATTATGCATTTGTTATACAAATACCTTTACACTGTATATTATGGTTTTCTCCAGAAAAGTTTTATTCAAGAGGTTTTCCGGGATTTTCATATTTTCATAGGTTATCAATATGAGATTGGAGCGTGTCCAACTTCCCACACCCCAGCCAGTCCGCGGTTTGAGGAACCTGCAGCGCTCACCAGAGCTCCAGTAAAAACCATGACTTCCTCGCAGCTCACTAAGCCAAGAGTTGTCCATTTGATGGCGGCCGTGCTGTGTATCGCATCTGAGCCCAATTCACTTAAATGGGACTGAGTTGTGCCTTGGGCATGTGACCGAAACGTGATATCACTTGGCCTAGGAAGAGGCCTAAGTGCTCATTGAGCTCTTCTGCCTCTTCAAACAGCTAATCGGTGGGAGTGCCAGGAGTCGGACCTCTGCCAGTCTCATAATGATGACCTATCCCGAGGATAGGACATCAATATGAAAATCCCAGAAAACCTCTCTAACGGATAACTCATCCATGTCTAAGAATGAATCTCTTTAGTGAATTTCCCAAAATTAGTCTCATGTAAGATTCAATTGAATCAGTCATCATATTCGATTTGATCCTAAATGTGTTCTCAATCAGAAGTGCCTCAATTGCCCCGAAAAGTCATCTATGACACTCTGAGATCTTCTAGCACATTGTCCAAACTCTTTCAAGCTCTTTAAGTGCAAGACCGCATTTTGGATTTGTCGAAATTAGAATCTTTTGGGTATTTACTTTGTAACAAATATTTGATTTGTGTAGAATTGATTTGCTCATCTCTAGTTGTTCTATTGACTCTTGCATAAGCACCATTTTGTTTGTTCTATTCTTAAAGCGTAGTTTAAAAAAATAAATAAAATTGCCATTCTCATTGCTACAATCATAAGGGGTCATGCATATGATCGTATTTTTTTTTTCCATGTCCGTTCAGTTTTTTTTGCGGCCTGTATGAGGAACCATTCATTTCAATAGAGCCTCAAAAAAAATGAAATGATCCAGTATGCATTCCTTGTCTGTATGTCTGCATGGCCGTTCCACAAAAAAATAGAACCTGTCTTATTATTGTCCGCATTACAGACAGGGATAGAACTGTTCTGTGAGGGGCCGGGCCCTTCTGTTCCTGCAAAATGCGGAATGCACACAGCTGTATCCGTGTTTTGCAGATCTGCAATTTTTTGATGGCAAAACACCCAACGTTCATGTGCATGAGCCCTAACTGTGAGGGAGCAGGTTTTTTTTAGGCTTTTTCATATTATTCCCTCTTTCAGCTGCACACCTAGATGCATTTCACTCAGAATTAGGGAGTGTCTTCCTTTTGCCAGCAGTGTACTCCTGTGATATCCTTTCCCTTACTTACCACTTGCTGTTTTTTTTTCAGCTCTGGAGGGATAAATCATACTTACAGACACATAGGAGGCTCCTATAATCTTCAAAAGCGGTTTAGAAGCAGTTCTTCTATCAGGCTAAGGAGCTCAGCTAGCTCTGAGAAGCCCCAATTTCCTGGGAACCATCTTCTGTTTCTCTTTTACTAGGGACGGATCTTGCCTGACAACAGGCAGTGGCCTGCAAATTAGGTGGCAGTGAGACCTCTAGTGGTCATGACTTTACAGCATTTTTTTTTCAGGTAGATGCAGGCAGATTTTTTAAATTAAGTGATTTAGAAGTTTGCTAATTACAGCATTCTCTGTTAAACCCTTCCCGACTTGTGACATACTAGTACATCACATGTCGGGAGTGAAGCGGTGCCAAAGAAACTAGGTTCCTGCTGTTTCACAGAGCAGACACCAGGACCTAATGATCCTGACCTGCGGTAATGCCGATCATGGACTTAACCCCTCAGAGGCCATGGTCAAACATGAGAGACGTGGAAACCCAGAAGCGGGTGCTTCCAGATGTGCTCTGGCTGCCACACATGAGTTTCCATGGAACCCCTGCCAGTGACAGGGCTCCATAGGAACATAGTTAAATCTGATGATTGCTTGTTATAGTTCCCTATGGGAACTATAAAAAAGTGTAAATATTTATCCAATATGGCAAACTGTGAAATGGAAAAAAGTCAAAATGGGCGATTTGCTGTTTTTCTTGTTGCTTCACCTCCCACGCAAAATTAAAGAAAAAGTGATCAAAATGTCATATACACACCAAATGATATCAATGAATAGTACAAATCGCCCCTAAAACACAGTTCTGTACACATAACAACAAAAAAATTATGGGGGTCAGAATATGGCGACAAAAAGAAAAAATAATTTTGTTAAGGTTTTTATTTTGTATTTAGTATTCAAACGCAAACGAAAAACTATATATATGTGGTATTGCCATAATCATCTTGATCTAGAGCAGGGATGCTCAACCTGCGGCCCTCCAACTGTTGTAAAACTACAACTCTCATCATGCCCTTCTGTAGGCTGATAGCTGTAGGCTGTCCAGGAATGATGGGAGTTGTAGTTTTGCAACAGCTGGAGGAGCCGCAGGTTGAGCATGCCTGATCTAGAGAATCAAAGTAACAGGTCAGTTTTACCACATAGTGAACGCTGGGGAAAAAATTGCCGTATTTTCTTTCCGTGTCCGTTCCATTGTTTTTTGAGAACCGCATGCGTAACCATTCATTTCAATGGAGACGCAAAAAAATGGAAGTTACTCCGTGTGCATTCAGTTTCCGTATGTCCGTTCCGCCAAAATATAGAACATGTCCTATTATTGTCCACGTTACGGACAAGGATAGTACTGTTCTATTAGAGGCCAGCTGTTCCGTTCCGCAAAATATGGAATGCACACGGATGTCATCCGTATTTTTTGCAAATCCGTTTTTTGCAGACCGCAAAATACAAACTGTCGTGTGCATTAAATAGACTGAAGTGGTTTAGAGACGGCTCCACCGATCTGTGATTGGACTATGGTGCTCAATACTCAAATGGTGTAAGCTTCCAAACACCACAAAAAATAAAAGTGAGACAATAGAATCAAGGTATGGCACTCAACTTATCTGGAAATATGCAGACAGTAGGCACGATTAAAATATATGTAACATTTATTAAAACACACAATAGAACAGATATGGAAAAAAAAAAATTTTGAAAATTTTTTTGAAAAAATCTTTATGAAAAAAAAAAATTTTTCGAAAATTTTCTACAAAAAGTTCCCTTGAAAAATAAAAATAAAATAAAAACTAAAAAATAATAAGTGAGTTCATGAAGAATCCATTAGCTCAATTGTACTAAAAGTCCATCTTGCAATAATTCGTGTACAGACTTGGCTATGGAGCCACTCCAGATAGTTAAAACACTAGAGGATATGAAGTATGTCCGTGCTTGGTTGGACCAATTCTCCGTTAGTGTATTTTTCAAATATTTGCTAGATAGGTGGTGGCGTCCCACCACAAATCTTACCTCCGTGGATTAGTCAGTGTCGGTACCAGTACTCACTTTCTTTGCGATAAGCCGGCTCAAATCGACGATTATTTGGAGACGATTCAGCATGGACACTTTGCTTTAAAACAGCAACCTTTCCCGGGCGTTGATTTGTAAGAGACCACTTAGCTTGTGATATCAAGCGGTATACTCTACCGTAAATCACGTCAAACCTTTAATTCGCCCGGAGGTCTGTTTGTCCTTTTAGACTCGGGAATACGTATTTCTCCACTTCAAATAGCAGCGCTGCAAGGAGGTTTTAAGTAAGTGTAGTCACCAAGCGCGTTTCGAGGTCTCAGTAATGCTGACCTCTTCCTCAGTGGTACCACTGAGGAAGAGGTCAGCATACTGAGACCTCAGCGCGTTGTAACTACACTTACAAACCTCCTTGCAGCGTGCTATTTGAAGTGGAGAAATCGTATTCCCGAGTCTAAGAGGACAAACAGACCTCGGGCGAGTAAGGTTTGACGTGATTTCTGTAGAGTATACCGCTGATATCACAGCTAAGTGCTCTATCAACGCCCGAGAAAGTTGCTGTTTTAAAGCAAAGTGTCCATGCTGAATCGTCTCAAATAATCGTCGATTTGAGCCGACCTACTGAAAGTGAGTACTGGTACCGACACTGACTAATCACGGAGGTAAGATTTGTGGTGGGCGCCACCACTATCTAGCAAATATTTGAAAAATACACTAGCGGAGATGGTCCAACCAATACGGACATACTTCATATCCTCTAGTGTTTTAACTATCTGGAGTGGCTCCATAGCCAAGTCTGTACCAGTAATGCAGATGGACTTAGTACAATTGAGCTAATGATCTTCATGAACTCACTTATTATTTTTTAGTTTTTATTTTTAGTTTTTATTTTATTTTTTATTTTTCAAGGGAACTTTTTGTAGAAAAATTTTCGAAAAAATTTTTCATAAAGATTTTTCAAAAAATTTTCAAAATTTTTTTTCCATATCTGTTCTATTGTGTGTTTTAATAAATGTTACATATATTTTAATCGTGCCTACTGTCTGCATATTTCCAGATTAGTTGAGTGCCATACCTTGATTCTACTGTCGTGTGCATTAAGCCTAAAACTGTTGCAGAATTGTGGGTTTTTTTTTCAATTTTACCCCATTTTGAATTTTTTTCCAGCTCACCACTACATTTGTATGCAATATTAAATGATGCCATTAGAAAATATTACTTGTCCTGCAAAAAATATATCCTCATACAACTATGGGAACAGAAAATCAAAAAAGTTATGGCTCCAAGAAGGCAAGGAGTAAACAATGAAAACACAAAATCCATCAGCAAGGGGTTAAATAAAATGAAATTTTTGATAGTACAGTGACTCTTTAATGTAAGAAGGTCTAGCATTTTACAGAAATGCATTTCATAAAATATCTTTCTAAGGTTCAGGGCATAGTTTTTTGCTGATTCCTCCTCTGCATAACATTTTAACTAAAGAGGATGTCATTTCAGAAAATTTCTGACTTTGTCAAATGTCATTTTTCATACCTTTTCACTGAGCGCTTGTGATCCAGCGTGTCACCCAAATGACCTCATCAACCATGCCAGCTATGAGATTTTTTTTTAAATCTCTATAAACTCATATAGCAATGTCCAGTTTGAAGGGTGTTGGTCACCAGTAGAGTTGAACGAACTTCTGTTTTAAGTTCGTTTTCCAAAGTTCGGGTTCGGGTTATCCATGCATCCCGTTATGGAGTCCGCTACCACGGACCATAACGGCATTTGGAACACGGGGTGAAGGACCTGGGGTGATGTCACCGTCATGTGATTAGTGCAGGGGGTGTGGCTCAGTACTGGATTGGATAAGAGGTCGTAGGCTACTACCTCTTATCTATTCCAGTACTGAGCCACGCCCCCTGCACTGATCACATGATGGTGATGTCACCCCAGGTCCTCCGTGTTGTCCAAGGTTCGGGTTCATTGAAGAATCCCCTTATGGATTCCAAATGCCGTTATGGTCCGTGGTAGCGGAATCCATAACGGGATGCTTCAATAACCCGAACCCCAACTTTGGAAAACGAACTTAAAACGGAAGTTCGCTCAACTCTAGTCACTAGGACAATAGGCCCTGATAAAGGTTGTATGATACTTTCTAGACTCATTACAAGCTCTTCCTTCCTCTGACAAGTCTAATGGACTCCAGCCATTAATTAGGAGGTCCCACTGGTCAGGATGTCAAAAAAAGATATGATGAATTTTGGTTATCTGGTTGGTTTTCCTGCGTGTGGGGCTTTCAGACAATAGAGTTGTATCTAATATTTTAGCAATATCAGTGTCTCATAATAATGCTGTAAACTCAAGTGGTGTGCACAGTAAAGGATTCAACCAAATTCTTTCTCAGCTGACAGTAACATGAATTTATGTCTACCTATTTAATAGAAATGATCTAATAAAGTAAATATTTTGCCAATTTTAGGATGTGTCACTTAAAGGGGTTGCCCCATGAAAAATGTTCTACAGTTTTCAAACCAGCAACTGGATCTGAATACTTTTGTAATTACATGTAATTAAAAATTTAGTATAGCCACTGAGTTATTCAATAAAATGTACCTGTATAGCGCCACCTGCTGTTCTTTCTTTTTCTTATTTCTTTGTCCTGCTCACTGAGATGGCCGCACATGCTCAGTTCCATCCTTCAACTGCCTCCTGGGCTGTGATAGGGAGAGCTGAGACACGCCCCCTCAACTGCAGCAGAAAAGACGCTCCCCTCGAGCTATCAGCTTGATATAAATCTAGCAGAGCAATGAATGGGGAAATCTCTGGATCCATGTGAGGTACAGGGCTGGTTGTAGCTTTGTTAGAAATAGATTGTTATGTACTATACGATGTCCGATTTTCATTATTTTACATTAATTATGGGAGAACCCCTTTAGGAGAAAACCTGCAATGCTGAACATCTAATCCAGTTTAGAAGTCCAGTAGGCAGCCTCACCAGTGACTGACACCTATCTCTGTGGGGGAAGGGAAGGGACAAGTTTCCATTACTTTCAATTGGTCACTAACTTTTCACAAAACTTTTGATAAGTCATAGAGGTATAACAAACGTTGTAATCAGAGTGCTGAGACCCCCACCAATACCTAGAAAGAGGGGAGAGAAGAGTGCGAGAGGATGAAACTGAGACTTCCATGTAAACCGTCTCATGTAGTTAGAAGAGAGAGCACAATATGTGCGTGCTTTTCTCCGCTCGGTCCATTGATTGATAGGGGTCTCAGCACTCAGGCCCACGCCGATATGTCTCTACGACATATCAAAAGTTTTGTGAAAAGTTAGTGACCCTTTAAAGGGATTCTGTTACCAGATTTTACACCCTTTAGTTAAAAATATGTACTTGTCGGTCCCATTGAACTGAAGCTTATGATGCCTTTTATAGTTCTATTCACTTCAGGCAGCGCCCGTGTGGGCCCTGGGCAATGGCATCATTGAGCGAAGTGCGCATGCGCACACGCGGGATTTCGGCAAAGGCACAGGGATTGCGTCAGTGCGCCGTCTGATGCATATATTATAGTAGAGGCGGCGCTGGGCACAGGAAGGCGGTGCAGGGCACCAGACAGAGGGGTGCATCCGGGCACCGAGGTATGGAAGGACATCCCTTTGGGCACCTTATGTAAGTGATTTGAATATTACAAAAATCGAATTTATAAGAAAATAACGCCACACTAGGAGCTATAAAGGGCCGACATATTTTTAACTGGAGGGGGTAAAATCTGGTGACAGAATCCCTTTAAGCCCATGCAGTTGGGAGTTTTCTTTTCTGCATAGAGTTGTTCTTCAGCAATAAAAATGAATGACTTCCTCGCCGATTAATGCCACTTCCAGTATAAAGGTAAATTCTCAAACATCCGCTATAGCCACTTCACGTTTTCATAGCCTCGATCAAAAATGACTTTATTGTCTTGATGCGTTTTTCCTTCCCACTGTCAAATGAACCCTGCGCTCAGAATAGGTCACGGTGAATAGATTTGCAGAGTAAATGTTCCCAGAGTTCAGCAATTATGTCCTTGCAAACCTTTAAGAGATTTTAATTGAAGACCGCTATAGAAGTCTGTTTAGTTTTGCGCACTTAGGTCAGTGATAAATTGAAGTAAGGAAATCAAACACATTTCAATTAGCTGGAGCCTTTGCCACCTCTCTTGTCAGGACCCATATTGATTCCCTCCACCAAGGCTTAAGTATGAGATTACATGTTTATTTCTCTAATTGCTGGAGTGCTGATGTCCAGTAAAGCAAAGTACAGCAGCCATTTTGTAATTAGAGCCTGTGACATAAACCTTAATTGAGTGACTCTCAAAATAGAATTGTCCTGAGCGCTGAGCTTTATTTAAAAGCCGATATCAGAATTCCAGGCAGTAAATGTAGTGTTTATGATACGGAAATGAGAATGAACTGTTTTAGACATTAAAAGGAAGATAGAAAATTACTAGTGTTGAGCGAATCGAAGAATCCGGAGTGGACGTAGTTTAGCCGCGTAGCCGAATTTCCTCCTGCTTCGTAGAAGCAAAACAATTTTTCCTGTAATGGCGTACACAAAAAAAAAAAAGATACATATTCACCTCACCCGGTTAAGCTTGAAGAGGCCACCACGGCCACCTTGATAGAAGATCCCACACGAAATCTTGTGCGCGGTTACGTTTGACATCACAATGCCGGTCAATGTAATGACTTCATGCACCGTGCAAGATTACACACGGGATCTTCAATCAAGATGGCGCGGCGGCCTCTTCGCGCTCAAACTGATGCGGTGAGTATTATTTATTTTTTTAACCCCTGAAAGGCCCCCATTCTTACATCAGATGCTGCGGTCAGCATTGAACGCAGAATCTGAGGGGTTCAATTATGGGGGGCGGTGCAATCGCTAAAGTGGCCTGAGCGGGGTAAAGTCAAAGATTTTGTTGCAAAACACCAAAATAAAAACTGTAATTACGCCCAAACCTGGCATAAATTAGATAATAAATGACCACCTTTTTATTTATTTTTTCACATCAATAAAAAGATCTTGAAAAAAATCCTGTTTTCACATGCAAAAAGGTAACAATTACCTTTATAAAAAAAAAAGCTGCCAGCTTTGCTGTTTAGACTTTGACAGAGTAGCACAGTCATCTCATTAGCTTTAAAGTGTCACTCTACTCTTATTAACTTTTCACGTTATAGGGTAATATCAGAAGTTTAGGTCAGTGGAGGTCTGAGCACTTATCCTGCTCTCTTTCTCTTCGCTGCAAGAGACAGGAGCAAGATAGTCTCATAGACCTTTTTCCTGTCCTGAAGCAAGGAGAGAGAATGTGCTAAGCAAGCGCTTCTCTCCCCTCTTTCTAGAGATTAGTGGGGTTCTCAGCGCTTAGTCTCCCACCAATCTGAACTTTTTATATAAAAAATGTAATAACATATCAAAAGTTTAATAAAAGTACAGTGGCACTTTAATAATTGGGTGAACTTTATTGTACCGTACTCCTGCAGATAAAGCAGAACCTCAGCTGTATGTACTACATGCACCCAGATGAGGCTCTGTATGCCTCCTCACTGTCACTATCTTTTCTCGGAGGGAAAGGGGGCTACATTCCGTCAATTCCTAGAGGCTGTAATGGTCTATGACATTCCTCATGTTGATCGCAGCTGCCATAAAGCACACATCACACTCCCTTCTACACTGGCTGTCCAGACAATACAATAGGAAAGTGTATTTCCAGTATGACTACCCCAAAAACATTTTTTTTATATAAATCGCCACAAAGAAGAAACATTTTTTCTTTTACATACTGAAATCTTATTATTGAGAGAAAACTCAATAAACGAGACATTTCCTTTAACGCCACGGTTAAAAAATAGGAGATATTTTATACCACATTTCTACTTTCACTGCCTGTAAAAGATCAAAGGCGTTTTTGGGTCAAGTACAGTACAGGAAATCATTAATCATGGTTAGTCATTCTGAAACAAATTGTATTTGTAGTGTCATGACTTTCAAATAAAACTTTAGGGACCATGTTCAAAGTGAAGGACAAGCTAAATTACAAACCAATTCTGCTGATGCTGGCTCCATGGTTTTTGCTCTTTTTCCACAGGCAGCGTATTTCCTGCAGATACTTTGTAGGTTTTTGTCTGATAGGTGTGCACAAAGCCGAATTCACAACAATTAGACGCCTCCACTGGGATTTACAAAACTGAAGATATTTCCTTTGTGAGAGGCCGGTGTATATCGATTGTATAAGGGCACAACAGGCAATAAGTAGTACATTCTGTACGATGTACAGTGTTGATATGTGGAAACTGTCAACAAGTTGGTGTTGATGAATCAGAAATTTTTATTGTGTGCCTTTATTTAATACTTGGAATGTTGTACCTGCTGGTGTCCTGCTGTGAATGGAGGGAAATAATTTAAATTAAAAATGTAAAAACAATCTACTCCCCATACCGATCCTCCTCTGCTGCTGTTCAGCTACTGCTCAGGTCCCCGCTCTTCTCCACTTCCTCGTCTCCAACTTGATACACCAGAAATGGCTTGGACAGCCTGCTTAGCCAATCACTGGCCGCAGTAGTAACCCACTTCAGCCAGTGATTGGCTTAGGGGGTAGTCCAACCCATTTCTGTTATATATTGAGTCTGATTACATGACAAAATAACGTGGTCTCAAAGAGCAGGAAACGCTTGACCGCAGATGCAGTTGTGCATCTATACCCAGGGGAGCAAATCCTGCACATGTGGTCCGTTGTTAATGGCGATCCCCAGCAAAAAATGCATGCAATGGAGGAAGCCCGCAGCGGACCACAAGTGCCACAAAGACATCCTACACCAGCTAGTAAAATGTGTGGATGTAATTGACTATATGAAATAAACATTTACAAAAATGGGTGCACTACTGTGGTGGAGGCAATCAACAAAATCTAACTAAACCCTCACACTAACTAAACCCTCACACTAACTAAACCCTCACACTAACTAAACCCTCACACTAACTAAACCCTCACACTAACTAAACCCTCACACTGACTAAACCCTCACACTGACTAAAGTCTCATTTTAACATCAGTGTGAGGGTTTAGTCAGATTTTGTTGACTGCATCCACCATAGTAGTGCACCTGATCTTGTAGATGTTTATATGGAGTCTGAGAGCAGGGACTGGAGCAGAGGAAGAACAGCAGCTGCTTGGTATCAGTAAAGGTGCAAAGAATGTTACTATTTGCTCGCTATACATCCCAGCAGTGATATATCCTTCAAACCAATGTGACCACTGAGGCCTGTTATTGGCTGCAGCAGTCACAGGCCCGTACTGCTTCTTGGATCTACAGAAATCAAAAGCGTCCGGGAATGAAGTAGCAGCCAGATCTCAGAAGGGTGGTTTCTTTTTGTTGTTGTTATGGGGCACAGTTTAGGAGGTGACTATAAGGGTTGTTAGCTACAATACCAGGCAACCCCTTTATCATATTACGTGTGCATATTTCGGCAGATTTTTCGTTATTGTCTGGACATACTCTTACGGTTGCTTAGTTATTTTACTCACATTGAGTCATTGAAGAAGTGGATGTGCTGCCAGAGCGGGCGGCTCTTTCAGGGTAGTATGCTGTGTCCTGCTTTTCTTCATTATGTATTCATTTTGTCCATACAGAAAATTCTGTCAGATCAAAGGTCAGAAATTAGACATCATTTCATGAAGCTACACAATAGAGGATCTAATGGAGGATAGCCTTGTAGAGAAATCTGTAATATGCTAAGTTATTTGCGACTTAATGAGTCATCTTTAGGGTTATACTTATTGTTTAAATGGGTTATGCAGGAATGGATAATGATGACCTATCCTCAGGACAGGTCATCATTATAACATCGGTGGGGGTCCAAGTCTCGGCATCCCCACTGATCAGCTGTTTCAGGAAGCCGACTCGCTCCCCCAAGGTCTTTTGAGCGCAACCGGCTCCCAGCAGCTCTCCCAGTTCAGTGCCATACATTGTACAGCAGCTGTGCTTGGTATTGCAGCTCAGCTCCATCCACTTCAATAGGACTGAGCTGCAACTAGGCCATGGGACCAGTGTACAGTGACGTTAGATGATCTACAGTAGGAAGAGGCTGCAGTGCTCACCGAGTTCTGGCTTCTTCTAACATCTGATCAACGGGGGTCATCAGTATTAATTACTGAATAACCCCTCTAACTTTAGCCATTGTCCTCATTTGAAGACTGAGATCTTGTCATCTCAGATTTGGTGCAGTTTTTGCTAGCATTTTTTCGGTGAAACCAGTAGTGGAACCTCAGGCTTCATTCACATGAGCATATGCATTTCAGCTCACAGATATAAGTTTGCTTGGAGCTCCATTTCACATATTGAGTTTTCCTCTACGAGTACTGAAATCAGTGTTTTAGGGAAGAAGTTAATGCAATGCAGTATGAGACTGACCTATCAGAGGATCCTCCAGTGGGCCCAGTTTGTAAAGCCATAGTGGTCTATGAGAAAAAACGTTAGTTGCTGCTTTTGGAGCCAATCACTTGTCACTAGGGTCTCTTTGAGGGCTCATGCACACGAGTGTGTGTGCCCCGTGCCTGAGCTGCGGACCACAAATAGTGGTCTGCAATGCACGGGCACCTTCCGTGTGCACGCCATTTGCAGTTGTGGACCCACTGAATTGAATGGTCCATGGTCCACAAGAGATGGTCCTCACCGCAATAAAATAGGCCATGTTCTATTTTTTTGCAGTGTGGAAGAACGAACTGAAATCCTACGGAAGCGCTTCATAGTGCTAACATGGGCTTTCAATCCGTGCCTCCACCCCGCATTACTCTGTGAGGTTCGCAGACCCATTCAAGTCAACGGATCCGCATACGTGATACAGAGTGCATATGGCCAGTGCCTTTATATATGGGCACAGGGCACACATGCTTGTAGGACATGAGCCCTAACTCATAACCTAATAGACTTTATTGATCATATAGGGTTTAGGCCCTAAGAAAAATTCCCTCTGGTGAACCTAATGAACCCCAGTCCGGCACTGGTGCAATGTATGGCATCCAAATAAGCATGTTGCATTTTTTATGCAGACTGCATCAATATAATATGGTATACCCCATTGAAATGCATTTCAATGGTGTATACCATAACACTTTCTAAAATGGTGTACTTTATCTCTAGTGTGGTATATATGTGTTTTAGCACTGGAGGCGATTGAGGCACTTAGTGTGGTTGTCCAGTAATCATTACATTTTTATCTAATGCCTGCATCCTGAAATGGCAGATTCTAACTTACCTCTTCTCTGCCGCTCTGGTCCTCTGCGTGGTCTCTGCTGTGTTCATGTTGATCCCCGGAATATTTACATCTGGAGGTGCATGGGCATGGTCACATGCTCGGCTGCAGTGAATAAATGGCAGTTGATGTGGCCACAAGCATTACGTCACTGCTGAAGCCAGTCATGGGCTGCAGCAGGTCAAGTGACCCTGCCCTTCTTGAAGGTTAGAGGATGGGGACAGCAGCAAGGAGCAAAGGAGCCAGAATGGATCAGTGGGGAGCAGGTGAGTATGATTTTTTTCAACAGGTACAACACACTGCTGCCCACAGTTAAAAAGATGGGAACCCATTTAAAGTGTAACTGTCTTTTTTTTTTTTGCAATGTATAGGGGCTGTGATACTGACCATTTTCGTACTACACTTTAATTACAGAATTCGTACATTTCTATTAGAAAAATAGCTCTGTCCTGTCTTCTGTCTACATAACTATCTAAACACAAGACAGAAAGTGTTTCTAAGGCTCAAAATGGGCCATTTCAGAGCTATTTTTCTAATAGAAATGTACAATTTCAGTAATAAAGTATATTACAAAAATGGTCAGTATCACTGCGCCTACACATTGCAAAAATAAAATAAAAAATAATGAGTTACACTTTAAGGCTTTGAAGGCCCATTCATTAAGGGATACGCTGAAAAGTGACCAGAAAAGGTTATTTAGAGCTTATTATTTTCTTTTCATATCTGTATTGCATTCAGGTTGAACATATTGAAAACACTCAACTTTATAGTTAATATATTTTGCATGTAACTTTTAAGTATAACTGTAGAGTATACATTCTCATCATGTAAGAGAGCAGAAGACCCTGGAGGCTGCAGGCGTGCCATCCTAACACACTGTATGACGCTAGTAGCAGAAAGTTTTGGCCAGTTATGCTTTTGTGTTTCTAATGAGAGGTTTGTATAGTTCTTTGGAGAATTGTTTTGCTGTGCCCACATTTTTAAATCTATTAACGCGTACTACAGTACAGAGCGAGACGCCAAATGGTGGGGCATCAACAATGAATAGTCTGTTGGAAGTACATGAATATGCAAGTTGACCTCCCAGAGGCAAAATAAGTTACATGAATGCATAACTAAACCAAAAAGATACCTGACCCAAGTGGGCATTAGCTACAGTATGAACATGAAAGCTGAAGAGGCAGAAGAAAATACTAAAATATTCTGTATTCATTAACTCATCTTACACTTGGCTTTAGTTCATACAAAGAGACATTTATGAAAAACCATGGTAGGAAATCCGTAGCGATCAATTATAGTCAGCCAATCAGGATTACCAAGAACATTCATGGATGCTGATTGGATGGAAACTCGTGCACATGGGTCTGCAATCCAGATGGTGCGGAATGGAGGCACGGAACACCACGGAAGCACTACGGAGTGCTTCCGCGGGTTTTCTGTCCATGCCTGGTCGTAGCGTGACATGCCTGCTCAGACAGTCACTGGCTCAGGAGGGTCACTGCTGTGGCCAACGATTACCTGAGTGATCATCTCCAGCCATTTCCCGTGTATTAAGGTGGGACCACAAAGCAGAGCCTAATGGAGACCCAATAAGCTTCAGAGCATCAATGGCGAGGGATCGGCGAGTTGAGTAAGACCTCCCACTGTCTGCCTCTTATATATATATATAAAAAAAAAAAAATCTCACTGGACAAGCCCTTCAACCCATTATGAACATGTTTTAAATGTCTTTTTATAGTGCCTTGTTGGTTTATTGTCACAAAACTCCACGACCATTTGACAGCGGGTCGATCTTACGCAATCCCTTTAAAAAGGGGTGTGCAGTATTAGAGATACATGGCTGCTTTCTTCCAAAAACAGTTCCACATCTGTCAATGGAATACTTATGGTATTGCAGCCCAGCTGCTTTGAAATGAATGGGGATGAGCTGCACCACCACACAAAACCTTTGGACAGGTGTGGTGTTTTTTTGGGATAAAACAATCATGTTTTTTATAATCCTTGACACCCCTTTAACAGATGTGTAAAAATGCAGATAAGGCTACTTTTACACTAGCGGCAGGACGGATCCGACAGTCTGTTCACCTGACTGTCGTGTAGCCTGTCGGATCCCTCCTGCCACTAGAGAACATGTGTCCCCGGACCACCGCTCCGGCCCCTATTAACTGTAATGGGGGCGGCACGGAGTTCCGGCAAAGGCACGGCAGCGCACGGCCAGAGGCTCCCGGAATAAATGTCGGACATGTCATAGTTTATTTCCGGCAATTTATAGTCAATGGGGGCCGGAGCGGTAGTCCGGGGCCACATTTTCACTAGTGGCAGGACTGATCCGACAGGCTGTTCCGTCGGGGAACAGACTGTCGGATCCGTCCTGCCGCTAGTGTAAAAGTAGCAGAATATAAAGGGGTTGGCCAAGATTAGGAACAGTTGTAGAGAAAGGTTTATGGAGTTTATAATGCCAACCTTTATTTAAATGGGTTTCCGGCATTTTAATATTAATGGCTTATCCTCAGGGTAGTCCATCAATATCAGATCAGCAGGGGTCTGATACCCACACACCCTTCGAACAGCTTTTCGGAAGTAGATCTAATGGCAGAAGTCGGTGCCAGAATATTAGAAACATTGAAAACCTTAAATACTAAATAGCAAAATATTTTTTTTTTCCAGAAATATAAAGAAGAAATAAGAAAGGAAATTCAAATAAGGAGGGGAAATTGATATGTAATAATTGTGTTTGGTTGAAAAAAGAGTTCTGAGAATAGACAGGGCCATTATGTATAAAACCATCATAGAATTAATAAAACTGTAAAATCTGATGAAAATACTTAAAAAATATATTAGAAATGTATGTGCATGAAAAACACATGAAAAACCGTGTGTAAAAAACGCGTGTTTTTTTTATTTTTTATTTATGTGATGTCCATGTGTGCCTCTAGATAGAAATAATATATCAAAAGGAAAATGGAGCAAAACAGGTGCTGTAAGCCCCAAATATTGCTCAAAAAAGTCGAGTATTTAATAAAGGGGGAGCAATAAACTGAGATAAAACATAACTTTTAATAATAAAGTTATAAAAACACACACATGAGCCCCATAGCACGAAAACAAAATGTGGACACACATAGAGCAAACTACAGAAAACTGAAGAAAGCACTGCCACAGCCAAATAGAAGTGGAGTAGCAATCCTACCGAGACAGAGACTCCACTTAGCGGCCCAACCACGATGCAGTGATGTGTGGTGGAGTCAAAAAGTAGGGTGAAGGAGGGAAAAAAATTGGTGAAAAAGCCCCTAGTTTCACCCTACTTGGCCTGTTGTGCCCTAAATGGACTACCACCAGGTCCAAAAAGCCCCACAAGGGGTGGCCCAGTGCCGGAACCAGACCCTAAAACTACTTACCCTGAAATGTATTAGGGGGAGTGATACAATCTGATGTAGTAGTCACAGGGCACAAACAACAAACAAAGCCTCAAAAAGTTATAATTATACCCTAGGTGCATAAAGGTAAGGCGTTCCAACGCGTTTCATCGCTTAGCACCTACACGGACGGTCCCAGATTCATCAGGGGACGCAGGTCCGTCCGACTAAAGCAAAACGAGGGTAACATACCAAATGAGGACAAAGCAAAAAACGATGCTGGACACCTTTACAGCACCGGGATCGTGCCATCAACGGCCGCCTGCCCAAATACTGTACCTGACCTAGGTCATACATCTGGGTCGGAAGTTGCTGTTCTACTCAGAGTTGCCACCATACGCCGCCTCTGCCTATCGTTTTTTGTTTTGTCCTCATTTGGTATGTTACCATCGTTTTGCTTTATTATTAAAAGTTATGTTTTATCTCAGTTTATTGCTCCCCCTTTATTAAATACCTCTAGATAGAAATAAATTCTCCACTATTTGAAGTAGAGAACAATGTATGAGATTATACTTATGAAAATGGAATTTTGATCCAGGTTTTGAAGTAGACCCACAATATGAGGGATGTACCTCCCTTTTAGAAGAGGTTACTATAAAAGGTTCAGATTGACTGTATTCATTATATACACAACCACTGAAGAAGGAGCAAGTATACCTCCGAAACGTGTTTGGTGTATACATTTGGCCTTAATATGCATTTCGGCTAAGAAGAATACGAGTTTGGATCCAAAACTACTGTTTCCTCCATCATCAGCGCATACAGAAAAGTCCTAGATCTTTTGAGTCTACAGGTATACTACCAACCTCTCAAGATAATAAAAGACCAACCCCCAACCACCTGGGACGCTAAGTGAGACGTCGGGAGAAGCGAACATAGCACAGCTAGAGAGACTGCAGCACGAGACTCAAATGCTGAAAGTAGGAGAAATACAAACCGGGGACGATACATTTAAACTGCTGATCAACTCCTTCAGGCGGTAAAGTAACAACATGTTACATTGTATCTATTAAGTGTTGAATGAGAGGCTTGCCTTCTTTTCCCTAAGGCCTCTTTCACACGGGCGTCACAGATTCTGTCCGGATGTGTTGCGGGAAACCCACGCGCGCACGCAATTTCAGTCAGTTTTGTCTGCGATTGCGTTGTTCAGTTTTTTCCGGGCGAGTGCAATGCATTTTGCACGCGCGTGATAAAAACTGAATGTGGTACCCAGCCCCGAACCCGGATCTTCTATCTTCATTCTCCAGGACCTGCGCTGACATCACCGAGCTCAGCATGTGGTGAGCGTGATTACATCATCGAATGTCCTTTTGCAGGTCTTGCAAGAAGAAGAAAGAAGACAATGCCGGCTGCGCGATCAATTGGATGAGGTGAGTTCATTTTTTTTTTAACCCCTCATTGGACATTTCAGTTAGCATTCTCTATTAAGAATGCTATTATTTTCCCTTATAACCATGTCATAAGGGAAAATAATACAGTGAATTGACTTTAATGGTGTTCCGGGGCTCATCCCTATCATCTCCTAGCAACCATGCGTGAAAATCGCACCGCATCCACACTTGCTTGCGGATGCTATGTGATTTTCATGCAGCCCCATTCATTTCTATGGGGCCTGCGTTGTGCAACGCACAAGTGATGCGTGAAAAACAACGCTCATGTACACAGCCCCATTGAAATGAATGGGTAAGGATTCAGTGCGGGTGCAATGCGTTCACGTCACGCATTGCACCTGCGCGGATTTCTCGCCTGTGTGAAAGGGGCCTAACACTAAATATATGAGCTTCACACGAGCATTAGGGGATATCTAAATCTGTATGCAGCTATTATACCAATTGAACAAGACGTCTCTGCACACTTTATGTATATATATATATATTTTTTTTCATTGCTATTTTCTATATATTTTTATATTTTTATGTGTTTTTCAATGCGTACTAAAATAATATGGATGTAATATACTAATCTTTGAATTTATGGACTTACTGCTACAGAGCTACATTGTTTTTCCTAATAATTATTTAGAAGACAACTATTACTAACTATTTACTAATTGCTTAGTGTCCTAAATATCCATTGATCCAATATATAGCATATCATATAGTTATTATAGTGGTCCGGACCTATTATGTGCTTTTATTTATAAAAATCGCTGCTATACCAATTGTTGTCATATATCTGTAGATTAGCTAGGGGCTAAGGTTATCATCTATAGATATATTATGTTCAATATTTTATTTAATATGAATTACCCTCTGTTTTAATCAGTTTTTATGTAGAATAAACTATGTATGTGTACATATATACATCTGAGTGACATATCTATGCAGCCCTGGGATATTAAGTGCCTGTCACCTTTTATTATTATTATTGGTACTTATTGAATACACGGCGGAGGGTGCGCCGCAGACAGAGCACCCACATTTTTTATCTGAGAGGGTGAGCCACTATTATAATTTTTGAGAGCTGGATACTACTGTGCAGATAGGCCATCAATATAAACATAATGGAAACCCCTTTAAGGATCCCTTATAGCTTTTCTTTATTCAAAATGGGAGTTTGTAGTTGTTTTGTAAGAATGTATTTTCAATCATGACATTGTGTACATGGTATCTACCCATTGGGCTTTGCCCTTGTTCTGTTGCTGTACTTTATATTTAGGAGCAGGTGGCATTAAGTTAAGCAGTATTTATAGAGAGGCCGAGGAATATTTGTCGCTGCTGGTGAAGATGCGGCTAGTGAGCTGTATCAGGGTTAGAGAGCATCTCAGGTGTCAGCCACAGTATTAAAGTGCCACACTAGATAATATACCATTCATCATCTATATTGCAAGAAACTCCTTACGCTGCAATTTTACAATGCAATAAGCTTTATAAATCTTTATAAGTGCAGTTTAGATACTGTGTGATGTGATGTTTTACAGGCAAGACTAGATTCTAGAAATATATGAGAGAATCGCTAACCTTTACCAAGGGAATCTCAGCACGAGTCTGTGTTAATTGCATTTCAAGTTAATACCTGGTATTGTGGCTCCGTGAGTCCCTCGGCTGTTTCAATGTCATGCATACATCTCGAAGGCTCTTCTCTGTCTTTTCAAGTCTATTGTAAGCCATATTAACCCAACGTGGGAGATGATATGGCAATGGAACCAGTGTAACTTGAGTACTACATGTGCAGCTCGTTGTTGGATGGGCTCAATAGGCAAGATTTTTTTTTAGCCATTTACAGATAAAAGTATTTGTTCAGGTGACTTTGATTCCATCCAAAAGTGGTAGAAGACTGGCTTCTTTGGACCGATGTCACATATTATTACAAAAGAGCTCATGATGCACAATATAAAACAATTGAACCCAATAGACTAACGTAACAGGGCTTACAGTAAGGTTCCCCATCTGGAGAACAAGTTACAGTCGTATCCTAATGCTATATAGTTTGAATAGATAGTTGGTATGGTTGAAATAAAGACACAAGTCCATCAAGTTTAACCAAGGGATGGGTATGGGATGTTTGTTAAGAGCTCCATACAAACATAGCAAACCTCCATAGACTGCAATCATAATCAGGAGAAGCAATCAGATGATCGATCGCATGTTCAAGGCCCCTAGGGGGACTATAAAAAAGTGAAAAAAGTAAAAATATAAAAAAAATTGCAAAACTTCAAATCACCTTCCTTTCCCCGTATTAAAAATAAATAATCAATAAAAAATAAAGATCACTTAAGGCTGATGGGCCATATCTGCCACTGTCCTGCTGTCTTGGGCAGGCACAGGCAACCCTCCACTCTCCCTGTGTGTAATAGGACTAGTAAACTTGCTTTCAGCACTGCGAGATTTAATCTTTCCCTTTCACTCCATGTCTAACTGCTGACTAAGGTGCTGATCAGTCTCCCTAATTAGCTGGGCTATGAGTCCACCCCCTTGACTGAGCTTTGAGGTTTTGTAGTCTCTAGTAACCAGTGAAGGTGTGATCTCATGGCTAACTACTCGTGTACCATACCAAGCCTGTCCACCGATTCTGCTCCTTGCTGCCTTCCCCGACTCTGGATCTGCTATCTGGAATACACATACTCGGACTGCTCTGATTTTGGACTGTGTTCAGACTACGCGCTATACCTGAGTCTTTGGAGTGTTGCACCAGTGTCTCTGACCCCCCATGGGTCAGCTGTTAAATAGACCAGGACTATTCCAGTAGGTAGAGGCCTGGTTAGTTACCTGCACTGAAGTCCAGATCCCTGTTCAGGGTGAATACCAGATAACCACCAGGACAATCCCATTAGGTTTAACCCAAAGTCAAACTGGTTAGTTGGCACAGTGGGTCCACACCCACTGTCCATTACAGATCATGGATATAGTCAGGTCCTAAAATGTCTTAGTAAGATATAAACTTATTTATCCCGTACAGTAAATGCTGTAACTGAAAATAAAAAATGTAAATAGGCGATTCACCATTTTTTCGTCTCTTCACCTCACATTAAAAAAAAGTAATCAAAAATTCATACATAGTCCCAAAAGGTAGCAAAAAAACTGCAGATCATCCTGTAAAACCTGAGCCATCACACGGCACTTTAGACATAAATATTTTTTTTTTAAAGTTATGGGGATCAGAATGTGATGATACTAAGAAAAATAATCATATTTTATCAAAGTTTTTATTTTTTTAAGTATTGTTGTTAGTTTGCTAGAGGTAATTTTAGACTATACAGCCCCAAACTGGAGATCTCCATGAAATGAATGCACGTGCTGTGGAACATAAATGAATGGGTATTAGAATATTGTGCTTACATTTCATCTTGATTCGGATGCAGCTCTGCCACCTCATCACGCTCATTAATCCGCTTTACTTCTGCGGCTGCATGACAAAATATTGCATTGTGATGGAATGATCACAGCCAGACAATGTATGCGGAAAAATAAGGCAAGGAATTTATCCATATTGTATCCTTTATGTAGTGTAGCCAAGGTGTTTAAATCTAAGGCTCTATGTGCATAAAAGAAAATGTGAGGACGATTCAGATGGGCTTAGTCATGAAAGAAAGTCCACGCTTTGTAATTGTAAGCTTCTACCCGTTTCATATTCATGTATAAAAGCATTGTGCTGTGATGATATAGGTTTCACACAATCTGACATTTGCAATTAGTATTATAATGAATGCCGCTACATGAATACCTATTCTAGAAGCTGTAAAATTAGGCTAGACCCATTGCCTCCCATAGATATGCATGGAGATTCACACATGATATAGATGTGTCCTTCCTTACCTTTCCTTTTGGCTCGAAATATCTTGAGATGTGTGACTCAAGATACATAGTTACATGGTTGTTAAGGTTGGAAAAAGACAAAAATCCATCAAGTCCAACCTGTAATCCTGCTATATTGATCCACGGAACAAGATATACCATCTTGAAATAATCTACTAGTATAAATAGAAACAGTTGAGCACCATTATTTAGTGTACATATTGAATGAATACAATTCCAAAAAGAGAAAAAAACATGGATCGAATATCGTCAAGGTTGCCTCTTTCGAGTGAGACCTACACTAATTTGGCACAGTACCACGTGGCAACAGCTGCAGCGAAAACACAGAACCCGTAGAGCGCAAGACCCAGCAGACCTGCTGTCAGACTGAACCCCCTTGGCACTGAGCCCCACCAACCCACAGGCACAGTATTAACCCCTTAGTGACCACCCATAAGTGTTTTTACGGCGGTCACTAAGGAGCCTTAGCCACCGCTTTTTAACGCCGGCCCAGTCTAAGCACTGCACGGGTCCCCCGTGCATTGGGGTGTGGGGACCCGGCTCTAACATGAGAGCCGCGGCCCTGCTCTAAAACAGCCTGGACCTGGTATCACAAATTGGGTATCACCGCTTCCGTTACAACAGAAAAATATCACATGATTTACCCTGTTAGGTAAAAACTCTTAAAAAATAAATAAATAAATAAAAACTGTGCCAGGACAGCCATTTTTTTTGTTACCGTGCTTCACAAAAAGCGTAATATAGAGCAATCAAAATATAGAGCAATCAAAAATCATATGTACCCCAAAATAGTACCAATAAAACTGTCACCTTATCCTGATTTTCAAAAATGGTGTCACTTTTTTGGAGTTTCTACTCTAGGGGTGCATCAGGGGGTCTTTAAATGTCATATGGCAACTTAAAATTATCAAACTGAAATCTGCCCTCCAAAATCCATATGGCGCTCCTTTCCTTCTGCGTCCTGCCATGTGCCCATACAGCAGTTTACAACCACATGTGGGGTATTTCTGTAAACTGCAGAATCAGGGTAATAAATATTGCATTTTATTTAGCTGTTAACCCTTGATGTGTTACAGGAAAAAAAAGGAATTAAAATGGAAAATCTGCCAAAAGGTGAAATTTAAAAATGTCATCTCCTTTTTCCTTTAATTCTTGTGGACCACCTAAAGAGTTAACAAAGTTTGTAAAATCAGTTTAGTTTCTACAATGGGGTCAATTATGGGTAGTTTTCACTATGTAAGCCCCAAAAAGTGAGTTCATAACTGAAGTGGTCCTTAAAAATTAAAAAATTTGCTTCTAAAATTCTAAGCCTTATAAGATCCTAAAAAATGAAATAACATTTACAAAATGATGCAAACATGAAAGTGGGCATATGGGAAATGTAAAGTAAAAACTCTTTTATGATGTATTACTATCTGCATTAGGGCTCATTCACACGACCGTGGTTTGGTTCTGCATCTGAGCCGCATTTTTTGCGGCTCGGGTGCGGACCCATTCACTTCAGCGGGGCCACAAAAGATGCGGACAGCACTCCGTGTGCTGTCCGCATCCATTGCTCCATTCCGTGGCCCCACAAAAATTATAAGTCATGTCTTATTCTTGTCCATTTTGTGGACAAGAATATGCATTTCTATAGAGGGCCGTCCGTTTCATTCTGCAAATTGAGGAAGGCACACGGGTGGCATCCGTGTTTTGTGGATCCTCAATTTGCGGACCGCAAAACATGGCACATTCGTGTGAACAAGCCTTTAAAAGCAGACACATTTTTTGTAAATTTGGGATTTTTTTAATAAATAAAGGTTAATTATATCAAAACGTGGCAAAAAAAAAAATGCGCAGGTCCTTAAGGTGAAAAATGGCAAGGTCCTTAAGGGGTTAAAAAAAAGAAATTTGCCTTTGTGTTGCCATATTCAGAGAGCCATACCTATTTTTTCAGTGATGATACTGTGACAGAGCTTGGTTTTTTGCTGTTTTTTTCCTCATTTTCACTGCTGTACACATAACGTTTCATCACTTTTTATTCTGTCTATACAGAGGCAGGATGAACAAGCAGCAGCAGTTCTGGCATAGTTTATTTTTTTTACAGCGTTCACTGTGGGGGTCAAATAATGAAATCAATTTATAGATTGGGTTGTTTCGCAAATGCAGTGATATTAACTATATGTGATTTCCTCTTTATTTTTGGCATAATAAATAATTTTATTGTGAAAAGTGGGTATTGTTTATTTTGCCATTTTGTGCTGCTATTGACTGTGCCATGTAAAGGGTAACTGTGACATCACACATCTGTGCTTGAACTGTAATATCATGCCTCTGTGCCTGAACTGTAATATCATGCATTTGTATTTGAACTGTAATATCACACATCTGTGCCTGAACTGTAACATTATGCATCTTTGCATGAACTGTAATATCACGTATCTGTACCCAAACTGTAAAATCATGCATCTCTGCCTGAACTGTAATATCATGCATCTGTATCTATACTGTAATATCACACATTTGCCCCTGAACTGTAAAATCACGCATCTGTGATATCACTCATTTGTACCTGAATTGTAATATCACGGATCCTGTCTGTGGAGCGCCTTCACTTGGTCAGCATTTGGTCAGTAATCCATCAGTATTGCTAATACCAAAAAAAAAACAGGAGTTGATCTAAAACAGAGATGACACGTTAATGGAATATTTGCATGTCTTCTGTGTTTTGTACCCACTCCTGCTTTTGGCTACCAAATAATAAGCCAATTCTGATGGGACCATACAGGCCTCACAGCTGCTACACGGACAGGATCCATTGTGCTTCTCATTTTTCCTTCCTTCTGACAGATCAGAAGAAGGGTCAAACAAATGATGATGTCAGGCAGGCCGAAAGGGAAAATAGTGGCCCCGTCATGAAGTGGGGATGGTGGAAACAGCATGAGGAGACCACAGAGTGGCCCAATGATAGGGTCTGGAGGTGGCGGCAGCATCAGGAGGCCACATAGTGCCACAATGACAGAGTTTGGAGGTAGTGGCAGCATGAGGAGACCACAGAGTGGCACAATGACAGTGTGGAGGCGGCGGCAGCATCAGAAGGCCACAGAGCGGCACAATTAGAGAGTCCGGAGGTGACGGCAGCAGCAGTAGCAGCATCAGGAGAAGGCCACTGAGTGGCAAAATGACCGAGTGTGGAGGTGGCAGCAGTATAAGGAGGCCACTGAGTTTCAAAATGACAGAGTCTGGAGGTGGCGGCAGCATGAGGAAGCCACAGAGTGGCACAATGTCAGAGTCTGAAGGTGGCAGTAGCAGCATCAGGAGAAGGCCAGCGAGTGGCACAATGATAGTCTGGAGGTGGTGAGAGCAGCAGCATCAGGAGGAGGCCACAGAGTGGCACAATGACAAAGTTTGAAGATGGCAGTGGCAGCAGCATCAGGAGGAGGCCACAGAGTGGCACAATGACAGAGTGTGGAGGTGGCAGCAGTATGAGGAAGCCACCGAGTGGGACAATGACAGAGTCTGGAGGTGGCGGCAGCAGCAACAGCAGAAGGCCACCAAGTGGCACAATGGCAGCATCAGGAGACCAGAGTGGCAAGGTGACATAGTGTAGAGGTGGCAGCAGCATGAGGAGGCCACAGAGTGGCACGAAGAAGAGAGATCGCAGAGGTGGCAGCAGCATGAGGAGGCCACAGAGTGGCCGCTTCGTCTATTCATTTATAGTGAATATGGGATAGAATAAAAGGTTACATTTCTCAACTTTAAAAAGTGCTGCTTAAAAGACGATTTAATAATGCACGTTCTCCTGCACAAAAGGCTTGGCAAATTGATTGTTCGTGAATTTCCCTTGAATATTTGGATAATATATTGGCAAATTTAAGTTTACTTTCTTATAATTTTAATCAAGTTTTAGTTCAATTTAATAATAAATATTTAATAAATTTAAAAATGAAAATTAAGTGTTGCCTAAGACAGTAGAGAATACGCCAGTCTTCTGTTTATTTGACAACGCGGTTGAGATGGAGAAAGCATTCCAAAATAATGTTCTCTCCACCTGGAGACAAATACTGTCAAGATTGATGCAAGTGTGTTATCGGCTGCTCATCGAGCCAGATACTTCTGGGGGAACCTGCCTGGCATTAACAGGCCTCTAGTAGCTACAGACAATGAGAAGAAAAAGTTTTAAGATAGCTTGGAGCCCGGAAGAGTTGCGAAGTTCATCGAAGTTCATTGAAACCATAACTACCAGCCCCTGGTCTCTTCGTCAGGGAAAACATCACGAGTTCTCAGACATCATGGATGGGAAGGAGGACATCCTGTGGTGCACGGAGATGGAGAGGGTCTTCGGATCTCCCCCGCACTATACGGACGTCTCAGAAATGAACCGCTGCTCTCGACAGCAGCTCCTGGGAAGGTCATGGAGCTTCCCGGTCATCCGGCATCTATTTGCCCCACTGAAGGATTATTTTGAAAGTGTGTAGAAGCCACAAGGGGCCCCCATGCTGCAGATTTATCATGGAGACATCATTGAGATTTTACCGCATATAACTACAGCCCTGAACGCTGAATAAAATTTGTTTTTCGACCGAAATATGTCACAAAATGTTTTACCACATATAACTGCAGTGCTGAATACATTTTTTTTTTATTTTTGCTTCTGAAATACGTCACTAAAGGCTTGGGACTCTCCACCTCGGCTCGCCACAAGCCATCAGTTCTCTGAACAGTGCAGAGTCCACCACTTGGAAAGGGATGGACTGCAGCACCAACAACTTGGACAGGAGCATTTTCAGCTTCTGCGCCATTGGATGCGTGCACGCATACTGTTGTCTCTTGGCAATCGCTTCGGTGATTGCTGATGGAATGACTGATGAGGAGTAGGAGGAGCAGGAGCATCAGGACCAGCAGACAATGAGAACGACAGACAGCTCGCTTCGCCTGAGGTGATGGAGCCTTGACTGCCTGAAATCAGGTGCGATGTGCCACTGGATGATGCAGCAGTTGCTGCGGCAGGCTGGACCACCACATCGGAGCCACGGTTCTCCTAGGCCACTTTATGGTGACGCTGCATATGTTGATGCAAGGGCCGTGGTGCCAACATTGGAGCCCTGACCATGCTTCACCTTCTGCCCACAGACTCTACATATGGTCATGTTCACCTCCTCCGGAGACTGTACAAAATCTGCCACACCGCAGAGAAGGTGACTTTACCGACAACACTACACACTGACTGACTGCTACCATCACTGTTTCCGTGAACCCATGGACCCCTCTTAAATAAGGATAAATTTTATTAGAATCCATTTTTTGTTTTCTACTGAAATATGCGACCAAAAGCTTTACCACATATAAATGCGGCACTGAATGCAGAATAAATGTATCGTTTCAACCAAAATACGTAAAAAGGTTTTGCCACAAACATTACTGCAGCGCTGAACGCTGAATATATTTTTTTTATCGACCAAAATACGTCACTAAAGGTTTTGCCACATATAACTGCAACAGTGAACGCTGAATATATTTTGTTTTTCTACTGAAATAATAATAACTGCAGTGAAACTGAGTGAAATGCTTATATATTTTTCAGTTTGTACTGAAATAGGCCACTAAACTCTTTCACCACATATAAATGCAACAATTGAGTGCGTCTATTTTTTTCCTTTTTGTACTAAAATAGGACACTGAACGCTTTATTTGTACTGAAATATGTAGGACACTGAACGCTTTCACCACATATAACTGCAGAAGTGAAATGCATGTATATTTTTCATTTTGTACTGAAATACGCCACTAAACGCTTTCACCACAAATAAATGTAACAGTGAAGTGCATATGTTTTTTCCTTTTTTGTACTGAAATACGTAGGACACTGAACTCTTTCACCACAAATAACTGCAGACGTGAAATGCGTATATATTTTTCTTTTACCACAGATATAAGCCACTAAAGGCTTTTCAACATCGCACTTGCCCCCTAAGAACAAGAACAAATTGCTGGAATGCCAGAACTATATATTGGCTATTTAGATCACCAAGAAATGTTTCCCTGCACTTGTAAATCACTTTTTTTTCACAATGAGGGTTTTCTTGCACTGTCCCTTGCGACTTCAGACATCTCTCCCTGCACTAGGATGCTGTGAAATGATTCCTCCCTATCGTTTCCCTGCAACTTGAATAATGTTTCCCAGCACTTATAAATAGCTTTTTTTTTCACAATGAGGTTTTCAGTATAACTCTCCCTAGCGTCTGCACTCATAACGCTGGAAAATGTCTGAATCCAAGATAGCTGTGGGTATTTATGGGGCTGTGACATCACAGGGCTGGCAGGCTGCTTATTGGTTGCATGCATGGCATTATAGGTCAACCCGCCTTCCCAGAGTTCCTTGCTCCACGTCCTCACACGTGTAGCCGCCATTTTAGGAAAAATTGCGATTTGTTACCACGAAGCGCTAGAAAATTCGCATTCGTTGCGAATCGAATTATTCCTGAAATTCGGATCGCTCATCTATACTCATTATAGCAGTTAGTGGAGATCTCAGCATTTAGGCCCCACCAATAAAAACCTCTCATATGTTGCTATGACAGATCAGTGACAATTTAAGCCTGTGCCTCACTTTTGAGTAACTTCCAGTGCATGTTGTGTGAACTACTGCACCAGTCTTCTGAGGGTTATGCACACCAATGCCTTTATGCATTCTAAATCCCTGGTCCACTACTTTGTCACGATGGAGAGTGAGGTTTGGAGTGGCCTGGCATAATGGAGAGTGAGGGAAGAGTTATCACAACGGAAAACTGGGTAAGGAATGACCAGCAACAATGGATTGTTGAGCAATAAGCAGTATGGCAGAACATTTGTGAAAATTGTGGTCTAGCTTATAGAATATCTGGGGTAAAATTACTAGTGTACAACAGGAAAGGTGTCAGAAAAAAAAAACTAAAAACAAAAGATGATTATTATTTTTTTAACCATAATACAAATACCAAATTTGTCATTTCTGATCCAAGACTCCAGAGATGGTTGGCAGATCTGCTACACCTCACAGATCACAATTGGCTAATATAAAATGACATGGCACATTAACAATATTATGTCAGTCCTTACAAAGCAGAATTTTTAATTTAGTTAGTAAGGCAAAATAAATAGAAGCACCTAAGAGCCTTCAATGATGATACTAATTATATACACAGAAGAAAATAAATAAGAAAAGAAATAAGGGGGTCATTTATTAAGACCAACGCTTTAGACGCCAGTCTTAATAACCCTGTGCGCTGGCAGTGGATCTGCCAAAGTTATAAAGAGGGGCCGGTGTCTACATAAGTTCGAGGCACCCAACGCCTGTCTAAATGTAAGCCAGCTTCCTTGCTGGCTTAAATTTAGACAATTTTCTATGCCTAAGGATACTTTCACACTTGCGTTGGTGCGGATCCGTCTGTTTATTTGCACAGACGGATCCGCACCTATAATGCAAACGTTTGTATCCGTTCAGAACGGATCCGTTTGCATTAGTTTAAAAGAAAAATGACAAAGTCCAAAATGGATCCGTTTTGAATTATATTGAAAGTCAATTGGGAACGGATCCATTTTGAAATGCACCATATTGTTGTATTTAAAACGGATCCGTCCCCATTGACTTACATTGTAATTCAAAACGGATCTGTTAGGCTCCGCCTTTTCAGACGGACACCAAAATGCTGCAAGCTGCGTTTTGGTGTCCGCCTCAAAAACAGAATAGAAGCGGAACGGAGCCGAACTGATGCATTCTGAACGGATCCTTATCCATTCAGAATGCATTGGGGCTTAACTGATCCGTTTGGGACCGTTTGTAAGAGCCCTCAAACGGATCTCACAAACGGAATCCAAAACGCTAGTGTGAAAGTACCCTAAAACAGCTAGCCCATCCCCTTCCCCGCCTACGCCACACCTCTTTTTTTAGACCTGGCATGAGCAGGGAAAAGTTAAAGATTGCGGCAGAAATTACCTAGTTGGTGCCGCAATGTGCATCAGAAATACGCCAAAAATAGGCAAATTTCTGTTAGTAAATAATCCCCTAAATTCCTAAACAAAATTTTTAAATCCCTATAGATCAGGTCACCAAGCTCAGAGCATGATGATAGGATGCCTTATTTACAGTAAGAAAAAAGAAATTTAGAGGGCAAAAGTAGCAATAATTGTAAAAATATCTTAGAAGGGTTACTCAGGATTTGAAAAAATAAAAGTAGTTGTTGTAGATGTGTCTGCTATTGCAGCTTATCCTCATTTACTTAACAGGGGCTGGGCACTGACTGTAATGCATTTGTGTGCGCAGAGCCTCAGTCTAAAGACATTCAAGAAAAAGAAAATCTTTCTTTATCTACAGGTTTACTTATAAAATGGATACTTGTGCAGAAAATCTGCATGTTCAAATAGATGTACAGTATAATTGTTTATAATTTATGTGACTATGGTACTCAGCAGTCCAGGAATGTTGTCAGTCCAACACTTCCATCATCTATAGAAACATAAGGCTGCTAAAAGACATACGTCTATCTACTGTAAGTCATTCATACATACATTAGCTTGAACTGTTGATACAGAGAGCAAAGCCTCTCTAAGGCCTCTTTCAGACGGGCGTTGCGGGTGCACTCCGTCAAACAGTGCGGGTGCGTTGCGGGAATTGCCGCGATTTTTCCCTGCGAGTGCAAAGCGCTGTCATGCGTTTTGCACGCGCGGGAGAAAAATCGGCACTTTTGGTACCCAGACCCGAACCTGCACTTCTTCACAGAAGTGCATGTTTGGGTCAGAAATTGTCCCGCTGGTATTATTTCACATTATAACATAGTTATAATGTAAAATAATACCCTTGGCCATCTCCCTAATGTTGAACCCGGTGCAGAATGGGTTAAAAATAATAAACTAATAATTACTTACCTGTTCCATTTGATCGCGAAGCCCGGCCTCCTCTCCGTTAGCTTGAAAGATGTAAAGGACCTGTAATGATGTCACAGCATCACATGGCCCAATCACCTGCTCCATCACTATGGTGATGGAGCATGTGATTGGTCCATGTGACCACGTGACATCATCCAAGGTCCTTAAGCACTATCCACAGCCTGAGGATAGTGATTAGGACCTTGGATGATGTCACATGGTCACATGGACCAATCACATGCTCCATCACCATAGTGATGGAGCATGTGATTGGGCCATGTGATGTGACGTCATCACAGGTCCTTTAGATCATCGATGCTGCAGGGAAAGAGAGGACCGATCGCGACTACGCGATCAAGTGGCTAAGGTAAGTTAACTTTTATTTTTTCAACCCCTTCCTCATCATTTAATAATGCATTCTTTATTAAGAATGCTATTATTTCCCTTATAACCATGTTATAAGGGAAATAATAGAGATTGGGTCCCGTTGCTAAGCAACAATGCGGGAAAATCGCAACGCATCCGCACTTGGTTGCGGATGCTTGCGATTTTCCCGCATCCCCATTCACTTCTATGGGGCCTGCGTTGCGTGAAAAACGCAGAATATAGAACATGCTGCGATTTTCACGCAACGCAGAAGTGATGCGTGAAAATCACCGCTCATGTGCACAGCCCCATAGAAATGAATGGGTCCGGATTCAGGACGCATTGCACCCGCGCGGAAAACTCGCCCGTGTGAAAGGGGCCTAAGGGTACTTACGGAACTGCCTGCCGGATCCAGAAATCCGTATGCAAACGGATAGCATTTGTTTCCGGATGCGCATCCGTCTAACAAATGCATTGCAATACCGGATCCGCCTCTCCAGTGTCATCCGGAAAACCAAATCCTGTTTTTATTTTTTTCACAGATTTAAAGGTCTGCGCATGCGCAGACTGGGAAACCAGATCCGGTTTTCCAGAACACTTGGTACCGGATCCGGCATTAATATATTTCAATGGAAAGTAATGCCGGGTCCGGCATTCTGGCAAGTGTTCCGGAATGTTGGCCAGAGAAAATACTGCAGCATGTATGTTCTCCAGCCAAATACTGTAAGAGGGACTGAACTGAAGACATCCTGATGTATACTGAACGGAATGCTCTCCATTGAGAATGCATTAGGATAAAACTGAAGCGTTTTTTTTTTGTGGTATTGAGCCCCTGTGACGGAACTCAATACCGGAAAATGTTAACGCTATTGTGAAAGTAGCCTAAGGTTGTAGCCAGTTGCCTCACATAAAGGGGATGCAATCCTTTCCAACTCCAATATGACAATTATAATAAATATTGGAATATAGATATGTGTCCATTATAATCAGATCATCTTCTAAGTTGTTTTTATTCTATTAAAGGAGTTTTATAGCCTGAAGCTATTAATGACCTATCCTCAAGATTGGTGGGAGTATGACACTCAACATCCCCACCGATCAGATGTTTTGGGCAAAAGTCAGTGCCTGAAAGTAAACAGAAGCAGAAAATTCTGTCCACTGTATAATGGCTATACTGGATTATTGCAGCTCAGTTTCATTCACTCTAATGCAAGAAGTGATGGTTACAGCTTATCTACTCCCCCTACTTGCAGAATGACCTCTGCACTGGTCGCACAGCAAGTCTATAAAACTCTCCCATAGAAGTCAGCCAGCATCTCCTGTCTATTGTGGCTGCAGTCCCGAGCTTAGTGTTCTGCGCTGATTAGCTGCCAGTGTTTCCTCATTCCGTTAGCGCCGACACGCATCACTTCCTGTGATTTATGGGTTTAGCACATGTGACCATGCTGACCAATCCTAGCTGTCTTGCCCCTATATAAGTGGTCCAGCCCCCTTCCCAGGGGCCTGAGCGTCAACGGTATTTATGTCCTGCAAAGGTTGCTGTTCTCTGTGCTTGTGTTCCTGTATACCTGACCCGTGCTTGTGTTTCTGAACTCTACCACCTGTTTGATCCCTTCCTGCTCTGTCTCGACCCTCCTGTCGCTGACCCAGATTGCCTGACCTGTACCTATGCCACTTACCCTGACCCATTGCTTGTTTGACTTCGCCTCTGCCTCATCCTTCGGTCCAGCATTGTTGCTCCTGGTTACTACTGGGCCTGCTGACTACGACTGTACCTCTGGTACCTTGCCTTGGTACCCCCTGGTCCGCCTGAACCAGCTGCCTCATGTGCCAATCCTCCTCAAGAGGTAGCGACCTGATGTTTCCCTCTGAAAGTATATCTCAACCATCAGGGGTACTGCGAAGAACAAGGGGTTCACGAGAGGTTAGTCACGTGGCACAGTGGGTTCACACCCACTGGATCATGACACATTTCTTGCTATTAAACTGCGGATGGAGCCAGAAGCAGAAGGTTCTTTCCACTGTACAGTGGCTGTGACTATTGCTGCTCAGCTTCCATTCACTTGAACACAATAAGTGATGGTCTCAGCTTATCTAATCCCCCTCTGCACAACAACCTCTGTACTGGTCAGAGAGCAATACTAGAAAACCCTCCCATAGAAGTCTACGATCATATCCTGCTTATTATGGCCGTGAACAGCAAAAATCTATCAGAAAATAAAAACAGATTGTCAAAAACGTTTTACTAGCCTTTTAAAATAAATTTTTTATTTATTTACACAACTAATATCTATTACTGTTAATTTTTGCATCCCAGTGTGTATATACTCATTATATTGTTCAATTCTGGAGCAGACCTCTTCGACTGTTCCCATCTTTTATTGGCGATCGGGCTGGTCTTCACCTCTGTTTGATAACACTCCATTACATGAGGAAGTTGTGGAATATTAAAAGTTCTAAACTGATCTGAGGTCCGGTCTTTCCTCTGAACCCTTGGTCTGATTGTGTGGTATTTATGCCCAGTCTAAAACCACTTTGGGCAAGCAGAACACAATCTACCGATAGTGCCAAGCTTAAGAAACTATTTTTTATTCTGCCCTTGAACTTCCCACTGTTCTCAGTGACCCATCCCATATTTCTCTATTTGGAATTTCTTAAAATTAATTTGCCTCCGGGCGTAATCTACAGTACAAAATACTCATAAAAAGTATATTGCTTTTATAATATGTGTATGGTGTGAGTGCTGATGCCATGTAGTGAAGGTGACTTTCCAATGATGAATTGCGTTACTAAAGCCGAAACTAAATGGGATGATGAATTTCTGCATTTAGAACTACTGTTGCAGAATGGCATGGAACGTGCATACATCTCTATCATGTCTGCAGATATTACAGGCTCTGTCAGCTGTTCTAATACTATCGTATGGCAGAAAGAACAATTGTGCAGTAAGGAAAAGTGACCTTATGGAACAGGCCTTGTAAATCACGTGTTCCTTATCTAAGGTCCTTCTTTATTTTAGTTTGGGTCTGGGCACAGACACAAAAATGGGCAGTATGGGGTTTAGTCATTTATTTTCTTAGGTTTTCACGCCTTGTTCTTTGATTTAATGCCAGTTACAGTATCTGCGGCAATATATTACAGGCACTGTGGCCTGTCCTTAGCAGCCAGAAGTGTTGTGTACATGGTTTACAGTGTAAATATTCCCTTTGTGATGATAGGAATAGTGAATTATTTATCACATTACAGCAGGAAACCCAGACACTGCTTAAAATACAGTAATAGATCATTATTATAGCACTGGAAGTCGCTGTGGAACAAATAAGGTGCACAATTTGACATATGAGTAGCACAGATAGCCTTTTTCAGGAAGATGGCAGCTAAATGGAATGCTAATTTACCCGAATAAATATTCTTTATGCATGCGTAACATAGAGGAATTAAAGAGTTCTTGTTCTGTCCCTGCTGATATTTCTCTATATATACACTTAACAAAAACACAAGGGGGGTCAGTCAGCACGTCCCTGTATGCAAGTGCACGTAGCTACGGCAAAATACACAAACACACAAATGCAGCAGCACTCTGCAACCAGCACTCTGCCCTGCCTCTATGCTAGAAGCTATAAGAGGTTGTTAGTGTACATTTTTATCAAAAGGTAATAAGCCACTCGCCACGTCAAGGCCGCCTCTATGAGTGGTCCTAACGCTAAATCCTACCTGTTATGGGCCATGACAGCCACATAAAATCCAGGGAGTGCGGGCCCAGCATGCATGCTAGGATCCACCGTGCTTATTAACCCTTTCTAAAAAGAAGGACACCTGCACACCTGACTAGTTTGTCTGCCCTAGAGGCTGGTTTTAATCAGAGTGAGTATAAAACTGAACCTGCATTCATAGTACCTGCTAGTAACCATCTGGCTCCAGGAAGAGTACACAGTGGGCTCAGCATGCATGTTGGTACCTGCATCCCTGGATCTAATGGAGGCTGTTATGGCACCAGAAAGCAATAGGCCTTGATGTGGCGAGTGGCTTATTACCTTTTGATCAAAATGTACACTAACGACCGCTAATAGCTTCTAGCATAGAGGCAGGGCAGAGTGCTGGTTGCAGAGTGCTGTTGCATTTCTGTGTTTCTCTATATACACTTGTCGTCTTACTCTCATCTCTCCCTATGTTATATCACTTGTATATTTTCTGGTCAGTTTATCCCCGGGAGCTGATTCACGTCACATCACCCAGGGATCTGGAAATGGTCTACATCTTTACCATATAAAATGATCAGAGCTGTTTATATGTCTATTAATGATTAGATGGATCTCTCTATCTACCACCCATCTATTAAATATCTGTAGTATGACACACTTAGGGTCCATTCACACTTACGTGGAATGGTTCCCGATTCATTCCGTAATTGTCCTGAATGAATCGGGACCCATTCATTCTCTATGGGGCAGGAATGGATGTGGAGAGCACACTATGTATTCTCCGCATCCGCACTTCCGGAGCGCGCCCCCGAACTTCCGGTCCGCAGCTCCGGAAAAAAATAGAACATGCACTTGCGGACAAGAATAGGCAGTTCTATGGGGGTGCTGGCCGGGTGTATTGCGGATCTGCAATACACCACGGACATGTGATTGGACCCTTAGATATAAACTAATAGATATAGATAGTTATGAGATTCAGATAGATACATAAATGAAATAGAATGTAGATAGATAGATAGATAGATAGATATAACTTTAGATACAAATATGCATAGGGATAGATAGATAGATAGATAGATAGATAGATAGATATGAGATAGATAGATAGATAGATAGATAGATAGATAGATAGATAGATATGACTTTAGATACATATATACATAGAGATAGATAGATAGATAAAATTAGAAAAACAAAGCAGCACAGAATCCTTGCACTGTGACTTGTTCATGGGACCACTACAGCCACTCACTGACTTAAGGAGTCATGTATGCATGAATGGCATGTCACCAGTAAGGCCAGTATTCAGCTGCAGTGGTCACAGAAGCCAAAAATGTCACGTGACCACTGCAGCCCCAGTGGAAATCAGAGTGGTGGGGACTAAAGGGGCATCACTGGACTGGTGTGTAGGAGAAAATCAGAATACTGACAGGAATTTGAGGCAAACACATACAACCTATAAAGACCATTCAGACTCCATGCACATGTTACCCATGGTCAGATTTGGCAGTTGTGCTACAGACCTCTTTAGATTAGAGCTAGAGAGGTAAGTAAATAGATAGGCGAGTACAGCACTTGGCTATCACCAGAGATTGAATGTAGTGGCAGCGGTTATGCTCAACATTTGTAGGAAGCTTAGTGAGATCGGTGGGGACTCCCACCAATCAGATGCTTATCCTGTGGGTAGAGGATAACTTAATAATTTGCCATATCTCTTTAAAGGCATAAAATAGGCCAGTACTAAAGGTGTTAAGGAAATAACTGCGATAAAAGAGGAAAAAAAATATATTAAAATTATTCAACTCAGCAATGTTCAATCTTCAGCGCCTACCAGTATACCCGATACTGATGAATTGTGTATATGTATAATAATGCACACCATCATAATAAACTCCAGCAATCTGCACTGAATGATAGGGCTGGTTGTCCTGATAAATATCCCGCAATGCGAGACGTACCAGGTGTGGATTGTGCTTCTCCCGGTAACTGCTCATCCTCAGTTGTTATTGCCTCTGTATATTGGCTGGCTTCCCATTGGAACTTCTGAATTATATTTTCTGTGCTCACAATGTACAGCATCGTATTGATTTTCTCTGTGTGGGAAAAATGTTTCATTTCAGATTTCTAGACATTGGGAAGATCTTATGTTTTCACGTTGCAGTTTTAAGAGATTTTACTGTAAATGTATTTGAATTTAATGCAGAATATAAAAAAAAAAAGCAGCAAAACATTCAAAGGGCATTTTTATTCTCTAAATCTCCCTGGTCATGTCCTATTAACATTTTCTCGCTATCTGATGATATGAGATTCTGCAATGTTAAACAACTATAGGGCTCTAAGCTTGTCATATAAAGTAGTCTGCTTTTCCCAGTTATGTGAGGAGGGGTGGTAGTTTGTTATGGGGGGGATGAAGGTACATATACAGTACCCCAGAGCAAGGGGTATCGGCAAATGGATTGTTATGTAATGTTATAATATGTATTGTCATATTATGTTTTATGCCCAGTATAGCCGTGTATGGATGTCACAACCATTGGTTAACAACCCCGGCTTTGCACTTTCCAGGAGACTCGGCGGGGATCCAGGATCCTTCTCCAGCTCACTTAGGGTTCATGTACACAACCATGTTTTTTGTCTACATCCAAATCGCATTTTTGCGGGTCGGATGCGGACCATTTCACTTCAAAAGATGCGTACAGCACACAGCATCCGTTCTGTGGCCCCGCAAAAAAACAGAACGTGTCCCATTATTGTCCATTTTACAGACAAGGATAGGACAGTTTTACAGAGGGCAGGACGTTCCTTTCCGCAAAATGTGGAACGCACACAGCCAGTATCCGTGTTTTGCGGATCGGCAATTTGCCGCAAAAACGGCTACAGCCATGTGCATGAGCACTTAGTGAGTGCTTAGACTGGAGTTCAGAGAGGAAGGAAGCAGTGACCTATGCTCCCTCTTCTTAGGTCCAGAAAGCTGCAGAGACTAACAGATCTCTGCAAAAGTCACAGAGAGGTTAGAAAAGACAGAAAGAGAAAGAGGAGAACTTGAAATCTGCATGGCCACGCATAGAAGTCAGCAAGGAAACCAGCTACTATAGCCATTCAGACTTGCTGCTGTGGGGGACACTGTTAGGGCTACTTTCACATCTGCTTTGTGCTGACCGGATGAAAATAGAAGATGATGCTATCTTCATTCAGCAGGACCTGCACTGATGTCACCATAGGTCCTTTTGCAGATCCTGAAAGAAGAAGAAAGAAGACGATGTCAGCTGCGTGATCAAGTGGATGAGGTGAGTTATTTTTTATTTTTTAACCCCTAAAGGCACATTTTAGTAAGCATTCTGTATTAAAATCTACACAACACCAAACCCAAACCCGAACTTCTTCACTGGGTACCACATTCAGTTTTTTATCACGCGCGTGCAAAATGCATTGCACTTGTGCGGAAAAAACTGAACAACGCAACGCAATCGCAGTCAAAACTGACTGAAATTGTGTGCGCACTCGCGCAGGTTTCACGCAATGCACCCGGGACTCATCTGGAGCAAATCCAGGACTCCTGTCTGAAAGAGGCCTTAGAGGTCTGTGATGGGAGATAGATTTCCCAGTTAGAAATGAACTGTACCGTGTGCAGGTATATATATAGTACTGCCTTGGCTTTGTCCTTGTGAAGTATTGCATTTTTTCCTTGCTGTTCTTTATGCTGTGTTTGTATTGGATTGCAGTATATACAGGTAGTATTGTATACAGTATATTATCGAGTGTACTGTATGTCATTCTTTTCTTTCACTTCCATGTCTGTAGTTGGCCCTTTTCGATATATATTTCTCAGATGCATATGTTAAGGAACCATCATTACTGCAAAGGTTCAAACCCTTCGACAATGCTGTTTAGTGTCTGTCTATCAAGCTGCTGGAGATTGCCGGAAACTTAGCCAAGCTCACCTGTCTACATTCTGCCATTGATTTTTTTTTGTTAAGAAAACACAAAAGTCTTCGAGCCACCACCTGCCATTACTGTGAATCTTACAGAAGCTAGAAAGAAAGACTCCAGCTAGTGAAATATCAGCTTAGCGTAGCCGGAATAGTTTCCCCTGCAGGGATGATATGCTGTAAAAATTAAATTCCTGTTGTATTATTTTATGTTCTTTGTTCTTTTTTTTTTTCAAGCATACAAAAAGATGATTTTTTTTTTCGAAGTTAAGGAAAAAGAAACTTAATCAAGCAAAGTTTTAAATATATATATTATTTTTGGGGGGCAGCACAGTGGCTCAGTGGTTAGCAATGGTGCCTTACAGCGCTGGGGTCCTAGGTTCCACATCTGCATGGAGTTTGTATGTTCTCCCCGTGTTATCCTGGGTTTCCTCTGGGTACTCCGGTTTTCTCTTACACTCCAAAGACATACTGATAGGGAACTTAGATTGTGACCTCCATTGGGGACAGTTTGATGCTAATATCTGTAAAGCAAAGGCTGCGGAATATGTCAGCATTACATAAGTGAGTATAATAAAATATATATATATTTCCCCCACTCTTGTCTATGGGATCTGACTGGTATTACAGGTAGTAAATACAGCTTAACTGCAATACTACAGACAGCCCATGGACAAGAGTGGCACCGTCTTTGTAGAAAAAAAAGAACACATTAAGCATCTCTGTCAGATTACCTCCTCATACTATTACAGATACAATGCTCACTTAAAGGGGTTGTCTCACGTCAGCAAATTACATTTATCATGTAGACAAAAGTAATACAAAGGTTATGAGTCTGACCACCCTGTAATCCAGAAGTGGTGGTCGTGCTTTCACACTATAGGAAAAAGAGCCAGCCTCACTGGTGTCCGGGACAGTGGGAGAGAGCATAGGCAGCAGCTCCCATCCCCACCACCTCATATCTGCGGGGCGGTGGTAGCCATAACTAGTGATGAGCGGGAGGTGCCATATTCGATTTCGCGAATATTCGATTGAATATTCGTCATATATTCGTCAAATTCTAATATTCGTCATTATTCTATTTATTGCAAATAATATGTGATTTAATTATTCGCGTATTGTGAATGGAACTTTGAACGGGGTATAGAGGCAACTTTACTATTGGTTGGCTTGCTAGAATTAACGAATATAGAGAATATAGCGCTATATTTGTTATCTTCGCTAATTCTAGCAAGCCAATAGGAAAGTTGCCTATACACAGCTCTAAGTTGAATGCGCAATGCGAGAATTTTAAGTAATATTAGTCGCATTGCGCATCTTACTTAGAGCTGTCTATTGGCAAGTTTACTTGGCTGGGAAGAATTAACGAATATGACGAATACGAATATAGCACTATATTCTCTATATTCGCTAATTCTAGCAAGCCAATAGGAAAGTTGACTGTACCCAGCTCTAAGTTGAATGCACAATGCGAAAATATTACTTTTACCTATTTTTTTTTCAATAAATAGAATACTAACTCATTATTCTATTTATTGCCAAAAATAGGCAAAGTAATATTTTCGCATTGCGCATCTAACTTAGAGCTGGGTACAGTCAACTTTGCTATTGGGTTGTCTTGCTAGAATTAGCGAATATAAAGACTATAGCGCTATATGCGTATTCGTCATATTCTTAAATTCTACCCAGCCAAACAATAGTAAAGTAAGTTGCATATACCCCGCTCTAAGTTAGATGCGCAATGCGACTAATATTACTTAATATTCTCACATTGCGCATCCAACATAGAGCTGTGTATAGACAAGTTTACTTGTATTGCTAGAATTAGCGAAGATAACGAATACGACTATAGCGCTATATTCTCTATCTTCGTTTATTCTAGCAAGCCAACCAATAGGAAAGTTATACCACGTTCAAAGTTTTATTCGCAGTACGCGAATATTACATAATGTAATATTCGCGTACTGCGAATGACACTTTGAACGGGCTATGACTTTCCTATTGGTTGACTTGCTAGAATTAATGAAGATAGAGAACATAGCGCTATATCCTTTATCTTCGTTAACGGTATCTTATTCTTGGATTCTGATAGCACTATATTCTAAATATTCGTGAATTAGCGAAGTATCAATATTCATTAAAAATATTCGCTATTCGAATATTCGCACTCAACACTAACCATAACCCCTAGATACAAGCAGTGTATAATGTGATGGAAAAATTAATCCAGCCAGCAAAGGAGGCAATAAGGACAATCACAGTACATTAGTAAGTGCCTTGTGTTAACATTACCTACCTGATAAATGTCATTTGCAGAGGTGAGACAACCCCTTTAAAACGTATTTATTTCAACAGGCATATAAGGGTACTTACACACTAGCGGCATAGCTATCCGGCAGGTTGTTCCGGATCCACCATGCCGCAAGTACCCGTGTGCTGCCGTGCAGTCGCTCCGTCCCCATAGATCGCCGGACTAAAAGTACTGCAGGCCCGACTTTTTAGTCCGGCGATCTTTGCCGTGCACTGGCGTGCTGCGCCGTAGCTCCGCCCCCTGACCCATTATAGTCAATGGGGACAGAGTGGCAGCACGGCAGAGCACGGGTACTTGCAGCATGGCGGATCCGGCAGGCTGTTCACCCGCCGGAACAGCCTGCCGGATAGCTATGCCGCTAGTGTGAAAGTACCCTAACCTGCGCTAAAGATTTCTGAAACCATTATTGCAGCACTGCCTCCGCCTGATATGTCTGCAGCTGCTTCCTCCATTCCCTCTATTGTACTGTGTAAGCAACTGGTCTTGTTACCTCAATATTACGCTAAGTAAGGCATTATGACGGCTGATGGCGCTATATATAACACATACATGCCACGTCTCCGCAGTTCACGCTGCAGTACGTGGATTTGTTTTTCTGGTCCATTTTTACTTATATATTACATATAGCCATTTGGGGAGATATACTGTATCAGGCCCCCCAACTGAATTACGAGGTGAAAAACTCACACATTTCTGTGCAAGACCCAAATTTGCAACTTTTGCCCATTCTCCGCCATGCTCTGCACTTTTTGTTAAAAGTGGGTGGGACACGGGCTGGAGGGGGCACGGCACATGCAGCCTGACACATTTACCATAACTTAAGTCAGTTTTCTGGCACAAGTAAAGCATAAAAGTTTCCAAAACTTCTTCATTTTGGTGCTTCTCGAGCCATCACAAAACCGTATCAAACTTATTTATCTCCCCATTTGGAAATGTGTTAAAGGGATTCTGTCACCTCTGATTACACAATTTCAGCTTTTAAACCGGTCATGCTCCACAGATTACCTTGAATTGGCTCTGCTGTTCTATACTGTAATCCGTCCAGTAGTTTTGCTCAAAAACGATTTTTATCATTATGCTAATTAATCCTGAAGGTGCCCAGAGTGGCGTTTTCTTCCACTTTGTGTGCCCAGTAACGCCCCCCTGCAGTGCCCAAACCCGCCTCTCTACTCAGTAAAACACGCCTTCCTCCTGAATCCCTAACTGCCCACAGCGTCTCCTCCCTCTCCTCCCCCTCCCTGACTGGGCTGCACCAGTGCGATGTGCTAGAGATTGAGGGCAGGAGCTTCATCGTCGTCACTGGGCATGCGCCGAGCCCAGTGACGTCCGATGCTCGCTCTTCCCTCAGTCATCCTGGGAGGAAGTGCAGAGGAGACTTCGCTCGGCCATTAGGGAGGGGGAGGAAAGGGATGAGACGCTGTGGGCGGTTAGGGATTCAGGAGGAAGGTGTGTTTTACTGAGTAGAGAGGCGGGTTTGGGCACTGCAGGGGGGCGTTACTGGGCACACAAAGTGGAAGAAAACTCCCCTCTGGGCACCTTCAGGATTAATTAGCATAATGATAAAAATGGTTTTTGAGCAAAACTACTGGACGGATTACAGTATAGAACAGCAAAGCCAATTCAAGGTAATCTGTGGAACATGACTGGTTTAAAAGTTTAAATGGTGTATACTGAGGTGACAGAATCCCTTTAATAAATACATTTCTAAATGATAAAAACCTGGTAAAAATATATTTTGGACACAGATTTTTTCAATATTTCATCTTTTTCAGAATTATTTTTATAATGGAAACTCAGAAATAGTTTATAACTCCGCTATGTTACTATTGGGAAAATTCTTCACATCTACAAGGACACTTTATTTTGGCTTTAACCTTTCATTAAAGAAATCGTAAGGGATTCATGTGAGAAGCCAAAGCCATTCAGAAGAGGTAATATTCTGAGCCAACCAGGAGAACAGCCCTTAAACTATTAAGATCCGGACATGTGGAAATCATAGCGCTTGTCTCATCCCTTTAAAGAGCTGTCACAGGACATTCTTCTTTAAAGAGGACCTTTCATCACCCTAACAAATGTAAACTAAGTACACATACATGGAGAGCGGCGCCCAGGGATCTCCCTGCACTTACTATTATCCCTGGGCGCCGCTCCGTTCTGCCGGTATAGGCTCCGGTAACTTCAGCTCTGCGTCTCAACTGGGAGGAGCCTGCCCTTGTTCTCCTGGGCGTCTCCTTCTCCCAGGCTGTAGCGCTGACCAACCGCAGCGCTCAGCTCATAGCCTGGGAGGTTTTCTTCTCCCAGGCTATGAGCTGAGCGCTGCGGTTGGTCAGCGCTACAGCCTGGGAGAAGGAGACGCCCAGGAGAACAAGGGCAGGCTCCTCCCAGTTGAGACGCAGAGCTGAAGTCACCGGAGGACATACCGGGAGAACGGAGCGGCGCCCAGGGATAATAGTAAGTGCAGGGAAATCCCTGGGCGCTGCTCTCCATGTATGTATACTTAGTTTACATTTGTTAGGGTGATGAAAGGTCCTCTTTAAAGGAGTTTTCTGAGTATTTTGCACTGATCGGTGAGGGACTGACACCTGGGACCCCAGCCGATCACCTGTTTGAGAAGGCACCAGCCCTCTCCCTGCTGACCAAGCACAGCGCCGTACATGGTATAGCGGCTTTACTTGGTATCGCAGCTCAGCCCCATTCACTTCAACGAGGCAGAGCTGTGGCTAGGCCATGTGTCCGATGAACATGTCATCGCTGGCCTAAGAAAAGCTGCGAACAGACTGCAGCACTCACTGGAGCGCCGGTGCCTTCTCAAACAGCTGATCGGCCGGGGTCCCGGGTGTCAGACCTTCACTAATCAGACACTGATGATCTTTCCCGAGGATAGGTCATCAGTTCTACAGTCTCGGAAAAACCCTTAAAAAAAAGTCTTGTCACCTCACAATTCTTAAAAGCCTGCAGTGAATGAGAAATAATAATTCTGAAGCTATTCCTCTGTTACGTCATCTGGAAATCTATGAATACATTGACAGCTGGGTGTTACCATTGCCTTGTCAAAGGGCTTTGTCCCTACATAGTCTGATCACTGACTGAGTCTGAGGAGACAAAACCTCAATCAGTAACATCCAGTTGTCAATATATCCATACATTTCTAGGAGGAACAATAAAGGAATGGCACGGCATGAACTTATGAAAAAAGATCCTTGAGAATTTCATGAAGAATACAAGTATTTACTTAAAGGGCTTTTCTGATATTTTTATACTGATGATCTATCCTCTGTATAGGTCACCAGTATCTGATCGGTGGGGGCCCAACAGCTATTCAGCTGTTTAAAAAGGCATCAGTGCTCCTGTGAGTGCTGCGGCCTTCTCCTTGCTTTTTGTAGGCCAGTTCATATGTCTTATGGCCTAGGAGTGGCTCAGCCTCATTGAAGTGAATGGGGCTGAGCGCAATACCAAGGACAGCCGCTATACAATGTGCGGCACTATGCTCGGTTAGCGGCGAGAAGGTTGGACCCCCACCGATCAGATACTGATGAGCTCTACTGAGGATAGGTTGCACACAAAAAAAATCACAGAAAACCCTTTTAAATTGACCTAGAGTAGATTGATAAATGCATATATAAACACTGTGGTTCAAAAACAGGAACCTGTGCTGACTAATTGGATCAGTTCCTATATCTCTTTGGAGGAGATCAAAGAAAAAAGACTCACCCTACAACTTGAAAGGCAAGTGCATTTTAGTGTGCCTTATAATAATAGAGTATTGTTTGATACTCAATTAGTCAGCGCGGGTTAGCGTTTTTGAACTATTTATATATGCATATTATAGGGGGTATTGGCAGTCTACCCAGTTATTTGTGCACCCAGCAGCGACAACATTGAATCTTGGTTCTCGAGCAAGGCAACGCCGGGCTCATCCAACTCTGCGTAGTTTGAATACATTTTTAGATTGATATATGTTTTGGGGGGATTTTAAATCTTTGCCGTTTCTGTTCTTCGAAGTCCAGTAGGTGGTCCTAGCATTGATTGTATGACTGTGCATAGAGATAGCTGTCAATTACTGGCCCCCTAAACCAGAATGTGCAGGGAGTAATATGGATAAAATGCAAGTTACACCGATTTTTATTTTTATTTATAACATGCTGCCCACAGATAAGACTCCATTTACAAGATGACAGGAAATATGTCACCAAAAATGTTATCTGCCAGGTAGCGACACATATTCTTTTATTCTAATCTGTTTTTATTTTCTGATTTCAGATTTATTTATTCTATTTCCTGAACATTATTATGGGGGCGGCTGTCTTGTCTGAGATGTTCCTAACAGCGTTTAAAAAAGCATTGTAAAAATTGCTTTACGGCAGTCACATGGTCCATAGACACAATGGTCAGGAGAAGACCTCATTGACTTCTATGTGACAGTTTTCTGGGCATGCTCTGTGATCTGTGCAGAGGCCATTGTACAAGGAAGGAGTAGATAAGCTCTGACAATCACCTATTGAGAATCTATACACAGAGGTGATATCATTACAGGCAGGATTAGAATAATATATAACTGCAGTAAAGTAATCTGTACAAACCAAGAAGTTGCGCCTATTATTAGGCACTGTGGCCAGTGCGAAAACTGCAGGATTTTATGTTTTTTGTTTAAATATAGATATTGACATGGACAATAAAAAACAACATCATCAAAAATTCTTTAAAATATGTTAAACATAAAAACATGATTTAAACAGTAGGTCATTTTCTGATGACACATTCCCTTGAAGGCATCCCTACTTCCATTGTATCTTTAGGGTCCAGTCAAAGGTGTATGCTATATGCCAAACAGAGAGATTACTCAGCACTCAAAGCATAGTAGTACCCTTAGGTACCATCTGAGTAAGATATCTACTTAATTCCCTGGTTTAAAGGAGACTGTCCCGTCACAAGCGCCCTTGCAATGATTAAGCCAAGAAGTGCACCATGCATAAAAAGCTATTTATTATTTCTCGTTACTTATACAATATAGTGCCAAATTATTCCTCCTCTTTCAAGGGAACGCATAATCTTACAATGGTCATTTGTGTACTCAGAAGAAACCTATACAAACACATAGAGAACATCATGTATTCCTTGGTCAAACTCAAACACATTTTGAAGATCAGTTTGTTGGAAAACATCATTATGAATCTCTGACCCTTTTAGAGAGGTTGCCCGACACTGTAAAATCTGGAGAACAGCCAGGCTTATAAAACTAACAAATAAGCTGAACTTACTTGTTAAAGTTCCCCGTGGTCCAGTGCAGCAGGTTCAGTCCCCAGGGCTTCCACTGTCTATCAGCCTGGAAGTGATGATGTCATGTCCATTGTTCCCATGATCACTCATCCAATCACTTCCCTTTGAGGTCAGTGGCTGGCTGAACAGTCACATTAACAATGAATGTGACATCATCACTTCTGGAAGTCTAGGGGACTGTACCTGCAGCGCTGGATCAGAGGGACCTTTAGCAGGTGAGTTTAGCTTCTTTCTTTTTTCTTTTTATTAAAGAGGTTGTCTCTTCTTAGACATTGGTGGCATATCTTTAGGATATGCCACCAATGTCAGAAAGGTGTGGGTCCCACCTCCCACCTCTGGGACCCACACCTACAGTATCTCTAGAATGGGACCCCGTGGGAGCTGAGACCAGCTCCATTCATTTAGATGAGACTTCTGAAAATAGCTGAGCACTGGCTTGGATATCTTCGGCAGTCCCATAGAAGTGAATCGAGCAGTGGCCTCTGTTGCACAGTGTGCTTTCAGTTAATTTCTATAGGACTTCGTGCTTGTTTGACCGTTTTCAGAATTCCTACAGAAATTAATGGAAAGCATGCAGCGCTTGTGTGGTACGCTCTCCTTCACTTTTTAGTTGCATATTCTGAAGATATGTGTGGGTCTCAGAGGTGGGACCTACACCTATCTGACTTTGCTGGCATATCCTAGCGATATGCCATCAAAGTCTGAGATGACACAATCCCTTTAAGAATGGCTGCACTTTAATTTCTCATAAATAAGGAAGGATCAAATTCCCACCGCAGGCACTGTGTAACAGAGTTGGACTTCCTGTGGGGATCCAGAGTAATGGACCTCAAAGATCCTGCAGAAGACAAACACATTTGGAGCTCACCTTGAATGAACGAATCACTTCTCCTTATGAGTTGATTCACAAATGACCTACAGTGGCACAATGGCTACAGGGACTCTATGTGCTACTGTAATTGTTTTGTGTATAAAGCTCTGTTGCATGCATGAGGCCTGAAGCAACATGTTCTTCAATATTCTTGACCTTTTGTGAACAGCATCTAGGCCAAAGCCATCTTTTTCCCACTTGTATTCATTTTCCTTTAAGGCCCTGTCAGTTTTTTTTAGAGCACTCTCAGCTTTTTGCTCAGTATACCCTATAAGTATAGTTTTGCAACATAAAAGTTAGACTACATTTTAGGTGTTGTTTTCTCTCCTTTTTTGTAAATTATGCGCTGTTCAAATAAATAAATAATCTCAAAATGTCTCAGCTAATTTTGCAGAAGTAGCTGAGTAAAGCAAAAAAGTGCCTCATGACTTATTTAAGGGATTTAAGTAAAATTGTTTATAACATGGCCCATTACCGTATACTTTTATGAGATTTTTTCTTTTTGTCGCATAAGAATTTTTTGTTGGCTTCAGCTACTTTTCTCAGCTGGTTGTCACAGCTTATCTTCTGAGCTGTAAGATCTGTTGTCTGGCTTTTGCCCACATTGTTGAAACACTTGAGTTAAGTGCAGACATACTGTACTGTAATTGTCTCGCTTTCGCCTCTGCTGCTCATTTTAGAGTGTCTACATTACAAAGCTACAAAATGCTTACAACATTGGTGTAATATTGGCTACTGGGTGATAAATCATTGCAGATTTTTTATGCAACATTTTACATAGAACTCATTTCTGTATATTCATGATAAGAATAACTTATGTTTCAGGTCTTAATACAGATATTACAATAAAGAATTCAATCATAGCCCTGTGTTGTAATAGAGCATATGTCTGCGGGTTTCTCACTATTTTAGTGGTTTGGCAATCTTAAGGTTGTCAATTGCATTTGAAGTGTCCTGGAGCAAGGGTAATTTGCACTATGGACATTTGCTCTTATTGCTACTATGCAAAGCCATCAGCTGAATACTTTATTACATTTTGAAGGGTTAATGCGCTGTTATTATGCTATAGCTGCACTGCACTGTGGAAGAGGTTAATGCACAGCCATCTAACAATGAGGGACTTTATGACTTTCTACCTATTCAAAGTTTTCAAGGGAAAAAACAGACAAACTGACCTTCTGTCTGTCTGGTTTAGCTCTGTTGTTTATTTCTGAAGACTTGTTTATGTCTGGAAAAACTTCTTAAAGCTTCATTGCCATAGCCTTGCATTGAAGTTGTATACAAGTCTATGATTGACAGAAATTCTAACAGTATTTCTGTTTAGGCTATGCTTCTCCACTCCACCCCTCCCACTATGAGGTTCTAGATTAGCTAGCAGCCGGGAACAAGATGCGATATACGGTGACACTGCCTCAAATCAAACACACAACACCCGGTCCGTCAACAACGTAAAAATAGGCGGTGGGACACCCAGCAGGCCAGTCAGTCAAACTTTTTCTCTCGGTGGTGCTCAGCAACAGAACCGTCAGAAGGGTCATGCAAACTTCATCAACAAGAGGTAAAGAAGTGGGGCACTCATCCAGGACGATGTGTGAAAATTCGTTTATTCATCCAGGTAAAATGGAACAATACAATGGGTACGGGACGGGCGACCTCTGCGCAGGTGGTGAGCGGCGATGGCCATTTTGCGCGTAGACTCGCGCATTGTTTGCGGCCCGACCAAGCGCCCTGTACCCCTTGTATTGTTACATTTTACCTGGATGAATAAAGGAATTTTCACACATCGTCCTGGGTGAGTGCCGCACTTCTTTACCTCTTGTTGATGAAGTCTAGATTAGCTAGCAACTGTATATCAGGAGAGCAGTTGGAGCTCCTAGTTGTCTGTAGATAGGGACTAGTGCTTAGCAGGACAGACTTCGCCAGACTGTTTGAGTGACCAGATGCTGATATGGGAATACTCTGACACAGATTCTGGGTCACCAGCTCTGTGACCAGGGAGCCACCCGGATGATTGAGCCACAGAGCCTGGGCCACGAACCTTTGATCAGGAAGAAACCCCTCTGAGAGATAGAAGGCTAGCTCAGGCCTTTCCTCAGCATCAAACCCTCTTCTGCCAGGAAGGAGACTGAAGAAGCCAGCTGAGTGCCTTGCCTGTATTGTTTTGCACTTGAGTTCCTCCAGTAGAGAAGCACTTTTGTTTACTGCAAACCTCATATTATCCATTTTCTGTGTGCGACCAATTCAGTATGACCCCTACACCATTTTTGTGGTTCCTTACCCTTTGCATTGTAACATAGAAAGTTTAAAAAAATACATGTTCATTTACTTTGCTACCCTGTAGCGATTGCTTCAGTACATCCTACTACGCTACTACCCATCCTTGTCTAGTCTAAAACATAACTCATCCTAGCAGTTGAATATTTTGACCAGACCATTCCCTTACATTTCTCATAATTATCCAGAAGTAATCCGCCGTGCCTTGGAAAATCATTGCAGGAAAGGAATCCAATAAAATCTCTTGTGCGCATTAGCAATTTAAACAGGCCCTCTGAGACTAATGTGTGCTGTAAAATCGTAAAGTGGAGTTGTAAAATTGAGCATCTTAATATGTCACTTTACCTAATACAACATGTAAATGTAATATCCATTTTATTTTACACAAACTGTAATCTTGTAATATTTTGTGTCCTCCTAATTTCATTATGGTAGACTTTTCGTTAAAGGGGTTGACCACTTTCTGTTTACTGTTGATCAATGTGTATGCAAGATCACTATATGGAACTTACTAATGTAGCTTTTGTTGATATTCTGCACCATTATCTATATTTCAGAAGATATATCCCCTTGATGGCCAAGTCTTTTGTGCTGTCCATACAGAGGTCTTGTCCACAAAATGGCTGCTGATGGAGGGTCTTGGGACCAGGCACGTCACTTGGCCTCCTCCATTCAAATGCACTGCACTTGTACTGTCAGGAGTTTTGTGTCGGGACATAAATGGAGGAGGATGAGTGATGTGTCCAGTTACATGACCTCCATCAGTGGTCATCCTATGAACACGACCTCTGTGCGGACAAAATTTGTGGACTTCGATTCGCTTATCACTAGTCATCATCTTACAAACACAATGGTCAACAGTTGCCAGAAAAGGGGCCAACCCCTTTAAGGGATCTAGTATGGCTTGGATAATTTTTACACTCAGTAGATTGAATATGGCACATGTTCTCATCCGTATTTACATTGCGAAGGATCTCAATAGTGAAAAATAAAAGTAGCTGTGCAGACAAGACCTTAGCTAGTCAAAATCTTGAAGATAATGTAACATCAATGCCAGATGAACTGCAGTAACCCAGGGCGGCCATTACACGTTGAATGGAGCTGTGCTTCCTGTTCCATTCATAGTGCTAGTTCCAGCGCCAGAGGATGCAGGGAACAGCTGATTGGTAAGGGTGCTGGGTGCTGGACCCTCACCATTTAGATAATAATGACCCATCCTCTGGATAAGTCGTCAGTGTCAGGAGCCTGGAAAACCCCTTTAAGGATATGAGTGGAGTGAGATTTTAGTTAAATGGTGCGAAAAATGTAAGTTTATTAGCTGTTTAGCTTTATGACTGCCTCCAAGTCTCCTAAAAAAAAAAAACCTGCATTTTCCATCCCACTGCTTTTCAATGCATCTGCAATGTGCTTCCCCCCTACTTTGCAATCTTTTAAGAGCATGCATCTTTATTTTGCATTGGGGAACATTTCCGTACCCAGATATTCAATGTGGATGCATATGACCAGGGTTTAATACAATGGAAATGACTTTAGTTTGACTGCTACTAAAATGGTATCTGCTTCATTAAGTTAATTTCTCCTCAATAGAAAAAAAAAAAAAGTTTTAATTATTTTTGTGCCCACACAAGATCATAAGGCATTTTTGCGCATCTCTGCAGAAGTGACACTAGGTGAGGAATTACAGCCGGTAGGACAAGCTTTCCTCTTCCCTGCTTTCTGGTCAGATATCTTTCACAGGCTGTTAGAATTTCCTGATCCATGCTAACAGCAGAATGAGTTTCACGTACGACTGGTGAGTCGCAGCATGCCTCCCCGTGGAGAGATGGCCTTCTCACCCATCGTTTTCTATCCAAACAAAGGCAATCTTGGTCTGCTCTCCTCTTACAGCTTCAAGGTCTTGGTACCAAAAGGAAAGCCCGGGCAAGAGAAAACAGAATCTTATTGAAGAAGTAAAGCTTTGCAGTACTAAGATTAAGCAAAAATTTTAGAACAGAAATTTATTTTATGTGAAACTGTGATGAATAATTAGTAACAGATATTACTGGCTTTCTTTGTCATTCCCAGTGACCCTATTGTCCACTAGGAGATGGTGGGGTCTAGTCTGTGTCTTCCTGCTACAGGCATGTCAGCAATTTGCACGCTCTGTGCTTTAGTCTTTTAGGCCCCTTAGGCCCCTTTCACACGAGCGAGATTTCCTTGCGGGTGCAATGCGTAATATGAATGTATTGCGCCCACACGGAATCTGGACCCATTGATTTAAATGGGTCTGTGTACTTGAGCGGTGGTTTTCACGCATCACTTTTGCGTTGCGTGAAAATCGCAGCATGTTCTATGTTCTGCGATTTTCATGCAACGCTGGCCCCATAGAAGTGAATGCGGATGCAATTTTCACGGATGGTTGCTAAGAGATGTCGTTTGTACATCGCGATAACCTACGCGATAAACACTGAACAACTGAACGCGATCGCAAACAAAACTGAATGACTTTGTTTGCGAAATCGCGCAGTTTTCACTGACCGCATCTGCAACACATCTGGACATAATCCGGACACGCTCGTCTGCAAGGGGCTTTTTTTGGACCATTTTAAAAATATTTGAAATAAAAAATGTATAGTTTTATTCAAGACCCGAGTGCTGGACCCACTACTTTGTTTCTACAGTGGATTTCCTTCTCCTAAGGATCCGTGCACCGAGGACTGGCAAAGGCGGTGAACTGAATGCATTTTTTTTTTTGTGTAGAGAAAAGATGGGGACCATAAAAAAGTTAAAAAATTAGACTCCCTGGCACACTGATAAACGGCATCGGTCAGCAGATTTCTACCTATGACACTGGCTGACCTGTTACATGTGCTTTTGGCAGCTGAAGGCATCTGTGTTGGTCCCATGTTCATATGTACCCGCGTTGCTGACAAAATTGAAGTTTTAATATATGCAAATGAGCATCTATAAGCAACGGGGGCGTTACCATTACACCCAGAGGCTCTGCTCTCTCCGCAACTGTTGTGTCCTCTACAGTTTGATTGAAATGGCCATGCGTGGTCACATTTACACTGCCTGGTTTGCACTGGTTTTTCACCATCCATGACTTCTCCATCACTCCATACACCGAATGAGCGAGCTGTACAGAGATCAGGAAGCCGTGGTGCCTCTTCCTGCTCCGCTCCCAGCGGTCATGTGATCACCAGGGCCTGTAGTCTAGGGACCTGGCTGGGTCTTATCAATCCCAGATCACCTCTGCAGTAAGGTTGTACAGCAATGTTCAACCTCTCTGGAGGCTGTATTCTCCTGGAACTACTATGTTAGCCCTGGTTACATGAGAAATCAGCAATAAAAAAGAATAAATTTAAGTGTTCCCCATAAGTCTTCTATGGGGGCACAAAGTGTAAAATTAAAAAAATAAAGATAAAAAAAAATAATTTTTTTTTAAAAACGCCCCACTCTGCAAAGAAAGTTTCTAACCACACCCCTGGCAGCCACAAACCATAAATCCCATATATCAAAACAAACGTTATGGAAAGGGAGAAAACAAAAAATAAATTAGTTGCATGCCATGCTATAAAAATGTGGAAAACTAGAAGACATCTTTCCCCTTTTTTACATTTTTCTTTTTTATAAAACAGAAAAAATTGCTGAAAATGACAAAAACAAAACCCCATGTGTCACTGAAAAAAAAGGACCAAAAATTATTTACATAACTGAATAACAATGTGTAAATTGTTGTGGCTTTCAAAGATACATATACAGAAAAAAGAAAAAAGAAAATGAGCCTGGTCAGGAAGGAGGGATGGGTAAATGTCCTGGTCAGGAAGTTGTTAAAATTATCTGAGAAAATATTTTTTTCAAAACACTGGACTGATGTGTATCATTCCCTCAGAACAATGCAATAATTTGTCTGAACCCCCACTGCCACAGAAGAAAAAATGCGGAATTCCAAATATTATTCTGAAATGATACTGATTATTTATTTGAAAACATACTGGGCCTGTCACAGATCAAAAGCTGCGGTAATATCGCGATATGCGGTAGAAAAATACTGCAGTGCACATGCTGGTGTGTGCTCTTTGTCTTCTGCAGATTACAAAGATTAAAAATCCTCACTAAAAAAGCAAACAGAGAAAGCAAAGTAGTAAAAGCAAACACCTTCTACAGTCTGCTGCACTGCCCTGGCATTGACTGAGCAGGGTTCTTTTTAGGTCCCTTTTTTTGACAAGTTGGTGCCAGTGGAAACTTTTGTCAAATACTGTATCGCAGGATCTCATACAAATCTCCAGATTTGCTATTCATTTTCTATATTTACCGTTTATGTAATACTTAGGCTGAGTTCACATGACCATTTAGCGTTCTTCTGATCCGTCAGAGGAAAAGAGAGAAAAATAGAAAGCAGGATCCTGTAGAAAACCGGATCCTGTTGAATCAGTTGTCATCCCTTTGAGCCATTTCCATCAGAGGTCGGTTTTTTTAGACGGGGAAAAAAATTTCTGTGTGCAGGAACTTTTTTCCATCAAAAAAAAAGATCTCAGTTGGAAATAGCTCAAACGGATGACAACTGATGCAACAGGATCAGTTTTTTTACAGGATCCTGATTTTTTTTTCTCTTCTTCTGATGGATCAGAAGAACGGAAAGCTAAACGTTGATGTGACCTCAGCCTTGGAGCTCATGCACACGGCCGTTACGGTATTGCGGCCCGCAAACAGCGGGTCCGCAATACACGGGCACCGGCCTTGTGCATGAGGCCTTATACTAAGCCTCACAAACAAAAATCCATCGACAATTTCATCCAGACTTTTCAGCACCCCTTAGGCCGCACAATGTTCTTCAAGTATAACGTCTTGTTTAGTCTCATAAACCCCTGAGGTTATTACCTGGCATTCTCTTATGTTGCTTTTTCCTCTCCATCAGACGCCGCTCCCTCCAAAACCATATAGCCGAAATAGATTGCAACTGCGTCTTTATTGTGAAATATTTCTATGGTGATTAATGGCAGAGATATGACAGGGAAGAAGAAGACATTAACTTGCCTTTCACACCCCACGTCTTCTCAGCCACTCTGCAGAAAGTCAGAGACCTTTTTCTTTGACACTACCGGGTCAAGGGTCGCCGCACATCGGGAGCTGGTAGTTGTGTAATTTGAAATATAAGAAATGTCACTCTATAAACTGAATGTCTTTTTTTTTTATTATTAAGTCGGCTGTAAATAAAGCAGTAAAACGGAAAATGGCTGAGATGGGATGTACGCGTGCTCTCCATATATCACTCTTTTTATATGCTTTTCACTGTATAGTAGCGATAAAATAAGAAATAAATATGGTTTCTAACTCAAAAAGGTAGCGCTCCCCAAGCAGTCATTTTTTTTTCTGCCTTCAAACGTGTAGTATTCTGTAAAGCTCGACTCATTTTTGTTCAGCATTTTAAGCTTCAACAAAAGAAATCCATCTTCTCCTGTTAAGAGCCATATTTTATGACATGATTAGATAAAGGCTTGGGCTATGCTGCGTAGTAAATGAATGACTTTCATGTGAGGGTTCAGAATTGTGTGCCATCACTTTCATATTTATTGCATTGTACGGTACAGTAACAGACACAATACTGACTGTTTAGAATTCATTTCTTAGTTTTCTCACTTATTTTTTTATGTATTTTCGGGGGGACTGTCCATAGACCCTACAGGGATATTTCCTGGTGGGCTGATGCCCGCCTCAGGCCATCTCACTGTTACCACAATTCAAAAGCAATGTCTAACTTTCGTTAACTGATTTTCAGTAATTTTGTATTTATTTAGTTTCAAGTTATTTCAGTGACTAGTGATGAGCGAATTATTCAAAAGTTCGATACGGCTGCCTGACCATATTTAGCAAAAAAATTTGCTTAGTGACGAATTACTTCGTCACAAAGCGCATTTCTTTGTATGTGCTCCACATCTGAAGATCTGGTGTGAAATCTTGGCGTGGTGATGTCATACGGGATTTCGCGCGAGACCTTCAAGCAAGATGGAGCGGCCGGCACGTCACAAGCAAATGGATCAGGTTAGTCGTTTTTTTTAACACTATTTCAGGTTAAATTGATTCGCTACCGGGGAGCATGAGGAAATTCGGCTTTGTGGCGAATTGAATTTAATCGAAAATTCGCTCAACGCTATCTGTGACCATTGTTTTTGTAACTTTAATGGAAGGATATCAACAATGTATGTACCTGCCCGACAGCTGCAGATAACCTCCTGAATTCAATTGTATGGCTGTCCTCAGGATGGTGATGCACTTGAATACTTCAATGGGGCATGAAAGCCAATGGCCCTCTGCCCTGCTGTACACCCTCACAGGCTGCTAAAGGAGGCACTGCACAAAGGGCGCAGAGACACAGCCGTCTCAGGCTGGAAGAGGCCTGTGGTCTGCACCAGAGATGACGACTTGGAATCTTAACTCTGATACTAACCAATCAGTGCTGCCTGTGTCAAACTTTGCAGGGACACACCCCAAACTGGTAACACCTATCTGGACTTTTACTGCAAAAGCAATTCGTTCATAAATTATGTCTAGCAGGAATAATGAAGGAATGGCACAACACAGAATCATAGGAATAGATGCTCCAAAACCGTAATTACATGGGGAATGCAAGTAGTTGCTAAAACAGACATGTCAGGAGAGGGGACAGGTCCCCTTTAAACCTTCAGTCATTTGTCAATCCCTACATTACAGCACCTTCTACTGGAACCAGTTGGTAAATGACCAGTACTGTCCGCAAAACAGACAACTAAGATGTTAGTTGGTGATGAGCGAATTGAAGTTCACAAAGTCGACTTCAATCCGAATTTCAGGATAAATTCAATTCACCGCAAAGCTTAATTTCCTTGTGATTTAAGGTAGCGAACTGATTTAACCCGAAATAGTGTAAAAAATAAAAAATTAATACTTACCTGATCAATTTGCTCCCGACGGGCGGGCCACTGCCATCTTGCTTGAAGATCTCGGGTGAAATCCCACGTGTGGTGACCATACCTTCAAGCAAGATGGTGGCGGACGGCCCGTTGCGAGCAAATTGATTGGGTAAGTATGATTTTTAAATTTTTTAAAGTTACTTAATATCAGATGCCGTGATCAGCTATGAACGTATCATCTGAGGGGTACAATGACTGGAGGTGGCTAAATCTCCGCTCCCTGTCCCCGAAGCCACTACTTATGAAGAAGTAATTTGTCACAAAGCGTTTTTTTGTTTTTTTTTTGTCAAATTCGGCGAAGCAGCCGAAACAAACTTTTGAATACTTTGCTGATCACTAATGTTAGTCATTTGTATGCCTTATGCCAAAAGTTAAGATTTTATTTCTAAACCATCAGTGCAAGATTATTAAATAAAGTGTTCTCCCACGGCGATTCTTTTTAATCAAACTACTGTTAACAATGAAGACTTCTCAATATTTATCCCTACTTCCCATACCTACAAAATTCAATATACAAATGAAGCAGAGCCGAATTCCGAGTTGTATTACAGGAATGTTTCGAACAAGTTCTTTTAATTGTACAGCAGGGTTTAATGTAAAAGGATGGGTATGACAATGGCAAAACATGGCTGCCTGTCATCTTCTCTGAATTAGTTATTTCTCCTGCCCTTAGTTCTCTCAGAAGCTCAGGGATAAAAACGAATCTATAAAATAAGCCATATAGGCAATAACCCATGAGCAGTATTGGCAGTTACTTGATCAAACAACAGATAACCTCACATTTGCATACGTCTCAAAAATATTGCCAGTGGCAGATGGTGAGCCGCTATTAACAGATGAAATTATGCAACTTTCTTTTGACTATGGTCAGGCTTATGTCGGCCACAGCCAGGCTTTATTCCCAGCCAATGTTCATTAGCAGCAGCTCCATGCAGTGATTGATGCAGTCACAAACCTTGCATAAACATAAGAAGAAAGATTTCGGCAATCTAGGCAATTAGAATAATTGTGCCAAATGTAGCAAATGCCACATGTTGTTTGTTAAATTTGATGCATCTTTAAACAGGACACTTTCTATGTTACTCCACTTTTATACTACTCTTCTTCTGGAGTGAAATTGCACATTGTCTTGCAAAATGCAAAATGTTGCAAATAAGTCCATAAAGTTGTAAATAGAGTTGTTGAGCAAATCGAAGTCGACGAAGTGGACTTCGATCCGAATTTCAGGGAAAATTTGATTCTCTGCAAATCCGAATTTCCTCTTGCTGTGTGGTAGTGAATCGATTTTCCCTTAAATGGTTAAAAAATTATAATAATAATAATAATACTTACCTCATCTATTTGCTCGCGACGGGCTGGCCATTGTCATCTTGATTGAAGATCTGACACAAAAACCCATGTGTCGCCGCGCCAACCGAGATGATGACATCATCATGATTTCGCGCCAGATCTTCAGTCAAGATGGCAGAGGCCGGCCCATCGCGAGCAAATGGAGGAGGTAAATGTGATGTAATGTTTTTGTAAAATTCTGCGAAGCAGCCGAATCGAATTTTGGAATAATTTGCACATCCCTAGTTGTAAAGTCCACTTTTGAAACTTTTTGAAGCCAGAATTGTGGAGTGCTGAGCTTGATAAATTCTCCCTCCCATGTCCCCTTATATATGCTGTTAGTCTATTCTCAGGGCAGGTGTCTGTTTTTGGTGCTCCTCAGCCTTAGGCCTCATGCACACGAACGTTTATTTTATCAGTTTATGTTCCTTTTTTGCATTCCTTATACGGTCCGTATACGGAACCATTCATTTCAATGGGTCCGCAAAAAAGTGGAAGGAACTCCGTATGCCTTCCGTTTCCGTATTTTCTTGTTCCATTCCGTTCAAAGATAAAATATGTCCTATTATTGTCCGCATAACGGACAAGGATAGTATTGTTCTATCAGGGGCCAGCTGTTCCGTTCCGGATGGACCGCAAAACACTGAAAAAGCCATACGGTCGTGTGCAATAGGCCTTACAATTCGAACATGTATGCATTTTAATTATTTAATTGCATATTCTGTGGGCACAATTAGTTAGCGTTAAAGGAGTATTACGTTTTTTCATTTTTTAGCAGTCACTTACTAATATTAATTGTGTCTGTAAATCTGTAAAGCCCTGTTTTTCTGCAATCCACTGTGGTCACATTTTCTGCTATGTTGGTTCCCTGTCCTGTTGACATCACGTCTACATCTGAGGACTGGCAAGGATTGTACAGTAACTGCATCAGTAACCTTGCCTCTGAGACTGGTGTTCTGCTCATTCTCCTGGTCCCCGCGCTGTAGACGTGATGTCAGCAATGATATTGTGTCTTAGGGCAGGGTTTTTTCAGGAGGGCTTCAAGCAGGCTTGGACCTGTGATGTTCGAGCTGCGAAGGGGAGCCAGAGACCTGATGCTCCTGACAGCGCAATTACACTGGAGGCGTCAAAATGTACCCAGATCATCATCATCTGACTTATATAATGCAGTAAGGTTGAATGCTGGAATTAGTTATTTTTTTGTGTAACTGGAAAACCTCTATAAGGGTACATTTACACGTACATTCTCACAGTAAAAAACGGCTGTTTTCAGAACCATTGCAGTCTATGGGGCTATTCACATGGCCATTTTTTATGTACAGTGAATAGTGGCCATCAAAAAATAGTACACCCATCAAATGGGCATTAAAAAGGGGTACATGAGAGGGGAGGAAGGCAGGAAGTTAAAAAAATAAAATAGTTTGCCCCAAGCAGTTCCTGGAACAGTTATTGTGAACTATAGGCAGCAGGACCTGCGCTCCCAGCGTCGTGATGTCATGTTATCACACTGGGATCGTCAGGTCCTCCTGCCTCCATTGCGGAGCGAGTAACCCCCGGACTGCCTGTGGCAAAGTGAGTATTTTTTTTTATTATTTGCTGCCACTATAGTGGGTGGGGGATGTGGGGCCTGGAGGCATTATATATATGGGGTCATTTTATATAAAGGGGCACTTATGGAGGGACAATATATCTACAGAAGGCATTGTGGGTTGGCATTATATATACTGAGGCCACTATGGGGGCCATTATAGACACTGGGAGCAATACAGGGCCGTTATAGATACTGTGGGAATTATGATGTACAATATTTAGGCCTCGTCCACATCGTCCACCTCGTCCACCGTGTCAGTTTCACGTCAGTGGAAAAAAAGCATCCATGTTTCATCCATGAAGATGTCCATGAAGCATCCGTGTTTGGTCCATGTGTCCATTTTTTACCGTCCGGTTGTCATCCGTATTTCAAGGACTCTGCTCAGCTGTGAGTCTTCAGTGAAAAACGGATGCCATCCATTTTGAGTCTGATATTTTCACGGACCCACAGACTTTAATAGGCAAGTTTGGTCCGCATTACGGACCAAAGTAGTGCATGTCTCTGTGATTTGTTTTACTTACCCATGTGAAAAGACAAATTAAAGTAAATGGGTACATGTGCTGCCCGTGGAAAATGCGGACAGCACACGTCAGTGAATGGAAATGCGAACAAGGCCTTATACTCAGGGCCCAGTGGGGGGCATAATATATACTAATAGCACTTCAGGGGTTGGGGTCTTAAAAAAAAGGCAATTAAATTAATTAATTTAAAGGCTGTTAAAAATGAATGCAAAACAGATGGCAAAGAGACGTTAAAAACGGATAGATAGCGAGAAAATGTATGCACACACAAATGCAGAACGACAATGAAAAACTAACAGCTGTTTTATTTCACCGTCTTGTAAATGTTCCCTTAATATTTTAATGCTGCCATTCAGTGCCCAAAAAATATGACTATTATCATTCATTATACCACTATATACCGACATTTTATAAATCATCTACAGACAGTGCACCCCTGTATTATACTAATTCAACCATATAGTGTACAAATAATACCTTCATACACTATGCAAACAATATACCACCATACATTTTTTTTATGCACTTATGTGGAACTGCTATATTCCTTAGCGCTTTACAGACATTGGCATTACTCTGTCTCCAATGGGGCTCACAATCTAAGGTCCCTATCAGTATGTCTTTGGAGCGTGGGAGGCAACATGGGGAGAACATACAAACTCCATGCAGATGTTGTCCTTGGTCAAATTTGTACCTAGGACCCCAGCGCTGCAAGGGACCAGTGCTAACCACTGAGCCACTGTGTTGCCTGATGGTCAGGACAGGTTCATGGATGGCATAGTACCAGCAGTGATTATTATTAGCGTCACTCTCACCTATAGATAGAACGCCAATAGACACTGCAGACCTTTAGCTTGAAGGCAAGCTGTGGACCTCCTTGCTGCTCTAGGCCCTTGGTACTGACTCAATGCCAAATGGTAGGTCTTCTCCTGCTCACAGGGATGTAGCAGAGATGTGGATGGGGAGCTCACGTTGTAGAGCTGATTTAATTGCCCCGAATGCCTGTAAATAGCACTGGGCTCGAGTCGCTAACTATCAAAATAGTGTCTCTGCTGGGTCAAAAAAATCAATTTGTGACTCCTTGACCCTGAATTTTACATTCAATAGTCCTCTGTTGTATTTTATTATTGGTTGTATCATGCTGTCCTTGCTGTCACCTAGTGTACTAGAGGTTGCCCAAAGACTCCACACTACATGGTAGACTGAGTACGACATAAGCGTGAAATGAATTTGCAAAGTTCACAAATTTCATTTCAATAGTTCCATATATTCCATATATAACCAATTTCATATAAGTCAATCAGAAAATGCAATATTTTAATTATTTGCATCACATCAAATTGCATTCGTATTCTCAACATTCACGGCTCCTCATACTGTCTACCGGTTTCCATTCAGTTTTTTTCCTCTCAGTTCCGATCAGGAGAATATAGCTTACTAAGTTGCTCCAAAATTATAATAGGCTCTTTATATTAATGCATGGATTGCTGTGGAAATGAATGGCAAATAGAAATTCAATCAGCTCTTGAATGCCAGGGCCCATCAAGCAAAGATTTCTCGCACTACGCCAGAATTGTGCATTGCTGGCAGCTGATGCCGGTAGTCAGCATTGTGTAATGCAGGGGATCTCTAGCTAATCAATCCCACACAGATTGTTTTTAGATATATTATACAGAGCCTGGGACCCAATATACAAGAGCGGCATTTCTTATTCTCTTACCTGTTCAACTTCTCCAGAATGTGCCCGTGTGTAAGACGAAATGTTATGGATGGATTCACAGCTGATGGCATGCAAAGAATAGAGAATGCTGCAAAAATTTTGTTCCAAAGATCAGGGGCGTAACTATCATAGCGGCAGACCATGCAACAGCTATGGGGCCCAGGGCAAGTGGGGGCCCAGTCTTAGTTGGGATTATCTCCTATTGTTCTGGGGGTGAAAACTTGGTCAGGACTCTACCCTTTAAAGCAGGGGTCCTCAAACTACGGCCCGCGGGCCATATGCGCCCGCCGAGGAAACTGATCCGGCCCGCCAGGTGTTATTGCCGTTTCTCACGGCTCAACAGGGTGCCTTCACCTCCTCCTAGTGGAGGAGGTGGCGGAGCTGCCGCGGACGAAGAGAAGGACTGACAGTGTATAGTGGCTGAGCTCTGTCTGGTCCGCGGTACAAGAACTTTTGTTTCCTGTATCCTGTACCCAGCCAGACTGACAGGAAGTGCTCACTTAGTGTGGCCGGGTACAGGAAACAAATGCTCCTGTACCGCAGACCTCACAGAGCTCGGCCACGCTACACTAGCGGAGGTGGTGAGTAATGAATGACAGTGTGACAAGGTGATGAGGAAGGGGCGCTGAAAAAAAGAGTGACAAGAAGGGGGGGGGAGTGACAACGGAGGGGGGCTGAGAATGAGAGTGACAAGGGAGGGGGGCTGAGAAATGAGTGACAAGGGAGGTGGTCTAAGAAATGAGAGTGACAAGGGAGGGAGGGTCCTGAGAAATGAGAGTGACAAGGGAGGGCGGCTGAGAAATGAGAGTGACAAGGGAGGGAGTCAGGATCAGGCATACCAAACAGGTGTAAGTAATAACTGCACAGTACTGTACCAAGTCACTGCGTCCGCATGCACCATCGTACTGTCAAACCAGAAGTGACGAAAGGCAACTTCCGGACCTTCGCAGTACGCGAGACACGGTCAGGCAACCATACTGGAGAGGGGCAAGCCCTGCATAAACTGGGCACATGCGCACCAGGGTGGACGAGCCGCAAGAACTCCATTCAAGTAGCTGGCAAACATGCCCACAGTATATCTTTAGACTCCGTGGTATACGGACCTTAGGATGGTGTAACAAGGGGACATCCCCCATCACGGAGGTGAAGCCCCCTGTATTATCGGGCACCCTACTTCAAGTGACACACAGGATAACCCCGTGGTCACCAGGTTCGGGTGGCCGAGGAAATACCATCATTACGGTCCTAAACAAAACGGGAATCTCCGCATATTGCTACTTTGGAGACAAAATTGGCTCATATATAGTTCCATGGTGCCCAATGTATTACTAACACAATGCCAACATTATGTACCAATGAGACGCTACGTAATAGTGCAGCTGGACGTGCAGCTTAAAGGGTTGAACTTCTTCACCCATTATGGCATGTCGTTCCCAATCTTCCCGTGTGTCCATTATAGTGAGAATCTATAAAAGAAAAAAACAAGAGTAAACGAACTGTACATAGATACATGTATCTTTCAACAATATTGTCTTATGTTCCATAATCATATTACTCACAGGAGAAAACATTTCTACATGAGGGCCATGGGCAGGTCTATCCTTACATATGAAAAACTGGATTATATTCCACATTGAGTCCATGGGGCTTCAACATATTCAAGGTAAATATCTAAAGGGCTTCCTTCTTTTTCAAAGACAGTACTCTGTTGCCACCTCGTCTAGGGTCTGGAACATGATCAATGATCCCGCACCTGAGGTCCCGTTCCGAGTGTCCCAACTCAGTAAAGTGTTTCGGAATGGGTAAATCCATCCGTTTTTTCCGAATTGAAAACCTATGATTATTTAATCTGGTTTTCAAATCGGTGGATGTTTCCCCAACATAAAGTAATTTACATGGACAAGAGAGAACATAGACTACATGGTTGGAATCACAGGTGAGATAGTATTTGATGGGATATGGTACATTAGTAGTTGGATGCATAAACTGTCTACCCTTACAGATATATCTGCAATTGACGCAACGTAGGCAGGGGAAACAACCCTGACTGCGTTGGGTCAAAAACCTCTGTGACCCTCCACGTGTAGAGCCTACATCTGCCCGGACTAATTGATCCTTAAGATTTCTGGATCTGCGGTAAGCAAACAGGGGGGGATTTTTGAACTCGTCGATACTCCTTAATCTCCCTAGGATGCCCCAATGTTTCCTAATGATGCGTTTTATGTTGGTACTTTGTTCACCAAAAGTGGAGATAAATGGGATCCTCTTCTGCGTTTGTTTTTTTTGATTTTATATTCAGTAGATCTTGTCGATCGAGGTCACGTACTTCCTTCAACTGGGTATCCAACAATCTGGATGGACACCCCCGTCGCTTAAATTTATCCACCATAAGGTCCAAAGTCTGATCCAAGACAGTCTGATCAGACGTGATTTTCTTAGCTCTTAAAAATTGGGAAAAGGGAAGATGTTTAGTCATATGTTTGGGATGGTTACTTTCAAATCTTGGTTTCGTAAATAACAGGGTAGACAATATATTATTATATAGTTTAACTGTGGTGTCCAAAAGCTGGATCTCATTCTGTGAGTAAACTAAGGTAAACTGTATATCCTTGTTAAAACCATTCAGGACAGACTGGAAATCCAACAATTCCGCAGGACTGCCAGTCCAAATGAGGAAGACATCGTCTATGTATCGCCACCACCGCAGCACATGTCTGAAGTGGTGGGACACAAAGACGAAGTCCTCCTCAAAACATCTCATGACAATATTCGCATAGATCGGTGCAGCATTAGACCCCATCGCCACTCCACGTTTTTGCTTATAAAATTTGTCCTGGAAAGGAAATAATTCTCATGGAGAACAATGTGTAGCAGTGAGATCACAAAATCGCAGGCAGACGCTGTTAGGGAGGACATCTCCAACATGTGTCTTATTGATTGTATCCCCAGGTCAGGGTCGATGGAGGTGTATAGTGAAACAATCAGAACCACCAAACCTATAAACCACCTCACAAAAAACCTCGGATGTCGCATAATATAGCCACCAAAGAATGACAACCCGGTATCAATTAAATAACAATATCTTTATTATAATCACGATAAATATTCATATTAAAAAGTCAATAGTAATTCTCAACAAATTACAGCGGTAAAAAATGGGATCCAATATGACAGCAAAACAGACAACACCACCCCCACATGAACGGTATACAAAAGACTGTGTTCAAAAACTGACACGGTGTTATCTAAGGGTAGTAAACCCGCCTCAGTACCCAAGTAAATATGCCTCAGGGAAAAACCCCTATGTAACCAATTGGGAACCGAGGATCGGTTGAAGGAGCAAGGGCATGTGCTCTAGGCCTCAATATGACACAGTCCAAAACCGGACTGCCAGAGCTGACTTAGCTCCATTATAAAGCTGTAATAGCCGGGCGATAGAGCACATACACCAAATGCTAACAAGCCAGAAACATACAGTAAAACACTGAATAACCAGAGTTATAAAAGTTACCAACATGTGGAAGGCGGTGTCGCAAGCCCCAACGCGCGTTCGCCCTAGGCTTCTTCCTGGGGCGTAGCTTGTTAGGGACACATGAGCCCTTTAAATACCCAGCAGCATATATCCATCCAATCATAAAGCGTCTCACATCCTCTATTAGTCCTATCCTCAAGCTTCTTACTCTCACACTCCCGCCCGCACTCTACCTTTTCCGGTAGCTTGTGATCATAACGGAGCGCAACCACTTCCGGGTATGCGCATAACAGTTAGCTACTAAGCGGCCGCCATCTTTAAACAGGGCAAGGTGCCCATTTGTATCCGTAGCCTCCAAAGGGCCAACACTGGGGTAAGTTTTAGTGTTAGATATTAAAATAAATGACGTGACGATGGTGCCACACAGTGAAGAGAGTGAGTGAAGTGAAACAAGTGAGATAAAAACAAAAAAAACAAAAAACCAAAGTGATCATGCATAGTAGGTGGAAGTGGAGTGGTGAAAAGCTATGATAAGATAAAACAAATAGGGCCCCTAAAGAGGAGGGGCAAGCATAATATACATTGTGTAAAAACACATTTCAGTGTAAAAGGTCTCCAGACCACCCTAGATTTAGGGAATATCAAGGTATTGTTATAAGTCAAACAAAAATATCATATTCACAGTGACCATCATATACAAAGTGTAAAAAAAAAAAAAAAAAAAAACACACCACCCGAATTCTTATGTTAAACTTTCTTTTCCCGTTATTTTCTTTTTTCTTTCTTTATCTTTTTAATCCCCTTTTGTTCACAGTGCTTGCAAATTGTTCATCAAGCTGCCCCTGCTGGATTTTGGAGGATGTTCACACCTATGATAGTCCTATTATAGCCCCTGCTGGATTATGGAGGATGTTCACACCTAGAATAGTCGGAAAGCAGGAGAGAGAAGGGCAAGAAAAAGGGGAACGAAGGAGTGGGATAAGAAGGAAAAAGGGGGGAGGGGGAAAGGGGGAGGGGAGAGGAGGAGGGGGGAAAGAAGAAGGAGAATAAAAACAAGTAAACAGGATAGTATGAAGAGATGGGAGGCGCAAAGACAAAAAGTGTATAAGTTAGTATAATATCAATTCACACACTTGGCCCCAACTGGGACCTCAGCTCATATGTACACAAACAACCCAATAAAAGCAGTTAAAACAAAAGTTGGGAGAATTCTTAATCAAGGAGAGGGACTTCTAAATAGATTATCTAACCGTTATTGCCTCATAGGAACGGGGCAAAGGAGTTCGTCTCATTCAGACCCTGAGGGACCAAGGTACCCAAGGTATAAATCCATCTTGTCTCTTTTTGAGCTAATAACCTTTTCCAATCACCCATGCGGGCCGATATAAAGACCCTGTCTATACCTCTAAATCTGAATTGCCTGGAGTCAGCATTGTGTGCCTCCAGGAAGTGTCTGGGGATGGACAACAAAGTATCGGTATCTTCTGCACTTTTGCGGCTTCAATGGCCAACACGTGTTCACGTATTCTACGTCTGAAAGGTCTTGAGGTCATGCCCACGTAGATCTTTTGACAAGGGCAAGTCGCCCAATAAATGACCCCAATAGTCGAGCAGGAGATTGTGTGTGTAATCGTAAAATTACGGGATTGTGTGCTGTTCCAAAAGGTTGTTACACGATCCACATTGCAACATGCTACACAATCCCCACACGGCTTACAGCCCCAAGCAGGGCCCCTTGACCCAAAGATTCGGCCAATGGCCGGTCCCGGGTAGTGACTCCTCACCAGAATATCTTTGATATTCTTACACCTTCGTGATGTGACTGAGGGAACATCACCAATCATCTCAAGACCCCACAATGCTACGAGAAACTTACCTTTAATCCCCTGGTGAGATTCACGGGGGAATTGGAGGAGGTGTTGATGAGGGGAGTAGATAGAGGGTGTATTACAGTAAAACAAATGTCATTTTTGCTTAATAAGGAATCTATTATTCCCACCTTCTATCTCCTCCCCAAGATTCATAAACACGCTACGTGTCCACCAGGACGACCTATAGGGGCGGGGATAAATGGGATTTGCGATCCAGTATGCAAGTACATTGACGCCTTTCTCCAGCCGTTGGTAGAAGTTTTACCCTCCTACTTGAAGGATACGACCGATGTGCTGAGGAACCTGGAGGATTTGCAATTGGAACCTGGTACAATTGTGGCAACATGTGATGTTGAATCACTTTACACATCGATTCGCCACGTAGATGGACTGGCAGCCGCTGAATTCTACTTGAGTATGTCGGATATATCTGTGGAACAACGTGAGTTTCTGTTGGAGCTCCTACAATTTGTTTTAACACATAACTTTTTCTTGTTTAGGGTGCGTTTTCCTACAGCGCCAGGGAACGGCGATGGGGCGTCTTGTGCGCCCGCGTACGCCAATTTGTTCCTTGGCCTGTGGGAGAGACGCATCTTCTCTCGGAGCCCCCTTGATGATCGAACAGGTCCTTTATTGGGGCCGTTACATAGATGACATCCTGATCATCTGGGGGCTCCGAGGGTGATTTGAGACTATTTATTGAGGGCCTTAATATTAACGAATTGAATATTAAACTCACCTCTAGGATCCACAGGAGTGAGATTGACTTCCTGGATATAAAATTGAAAGTGGAATCAGATGGACCGGATTTCAACGGACTTATACCGAAAAAATACGGCGGTTAATGCACTCCTGCACGCTTCTTCTTCACATCCCAAGAACATCATTAGGAATATCCCAGTGGGACAATTTTTGAGACTAAGAAGGTTGTGTTCAACAGAGAGAAGTTTTGAACAGAGATCGGAAGAGTTAAGTGATCGTTTTGAGACAGCGTGGTTATAAGGAGGGTGATATCCAGAGAGCGTATTATAGGGCGAAGACATCTAATCGGACCCAACTTTTACAGGCTGGAAGGAGGAAGATCGTGCCGAAGGAGAATGAGGACAAGGTGAGATTTATTACGGAGTACAACAGTGGTTATCAGAGAGTGAGACAAGCTCTCACTAAATACTGGGACATACTTACAGTTGACCCGAAACTACGGACAGTGATTGGTGATGTTCCCTCAGTCACATCACGAAGGTGTAAGAATATCAAAGATATTCTGGTGAGGAGTCACTACCGGGACCGGCCATTGGCCGAATCTTTGGGTCAAGGGGCCCTGCTTGGGGCTGTAAGCCGTGTGGGGATTGTGTAGCATGTTGCAATGTGGATCGTGTAACAACCTTTTGGAACAGCACACAATCCCGTAATTTTACGATTACACACACAATCTCCTGCTCGACTATTGGGGTCATTTATTGGGCGACTTGCCCTTGTCAAAAGATCTACGTGGGCATGACCTCAAGACCTTTCAGACGTAGAATACGTGAACACGTGTTGGCCATTGAAGCCGCAAAAGTGCAGAAGATACCGATACTTTGTTGTCCATCCCCAGACACTTCCTGGAGGCACACAATGCTGACTCCAGGCAATTCAGATTTAGAGGTATAGACAGGGTCTTTATATCGGCCCGCATGGGTGATTGGAAAAGGTTATTAGCTCAAAAAGAGACAAGATGGATTTATACCTTGGGTACCTTGGTCCCTCAGGGTCTGAATGAGACGAACTCCTTTGCCCCGTTCCTATGAGGCAATAACGGTTAGATAATCTATTTAGAAGTCCCTCTCCTTGATTAAGAATTCTCCCAACTTTTGTTTTAACTGCTTTTATTGGGTTGTTTGTGTACATATGAGCTGAGGTCCCAGTTGGGGCCAAGTGTGTGAATTGATATTATACTAACTTATACACTTTTTGTCTTTGCGCCTCCCATCTCTTCATACTATCCTGTTTACTTGTTTTTATTCTCCTTCTTCTTCCCCCCTCCTCTTCCCCCCTCCCCCTTTCCCCCTCCCCCTTTTTTCCTTCTTATCCCACTCCTTCGTTCCCCTTTTTTTCTTGCCCTCTCTCTCCTGCTTTCCGACTATTCTAGGTGTGAACATCCTCCATAATCCAGCAGGGGCTATAATAGGACTATCATAGGTGTGAACATCCTCCAAAATCCAGCAGGGGCAGCTTGATGAACAATTTGCAAGCACTGTGAACAAAAGGGGATTAAAAAGATAAAGAAAGAAAAAAGAAAATAACGGGAAAAGAAAGTTTAACATAAGAATTCGGGTGGTGTGTTTTTTTTTTTTTTTTTTTACACTTTGTATATGATGGTCACTGTGAATATGATATTTTTGTTTGACTTATAACAATACCTTGATATTCCCTAAATCTAGGGTGGTCTGGAGACCTTTTACACTGAAATGTGTTTTTACACAATGTATATTATGCTTGCCCCCTCCTCTTTAGGGGCCCTATTTGTTTTATCTTATCATAGCTTTTCACCACTCCACTTCCACCTACTATGCATGATCACTTTGGTTTTTGTTTTTTTTTGTTTTTATCTCACTTGTTTCACTTCACTCACTCTCTTCACTGTGTGGCACCATCGTCACGTCATTTATTTTAATATCTAACACTAAAACTTACCCCAGTGTTGGCCCTTTGGAGGCTACGGATACAAATGGGCACCTTGCCCTGTTTAAAGATGGCGGCCGCTTAGTAGCTAACTGTTATGCGCATACCCGGAAGTGGTTGCGCTCCGTTATGATCACAAGCTACCGGAAAAGGTAGAGTGCGGGCGGGAGTGTGAGAGTAAGAAGCTTGAGGATAGGACTAATAGAGGATGTGAGACGCTTTATGATTGGATGGATATATGCTGCTGGGTATTTAAAGGGCTCATGTGTCCCTAACAAGCTACGCCCCAGGAAGAAGCCTAGGGCGAAACGGCGTTGGGGCTTGCGACACCGCCTTCCACATGTTGGTAACTTTATAACTCTGGTTATTCAGTGTTTTACTGTATGTTTCTGGCTTGTTAGCATTTGGTGTATGTGCTCTATCGCCCGGCTATTACAGCTTTATAATGGAGCTAAGTCAGCTCTGGCAGTCCGGTTTTGGACTGTGTCATATTGAGGCCTAGAGCACATGCCCTTGCTCCTTCAACCGATCCTCGGTTCCCAATTGGTTACATAGGGGTTTTTCCCTGAGGCATATTTACTTGGGTACTGAGGCGGGTTTACTACCCTTAGATAACACCGTGTCAGTTTTTGAACACAGTCTTTTGTATACCGTTCATGTGGGGGTGGTGTTGTCTGTTTTGCTGTCATATTGGATCCCATTTTTTACCGCTGTAATTTGTTGAGAATTACTATTGACTTTTTAATATGAATATTTATCGTGATTATAATAAAGATATTGTTATTTAATTGATACCGGGTTGTCATTCTTTGGTGGCTGTATAGTGAAACAATGTCAAATGAGGCTAATACTGCCCCAGGATGGGCGCTAAGTTCAATGGCTTGAGAAAGGCTCTATTGTAGGGCCAAAACGTGGCTTGTACACCACATGGGTAAATACATTTTATTTTATCTTTTTCATGGGGAGTGCTGTCCATATTCTTCATTTTTATATATATATAAGCTAACTAACTAATGTAATGTGACACAGAAAAGCACAGAGCACAGCAATGACACTGCTGTCTCTCTCAGAACTGCAAAAAACTGTAGAAAATGGCTTCTCATTGGCCCCACAAGCAAGAAGCAGGGAGGGATTATCGGTCCAGAGGGAAAAAAATCTAGAATATTTGCGAATACGAATATATAGCACTATTTTCTAAATCTTTGCAATGTGAATATTCGCGCCCAACACATTATGAAAACTTCGATTCCGCTGTTTCGACAAATTTCACAAAGATATTTATTGATCGCGATGTACAGTGGAGGCCTTTCAGGGGTAAAAAATAAATAAATAAATAATGCTCATTTCGTCCGTTTGAGCGCAAAGAGGCCGCCGCTGCCATCTTGATTGAAGATCCCGCATGAAATCTCACATCATACGTCACCACGCATTTTGCGTGGGATCTGCAATCAAAAGGGCCGTGGCAGCCTCTTCATGTTCAAACTAATGAAGTATGTTTTTTTTTTACGCCATTTGAGGAAAAATTGATTTGTTACCACGAAGCACGAGGAAATTCGGCTTATCAAATCAAATTTTCCCTGAAATTTGGCTCAGAGTCCACTTCAGATACTTCAATTCGCTCAACCCTAAACCGGACAATAGTGTGAGCGCTACTATGATGACATAGTCGCATACTTACTTAGGTTGAAATAATACATGGTGTAGTAGAATACAGTTGTGTTCAAAATTATTCAACCCCCAATGCTGTAAAGGGTTTTAGGAATTTAGTGTACATTTGTCATTGTGTTCAGAATGAAATCTTACAAGAACTTTTTAAAGAACCAAATGCAACTAAAATGACATCAATTGTTTTTGTAATACAGTATTAAATGTTTTTTTTGTGATTTCTTCATTGACACAATTGTTTAACCCCTTAAAGACTACCACTCTTAAGTACAGAGGTTCATTCAAGTGTTTTCGATCAGGTATTGAAAACACCTGTGGATGTCAAGGAGCAGCAATCAAGCATAATAAGCACCAATTAGGCAGATTTAAAATGACTGTGATACTCAGCTCCTTCTAGACATTTACTGGTGTGTTTACAAACATGGTGAAGTCAAGAGAATGGTCCAGGAAGACAAGAGAAGAGGTGATTTCTCTTCACAGGAAGGGCAATGGCTATAAGAAGATTGCAAAGATGTTAAACATACCAAGAGACACCATAGGAAGCATCATTCACAAATTCAAGGCAAAGGGCACTGTTGAAACGCTACCTGGTCGTGGCAGAAAGAAGATGCTGACTTCGACTGCTGTGCGCTACCTGAAGCGCAAAGTGGAGAAAAGTCCCCGTGTGACTGCTGAGGAACTGAAAAAGATTTGTCAGATGCGGGTACTGAAGTTTCAGCTCAGACAATAAGGCGCACACTGCGTAATGAAGGCCTCCATGCCAGAACTCCCAGGCGCACCCCTTGCTGTCTCCAAAGAATAAGAAGAGTCGACTGCAGTATGCCAAAAGTCATGTGGACAAACCACAAAAGTTTTGGGATAGTGTTCTGTGGACTGATGAAACAAAATTAGAACTGTTTGGGCCCATGGATCAACGCTATGTTTGGAGGAGGAAGAACAAGGCCTATGAAGAAAAGAACACCTTGCCTACTGTGAAGCATGGCGGGGGTCAATCATGCTTTGGGGCTGTTTTGCTTCTACAGGTACAGGGAAGCTTCAGCGTGTGCAAGGTACCATGAATTCTCTTCAGTACCAGGAGATATTGGATGAAAATGTGATGCAGTCCGTCACAAACCTGAGGCTTGGGAGACGTTGGACCTTTCAACAGGACAATGATCCCAAGCATACCTCCAAGTCCACTAGAGCATGGTTGCAGATTAAAGGCTGGAACATTTTGAAGTGGCCATCGCAGTCACCAGACTTAAATCCGATTGAGAACCTCTGGTCGGACTTAAAGAAAGCAGTTGCAGCACGCAAGCCTTAGAATGTGACTGAACTGGAGGCTTTTGCCCATGAAGAATGGGCGAAGATACCCGTAGATCGCTGCAAGACACTTGTGTCACAAATATCTTCCTGTCCCAGAAATATGTGACTGATGTTTACAAAAAGTTCTGCTGCTTTATTTGAGAAGACCAGTCTGCCAAATAGTGTGCAATAGTAGGGGGTCCTACTACAGATTTTTCAATGGAGCCCAGGAGCTTTAAATGAAGCCTCCAGAAACAAGTGTTACGTGGCCATCAGTGCTGGTCTGAGGTACGCTGGGACCTCTAGCAACAGGACGGCAGTTTCTGACATTTTTTATTATTAATATGTATTATTAAAGCTCCATCGGTTCCATAGCGCTGTACATGAAACATAAAAAAGGTGTACTTAAGGGTACATGCACACAATGAGTATTATGCAGTTTTTCTATGCAGATTTTCATGCAGAAAATCCACAACATAGTACAGTACCCGCTAATTAGATGGGATTTTCTATGTCTCATTTACACAATGCACTTTTTTTTTACACATGATTTTCAGTGCAATGGAAACAGTGAGATCTGGGGAAAATTGTCTTCAAAATCCACCACAAAAATCCAGAAGTAAGGGTTCATTCAAAATGTGGGCACCGGCCGTGTGCTCACCACATCATGGAGGCAGACCCATTCACTTGAATGGGTTCTGCAATCTGGAAGGTCCGCAGTGCCGACGGATCACGGTAAGCCATTCAACTTGCAGAATCCGCACGGATGTTGCCCGTGCATTGCAGGCAGGAGCCCTAACACATACAGGTTTTGGTGCAGATTTGGTGCTAAAAGGCGAAAAAAACACAATAAAATCCACATGGAAAATCCACTTTGAGGGTACCTGTATATGAGAAAAGCAAGGCGTGGTTAAATAGAAGGAGCTAAAACGTAACTTTTACTCAAAGATACTTTAGAAAATAATCCCTTTATTAAGACTGATATACATTGGCATATGATAATGCCAAACATAAAAAAAAGTACTCAAAACACCAAGAAAATACCTTTTAAATGCAGAAAAAGTGCGCGGCAGCCATTTGTCCTACCTTACCGATGTTGACATTGGTGGTAGATGAGTGGGACCGGACGAGGTGGGCAGAGGAGCAGGAGAGAGGGGCCAAGGGTACAGTGATGAAATATAAGACCCTAGACGTCCCTATGATAAAAGGACTGCACTTGCCCCTATTGTCCTAACCACGGAGTAACCGCCCTGAAAAGAACGACCCCGTCCGGAACCTCTCCCTTCAAGAGTAATGGACCCTGTAAGCCCTAGTGCAGCTATACCCTACATGCACGTTTCATCAGGTAGAATCATCAGGGGAATATTGTACACAGGGAAAAACAGAATAAACCATATGATTAAGTTTAGTTATAAGTCACAAAAAGATAGTGGCCAGTAGTATAGAGGCCAGGGTCAGAAAGAAGAAAGAAAGGGAGCCCATGGATGCAGACAACCTTTAAACAGGACTAGGTCCAGTGTGTGATATACTACTGGACCGTCCTACCAGCTGATGAGCCGCTAGTGCTGTGGCAAATGATATCCTGCCCAGAACTGCACTGAAAATGGACCTTTTATACCCACGTGTATGACAACGCTGGGCAATTGCAGGCGCACTGACGTCATCGGAGAGTGCCTGATTGGCGCATGCGCGCTACAGAGCAGGTCAGAGGAAAGGAAGCGTGGTGACGTCACAATCACGTGACTGTTCACCGTGCGCAGCCGCACCCTGCATCAGCACTTTGACGTGATATGTGCAGGCGCATTTGCTGTTACGTCTCCTGGCAACCGGGATAAAAGCCGTCAGGAGAGTCAACATGAACCGCATAAGTGATGATGCGGTAAAAAAAAAAAAAAGCCAATCACGAGCATTTAAATGGCATTTACATATATGAGGTCAACTAGGCAAACCGGTCATAGCAATATAACAGAACGGCCAGATGGCTGACGATAGATGAATACATTCAGTACACAATATTGCAGACCTTTTTATAGGGGAGACAATAGCTTTCAGAGGAAACAAGCAAAGTTAAGTTGCTCGTTTAAACCGGACGGGTGTACCGTGCGGAGGGTGTGGATCCAGCGTGCCTCAAGTTGCAATAGGGACCGGTCCCAATCGCCTCCACGTATTGGTGGAGGGATGGTAGCAATGCCCATAAACCTAATACAAGTAGCATCCCCAGAGTGGGCATTGTGTACATGACGGGATACTGTGGTTTCTTTTTTGCTGGAAATGTCACACAGATGTTCCCCCACTCGCCTCCGCAACTCCCTTTTTGTTTTGCCGATATATTCCAACCGACAAATACAAGTGATCTTCTAAATGACCCCTTTGGTACAGCAGTTGATGAAGTCCTTAATTGGAAATGACTTCCCCAAATTGCCACTGAAGAAGGATTTACCAGTCTGAATGGAATTGCACGCAACACAGCCACTACATTTAAATGAACCCATGGGATTTCTTTTTAACCAAGAACAGCCGGTTGGTCCAGGTTTGTAGTGGCTATGTACAAGCAAGTCTTTGAGACTTTTCCCCCGCCTGAAAGTAACCTGTGGATAGTCAAAAATACTATCCTTTATATCTGGATCCATTAACAAAATGGGCCAGTGTTTGTTTAGGATAGCCCTCACATTTTGGGAGGCCTCATCATAGGTGGCAATCAACCTTACTTTTTGTGGTGGATCAGACTTGATTCTGGGGGTTAAAAGTTCAGTCCGTGAAGCTGATAGGGCGTTGTGATAGGCGGTTTCAGGACCAAATCAGGATAGCCCCTTGCCAACAATCTCTGCCTCAGAATTTGGGCCTGATCAATGAAGGCATGATCTTCAGAGCAGGCTCGTCTGAGTCGCAAATAGGAAAGTAGCCTTAAGTACAAATCGCAATATGCGATTATTTAAATCGCATGTTAATCGCGATAACTAGAAAAAATGCCGAATATTCGATTTCAACGAATATGAAACGAATATTCATTCGAATATTCGCGAATTTCGTCGAAATCGAATATGGCACCTGCCGCTCATCACTAGTCGCAAATATTGGCCACGTGGTATCCCTTTTTTTTTGTATATGAGCACAGATTTCAAAATGGAAATTCTGCACGGTTTTTCATCTGCGTTTCAGCACCAAATCCACAACAAAAACTTCTTGCATTTCTTGCTTCTTTTTGGTGCGGATTGATACGAAGTGTCTGTAGACCTCATCCTTACATTACTTAGGGTAAAATCTGCACAAAAAATTGCAAAATCAATTGACATGCTGCGGCTTTCTAATCTCATACACTTCTTTGGTACTGTATTGCACTGCAGTTTTTCTGCACGAGAATCTGCTAGGAAAAAACGTGTGTAATCCGCACTGTGTCCAGGCACCCTAACTACACTGCTGTGTGCATGCATGCTAAGAACAAAATCGTTTTTAGCATATCTTTCTTCACTAAACATTTTTCTATGAGTTGGACATCATACTATGAGTAATGATATATTATCATGCGGTAGGCAGCGGGTGTGCAAAAAAATGGAGACAAGATTAGGAATAATGAACATTACTTATGTGCAGGAAGAATACTAATAATAACATCTAAAAGTTCAAGAAAAAGGAGCTCATCTGCCGAGGAGATGTAATCACAGGGATTTCAGCCTTATTTAGAAACCTAATGTGACCTGAGATGATGGTGTGGCTGAGTGCCTTATAAATCATGCACATTGCTCAATGTATGAGCAATATATGATCTATGTTCAGCATCAGCCAGAATGCAATTAAAAAAAAAAGAACGAGAGATGCAGGTTTTATTTCACATTTCTCAGTTTCTATCAAACAAGCGGGTGAAGCTCCTGGGATTCTAATTTGGAAAGGCTTTCTAATGTGTTTATTCTTCAAGAACAGAAGGAACAGGCTGCGATAAATATTACCTTCACTGTGTACAGTTACCATAAAAAATGCGATTAATATTTAGACGTGTGCAGCCAAGCTGAAGACTGGGATTTCATTGCGGCCAAGCTCACAACTGGGCGCCTGGCGCTGTTCAGACTCAGCTCAGAATGGCGAAATTCACACATGGTAAACTAGTCTTTTTATCTCATTTAGGGCTCATGTACACAAACTTATGTATTTTGTGATCCCCATTCCGTATTTTACAGAAAGGAACAGCTGGTCCCTAATAGAACAGTCCTATCCTTGTCCTTTATGCAGACAATAATAGGACATGTTCTATTTTTTGCAGAATGAACATGCGGAAACGGAATGCACACGGAGTAACTTACATTTTTTGGCAGAACCATTTAATGAATTGAATGGTTCCGCATACAGTCGGCAAAAATAACGGAACGGACACGGAAAGAAAATATGTTCGTGTGCATGAGCCCTTAGAGCTCATGCACACGAACATATTTTTTCTCCGTTTCCATTCTGTTTTTTTACAGGTCCATATGCGAAACCATTCACTTCAATGGGTCCGCAAAAAAACGGAAATGATGTGCATTCTGTTTCTTTATGTCCGATTGTCCATTCTGCAAAAAAATAGAACATGTCCGATGCCATTCTTCTTTTTTTTTTTTTCTGCGGATCCATGTTTTGAGGACCACAAAATACATGCAGTTGTGTGCATGAGCCCTTAGGCTGTGAGACGACAATTCAAATAGGATTTTGTAATCCTTTAAAATGAATGCCCACCCCTGATGTGCAGGTCCACAGCACCACCCGGTGTATGATAACGTATGCAGCCCAGTGGCATACTTAGTGCAGAGGCAGACCACGCAACCACTATGGGGCCTGTGATGAGAGGTGCTAAACTCGTGCTTCCTGACATAAAGCCACAACATCTGCCATCACTAGGGGGAGCTCTGCAGATTTTTTACAGTTGCCATTAAGTTAATTGATAACTGTCTAAATTAGGGCTGCAGCTATCAACTATTTTTGTAATCAAGTATTTTATCAATTAATCCAACGATTAATCGAGTACTCTAAATAAAAAACTAATTAAAGGAATGTTTTTCTTTATAAAAACTCATCAGCCACTACTCCCTACCCCCTTTCCATCACCCCCCCCATCATGCTCCCCCCTAGTGCCACCAGTTTCCACCCAGTGCCATCAGCTGCCCCCTCAGTGCCATCAACTGCCCCCAAGTGCCATTAGCTGCCCCCTCAGTGCCATCAGCTGCCCCCCCCAAGTGTCATCAGCTTCCCCCCCAGTGCCATTAGCTTCCCCTCAGTGCCATCAGCTGCCCCCCAGTGCCATCATCTTCCCCCCCAGTGCCATCAGCTGCCCCACAGTGCCATCAGCTTCCCCCTCAGTGCCATCAGCTTCCCCCCTAGTGCCATTAGCTGCCACCCCTAGTGCCATCAGCTTTCCCCAGTGCCATCAGCTTCCTTCCCTCAGTGCCATCAGCTGCCCCCTCAGTGCCATCAGCTGCCCCCAGTGCCATCAGTTGCCCTACCCCCAAGTGCCATCAGCTGCCCCCTCAGTGCCATCAGTTGCCTCCTGAGTGCCATCAGCTGTGCCCACTCAGTGCCATCAGCTGCCCCCTCAGTGCCATCATCTTCCCCCCTAGTGCCACCAGCTGCCCCCCAGAGCCACCAGCTGCCCCACCAGTGCCATCAGCTTGCCCCCAGCGCCATAAGCTTGCCCCCCAATGCCACCAGCTTCCCTCGCAGTTCCACCAGCTGCCCCCCAGTGCCATCAGCTGTCCCCCAGTCCCACCAGCTTGCCCCCTAGTGTCACCAGCTTTCCCCCCAGTGCCACCAGCTTGCCTTCCAGTGCCACCATCTCCTCCTCCTAGCTATGTCTGCAGCGCCGGTGAAATAAAATACTTACCTCTCCAGTAGGGCGCCGCTCCACAGCTTGTCCATCTTCTTATCCGTGCGCTGCACTGTGGTCCTGACATCAGACAGCGTCAGGTCATAGCGCACACTTACGTGCGGTGCGGGCTGGAGGATGACCACGGAGCGGTGGGTAATAGCAAGCGCTTCACTCACGCTCCGTGGTCACATGACACAAACGAATCCTCGATGCAAAAAAATAGCATCAAGGATTTTCTTGGGTCGAATTACTCGAGGGGAGTCAAAATTTAGAGCTGTAGGGGAAGATTTATCCATATATTTGTGTCTGGTGTAAATACATTGGTGTTGATGTTCATAATGATCAGATTTGTCCTTCTTAAACTTTTTCCAACCAAAAAGTCGGGTATAGTGGGTGAGGCAAAGTGCATTTTTTTTGATTAAAAAAATTCCTTCACTTAAAAAAAAAAAGATAGTACGTTTTGCCACACAAAAGGGAGTTAATGGTATTGTGCTTTATTACTGAGTACAGTGTATGAATGGTATTTATTTTATGTATTTATCATACTCAATTATAAAGCGCTGACATATTCCACATCAATTTACAGACATTAGTAACACTCAGTCCCCAATGGGGCTCACAATCTAAGGTACTAGTACGTAATAAGGTCCCTTAAGCCACGAGAGACTGGACTTTGGTGATTTATTTCTGCAAGGATTATATTAATACATGAATCTGTTCAGAATTGTAGCCCAGATCTTCAGCAGAGCCGTGGTACATTGTTCCACAGACATACATTTTGCTTTTGTTCATCTGGTTATCTAGAAGTATACTTATGCAAAGTTAATGTTAAAGAAATTACAACATGCTCCATTAGGTGATGTATTTTGAAATGTATTGCCCTATAGGAGCACTCAAGGCTAATGCTGGGGATTCAACATTGATGCACTTGGGCAGAGTTCACACTCCAGTTGTTTGGTCAGTTATTTCCATCAGTCATTGTGAGGAAAAAAACAGGTTTAGGTCAAAAACACAGAACAGCAGAACAGGTGCAGATCTTTCCATTATACCGTACCTCTGTGGAGGCTTCACTACTTGTTTTGGCTCATAAAAACTGATGGAAATAACTGACCAAATAACTGGTGCGTGAAGTCAGCCATTTTTTTATTTTGATGCAGTTTTTCAATAATTTTTAGTCAAGTATACACTGTGTACATAAAAAACCTAAAGCTTACTTTTTTATGACAGTTTATTCATGAATGTGTTAATCTTAGCACTACATTGGAATTCAGTAAAAGTTCAGGACCTTAAAGTTGTTTAAGAATACAGGTTAAATTAAGAGTGACTACTGACCCCCACCTATCCCCTGCCGCTGCCGTTTCAATGCTGCTCCAGTCCCGACTGCTCTTTACTTCCTGGTCCTGGCTTCGCATGGTGGACATGACAGACTCAATAACAGGATGAGCAGGCCTGACACCATTTTCTCTTTTTCATAAGATTATTTCACAGCCATGTTCACTGATTTACTATAGTCATCTTATGCAATACCCTAGGAAATTCCTTAACATATTTTGGAAGTGTTCCATTTTTCTGAGCAGAGTTTCAAATTGATTATTATTGGAATAAAAATTGTCATTTATGCGCCTGAAGCCCTTCAAATATTATTGGGTGTTCCTACAAAGGGAACATTGCCATTATACTATAGAGTCCATATTTATATAATAATAATTAATAATAACAATAATAATAATATATCACTTGTTAGTTTTATCTAATGATGTTCAAAACTTTGACATTCATATCATGGTTCTTTTCCTGAGCATGGACAATTCTGAATGAGGCGAAAAGATGGCCCATGGATCATCAGTCCAACTTCTAGCTTCATTGGTTTCATTGGCTTATTGAGGACAGCTGATGAAGGACAGCATTTCCTGTGGAAAGCCTCTCTTGGGAAGACCTGGAAATGTTACTTCCCGAGGAAACATTGTGGAACTGCTTAGGTTAATGAACCAGTCAATTAACATCTTAGATAGTCAATGTGGTTCTCTCATGTACAATGGACTGTCACAGTTGGCTTGAAGGGTATCAGAGAAACTAAATTTCCCTTAGTTCCACACTTCCAAGTTCCTCCTTTGAAAACCCACCCTCCTTCTACATCCACTTTTAGTTCAGGGGGATAATTCGTTCATGAAATATAGCACAGCCCAGTGCCCTCGTCACACAATCTGTGACGTTTTGTGATTTTACAAGACGAGAAATTGACCATGTGGTTAAAATAGAAAATGGATTCAGGAAGTTTACTGCAAGATGGTGCTCACATGGAACAGTGAATTCTGAGCACTGTTCTCTGGGGTCTAGGAACTGAAGAGTGTGTTGATTAATTACTTAGATTAAAATGATAGACATATAGAAGGAGATTTATCAAACAGATGTAAAGGGAAATAAACTGGCTTAGTTGCCCCTAACAGCCAATCAGATTCCACCTTTCATTTTTCAGAGCTCCTTTAGAAAATGAAAGATGGTATCTGATTGGTTGCTATGGGCAACTAAGCCAGTTCTACTTTACACCAGTTTTGATAAATCTCCCCCATACTTTTTAATGGTTGGATAGCTTATTTTATATGCAAATGACATTAAAATGACATGTCCACAGAAGTCTTGATATCTGGGTACAACATCAAATGATGCCTGCTACTTCATCGTATTTTAATGTCCGTCCTGCCATTTGCGCCCTCTACTTAATCCACATCACCCTCTTCATATCTGAAGAGGTAAACCATGACAGGCGGTCCTTCATATTAGACATTACGGTGTTTGCACCAGGACCTACCAGCGAATTCACTCGTTTTTCTTTGGATACGTCTGACACTATCCACAATCATTCTCATTTTCTTGCATTGCAAGCACAGACTGAACAGATAGTTGGCTTTTGCTCAAGGGCCTGGCAGCCATTTTGTGTCCCACATTAAGAACGTCATCTCACCAACTATGATGAGGTCCGTAATCCCGGCTTGGAGCAATACCAATCTTTGCCTTTGGCAAAACCTTGGCTTAAAGCGACACATCCATCAAACATTTTTTACGTCATGTTAAAGGGCATCTGTCAGCAGATTTGTACCTATGACACTGGCTGACCTGTTACATGTGCACATGGCAGCTGAAGGCCTCTGTGCTGGTCCCATGTACATATGTGCCCGCATTGCTGAGAAATATGATGTTTTCATATATGCAAATGAGCCGCTAGGAGCAATGGGGGCGTTACCATTACACCTAAAGGATCTGTTCTCTCTGTAGCTGCTGCTCCCTCTGCACTTTAGGAAAAGTCAGGTCCAGGCATGATGATGTCAACACTGCCTGGTCCTGTCAATCAAAGTGCAAAGGGCGCAGCAGTTGCAGAGAGAGCAGAGCCTCTAGGTGTAATGGCAACGCCCCCATTGCTCCTAGAGGCTCATTTTCCATATATTAAAACTTTATTTTTACCAGCAATGCAGGGACATATGAATATGGGACCAATACAGACGTCTTCAGCTGCCAAACGCACATGCAACAGGTCAGCCAGTGTCATAGATACAAATCTGCTGACAGATGTGCTTTAACAGCCTATATTTTTTTTATTTCAAATAGGTGGATAGTTTTCTAGATATATTTTTTTGAGGTCAATCCAAGTCACTCTAAGTGTTCTACTTCCTGCTATGGCCCCTTAGCACCTTCATTGTTTGAACTTGCTCAATATTCTTCTGTGCGCATCTGTCATACTGTAATCTGAGTTCTACACCTACCATTTTCATGAGGATTTACTCTTCAGATAATATCATACTTTCACAGCTGCAGTAAACTCACAATAGATTACCTATCTGTACAGGAGGTTTTATTACCGTATTTTCTGGCGTATAAGACGACTTTTTAACACCTGAAAATCTTCTTAGAAGTCGGGGGTCGTCTTATACGCCAGGTGTAAGGCAGCACAGGGAGAGGGAAGCAGTCCCTCCTCCTCCTGTGCTGCTGCTGCCACCAATGAGGAGAGAGGGGCAGAGGAGGAGGGGTGGACGCACGGCACTCCAATGAGAACGAACGTTTTATACATTGCTGGCACCCGGCACCTCACATGTCTGTGCGGCGCATTGCTTAAGCAGAAGCAATGCGCCGCACAGACATGTGAGTTACCAGAAGAGGGAGCGCAGGAGCAGGCAGGTGAGGGGCGGAGCAGGCTTTCCTGCCACACATGCCTGCTCCACCTCTAAGTTTTCATACTGCCTGCTCCTGTGTAAGGAGAGCTGATGAGAGACTAGGGGCTAATGAGAGGCTGGGGGCTGTGAGAGACTAGGGGGGCTGATGAGAGGCTGGGGGGCTGATGAGAGGCTGGTGGCTGATGAGAGGCTGGGGGCTGATGAGAGGCTGGGGTAGTCTTATACAGCGAGTATAGCCCAAACCCTATATTTTAACTGGAAAAGTTGGGGGGTCGTCTTATATGCCGGCAAATATGGTAATTGTGTTGACTGCCACAGAAAGACAATATTGTGAGAATATATAATGGAGGTTAGTAGAGGAGACTTTTCCTTCTCATAAATAGTACTGTACATACAGTTGTACTCAACTATTTGAAGTCCAATCCATCTAAGACAAGTAAGGAAAATGTTCCTGCTTTACAAGTTCAGTTTTCTTGCCAAGAATCGGAATATTGATTTCAACATTTATTTGCACTTTTATATATGTATATTAAAACACTGGCTTCCTCTTTTACATAAATACATACAAAACATCTTGAGGTTCTTGTCATTTTTCAGCCAGTTCTACAGTATTTGGAATGTGTAAGGTTTAATACTTCTAATTTCTTTTACTAAAACTATATTTGTTCAGTGCAAAGCGCATAGTTCGTCAAAATCTTCTTTCTATTTTATCTATTGCTAGAAGCACCTAAGATACAACCAGTAGCCTTACCTAGATGCATTGAACCCGTTCTGGGAGGGGATATGGCACGTACTACTGCCTTTGTATGCCATGACACTGTTATAATGGCTACCAGCAGCCACTAGGGAGAGTGCACTGCATACATTTTTATACAGCTCTCATTGAGTTCATTTTTAGGACCCTGACAAGGGTTGTACAAGAATGAGGGGGATGGGGTTGCCAACCTCCCCACTTTACTAGACCAATAAAAGGAAAATTACTTACTTGCTTCTCGGAGCTGGCTCGCCCGTCCTTCTCTTCCAGGCTTGAGATGCTCCTCGTAGTATGTGGACATTTGTAATGATGTAGGGGAGCGGTTAACCGCCGCAGCCAGTGATTGGCTGCGATGATCTCAAACCAGATGTTTACATCAAGGTATTCTAATGGAGCATCGCAGACCTGAATGAGAAGGAGTGAGGAGTCAGAGTCGGGAAGCAGGTAAAGGCTCTATTAGACTGCCAGATAGTCTGCCAGGTTATCGCTAATCAGCGTTTGCAGGAACGCTCAGTAGCAATGTTCTGGTAGTGTAATATGCAGTATGCCGGAGGCAGATCTTGCTGTGTAATCACAATCTGCTGCCAGCAAACAACTAGTCAGTATGGGGGACGAGCGATGGAATTAGCCATCACTCCTCCCCATACTGTGGACGAGATCGCTGCATATACCGTAAATGCAGCCATCTCATCCACAACGAGCAGGTGATTGCCGGCAAGGAACGCTTCTCTCCCGAAAATCGCCTGTTGTATTGCTATATGCAACTTTCCCTTTACAGGTCTGGGAAAGTGTGAGAGTTTGTATAACCTCTCTCACCATTATTGCACAACTTTTTAATGTTTGACTCCACATAGCTTAAATAATCTACTTTACCATGTTAGAAGTCCCCTATACAGAGAAAGAGGGGGCTCACTCTGTAAGCCAGTGTGAGTCTATGAAATGTGATCACAAATTACCCATGGCAACAGTATAGTAGGGTTGTTGAAAACAAATTGTTGAAAAAAAACAACTGTACTTCATACAAATGCTTTATTTTGTAAAAGTAATAAAAGAAAGACAAAGTACCTATTTGATATCACTGGAAATGTAAAGATAAACACATTTCTTGATATTTGATTTGGGCAAATCACTCGGGTGATCCTATTGAAATCAGTGCAAATGTAATCAGAGATGAACACATTTCTTAAAATTTGATTTAGTCGAATCAATCGGTAAATCCAATTCAGGTCCGTATAAATTCAGCCTGTGTCGGAAGTGCTCCAGTTTCTCTGAAAAGCCATGTATAACACTCTATGGTCTCCTATGGCTGTGTCCAGCCCCTTTCAAGCTCTTCAATGTGAAGCCAGCATTAGTAATCTTAAAGTGACAGAGACATATATGGCTATGGGTAAATGCATGTCTGCTGCAGGTTAGAAACAACCAGTTACAAAGTCAATGAGGGTCATTTATTAAACAGAAATACGCCTGTATTAGGTGTACTTATGGTGCAGATTGCGGCGCAAAGGTCTTGCACCACAATGTGCAACTTTTCCCTTCTCACACCAGGTCTAAAAAAGTGGGCCGGGGAAGGAAATGGGCCAGGAGGCATGTCTCATTTACCATTTTCTACACCTGTTTTAGGCTAAGAAAATGGTCTAAATCTAACACTCTCTGGCTCTGGACCGCCACAGCAGAAGCTTATTAAGACCAGCGTCTAAAACTCCGGTCTTAATAAATGTGCCCCAACACGAGGAAATTCAAAGTCAGTTTGTTTCACTTCGATTCGCTCAACACTACTCAGAATGAATCACAAGCATAAGATATTACAGAGAAGTACTGTACAGTATAGATATGATTAAAGCACATAACATTTACTATTACCTACTGAATCGATTGAATCATTCCTATGTTGTGTCTTGTTTTTTCTCTCTGTACTTATTTCCCCTTACCTTTCCATAGACTTCTATAAGATAACATAGTCTCATGCTTCAGGAAAAAGGTAGCCCATCTGGGTCTCATAAGATGGATTTATTAGAGATTTCAGAGAGTGTAGAAAATGGGGGCGATAACGGGTGATAACTGAAGAACAAGGCATTTTTCACTGATAAACATATATTATAAAGTTTCTTGTATTCACCTATACTACTGGTTTAGGCAAAGTTATGTGAAAAGTTAGTGACCATTGAAAATGGTTCTCCGGGAATAACCTGTTTTTAGCAAATGCCTGCAGCCTGCTTCTCTAAACAGAAGATTAATACTTACCCGCTCCCCCCTCTCCGGGCCAGTGTTGACATCTGGCGCAGCATGGCTGCAGTGGAGCATGTGACCATGTCCATGCAGCGCTAAATGTAAACATGGACCAGAACATGGACTCAGCGGAGGAAGCACTGAATAGGCAGGGAGCAGGTAAGTATGAATCTTCTGTTCACAGAGACAAGCAGGAAGTTACTAAAAACTGACATCTACAACAGGGGCCGGCATAGATATCAGTATAGGAGCAAGGACTGACGGATGCTGAGCCTAATTTATGATGAGGTATATACACCGCTGGTCTCTGATAAATCTGCCTCAGTGTTTTTCAGAAAATGTTTCAATTTTAAAGTAGTTTTTCATGCTTTTTTTCAAAGCCAGAAGTAGATTCAGAAAGAACAGGAAATATAAAGGAAAGTCAGTCACTTCTGGCTGTGATGTTCCTCCAAATGATTTATTCTGCAATATAATTTGAATTATTTTCATTAATTTCCTGTTGGTGTAGCCCCAATACATATGAAATCTTCACCTAATTTTGTTTCATCTCTCAGCAAACATTACCGAATACCGATACATCTTCCCGAGCAGCAAAATCACTTTTCATTTCTGGAGAAAATGATTTCACAGTCAAGGAGAGTTGTAGAGCAAACAAAACTTTTCTCCGAGTGTTCAAAAAGCACTTAACAGAAGTTCTCAGTGATCCAAAAATGAGAAGACAGACCCTGGAGATCGATCAGGTGCAAATCAGTCCATTACTTAAAAAAAATTGCACTTTCAAGTTACGCACATACTGTTTTATTGGTTCCCTTTTCAGGGAGAGATGCAGATTTTTTTTTAGTATCATCCAGAAAACTGGATATAGAATCCTCAAGGCAGTATTTTGAACCAGATGCTAATGGTACGTGAACCTCAGAGGCTAGATAACAACACACATTTGCATAATACATAATGTATCAGAATCAGAAACAGACGTGGAGAGACTTTAGGCGTTTCTTATGTTTTAACAAGTGCTCTGATTCAAACTGTTAAAACCCCAAAAGATAAATGCAAGTCAGGTGTTGGATTTTCATCATAAACATAATGCAGTTCCAATGAAATAAGTCATATTATAATAATAAAAATAATGCAAATTTATTTGTGTCATAGTAGGATATATCATTTTATAGATCTATACCTCACCAAGCTACATCATTCCCTTTAACAAATATGTTTTTTACTTTTATAATGGAAGAAGTAAGTAAAAAATTAAAAGAGTTTTCCGGGATCAGCATACTAATAGCCTATCCTTAGGATAATCCATTAATAGGAGGATGGTGGTCTTCCGATTCTCGGTACCCCCACGATCAACTGTTTGAAGGGGCCATGGTGATCATACAAGTACTGCAGCCTCTTCAATGTTTACTCGAGTCCATCTACTTGCACACCATAAATATAGTAGTAGTGGTGCATGTTCATGTGAATAGGTTGAAGCTGCCATACCCTCAGCCCCCCAGTACAAAGTAGATGACTTGAAGTTAGATAGACCAAGGTAAACTGAAAGAGGCCTAAGGATAGGCTAACAGTATCCTGTCGCCTCTGCAATTGGTCTCGAGTAGTGTTGAGCGAACAGTTCGAGCATAGTTCGGGTCCGTACCGAATTTTGGGGTGTTCGTGACACGGACCCGAACCCGAACTTTTTCGTAAAAGTTCGGGTTCGGGTTCGTCGTTCGGCATGTATTTTGGCGCATTTTGAAAGGCTGCAAAGCAGCCAATCAACATGCATCATACTACTTGCCCTAAGATGCCATCGCAGCCATGCCTACTATTGGCAAGGCTGTGATTGGCCAAGTGCAGCATGTGACTCAGCCTCTTTATAAGCGTGTGCGCACGTCGGGACGTGCTCACTCCCGATGTGAATAGAACAGGGATAGACGCAGCTGATGCTAGGGCGAGAATAGGCAGGGATAATTGAATAACTGGAAGCAAATTCTCTCCTCCACCTGTGATTCATCTGAACAACTGCAGCTGAGCTGCTTTTTTGATAGGGATTGGCTATTTTTAGAGTGGCCAGAGTGATTTTTCCATCCACATGTACCTGAGCTGACTGCGGCCGCCATTTTGCGACTTGTAGTGCTGCAGCAGAAGCTGCCACAGTGTGCATTCCAAAGCTCCAAACAAGTCAGACATCTACACCTGGGATTCAGACCAATAGCGATTTAGCAGCACAGTCCAAGGCTATTTTTTTAAAGGTTGTGCAGACCATTTTGTGGCACATGTTACTGGGCTGATAGGTGGCGGCCATCTTGGGACTAGTGCTGCAGCACAATCTCTCCCAACGTCCATTATTCACTTGTAATAGTGGTCTGTGCCATAGAAATCCTACATCAGGGACTTGGGTGCTTGTGTCACCCCTACTAATACCAGTCCACCTGTAATCCATACAGTGAAAAGCCATAAAGTATTCCAGTGAGGGAATTTTTTTTATTTAAAAAGGCCAAGTTAGTTTATCTGATGCTCAATATACTAGATACAGTTAGGCCTGCGTTTCATACATCTGGAATTAGCAAACTAATGTGCTGGGGTTGGGAAAACATATATGTACCCATACTAGAATCTGTCAAAGAAAGCGGTACTTACATATAACAGTCATTCCATCTGTAATCCATACAGTCAAAAGACTGAAAGTATTCCAGTGAGGGAATTTTTTTATTTAAAAAGGCCAAGTTAGTTTATCTGGCGTTCAATATACTAGATACAGTTAGGCCTGCGTTTCATACATCTGGAATTAGCAAACTAATGTGCTGGGGTTGGGAAAACATATATGTACCCATACTAGAATCTGTCAAAGAAAGCGGTACTCACATATAACAGTCATTCCATCTGTAATCCATACAGTCAAAAGACTGAAAGTATTCCAGTGAGGGAATTTTTTTATTTAAAAAAGGCCAAGTTAGTTTATCTGGCGCTCAATATACTAGATACAGTTAGGCCTGCGTTTCATACATCTGGAATTAGCAAACTAATGTGCTGGGGTTGGGAAAATATATATGTACCCATACTAGAATCTGTCAAAGAAAGCGGTACTCACATATAACAGTCATTCCATCTGTAATCCATACAGTCAAAAGACTGAAAGTATTCCAGTGAGGGAATTTTTTTATTTAAAAAGGCCAAGTTAGTTTATCTGATGCTCAATATACTAGATACAGTTAGGCCTGCATTTCATACATCTGGAATTAGCAAACTAATGTGCTGGGGTTGGGAAAACATATATGTACCCATACTAGAATCTGTCAAAGAAAGCGGTACTCACATATAACAGTCATTCCATCTGTAATCCATACAGTCAAAAGACTGAAAGTATTCCAGTGAGGGAATTTTTTTATTTAAAAAGGCCAAGTTAGTTTATCTGATGCTCAATATACTAGATACAGTTAGGCCTGCGTTTCATACATCTGGAATTAGCAAACTAATGTGCTGGGGTTGGGAAAACATATATGTACCCATACTAGAATCTGTCAAAGAAAGCGGTACTCACATATAACAGTCATTCCATCTGTAATCCATACAGTCAAAAGACTGGAAAGTATTCCAGTGAGGGAATTTTTTTATTTAAAAAGGCCAAGTTAGTTTATCTGATGCTCAATATACTAGATACAGTTAGGCTCATGCTTTCATACATCTGGAATTAGCAAACTAATGTGCTGGGGTTGGGAAAACATATATGTACCCATACTAGAATCTGTCAAAGAAAGCGGTACTCACATATAACAGTCATTCCATCTGTAATCCATACAGTCAAAAGACTGAAAGTATTCCAGTGAGGGAATTTTTTTTTATTTAAAAAGGCCAAGTTAGTTTATCTGATGCTCAATATACTAGATACAGTTAGGCCTATGTTTCATACATCTGGAATTAGCAAACTAATGTGCTGGGGTTGGGAAAACATATATGTACCCATACTAGAATCTGTCAAAGAAAGCGGTACTCACATATAACAGTCATTCCATCTGTAATCCATACAGTCAAAAGACTGAAAGTATTCCAGTGAGGGAATTTTTTTTATTTAAAAAGGCCAAGTTAGTTTATCTGGCGCTCAATATACTAGATACAGTTAGGCCTGCGTTTCATACATCTGGAATTAGCAAACTAATGTGCTGGGGTTGGGAAAACATATATGTACCCATACTAGAATCTGTCAAAGAAAGCGGTACTCACATATAACAGTCATTCCATCTGTAATCCATACAGTCAAAAGACTGAAAGTATTCCAGTGAGGGAATTTTTTTATTTAAAAAGGCCAAGTTAGTTTATCTGGCGCTCAATATACTAGATACAGTTAGGCCTGCGTTTCATACATCTGGAATTAGCAAACTAATGTGCTGGGGTTGGGAAAACATATATGTACCCATACTAGAATCTGTCAAAGAAAGCGGTACTCACATATAACAGTCATTCCATCTGTAATCCATACAGTCAAAAGACTGAAAGTATTCCAGTGAGGGAATTTTTTTATTTAAAAAGGCCAAGTTAGTTTATCTGGCGTTCAATATACTAGATACAGTTAGGCCTCATGTTTCATACATCTGGAATTAGCAAACTAATGTGCTGGGGTTGGGAAAACATATATGTACCCATACTAGAATCTGTCAAAGAAAGCGGTACTCACATATAACAGTCATTCCATCTGTAATCCATACAGTCAAAAGACTGAAAGTATTCCAGTGAGGGAATTTTTTTATTTAAAAAGGCCAAGTTAGTTTATCTGGCGCTCAATATACTAGATACAGTTAGGCCTGCGTTTCATACATCTGGAATTAGCAAACTAATGTGCTGGGGTTGGGAAAACATATATGTACCCATACTAGAATCTGTCAAAGAAAGCGGTACTCACATATAACAGTCATTCCATCTGTAATCCATACAGTCAAAAGACTGAAAGTATTCCAGTGAGGGAATTTTTTTATTTAAAAAGGCCAAGTTAGTTTATCTGGCGCTCAATATACTAGATACAGTTAGGCCTGCGTTTCATACATCTGGAATTAGCAAACTAATGTGCTGGGGTTGGGAAAACATATATGTACCCATACTAGAATCTGTCAAAGAAAGCGGTACTCACATATAACAGTCATTCCATCTGTAATCCATACAGTCAAAAGACTGAAAGTATTCCAGTGAGGGAATTTTTTTATTTAAAAAGGCCAAGTTAGTTTATCTGGCGCTCAATATACTAGATACAGTTAGGCCTATGCTTCATACATCTGGAATTAGCAAACTAATGTGCTGGGGTTGGGAAAACATATATGTACCCATACTAGAATCTGTCAAAGAAAGCGGTACTCACATATAACAGTCATTCCATCTGTAATCCATACAGTCAAAAGACTGAAAGTATTCCAGTGAGGGAATTTTTTTATTTAAAAAGGCCAAGTTAGTTTATCTGGCGTTCAATATACTAGATACAGTTAGGCCATGCGTTTCATACATCTGGAATTAGCAAACTAATGTGCTGGGGTTGGGAAAACATATATGTACCCATACTAGAATCTGTCAAAGAAAGCGGTACTCACATATAACAGTCATTCCATCTGTAATCCATACAGTCAAAAGACTGAAAGTATTCCAGTGAGGGAATTTTTTTATTTAAAAAGGCCAAGTTAGTTTATCTGGCGCTCAATATACTAGATACAGTTAGGCCTCATGTTTCATACATCTGGAATTAGCAAACTAATGTGCTGGGGTTGGGAAAACATATATGTACCCATACTAGAATCTGTCAAAGAAAGCGGTACTCACATATAACAGTCATTCCATCTGTAATCCATACAGTCAAAAGACTGAAAGTATTCCAGTGAGGGAATTTTTTTTATTTAAAAAGGCCAAGTTAGTTTATCTGATGCTCAATATACTAGATACAGTTAGGCCATGCTTTCATACATCTGGAATTAGCAAACTAATGTGCTGGGGTTGGGAAAACATATATGTACCCATACTAGAATCTGTCAAAGAAAGCGGTACTCACATATAACAGTCATTCCATCTGTAATCCATACAGTCAAAAGACTGAAAGTATTCCAGTGAGGGAATTTTTTTATTTAAAAAGGCCAAGTTAGTTTATCTGACGCTCAATATACTAGATACAGTTAGGCCTCATGCTTCATACATCTGGAATTAGCAAACTAATGTGCTGGGGTTGGGAAAACATATATGTACCCATACTAGAATCTGTCAAAGAAAGCGGTACTCACATATAACAGTCATTCCATCTGTAATCCATACAGTCAAAAGACTGAAAGTATTCCAGTGAGGGAATTTTTTTATTTAAAAAGGCCAAGTTAGTTTATCTGGCGCTCAATATACTAGATACAGTTAGGCCTATGCTTCATACATCTGGAATTAGCAAACTAATGTGCTGGGGTTGGGAAAACATATATGTACCCATACTAGAATCTGTCAAAGAAAGCGGTACTCACATATAACAGTCATTCCATCTGTAATCCATACAGTCAAAAGACTGAAAGTATTCCAGTGAGGGAATTTTTTTTTATTTAAAAAGGCCAAGTTAGTTTATCTGGCTGCTCAATATACTAGATACAGTTAGGCCTGCGTTTCATACATCTGGAATTAGCAAACTAATGTGCTGGGGTTGGGAAAACATATATGTACCCATACTAGAATCTGTCAAAGAAAGCGGTACTCACATATAACAGTCATTCCATCTGTAATCCATACAGTCAAAAGACTGGAAAGTATTCCAGTGAGGGAATTTTTTTTATTTAAAAAGGCCAAGTTAGTTTATCTGGCGCTCAATATACTAGATACAGTTAGGCCTCATGCTTTCATACATCTGGAATTAGCAAACTAATGTGCTGGGGTTGGGAAAACATATATGTACCCATACTAGAATCTGTCAAAGAAAGCGGTACTCACATATAACAGTCATTCCATCTGTAATCCATACAGTCAAAAGACTGAAAGTATTCCAGTGAGGGAATTTTTTTATTTAAAAAGGCCAAGTTAGTTTATCTGGCGTTCAATATACTAGATACAGTTAGGCCTCATGCTTTCATACATCTGGAATTAGCAAACTAATGTGCTGGGGTTGGGAAAACATATATGTACCCATACTAGAATCTGTCAAAGAAAGCGGTACTCACATATAACAGTCATTCCATCTGTAATCCATACAGTCAAAAGACTGAAAGTATTCCAGTGAGGGAATTTTTTTTTATTTAAAAAGGCCAAGTTAGTTTATCTGGCGCTCAATATACTAGATACAGTTAGGCCTATGCTTCATACATCTGGAATTAGCAAACTAATGTGCTGGGGTTGGGAAAACATATATGTACCCATACTAGAATCTGTCAAAGAAAGCGGTACTCACATATAACAGTCATTCCATCTGTAATCCATACAGTCAAAAGACTGGAAAGTATTCCAGTGAGGGGATTTTGCTTATAAAAATAATATATTTCATTGTGGTGCGAGTTGAATCGCAACAATGAAGAAAAATACTATTAAGGGACGAGGACGCGGTCGTGGTGGTGTCCGTGGAGCCTCTGTTGCTGGTAGAGGACGTGGCCGCTCAGCCCCAGGCGCACACAGTAGGGAACGAACTCCTCAACTAGCCGGCAGAATGTACCGCAATATCTCGTGGGGCCCAATGCCGCTCTTAGGATGGTAAGGCCTGAGCAGGTACAGGCATTAATCGATTGGGTGGCCGACAGTGCTTCCAGCACGCTCACCACATGGTCTTCCACCCAGTCTTCTATGGAAAGCGCACAGGTGGCACCTGAAAACCAAGCCCATCAGTCTGTCACATCACCCCCAAGCATATCAGGGAAACGGTCTGAGCTACAAGTTATGCAGCAGTCTCTTCTTCTGTTTGAAGACTCTGCTTCCAGGGTTTCCCAGGGCGCCCACCTAGCCCTTCCCCAGTGGAGGAAGACATACCATGCACTGACGCACAACCACTTATGTCTCCAGATGAAGAGGACATGGGAATACCACCACAGCAGAGTCACCGACTCTCTGATGATGACGAAACACAGGTGCCCACTGCCGCGTCTTTGCAGTGTGCAGACTGAACAGGAGGAGGTCAGGGAGGGAGACTGGGTGGAAGACGATGCAGAGGACGATGAGGTCTTAGACCCCACATGGACTGAAGGTCGGGCGATGACTTTCACAGTTCAGAGGAAGAGGTAGTGGTGAGACCGAGACAACAGCGAAGCCAAAGAGGGAGCAGGGGGCCAAAGCAGACGAGCCGCCGCCTCAGAGTTCGCCTGCTACTGGACATCGCCAACAGGGACCCAGCCCCACAAAGGCAGCTTCAAAGAGTTCCCTGGCATGGCACTTCTTAAACAATGTCCTACCGACAAGACCCGAGTGACTTGCACGCTCTGCCATCAGAGCCTGAGGCGAGGCATTAACGTTCTGAACCTCAGCACAACCTGCATGACCAGGCATCTACATGCAAAGCATGAACTGCAGTGGGTACACACCTTAAAACCAGGCACTCGCTGAGGCCCCCTGCTCCCTCTACCGCTGCTGCCTCGGCTTCCGCCTCGAGAGGAATGTTGCCACCTGCCGAGCAGCAAACAGAGGATGTGCCACCGACACCACCACCACCGCCACCGTCAACTAGCGCTCCACTATATCACACAGCAGCGTTCAGCTCTCAATATCTCAAACCTTAGAGAGGAAGCGCAAATTCCCCGAGTCACCCTCGAGCCCTGGCCTGAACGCCAGCATTTCTAAACTGCTGGCCTTTGAAATGCTGTCATTCCGGCTGGTGGACACAGACAGCTTCAAACAGCTGATGGCCATGGCTGTCCCAAGAGTATGTGGTTTCCAGCCGCCACTACTTCTCCAAGACAGCCGTGCCTTCCTGCACATGCAAGTGTCCGATAAAATCAATGTGCACTGCGCAACGCCATTTGTGGCAAGGTCCACCTAACCACAGATACGTGGACCAGTAAGCATGGCCAGGGACGCTATATCTCACTAACTGCACACTGATGAATGTAGTGGCGGCTGGGCCCCGGCGGACAGTTCCTTGGCGCACGTCCTTCCGCCCCTAGGATCGCAGGGCATCATTCTCTGCCTCCTGTAGCCTCCTCCTCCTACTCGGCTTCCTCCTCCACTGCTTCCACCAGCTCATCCGGTCAGCCACACACCTTCACCACCAACTTCAGCACAGCCCGGGTAAACGTCAGCAGGCCATTCTGAAACTCATATGTTTGGGGGACAGGCCCCACAGCGCAAAGGAGTTGTGGCGGGGTATTGAACAACAGACCGACGAGTGGTTTCTGCCGGTGGGCCTCAAGCCAGGCCTGGTGGTATGCGATAATGGGCGAAATCTCGTGGCAGCTCTGGGACTAGCCGGTTTGACGCACATCCCTTGCCTGGCGCATGTGCTGAACTTGGTGGTGCAGAGGTTCATTCACCACTACCCCAACATGTCAGAGCTGCTGCATAAAGTGCGGGCCGTCTGTGCGCGCTTCCGCCGTTCACATCCTGCCGCTGCTCGCCTGTCTGCGCTACAGCGGAACTTCGGCCTTCCCACTCACCGCCTCATATGCGACGTGACCACCCGGTGGAACTCCACCTTGCACATGCTGGAGAGACTGTGCGAGCAGCAGCAGGCCATAGTGGAGTTTCAGCTGCAGCACGCTCGCGCCAGTCGTACTCGCCGAACAGCACCACTTCACCACCAATGATTGGGCCTCCATGCGAGACCTGTGTGCCCTGCTGCGCTGTTTCGAGTACTCCACCAACATGGCCAGTGGCGATGACACTGTTATCAGCGTTACAATACCACTTCTATGTCTCCTTGAGAAAACACTTAGGGCAATGATGTTAGAGGAGGTGGCCCAGGTGGAGGAGGAGGAGGAGGATGAGGGCTCGTTTAACACTTTCGGGCCAGTCTGTTCGAAGTGGCTCAGAGGGAGGTTTGTTTAAGCAGCAGAGGACAGGTTCACAAGTCGCCAGCCAAGGCACTGTACTGGAGGACGAGGAGGATGAGGAGGAGGAGGTGGAGGGGACGAGGATGACGCAAGTTCACAGCGGGTGGCAGCCCAGGCCCATCACTGGTGCGTGGCTGGGGATACGGTGGACGATGACGATACGCCTCCCACAGAGGACAGCTTGTCCTTACCCATGGGTAGCCTGGCCCACATGAGCGAATATATGCTCCAATGCCTGCGCAACGACAGCAGAGTTGCCCACGTTTTAACGTGTGCAGACTACTGGGTGGCCACCCTGCTGGATCCCCGGTATAAAGACAATGTGCCCACTTTAATTCCTGAACTGGAGCGCGACCGTAAGATGCGCTGAGTACAAGCGCAGCGCTGATAGAGCGCTCTTGAGAGCATTCCCACATGTCACAGGGGAACAGGTGGAAGGTGAAGGCAAAGGAGTGGCAAGAGGTCGCCAACGCAGCTGTGTCACGGCCAGCTCATCTGAGGGCAGGGTTAGCATGGCAGAAATGTGGAAAGGTTTTGTCTCCACGCCACAGCTATCTGCACCGACACCTGATACGGAACGTGTTAGCAGGAGGCAGCATTTCACTAACATGGTTGAACAGTATGTCTGCACACCCTCCACATCCTGACGGATGGTTCGGCCCCATTCAACTACTGGGTTTCGAAATTGTCCACGTGGCCAGAGTTAGCATGTTATGCCTTGGAGGTGCTTTCCTGCCCGGCGGCCAGCGTTTTATCTGAGCGCGTATTCAGCACGGCAGGGGCGTCATTACTGACAAGCGCAGCCGCCTGTCCACAGCCAACGTGGACAAGCTGACCTTCATAAAGATGAACCAGGCATGGATCCCACAGGACCTGTCCCTCCCTTGTGCAGAGTAGTCCTTATTAACTGCCTAAAACATGTCTTGTTGTGCTACGGGCCACTTCTTTATTTGATACAAATTTTATGAAACCCACAGTTGAATGAAACTCTTCTCTGTCTGGGCGCCGGGGCCTAACCAGATGAAAGTGGCCGGTTAAACTAACGGGTGACATGAAGCCATAACCTCTGCCATGCTACCTCTGTCTTCTGTCTGGGTGCTGAGGCCTAAGTCAAATAAAGCGGTCTTCTGCTGTGCTGGGGATATGAAGCTAATCTCTGACCTCTCTCCTCTGTCTGGGTCCAAAGGCCTAAATCACTGAAAGAGGCCTTCTCCTGTGGTGTGTGATATGATGCCAGAATATGTGCTGTGGGGCCTCTCTCCTCTTCCTGGGTGCAGGGGTCAAATAAACTAAATTGTGGCCTACTCCTGTGGTGGTTGATATGATGCCTGATTCTCTGATGTGGAACCTCTCTCCTCTGTTTGGGTGAAGGGGTCAAAGTAACTAAATGGTGGCTTCTCCTGTGGTGGCTGATATGATGCCAGAATATGTGCTGTGGGGCCTCTCTCCTCTTCCTGGGTGCAGGGGTCAAAGTAACTCAATGGTGGCTTCTCCTGTGGTGGCTGATATGATGCCAGAATATGTGCTGTGGTGCCTCTCTCCTCTTCCTGGGTGCGGGGTCAAAGTAACTCAATGGTGGCTTCTCCTGTGGTGGCTGATATGATGCCAGAATATGTGCTGTGGTGCCTCTCTCCTCTTCCTGGGTGCAGGGGTCAAAGTAACTCAATGGTGGCTTCTCCTGTGGTGGCTGATATGATGCCAGAATATGTGCTGTGGGGCCTCTCTCCTCTTCCTGGGTGCAGGGGTCAAAGTAACTCAATGGTGGCTTCTCCTGTGGTGGCTGATATGATGCCAGAATATGTGCTGTGGGGCCTCTCTCCTCTTCCTGGGTGCAGGGGTCAAAGTAACTCAATGGTGGCTTCTCCTGTGGTGGTTAGTATGATGCCAGAATATGTGCTGTGGGGCCTCTCTCCTCTTCCTGGGTGCAGGGGTCAAAGTAACTAAATGGTGGCTTCTCCTGTGGTGGTTGATATGATGCCTGATTCTCTGCTGTGAAACCTCTCTCCTCCATCTGGGTGTAGGGGTCAAAGTCTTTCAAAGTCGCCTTCTCCTGTGCTGATTGATATAAAGCTGATGGTTGTGCCATCTGACATGGTTGCCAGGGTCTGATTCAATGGGGGCCTACTCCTGTAGTGGGTGATCTAAATGCCTGATTCTCTGCTGTGAAACCTCTCTCCTCCGTCTGGGTGTAGGGGTCAAAGTCTTTCAAAGTCGCCTTCTCCTGTGCTGATTGATATGAAGCTGATGGTTGTGCCATCTGACATGGTTGCCGGGGTCCCATTAAATTGGGGCCTACTCCTGTAGTGGGTGATCTAAATGCCTGATTCTCTGCTTTGAAACCTCTCTCCTCCGTCCGGGTGTAGGGGTCAAAGTCTGTCAAAGTCGCCTTCTCCTGTGCTGATTGATATAAAGCTTATGCTTGTGCCATCTGACATGGTTGCCGGGGTCTGATTCAATGGTGGCCTACTCCTGTGGTGGGTGATCTAAATGCCTGATTCTCTGCTGTGTAACCTCTCTCCTCCGTCTGGGTGTAGGGGTCAAAGTAACTAAATGGTGGCCTACTCCTGTGGTGGGTGATATGATGCCTGGTTCTCTGCTGTAGGACCTCTCTCCTTTGTCTGGGTGCTGTGGTCAAAATAATAGTAAGTGACCTTCTCCATTGGTGGGTGACTTGAAGCCTGATTCTGTGCTATGGGACCTCACTCCAATTAATATTGTTTAATTTTTATTTATTTTATGTTAACTCATCATTTCCCTATCTACATTTGTTTGCAGGGGATTTAACTACATTTTGCTGCCTTTTGCAGCCCTCTAGCCCTTTCCGGGTGTGTTTTACAGCCTTTTTAGTGCCCAAAAGTTCGGGTCCCCATTGACTTCTATGGGGTTCGGGTTCGGGATGAAGTTCGGGTCGAGTTCGGATCCCGAACCCGAACATTTTTCGAAAGTTCGGCCGAACTCGTCGAACCCGAACATCCAGGTGTTCGCTCAACTCTAGTCTCGAGCAATAAGCTATTGTTGACTACATGCAAATGATGATGCATATAGTTCCTAGCAATGACATAACTTATTAACTTTTTCTATTATTGAAATAAATATGCTTTCTTTTTTTAATGAAAAATTGGACTTTTATGGAGTGTACGGTGGATGTCATGTCAGGACCTACTAAACTTCTTCAGTAATGATCAAGTGGAAGTGCTCTGCTCTGGAAATTATGTTGCTGTTGAAGTCTACTGCCATGCTTTGATTGTCTCTCTACTGTATAGCACTTGGTCCGCCTTACTGGGTAAAAAGTAATTGGACTTACCCCCAAGTGTCCAGAAATTCTATAGATCACCCAGGACAAAGCCATTCGTTTTTGTGACTAGAGGAAGATTGCAACCTTGATAAAGCTCTCAATGTACTTCTATATAGAATTTCCACCTACTGTACTTACCCTTTCCTTCTCTCCACTGCAGCTAGATGTCTCATCATTCCACATTCAACAATATTAATGTGGTTATTCTGTAGATAATCAGTAATCATAATTTGGTTACAATCATTTTACTGTAGGCTTGAATCCCCCAACAATGGAAATGTCAATATATTGTATAAAAAGTACTGGTATAAGAGAAGTCCATTTGAAAGTTTAGGTCCATCCAATAGTATTTTCATCCATGGACATGTCCCATAGTAGGGATAACTCCCTACTAGACACCTGCTAAAACTGGAACACCAGCTAAATGGAAGAAAGGCCCATACTTTGAACAATTGCATTTTCACATCTTCACAAATGTGTCTCACTGACCTTAGGGTAGACCGCCAAAAGAACCTCTCACTAACAAGGCTACAAGTACCGTAAGTTATAGCTATCATTAAAAATGAAAAGCAGTTTGAGCCTAAATCTTGCAGACCCTTGTGCCTTTTTGTCTTTAGTGAGAGACTGTAGTTCTTGAGCATCAATGTGATTGGAAAAATGTCTAATGTCTGTGATATTCTAATCAGCTAAGTGACTGAGCTCTAGAAACGGAAAGATAATTTGAATTATTGTAAATGGCACTGTATAATAATTTTTCATGCAAACACGAGCATCCAGATAATGTAGGTACAAACACTTCACATTCTTCTATTTAGCACACCACATTACTAGAGCTTGAATAAATGTTGGTTCAGTATTAAAATCTATGTAGTTATTCTCTTAGACTGCAGGGAACAACAGAGAGATTTATTGTCTGTGATACCAAAACCAGGTCCAAATATTATCTTCAACAAAAACACAGGTACAGTTTTTCTTTTAATAGGTAGGGGCTCATCCCTAACTTTTATTTTCAGGCATGAGATGATAACCAACCTTAAAAATTTAATTGAATAACAACTGCCAATAATCTGGTGGCATGTTGACCCCCAGGGACCCAACTGTTCCAGAAGGTTCTACTGCTAGCTGTAACTTATCAACACATGAACCAAACAAACCTCATACTCTACAGTGTGAGCACAAGAACACGCCTTGATTTTAAGTAGTTAGAAAATCAAAACTCAAAGGGTCGAGTGTGTGTGGTACCAGCAGATGCCACATGAAACTGTATGAGTTGATGCTACTGTAGCCACCAATGTATAAGAATATTCCAATAAACTTACATTCTATATCTTCTGGAAATCAAGGACTGTTTTTGTGCTCACCTTGCTTATGATACTATTTTTTACATTCTACATTAAGGCGTTGTGCTACCATTTTATTTTGTAGCTAGCTATGTAAATCACGGAATTTTATTTAATTATATCAATTAACTCCTATTTTTAACACATAGATTCTACTTAAAGAGGAGCTGTCAATTTATTTGTAAATGTCTAGCAAGAATAATATAGGAATGGTACAACATTAGAGTCATAAGAATAGATGCTCCAGAACTGCTATTACATGGGGAATGCAAGTAGTTACTAAGGGCTCTTTAACACTTGCGTTTTTTTTGTTTTCCGGCATAGAGTTCCGTCGTCGGGTCTCTATGCCGGAAAAATCCTGATCAGGATTATCCCAATGCATTCTGAATGGAGAGAAATCCGTTCAGGATGCATCAGGATGTCTTCAGTTCAGGACCGGGACGTTTTTTGGCCGGAGAAAATACCGCAGCATGCTGCGCTTTTTGCTCTGGCCAAAAATCCTGAACACTTGCCGCAAGGCCGGATCCGGAATTAATGCCTATTGAAAGGCATTAATCCGGATCCGGCCTTAAGCTAAACGTCGTTTCGGCGCATCGCCGGATCCGACGTTTAGCTTTTTCTGAATGGTTACCATGGCAGCCAGGACGCTAAAGTCCTGGTTGCCATGGTAAGTGTAGTGGGAGCGGGGAGCAGTATACTTACAGTCCGTGCTGCTCCCGGGCGCTCCAGAGTGACGCCAGGGCGCCCCACGCGCATGGATCACGTGATCGCATGGATCACGTGATCCATGCGCATGGGGCGCTCTAACGTCATTCTGGAGTGCCCCGGGAGCCGCATGGACTGTAAGTATACTGCTCCCCCGCTCCCCACTACTACTATGGCAACCAGGACTTTAATAGCGTTCTGGCTGCCATGGTAACCTCAAAGCATTTCGAAGACTGATCAGGATCCTGATCAGTCTTCTAATGCTTTCAGGCGACTTGCGTTCTGACGGATCCGGCGGGACGGAAGTGCCCGCCGGATCCTCAGAACGCAAGTGGGAAAGAGGCCTAAACCAGACATGTCAGGGGAGGTGACAGGTCCTCTTTAATTATAAAAAGACTCACCTTATGGCAAAACCTTGCGTCCACAGTAGTGCCTGCTTTGTAAGTGCATGAATGATCAAGTGGCCAAGCAAATTTGATCAATCCTCCATCTCCTTCTAATCTTTGCAGTGGAAATATAGTGGCGCTCAGGCTGAGTTTGCACTGCAGCTAGATGAGATCCAACAACCCTGGCCATGTCAATGCAAGATTCTCACATACCCAGCTTTCCACCGGTCTTGTACAGATCCAGGGAAGGCAGAGGGCTTTCATTTATCTGCAACTCATGCAAGAGATGAGTGCTGCTATGGTCCCACTGCAAACAACAGAAAAAGACTGACCGTGCTTGCTCCGACACTCGATCTTAGTCTCATTCATAGATGCACAAAGTGGACACCACCGCCCCAACTATCCAATAATACATTCGCTCATCTCTAGTTAGAATCATTTTTTTTTTTATGTTCAGAAGTTACTGGTATGTTAACTTGTATATGGAAGTAATGTATTGTACAGTATATTTGCACTCCGTTCTGGAGGTCAAAACAGGGCCGGTGCGTCCCATAAGCGGACTAGGCATCCGCGTAGAGCGCCCCTTGGGAAGGGGCGCCGCTAGGAGCGCCGGCCACCCTCATGCTGCAGCCGCCCAAACGCTCTATATTGAGCCTCTGGCGGCTGCAGCACTGCCCGGGCTGGCATGTCCATGAGGGCGCACCGCCTGGGCGCAGCATGAAGAAAGGGACTGACAGGAGGGAAGCGCTCAGCGCTCCCTCCTGTCACTCCCTCATTGTAGCGAGCCCTGTATGGTCCCCGGGTACAGGTAGCATCTGTCTCCTGTACCCGGCCGGACTGACATGAAGTGCGCACTTAGTGTGCACTTCCTGTCAGTCTGCCCGGGTACAGGAAACTAAAGTTCCTGTACCCGTGGACCATACAGAGCTCGGCCACGCTACACTAGAGGTAGCGGAGGGAGGTGGGGAGAAAGAGAATGACAAGGGGAGGGGGGGGAACAATGACAAGGGGACAAAAATGACAAGGGGGACAAAGAGAATGACAAGGGGGGAATGACACAAAATGGAAAGAGAATACCAAGGGGGGAAAGAGAATGACAAGGGGGGGGGGGGGAAGAAAATGACATTGGGGGGGAGAGAATGACAAGGAGGGGGAAGAGAATGACAAGGGGGGGGGGAAGAGAATGACAAGGGGGGGGGAGAATGACAAGAGAGGGAGATAGAGAACTTGCGTTAGTTAAAGGGGTTCTGCAGTTTATTTAAACTGATGATCGGCAGGCGTCTGACACCCAGGACCCCCGCAGATCAGCTGTTTGAGAGGGCAGTGGCACTGGCAGTAGCGCCTCGGCCCTCTCGCTGTTTACCGCAGGCGCAGTGACGTCACGACTAGTATCAGCGGCCTTGGCGGGGTTAAGCTCTGTTCACTTGAATTGAATGAAGCTTAGCCCCACCCAGGCCAGTGATACAAGTCGTGACATCACTGGGCCTGCGGTAAACAGAGAGAAGGCTGAGGCGCTACTGCCAGCGCAGCTGCCTTCTCAAACAGATCCCTGCCGATCAGATGCTGATGATCTATCCAGAGGATAGATCATCAGTTTAAATAAACTGCAGAAGCCCTTTAATATGGCAGATCATATGGGTGGGGCATTGTGATGTCACATGGGGGAGGGGGGCGGCAAACTTTAATTTTGCCTGGGGCGGCAAAAATCCTTGCACTGGCCCTGGATCAATATCTATTTGGCACCCTAGAAGGTTCAGCCATTTTTAATTTTCCACACTTGAAGTGTACCAGTACAGATATTATGCTCTTTTTAGGAGCCATATGTTTATGCTTTTTGCTATGATATTAATTAAATTTTTTTTTTTTTATTTATTCACCTAATACTATGAAATAGGTAGAGGTATAAAAAGAAAAAAAAACTTGCCTTTATACTTTTCCATCCTTTTGCATCTCCTGCTGGCTTTTTCTCAGGATAGGTCATCACTATGTCATCGATGGGAGTCTGATCAACTGTCTGAAGAGCGCTTAGGTCAGTGATGTCACATTTATCAGTCAAATGACCTAGGTGGAGCTCAGTCCCATTTAAGTGAACAGGGATGAGCTGCAATATTAAGCACAGCTGCTATCCAATGGATGGCGCTATGCTTGGTAAGCTTCGAGAAGGCTGCGGCACGTAATGGAGCGCTACAGCCTCTTCAAACAGCTTATCGAAGGAAGTGCTGGGTTGTCAGACCTCCACCAATCACATACTAATAACCTAAGTAATGTATTACAGTCTATAGTATTTCTTTATTGTATAAGATAGATACTATATTCTGATTAATGGATGTATTATATTGTGGCAAACAATATGTGTTTCATATATGCATGCCTAATCTTCAAAAAGGTTAAAGAGGTTGTGCATGGATTTTATATTGATGACCTATCGTCAAGATAGGTCATCAATATCTGATAAGTAGGGGTCTGACACCTGCCACCCCCTCCAATCAGCTGTTTGAAGAGGAGGCAGTGGTGGTGTTGTATAATTACGTGTACTTGCTCCACTCAAGAGAATGGAGCACGTATTTGTAATTACGCTCACTTCCGAGATTACAGGCAGTGTAATGAAGAGGAAGTAGTCCACGCATGGAGTGTTGTCTCCTCTTCAAACAGCTTATTGGCAGGGGTGCTGGGTGTCGGACCTCCACCGATCAGATATTGATGACCTATCCTGAGGATATATCAATATAAAACCTCTGCACAACCCCTTTAACCGCTTCAGCCCCCCTAGCTTAAACACCCTTAATGACCAGGCCACTTTTTACAATTCCGCACTACACTACTTTCACCGTTTATTGCTCCGTCATGCAACTTACCACCCAAATGAATTTTACCTCCTTTTCTTCTCACTAATAGAGCTTTCATTTGGTGGTATTTCATTGCTGCTGACATTTTTACTTTTTTTGCTATTAATCAAAAATTACCGAAATTTTTGCCAAAAAATGACATTTTTCACTTTCTGTTGTAAATTTTTTTTTTAAAAACTACATTTCTATATAAATTTTTCTCTAAATTTATTGTTCTACATGTCTTTGATAAAAAAAAGTCCAATAAGTGTATATTTATTGGTTTGGGTAAAAGTTATAGCGTTTACAAACTATGGTGCAAAAAAGTGAATTTCGGCATTTTGAAGCAGCTCTGACTTTCTGAGCGCCTAGAATGCCAGGATAGTATAAATACCCCCCAAATCACACCATTTTAGAAAGAAGACACCCCAAAGTATTCGCAGAGGGGCATGGTGAGTTCATGTATCATTTCATTTTTTTTCACAAGTTAGCGGAAAATGACACTTTCTGAGAAAAAAAAAAAGTTTCAATTTCTGATAACTTCTGGCAAAAAAAAAAAATCTCAGACGGACTCACTATGCCCTCAGTGAATACCTTGGGGTGTCTACTTTCCGAAATGGGGTCATTTGTGGGGTGTGTTTACTGTTCTGGCATTTTGGGCGGGCTAAATTGTGAGCCGCCATGTAAACCTAAAGGTACTCATTGGATTTAGGGCCTTTGCGCATCTAGGCTGCAAAAGTGTCACTCATGTGGTATCGCAGTACTCAGGAGAGTAGGGCAATGTGTTTTGGGGTGTATTTTTACATATACCCATGTTGGGTGAGAGAAATATCTCTGTAAATTGTCAACTTTGTATAAAAATTTTTAAAAGTTGTCGCTTACAGAGATATTTTTCACACAAAGTATGGGTATATATAAAAATACACCCCAAAACACATTGCCCTACTTCTCCTGAGTACGGCGATACCACATGTGTGCCACTTTTTGCAGCCAAGATGCGCAAAGGGGCCCTAAAACCAATGAGTACCTTTAGGATTTCACAGGGCATTTTTACGCATTTGGATTCCAGACTTCTTCTCACGCTTTAGGGGCCCCTAAAATGCCAGGACAGTATAAATACCCCACATGTGACCCCATTTTGGAAAGAAGACACCCCAAGGTATTCTGTGAGGGGTATGGTGAGTTCATGTAAAATTTTATTTTTGTCACAAGTTAGTGGAATATGAGACTTTGTAAAAACAAAATTAAAAAAAAAAAAATAATTCCGCTGACTTGTGCCAAAAATAAAAAGTCTGTGGACTCACCATACCCTCACGGAATACCTTGGGTGTCTTCTTTCCAAAATGGGGTCACATGTGGGGTATTTATACTCACCTGGCATTTTAGGGGCCCCTAAAGTGTGAGAATCCAAATGCGTAAAAATGGCCTGTGAAATTCTAAAGGTACTCATTGGTTTTAGGGCTCCTTTGCGCACTCAGGCTGCAAAAGTAACTCATGTGGTATCGCTGCACTCAGGAGAAGTAGGGCAATGTGTTTGGGGTGTATTTTTATATATACCATGCTGCGTGTGAGAAATATCGCTGTAAACGACAACTTTTTACATTTTTTTATTCAAAGTTGTCAATTTACAGAGATATTTCTCTCACCCAGCATGGGTATATGTAAAAATACACCACAAAACACATTGCCCTACTTCTCCTGAGTACGGCGATACCACATGAGTGACACTTTTTTGCAGCCAAGATGCGCAAAGGGGCCCTAAAACCAATGAGTACCTTTTAGGAGGGCATTTTTACGCATTTTTCTTCTCACGCTTTAGGGCCCCTAAAATGCCAGGGCAGTAGAAATACCCCACATGTGACCCCATTTTGGAAAGAAGACACCCCAAGGTATTCCACCCCAAAACACATTGCCCCACTTCTCCTGAGTACGACGATACCACATGTGTGCCACTTTTTTGCAGCCAAGATGCGCAAAGGGGCCCTAAAACCAATGAGTACCTTCAGGATTTCACAGGCCATTTTTACGCATTTGGATTCTCACGCTTTAGGACCCCTAAAATGCCAGGGCAGTATAAATACCCCACATGTGACCCCATTGTGGAAAGAAGACACCCCGAGGTATTCTGTGAGGGGCATGGCGAGTTCACAGAAAAAAAAAAATTTGGCACAAATTAGCGGAAATTTTTATTTTTTTTTATTTTTTATTTTTTACAGTCTCATATTCCACTAACTTGTGACAAAAAATAAAATTTTGCATGAACTCGCCATACCCCTCACGGAATACCTTGGGGTGTCTTCTTTCTAAAATGGGGTCACATGTGGGGTTTTTGTACTGCCCTGGCATTTGAGGGTCTCCGCAATCATTACACGTATGGCCAGCATTAGGAGTTTCTGCAATTCTCCTTATATTGAGCATACGGGTAATGAGATTTTTTTCCGTTCAGCCTCTGCGCTGAAAAAAAAAAAAATGAGCGGCACTGATTTTTCATTCGCATCGGTCAATGTGGATGAAAAAATCTCTGCCAAATCAGTGACTGCGGTGCGGTGGGCTGGGCGCTAACTACCTAACAAGTAGCTAGCTAACTGGCGGTGATAAGGGACCCTTATGCCCCATTCACACGTCCGCAATTCTGTTTGCGGAGCGGAATTGCGGACCCATTCATTTCTATGGGGACAGACTTTGTCCCGCTCGGATCAGAATTACGGATCCGCGCTTCCGAGTCTGCATTTCCGTTCGCAAAAATATAGAACATGTCCTATTCTTGTCCGCAATTGCGGACAAGAAAAGCATTTTCTATATAGTTCTGGCAATGTGCGGATCTGCAAAATGCAGAAAGCACATTGCCGGTGTCCATGTTTTGAGGATCTGTGGATCCGCGGATCAGATCCGCGGATCCACAGATCCGCAAACACATATGGACGTCTGAATGGAGCCTTACAAGGGGTTTGATCAATGACAGGGGGTGATCAGGGGTCTAGATTGGGTGATCAAGGGGTTAATTGGTGAGGGGGGGGGGGGTTAGTGTAGTGTTTGGTGCAACTTTACATAGTTACCTGGTCCTCTGGTGGTCGATCCCAGCAAATGGGACCACCAGAGGACCAGGTAGCAGGTATATCAGACGCTGTTCACAAAACAGCGTCTGATATACTTGTTTGATGCGATATATATCGCATCTACAGCCTGCCAGCGATTGATCATCGCTGGCAGGCTGTAGTACAACTCTTCAGACGCGAGACGCGTGCGCGCGCGCGTTCACAGGAAGTCTCGCGTCTCGCGAGATGACGCGCCACCGCTTCTGATCAGAAGAACAGGACCTCCCGCGTACGGCGGTCCTGAAGAAGTTAATGGCTGAATTGGAGTGTGTTGGCCAGTTGAGGAACCCCCATTATCTCTGAGGCTAGGCAAAGCAATTGAAGGATAATGGGATTTTTAGGCTCCATGTTGCCTTTGTTTGAAGAGCCTGACAATGAACCTGAAAATGGATTGGCTGGAGGGCAGGACACATCAGATAACATTATTTGTTAAACATATGATTGGGCAAAGGAAATATAGGGTGTGTTTGCCCAGGCAAAGTTTTAAAAAACCCACCTGGTCCTGGTTATATGTGGGGAGAGTCTGTATAACATCAGAACACAGCTCCCTTCTCTAAAGGACAAGAACTAAACACCAAACTCCACTTGCAGGAATTCCCGAACTACATCCTTTAGAGACATGAGTTTAGTTTTTATGTAATTCCTTTTTCTTTTACCTATCTGTAACTATAACTTGTATGCACTGTTACTAAATCATATTAAACCGTGAAGTTTAGTAGCTGCTTTGTTGTCCTGTTGATGGAACCCAGCTATATTTCATATATTTAGTATTGCAATCTGTTATGTGTAAAGCAGTGTATTGGCTTGGCAGCAGAATACCTGAGAGGGTTATTCTCTGTAGTTGCTGCGCAGTTGGTGGGAATAGTCCTAGCATATGCAGGAGTCCTAGCAGGTAAGGATGGGGGGGCCCTACAGAATAGAGTACTGGATGCAGCTGGGGATAGTCCTTTTGTATCGGCCCCATAGGGAAGCGAGCATAGGCCTAGCTAAAGAGTGTGTAAAAGTTGGTGTCTGGAGTAGTGTGCCGTGACATATACAATCCATCACCTTTTTCAATTTCCTCACGATGACAATCAGTTTTGTACTGTTGCTCAGCATGAAATCCTGGCAAGCAAATTTGTAATTGCTGCTTAGTATGGTATAATATGCGCTGAAGTCTGGATCAATTGCCTTTCAGCTGTTTTTGGAAGATGAATGAATGCGTCTCATGCTACCTGACTAAAGCTGTGCTGTTTACCTCCCTCTGATATTTGATTCATTTATGGGAGCATGTTACTTTGATGCCGGAGCTGAGAGTAAAGCATCAGGTGATGCATACAGTATTTCTGCATCTCTGTTGCCACTGAGAACCTGGTAATTTGTTCTTCATATCAATGATAGGTCCTCAGGTGATAAGGCATACAAAGGTAGATGTGGCTGTTATTGGGGCAATAAATTATATTTTTTACATTTCTCACTATATCTGATTACAACAGGACAGTACAAAAAGAAGGAGACATTGTATAGCAGAATTAATAAGATCCTACAAATGGTAGTGGTTAAAGCCACCATGGACCCTCATCCTGGTACAGTCCAGAAACCGTTTACTGCATGCCTGTCGCACACAGCCCTGGCAAAAACAAGGTGGAGTTGTACTTTTCTTCCTTGTTTGCTAAGGCTAGTTTCACACTAGCGGCAAGGAACTCCAGTGGGTGACATGTCGTAGCTTTATTCCGGCTGCCTCTCGGCATGTTTGCCGTGCTGCCGTCGGGACTCCGGCTGCCCCCATTGTAGTTAATGGGGCCAGAGCGGTAATCCGGGGGCACGCGTGCACTAGCGGCAGCACGGATCTGACAGGCTGTTCACCCGCCGGAACAGCCTGCCGGAGTTCCTTGCCGCTAGTGTGAAAGTACCCTAATACTGCAATGTTTGGAAAGAATGAACCCTGTAAAAGTTCAGTCTCACCTGAGTTGGGGCACCCAGATTCTCCTTAGCCCATATAGCAGTTTCAAGATCTGTCTTTAAAGAAGATCTGTTCCCTCTCCTGACATGTCTGTTTTAGTAACTACCTGCCTTCCCAATGAAATCACAATTCTGCTGCATCTATTCCTTCCACAAGGTACCAAGCACATAATCATATTATAATAATACAATATAGTATAATATAATATATTATTATATATAAGAGTTTATGGCCATATATTCTTCTGTTGCCTGTCACTTTTGTGAAAGATTATTTCTTCCACAATTTCACATGGGTATTAGCTGCTTTAGAACAGATCTGTGCCTCCGCACAATCATGTCTCTGCTCTCTACAGGCAGTTTTTTCCTCCTTATGGTTTGGCTTTTGCTTTCACATGCATTGTTAGCTGTGAGACCTTATACAGACAGGGCTGTGTCTTTCCAAATCATGTCCAATCAACTGAATTTACCAATGGTGGACGTCAATGAAGATGTACAAAAATGTCAAAGATGAACAAGAAAAAGGGAGGCCCCCAGAGCTACATTTCAAGTGTCATAGCAAAGGGTCTGAATACTTATGTCCATGCGAAATTTTTGTTTTTCCTTTTTTAATAAATTTTCAAAAATTTCTAAAATTCTGTTTTCATTTTCCCATTATGGGGTTTTAGTGGAGAATGATGGGGGAAACATGATTGAAAAATAAATACATTTTAGCACAATGCTGCAACATAACACAATGTGAAAAAGTGAAACGGTCCGAATGCACTTTCGGAATGCACTATACATACACACATGTGTACATATATATATGTATATCAATTTGTAATGTAGATATCTGTCCCATACTGTACATCTGAAGTGGAATGTCTGTAAGATTTGCTTGGAATTGTACAAACCCCATTCAACTATATGGGGTTTCTGCAGCAGAAATATCTGCCACCTGTGAAACCATCCTTAAAGGCTATGGACCCCTTCAGGGGCAATTTTGTATGATTGCATTCTACTCAATTTGGGCTATTGGTCGTTTTTTTCAATTGGTCCTTATTAAAAATCTTCGACCCTTTTCTCTGCACAGATGTCAGTCTCTATGTGTTTGCAGAGTCACAGGCTTTCTGTCCACTGTGAGTCCGTCAGATAAAAGCTCTGATGGGTGATGTGTTACCTTTATCTCTGAACTCCTGACAGCTCGTAAACACTCATTATAACTTAATGTTCACAGTTTGATATGAACTGAACTATATTGAGTGTTTATGAGCTGTCAGGAGTTCAGAGATAAGGGTTTCAGGGCAAGCTGCCACCTGACGGGACTAAGTTTAAAACTGCTGGTTTGCTGGTTTCTATTGTCTATTCAGTTTCAGACACCTGTTACAAGTTAGAGAAAATGGACGGCACTGTGCTTTCATTGAGGTCCGGGTGCACGGTCAGCAGGTCAGATCCCCATCAAAATGAAATGAAAGGACCGGCACTCTGTAATTTCTTTGCAAAAAAGACTTCTTTATTCGTCACCCATATGTGACATATGGGTGACGAATAAAGAAGTATTTTTTGCAAAGAAATTACGGAGTGCCGGTCCTTTCATTTCTACCTGTTACAAGTTGTCCAAATTATTTTTATTGATGACCTATCCTCAGGATAGGTCATCAATATCAGATTGGCAGGGATCCAACACCCGACACCCCTGCCGATCAGCTGGTTGAAGAGAAGGCACTCTCTGTGGCAGCGCATCTTTCTCTTCATTTTTTACCTGCTTGACGTCGACATTGCAGCGGTGGGCAGGTTTAATTACACCTAAGCCTTCCCATTTACTTCAGTGTGACGGCTCCTTCCTATTCAAGTGTATAGGAATGAGCTGTCTGACGTGATCGGGACGACTTCTTGTAATTACACCTGCTTGCCACTGCTGTTGCGACAACGAGCAGATAAACAATGAAGAGACGGCTGCGCTGGAATGGCACGCGCTTTCTCATCAACTAGCTGATTGGCGGTGGGTGCCGGGTGTCGGACCCCCGCTGATCTGATATTGATGACCTATTCCCAGGATAGGTCATCAGTGAAAACAACTTGAACATCCCCTTTAAAGTAACATTTTTTTATGTTTTATTCTTTTCCTAAACTTCTCTTGACGCGCTTGCCTTAGCAGATGCTCTCCATTTGTTTTTTATTATACAGTATGTCAGGTTTTAGACAGCTTCTCCTTAAGAATACTGCATTAGTGGAAAGAAAACTATTTCAAATTACATGTGTAGTTTGTTTCAGACTTAAGAAATATCAGGAGCTACTTACATTTGCATTAGAAAGTGGTGCTAATAACCTAAAAATATCCATTTGAATACTCCACCTTTTGCAGATTGTTCCCAAGGCGGCGTTAGAGCACCGAATTAGCAATAACTCATATTATTCGAGCATAAAGCAGCCGCAGCTGGAATCTGCATTTTACTAGCCTTCTGAAAGGCAGAGCAGCATGGCTAAAAGAAATAGTGGGATTTTAAGTGAGTGTAGTGACAGGAGGCATTGTTTTGCTGAAATTTTTATTACAAACCCGTGGGATCTAAATCACCCAATATCAGATTATCACTGCTGAATGCCGTTTTTTCACTTTGTTTGTCTTGGGGGGTATGGTTTTGGAAGGGGCTGGATTTTGTTCTCTGATCAGTGTTTGCCCCTTGTTTTTATAAATCACAGACAGTTACTAATAAATCGAGGTAAATGCCGCTGGGTGACTTATATGTTGAGTGGGAAGAGATTTAGACTTGCTCATAGGATTTCCATGGGGGAGGGGGATTTAACAAACTGCCCCCTGTTTTCTGGAGGCTTCCCAGATTTCAGAAAGGTCTGCTTTTCAACGTATTTGTGGCAGAGTTAAACGAATGTACAATAGCAGTGCTCCTAGGCTAAGCACATGGGAAGATACCAGCACCTCCACCTGCTGCTGTATTAGTGATGAGATAGAGCCAGGTTTCTGTGGGCAGAAAATGTTTCTTCTTTGTATACAGCACATTCATTTTTTTCCCTCTTATTTCTCATGACTGAAGTAAAAATGAAGTTGTCAAGATTATTATAACTAAAGCAAATGTGTATCCTTTTGTGAACCTGCCTGAATCTTGTGAAGTTAAGAAATGGGAACTTCTAGTACAGTTTAACTTTGATATTATTAAATACTGTACAGCACTGAAAACAGGCTCAGATGGAACATACTGTGATCTCCTATCTATATATCTATCTATCTATCTATCTATCTATCGATCTATCTCGATAACCCCTTTAGTGCTAGGAGTGTCCCAGCTAAGGCCTCTTTCACACTTGTGTTCTGAGGATCCGGCAGGCACTTCAGGCCCGCCGGATCCGTCAGAACGCAAGTCGCCTGAAAGCATTAGAAGACTGATCAGGATCCTAATCAGTCTTCGAAATGCTTTCAGGTTACCATGGCAGCCAGGACGCTACTGAATTCCTGGCTGCCATTGTACTCCGCAGCAGTGTACTTACCTGCGCTGCGGCCGCTGGGCGCTCCTTCATGACGTCACAGGTCCCTGCGGCGTATAGATCAATGAGGCCGCAGTGCAGGTAAGTACACTGCTGCGGAGTACTTACCATGGCAGCCAGGAATTCAGTAGCGTCCTAGCTGCCATGGTAACCTTACACTGGGGCCCCATCGTAACTGCTGCTGCACTTGCGCAGAGCTAAACGTCGGATCCGGCGATACGCCGAAACGATGTTTAGCTTAATTCCGGATACGGATTAATGCACTTCAATGGGCATTAATTCCGGATCCGGCGTACGGCATGTCTTCCGGATTTTTGAACAGAGAAACATCCTGCTGCTCTGCGGTTTGCTGCAGTTTTGTCAACGCCCAAAAGACGTTCACATACTGAACGGAAGACATCCTGATGCATCCTGAACGGATTTCTCCCTATTCAGAATGCATTAGGATAATACTGACCAGTCTTTTTCCATCTTAGAGCCCCGATGACGGAACTCTAGGACGGAAAAGAAAAACGGTAGTGTGAAAGAGGCCTAAGCAGTGTAAAAAGCCTGAGCTGGAAGTGTTTTCCAGTGTTAAATGCATGCCATGACTGAGCTGCAAGTGTTTTCCAGCATTTATTTTTCCCTATCGGGTGTTCCATGGGATGATTGAGCTGAGTTTATCCTGGAGTGTTCCCGGAGAGTTTTCTCATATGCAGGGAGTGTTCCCTGCAGAGTATCAATGTCTGAAACAGGGCGTGTCCCTGTGAGAAGTGATGGTTTGGCTGTTACAAGCAGAGACTTATTACCTTCATTACCTTCTCCATCTCAGGACGCAGCCATTTTGGTATAGATCTCAATGAAGAAGTATAGATCTGCACAGTTGCGAGATCTTGCTGTATGTAGTGTTTGAACGTTGGCTTTCAGCTTGTGTTTTGTGCAGTGGAATCACAGCAGCTTTAAGGATCCTGTGTCCTGGAATGGCTCATATGTATATGTGAGTGAATGAAGTTATTACAGGTGCAGAACTCGAAATCAAAGAAATCCCATAAAGCTAATCGTAGTATGTGCACCAACTGTGGACAGCCTAGTCTTGAAGACAATGTAGAAGATGTCTGCACCGTTGTCTCCCAACTGAAGGTCCTCCAGTGCAGACACAGCCACAGAGATTGCTGAATGGTTTAGATCTCATCGGTCAGAAGCTTTCACTCTGGTCCTTTCTGCTCATACCTGAGGCAACACCTTTGCATATCTCACAATCTACATGTATACATGTAGAACATTCCCTTTTATCTCCAAAATACATACTGATAGGGACCTTAGATCGTGATCGCCATTGGGGACAGATTGATGCTAATGTCTGTGAAGAGCTGCGGAATATAGTAGCGCTATATAAAACATAAAAATTAAATTTAAAAAAAATTATCTGCATGCATTGTGATAAAATACTTCTAAAAATCTAAATTAAACTAACTAAACTAAGCAAAAAGAAACATCACTGTATGGGAAAGTAGCAAAAGCCATCAACTTAATGGGGTGTACAAATTAAAGTTTTTATTTCGTAGCAGTAGCCTGTGACATTTATTTCCATAGAGAAGATAGATAGGCACAGAGGCATATTTTACACTGGAGCATATTTGTCCGTTCTGTCTTTGGACCCGACTTCCACAATAACTTGCATTTGTTACTTTTATGACGAGAGACGTATCTTCAGTTCAATATAACATTGACTTTGTGCAAAGAATATTTACGCTGATTGTTTGCAGTAAGATCTTTAGTGTCATCCACTCCTGCTCACTTATCTGCCTCCCCGGTGTTAACCTGTGATTGCTTGCAGATCTGAGAGCGAAGCAGCTTGCATCTACAATATGGAAAAAACGTAATGTGCTATTCATCTCCTATAGAAGGAAAAATAATGCAACGTGTGTAATAGCAGCGACGATGGCTGGATGAATGTGACCTGATAGTTACAATTAGTATAGTAGTGAGGTTGAAGTGTTTTCATTTGTATTTGTGGTCCTATAACAAAGAGCTCTATAGAAAATGTGAAGAATGCAGATCTATAAAAGAACAATGATATGTCTGTTATACAAATACATCCACATAAACCATGTGTTACACCCACTACCTTCCTACCCCCACCCGATTAATCTCTTAGAATTCCATGACAAGGATTCTTATGCAATGAATAGGGAGTAATTACGGAAAACGTGCAATAAAATATTGCTCTTTTCTTTCTGATAGCGCCCCCTGCTGTTTATCCTTCTGGTCCACCTTCTCCTACATTCAGAGGTGGACTAACACACGCTGTAGGTTCTCTGCTTCCCCTCAGTGCTGGCCTAGTGATCTCATAGAGAAGCAGCTGAAGGTCCAGACACCTTTCACTCACCCCTACTTCTACATTCATAGAAATATATAGCTATATAGCTATATCTCTGTCTAGACAGTGCAAAAAGAAATTGTGGGCATTATGTGAAATTGCGGGTATGTGCATTACATACCATGTGTCAATTTAACGAAGGGGTCGCGCTGCCTCGCTTTGGCTTTTTTCTCTAGGTGTTAGTAAGGATAGGATATGTCAGTTTTCTAGTGCTGCCGAACATCGAGATTCCACTAAAGGATAATCTTTATCACAAAACAACCCTTCTGTGGAGATAAAGGTTGGAGAACATAGTGAAGATCCACCAATTTTCTTTATAGAATCAGGTTTTATAATACTCACAAAAGTATAAAATCAGTAGGCATTGAATAGAGTATAAAGTTGTTCTTAGTTTACAAGACCGCCCGACCCAGGTTTCGCCACGATAGCTTCATCAGGAGTGGATATTCCACCCACTTAAGGGCGTTGTTTTTATATGGGTCTGGGATAACAAAAGCAAACCTGCTCCTCCCACCCATTTCAAACACACATAAACATATAAATAACCATATTCTATTAACAAAGTCCTCTACTTTAAAACAATACAGTACAACAATTGCAATCATTATCAAATCCTACTATTCCAACAATCTAAAATATGAGCACACCACCATTAACTTTCAAACATTCATTTACTACACTCATACGTCACGAGTCCATTCATAATAGAGGAGTTCACCACATGATTCTTGCCAACCAATGAAAATCTCTGCTCTAATTCATTCACCACTACTGAACTCCTCTACTCCCAGCTATTCTACCAGGCTAAGTATCAATTCGATATCCATGTTCAGACCATCCAACCATTTAAAATATAAGGGACTAATTATAACTTCCAAATGTTATTTCGCTACATTCAAATTCATAAGGTCACCATAAGGTTCTCGCTAGCCAATGGGGATTCTTCCTCTGAATCCTTCACCACTGCTGGGCCCTACTGCTCCCACCTATTCCACCAGGAAAGGTTTTAGATCAAAGTCAATATTCAGACCATCCAGTTGTAGAGACCGTATTCTGAAAATCCATTCTACTTCCTGGCGATTAATTAGATTTCCTGAATGGGATAAATAATAAAAACTGGAACCTCACTTTTACGAGTGAGATAAGCTCTGAGAGTATTCATTTTCTAGACCTCACCATCTTTATTTAGGATAATAAAATAAAAACAAAAACCTTTTTCAAACCAACTGATGTTAATGGTTATATGGACACAACCAGCGCCCACCATAGCCCGTGGATTGCTAATATCCCGAAGGGACAATTTATGCGTATTCATAGAAATTGTACAGACAGAGAGGACTATAGGGAACAAAGTGAGATCATGATGGAACGATTTGAAGAATAAGGATACAACAAGGACGCTCTAATAGCGTTAAGGAAATTGTAGACAAAGGAGATTAAAAAGAAAAGAGATGTAAAGGGGATGAAGATAAGGATTTTAGGATTACTTTTTTTACCCATTTCAGCGCCTTAAAAGGGCTGGTAAAAAAATTTGCTACGGAAAAACTAGACAATTTTAAAAAATGACCCGATTCTGGGGGATATTATCCCGGACAAACCCCAACTTCTGTTCCGAAAAGCACCTAATTTAAGGGATGTTTTAGTGCACAAACAAATTCTGATGAAGGCTGAAAAGAAACAGAAAAAACAATTCACGTGGTGCGGTTTCTGCATTGCTTGCAGGAACCGCACTATGGAAGATAAGAAGAAGAGAAACATCCAAAAGAATAACATCTAAAAAGGGTGAGATATGTGACATTAAGGGAGAGATTACCTGTGAGCATATGGGGGTAATATACCTCCTGAGATGCCCCTGTGGGTTAATATACATCGGGGGGACCATGCGCAAATTAAAAACAAGAATTCAAGAACATATTAATAATATCGAAAAAGCCTGGAAACACAAAGTGTGTCAATGCATTTAAAAAAGTACACGCAAAGAATTTGAAGGGATTGTTGTTTGCAGGGATAGAAAAGGTTAAGCAGAATTGGCGAGGTGGAGATCCGGTAGCGGCTATTAATCGCCAGGAAGTAGAATGGATTTTCAGAATGCGGTCTCTACAACTGGATGGTCTGAATATTGACTTTGATCTAAAACCTTTCCTGGTGGAATAGGTGGGAGCAGTAGGGCCCAGCAGTGGTGAAGGATTCAGAGGAAGAATCCCCATTGGCTAGCGAGAACCTTATGGTGACCTTATGAATTTGAATGTAGCGAAATAACACTTGGAAGTTATAATTAGTCCCTTATATTTTAAATGGTTGGATGGTCTGAACATGGATATCGAATTGATACTTAGCCTGGTAGAATAGCTGGGAGTAGAGGAGTTCAGTAGTGGTGAATGAATTAGAGCAGAGATTTTCATTGGTTAGCAAGAATCATGGGGTGAACTCCTCTATTATGAATGGACTCGTGACGTATGAGTGTAGTAAATGAATGTTTGAAAGTTAATGGTGGTGTGCTCATATTTTAGATTGTTGGAATAGTAGGATTTGATAATGATTGCAATTGTTGTACTGTATTGTTTTAAAGTAGAGGACTTTGTTAATAGAATATGGTTATTTATATGTTTATGTGTGTTTGAAAAGGGTGGGAGGAGCAGGTTTGCTTTTGTTATCCCAGACCCATATAAAAACAACGCCCTTAAGTGGGTGGAATATCCACTCCTGATGAAGCTATCGTGGTGAAACCTGGGTTGGGCGGTCTTGTAAACTAAGAACAACTTTATACTCTATTCAATGCCTACTGATTTTATACTTTTGTGAGAAAAATTGGTGGATCTTCACTATGTTCTCCAACCTTTATCTCCCCAGACGGGTTGTTTGTGATAAAGATTATCCTTTGGTGGAATCTCGATGTTTGGCAGCACTAGAAAACTGACGTATCCTATCCTTACTAACACCTAGAAAATATAGCCAAAGCGAGGCAGCGCGACCCCTTTGTTGAATTGACTGTTTTTAGGTGAATCGAGCCCACCTCACACAGTGGTCTGCGATGCCAGTAGAAGAAAAAGAAAACACTGTGGTGAACTTTTTTATTTCTGATTTCTGGTTTTGTTTTTATTTATTATTTTTATTTGCATTTTATATTATTTTTCTTTAGAAATACTTACCATATGTATCTCTGGGGCAATATGCGGAGGCTATTTTCTTTGCAGAGAGGAAGGGGTTAAAAGGAACTTATTGCAATGTATTCTGGGAGATGTAAGTGCTTGCTGAGCTGCTACCCCCTACACAAAAGTCCCCAGATCTCCAAGATCTCCAGATAAGTTAGTAAAAGCAGAACCTCTAGGTGTAATGGAAACTCCCCCATTGCTCCTAGAAGCTCATTTGCATATATTAAATAATTTTTTTCAGGAGTGTCAGCGCATATGAACATGGGACCAACACAGATGCCTTCAGCTGCCAAGCGCACATGTAACAGGTCAGCCAGTGTCATAGATAATAATCTACTGATAGATGCCCTTTATATATTGATGGCCTTAGAATAGGTTATCAATACCTGATAAGTGAGGGTCTGACTGTTTGAAGGGGCTGCAGTGCAATGACAAGCGCAGACATCTCTTGCAGCTAGCCATTCCATATTCTCAAATTTTTCTGCGGAGTAATATATATCATGAAGAATAAAAAAAATCTCCACTTGAAGCATAAAGTCTTCATCCAAGACGAATCATCCTGTGTTCCCATCTTTTCCTCATACTTTTATGGATTTTCCACCTTCACCCTAATACACTCCTTAGCATTGACATTGCAACACCAAGTAGAACAAGCCGTAAGGTTATGCAAATCGAGGAATATCTGCAGATGATTACATTTTCAAGCACCTAGCTCCAATCTGTGGCATGTAGGTTCGGTATAAAAGCCAGATTGAAAGCAATATTCTTCAGGCCTCGTTCAGACGGGTGTATGAACGGTCCGCTTCCGTTCTGCAATTTTGTGGAACGGGTGCGGGCCCATTCATATCAGTGGGGCCGCAAAAGATTCGGACAGCACACCGTGTGCTCTTCTCACCGTGTGCTCCGTGGAAAGGATAGAGCACGTCCTATTCTTGTCTGCAATTTCGGACAAGAATAGGCATTTTCTATTATGGTTGCAGATCCGCAAAACACTACGGCCATCTGAATGAGGCCTTAGCCACATGAAACCTCAAAAATTGGATCAAGTCATGTGGGATGATTGTGTGATGCCTCATTTTCATCGGCGTTCCGGTTATCGGCACTTGTCACAAAATGAGTGGGACAGAATCCTTCTACTGAGAGACTTTGGTTTATTACTCCGGCAGATTGCTATGTGCCTAAGTTGAGATGTTAGCACTTTTCAACGTTGTGTGTCCCAGTGTTTGGGAGAACAACAAACTGGAATGACAGCAAGAGGTGCATAGACAGATTGTCTGATTAGAAGAAGGGAGCGTTATGATCCATTCAGTACTGAAAGTGAAATTGGACATCACGTCCCAAGCCTAGGGATGAATTTGCATGACAATGGGCCATGAGCCAGACGTCCAGCTACAGGTGTTTCACTGATCTCACGCAACTGCTCTCAAAGGCTATCATGGTTCACCGCAAGACAGCAATGGAGGCTGGATTGGAGATCTATGTTATTCATCGATGAGTCCTACTTTGATCTGTGATACAGAGATGTCGACGATAGGCGGAGATTGGTCTGGAGACTATGTGGGCAACGCCATTAAAATGCCTTCACAAAGGATCCTCACGCCGGTGCTACTATCAGGATTATGGTGTGTGGTAGAATGTACAGAAGTTGGAACCCTGCGTGGCCTCGATACTGAATAAATTGGGATGTTTTAAATATTTGGTTTCCATTTTTATGATAGACTAGCAGAAGGACCCGGCTTCGCACCGTAATATTTCAATTCATGTTTCCGTGTGTCGTAAAAAGATATCAACAGTATGCCCCATAACAATGACCTCTACAGCACTCCGCCCCACTGTCTGCTGAGCTGTGTATCTAATCCTATCTTGTGTGATACTGTCTGCTGAGCTGTGTATCTAATCCTATCCTGTGTGATACTATCTGCTGAGCTGTGTATCTATTCTTATGTTGTATGATACTGTCTGCTAAACTGTGTATCTAATCCTATCCTGTCTGCTGAGCTGTGTACCTAGTAGTTGATTTTTAACTTTCTTTTTTCAATCCATGTTAGCTGAGTGGGAGGGGGTATGGCCAACTGGATTGGGGCGTGTCCTTTTGAACATCTCAATCTAAGACAGCAGCACTGTCCTCTCTCAGTGTGAGCTGCAAAGAGAAAGTCACCGTCCCTCCCACATCTGCAGCTGACAGAAGTTGATTTTTAAATTCATTTTGTCAATACTCATTGGCTGCAGAGGGGAGGGTGTGTGTCCTAAATGTATCGGGGGGGTGGCTTAGCGGACTTAAAAGTTGTTTTTTAACTTAATTTTTTCAATCCATGTTCACTTAGTGGGAGGGGCGTGGCCTAACATGATCGGGGGCACGTCTTTTTAAACAGCTCACTCTAAGACAGCAGCACTGTTCTGTTTGAATGTGAGCTGCAGGGAGAAAATCACTGTCCCTCCCACCTCAGGAGGGCAGGGGGCATGACCTAACTGAATTAGAGGTGTGGCTTATCTGGACCTGGTGGCAGGGTTTTAAGGGTGACTTGAATGGCCACCCTACTTTCCCCCTGAACTGTGACCTCCATAGTATTCTGCTCCATTAGCAGTGTCATCCACAGCGCCCTGCCCCTTTAAAGCTAACTTGCAGCAGTGGAGAGAAATGGCCGAGTTGTTATGGAAACCTCAGGAAATAAGGTACTAAGTGCGATTAGGCCATGGCTTTACTTCAATAGTGATTATCCTGCTGACAGACTTCCCCATCTCATCTACAGCAGTGAACATGGCTGGGGGTTGTTATGGTTACCGAACTGCCAGGGAGCAGTAAATGACAGTTTGGATTTAAGTGAAAGGCTGGCTGGCTTGTATTGGCTAATGCAGGCCATTTTCTGGGAATATCTCAGGAACGGTAAGTCCTAGAGAGCTGAGACCTGGTGTAAAACCTTCCCGGACACCTGTTGTACCCGTGTGCCAAATTTGGTGAAGATCGGTCCAGTCGTTTGGTCGCGTATAAAGAATGTCTAGACAGAAATTCATTTTTATATACCGTATTTTCTGGCGTATAAGACGACTGGGCATATAAGATGACCCCCTACTTTTCCTGTTAAAATATGGGGTTTGGGCTATACTCGCCATATAAGACTACCCCTCTTCAAACGCACAACAAATAAAAATGAAACAGACGATCTGAGCATGAGAAAACCCCTGAGAGCAGGGAGAGGGGGCTGCTTCAGGAGCAACTGGCCGGGATGCAGCGCACGGTGACTCAGCTAGAGGGCGCCTGTCCCTGAAGCTGGAGAAGGACAGCTTCTCCAGTCCGGCTTGGAAGTAAAGAGGACCTTTCATTTGTCCAATTGTTAGATAATGATATTTACCGTATGTGTAGAGCGGCGCCCAGGGATAATAGTAAGTGCAGGGAGATCCCTGGGCGCCGCTTTACACATAGATATCATTATCTAACAAGTGTTGGACCAGTGAAAGGTCTCTTAAGTTTCAGCACATAGTATACCGGCGTATAAGACAACCCCCGACTTTTGAGAAGATTTTCATGTGTTAAAAAGTAGTCTTATACGCCAGAAAATACATATACATATGTACATATACAATATATATAAGAGATAGATAAAGAGATTGATAGTATGTCAGTATGATGCTGTAAAGGATTCCTCAGCTGCTGCAGAACCTCAATTTGAATCACTTTTCATAAAGGCAGTCTACAGCATCTAATGCCATAAGTGAAACCTGAACAACTACACAGGGCCCTGCAGGTAACAAGTCCTACTACTGACCCTCTAAGGTCTATAATATCACAAGTAAGGGACTACAGTCCTTTCCATGCCTGCATGGACTACATTACTAATTGACTCCAGTTAGTTTATGGTTAGCATTGTGAGCAAATTGATAGATAGAAACAGTGGTGTACACACAATCCATGGGGCCCCGATGCAAAACTGATCCATGGGCCCCCCCCCCCAACCCGCCAGCAGGTACTTCACAACTGGCACAGCACACCTGCGGCTGCCTAATGCTAAGCACACCCAGAGACCGGGTGTTGCGTGGGGGGGTTGTTTGGGGGGGATGGTGTGTGGGGGGGGGTTGTTTGGGGGGGGGCAGAAAGCACTCAGCAGCACTGTCTGTAGTAATGAGAGGGCCCTGTGATGACCAGCCAGAGGGGGGATGAGCTGGCGGGTCCCGCCAGCTCATTCCCCCCGTCCCTCCCTGGTCATCGCAGTGCCCTCTCATTACTACAGACAGTTCTGGTGAGGGCTTTTCCCGCCAGCTCATCCACACCCCCTCCCTGGTCATCACAGGGCCCTCTCATTACTACAGACAGTGCTGCTGAGTGCGTCTCTGGGTGCGCTTAGCATTAGGCAGCCGCAGGTGTGCTGTGCCAGTTGTGAAGTACCTGCTGGCTGCGTTGCTGGCAGTTGCACTGTGGCTCCTGATGGGCTGGACTGGCTCTGGATGATGTGAGGCTTGCGAGCGTAACGGCCCGAACGCATGTTCCCGCGAGACCTGCCGCGGGAGTTCACAGGTCTCGCGGGATTGGCGCCGACGCCGTGCTCGCTCCTGCCCGGAACTGACCGCAAGAGTGCCTGCAATCTGGGTAGAGATTCTGGACTAACTACTTAGCGCAGCACCACAGCAGGGGCCAGGGGTCCGCAGCGGCCGGGCCCCCTGGGGTGCCGGTCCCAGTCGCAACTGCGACCCCTATATGTACGCCACTGGATAGAAACCAAGGTGCCCATATACTGTTTTTGAACAGGGGAGCCCTGTTGTTGGTTTCTGATTTGCAATTTGTTTTACGATCTTCTGCAGCAGCTGCGGTATAGATTATTTTGCTTTGCAGCAGAATGAGAACATTATGTGTGCACCTTCATCTCTGTATAATTCAGGCTCAGAATAAGATATTAATAGGGATATTATTCCAGACATATTAGGCAATTTCCAGTGACATACATTATAATAATAGTAATAAACTATTACTGTGGTGGAGTTAGTTGGTATGCTAATGTTTTCCAGCAGGCTCAAGAACCTCTTGATGCAACCTTTCACTTTATGACCTACAGTAACAGGTGCAGGAGACATCCATATATATCGCCTTTTCACTGTTTGCAAGCCATTATCGTCCTCACTTCAGATCTGATGGCAAGAAGATCCCAGATGGAAATCTACCACTTCCTGACCTAGACAGTGGCCAGATTTATGTATACCAACCAGACATACACCCCACCAACTGGAAAGATATAGAATGAATAAGGCATTTCTTGAACACCATGCAAGAAGGTTAAAGATAAGACCTCATGCACGCCAAAGAGCCACGTCGAGGAGGCTGTACAGTCAGCATATGTCAATGCTTCTAGGTCACAGTACCTCCATAATATGTTGTGCAATGATTTTTAGTCTATGGAAATCTGCCAATGGAAAATTCTGTACAATATGTCTTCATAAAATAACGGAGGCATTCACCTCTACAGGTGAACCACTATGGCTCCGTCCAACACAGGGCTGTGATATGTCGGTGAGCATGATGCCTTACAGAGCATTTGTCGGCAGGATCAACTCTGTGTAACCAGGCACACTGCCTGGTAGGGTTAATCCTGGTGATAAAAATGACACCTGCCTTGTAAAAATTTGATGTGGTGTTCCCGAGAAAATAGGCTTTTATTCTGTATGCCAATGAGGACTTCAGTGCAACAAGGGGTGTGGCCAGAACTGGAAAGCTAAGTGGCCAGGCCCAACCCCTTGAGATATTGGAGCCTTCAATTGCATCAAGAATAAAAGTATTTTTTCAAAAACGCTGAAACCAATTTTCACAAGACAGGTATCATTTTATTCAGCAGGATCATCCCTACCAGGTAGCATGCCTAGTTTAATAAAGTTCAGGTGCTCTTTAAGGTAACCACTCAGAGTACTGTAGACTGTCTGTGGAAACCTCAGATTTCTCAAAGATCAGCCGACCATCTAATGTGTATGGAGCCTCCTGCAGATGTCAAAGGAAAGAAGGGCTGGCAGTTGAATTTCAACATGCCCGATCCTTTTCTCTCAGGGGAGAAACTGCCAAGCTGAGCATGCATGTGTAAAGGTAGAATAGATAAATGAGCATTCTGCCATAGCTCTGTGAAGTGTACGCCGGCATTACACTGAAGATCATTAGCATAGACATTAGCAGGTCCAAACAATGCACCTTTATATGGTTTACGACCCCTTTTCATCCATCATGTTTAGTATTGAATTTTCCTCCCAACACAAAAGCTGCCAGTTTGTGTTCATGCAGTGAGTCATTTTATCTCAGAAAGACAGCGGTAAAACAAATGTCTTTTTCCTCCGGTCGTTTATTAAGAATACAAAGATCAATGCTGAAATGGCTCATAAGCAAGATGATATCAGTAACTACTTAAAGCATCGCTGCAAATCATCAATGCAACAGGCAAATTGTGTATTTGTGACCAAGTGTGCATCATTACTCCGAAAAATGAATTACAATAACTCAACCAGACACCGTCATTCATTTTCATTCCTCTGTTCCCCTTTTTCTTTTGACTTTCTATTTAGACACTGACACGTCTTAAATCAATTTGAAATTGTCGCTGGTTTCAAGTTTCTCGATTTCTGTCTGTGCTTTTATATTCTGAGATGCATCAAGGAGGTAGAGAGATAGATAAGAGATATGCCAGGCTGAAAATCTTAACTGTTACTCTTGTGTCCTCCACATTTAAAGCTAATAGTGCTAAAAGGAAAAAGCTTAAAGCGGTCGCATGAGATTAGACAAAAACACTTTTTTTTTTTCTGGAAATGGCACCTCTCTTGCAATACTAGACACTGCCAATTAAGAAAATGGCAATATTTCTGGAAAAAGCTAGACTTTTTTTTTTTTTTTTTTTTAGAGATGAGTAGAAAAAATTCTCTTTAGGTCCAATTGCAACGAATCAGTCTGGGACACAAATAAATCCAACCCCAATTGTTAGTGCTCAAATTGCCCTGGAAAGTTGTGTATAACACTCTGAGGTCTTCTAGGACTGTATCCAACCCTGTTTAAGGTCTTTGATGCCAAGTCAATATAAAAAAGCAATTGGACAGCACTCCTCTGGTTCGTAGTGCGGTGCTCAGTGGTAGTCAGTCACTTCAATTGTATAGCAAAAAAACACGGCACTCGTTATATGGTTGTAGTAGTTCTGCTTATTTATTATCCATCCAGGAAATGTATACTGGCCAGCGTTTCGGTCTTATCACAAGACTTTGTTCATGGCCGTCGTGTCAAGAAGATTAGGTTTGCTGAATGGCCGTGAACAAGGTCTTGTGATAAGACCGAAACGTTGTCCAGTATACATTTCCTGGATGGATAATAAATAAGCAGAACTACTACAACCATATAACAAGTGCCGTGGTTTTGATGCCAAGTCGGCATTAGTAATGGCAAAGTGACAGAAACATACATGGCTGGGGCTAAATGGATGGTAGTGGGTGTTGAACCCTTAGGATACTGGAGGTTTTTTCTTTTTTGCGTTTTCGTTTTTCTTCCCTGTCTTCCTGGAGCCATAATATTTTTATTTATTAGTTCACATATCCATATGAGGGCTTGTCTTATGCAGGACAAGTTGTACTTTCTAATGCCACCAGTTAATATGGCATTCAATGTAGTAGGAAGCGGGAAAGAAATTCCAAATGGGGTAGAATTGTAAAACCACAATTCCTCCACAGTTTTACGAGTGTTGTTCCTACAAGCAGGGGCGTAGCTATAGGGGGTGCAGAGGTAAATTATATAGATATGCTTGTGTCCAGGTATATCTACATACTTTATTTATGCCAACCCTTGAAAATCATTGGAGCTAAGATGTCTAAATGCAAAAATGCTAAAATCTAATGTAATATTGGATGAGTCAGCTTGTTTTTAATGTTAAAGGGCTTGTCCTATGAAAAATCTTCAACATTTTTCAACCAGCACCTGGATCTGAATTTTTTTGTTATTGCTTGTATTTAAAATTGTATTATAGCCACTGAGTTATTCGATTAAATCTTTCTGTTAGCGCCAACTGCTTTTTGCTAGGGACATATCTACCTTAGTCTCTGCAATTATTGTCATTCTCTATATAGTATCCTTGGAGAAACTGTATTTCTCCATGTTTTGTAGTTCACAAGAAGGAGTGAAAGTAACAATTACAACCCAGCCTCCATGCCTATGGGATTGACAAGATCTCCTTACGCATGCTTTATTAGATTTCATAGTGTTTTTGCAGATTACATGTCATCATAGCAAGGAGTTTGTCATTGAACTCTTTCGTCTGTGTACTGTGGTAACTCCCTAAGTTACAATAGGTTGGGTTAGGCAAAGCTTCTCCACCAGACCCAAAAATGTGTTAACGGGGTTGTTCCACCATTAAATATCAGGTTTATTATATTTATTTGCCATTTATATACTGCTACAGGAAGAATCCAGTGAAGAGTTATGACATTTACATAGTATAGTGCCACCTGGTGTTCACAGTATATAGCAATGTGCACTTCCACCTAATAAGCGTAAGTGGTGCTGGTCACACATGCTCAGTAACTCTCCTCATTGCCAGGTCCTTTAGAGCAGCAAAAAGAAATAGCTTTCTGTCCTACTTGTGAACGATCCACTAGAGAACCTACAGTATAGCTGAGAAGAATCCTTCTACAGGGGAATTAGGAAGGGACTATATTGTCAGCTGCCAGGGGAGGAAGGAGGCTGATTAAGCCTAGAGTTCGCTCCCAGCAGCACCAAGTGGAAAAATAAAATAAAAAACTGATGGAAAGAATATTTTCTATGCTGCACACTCTGCAAAATAATTTTAAACATATACTACAGGACTTTTAGTAGGAAGCTGATTCATGGGATAACCTCTTTGCCCTGCATTCTGGCATGATGCTAAGTGATTCATCTTGTCAGTATAAGCTCTGTACATTTCTCATTGATCACTGAGGCAGTTTATGTCTTTTATATGTGGAGGCACACAGCAGCCTTGCCAGATAAAAGCGCATAACCCATGACGTCTCATCCCCATCATCAAAGCACAGTAATAGCCACCTTTACAAGTGAAAGCTCCTATTTGACTCTTCATTTCCCTCTGAATTATGTTGTCTTGGATTCCAAGTTTTCCAGGGTTACATCAAGAAGAAAGCTGAACGATGATTTCCATGATAAACCTAATACGAGCTAAATTATCAACCCCCAAGCCCAACATAGAAGAATAATACAGCTAAGGTATAGTTTAGATTGGGAAATACTGATGTTAAGAAACTATACAAAAGTCTCTAATCTTCCTTGGGGAACCCTATTGAGCTAAACAAATGACAATGCCTCAATTCCTCCTTGTTTCTACTGGCTAGATACCTTAATCCAACCTTAAAGGGATGTTCCCATTTTAAACGGCAAATCCATCAGGAATTTCTGACAGATATCGCTCCATCTCTAAAACCCAAACCTACTTCCAGAAAGTACGGCCCTTTACCCCCTGGTCCGCCTTGTGGTGCAGCCTCTGGATGATACATACAGTCAGTAGCTTTACATATTTTTTGTTTAAAACATTTACTGACCTAGCTAAGCAAGCATGTGCTGATGTTTCCATGGGAAAGATATGGGAGCTGTGGGACACACCATGAAAGTCTAAGATGGGAATCCCTCTTTGACTTTTGAGTTACAGCCAGGAGAACATGTGGCCAAATGTATTACATGGTGGGCATTCCAATGGATGGTGCTAGGTGGGTGTCGGAACTCCCCTCCATGGCTTCTATATGTCCTATTAGGGCATTTGTATAGGGGTTGTCTCACTATGATGAGGGGTTGTCTGAAATGAGAACACAAGGTCAGAGTTTATTTCCCCCAAAACAGCCGCTGTTGTCCATGTGCTGTGTCTGGTGTCTACGGAATATGGATATTGCTCAGGGAAGTAATCATTTCATATCCTATAGGACAACATTTACAAGAATATTAGCAATATCGAACATACATTAGTTTCATCTATTTTAGTTTAGTGACCTGGTGGAGGGCTCAGAGGAGAAAGCTGAACTTTGGCCTCAACCAATTATTGATACTAGTAAGAGGCAAAGCAGATGTGCAAGCATTTTCCATCCCATCAATACTGTATAGCCCTAGCTCAGCATTTCCCGCTCACATTAATGCCGTATATCATCTGTAAGCATTACTGAGAAGCAGGAATACCACATATTTGTCCCCAGCAGACTTTTACTGCTACAGTGGTGCTTTAAAGTTTGTGAACCCTTCAGAATTTTCTATATTTCTGCATAAATTTGACCTAAAATTACCTAAAATCATGTTTCCACACAAGTCCTAAAAGTAGATAAAGATAACCAAATCAAATAAAAGAGTCACAAATATTAGAATTGGTCATTTATTGAGGTAAATGGTCCAATGTCACATTTCTGTGAGTGACAAAAGTATGTGAACCTGTGAACCTTTAGAAAGGATTAGCAGATAATTTGAAGGTGAAATTAGAGTCAGGTGTTTTCAATCAATGGGATGACAATCAGATGTGAGTCAGCGACCTCTTTTATTCAAAGAAAAGGGATCTATCAAAGTCTGATCTTTACAACACATGTTTGTGGAAGTGTATCATGGCATAAACAGAAGAAATGTCTTAGGCCTCAGAGGGTGAGTTGTTGATGCTCATCAGGCTGCTGAAGGTTACAAGACCATGTCTAATGAGTTTGAACTCCACCAATCCACCAAATACATGGCATGAAAATATAATCGTCCAATATTTGTAAAAAAATAAATAAGTTAGAAAGGTATGGGCAAAAAGAGAGCCGCACTGGTGATAAAGATAATAATCTTCTATAGCTTTTTAATAATTAGCTGCTAATATTTTATAGACCCTATGCAAGTGTGTGAATGTAACTTTAGCTTACTTAAAGAAGGATTACTTGTAACAAGATGTGCTAGAATGCAATTTGTGGTATGGCCCTGGTAAAAGTCATTCTGACATTAAGGAGGCCTCAGGATTGTGCAGATAAATTAGCCAGGATGATCAAAGACTAACACAGAACTCTAGTCAACATAATCCTTGCACTCAATGAAGCATTTAATCTTAACCAGACAAATGTGTAGAACGTACAAAATTGTAAGGAGGATGCCCGAGTGGCAGGTGGCCAGAAAAATGGCTTAAAAGCACCTCGGTTTGCCAATAAGTCAGAAATCTTGACCTGGATAATTAGTGGGGAGCTCTTCGTGCATGCTTCTACTTATTTCTACTTACCACTCTTTATCTCTTTATTATCTTGGTAAGATCTCTTTTACTCAATAAACTCTTTGCTTAAAACTTTGCTCTCTGTGAGACAAGAGACCTTTATTTACGGAAGTGTCAGACTTCATTATCATTGGTCCTGGAAAAATGCTGCAAAAAGTAAAGTTACAGCTGTTAAACTAACATACACTAAAATGACTCAAATGTGTCTAGTCTTGAAGAACTAAAATTCCCTGATCCTGAATCTGTTAACGGGATTCTCTGGTATGGGTAACGACAACTTCAATGGTTGAACCTATGCCCAACTTTAAAAAAAAACACTTGTTCACAGTCCCAAGGTTCACACATTTCGGATCAATTTCTGGTTGCTACCATTGTCTATCAGACCAGAAGTGACTTGGTCTCGCGATCTCTCTGGCCAATCACTGGCCTTAGCCTACACATGTGCTAGAACATCACATGACTGTTAGTGATGTGTTAATCACATGCCATACTAGCACATGTCACCGCTGAGGCCTGTAATTGGCCGTAGCAATCACTGGACCAAGCCACTTCTGGTCTGGAGTAGAGTGGAAGCAACCAGGAATCACTAATGGTTGGGCACAGGTTCCAACCATTGGGGTTGCGTGCTGCTAGACCAGACATACCCTTTAAATATGTGAAATAAGAAGAATTATTATAATAAGGACCATAACTACAGTGGTTTTACTCTGCTACATTTGTACTCTGTACAGCACATGTAAGTCAGAAAGATGCTTAGAATATGTTCCTCTTTTTGCCCTCAGTAAAATAGCTGAACTGCATTCTTTCAATGTTTATTCTGTTATTTTCTCTATTTCAGGTCCTTCGCTAATTGGCATGGTGAGGAAAGACTGGGCCTCTCAAAACAGCATTGCTCTTTCATGGCAAGAACCTGACTATCCTAATGGGGTCATTCTGGACTACGAGATCAAGTACTATGAGAAAGTAGGTCTTGCTCAGCATTCCTTGAAAAACGCTTAAGATGCAAGTAGTGCTTTCTTTCTGTATCTTCTTGGGTTAGCATTTTTTAAAGTAACAAGTGGTAACTAGCCAATATATTTCGATGTGTGCAGTATATTTTTATACCTTATATTTTTTATTTATAGTGATTAGTTTGCAAGAAGTTTGTAATATGCTCGTCAGCTGAGGAGCATACTCGTCATGTTGATCTCACAGGAACAGCTAGCTTGCCTCAGCAATCATGAGTGGGGAAATGGACGTAATACCCAGCCATAGCCTCACTCTAGGGGCTTATGCACACGACCGTTGTTCTGGTCCGCATCCGAGCCGCAGTTTTTGCGGCTCGGGTGTGGACCCATTCACTTCAGTGGGGCCACAAAAGATGCGGACAGCACTCTGTGTGCTGTCCGCATTCGTTGCTCCGTTCGATAGCCCCGCAATAAAAATATAACATGTCCTACTCTTCTCCGTTTTGCGGACAAGAATAGGCATCTCTATAATGGGCCGCCCAGTCCATTCCGCAAACTGCGGAATGCACACGGGCGCCATCCGTGTTTTGCGCATCCGCAATTTGCGGACCGAAAAGCACACAACGGTTGTGCGCATGTAGCCTAACAGTGGAGCCATTTAACCCTTTGCTGTGATCAACAATGATTACAACATTTCATGGGACAAACTAAGCTGAAGCCCACTTTGATCATGTCCTTGGAACGTAATTGGAGCTAATACCTAGTACGAGCAGACAGCCCTGTGTACACTGAACGACACTAACGCAACGTTCACATCTTAGTTTTGGAGATCCCACTACCTGATCTGGTGCAAATGCCAGCTATCAGCCAGGCAAAAAAAAGTTGCATGATCTAGCAACGCTGGATCCTATGAGATCTGGCAGACAGCTTTGTGTCGGAACAGCTTGTTGGATCTGCTAATGGAGAAGTGAATGAGACCTTAGGCTGTCTGGCAATATTCCCAGTTAGGGCACACTTAGGTATGCATTGACTATTGGTACACAGTCTAATGTACTGGCATATATAGCAGCCATATAAAGTCCCAAACATAAAATTATATACGTATATTGCTAAGATCATAATAATGTGTACAAATAAAGTGGTTTTCCAAGTTCAAGGTATTCTGTGGCATATGACAGGGATTGCTGTTAAAATAATGAAAAAAAAACAAAAACATTATGCACTAGTGTTGAGCGAGCATGCTCGGCCAAACACCCCGTGTGCTAGAGCCCGACGCTCGAGTCTCCTCCCCTAATAGATATATCAGGTAGTCAACTGTCCGTCCAAGCAGCAAAGCATGAGGTGAAACGCATTCTTTGTATCTGAATAACATTCTGAAGAAAAGGTACATCTCAGCCTTTTTACATAATATCTACTTTTATGGACCATGCTGGTATAACCAGGCTATCTCCTGTATATAATTATATATTTATGGCTGGTATAAGTTAGACATCTTCTTGTACAGTATATAGTGATATGGACCATGCTTGTATAACCTGGCTATCTCCTGTATATAATTATATATTTATGGCTGGTATAAGTTAGACATATTTTTGTATATAGTGATATGGACCGTGCTGGTATAACCTGACTAACTCCTAAAATAGTAACATAGTATATAAAGCCGAAAAAAGACATCTGTCCATCCAGTTCGGCCTGTCATCCTACTAGTTGATCCAGAGGAAGGCAAAAAAAAAACTGTGGGGTAGACGCCAATTTTCCCTACTTAAGGGTAATACAAAATTCCTTCCCGACTCCAATCAGGCAATTCGAATAACTCCCGGGATCAATGACCCATCTCTAGTAGTTATAGCCTGTAATATTATTACACTCCAGGAATACATCCAGGCCCCTCTTGAATTCCTTTATTGTACTCACCATCACCACCTCCTCAGGCAGAGAGCTCCATAGTCTCACTGCTCTTACCGTGAAGAATCCTTTTCTATGTTTGTGTACAAACCTTCTTTCCTCCAGACACAGAGGATGTCCCCTCGTCACAGTCACAGTCCTGGGGATAAATAGATGATGGGAGAGATCTCTGTACTGACCCCTGATATATTTATACATAGTTATTAGAAGTAGTTGCCCTCCTCTGAACCCTCTCCAGCTCTGCTATGTTTGCCTTGTTCACAGGAGCCCAGAACTGTACACAGTACTCCATGTTTGGTCTGACTAGTGATTTGTAAAGTGGCAGGACTATGTTCTCATCACGGACATCTATGCCCCTTTTGATGCAACCCATTATCTTATTGGCCTTGGCAGTGGCTGCCTGACACTGGTTTTTGCAGTTTAGTTTGCTGTTTATTGAAATTCCTAGATCCTTTTCCATGTCAGTGTTACCGAGTGTTTTACTATTTAGTATGTACGGGTGACTTGCATTATTCCTTCCCATGTGCATAACTTTACATTTGTCAGTGTTAAACCTCATCTGCCCAAGCCTTCAATCTATCCAGATCCCTCTGTAGCAGTATATTGTCCTCTTCAGTCTTAATTACTTTACACAGTTTAGTGTCATCTGCAAAAATTAATATTTTACTATGCAAGCCTTCTACAAGATCATTAACCCCTGAGGTACCCCACTAGTGACAGTGACCCAATCTGAGTGTGTACCATTAATAACCACCCTCTCTTTTCTGTCACTCAGCCAGTTACTTACCCACTACTTACAAACATTTTCTCCTAGTCTGAGCATCCTCATTTTATATACTAACCTTTTATGTGGTACAGTGTCAAATGCTTTGGAGAAGTCCAGATATACGACATCCATTGATTCTCCGCTGTCAAGTCTAGAACTTATCTCCTCATAGAAACTGATTAAATTAGTTTGGCATGACCGATCCCTCATGAAGCCATGCTGATATGGCGTTATTTGCTTATTTCCGTTGAGATCCTCTAAGATAGCATCTCTTAGAAACCCTTCAAACAGTTTCCCCACAACAGATGTTAAACTTACCGGCCTATAGTTTCCGGGCTCTGTTTTTGGACCCTTTTTGAATATTAGCACCACATTTGCTATGCGCCAATCCTGTGGAACATTCCCTGTCAGTATAGAGTCCACAAATTTCAGAAACAAGGGTCTGGCTATGACATTACTTAATTCTCTTAGGATACGGGGGTGTATGCCATCAGGTCTTGACAAATTGCCTATTTTAATCTTTTTAAGTCGCTGTTGTACTTCTTCTTGGGTCAGACAGGACACTTTTAATGGGGGATTTATTTTTACATTCAGCATTTCATCTGACAGTTTATTTTCCTCAGTTAATACAGGGGAGAAAAAAATATTTAACAGCTTTGCTTTCTCCTCGTCGCTCTCTGCAACTCCCCCCTCATTACTCTTTAAAGGGCTGACACCTTCAGATTTATACTTTTTAACATTTATATAATTGAAGAACATTTTAGTGTTAGTTTTACTCTCTTTGGCAATTAATCTCTCGGTCTCTAGTTTGGTCGCTTTTATTAGTTCTTTCATGTTCTATTTTTTTCCTTATAGTTTTTCAGTGCTTCCTCGCTACCCTCCTGTTTTAGTAATGTATATGCTTTCTTTTTGTCATTTCTTTCTTTCTTTACATTTCTATTTATCCACATTGGTTTCTTCTTGTTTCTTAACCTTTTATTCCCATACAGTATGTACCCCTCACAATGAGATTTTAGGATGCTTTTAAAGATATCCCATTTTGTAGCTGTATTTTTGTTTTTCAGGACTTTGTCCCAGTTAGTTAGGCCTATGGCCTCACTTAGTTGGCTAAATTTAGCTTTTTTGAAGTTTGGTATTTTTGTTCCTCACTGTAGAAATGCTCTTTTGAATGATAATTGGAAGGTTATTACTTTATGGTCACTGTTTCCCAGGTCTCCCCCAACCTGCACATTAATTGTTCTGTCAGGTCTATTGGTTAATACTAAGTCCAGTATGGCCGTCCCTCTAGTCGGGTCTTGAACCAGTTGGGAAAGGTAATTGTCTTTGGTTATTGCCAAGAACCTGTTTCCTTTATGCAATGTACAGCTTATAGTTTTCCAGTCTATAGCTGGGTAGTTGAAGGCCCCCATAATAACCACCTCATTATGATTTGTGCCCTCATCTATCTCGTTTAGTAGTAGATTTTCTGTGGACTCTGGTATATTAGGTGGTTTATAGTAAACTCCTACTAGTATTTTATTATTGTTTTTAGCTCCATGTATCTCTACCCACAGTGACTCCACATGTTCATGTCCCTCACTTATATCTTCTCGGACTGCGGGCTTTAGATAGGACTTTACATAACGGCAGAACCCTCCCCCTTACAGACTGTGACCTTGTACATTAACGGCCCAGTCATAGCTATCATCCAGCCATGTCTATGTTATTCCCACTGTCATAGCTATCATCCAGCCATGTCTCAGTTATTCCCACTATGTCATACCAGCCATGTCTCAGTTATTCCCACTATGTCATAGTCCTCCTCACACATCACTAATTCTAGTTCCCCAGTTTTGTTAGTCAGGCTTCTGGCATTAGTGTACATACAATTAAGAGGTTTTCCTTCTGAACTGTTTTAGTCCCTCCTTCCATTCCTCCCCCAGTTCCACTACCTTGCCCCGGTCTCTATTTGCACTATCTTCCCCTCTTATAATGTAAGTACCCCCCAGTCCCTAGTTTAAACACTCCTCCAACCTTCTAGCCATCTTCTCCCCAACACAGCTGCCCCTTCCCCATTGAGGTGCAGCCCATCCCTACGATAGAGCCTGTAGCTGACAGAGAAGTCGGCCCAGTTCTCCAGGAACCCGAACCCCTCCTTCCTACACCAGCTCTTGAGCCACTTGTTAACCTCCCTAATCTCCCGCTGTCTTCCTTGTGTGGCTCTTGGTACAGGCAGTATCTCGGAAAATAAAACCTTTGAGGTCCTTGCCCTAAGCTTTTCACCTAAATCCCTAAAATCACTTTTGTATATAATTATATATTTACGGCTGGTATAAGTTAGACATCTTCTTGTATTTAGTGATATGGACAATGCTGGTATAATCTAAGCATCTTCTATATATAATTATATATGTACAGCTGTTATAAGTTATACATCTTCTTGTATATAGTGATATGCACAATGCTGGTATAACCTGGGCATCTTCTGTATATAATTATATATTTACGGCTTGTATAAATTAGACATCTTATTGTATATAGTGATATGGAGCATGCTGGTATAACCTGGGTATCTCCTGTATATAATTATATATTTACGGCTTGTATAAGTTAGACATCTTCTAGTATATAGTGATATGGACCATTCTGGTATAACCTGGGTATCTCCTGTATATAATTATATATTTACGGCTTGTATAAGTTAGACATCTTCTAGTATATAGTGATATGGACCATTCTGGTATAACCTGGGTATTTCCTGTATATAATTATATATTTACGGCTTGTATAAGTTAGACATCTTCTAGTATATAGTGATATGGACCATTCTGGTATAACCTGGGTATCTCCTGTATATAATTATATATTTACGGCTTGTATAAGTTAGACATCTTCTTGTATATAGTGATATGGACCATTCTGGTATACCCTAGGTATCTCCTGTATATAATTATATATTTACGGCTTGTATAAGTTAGACATCTTTTTGTATATAGTGATATGGACCATTCTGGTATAACCTGGCTATCTCCTGTATATAATTATTTATTTACTGATGGAATAAGTTATATATCTCCTTGTATATGACTTGGGAGTCCAAGATGCATCCAGACATCCTCCCCATGCTGTTCCCGAATCATTTCGGAGGTGTTTCCATCAATTTCTGTCCTTTTCCTGTGAACCAGACACCCTCCCCTCTTCAGAGCAGGTGCTGAGCTGGTTTAATGCTCTGGTTTTCCCATTGACTTCCATTGTACTCGCGTGCTCTGTAGAGCATCCGAGCATCCCGATGTGTTCGGCCCTAGCACCCGAGCACTTCGGTGCTTGATCAACACTATTATGCACCTTTTCTTGTCTCTCCCTGATTCAACACCTCTGCCAAGTCTTCTCTGCTGGGCTGCAGTCGTGACATTATTACTGATGCAGTGGTGACTGGCCTCAGGAGTCTTGCTTCGTACATTTATGATGATGCCATTTACACAGAGAAATCCTGCTGGGCTGGTCAGGTTTTGGTGCCATGAGGCTGACCACCTCATAAACTGTTCAGTAGCTCAGAGCTCCAGACCCGTGTGTCACTGAAGACCTATAGGCCCATTGTGGTATCACTAGTACTGCTCCTCATTACATTAGTTATTATACAATTGTAATAAGAACAGACACAGTCTATGTACGAGACACAACCTCACATGACATAATTGCACTCCTCCTATAGATTAACAGCTTTGCATTTATTCATTGGTCTTCACTTTGTAAACCCACTCATTCTGCATGCGCCAATTTGTTGAACTGACAGCCTTGCTGACCAATCCAATCTGAGAATGAGGAGAACCCTCTTATTTGTGCTCTCTTGATCTGGGCAGAGGTTTCTTCCTGTGTCCATGGTGGTCACAGCCCTGGTTCTGGATCACCATAGACACCATATTCAGTGTGTTGGCTTTCCTGGGTTTAAATGTGGCCTTTAAGCAGCCATGGACTATGGCCATGGGGGTGACTTCAAGTAGGGACAATATAACTGAGTTTCCGATGAAGCATCACTGATGTCATTCTCAGGTTTCCCAAGTTGGACAAAAAATGTACATAAATTTAGAAAAAATAAATACATTTTGAAAAATTTAGATAAATCAGTTGCCATGCAGTGATGGAATTTTATGGGGACATTGGGGGAAATGTTTAAAAATTGATGTATAGGAAAAATGGCTTAGGTTACTTTCACTCTAGCGTCTTTTGCGGATCGGTCATGGATCTTCAAAAACGCTTCTATTACAATAATGCAACCGCCTGCATCCATCATGAACGGATCCGGTTGTATTATGTCTTCTATAGCCATGACGGATCCCAAAGTCAATGGGGGATGGGTCTGTCTTGCTCCGCACCACATTGCAGACAAAAAAACGCTGCTTGCACCGTTATGCTGTCCGCGATGGGAGCACAACCAAACGGAACGGAATGCATTCTGGAGCACTCCGTTTTGTTCAGTTCAGTTTTGTCCCTATTGACAATGAATGGGGACAAAACTGAAGCGTTTTCTTCCGCTATTGAGATTCTATGACGGATCTCAATAGCGGACTTTAAAATGCTATTGTGAAAGTAGCCTTAGTTACTCATAGTAACCCTTCATATTCCACCTTTCATATTTTAGAGCTTTTAAACTAAACCAGTTTCCTTTTGCCCCAGTTTTGATAATTCTCCCCCAATGCCCCATATATCAGGCTACAAACCAAATATCCAGTCTGATGGATTTTACTATGAATAGCTTTCTGCAGCTGCTGTGTACTATCAAACATAGAAACTGCAGAAGCCAAACAAAGCAATAAGACTAACATACAGTATTAGATAAAAGTAGCTTTGCGTTTCGGATTCCCATGACCAGTCATTCATTTTATTTCCATCTGTCTTTTTTGTAATACAAAGTAGATTGAGAGCAGTGACCTCCCTTAACACTAAAGAAGTTACAGGCAGCGAGATTAATATAATGTTGACTATTTGTGTCAGTAGTAAACAAATCTATATGTAAAACTAATAAGTACAGAGACCTGAAGAAACTTGTTGGTGCCCTAAAGGTGTTTACTGCTTATTATTATATATGAGTAATATATTTACAGGTCGGACTGTGTTCACCCAGATTTCATTTACACTTGAATGGCATCTGCCACAGATCTTATCGACGTCTTGTGTGAAGAAAAGAAAAGACGTTTATTTCCTTTTTTGATTCTTTATTTCTCCACACTTAACACATATAATAATTTAGAAAATATTTTAAAAATATATTACTACTAGGTGAGGTTACAAAAGTTGTAAACGTACCCCTAACAGTAATGTGTATAACATCATACATGTTGTCAGTAGCAGCCATCTGGAACAGCTCTGTGTCCAGACAGTAAATGAAAAAGGTCTGCCTTACAGTCTCCCCTCAGGATGTCTTAGGATGATCTCAAGCACAAATCAGGTGCTGAATGAAGGCCCCTTTACACTGTCCAAACATTGGGCAGATTATTGCTAACATTTGTACTGTGTTGTAAGAATATTATTATTATTATTATTATTATTATTATTATTATTATTATTATTATATGTCTAATAAGACATGTATACTATACACTGGGGGGTTGAGAGGTATAAACCTTTTTGCACAAGTGGAGAAAGAACTTAGCTCCACTGAGAACATCATCCAGGTAGGATGTTGTAGGTCACTATCTCTCTGGTATTATGATGGGACATCGGCCATGTGCTACAAGGGTAGCGTTGCGATCAGAGCTCTTGTGTTTCAGGTTGTGATTATTATTTACCTTTACTATTATGTATGTGTTTGTCTGTTTTATATATGTTATCACACTTGGTAAATATTTTTATCACTTAGCCCGTGTGAGCCTATTTTTTCTCGAATAAAGTGAAAGATCAGCCATGTCAAAATCCAACTGCCTGATCTGATTAATGTCAGCTTTACCACTTTGCCCTAGTAGATACAGTAGCTGTCTATAACCTTTACCCTGGGTTCACACCTGAGCGTTTACAGCGCGTTCTAACACGCTGTAAAACGCTCAACACATGAAAACCAATGCTTTCCTATGGCCCTGGTTCTCACTTGAGCGCTTTACAACGCGTTTGAACGCACTGTAAAACGCCCGACGCATGAACAAGTACTTGAGCTTTTTTTGGGGCGTTTGTCGCGCGTTTTGTGATTGACACCACAGTAGTCAATCACAAGAACGCGCGTACGCGCGTTTCCTATTTGCAAAAACGCGCTGAAATACGCGCGACAAAAATGCGCGTAAAATGCGCGTTTCCAGAACGCTCAGGTCTGAACCCAAGGTTAAAGTGGCACACCGGAGTGTTACCGTTTATTAGCGCCCACCCCATTATGTACCATGTGTTGCCAGAATAATGCAACCTTACAATGCAGTTATACTACTTACTTCTTGTAAAGTGCCAAAAAAAACACTGCCAGACAGCTACATATATAATACTGCCCAGTCTACAAACTAGGGAATGTAGTTGCACTCTGTGCACCTGGCTTTCCAAATGCTTTGGCACCAAGTATAGGATTAGAAGTGCAAACTTTTATGCATAGGCTGTTTGGGCAGTGGCATCCATCTTTGACCCTGGGCGGTCATACAAGCTACTGTACATGCCACTAAGTCTGATTCTACATATCATTTCTATCTCTTAAAGGAATTTTCTGGTAGTAGATTACTCATGACTTGTCCACATCATCATGATTGGTGGGGATCCAAATCCCGGTGCCCTCGTAGATCAGCTGTTTGACGAGGCCACATCACTTCAGTGGGCACTACAGCTTCTGCCTAGGCCAGTGATGGCACTTTCATTAGTCACATGGCCTAGGTGCAGCTCAGTCCCATTCTAGAGAATGACTCCGGGCTGCAGTAGAAAGCACAGGCACTAAAAATCCACAGTGCTTGGTAAGCTATGAGGTCGCAGCACTCACTGGTGCATCATGGCCTCTTCTAACAGCTTATTATCAGGGGTGGTGGGAGACCGACATTCACCAGTCAGATATTGATGGCCTATCCTGATCATAGGTCATTAATACTCTACTTTTGAGAAAACCCCTTTAATGTGAAGTTAGAAAGTTCCTTTGCCAGTTTTTGGTGTATTTCTGAAACAAAGGATTACTTATTTAGTTATGCACGGAAACCTCCACCCATCAAGTCTAGTTAGGACAGGAAACAAGGCATTTAAATAAGTTAACATCATGTTTATGCAAATAGTGCATTTTCTGGACTGAAAGGTTCATTGGGACTCATAATGGGTGCAAAGATCACACGGTTACTGTACCACAAATTTGCAATTCACAAAGTTAAGTCATGTCACATTACGTAAGATCACCAATAATTAGATGCAAATACTATGATAATGAGTGATCCCTGTGACATTTTCACCCCCAATTCACTAACATAAAGTGAAGAACAAGAATGCAGCAAAATGTACAGTGCTGTGAAGTGGTATTTTCCACTCCTAGATGTCCCCTATTATTGCAAGGTTGTCACACTCTTTCTGATCTGAATAAGTATAACAACTATTTACAAGATCAAAAACCCTTGCAATGGGAAAAGCTGCCAACACAAAGAAGGGATGACAAAGACATAACTAAAACTGGACCTTTGCTTATGGCCACGTCCCCTCATGGCAGATCGTGGGGGGGAGTAAGGGAGGTCAAGCATGCTGCATTTCAACATGCAAAGTCCTTTCCTGCAAGAAGTAAGGTTAGATTAGGTTCACAGTAGGGTTTTACAGATCTGATAGGCTATTTATGCAGAGAATAGCCTGCCGGAGTACATCGGAACAGGGAAAGCCGGATACTGCCGTTCACTGCCAAACTCCATTGACTATAATGGGATCCAGCAACTTTCCAATGAAATGTCTGCTTTTGGCCAGATAAAAATCCTTGCATGCTGCAATTTTAGTCTGGCCAAAAGCCAGCTTGCCTAAAAGTGGCCAGTCCCTTTGCCAGATCCCATTATAGTGAACAGCAGTATCTGGCTACTCTCCCGGAGCATCCTTCCGGAACCATGCAAGTATGAACCTATCCTCAATTGCTGCCAGAGTTTTCTGGCAGCAACTTCTTCACTTCTTCCCATTGAAATAAACACGCATGCTCAGACGAGACAGGAGAAATATCTATTGGCTATTTTTTTCTGTCATCAGCTATATTATTAACTATATTAAAGGAAACCAGCCAAGAAGATTTAGGCCCCCAAGCCGCTACTAATTAGTGATCTTTGGCAGTAATATATTGACAGTGGTACCTTTATATATTCTAGCTGCTGCAGCAAAATGTAGAGAAAGTACTTTAAAAATGCTGCAGGCTCTATTCAAATTATCAGTAAAGAGTCATGGGGGTGGTGCTGGTCCTCTGAAGAGTCACACTGGTTTGTCTCCCTTCTGGCTTCATGGATGACCCGCAGACCGGGATATGTCATTACTGACCAGTTGAGACAGCATTCATCACATGCACAAAACAGCAACATGTTCTGGCCTTGGCTTTTTCTGCGCATGCCCTGGATGACATCATAGATGTTCTGGGATGAGGGTTGTCAATCAATCCAAAATGGTCTCGTAAACTAGATTCAGACGGCACACACACGAATTATGATGCTTGAAGTGATTTATTGAATGTTCAACCGGACATAATAATTCATAAGCTCATAAGCAACGTTTCGGGCTGAGTAATGAGCCCTTCATCAGGCTAGTGAATATAAAAATAGAAGTACATACATAAGATACATAATTCGGTCATGTAGACTGCACAAAAAAATTAATTAACATGATATAATAGTTCGACTAGCAGAGGTAAATTGCTGAAGAACAAAAATACATGTGAATCTAGGGTAATACAGATCACACAAGAATTAACATGATATAATAATTCGAGTGGCGAAGATATAGTGCTGAAATATCATATGACATATGAGCCTTGGAACTTCAAGACATAGGGGGCCGCATATATCCTGAGACAGCCAGCCATAGGCTGGGAAACCATTTAGACATTCCTTCCTAAGGGACAGGCTAGAAAGGATAGCACAGGCCATACCCTGCAACAGAGATGCAAGGCAGCAGAGGGCACATGGAACGCTGGCAGCTTGACCCACTGCAGGTGGCAGATGAAAGCATGCAGGTCTGGACCACAGGTAATGAGGATGCAGTACAGGGTAAGAGATGTGACTCCCCAGGCTGCCATTGTAACAGCTATTTTTGGAACTCCCATGGCCTCCCAGCTTTCCATCACTTTCCTATGGATAAGCCATAGGACGCTTGCCCACAGCAGTAGTACACTGCTTCCAGCTAGCGACTGATGGCTGACTACTGCTGGAGTTGGAAGTGGAGGAGGAGGCGGCGAAGGAGGACAAGTGGGGGTTGGAGCCAGTGACATAGCTGCTGGCGGAGACTCTGATGGACGTAGGCCCGCAATCCTGGGCGTGGGAAGCACCTGTGCCATCCCAGGGTACGACTCACACTCCCGGCCTCCACAACATTCACCCAGTGTGCGGTCAGGGAAATGTAGCGTCCCTGGCCACTAGCACTTGTCCATGTGTCCGTGGTGAAGTGGACCTTCCCAGTAAGTGCGTTGGTCAGGGCACGGGTGATGTTCAGGGACACATGCTGGTGTAAGGCGGGCACGGCACACCATGAAAAATAGTGGCGCCTGGGGACTGCATTCCGAGGGACGGCCTCTGACATTAGGCTGCGGAAGGCCTCAGTGTCCACAAGCCTAAATGGCAACATTTCAAGGGCCAGTAATATCGAAAGTTGCAATTGCGTTGCCTGTGTTATCGACATTTGGACGCTGCGCTCGGACAGGGAAGTGGATGTTGTTGCTGACGGTTCATGCGAAGGTCCGGGTGCAGGGCGAGGGGCATCTGGGCCTGCGCCTTCGACAGGGGATTGGCCAGCAGTGCATAACACAGGGGAAGAGGAGGCAGTGGTGTGACCCGCAGACCCAGATTGTGGACCCAGGCGTTCAACCCACTTATTAGGGTGCTTGGATGCCATGTGGCGGATCATGCTGGCGGTGGTGAGGTTGCTAGTGTTCACGCCCCAGCTCATTTTAGTACGGCACAGGTTGCAAACTACTACTCTTTTGTCATCTACACTTTCCTCAAAAAAGCGCCATACTGCGGAACACCTACCACTTGGCAAGGTAGATTTACAAAGGTGGGTACTAGGTGTAACATGCGTTGGTCGGCTTCTCCCTTTTGCAATTCCACTGCCTCTTCCAGACTGTTGCGGTGCTGTGGATCCCTCCCCCTCTGCAATGCTGTCCTTGCTCGGCTTTTCATCATCCCATGTTGGATCAGTGACCTCATCATTCACCACCTCCTCTTCCACTTCCTCACTCTGCTCATCCTCCTAACTTGACCTAACCACAACCTCAGTGATTGGCAACTGTGTCTCATCATCATCCACCTCATAAACGAACGATTGCCTTTCACCACCGTCTTCTTGAGATTGTGAAGGCTCAAGAGGTTGGGAATCAGGGCACAATATCTCAGGCCTCATTTCAAGCGTGCTGGGCGGGAGGGCCAAATCTAATAGTGGCGCTGGAAAGAACTCATCGGAATATCTGAGTGTGGGATTTGCAAGCCTCTGCATGGTGGGAGAAAGCATGATCAGAGTGAGGATTCAGTTGACCAGACTCTTGGCTACAGAGACTGGACCTGGTGGAAGAGAGGGTGGTGCTTAACCGACTGGAAGCATTATCTTCAGCAATCCAACCGACCAACTGTTCGCACTGGTCCAACTTGGACAGTGTTGTCCTGCGCCGCCATGCTAAGTTGGACATGAAGCTGGGTACGGTGGATGTTTTTTTTTTTTTTGGTGCACTGGCAGCAGGCACAGTTTCATTGGGTCCAGGGCCACGGCCTCTGCGTGGACCATCAGCATCACGCCCACCTCCCAGTCCCATAGTGCTCGCCTTCTTTATATTAATGGTTTTGTCACTAGATGTGGCACAGATTGTTTTACAGTTCGCTAAAGACACAGTTTTCGGATGCAGGGCAGTATATGTCACAGAAGCCAACAGAATATGGACAGTATATTAAGCCCCGATTATTGGAATTTGTAATACAGACACTGTTTACAGATGTAGTACAGTATTGGTTACAGAACACCACAGATTATGGACACTATATTAGGCCCAGAATATTGGAATTTGTAATACAGACACTGTTTGCAGATGTAGTACAGTATTGGTTACAGAACACCACAGATTATGGACACTATATTAGGCCCAGATTATTGGAATTTGCAATACAGACACTGTTTTCGGATGCAGGACAGTATATGTCCCAGAAATCCACAGAATATGGACACTATATTAGGCCCAGATTGTTGGAATTTGCAATACAGACACTGTTTTCTGATGTAGTACAGTACTGGTTACAGAACACCACAGATTATGGACACTATATTAGGCCCAGATTATCGGAATTTGCAATACAGACACTGTTTTCGGATGCAGGACAGTATATGTCACAGAAACCCACAGAATACAGACACTATATTAGGCCCAGATTATTGGAATTTGCTATACAGACACTGTTTTCTGGTGTAGTACAGTATTGGTTCCAGAACAACACAGATTATGGACACTAGATGTGGCCCAGATTATTAAAGACACAGTCTGCGGATGATGTACAGTATATGTCACTAATAGGTATAAAATAAAAATAAAATATCTTGCTGCTGTCAAACACAAGGACTTTGGGGTCTTTGATAAGCTTTTGGTAGTAAAAACAGCAAATGTCTGTCCCTGCATGATCTGTCCCATCCGAATCACTGTCCCTGAGACTGCAGGAGGTAAATAGATTGCTGCTCTAAAACACACACACACACAGTAGTCCTTAAAAGGACTTTTGGGTCTTGGAAAAGCTTTCTCAGAATAAAAACTGTGAAATTCACTCCCTACTCTGTCTTTCCCTTCCTATGCTCTGCTCTCCCTGTCTACGTCTGAGCCGAACATGCGTCATCAGGTGTTCCGGCCATCGGGTGTTCTGGACAGCCAATCACTGTAATGCCAGCAGCCAACATGGCTACTGGCATTACATTGAGGGCAGTACTTACCTGCACCTTTATTGGCTGCTTAAAACCCGCAAAACATGCAGGGCAGAGACTCGAGCATTGCGCTCGAGCACATGCGCTACTCGGTTGAGCAGATATTCGGCCGAGCATGCTCGCTCATCACTAGTTAAAAGGACATTCCTGATGAAGTAGCTATATAAATCTATTATACGGGTGGGTATGAACCACATTGAATCCTATCTGAGTATCACTTTCATTAAGAATATAAGAACAGAGAAAAGAAAGACTGAGACAATACAGACAAAGACATATCGCGAGGAGGAGATGGGGGAGGTTACATAATCCTCTTAGGCACATCTCTGTGTTGCCTATTAGCCCAATAATTGTCCCAAACATCCCAAATGGCATGGAATAGTTCTACTTTATCCTGGAACATAGCAGTTGTATACTCCAGTGTCTGGACCTCTGTGACCTTAGCATATAAGTCAGAGATTTTAGGCTCAAAACGCTTCCAGAAGCGGGCTATAAGGTAACTGGCTGCAGTCAGTACTTGGGTTTGGGGTTATATTAAGTAGGAAGGATATGGGGTCAGGAGGTATGCTGCAACCAAAAATATTACTCAAAAGGGTGCTAACTCTGGACCAAAAGGTGCTTATCAAGAGGCAGTCTCAAAAAATGTGGTGCAGCGTTCCCCTAGTTGTCCATATCTCCAGCAAACCTCTGTGACTGCAGTACTCAATCTATGGAGAAGGTCAGCAGTATGATACCAGTACATTAACCCCTTAAGGACCGGGGGTTTTGGGATTTTTGCGCTTTTGTTTTGCGCTCCCTGCCTTCCAAAAGCCATAACATTTTTATATTTCCGCTCACATAGCCATATGATGGCTTATTTTTTGCGGGACAAGTTGTACTTTTTAACGCTACCATTTATTTTTGCATGTGATGTAGTGGGAAACGGGAAAAAAATTCCAAATGGGGTGAAATTGCAAAAAAAAAGCAATTTCACCACAGTTTTACGGGTTTTTAAATTACAACGTTCGATTTGCGATAAAACTGACTGGTTAATTTTATTCTTCAGGTCAGTACGAATCCGGCAATACCTAATATGTATAGTTTTTCTTGCGTTTTGATAGTGAAAAAAAATTAAAAGTGGGAATTTTTTTATTTTATTTTTTTGTCGCCATGTTTTGACCCCTATAACTTTTTTGTAATTATGCGTATGGAGCAGTGTAGGGGCTCATTTTTTGCGGGGCAATCTGAACTTTTAATTGATACCATTATGGGGTGCGTATGATGTTTTGATCACTTTTTATTCATTTTTTTAGGAAATGAAGCGTCCAAAATGGCGAATTAACCATTTGGACGCTTTCTTTCCGTTTTATGTTTACCGTATGGTGAATATTTTTAATATTATTATAGTATGGGCGTGTTCATTACATTGCGACACCCATTATGTGTAATTTTTTTATTTTTTATTTATTTTAGTTTCATTTTGGGGAAAGGGGGTGATTTGAATTTTTATATTTTTTTATTTAATTTTTATTTTTAAACTTTTTTTTTTTTTTTACCACTTTCTTATAGTTCCCATAGGGAACTATAAGATGCAATCATCAGATTGCTATTCTCATATATTCCAATGCAATAGCATTGGAATATATGAGAAAATCACATATTTCCTATGGAGCCTATTACAGTCATAGGCTCCATAGGAATACTATGTAGTACCCTAGGTTTCATTCACAGAAACCTAGGGTACTACATGCATGCTCGGCTCCCCTTGTGGCCATCAGGAGCCGAGCAAAACCGAAGTGAAACTTTCGGTTTTGCGCTGAGTCAGATGCCGTGGTCAGGATTGACCACGGCATCTGAGGGGTTAAATGTCCGCGATCGGCATCGCTGCCGGTCGCGGACATGAGCTGCGGGTGTCAGCTTGATGAATCAAGCTTTTACCCGCAGCTCGGGCGCCCGCTCCGTGCGGGAGCGGGCGCCATCTTTAAAGTGCGGACGAAGGGCGTACATGTACGCCCTTCGTCCTTAAGAGGTTAAGATCCTCTACTGATTTTCTTGACAGAGAACTGACATTGAAGACTTCGCTGCTCTTCTCCATATGAGTCGCCACAGTGCGTCTGGTAGAGATCTCCCCAAGTATTCCTCCTATCGTACTATATAAGAGTGTCTTTGAATTCGTTCCGGGGAGGGGGTCATCAGAATGGAGTAGATCTGAGATATTAACCCCTTCATATGTACCCCTCTTCTACAAAGACGTTCAAATGCCGTCGGGAGAGAGACCTTGGACCCTGAGAAGATAGAATGGGCAAAGTGTCTGATCTCAACATAGAAATAATTGGTTGAAGAGATAAGGTTATATTTGCTCTGAACAGCTGAGAAAGGCAACAGGTCCCTAGTTAATGGGTCTACAATGTCTGCATAGCAAAAAGCATCACTCTGAAGTCATAGTCTAGTTGCTGAGGTGGTGAGTAGTGATGAGTGGCAGGAACAATATTTGAATTCGCTATATTTTGTGAATATTTGGAAGAATATTTGTCATAAATTTGTCATAAATTATTTTCTAGATTGCGAAAATCGGCAATGTAATATACGCATATTGCGTGCACAATACAGGCGTGGGTCACTATTGCTACATTTTTCAAGCTGCTAGAAGTTTCCTGAGACTGGAGAAAATGGTTGGCATGGCAGAACATTACAATAGCTTTATATGCAGATAGAGTGCTCTGATATATTCGCGATTGCGCAAATCGGCATTTAATGATGAGTATATATTTGCAAGTTGCAATATGTGCAACTTCACAGTTTAGCAGGTCTGACTACATATTAGTATTCGGTGCACTAAGTATAGTTGTGAACTTGTCTGTAGCATGTATGTATGGACAGCAGAACCTATCACACTACCTAACACCCTGCACTGGAACCTATCAGCTACACTATATCACTATCTAACCTACACTGACTGTCTCCCACTAATCTGTATTGTATATATAAGCAGCTAACTAACTAACTATCTAAGGGTACTTTTACACTTGCGGCAGGACGGATCCGGCAGGCTATTCAGCCTGCCGCAACCGTCCTGCCGCAAGTGGCCGTGCACTGCCATGCTGCCGCTCCGTCCCCATTGACTATAATGGGGTGGGGGGCGGAGCTAAGGCGCAGCACGGCACTGTCCGACTTTTAGTCCGGCGATCTCCGGCCGTGCAGTGCCGTGCTACACCGTAGCTCCGCCCCCCGCCCTATTATAGTCAATGGGGACGGAGCGGCAGCACGGCAGTGCACGGCCACTTACGGCAAGACGGATGCGGCAGGCTGAATAGCCTGCCAGATCCATCCTGCCGCAAGTGTAAAAGTACCCTTATGTAATGTGACACAGCAAAGCACAGAGCATAGCAATGACACTGCTGTCTCTTAGAACTGTAAAAAACTGCAGAAAATGGCTGATGGGGAGGTTCTTATATAGTAAGGGGTAGGCAACATTCTTATTGGTTGCTAGGGATGTTGCTAAGCTCAGACAAAGACAAGCAAGAAGCAGGGAGGGATCATGAGTTCAGAGGAAAATAAAATCAAGAATATTTTCGCGAATACAAATATATAGCACTATATTCTAAATCTTTGCGAACTCTAGAATTGGCGTTATTTAAGCTTAAAATTTGCGATTCGAATATTCGCACCCAACACCAATGGTGAGACTCGCTGAGTGTAGTGGATGATATAGAAAAGAAGTCATGGAAAAGTGGTGGGAGACCAGAGGGAATCTACTTCTACAGATCCGCCATATAGATTTAGTGTAGGCCGTGGGCCCTAAAAGTTCCCTAGGTGATGACGTAGTATATCGGCTAAACCATAGCAGAGAATTATGGTGTATCGGAGCCAGCCAGAGTATCTCTATCTGCATCCAAACAGAATAAGGTTGCAGAGATGCCCAGGCTGTGATGCAACGTGATGCAACGTGAGACTTGCTGAGTGTAGTGGATGATATAGAAAAGAAGTCATGGAAGAGTGGTGGGAGACCAGAGGGAATATACTTCTACAGATCCGCCATATAGATTTAGTGTAGGCCGTGGGCCCTAAAAGTTCCCTAGGTGATGACGTAGTATATCGGCTAAACCATAGCAGAGAATTATGGTGTATCGGAGCCAGCCAGAGTATCTCTATCTGCATCCAAACAGAATAAGGTTGCAGAGATGCCCAGGCTGTGATGCAACGTAACTGAGCTGCCCAAAAATATTTGATCAGGTCAGACTCAGGAACTCCCAGACCACCCTGAGGCTTGCTAGACAGGAGTACAGACCTATGGATCCTATGGTGTCTCTCAGCCCATATAAATCAGAGGAGCTGTGATTGAACAGACCTCAAATCTCGAAGGGGAACCGGGATGGTTAAGGTCTCAAATTGGTATAGGATCTTGGGTACAATTGTCATCTTTACCGCTGCAATGCGACCTAGAATGGATATTGAGAGTTTTTGCCATTTGGCGAGGAGGTCCCTAATTTCTTTATATATATATGTGGAAAGTTTATTTTGTAGAGGTCTGTGTAACGGAGGGGGGGTGAGGTGCACACCAAAATATCATAAGGAATCCTCCTTCCAATGGAAAGGGAAGTTTGGCTGGAGGGAGCACAGGGTCGCCTGTGGTATATTGAGGGCAATGGCTTCAGTTTTATGGGTGTTAAACTTCCAAATATAGTCTTTTATTATTTCTATTTTACCTTGAAGAGGGGGTAGGGGGACTTCTTGCAGACTATCAATCTCAAGATTTGGAGACAATCCAATAAAAAAGCTGCTCACAAACCTGCTTTCTACAGAACATAAATAGTAATATTATCTCTTTTGTGGCAGAGGGAACAAGGAGCGGGCCTGTTTAGTGGCAGAGCCTACAGGCATCGTGAAAAACATTGCAAAATGATGTATTATCAGCTGGTGGTTTTTCAACTAAGACCTGGATATATTACAAATGGGCTCATAAGTCTCCGACATTACATTTTGCTGTTGCAGACTTAATATTTTGCCCTAGAACACCGCTTTTGTTCTGGATTCTGTTTTAACTCAGAAGAAAAGAGAATTTAAGGCTTCTGCCTGCAGCTTCGGGGTAGTTTGACAATTTTCTATTTAAAATGAGTTTCACTGCCATTCATTACAGGCAAAAGATTTAAACTAGCGTATGACCCTTCAGGGATGAGCAAATCCATCCATCCACATGGGGAACATATTTTTCCCGATATTCATCACATAGGCTTGGAGCGGTAATTCCAGAGGTCTGAGAATATCCTCACAAAAAAAAAGTGTAATAGTGCAATACTTGTGGTAGGAAAACTAAAAAACACCGATGTAAACACCTGAATAATGAGGCTGAATAATCCTGTGAGGCAGAAACACACATTCTTCTTGTTGTTCAGTCCCTATAGCACTAGAAAGGCAGCAGCGGAAAAAGGATGGAGATTAACTGTTTGACTTCCATGTGTATATTTATGGCTACTTTCACATCTGCGCTTTCCCTTTCCTCTATTGAGATCCGTCATAGGATCTCAATAGCGGGGGAAAAACACTTCCGTTTTGTCCCTATTCATCGTCAATGGGGACAAAACTGAATGGAACTGAACGGAGGGTGCCAGAATGCATTCCGTTCCGTTTTGTTGCCAGCAGCATTTTTGAGTGCTTCATGGGATACTGATCAAGACGGATCCGGCATGAAACACAATTTAAGTCAATTTCGGACACGACACGGACACGAAAAAAATGGATCCGGTGCCCATTGACTTTTAATTGACTTAAGCTACTTTCACACTAGCATTTTGGCTTTCCGTTTGTTTACGTTTTTAGGATGTCTTGCAGATGCGTGGAAGGCTTAAGGAACTGCTTTACAACCAGATTGAACACATGCGCCATGCAGGGCGCATGGCACAGCCCTTCTTGACGCAGCGCCGACACCATGTTCTTCCCGTTGTCGGTCGCCATGGTTCCGATTTTAAGTTGTCTCGGTGAAAGCCAGGATTTGATTTCTTGATGAAGGACAAGGAGCAACTCCTTTCCTGTGTGAATCCATTCGCCCAGGCAAACGAGGTATAGAACAGCGTGACACCACCGTGCCCTGCACATGTGGTTTGCTGGAGGGGCACTGGGAATGGTCGCTGCAGTGGAGGCTGTGGACATGGTGGAGGATGAGGAGGCAGAGGCGGACAATGTCACAAGACCAACTCACAAGACCAACGGCGTGAGAACATGGAGGCGGAAGCGGCGTCACCTGGTCAAGTTCTGGTGTGGCTGGGCAGGAACCACATTTACCCAGTGGGTCGTAAAGGACATATATTGACCGTAGTTACAGCTACCGACCAATTTTCCCAAAAATGGCTGTATCACAAACAAATTTGACCACTGAATTGCTAATCGATACAATTACTCAGTCCCTACAGAAGAAAGTCTACATTCACCGACCAATTTTCCCCAAAAAGGCTATATCACAAACAAATTTCTCCACTGAATGGCTAATCGACGAATTGTTAGTCCCTATGGAAGAAAGTCTACATTCACCGACCAATTTTCCCAAAAAAGGCTTTATCACAAAAAAAATTCACCACTGAATGACAATGTAAATTCACCGTAGTTCACATACTTATTTTTGCTATTCATACAGCACAACAATGTCTGTATGACAATGTAAATTCACCGCAGAACGGCTAATAACACGTTCTTATTTTTCCCATTATTATACCCCAACAATGGCTGTATAACAATATCGGTTCTCTGCAGACCAGCTAATAAGACATATTCTTTTTCCTATTAATACATGCCCAAAAAATAAAAAAAACAATCACAAGTGGCAGAGCAGCTAATAGGACATACGTATCTATCCTATTAATACTTCCCGAAAATGGCTGTAGTACAATGGAACTTCACCGCTAAACGGCAAACAATATAATTTTGTTGTCACTAATACATGCCAAAAAGGGCTGTAATTTTGTTACTTCAACACACAACAGCTAATAAGCCCTTTTTCTCTACTAATACACAACAAAAAAAGGCTTTAGAACATATAACTGCACCGATGAACAGCAAATATTATTTTATTTTGGCCACTAATACACGCCAAAAAGGGCTGTAATTTTCTCACTTCACCACACAACGGCTAATAACCCCTCCCCCCACTAATACACGACAATAAAAGGCTTTAGAACATATAACTACGGTCGTGAAAGGCAAATAATACTTTTCTTTTGCCACTAATACACGCCAAGAAGGGCTATAATTTTCTCACTTCACCACACAATGGCTAATAAGCCCCTTCCCCCCCCCCCCCCCTAATACACACCAAAAAAAGGCTTTAGAACATATGTATAACTGCACCGCACAAGGGCTAATAAGACCCCAATAGCAAGAACGGTTTGCTGGAATTACAGAGGTATTGCAAACCTCAAATAAGCAGCAATATAATGGTAAGTTGGATCCGCAGTCAGTGCAGCAAGGTGTAATAGAATTGTTCCTATTACCCAGGCTGTAAACTCCTCTACTGAACTCTGTTCTGCTTCAATACTGTGTAATAATTCCTCCCTATCCTTTCCCTACACTTCTAATGCTCTTTCCCTGAACTTCTATTGAGCAAAATATACGTTTTCAAGTCTTTTCCTAGCACTGTCCCTAGCGCCTGCTGACATCTCTCCCTGCACTAAGTACACTGGAAAATGACTGAATCCAAGATGGCTGGGGCTATTTATAGGGCTGTGACATCACAGGGCTGGCTGGCTGCTGATTGGCTCCATGCCTGGCATTGTGGGTGATCCCTCGTTCCCAGAGTTCCTTGCTCCATGTCCTAACATGTGCAGCAGCCATTTTAGTAAAAATTAGGATACGTTACCACGAAGCGTCAGGAAATTTGGATTCAGTGCGAATCGAATTTTTCCAGAAATTTGGGTCGAATTCCACTTCGTCAACTTTGAATCTCTCATCTCTAATAGTAACATAGTTAAGGCTGAAAAAAGACATTCATCCATCCAGTTCAGCCTGTTATCCTGCAACTTGATCTAGAAGAAGGCAAAAAAAAACTTGAAAAAATGCGATTCGTTACCACGAACACTGAGGAAATTCAGATTCGGTGCGAATCAAATAATTCCTGAAATTCGAGTCTAATTTTACTTTTTCTGCTTTGATTAGCTCATCTTTGCTCAGGACATACCTCAGAGCAGTGTGCTTATCTCATTCACATGGCATGAAAAATTCTGTAGACAGGGCAGTAGGTGAATGGAGGTCCAGACCAGGAGAGATTTTGATTTGTCTTTGGCTGCACATTTCATTACAGAATTGGTGACTTTAACAGATTATAAGATATCTCTCCTGGTCTGGATCCCCATCGTTCTAAGCTAATGCCCTGTCTCCAGAATTTTACACCCCTCCTCACTGCATCTTCCAGCTGTTTCCATCACCAGATCAGTACTGGAGCCGCTGCAGCTGATTTGAATGTTGTTTTTCATGCCAGCTACCAGTGTTGCTCTTGTTTAGCACAACTACTATAGGTCAACATACCCATACAGCTTTTTTTCACTGTCTTTGTGTTAATATTGGACTATGGAGCTGCCCGGTGTGCTTTTACTCCTCTTTCTGTATTGTCCCTTTTACATGGAAGAGATGTCAATCAGAGTACAACGACTCCTGCTGCTGATCGGCAGGGTGGCGAGAGTCGGACCTAAGGAGAGATCATAACTCTTCGAAACCCCCTTTTATAAGAACTAATCAAAAGTTTTTACAGCTTTTTAATAGACTCTCATGGTAACTGATGATTAGGCATTTCAAAGTCTTTTTTGTTTTATTGTAAATCATCAAATTGCTTGCCTACTGGGATTAATTGGACGACAAGCTGGCACAGGGCACATCTGTACTAGGATCAGATAAATCTTTTAATTGCCGCCGGGATCCACAATGACCACTTTTAAGCAAGGCATCTCGCCCCTTTTCAGTGTTTATGGGGCTGACAAAGTGTAACCATTCACCACAACGATGCATAAAATATTGCAATTAAAAGGTAAATAAAGTCGAAGCGATGAAATAGAAATTGACACAAGCTGCGATCTGCTAAAGAAAGCATTTTCTCCCCCCACGCCCCCCCATATGAAATATGCATAATTTATTATTAATAGCTTCATAGTGTCCTTTCCTGGTGCTCTTGTCAGAAAGGCTGAGTTAACAGCCTATTACTGTGTACTCCTTACTGTGCCGTTAATAGCTTTAGTGTCTTCTATGGGAATACACCTGCTGCTCATAAACGCATTTTGGCGGCTACAGAAATGTGACGAGTCTTCAGGTTGTTTTTTGGGATGACCTTGTGTTCATCGCCATAACAATGCCAATAATGAAGGGACAGATTGTAGCTCTACAGAGGGCAGCATCTGTTTAAAAGACGTCTGAAGAAATACCCTTGTTTTATTTCATTTTTCTAAAATATGTCTCTTTACACAAAAATTTCTCACTGTTGAGGAACCATGAGAGAAATGTAGAAGAGCTCAGTTTGTCACTTACAAGGGTTTCCAGACCAGGATCAGAATATTGATGGCCTCTCCTCAGGCTTGGTGCTAGTTTAACTCTTGGCAACCCCCTGATCAGCTGTTTGATGGAGCCATGGCAGTCTTGTGAGGCCTGCATGTAAGAGGGTTAAAAACAGCCTTGCCCCTAGAAGTCTTGTTACACACATGCGCTAAAGCTATCCAGCCAGCTGTTCCAGCAAAGAGACAGGCTGCCGAAGTTCACCGTATCTGGCCTAGCCAAATACAGTTCTTCACCGCCACCGTTCACCGCTGACTACAATAGGATTTGGCGGGGATCCAGATGGTTTCCAACTTTCCAGCATGAGCACCGGGTTTAGGCCGGACAAAAACTGGTGCACACAGGCCAGATACAGGGAACTCCGGCAGGAACAGCTTTAGCGCATGTGTGAAAGTAGCTTTAAAAAATAAAAATGTATCCGCTACAGTTAAACTTGCTGCTATGTGAAAAAATGGCTATGACCCAAGGTATAGAACGTTTCACAAAAAATGTTTATTAATACATACAAATTAAATAAAAAATGCATTATAACACCTAAGAAAAAATTGGGCAGCGGCCCCAAAAAATAGTCCAATATATAGTATATGTCAAGCGGGTAAGTGAAAAGACAAACCGTCACATATACATTAATAGAACTGGGCCGACTTCTCTGTTGGCTACAGGCTCTATCGTAGGGGCGGGCTGCACCTCAATGGAGAAGGGGCAGCTGTTTTGTGGGAGAAGATGGCTAGAAGGTTGGAGGAGCGTTCAAACTAGGGACTGGAGGGAAGGGTAATTACATTATAGGAGGGAAGATAGTGCAGATAGAGACCGGGGGCGAGGTAGTGTGACTGGGGAGGAATGGAAGGGGGGACTAGGACTGTCTTTTTTCAGCCTTAACTATGTTACTATTAGAGATGAGCGAATCGAAGTTGACAAAGTGGAATTCGATCAGAATTTCAGGAAAAATTTGATTCGCACTGAATCCGAATTTCCTGACGCTTCGTGGTAACAAATCACATTTTTTCCGAAAATGGCTGCTGCACATGTTAGGACATGGAGCAAGGAACTCTGGGAACGAGGGATCACCCACAATGCCATGCATGCAGCCAATCAGCAGCGAGCCAGCCCTGTGATGTCACAGCCCTATAAATAGCATCAGCCATCTTGGTTTCAGTCATTTTCCTGTGTACTTAGTGCAGGGAGAAATATCAGCAGGCACTAGGGACAGTGTTAGGAAAGACTTTAAAACTTATATTTTACTCAATAGAAGTTCAGGGAAAGATCATTAGAAGTGTAGGAAAAGGATAGGGAGGAATTATTCCACAGTATTGAAGCAGAACAGGGTCCAATAGGGGAGGCTACAGCCTGGGTAATAGGAAAAATCCTATTACACCTTGCTGCGCTGGGGATCCAAATTGCCATTATACTGCTGCTTTCAGGTTTGCAATAGATGATACCTCAGTAATTCCAGCACACCGTTTTTGTTATTGGAGTGCAAGTGCTGTGTGATTAGCAGGGTGTATTACTAGGAAATATTTCTATGTCTTACTAGCCCTTGTGCGGTGCAGTTATATGTATTAAAGACTTTTTTGGCGTGCCATAAGTGGAAAAAAATAAGGGCTTATTTGCTGTTCAGCGGTGCAGTTATATGTTCTAAAGACTTTTTTGCGGTGTATTAGTGAAAAAAAAAAGTGGTTTATTAGCCGTTGTGTGGTGAAGTGAGAAAATCATAGCCTTTTTTGGCGTGTATTAGTGGAAAACAAAAAGGGCTTATTTATTTGCCGTCCAGCGGTGCAGTTATATGTTCTAAAGCCTTTTATGGGGTGTATTAGTAGAAAAAAATAAAGGCTTATTTGCCGTTCAGTGGTGCATTTATATGTTCTAAAGCCTTTTTGGGGTGTATTAGTGGGGAAAAAAGGGCTTATTAGCTGTTACAGCCTTTTTTGGGGTGTATTAATTTCCTTTTTATTTATTTGAACTAACAGTATGTCCGACAGAGAAGTGACAGGCACTGCACAGAGGAGGGGCAGAGGCCTAAATGTTTCTGGTGCAGGCACAGGTCTCAGCAGAGTAAGGGGCGTGGCAGCAGCGGTCACTTCGAGAAGCCTGAGCTCCCGCTGTCATCTAGTGGTCGTGTCTTGACCAGCAACCCGGCGGTTCTTGAATGGTTGACTCAGTCATCCACTTCGTCCCAAGTGACATCAGACACCCCCAGCCAAAAATCAGTGGGTTCATCACACACAACCCTTAGTTGGCATGGCCTGGGAGTAGGCCTGTGCCCTCACCTGTCCTCAACCTGCCTCTTTCCTTTTCTGTTCCCTCAGCCAGAGAAGTATTATATGCTTTGGTCTCAGCTCCACTATACAGCGAGGACAAGCTACTACAGGATAGTCAGCAGCTACTGCACAGCCAAGATCTGGAGAAGATATCCGCCGCTTCCTCGGGTAGGCAGGCAAGTATTGATGAGTAGAGTGGTGTGGGAGCTGGTGTTGCGAGCAGTCAGGCTCCTAGCTCAGTGACCATTGAGGAGGACATCAGTGACAGACAGTACTCGATGATGATGTAGCCGATCGCAATTGGGAGCCGGGTGACGAAGTGGCTTCATCATCATTGGGAGAAGAGGATGGCAGCTTGCGTGTGAGGCAGCAGCGGAGCCAGCAAGTCGGTAGCATGGCCGGGAGTCAGCAGGGTGGCAGCAGTGGGAGGTTGGAAGCCAAACGTGCCCGGGGTAGACCACCCGCTTCACAGGAGCCCACTTGCCCGGTAGTGATGCAGGGGTTCATGGAGGCAGCGGCGGTAGCAGTCATTCAGTGCGGAGTGTTGGGTGTAAAATAACCTACTCGGCGGTGTGGAAGTTTTTTGTTAAGCCGCCGGAGGAGGTGAACATGGCCATTTGCCGAATCTGTGGGCAGAAGGTGAAGTGTGGCCAGGATGCCAATGTTGGCACCACAGCCCTGCGACAACATATGCAGCGTCAACATAAAGTGGCCTGGGAGAATCATGGCTCCAATGTGGTGGTCCAGCCTGCCGCAGCAACCGCTGCATCACCCAATGGCGATCGGTTTCAGGCAGTCAAGGCTCCAACACCTCTGCCGAAGGGAGCTGTCTGTCCTTCCCATCATCTACCGGTCCTCGCCCTCCTACTTCTCGTCATGGATTCAGTCAGCAATCGATCACATCACCGAAGCGATTTTCAAGAGACAACAGTATGCGTGCACTCATCCAACGGCACAGAAGCTGAACTTGCTCATGGCCAAATTGCTGGTGCTGCAGTCCCTCCCTTTGGAGTGGTGGAATTTGGACCTTTCAGAGAATTGATGGCTTGTGCCCAGCCGGGGTGGAGAGTCCCAAGCCATCATTTCTTTGGCAAAAAGGCAGTACCAGCCCTGCACAAATATGTAGAACAGAAGGTGGGCCAGTCCTTGAGCCTGTAGGTGTCTGCAAAAGTTCATGGCAGCGCCGATGTATGGAGCTGCAACTACGGTCAAGGACAATATATGTCCTTTACAGCCCACTGGGTAAATGTGGTTCCTGCCCAGCCAAACCAGCAACTTGACCAGGTGATGCCGCTTTCGCCTCCACTGCAGGGACAATTCAAAGTGTCCGACCAGCATACCACATGTGCAGGGCACGGCAGTGTCACACTGTTGTGCACCTAGTTTGCCTGAGCGAACGGAGTCACACAGGAAAAGAACTGCTACGCGTCCTTCATCAAGAAATCGAAAATCGGAACCATGGTGACCGAAAACGGGAAGAACATGGTGTCGGCGCTGCGTCAAGGAGAGATAAGCCATGTACCCTGCATGGCACACGTGTTCAATCTGGTTGTCAAGCATTTCCTGAGGTCTTCCACTTATCTGCACGACATTCTAAAAATTGCCAAGAAACTTTGCATGCACTTTAACGACTCGTACACCGCTACGCACACCCTCCTTAAACTGCAGGGGCAGAACGGCATCCCCCAACATAGGCTCATATGCAACTTTACTATCCGTTGGAATTCCACCCTCTATATGTTGGACCGACTATACGAACAGAGAAAGGCCATAAACGATTTATTGATGATCCAAGCGGACAGGAGTACTCCCCTGTGTAACTTCGATGTCAGCCAGTGGCAGCTTATGCGTGACACCTTTTGTTTGCTCAGGCCTTTTGAGGATGCCACGTTATTTGTCAGTTACCAGGACTACGGGATAAACAACGTCATTCTACTGCTTCATATCCTGAAACAGATGCTGGTAAATCTGGCTGGTGAGGGGACTGGAGATGTGGCGCAGAAGGAGGACATTTGAGCACAAGCAATGTGTAGCGAAATCGGTGGTTTTTCTACACAGTTGAAAGGAGAGGAGGAGCAGGAGCAGACAGAGGAGCAAGAGGGAGATGAGGAAGACAAGGCAGATGGCTCAGTCACACTGTGGACGTATGCAGTGGAGATGGAGGCAGGGAGTCCCTCAGAGTCACTTGCACAAATGGCCCGCTGCATGCTCACTTGCTTAGGTAGTGACAGCCGAATTGTCACCATTCGGCAGAGGGATGACTTCTGTCTCTCCACCTTGTTAGACCCTCACTACCGGTCCAAAATGGGGGCCTTTTTTACACCCACTAAGAGGGAGCACAAACTGAACTACTATAGAGACATCCTATGTAGTCAGTTGGCCGCTGCCTATCTGTGCCATCGTCCATCCTCTCGCAGGTCTGACCGGGGTGGGGGGTCCTCTCTGCTCATGTACCACTGCCATGGCTTTGGGGGGGTGGGTGGTGTTTGGAGTAGTACCAGCTCCATCAGCAGCAGCCTGAATCTAGAGTCACTGATGAGCAGCTTTCTTCACCCACATAGTGAAGAAACTACTCACCAGCAGCTAGACATAGAGCAGAACCTTAACCAGCAGGTGGTGGCATACTTGGATTGCACCCTGCCACCCGTCATCGAAGATCCGCTGGACTACTGGGCAGCCAAACTGAATTTGTGGCCGCAACTGGCTGAGTTCGCCCTGGAAAAGCTGTCCTTCCGGGCTAGTAGTGTGGCATTAGAGCGGGTGTTTAGTGTGGCGGGGGCCATAGGAACCCAAGAAGAACTCGCCTGTCCACCCAAAATGTGGAGAGACTGACATTTGTCAAGATGAATCAGACGTGGATCAGCCAGGATTTCCACCCACCAATGCCTGATGCATCAGATTAGATCATCCATGCTGCCTCACCCAAACCTTGACAAAAGAGACCGATTTCTTCTGGCTACCTGCCTCAGCTACTATTCTGATGCTGCCACCCGCCTGATGCCACACATCTGATCCCAAGTGCTCCTTCTTACACCCACTATCGTCAGCGGGTACTGTTATTGGCACTCACCTTCCCACTCTGTCACCGGGTCACTCTGTGGTCTCCATATGCCGCTGCCACCTCACCACTCAGGTCTTCTCATTCTGCTGTTGCCACCTCCACACTATGTCACCTTGCCACTCTATGGCTCCTCATGCTGCTGCTGCCACTTCCACACTCTGTCATTGTGCCACTCTGTGGTCTCCTCATTCTACTGCCACCTCGACACTATGTCACCTTGCCACTCTGTGGTCTCCTCATGCTGCTGCTAACTCAACACTACATCACTGGGCCACTCTGTAGCCTCCTCCTGCTGCTACTAACTAAACACTATGTCACCTGTGCCACTCTGTGTTCTCCTCATGCTGCTGCTAACTCAACACTACATCACTGGGCCACTCTGTAGCCTCCTCCTGCTGCTACTAACTAAACACTATGTCACTGGGCCACTCTGTGGCCTCCCCATGCTTCTGCTAACTCAACACTACATCACTGGGCCACTCTGTAGCCTCCTCCTGCTGCTACTAACTAAACACTATGTCACTGGGCCACTCTGTGGCCTTCTCATGCTGCTACTAACTAAACACTATGTTACTGGGCCACTCTGTGGCCTCCTCATGCTGCTGCTGCTGCCACCTTCATTCTATGTCACCTTGCCAGTCTGTGGCCTCCTCAGGCTGCTGCTAACTCAACACTGTGTCACTGGGCCACTTTGTGGCCTCCTCATGCTGCTGCTACCTCAAGTTGTGGTGCACGTGTCCGCGGTCGGCATCTGCATGAAGATACAATCAAAAAGAAGGACTGGCACTCACTTGTAGATGAATTTTGTAGATTTATTGCCACATGTCAGTGAAATATCACACAGGAGCCTTTGTCAAGTGAGTAGGCTGCTGCGTGAGTCGAAATGCGTTGATATTTCACTGACATGTGGCAATAAATCTACAAAATTCATCTACAAGTGAGTGCCGGTCCTTCTTCTTGATTGTACCTTTTCACTCTGTTGGGGGGCTCTACTTGTATAAGCGTTTCATAGAACAGGCTCTGTAGACATCTATGTGGAATCAGCAGACAGTGCTGTAAAAGGAGGGAGCTCTTTCACGCTACAGTAGGATCTTGGGCCTCTGCACAGTTCTTATACCTCGCGCTAGCATCGACCTGTAAGCCTGAGTTGACACTTGAGTTATTTGGTCAGTTTTGTCCCCGTAACTACTCAAATAAGGGAAGTGTGTAGTGATTCTAAGAGCAACGTCTGTCATGTGCATGTCATACTGATTCACAGTATTGTTTCACTACCACAACAGACTCCCTATGCACAATGTTCTACACCACTATAAAGGCTCTCTGCAGCCAGGAAATAGCTGTTTTTTAACGCAATTTGCGCAATAAAGTTCTGATTGAATCAAATCTTCTTGGAAAATTCGGTGAAGCGGCTGAATAACATTTTTGAGAAATTTGCTCATCTTCAGTTACTATGTTACTAGTTGTAGCAAACTATCACTCATGCATATAGTAGTATATTGTAACAAACAGACAGTATATATAAATATATGAATAAATGAGTACAAACATAGAAAAATGCTAAATTTTGAATGATGCATGAACACATGCTCAAGTAAACATGTGTTCTAAAATACAAAGTACAGAATAATATAGCAGCAAAAATTCCTGTATGGTGGCAAATACTGTAGATGCAGGAACTAGAAAGTTACTACAAAAATATACTGCCAAAAAAGCTCTAAACAAGTAATATCACATACCCATCATATACTAACACTTTGAGACCGCTGCGACCCCAACGCATGTTTTAGTGGCACCTTCGTTTGGGGGCAGCACTATCCTTGTGAGTCATGAGTATTTAAAAGAGATGGCCATCAATCACATCCATGGTGGAATCAACTAAATAATTGCCTACAAGAATTTTGTACTTTGTATGTATTAATAAAGATTTTTGTGACATTTTCTATACCTTGGGCTATAACGACTCTTTAGTTTTTGTATTGGTTCTTTTATGTTAGTGGAGACAGCCTGTAATGTTAGGGACTTTTCTAGAGAGTATTTCATGGGAATTTACTTTGAGTTTGTGCTTTGGGTTTACCTTATTGGTGTTCTTTCTAACAAAGCTAGAACCAGCCCTGTACCTCACATGGATCCAGAGATCTCCCCTTTATTGCTCCGATAGTTCTGCTAGATTCAGGCTCTTCAGGCTGACAGATCATGGGGCTTGTCTTTTCTGCTATCCAGAGGATAGGTCATCAGTAAAAACTACTTGGAAAATCACCTTCATATGGTGGCATTTAAACATCCATGTTATACAATATCTGGAAGCAGCTTACTCCCCTTTGCCAGTAGTGAGAACACATGCATGCTTAGCCAAGTACAATTTGTGATTTGGTATTGAGAGCTCTCTGATAAATATGGCCAGCCATAGTAACTCTACATCATCCAGATTTTTTTGCTTCATTTATGAGAATCCTTTACCAGAGGTGGTGGGTTTCATCACCAAATGGACCACATAGTTGGTGCCATGTTACTCAACTGCCTGATGTGATTATCTGAGCCCTCATCCCATAAATTCTACAGAGTAGCATCAGATTGTGACATCATTGTAATTCCATACTTTACACAATAAAATGATCTTCGTAGACCTAAGCAAATATAACTCTGGAGAACTAACCAGCAGAACAATGCAAATCCTCATCATAATTCTACAAATTCACAGCTGATACTGGCAGTGAAACCGTCTGCAGGTGCCCACGTTTGAGCTGTTTTTGGCAAGATCTTTCCATCAGTTCTTACTGCTGTGTTAACCAAGATCAGACATTTGAAGTAGTGTTATTGTTGTAAAAGTTTGTGTAGAGCAGATTATGGCAGCCCTGTAGAGTACTAAAGGGTTGGGAATGTATATGAGAAGCATAAGAAGGAAGATAAAAGAGGTGATAATGAAAACGCAAAGCTCTTCTAAGATGCCATGCTTTCTTGCTCACAGTTTCTTTCATCAACTAATCACAATTGATGGGTCAATAAAACACATTCCAAGGAGGGAAAAAAACAACACGGAGACACAGAGAAGCATTTGGATGCAACAAGATGCAGGAGATAAGCAAGATAACATATGGGGATAGTTACAAAAATGCAATGCAATAGAGTTAACTATTACGTGATGTACATGTGAATTGCTCAGGAGGCCATCGTTGAAAGAAAAATAGAATTTGTCATTGGAATGGGAAACTTTGGGTGTCTTTTTTTCAATTCGGGTTTAGCACTGATACACAAATCAGACCCTTACAAGAAACTAAAATTATGGAAAGTGTACTGCATGTGCAGCTAGCCTAGGAAGGAGAGTAAAGGATGGAAGTGGTACTTGTGGCTCTGAGCAGGGTGGTAATATTCACAGGTCATGCTAGCAGTCCTTTATGGGAACTTGCTTCCCTCAGGGTACACCCTGGTATTGGGGTTTCTGCCTAGTGGTAATTGGGGTGCCCTTGATATTAGATGTTTAGAGGGGTGCAAGGCAGGAGGTTAGATGCAGGACCCTAGTCTCTTTACTGAGGGGAAGATGAGAGTTGTAGTACAAGTAGCAGCTAAATCAACTAAATCATGGATTTAGTAGTTCTTCCTCTCTCTCACTCTCTCTTTCTCTCTCTCTCTCGTTCTATACTCTTTACAGTCTTTTTAAGTAGGAAAGCAATTATGTCCTTAACTCTTACTGCAGTTCCCAAACTGAGGGGTGCAGATTACAGGGGTTCTTTAAGATAGGTTTTTTTTAAGAGTGGCCCAACCACTCGATGTGCCAACTTTGTGGCATCACAACCAAGAAGATTGGAGGCTGTAATCGCTGCAAAAGGTGGTTCAACTAAGTAAAGGGTCTGAGTCGTTACCAGGAGCAACAGTGCTTGACCGAAGGATGAGGCAGAGTCGAAGTCAGACAGGCAATAGGTCAGGGCAGGCGGCACAGGTACAGGTCAGGCAATCCGGGTCGGCAACAGGAATGTCAAGGCCAGCAGGCAGGGATCAAACAGCAGGTAGCAGAGTCCAGAAACACAAGTACAAGTCAGGAACACAAGCGGATATCAGGAACCTTAGCAGGACACAAGGACCTTGACACTGAGGCATCTGGGAAGGGGACTGAGCCACTTATATATGTGCAGGAGGGCTAGGGTCGGTTGGTGAGGTCACATGATCGAACCCATAAAACACAGGAAGTGATGCGCGCCGGCCCCTAAGGAAATGCTGCAGGAAACAAGCAGCAAGCATGCTGTGGCCAGGGCTGAAAGGAAACACTGGCAGAAGATCACCGCTGAACACGGCGCCCGGGACCGCAGCAGTAGGTTACAGTTATGTCCATGCAATATTTTAGTTTTTCCTTTTCTAATACATTAGCAAACATTTCAGACATTCTGTTTTCACTTTGTCATTATGGTTTGTTGAGTGCAAAATGATGAGAAAAACTAGATTTTATTTTATTTCAGCGCATGGGCACTGTATAACAAAATGTGAAAAAGTGAAAGCATCTGACGACTTTCCCGACACACTGTAGGTTGCATGCCTTGGATTTAGTTATCCTTTAAGGCCATGGTTTAAAAAATAAATAATTGACGGAAATACTCCAAAATAGGCCAAAGCCTTTATGTGTCCATGTCCTCAGGAGGCAGCAGCACCATAAGCTGCTTTAGAAACTTTCATGTCTGAAAAAGCCTAGTAACCAATGAATCTGACTTCTAAAGCAAGCAGTGGGATTTGAGGGCACCTAAGGAATATTCCCAAACTTGCAATGCAACACTACTCATGCCACAAGATGATCACACTGCTTCTGCTGGATAATTAGTGGTCCCTCAGGCCATGACATTTACATTCGGCTAGTTATTATGCTAATTGTATATTAAATTGCAATAACCAAAGGAAATGTGTGATTGTTTAGGCCCTGGGCAGAGATATATAATAAAGTCGTAATCATAGTCAGGCTGGAATAATTAAGGGCTATGATACTTTTAGAGCCTCCGTAGGTTTCTCTGAATATTTTAGATTATTAACATGCCTTTGAGTCAGTTAACAGGCAATCAACTGCTCAGCCCATTGCGTGCACATAGAAGAGGCAGACATTCTAGGATCTGAACAATGAGAATATAGATTGTCCCCATATGACATATAGAGTGATGAACTCCACCCTATGGATTGGTTGTAAGCATCAATTTCCCTCCTTACAGGTATATTTTTACAATATGTCTACCACTTTGAATGTGCTTAATATTTTTCACAGTGACACAAACAATAATTGAGACAAAAACAGTGAACTTTTATGTGCATAAGTATTTACCTCAGTACTTTTTGGAGACATCTTTTGCTGCAATTACAAATGCAAGTCTCTTGGGTCCCCGTTAGCGTTGCACATCTAGAATTTGGCCCATTCTTCCAGGCAAAAATGTTCCAACTTCTTCAAGTTACATAGGTTGGTTTTGGTGTACTGGACTTCTTGTCATTCCATAAATTCTGGGTTGGACTGAGGTCTGGCTGTTGACTAGGCCATTTCAAAACATGTCCGGTCATTGTCCTGCTAAACGGTGAACCTCCATCCCGTGGTGTTCTTGAGGTGATGGAAAGTGTTGGGTTTGCACCACACATAGAATTTCTCATGATGGTCGTAAAAGCTACATTTTAGTCACCTCTGACCAGAGAATCTTGCTTCTCCTAAGTCTTCCCCAAGCTGTTTGACAAACTCTTTGACAAACCATTGTTTTTCTTTAAAGGGGTTATTAAGCCCTGGTGACTTTCTCTTAAGACTCCCCAGGGTGGTCGTGTGTTACACATACAGCACGTGGTCCAGTGATAGTCACTTGCTGCAGGGGTCACGTGACCCATGTCATATAAAATATTGACTAGGGGAGACCGAAGCCATGCAGAGCCAGCAGGGAAGCTGTGGAGCTGAACTTAGTGAAGGGGATCAGGGAAGTTTGATTACCACTGCATATCTGCCTACGCTGGAGAGTCTGAAGAAAAAGTCACCAGGGGTGAAAAACCAATGGCTTTTTTATGCCCAGTCTTCAATAAAGTTTCACTGTGTGAAGTGTATGGTTTATAGTGGTCATATGGACAGATATTTTAATTTCTGATGGTGGATCTTTGGATCAGCTTTATTGTGGTTGTCTTTGTTGAATCTCTGATTAATGCCCTCCTTGTCCGATCTGTGAGTTATGGTGGGATGGCTTCACGTGTTACATCAGTTGTGCCATGTTCTTTCTATTTGTTTATAATGGATTTAATATTGCTCTGCAAGATGTTCGAAGTTTGGGATATTTTTTATAACCCAACCCATCTATATTTCTCCACAACTTTGTCCCAGATTTAATCATATCTGGACCGTGTGATTGGACCATGTGATGTGACATCATCACAGGTCCTTTAGCTGGTAGCTAAAGCTTGAAGAGAGAAGACAGAGCGCCAACTACGCGATCAAGTGGCTAAGGTAAGTTAAGTTTTTATTTTTAACCCCTTAATCAACATTATAAAAAGCATTCTTTATTAAGAATGCTATTATTTTCCCTTATAACCATGTTATAAGGGAAAATAATAAAATCTCCAGAATACTCAACCCGAAACCGGACTTCAGTGATGAAATCTGGCTTCGGGTCTGGGTACCAAACATGGTGATTTTTCCAACGCGCGTGCAAAACGCATTACAAAAGTTTGCACAAGCACAGAAAAATCACGCATATTCCCGCAACGCATCCGCATTCAATCCGGGCGTCAAACATGACACCCGTGTGAAAGAGGCCTTAGGGGCTAGAATCTGGGATCTTTTGATCCTTTGTCCCATACACCATAATAGAGAACTTTCTGCCTGCTGAGCTGTGCCTTGCGCATGGATTTGCAGGCAGTTTACCATGACAAGTCTAGGAACCTTCAGCTGACCCCAGGCTGTCATTGCAGCCCCCTCCCTCTGCCTGACTCCACAGATGAACACAGCATTTGAGGGGTTAAATGACCGAGTTCAGCGCCATCACCGATCCCGGCATTGCGGCCAGGTGCCTGCTGTATTATACAGCCAGCACCTGCCGCATATGGAGCAGGTTGTGGTCTTGAAGGAGTTAAATAAAACATGAAAAGGTGATACATTTCCTTTTAATGCTGCATGTACTAAACTGCAATATTGTGGGCTCCCTGTCCCTCCGTATTGTGCACCGTTGATCATCTCTTCGTATCAGAAAACTTAATTCAATAATATTCAGTCCGGTCAAGAATTGAATATGCTACCGACAGCAAAGACACATTATTAGGCAGCAGAGCGAGGACATAGCGCTGTTTTAACCATGTGAAAATTTACTAACGCTTTCAGGGACTGTGAATTTGGTCCTCAGGGAACAGTTTCTCTTTTTATTACCTCCACAATTTATGCTTGGCGAGGCGTTCCACACTCCATCTTGAAATTTCCAGCTCTAGCAAATTCTGTTTCCTCTTAAGCACAAGTAGATTGTATATGATTTCAGCCTTTACCTTACATGAAAAAAATAGATTTTTTTCCCCACAACCCTGGATCTTTCGGTATCACATTATTTTCTTCTGGAAAGTTTTGTGCTCTCATATTTTTACATTGCTATTTTTATTTTGAAAAATGTAATATAAAATATTCATAGTGGGAGAAGAGGAAAAAATATGATTCTGTTTGTTTACTACCAGGGAATATACCGAGTATGTGGCGATAGCTGCACCGAATGCATTGCTTTCCTGCTTGTTTTTTGTTACATCTTGATGCGAAAAATCTGGCTTTTTTTTGCTATATATTATGTTTTAAAAGGACTCGACATATCTCCACACATTCTTTGCAATTGAATGCAGTCTATTGTTCCCTGTTATCAACCTTTGCAAGCTGGGGAAATGCTTACCATAGTGTTATTTTTTGGGCAGCAGAGAACAATATCAGCCCCCACGATAACTAGTTTATCTCTGCGTGGCATACACATGTGTGAATGATAATAGGAATACATTGTAGAAGTTGTACTTTCTAAACTGACGGCTTTAAGTTTAGTTTTTCTGAGAGCTGGAGAATCTTTTATAAGTATTCAGAGTTGTCTTTTTTTTTTTTTTTTTTTTTTTAAACAAGGTAACATTCAAAACTAAGGACTAACGCACCCATATCCTTTATTGACTACATACAGTATGTACTCCCAGATCTGTAATATACTATACATGGAAGTCTTGGTGATTGTACTATATATATCTCTGTGTGACTCAGGATTTTTAAGGAGCCATGCAAGTTTTTTTTCCTGAAAAATTCCATTAAAAAACCCAACCACATGCTGTAGTATAGTAGTGATCAATTTCTTCTAAGGGAAAATGAGCCTCAGAGTGGTGCCACCTTCAGGGTCAACATCACGGACAGCCAACATTTTTTACAGACTAATTGGAAAACCACAATGAATAATAAAGCTTATAAGTAATACAGGTCTATAGCTCAATATACTGAGAAGAACTTATTACCAGCATTTACTGTGAACGCTAAAATTATTATAATTTCCACCAAAATAATCCAGTCAAGTACTACCAGCCCAGAAATTCCTGGATATTTGGCAACCCTGGCCCCATTGCTATACAGAGTGTCTATAGGTCTACAGTATCGAGTTGGACCTTTATGCAGCATCAAACTGGGTACCAGGAGTGGTACAATAATAGGCCCTAAAGGTCCAGCAGAAGATTACACCATTTGCGGTGGATTTTAAATGGTCATTAAATTTTCACACAACTTTGCGTATCAATAGTACAGGTGAATGAAAGAAACATTGTAATATATCTTATCAGATGAAAAAAATGTCTTACTCTCCAGTTATCTACTTCCCCCTCCCTCTTAAACTAACATTCTCTGTGCATTTCATGATAAATCCATCTTGATAGACTAAGATGGGCTGTCTGCTCACTGAAGGATCAGATTACATTATCCTATAGAAGTGTATGGAGCAGGCAAAGGGGGAGGAGTGAGCTGCAGAGTGAGACAGAGAGACATAGCTATGCTTTAGCAGATAATAGTGTTATATATTTCCCCAAGTGTTTTATTCATATTACTACTGCTCAATACTTCTGTATAATGTCCTACATGCTGCTTCTCAGTGATTTTGAGTGAGTGAGTGAGTGAATGACTGAAAGTTAGCAGAATCTACGGTCTCCCTGTGCTGTCAATGGTCAGGCATGATACAAGCTAGTATCCACCCACCAGTGTGAGGACAGCTGAGAACTATAGTTGTACCCCTTGCATCAGGGAAACTGCTAAAAATGTGAAATACAAGTCATACTGTATGATGGTCAGATATAGCACTCTCTCATGTACACACAGCAGCTTAGGCTGGGTTCACATTGCGTTTTTTTCCATCCGTTTAATGTATACAAAAAACGTATACGTTTAGCGGATGCCTCAGACTGATGCCATACAGTGGGGGATACAATAATGTGGTGTGCTGCGTTTTTGTATCCTTTTTTTCTAACGTATACATCAAATGGAGGCATAAAAAGTAATGTGAATCCACTCTTGCTCTGATAAATTATGTGAAATGTAGGTACGATTTCCAATCATTTGTCCTGAGGGTCTGTTTTCTTATGGGTTGAACCACTTGAACTTATTGATGCCCTGTGTGTGCAGCGATAATACCAAAGATTAATATGCAAGACAGGTGTTCTTTTTTGTAGGTGGACAGTATATTCTCAGAGAATTTTCCTCTGCTGTGATCAGGAACCCTGGTTCCACTCTGTAAGGACTCCATGTGCTGCCATACAGGATCTGTGCACATACTGTAGCAATACAAAGGGCAGGCTTCATGCACACAACAGTGAAAAAAAAGTCAGTTAAAAATACTGTCAGTTTTTATGGCCATTTTTCAACCATTTGTGCATTCATTTGGGGCTGTCTGTCCATTTTTAATGGCCGTTTTGCACCCATTTATCATGGCCCTTAAAAATAGGCATGAAAAATGGATGAATTTCAGTGGCCCTTTTATTTTATATAAAGATCCCAACCCCTGCAGTGCCCTCAGTACACATAGTATCCTTCATAATGGGCCCCAGGAGTAATAATGTCCCCCATAGTGGCTCCCAGCAGTAATAGGATCTCCCATAGTGCCCCCATCTGTATTAATGTCCCCAATGGTGGCCCATAATGTCCCCCATAGTGACCCCCAGCTGTAATTTTTCATTTTAGAAAAAAAATACTCACCTAATTCACTTGCACATGCAGAGGCAGTTGCTCCTCTCTTAATTAAAAAGGACCTGCCAAAGGACTTGAGCTCAGCGTGATGACATCACCACGTGCTTCCAGCATGAGCGCATGGTAGCGTCATAACGCTGATCGCAGGTCTTTTGGCAGGTCCTTTTCAATCCAGAGAGGAGCACATGCAAGTGGACTAGAACCCCTAAAAGGCCATATTATCCTAGTATACCCATTTTTAATGGCCATTAGTTGAGTCCACTCCTGTAATAGCAGCCATTAAAAATCGTCCCATTGATTAAAAAACTAACAAGTGAATAGCCCCATTGACTGCAATGGTTCTGAAAACAGGCCTACGACAGCCGTAAAAAAAAAAAACAGCAGTCACACATCGTGTGCATGTAGCCTAAGAATACTATTAAATGTACTTTATTATATGAATTCCTAAAATTGGATATTTTATAATTTGAGTTCAATAGAGATTTCAGGATGGGCCAAGATAACTTCAAGGTTTTGCTCACCTTGTAAAACAGTGATACAAATTATCTTATCTTTGTCAACCTCAAGGCTGACTATGGAAGAACTCTATAAATTAATTTAAAGGCTATGTACACCTTCGGAGGCTATTTCTTATGATTGCATGTTACAAATTTTTGGCTAAAAAACATTTTTTCCATTTGGTTTTTATTAACAATAATGAGCCTTTCTGTCACAAAGGGTTACCTGTTTTTATAGCTGTGTGACTTGTACTTTCACTTTCACTTTGTGCCAGTCATCTAAGGCTACTTTCACACTTGCGCTAGGATGGTCCGGCAGGTTATAAGAAAACATGCTCTAGAATCATTATAACATATGGATTAAAATTATTTAGTAAAAGAGAAATGTCAGAAGTGGTGACAGGGACACATAATTGACGCATGTTTCCTATTTTTATAGACTGTCTACAGATTGTTGGCAGTCCCTGGCTGCCTGAAACATTAGGAAGATCCAGTTCTACTAGAGGCAGTGTGATGTACTATGATACAAGGAAACATCCTCAAGATCTACCACAGATAATATTTTTTTCAGAGTTCAAAATATAAAATCACTGAAAATTAGAAACTTTATACAGAGAGGAGCGTAGACCTATAAATCACTGTTATTACATTTACATAGACATCTACTACCAGACCACCCAAGCTCAGGGCAAGTTTTTATCATAGGGAGAAGTTTTATCTGGCCACAAATGAACGGTCAACCATGTCATCCATGATAGAGCTGTATTTATCAGATTGGAAGCTGCTCAGACAGATCTCCACTCTGTGTGCTCTACCATGGCATATCTACAGTCTTTTCTTTGTGAGAAAGCACTTTAACTATCTTCTTGATGACCGGTGAATATAATTTGTCACTCCACAGCTGTAGGTAGGTGACAAGTCCACTTTAACAAACCAGTCTGACAAACTCTAAGGCATAGACCAGAGGCAGCGAGGAGTTATGAATGTAGTGATCACACCATCAATAGTTAAGACTGTGGAACGTTTCATTTTTCTCTATATGAGAAAGTGATGTTGTGCATGGTTGTGCGCTCGCCGCCTGGTCCCTGGGCATCCACAACGGAGCTTCTAGTTATTTGCCAAGTTGTCAGAGGATCTGGAGAAATGTTTATTTCTGGCAAAAACAAGTAGAAATAATAACATTACAAAATGTTACAAAGGCACAGCAAAGACATAATGATGGGATCTGTAAACGATCACATTTCGAAGTATCCTTCCCCTCATAAAGAATATTGTCTGAATCATAAAAAATGTGCTGTCATTCCTCCTGCAAACTTGATAAAATGCATCATGATGACTTTGTATTCTATCAATTCTATTGTGAGTTTATTAGTTTATTAGTTTATTAGGTCCCCAGTTTCAATTTACAAAGAGCTAAACTTGCATTGGCATGCATCCCTGCGGCATCTTTTCTACTGCTACAGTCATGCTATGGGCAATGCCAATGGCTGGTATCTTGCTATATTGTGTGAGATCTGTGCACATGTACAGGCACTGGTGCAGCATTACTATCACTTCTGAAAACGCACAGCATAATCTTCATGCTAACCAAAGAAGTTTTGCCCCATTTTTGATGTTATTGGCAGCTTTGGTTTGCTTCACAGAAGCACGCAGGAGCTTAGGCCAGATGCTGAATCTCCTTGAAGAGACCAGTCCTGTAAGAAGACTTATTGGGAATGCTCCATGGAAAAAAAAAAAAAAGTAAAGAGGTATCTCCCAAAAAATAGAACCATCTCACCAGAGCCACCTATTGAAAGTGGTACCCTATGAGTCAAGATCCAACCTTCCAACAAACCTCGGGATTTGACAAAGAAATATAGTCAAGCAGATATCCATCTGTAGACAGCTGTTTTGGTGTGCATGCCCCTCATCAGTACAGTATAGGACTCTGGCTGGCTCAGTGTGATGGCTTGGAAGCAACTTAGGCAGGGTGCTGAGTCTCCTTAAAGAGGACCTTTCATCAGGCTAAAAAATGTGTACTAACTATGCTGAGATGTAGAGCGGCGCCCAGGGATCTCCCTGTACTTACTATTATCCCTGGGCGCCGCTCCGTTCGCCCGGTATAGGCTCCGATATCTTCTGGGACTTGGTTATACTAGGCGTATCCCAGGCTGTAGCGCTGGCCAATCTCAGCGCACAGCTCATATCCTGGGAGGTTTTTTTCTCCCAGGCTGTGAGCTGAGCGCTGTGATTGGCCAGTGATACAGCCTGGGATACGCCTACTATAACCAAGTGTACTAGGCTCCGCCTAGTATAACCAAGTCCCAGAAGATACCGGAGCCTATACTGGGCAAACCGAGCGGCGCCCAGGGATAATAGTAAGTGCAGGGAGATCCCTGGGCGCCGCTCTACATGTCAGCATACTTAGTACACATTTTTAACCCTGATGAAAGGTCCACTTTAAAAAGACCAGTAATAGGTGGCGCTGGCAAAATGGTTCTCTTTCTTGGGAAATACTTCTTGTTTTCCATGGAGGAATGCCAATAACTCTCCATACCATGGAGTACTTCCAGTAAGTCTCCATACAGGTCTGGTCTCTTTATGGAGATTCAGCACCCTGCCTCAGTTGTTTCCAAGGCATCACACTCAGCCACCCAGAGTCCTACTCTGTACTGATGAGGGGCAAGCACCCTGAAACAGCTGTCTATGGAGGGATATCTGGCCTGTCTATATTCTTTTGTCAAATACCAAGGCTTGTTTGAACATCAGATCTTGATTTATAGGGAACCATTTTCATTAGGTGGTACTGGCAAGATGGTTCTCTTTCTTGGGAGGTACCTCTGTGCATAGAAGCATGCAAGGAAATGTTCCTTGAACTGTTTTATATGGTAAGTGCAATGTGTAAATTCAGCCTTTGGGCAAAGAACAAGCGACCAAGTTTGACAATGGGGGTTAAATGGAAAGAAGTCCATAAGAAGTCAGTGGTGACCCTATTGTAAACATACTGTACATTTTCCTTATCTGTGATGATATAATGGTTTTCCGTAGAGGATCAAGGTAAGATATGGGTAGCTCTATGGTGGGTTCCTCACATTGGAGAACTGTGACTGCCTGTAATGTGAAGGGGATGCTGGTCACCTGTGGTTTTCATTCCTTTGTGGAGTCCACGAGTTAAAAAGTTTTATCTTTTTCTATCCAGTAGTGTCCCTATTAGGGAAGTCCACTGGTGACCAAATGTCACAAGTAGGCACTTCTTTCTAATGTGGTGACCCAACCAAGCAATATCACATATCTTTATCACATATAGTTTCCCAGACCTTCATGAATTTGATATGAAGAAAAAAACAGCCAGTTCTAGGATAAGGAACCAGTGCAGATGAAATCTACTGTATGAAAACTGGATTCAATAAGAGACATCGGGACCTCCTGTGTGTTTGAGCATCTACTGTATTTCACGACTTTACAGAAAATGTGTCATCAATATGCTCACAGAATATTTTCTTGTAATTTTGTTTGTTAAAGGTAGATTCACAAGGCACTGAATCCCTATAAGTTACATGCATTTTTTTTCTCTTGCCAACAGGACTACCCCCGGATAGCGCCGGCATTTTGGCACTACCTGCGGGTAGAAGTGAGTAACAATTAGCAATTAAAGCTCACGCTTTTGTTCTTCATCCTTGTGATGATTCTGTGCTGTTTTATAATGGGAGCTGCATACGTGAAAATAAGTTAGGGTTAGACAGGGAGCTTTAATAATTCTGCACTGATGCCATTCCAAATCTTTAGATACAAGAAAGGCGAAAAAAACTGAATAGAGTTCTCTGTGTGCTAACTATAGAAAGTATATTTCTGAACAATGAACCCCACCTCCAAAAATGTCATCAGTCTATCTTCTTTCACTCTGCTTGCACTCTGAACTCCTACCAAAAATGGTTTTATGCCCCAAATACCCTTGATTGCATTATTTTTAGCAGTTGATTTGATCATTGGCAAATCATTGTTATTTCAGGGGTTGTAAAAGAATGGGGGGTGGCCAACCGTGCCATCCCCAATTTGCCGGACCTGTAAAGGAAAGAATACTTGCCTGCTTCCCAGTACAAGCTCCCAATCCTTCTCCTCAGGCCTGTGATGCTCCTCTGCTCCTTGATATAAACATCCGGTTTGACATTGCCACAGCCAATCACCGGCCGTAGCGGAGACCAGATCCCCTTGAGTCATGCGATCATTTTTCATGATGTAAGGGGTGATAGTCACCACCATGGCCATTGATTGGCTGCTGTAATGTAAAACCAGATGTTGACATCGAGGGAGCTTAGCAGAGCATCGCAGGCCTGGAGGAGAAGGAGCTGGGAGCCGTTGTCGGGAAGCAGGTAAGTATTCTTTCCTTTACAGGTTCGGACAAATGGGGAAAAAAACATTGTTGCTCAACCCCTTTAACCCATTCACCTTAAGAAACAGGCCTTTAACCCATTTTCACCTTAAGGAACAGGCAATTTTTTGCAAATCTGACGTGTCACTTTATGTGGTGATAACATTAAAACACTTTTACTCATCCAAGCTATTCTAAGATTGTTTTCTCCTCACATATTGTATTTCATGACAGGGGTAAATTTGAGTCAAAATGTTTCATTTTTATTTATAAAAAAAATACAAAATTTACCAAACATTTCAAAAAATTTGCAATTTTCAAAATTTCCATTTCTCTGCTTTTAAAAAAAGATAGTGATACCTCCTAAAATAGTTATTACTTTACATTTCCCATATGTCTACTTCATGTTTGGATCATTTTGTAAATGACATTTTCTTTTTTTGGGACATTAGAAAGCTTAGAAGTTTAGAAGCAAATCTTAAAACTTTTATGACAATTTCCAAAAACCCAATTTTTAAGGACCAGTTCAGGTCTGAAGTCACTTTGTAGGGCTTACATAATAGAATTCACTCATAAATGGCTTCATTTTAGAAACTACAACCCTCAAGGTATTCAAAACTGATTTTACAAACTTTGTTAACCTTTTAGGTGTTCCACAATAATTAAAGGAAAATGTAGATGGAATTTCAGAATTTCACTTTTTTGGCAAATTTTCCATTTTAATACATTTAATCCAGTAACAAAAGAAGGGTTAACAGCCAAACAAAATTTTATATTTATTATCCTGATACTGTAGTTTACAAAAATACCCCATATGTGTTCATAAACTGCTGTACGGGCACACGGCAGGGCGCAGAAGGAAAGGAACACGATATGGTTTTTGGCAGAATTAACTGTGATAATTTTAAGTTACCATGTCACATTTGATGACCCCCTTATGCACACCTAGAGTAAAAACTCCAAAAAAGTGACCCTATTTTGGAAACTACGGTATGAGGTGGCAATTTTGTTGGTTCTATTTTAGGGTACATAAGATTTTTCTCCATATTCTGAAAACCATGTATTATTTTTAATTTGGGGGCGACTGTCTTATGTAGGGGTATGAGATGACGGTTTGATTGTTACTATTTTAGGCCTCTTGCACACAACAGTATTTTGCGGACCGTATACTGGCAGTTTTTTCAGTTCAGTATACTGACAGTATACTAAACCATTCACTTCAATGGGTCTGCAAAAAATACCGAAGTGTCTCCGTATGCCTTCCGTTTCCGTTTTTCCATTCTGTTTAGAGTCCATTCACATGTCCGCAATTCTGTTCCGCATTTTGCGGAACGGAATTGCGGACCCATTAATTTCAATGGGGACAGAAAAAAATAGAACATGTCCTATTCTTGTCCGCAATTGCGGACAAGAAAAGGCATTTTCTATGTAGTGCCGACGATGTGCGGTCCGGAAACTGTAGAACGCACATCGCCGATGTCCGTGTTTTGCGGATCCGTGGATCCGCAAAACACACACGGACGTGTGAATGGACCCTTAATTATAGACCATATCATATTCTTGTCCGCTAATCACATTCAGTGGCTCCATTCAAGTCAATGGGTCCTCAAAAAAATGGAAAGCATACGGAAAGGCATCCGTATGTCTTCCGTATCCGTTCCGTTTTTGCTGAACAATCTATTGAAAATTTTAAGCCCAGCCCAAATTTAATTATGGAATTAGTGTATACTGTATATGCCATACGGAAAAACAGAACGGAAAAATGGAAACACAACGGAAACAAAAAACGGAAAAACCGATCCGATAAAAACGAACCGCAAAATACTGAAAAATCCATACGGTCGTGTGTAAGGGGCCTTAGGGTGCATATGATTTTTTGATCGCTTGGTATTACACTTTTTGTGATGTAAGAGCCATAGCATTTTTTATTTTTTGGGCGATTGTATTAAGAAGGGTCTCATTTTTTGCAGGATAAGATGACGGTTTGAATTGTATGATTTTGGAGTGCATATTACTTTTTGCTTGCTTGGTATTACACTTTTTGTGATGTAAGTTGACTTTGTTACACCATTTTTATATATATTTTTTTACGGTGTTTACCTGAGGGGTTAGTTTATGTGATATTTTTATACAGCAGGTTCTTACGGATGCAGTGATACCTAATATGTATACTTTTTTTTATTTATTTAAGTTTAACACAACTACAGCATTTTTTAAACAAAAAAATCATGTTTTAGTGTTTCCATATTCTGGGAGCCATAGTTTTTTTTATTTTTTGCCCGATTGTTTCATGAAGGGGCTCATTTTTTGCGGGATAAGAATATGGTTTGATTGTTACTATTTTAGGGTGAATATGACTTTTTGATTGCTTGGTATTACACTTTTTATGATGTAAGGTGACAAAAAAGGGCTTTTTTTTACACCGTTTTTGTTTTATATTTTTTACGGTGTTCACCTGAGGGGTTAGGTCATGTGATATTTTTATAAAGCAGGTTGTTACAGACACGGCAATGCCTAATATGTATACTTTTTTTATTTATTTAAGTTTTACACAAAAACAGCATTTTTGAAACAAAAAAAATAATGTTTTAGTGTCTCCATATTCTGAGAGCCATATATATATTTTTTTGGGGGTGATTGTCTTAGGTAGGGTCTCGTTTTTGCGGGATGAGATGACGGTTTGATTGGTAAGGTTTTGGGGTGCGTATGACTTTTTGATCACTTGGTATTACACTTTTTGGGATGTAAGAGCCATAGCATTTTTAATTTTTTGGGTGATTGTCTTAGGAAGGAACTCATGACGGCTTGATTGGTATGATTTTGGAGTACGTATGACTTTTTGCTTGCTTGGTATTACACTTTTTGTGATGTAAGGTGACAAAAAATTGCTGTTTTACACCATTTTTATATATTTTTATTTTTACGGTGTTCACCTGAGGGGTTCGTTCATGTGATATTTTTTATACAGCAGGTTCTTATGGACGCGGCGATACATAATATGTATACTTTTTTTTTTCATTTAAGTTTAACACAATAACAGCATTCTTTAAACAAAACAATCATGTTTTAGTGTTTCCATATTCTGAGAGCCATAGTTTTTTTTGCCCGATTGTTTTATGCAGGGGCTCATTTTTTGCGGAATGAGGTGACGGTTTGATTTGTACTATTTTTGGAGGCATGAGCTTTTTTTTATTGCTTGGTGTTGCACTTTTTGTCATGTAAGGTGACAAAAAATTGATTGTTTTAGCACAGATTTTATTTCTTTTTTTCTACGCCACTCAGGTGAGGGGATGGATCATGTGATATTCTTGTAGAGCCAGTTGTTACGGATGCGGCAATACACAATAATTCTGGTTTTCCTTTTTTTTCTATTTTTTTTTTACAATTTTATGTGTTTTAGGCCTCATGCACACGACCGTTGGTGTTTTGCGATCCGGAAGCTGCTCCGCATTCCGTTACGCAAAACGGACGAGAATAAGACATGCTCTTTTTTTTTTGCGGGGGCATGGAACGGAGCAACGGATGCAGACAGCACACGGAGTGCTGTCCGCATCTTTTGCTGCCCCATTGAAGTGAATGGGTCCACGCCCGAGCCGCAAAATATGCGGCTCGGACGCGGACCTAAAATACGTTCATGTACATGAGGCCTTATTTTCGAGTTTTTTTTTACTTGAAACTTTTTAAAACTTTTTTATTACGAAAAACACTTTTTTTTATTTTTTTAAACTTTTCATTTTGGTCCCACTCTGGGACTTCAACTTCTGGGGTCTGCTCCCATCTGCAATGCATTACAATACAACCTGTATTGTAATGCATTGGCTGGAAGATTTTATGCTGACAGCCTGCCTGTGAGACCCAGCCTAAGGGCTGGATCTCGCAGGCTTCCGTAGAAGGCAAGCCCGATGCCTATAGAAGGCATCGGGCTTGCCTTCTCTGCCATCGGGTCCCCGCCACTGCAGCGCGGGGACTCGTTGGGGAAGCGGAGGGCACCCGTACCCTCCAAGAAACTCTCTGCATGCAGCGGTCAGCTTTGACCGCAGCATACAAGGGGTTAACACGCCATCATCGGTGCCTTCACCGATGTCGGTGTATGCAGCAGGGGCCCGGCTGTCAGTGACTGCCGGGCCTGTGCCGCTGATCGGGCGGGTGCAGCTCCTGCACCCGCCCGATCAGCCCGCCATACATGTACGGCGCTGGTCCTTAAGTCACGTCCACCAGCACCGTACATGTACAGCGAGGGTCCTTATGAGGTTAAGGCTTTGTTTATATTACTGTTTTATACTCTCCATTCAGTATTTTTAGCATAGTCTGCATTAATACTCTTGCCAGGAAAATACCTGAGCTCCTGGGGAAACCTGACGAAACCCATTATAAGTCAAAGAGAACCATCAGAATGTAATGTGATCTGTTTGAAATTGGATCTGTCATAGTTCTTATGGCTGTATTATGAACAGAAGCCATGTGGCTAGTGTTAACACAACCTTACTTTCTCCCATTAAAAAAAAATAAAAATCTGAATGACAGACATTTATGGATGAATATATCAGTTTATAGAGTGATAGGAGGAAAAAAGACACCAAGGTGTATTTTTGGTAAACTAAAAAATTATGTACCATGATGCTCTTTGACCAGCACTGAATACAAATTTCTCTTTACCTGATCATGTAGTCGAGTTATTTTCATCTTAAAATAGATTTACAGCTCCTTTGTGTATAGAATAAAAGTGGCAACTATTCACATTTAGCCAAGTGTTTGAGACATTTCTGTGATTGAAAGTCAGTTCCCTACCTGTGAATGGGGTTATTTCTGATTTTCACAACCCTTCAAATGAAAGGGACAGCTGCAAAATTTTCTGCAACAAATCTACCACATGTGAAAGTGATCTGCCACTGTGACTATAGTCTTATAGAGACCCCCTGGAAGGGACTGCAGTGGGTATTTTATACATGCTGAATATTGTGGTTCAGACAATGCAGCATAAATTTCAGTTTTAGGTAAAGGGGCACTTTGTTCATAATATAACCTGTCCATTTTATAAACTGAAGAACACAGCTAGTGGACAGTAGAAAATATACAGGCATTAGCATATATACAGCCAGTGCATTAGGAAAGTCTTTGGACCGTCTCACTTTTTTTTACATTTTGTTATGTTGTGGCCCTATGTTAAAAAAAAAATCAAATTTTCCCATCATTCTACACTCAGTACCCCATAATGACAAAGTGAAAACAGAATGTTCAAAATCTTTGATAATGTATTGAAAAGGAAAAACTACTCTTGCATTGACATAATTATCCAGGCCCTTTACTCAGGACTTAGTTGAAGCACCTTTGGCACCAATCACAGCCTCCAGTATTCTTGGGTATGATGCCACAAGGTTTGCACACCTGGATTTGGGGATTTCCTGCCATTCTTCTCTGCAGATCCTCTCAAGCGCTGTCATTTTGGATGGGACCACCAATGAACCGCCCTTTTAAGGTCTCTCCAGAGTTGCAGAGATGTTCAATTGGGTTCAGGGCTCAAGGACCTTTACAGAGTTGTCCCTAAGCCACTCCTGTGTTGACTTGGCTGCATACTTAGGATCATTGTCTTTTTGTAAGGTACATCTTCAGCTTAGTCTGAGGTCCAGTGCACTCTGAATAAGGTTATAATTAAAGTAGTTATCGAAGTTCAAACTTTTTTGTAATAGTCCCCTTCAGAGTGGCAGAGCCACAGTGGGGGTCATACTTACCTGGTCACCACCACTGAGTTCCGGCTCCATCCTTCCTCTTGAAATTAACATCCAGTTGACGGGGGGGGGGGCATGTGACCGCTCCACTGTCAGCACTGGTGACGTGTCACTCATTTGTTACATCACTGGGTCACGTGCTGCATGAGTGACAAGTCACCGCTGGGGCCAGTGACTGATTACATGCCCCCCCCCCACATCGACAGGATGTTGATTCACAGAGGCCCAGGACCTACAGTTGCGGCCAGGAGGTATGGAGCCAAAACCCAGTTAAATATGAACCCCACTGAGGTCTGCCACACTGAAGGGGTCTGTTAAAAAATTGTTTAACTTGGATAACCCCTTAAAGAATATATCTGTTCTTTGCTCCACTTAGCTTTCCTTCAACTCTGACCAGTCTCCCTGTCCCAGCTGCTGCCCCCCACAACATGATGCTGCCCCCAGCATGCTTCTTTGTAGGGATGGCATTGGGCAGTACCTGGTTTCCTTCAAACATGACTCTCAGAATTGAGATAAAAAATATCAGTCTTTGTTTCATTAGACCAAAGAAACCTGTTTCTCACAGTCTGGGAGTCTTTTGCAAACTTTCATGTGTCTTTTGACAAGGAGATGCTTCTTTCTGGCCACTATGTCATAAATCCAAAATTGGTCAATTTCTGCAGTGATGGTAGACCTTCTGGAAGTTTCTCCCATTAGCACACAGGATCTTTGGCGTTCAGCCAGAGCGACCAGTGGGTTCTTGGTCACCTCTCTTACCAAGGCCCTGATCCCTCCATTACTTAATTTGATAGGCCAGCAAGCTCTAGGAAGAGTCCTGGTTGTTACAGACTTCTTCCATTTAAGTATTATCAGCCATTGTTCTCTTGAGAAATTTAAGTGCAGCAGAAATGTATTTGTTCCCTTCTCCAGATCTGTGCCTCCACACAATCCTGTTTCTGATCTCTACAGGCAGTTTTTTCCTCCTCATGGCTTGATTTTTGCTCTGATATTCATTGTCAGTTGTGAGATCTTATATAGACAGGGCTGTGTCTTGCCACATCATGTCTAAACAACTGAATTTACCACAGCTTTACTCCAGTGAAGGTGTAGAAACATCTCAAAGATGATCAAGAGAAATGGGAGGCTTCCAGAGCTAAATTTGAATACTTATATCCAGGCAAAATTTTAGTTTTTCCTTTTTAATAAATTTGCAAACACTTCTAAAGATTCTGGTTTCACTGTCATTATGGGTTATTCAGTGTAGCACAAGGCCGCAACATAAAATGTGAAAAAGGGTCTGAAGACTTTCCAACTGTGAATAGATTAGGACCGTTCAATGGCTAATGCAAGATGATTCAGTAGAATTAAAATATTTTAAAGGGTATGTGCCTTGTTTCAACAATTTTAATATTGCATTTAAAATAAAAATGCTGTAAATAGTCATTTCAGCAACTCCTATGCAGACTTTTGTATCGTCATGGTTGCAGACTACACACAAACTCTCTACATTGATAAAATCCTTACAGGAATAGTGCAGCCAGCACGAGATAGGTCATCAATATCTGATTGGTGGGGGTCTGACTCCCAGCACTCCACCGATTAGCTGTTTGAAGAGAAGATGGCGATCTGAAACGACGCGCTTCAAGACTATACTGCACGTCATATCAGAAGTCTTGACAGTGCAGTGTAAATACAAGTGCTTGCTCCATTCACTTACATTGCGCCTGCTGCAAGCGAGACAACACGCAGTGTAATCTTGAAGAGGAAGTAGCGCTCCACAATCCCTTTAAGACACGTGTTATCCTCTTAGCCACGCTCTTATCTGTAACCTGACGTATAAAAGTATGGGGTTACATTGCGATCTGACGGCGGCCTGTGCCACCGCAGATCGCTGTGATCACGCTGTCACTAGACAGCTGCGATCACAGGCAGATGTGCCGTGGCCAGCGGCAGTGGTCAGGCAGTAATAGACTCTTGTAGCATACAGATACAAGCGTCTATTACATTGTAAAATCTAAAAGCCGGCAGGAAGCGCTTTTTGTTAAGTAAGAGGGCCACCTACTGGCTATAAATTGAACTGTCAGCCGGCAGGCAGGGAATTAATCTCTTCCTGCCTTGACTGTGGCAGGAAGGGGTTAATTCACTTTAAAAAATAAGGAAATAAAAATAAAAAATAACTAAAAAAAAATTAAATAAAAAAATAATAAAAAATAAAAAGAGAAATGCAGAAAATAAGTTATAGCAATAATTTCAAGTATTAGCAATAGTATAGCAGACTATGTAGACACCCATAAAAACATCCCGCCCCTTTTTCATTCATAAATAAATTATATTCATATATATATTTATTCAGTTTAGAAAATAGTATAGAGGAATTTCTGTGCGTAAAATATATAAAATTTTAGACACTTTTTTTATTTAAAAAATCTAGGTATTCGTTTTAGCTATATTTTTTGCTATATTATTTAGTTTTTTGCGTAAAATATACAAATGCACGCATATTTTTTTCATTAATACAAAAAATTTAAAAAACAAAACAAAACAAAAATATCCTTAAAATGTCCAATTTTCCATAAGATTAATAACTTAGGGGAATAACAAAAAAAAGTCATTTTGAAGGGGCTTGTAACGTTTCGGCGCTGTACAAGATTTTTCTGGCAATACGGTGCCATAGAACCAGCAACGGAAAAATAGGCCACTAGAATCCAAAATGCGCTCCAGTATTTTGAAGTCTTGCGGTGGGCCAAGGCTGTGGTCGCAGCATCCACTAGAGCGCCACAGAAACAGCTGGTCAGAGGGGGTGCCAGGATTCAGAGCCCCATGATGAGATATTGATGAACTATCCTAAGGATAAGAAAAACAAGAAATTCTTGGAACTCCAAAATATTATTGATGCGTTGGTGCTCAGTGGTAGGGTAATGTTCACCTAATAAATATCAGAAAATGCCACGGCACTCAAAAATATAACTATAAGCCTTCAGTTTTGAACTTCCCAAAAACCCTATAACTGCCCCTGTCCATAGATTAGCAAGAAGAGGGGCATGATTGCAGGATCAGACTATGGAGGCTTTGGTTATACAATATGTGTTATGTTTGCAACCATGGAGACACATAACTTTCCATAGAATCTGCATACACAAAATGGGTGGACATTTTAAAAAAATAATAGCAATTTTTGTTTTTCGTTTTAAATGGTTGAAGCAGCTACATAGCCTTTAAAAAAATGGAACAGTGCTGGATCTATTTTAAAAGGAATCTGTCTGAAAATGCAAAGCAATCTGCAGGAAGCATGTTATAGAGCAGGAAGAGCTGAGCAGATTTATATATAGTTTTATGGTAAAAGATTCTGTAAAACCTGTAATTTATACATTTAAATTCCTGCTCATTCTGGGTTTTGAAGTCCAGGAGGCGGTCCTATCAGTGATTGACAGTTATCTCTGTATACACAGTCATAGAGGGCAGGCTGTCAGTCACTGATAGGACCGCCTCCTGGACTTCAAAACCCAGAATAAGCAGGAATTTAAATGTATAAACTACAAGTTTTACTGAATTCGTTCCCATAAAACTATATATTAATCTGCTCAGCTCATCCTGCTCTATAACATGCTGCCTGCAGCTTTTCCAAGACACAATTTTCCAAGTGACAGGTTCCCTTTAATAAGAGTCATATAATGCAATTCCCTAAATATAAGCCTAATTTCCACCACATCATAGAGGTTTTACTTAAAGGGCATTTGTCAGCAGATTTGTCCCTATGACACTGTCTGATCTGTTACATGTGCACTCGGCAGCTGAAGGCATCTGTGTTGGTCCTATGTTCATATGTGCCTGCATTGCTGAGAAAAATGATGTTTTACTATATGCAAATGAGCCTCTAGGAGCAATGGGGGCGTTACCATTACACCTAGAGGCTCTGCTCTCTCTGCAACTGCCGCGCCCTCTCCAAATTGATTGAAAGGGCCAGGCAGTGAAAATGTGATCACTCCTGGTCCTATCAATCAAAGTGGAGATGCTCGTTTCCATATATAAAACATCATTTTTCTCAGCAATGCGGCACATATGGACATGGGACTAACACAGAGGCCTTCAGATGCCAAGTGCACATGTAACAGGTCAGCCAGTGTCATAGGGACAATCTGCTGACAGATGTGCTTTACCTACTACACTTATCCTATTAGAAAATGAAAAATATAAAAATAGACTCAGCTGGCACATAGAGCAATAAGACTAGCACTGTGGCATCAGTGTAAAAAATATTGGAGTTCCCCTTTAAGCCTGACTTATTATCATTGGTGTAGAGCCCCATTACAAAGCAACATTATATTTCATTTTGCTTGAAACTATGAAGCAAGCGTTCATTGTAAATGCAGAGCTGAGTTCATCATGAAGATAAGCTGAATGCCAACACAGAACTTGTCATTTCATGCAGCAAATCAAAGGCGCAGCTTTCAAAGCCCAAAGAATAACAAATGGTGGGGAAAAAAATTCAACGCGCTTTGAGACGCATCTGTTACATAAACGCATTGTGCATTTCACGAGGGGTTAAGCTGCATTACCAATGAGATGATATAATTACGGGTAATCTTTTTCCTTAATTATGACTGTTTTCTTTTGTCTACAGGAACATGAACAGCTCAGTTATTCCTCCACGAGATCCAAAGCTCCCAGTGTTATTATCACAGGCCTCAAGCCCTCCACCAAGTATATATTTCACATTCGAGTCAGGACCGCTGCAGGATACACGGGTTACAGTCATAAGTTTGAATTTGAAACTGGAGATGAAAGTAAGTTTAATTAACCGCAGTGAACGCCAAAAACATACAGTATCAGATTCTGAAAATGTTCATCTTTTATAAATTCACGCTAATTAAATTTGCAAATATCCGATCCCTTTTTACTTAATTGTGCAGCTTTATCTCAGTCAGTGATAGGAACATACAATCTGGAGGCAGGTGATTTGAGGTCCTCAGCTGGATAAAGCAAAGTGAAAATAAATTTTATATTTTTTCTGTTTTTGAAGCTTCTCTGCTGTGGTTGTAGAATATATTGATTGTCGTAAGACCTATCACATAGTATTAGTAGAAACTGGAGTATGCTAAGTAATCCCATATACAGTAGGGGGGTATCAGGAATCATTCACACTAGAGATGAGTGAAGTGTGGGAAAATTCCTTTGTCACAAAGCGCATTTTTTTTCTAAGTAGCAGGTGCAATCACAGGGAGCGGCGATAGCGCCGTTCCCCCTCAATGTACTCCTCAGATGCCGCATTCATACATGATCGCCACATCTAAGAGTAAAAACTGTGTAAAATTAACAGAAAAAAAATAAATTAACTTACCTTTTCTTACAACGGGCCAGCCACCGTCATCTTGCTTGAAGATCTTGTGCGAAACCTCGCGCGGACCGAGAAGACGTCATCATGCCGGCCGGCGTGGTGACGTCATACCTCACGACTAGAGATGAGCGAACTTTAAAAAAAAGTCCGGCGTTCGGGTGGTGGTAAGTCGCGCATCCCGTTTTGGATTCCACTATAGCGGCATATGGAATCCATAAGGGGCGGCTGCCACCAACCCGAACTGTTGAACAGCCGAAGGACCTGGGGTGACGTCACCGTCATGTGATCAGTGCAGGGGGCGTGGCTCAGCACGGGATCAATTTCACACTGTGATCACTAGGATATGCCCCCATTATCTGATAGGTTCATGGAGCCCCATGAAAGTTATGGATGCGCACCACGCATGCCCAGCCGCCCTCCATTCATTTCTACGGGACCCTCGAAAATAGCTGGCTCGGGTATTTCCGTCAGCCCCATAGAAATGAATGGGAGCGGTGGCTGCGCAAGAATGGTGTGCTCTTATTCATTACTACGGGGAGAGCACTTAGTGGTGGCCGGAACCCTGAAAACCCGGGGTCCTCCGGCCACCACCTTTCCCGCTCAGTTCTCCTACCTCTGGGATCAGACAATGGGAGCATATGCTAGCGATATGCCCCCATTGTCTCAGATGGCAATACCCCTTTAAGAAATAGCTAAAGGGGTTGTCCTATTTCAAGAAAATATCCCTTATCCACAGGATAGTGGCTGAGTGCCTGATCGGCAGGGGTCCGACCACTGGGGCCTCCGCTGGTCACTAAAACCAATGTTATCCATTGGTATTGGGCAGCAGACACGCATGTGCACTGTGCAGCCCCCCGTCTCTGGCAGCCCCATAGAGTTGAAGGAAGTGGCAGTGTGCATGCTTGTCCGCCACTCCGTTCAAATGTGGGAACACAGGTCGGCATTCTAGTGATCAGTGGGGGCCCCAGTGGTGAAACCTCCACCAATCAGGTACTTAGCCCCGTCCTGTAGATAGGAGATTACTTATTGTAATGGGACAACCCCTTTCACTCAACGAAGATACACTGCAGGGATTATATATACAGTGATGTCACAGCAGAGAGGTAAATCTTGCAGTTAGAACATAATACATATAACCTACTCATTGAGGTTGCAGCCGAGGAATTATACAACAGTGATCTTGCAATATAGAGATATCCACACAGTGATGTCACAGTACAGGAATTATGCAAACTATGATGTCATAATGCGTGGAAAATGGAGTAATGTCAGCACAGGAATAGTGCACACTGTAATGTCACAGTACTGATGGAATGCACAGAGTGATGTTACATTAAAGAAATAATGCAGAGATTGATGTCACAGTATAGGAATAATGCACACTGTTATGCCAGTACAGAAATAACACGCACAGTGCTATCATAGCACAACAGTAATGCACACTGTGATGTCACAGTGCAAGAATAATAAAGTAAGTGATGTCACAGCACACAGTTCATCCACATAGCGCAGTCGCAGTGCAGGCATATGGCGCACGATGATGATCAGAGCACATGAAAATGTTGCCATGCACATGGTGAAATATCATTTCTGGAAAGAAAGAAACCAATAATGATATGAGAGCGATAGTGTCACAAAACTGGAATAATGCAGTGAAACGGCACATTCAGGCGACTGCGCAGTGTTTTGCAGTCCACAAATTGCGGATCCACAAAACAAAGATGCCGCCCATGTGCGTTCCGCACATTATAGAAATGCCTATTCTTGTCCGTGATTGTGGTCAAGAACAGGACATGCTCTATACTTTTGGCGGGGCCACAGAATGGAACAACGGATGCGGACAGCACACGGTGTGCTGTCCGCATGTTTTGCGACCCTATTGAAATGAATGGATCCGCACCCGTTCTGTTAAATTGCGGAATGGATGAGGAGAGGACCCATTCATAAGGTCATGTGAATTAGCCCTAATGCACACGGCTGGGGAATAACACATATCATGGACCTCCAAAAGAAAATAATGAGGCCATATTTAGTTTTCTTCTCCCCCACTCCACCATCTGTAATTACTGTACACCACTAACCACACCTTACCTGTGTACGGCGATGGGCCTCCTTGGGTTGAATCATAAGGGCCCCATAGCAGCTGCTATGGATGTCTGGTACCCTGCTAGTTATCCTCATGGGGTTTAGGGCAGTGTATCCTCCAAGTAGCACCAACTATAGACAAGCACTTCTAATCCTAAGAGGAGCAGAAAAAAACAACATGATTTTCATAAAAATAGAGCTTTCTGCCATAAATATATGACAGTGTGGTGGGTTCATTACATAATCAGTGTTTAGCTATACTTTAATCAAGACTTCTCTCACAGTTGCATACACAGTGGTGCTTTGCTAACGTTTTCTATTGGTGGGGGTCATAGATTTTGTACACAGTGGCGTGGGCTGTACTGTTCCTTCAACTTGATATGAGGGGGAGTTGCCACCTACTTAGCAAATGGAATGGAATTTATTATAGTAAAGGGGAAGAGGGCAATTATGTAATTGGAGATAAGTGTTTCTTACATTGAAGCATAATCTCATCAGACAAAAATAAGCAACTAATCAAATGCTGAAATTCCAGGTTGTGATGTGTAGGCATACGCTCTACAACCTGCTGCTTCTCTTCATGGAGAACATCTCTTACGACTATTCTTTTTCTATGACCAGTGGTAATTTCCTACCATATAAGCAAGATTAAACCAAAATAGCCAATCAGTAAAGAAGGCTATTGAAAGGTTGTTGAAGGACACTTTCGTCTTCCTCTAATGACGTGTTCAGAATACCTGATCCAATAATCTATCTCCAGGACCTCAGTCTAATCTGGCCATTAACACATAAGTGTTGTGGACAGAAAAAAAAAGGTTTGCATCATAAAACCTCATAAATGGTCTGATAACAGCTCAAATGGTTCTATCATTTTGACAATACACATACAGCATTACACATTCCCACTATAAGCAATGTCCAAACCTTGGGACCTGTAACAATTCCTAGAATGAAGAATGGGCCAGTGTGCAAAACCAGACACTTGTTTGGGATCGCTGCAATGTCTGATAAAGCAAAGTGGCTGCTGCCCTTTCATCCATAGGATAGGCGAGGTCCCAGAAGTTGGATCCTTGGCATACCCTTGCAATAAGCCTTCAGTATCTTAGGTTGAAAAACCACCAAGGTTCAGTAGACCGGACAGCTAATTGTCTTACATTGGCAGTCCATGCCTGACGCTGGCCCGCTACTTTGGGGCGGGCACAGGCACCACTTCACTGTAGATGTGTCTGTAGCTGGTCTGTTGCCCCAGACAATGTGTTGTGATAGTCTTCACTGAACTTCACCTTATTCTACAGTACTACAAGGGTTAACCCTCCTTTGGTTCTGTGGCTTCTAATGTGTTAATCAACTCTGCTATATACAGTACGCTGTGCTGTTTGTCTTACTCACTGCCTGAGCAATAGATTTACTAGCCTGCTAGATCCTACAATGGTAGTTATAATCCACTTGTCTGCCATTTACTGACTTTTGCTTGATACCCAGATTTTGACTCACTGCTGCCTGACCTGACAAATGCCTGATCACCATAATGACCCTGAGCCGCCTGCTCTGACCTTCTAAATTTTTTTTATGGATTTGCATGAACTCTGACTACCCTGCCCTGTTACTGAATACAAGTTTTGCCTGATCATTTGGTGCCTTGCACTGGTGTCTTCCTACCCCCAGGTGTCAGCTGTCAACCACACAGGGACCGCTTCAGGAGGTGACAGCCTGCTGGTGTCTCTGAAGTCCAGATCCCAGTGTAGGGGTTAAAAGATAAATACCAGGGGACTGCCAGGATAACTCTCTTAGGTTTAGCCCAAAAACAGGTTGGTTGACACAGTGGTTCCAAACCCACTGATTGTTACAACATGTTAGCCAGGTCTTATGGCTTTGTATATAACTGTGTTTGCTGGTACTCTTCTATGTAAAAATGCATCTCACAGAATAAGCTGCATACATAGAGATAAGAGTCATCCTAAAGCTTATATTATATGCATCAATCTCCTCCACTGTATGGGGAGGAGCTATCACTAATGCCATCTCTCGTCCCCATATTGAATCATTATTTGCCGGCGGCAGACCGTGATTACACACCACGATCTGACACACGCAACTGTGTGCTCTTCGCATCCGCATTTCCAGAGCGGGATGCCGAACCTCCTGTCCGCGGCTCCGGAAAAAAATAGAACGTGTTCTATTCTTGTTCGCAGCTGCGGACAAGAATAGGCTGTTCTATGGGGGTGTCTGCCGGGTGAATTGTGGATCCGCAAAACACTACCAACGTGTGAATGGACCCTAATAGTAATAATTATGACCCTCCAGCATTCAGTCCCATGTAAAATACATTACTTCCTGCCTTAAGCCTCTCCAACATACAGTTCCATGTACAATACATCACATTCCTCTGCCTTCAGCCCCTCCAGCATACAGTCCCCATGTAAATAATATCACTCCCCCCCCCCTCTCTTCAGACACCTCTAACATACAGTCTCCAGTACAAGGATTTTTCCTGCTCCCTTCAGCCCCTGCAAAAAGCCCCCCAAGTAAACATAACAGTCAATTTTCTCCTCCACATACTGACCTGCAGCTTCTGCTCCTCTCTCCAACAACCTGCTCTGTTGAATCTCCTGCATATCTTGAGGCCCCTCCCTCCTGTATGACGAGACTCTGCCTCTTCCCCCGACATCATACCTCCCTGGAGCAACTTCATTCTAGCGCTCTACTGTCTACCACTAGCCTGAAGCCTATGTGAAGGATCGGATCAGGCAGACGGCAGTGCAGCACGGAGGTGATGATTAGGGTGTGCCCAGGCACACCCGGGCCGGCACACCTCGTACGCACGCCTATGTTTATGCGGCCTGTTTATTTTGTAGCCACTTTCAGCAGCCAAACAAATGTTTGACACACAAAAAGTGCAGAGGGCCAAGAAAAGATGCGGAAACTTTAAAGAAAATGTTGATCATCGACCACCATTTCATTGATTTTCATCTAAATCAGTCAGAAATTCTGTGCTGATTGCTTTCCTAATCTATTATTATGGATGTCAATTTTCAATGCTCAAGACGTATCATAGATGGACATAGAGTTAAAATATACAATCATGCTGCTTGCATTCCCCACTTACTGCATACTGATTTATTACGGAGTTCAATGCATTAACTGCATTAAGTAAGCATAACCCCCGGAGGTCGCCACTGCAAAGATACACTAATAAATGAATCAGCATAGACTTTTAGACCAAAAATAACAAAAAAAATAACTCAGTCGATGGCTGATTAGGGCCCTGGGCTGCCTTCCAACCGGCGCCCTGCCACAACATGTCTATGATCACCACAACATTTCCGTGTTAACTTTGACATCTTGGTGTTACCATTCCCCTTGTCAAAGAGCTCACAGTATCATACTGTGTAGGGACACATCTATTTTACAAGGGGAATAATAATGTCTAGTTGTCTATTAGGCCTGGGTAAACAGAGACTTCCTGTATACTTTTTATTGAATACAAATATTTATTAATCAAGCATATCAGGCGAGTTAACTTCTGCTCTATGAACTGAGTGGCACACATGTGACATCTTCTCTGATTGTAGAAGTTCTCTTTTTCTTCTCCATCCAGCCCAGACCATTATTACATGTACCATTGCCCCTCACTTCAGGTGCCCTCCTCATATGTATATTATTTTAGGATCAAACCCACATAACATAGTGTGACCAGAGACATCTAAACAGCTGGTCACAAGACAAAGTGCATTAAAACAAGTCAATTAGATCAACTTAAAGAGGACCTGTCCCCTCTCCTGACACGACTGATTAATAGCTTCATGCATTCCCCATGTAATAACAATTCTGGAGCCTCTATTCTTATGACGCTATGTTGTGTCATTCCTTTATTATTTCTACTAGAAGTAATGAATGAATTGCTAGCAGTCTGCAGTAAGGGTACAGAGGAGAGTTACCAGTTGGGGGTGTCTCTGGTCACAGTATGTTATGTGGGTTTGATCTTAAAATTATATAGTATTATTTATTGCACAACTATTCCACCACCATTATTTCTTATACGCTGTACTTTCATCGAGAAACAGGGCTAGATACTGTAGTTGTGTCTTTTTTAAAAGTGTTTTTGGGGTGGCGTTTTCTGTCAGACTTTCTTTTGCAGTCTATGGAAAAATAACCTGAAAAAAACATCCAACTTGGACAATGCTGCAACAGAGAGCAAAAAACCTAAAGAAACTAGTTTTTTTTTAGAATTACCTATTGCCTGAACAGCATATAACATCTTCCTGCAATCTTTTTTGCTTAAAAACCAAAAAAAAAAAGAAAAACATACAGTGTATAAACAACCCTAATCAATTTAAATGTGTATCCTGGGTTTTACACAGGGAGTTCTTGATCACTAGAAACCACTGTAATCATCTGTTGAAAAAAAATTCTAATAAAGACACATGCATTTTTTTCTGATGTAGGTTTCCTAATTGCATCTTATTGCTCATAAAACGCAATAAAAACACCTGGCGTAAACCCAGCCTTAACTCTAGGATTCTCCCCTTCCCTCCTTCTAAATGTCCCATTAAAGAATGAAAGATGTTCCAGGACTTACCGCATATATTGATGATCTACCTTCAAACTGCTTTCTGTCCACTGTATAGTTATCAGTGACGGTGATAGGTGATCGTGATGATTAGTGCTGGGTGCGAATATTCGAATCGCAAATTTTAATTGTGACTATAGCAACTTCGAGAATTCGCAAATATTTAGAATATAGTGTCATATACCGTATTCGTATTTTCGAATATTCAACTTTTTTTTTTCATCGGTAACCTCCCTTTTTGCTTGTGGGCCAATAAGAAGGCTGCAATTTCTTTGTCTGAGCTTAGCAACATCCCTAGCAACCAATAGGAAAGTTACCTACCCCTTTACTATATAAGAACCTCCCCAGAAGCCATTTTCTACAGTTTACTGCAGTTCTGAGAAAGACAGCAGTGTCATTGCTGTGCTCTGTGCTTTGCTGTGTCACATTACATTAGATAGTTAGTTAGATAGCTTATATATATAATACAGATAGTTAGTGGGAGACAGTCAGTGTAGGTTAGATTGTGATATAGTGTAGCTGATATTTTCCAGTGCAATGTGTTAGGTAGTGTCATAGGTTCTGCTGTCCATACATACATGCTACCGACATACATACATAGTGCTGTGATGTCACAAGTTCACAACAATACTTAGTGCACCAATCACTAATATGTAGTCAGACCTGTTAAAATGGGAAGTTGCATGTATTGCGCAAAAAAAGGGGATCATTATTGCCGATTTGCGCTATCGCAAATATATCGGAGCACGCTATCGTCATATAAAGCTATTGTAATGTTCTGCCGTGCCAACCATTTTTTTCAGTCTCAGGTAACTTCTAGCAGCTTGAAAAATGTAGCTATAGTGACCCACGCCTGTATTGCGCGCACATTAAACACATATTACATTGCCGATTTTCGCAATCAAGAAAATAACCATGAATTTGCGAATATATGACAAATATTTGCGTAATATCGCAAATTCGAATATTGCTCCTGCCGCTCATCACTAGTGATGATGCAGGGTGTTAGACCCCCCACCAGTCTGATATTGATGACCTATCCTGAGGACAGTCATCAATACCTAAGTACTATAAAGCCCCTTTAATATTTATTGGTGTTAATGGCTGCTGAGTAGTAGATCACACCTCCTATAGACAATATAGGTCTCATTAAAAGAAGAGCAGTACAGGAGAAATAAATGGTGCAAAGTGTTTCTTCAAGGATTTTTTTTTCTAGAACACAATTTGTGCCGCCTTGATAATTCACAATAGAATCAAATGCATCATTACAAGAAGCAGCCAGATATGGCAAACCATTTCATCTTAAGTGATTATTAACAGTAAGTTACAATGCAGAGGCAGAATTGGCTGACCCTGCATGAACAGAGTTTTAACTCCATCACGCTATAGATGTATAATATATATATATATATATATATATATATATATATAAATGGCAGCACCGTAACAATGTCCAAAGTCGGGTGCAAGGCCTTTCAGGGACCAGCTAGTCCCAAATATAAATCAGAAAAATAAGGCAGCACTCCATATATAAAAGTAATATCCTACTTTATTCACCCATGTGGGCAGTGCAGCGTTGGCTCCAAAGAACTGAGCCTGAGAAAGGCTCAGTTCTTTGGAGCCAAACATCGCACTGTCCACATGGGTGAATAAAGTAGGATATTACTTTTATATATGGAGTGCTGCCTTATTTTTTTGATTATATATATATAGTCCCGAGAAAGCATGAAAAAGGGTGTTGTTAGCACCAGGAGCGTGTCACCAAGGGGACCTTCCTTGGTGGAGTAAAAGCCCTAGATATAGGTGGCCACTAAGTTAGTTGGAGGACACCGAGATAGTTAGCTTAGCTGGTTCCAGCTAGTTCAGGGCGGACTTTTACTGGGAACAGGCACGCACTCAGCACATTGCCTGTTCCCAGTAAAAGCTGGCCCTGAACTAGCTGGAGCCAGCTAAGCTTACTATCTTGGTGTCCACCAACTAACTAAGTGGCCACTTATATCTACGGCCATTACTCCACAAAGGTCGGGCACCTTGGTGACACGCTCCTGGTGCAAACAACACCCCTTTTTCATGCTTCCCCGCGACTTTACTGCACCCATCACTATTCACATTGCCACTATATATATATATATATATATATATATAAAGGTAAGAAGGTGAGAAGCAGCACACTGTAGCGGGGTGCAATTCCAAACGCTGACCTGCGCCAAGGTCAGAAATCCATAAACAAGAAGATACGGCAGCACTCCAAGTTCGGTGAATGAAACGGTGATTTATTCAATCCAGTGTCACAGCAACGTTTCAACTGCTTGTTGCAGTCTTTGTCAAGCTCAAGAAACATGTGCACATAGCATCTCATATATAGTGCAATCAATTACAAGGTGATCATGATACAATTATGAGTTATATCAAAAAATAAACTTCAATATGATATATCGCAGTGTTACATAAGTGTATTTCAATACAATGTCATCTCCCATTAGTTAATAACTACTTTTCACTTACATATCCGTGATCAGTGTGTTATATTAATATAATATTCTTAACCATATCCAGGTGCAGTGTACGTGATGATTAAAAACACATTAAGAAATCATTACCGGGCATCTCCTGTTTCCGATCAAGTAAGACCGTACGGCGTACTCCTGTTCGCATTGCGCATGCACAGGAACGGAGAACCATCGCGATACCTCAGCTATTACATCACTGGGCTATTGCATCCAGGATGTCTCACCAAAGATGGCGATCGCACTCCGGACCTGCGCACTGTCATATGTAAAGCGCGATTCTGGGTTACTCCATCACTAGGGTGAAAGCTCCACAATGTCTCACCCAAAATGGCGTTCACTCTAACGATGTTCTCTTGAACCTGTCAAAATTATTATGCTAACCCTATGTACAGGAATATTCGGGTATTCGCCTCCACGTAAACTTGGTATAGAGCTTTACATAAATATGGCTCAGGATGCCAGGAATTAGGAGAACACCACGTCAATGATGGTCTCCCATTCCAGGGTGACCAAACCAGGCCGGCCACGGGTCACCATGAGCAGCCCCGGTGTCGTCACCCCTAGCAACCCTGTATAGCCTTTCATTAGGGTATTCGAGGCATCAAGTAGAGTGGTTCTCCAACTGAACTGCTCCCATTCACCCATTTGCTCAACCATATTAATATAGAGGTATATACCCATCCAGTCACCTGTATCATCATATAGAATTAATCTCAGCATTGCAGGTTCAAATCAACACCGTATGTAAATAATATCCATGTTGATCTTGTATAATCTCATTGGGGTATCCGTGTAGTCTTTAGATCTAGAAATCCATTGGAGAATTGTCCGGTTGATCAAAGCTTGAATCATCTGAAAAACAGAGTATGTTTTGTTACATAGTGTAATTTATAATAGAGTTATGCACATATTTCAACACCTATTTATCAGTAATGGACGAGCTATACACATAAAGCTATAAGGCACAACAGAGGAGTCCTATGTCACCCTGAATTCCACGTTCAAACCACCTGGTTTTAATGTTTGTAATACAAAAATCCAGTATAATTCCCGTTTTTTTAAAATTGCTGTCCTATCACCTCCTCTTCTCCCCATTGTTACTTGTTCTAAAATCCTAAATCTCAAATCCTTCTCATCGTGTTTGGCTTCAGAAAAATGTTTTGATACTGGTAAATTTAATTTCTCTTTCCTAATTGAATACCTGTGTTGGTTCAACCTTGTCTTAACATCCCAAGTGGTTTCCCCCACATACCACTTGTCACAAGGGCATGTGAGCAGGTAAACCACGTGGGTGGAATCGCACGTAAGAAATTGTTTAATCTTTATTGTTTGATTCGTTTTTGGATTCAAAAATTTATCTCCTCGCAGCATCAGGGGACAATTCACACAATTGTAGCACGGGTAACATCCCGTGCGTGTAGATCCAGTATATGTCCTCATGTCTATTCTACGGGAGCCTATATCAGACTTTATCAACCTATCTCCTAGATTTTGATTCCTTCTATAGGACATTAGAGGAGGTAAAGAGAATTCTCCAATCTGGGGAAAACTTTGGGTTAGTATTTTCCAATGTCTACGGACGATTTTAGCTATTTGCACACTCTCTGTACTATAGTTTGTAACAAAAGGTATTCTAGGTGGAGTGGGCTCTCTTCCTGTTTGTCTCACACTAGGGGTTTCCTGAACCTTACACATACTCTCATTGATCAATTTCTTGGGGTACCCCCGTGATCGAAATTTATCTCCCATCTCTCTAAGGCGCTGTTGTCTTGTTTCCGTGTCCCCCACTATTCTCTGTACCCGCAACATTTGGCTATATGGTAATGAGTTTACCATTGGCCTCGGGTGATGGCTGTCAAATCGCAATAACGTGTTTTTATCTGTGTTTTTAATATAGATGTCTGTCACCAACTTTTGGTTATCAATGCTGATCTCCATGTCCAGAAACTGGATCTTTTCATAGGACTGTACCAATGTGAATTTAACGCTTGGATCAATATCATTAAGAAACTTGTGGAAGGAGATGAGGTCCTCTGTGGCGCCCACCCACACCAGGAAGACGTCATCTATGTAGCGCCACCACCCCAAAACTTGACTGAAGTGGCGGCTCCCATAGACGTACGCCTTCTCCAAGTGTGTCATATAGATGTTAGCATAGGTGGGCACCACATTGGACCCCATCGCCGTTCCCCGTAATTGTAGAGAAAAGTCATCTTGAAAAAGGAAATAGTTTTTTGTTAGAACAAAACCCAACAATGCTAAAATGAACTGTTGGCACTGATCTGTGTAATTAGTCATGGCAAGACACCGTTGTACCGCCCTCATCCCCAGTGTGTGCTCAATCGACGTATACAAACTGCATACGTCGAAAGATCCCAAAATGGAGCCTGGCGGTATTGTCAAGCCCTCAATTTTAGACAAAAAATCTTGAGTGTCTTTCACATAAGATCTAGCTGATATAGCAAATCTACGGAGTATCCTGTCTAGGAATATTGCCACATTATTAAATAATGACCCTCTCCCCGATACAATCGGCCTGCCAGGAGGAGCCTGCAGGCTTTTATGTATCTTGGGGAGGGTATACAAAATGGGTGTCGTTGGTTTATCGATGTATAGATAGGCAAATAACTTCTCATCAATTATACCCGCTCGTAAGGCTCCATTCAAGATGTCCCTTAATTCTCTAAGCAATGTAAATTTTGGATCATGCGACATTTTACAGTACACCTTTGTATCATTCAATTGCGATTGAATCTCCTGCACATATTTCTCAGTATCCATCACCACAACCCCGCCACCCTTGTCAGCCGACTTGATGGTGAGGTTGTGGTTCGACACCAGAGACTTCAGTGCAGACAACTCATCCGACCTTATATTTGCATACACAGGAGGGCTATTCTCAACTTCTTCCCTTAGATTATCTAAATCCCTCCTTATAGCCAAAGAGAAAGTCTCGACCGCTGGGTGATCAATTACTGGGTCAAAATTACTCTTGGTATAGAGACCCGTATTCCCCAGATTCAATTCACTTAGGGCATTATTATGGCCCGATTGCTCCCTAGTCTGTGAGGCAAACCAGATTTTTAATTTAATCGATCTCATGAATCTATATAAGTCCAATTCCATATTGAACCAGTTAGTTCCTGATACCGGACAAAAAGAGAGTCCTCTGTTTAACAAACATATTTCAGAGGTATCTAAGGTAGTAGACGATATATTTACCACTATATCCTTTTCTTGATTATATTCTTGTGTCGTTGAGGTCTCTGGGACTTCTCTCTTTCTCCATTTGTGCTGGCGTCTGCCCCCCCGCCTGGTTCTCTTGTGTCCATACTTGCCCCTAAAAAAGGGCTCTGTGCATCCATCTCCTCTTTAGTGTTGTCATCCACAGGTGTAATTCGATCTTTGGTGATTCGTGCAGGTAGTTTCCTACCAACAGTCGCTCTCTCCCCTCCATTTCTCCGGTTTCTCCTTTGATCTCCCTCCCAATTATAGACATAACCTTGTGTATAGTCCTCTATGTCACGTACCCACTTCCTCCTTTTCTTTTCTTGAAGTTCTTGTTTTAATTTGTCAAAATGTGGCTCACATGTAGATGTATAATGCTCCCAATCCTCAGGAGATAATTGTTGTTGTAACAATCCTTTGTGTTGTTGGATATTATCTTGTATCAATTTAATCTCTTTCTGAAGATACTCAATATTCAATAACATTATATCCAGTGCATACTTGTTTGAGATTTGGGCAAATTTAGCACAAAAGTCCTGATTATTAGAAAACAAATCCGGACGCAGGTGTGGCCGTATCCCCCGGGGGATCCTATGGCATTGGTAATATTCAGTCAGAGTTGACATATGCAATTCCAAACTTATTATTCGTTTTGAGTCCACTTCATACCTTTTCTTAACCTCCAGCGTGGAAGGGGTAGATAGAAAGGAAGCATCGACCGTCATGCCCTGCAGTATGCGCTGCTCATCCTCACTGGTATAGGTGAAGACATCCGGATTAGTTGAACTAGATATGGGAACCATGTTCAGGTGCTAAGCTTCTCTGGAGCTCAAGATAAAGGTAAGAAGGTGAGAAGCAGCACACTGTAGCGGGGTGCAATTCCAAACGCTGACCTGCGCCAATATGATATATCGCAGTGTTTACATAAGTGTATTTCAATACAATGTCATCTCCCATTAGTTAATAACTACTTTTCACTTACATATCCATGATCAGTGTGTTATATTAATATAATATTCTTAACCATATCCAGGTGCAGTGTACGTGATGATTAAAAACACATTAAGAAATCATTACCGGGCATCTCCTGTTTCCGATCAAGTAAGACCGTACGGCGTACCCCTGTTCGCATTGCGCATGCACAGGAACGAGAACCATCGCGATACCTCAGCTATTACATCACTGGGCTATTGCATCCAGGATGTCTCACCAAAGATGGCGATCGCACTCCGGACCTGCGCACTGTCATATGTAAGCGCGATTCTGGGTTACTCCATCACTAGGGTGAAAGCTCCACAATGTCTCACCCAAAATGGCGTTCACTCTAACGATGTTCTCTTGAACCTGTCAAAATTATTATGCTAACCCTATGTACAGGAATATTCGGGTATTCGCCTCCACGTAAACTTGGTATAGAGCTTTACATAAATATGGCTCAGGATGCCAGGAATTAGGAGAACACCACGTCAATGATGGTCTCCCATTCCAGGGTGACCAAACCAGGCCGGCCACGGGTCACCATGAGCAGCCCCGGTGTCGTCACCCCTAGCAACCCTGTATAGCCTTTCATTAGGGTATTCGGAGCATCAAGTAGAGTGGTTCTCCAACTGAACTGCTCCCATTCACCCATTTGCTCAACCATATTAATATAGAGGTATATACCATCCAGTCACCTGTATCATCATATAGAATTAATCTCAGCATTGCAGGTTCAAATCAACACCGTATGTAAATAATATCCATGTTGATCTTGTATAATCTCATTGGGGTATCCGTGTAGTCTTTAGATCTAGAAATCCATTGGAGAATTGTCCGGTTGATCAAAGCTTGAATCATCTGAAAAACAGAGTATGTTTTGTTACATAGTGTAATTTATAATAGAGTTATGCACATATTTCAACACCTATTTATCAGTAATGGACGAGCTAATACCCGAATACCCGAATATTCCTGTACATAGGGTTAGCATAATAATTTTGACAGGTTCAAGAGAACATCGTTAGAGTGAACGCCATTTTGGGTGAGACATTGTGGAGCTTTCACCCTAGTGATGGAGTAACCCAGAATCGCGCTTTACATATGACAGTGCGCAGGTCCGGAGTGCGATCGCCATCTTTGGTGAGACATCCTGGATGCAATAGCCCAGTGATGTAATAGCTGAGGTATCACGATGGTTCTCCGTTCCTGTGCATGCGCAATGCGAACAGGGGTACGCCGTACGGTCTTACTTGATCGGAAACAGGAGATGCCCGGTAATGATTTCTTAATGTGTTTTTAATCACCACGTACACTGCACCTGGATATGGTTAAGAATATTATATTAATATAACACACTGATCATGGATATGTAAGTGAAAAGTAGTTATTAACTAATGGGAGATGACATTGTATTGAAATACACTTATGTAACACTGCGATATATCATATTGAAGTTTATTTTTTGATATAACTCATAATTGTATCATGATCACCTTGTAATTGATTGCACTATATATGAGATGCTATGTGCACATGTTTCTTGAGCTTGACAAAGACTGCAACAAGCAGTTGAAACGTTGCTGTGACACTGGATTGAATAAATCACCGTTTCATTCACCGAACTTGGAGTGCTGCCGTATCTTCTTGTTTATATATATATATATATATATATATATATATATATTGCTGTAAATGTTACATTGTGTTAGATAAAGCAGTTCATAAAGCATGTATGCAGATAGCTAATGGTTCTATAGGAGCAAAATAACCGTCCCGCCCTGGACTCATAAATAACAGCTTTACTGCATTGCCTGAAACGTACACAGGTTATTACTATTTCTAGCTGAGCATATAAATGGATAAGTAACCCAATTTCTACAAGAAAATCTAGTGCAGGTTTCCAGATTGCAAACATGTCTCAGCAAGAGTAGAGGTATTAATATTTTTCTACAATTTATTCCGCTTTTCTCACTTTGTAGATCAGTATTTTATACTATTTTTAATGGCTTTAGTGGCTTACCATTATATATGTATCTCTTTATATATATTGGCAGTTGTTTTTTGTTTTTCAAACAGGGCAAAAAAATATTTAGGATCTATGAGAAAAAAAAACACCAGACTGTGAGGGATAAAATAGCAAACCTACAGCACACTGTGAGTTCAGTAAAACACCAATGACTATATTTCCGATCTGGAGCTGGCATTTTTTTGTCTATTTTATTTTTTTACAAAAAAATGCGGCAAAAACTCAACAATAACTACAGTACCCCTCAATGACAGCAGTCTTCCTCTGCTAGTACAAAACTAAGGCTAGTTTCACACTAGCGCTAGTGATCCAGCATGCTTTTTCAGCTGCACACAGCAGCTTTCTTTCGGCTGATTCTCGGCATATTTGTCGGAATGTGGTCCGATCTCTGCCAGGCGCATTATGGTTAATGGGGCTGGACAGAGACTTACAAACTTCCAGCAAAGCTCGAATGCAAAGAGATCCGGCAGGCTGTTTCGGCAGGGAAGGTTTGCATGAGCAATGTTGTCATGATCTGCCTGGCAGTCTGCATAGGAAATGCTCCCACCATGGGATCCTCTACAAAGGGAGTTGTGGATGGGTCAGTCAGTATTCCTTCATAGGGTATGAAGTCGTTTTAATTGAGGCTATTGTGCCAGTGTTTTGTAGTAAAGGTGGCCATACACATTAGTCTAAACTTGATCAACATGGACGAGTACAAAATCGATCATTCGTCGGTTGAAATTTAACAACAAGCAATCGTTTTAGCCGACCAATGACAGACCATTGTCTTATCTGAAAAGAAGTTGGCCATGTTTAATATTTTCAAAGTCGGAGGAAGGATCTTTTTTTGAAAGAATGTTCCCAGAAAGATCTTTTGTCCATCGACTGGTTTCATTGAACATGTTGGGGAAGGTTGAACATCTGAAACAGCCAATATGGACTAAATTGGCCGTGTATGTGAAAGGAACCTTCACCAGATGATAGTTTCTTCACCTGATGTTCAACCAACTAACTTCTATCTAATCTGTATGACCAGCTTTAGAACATCTGTTCAAGATCATTGTTAATGGTTTGCTTGTAAGTGCATGGCAGGATAGACATGAGGCACAAGAAAAGTTTTAGAGATGAGTATTGGAAATCATGATAAAGAGGGCAGTAGGCATATTTATACTGTAAAACCGCATGCATAATAGATAAGGGAACTCAAAATCTTTCACAGGAAATCTGGTCAGAATAAAGGGGGTAGCCTTCTCAAAAGTGGGGGCCATTAGGAGAAATTTCACTGTAGCAGAAGAGAAGTAATGGGGTAATTTATCAAATTGGTGTAAAGTAGAACTGGCTTAGTTGCCCATAGCAACCAATCAGATACCACCTTTCATTTTTTACTGCTTTGGAAAATAAAAGGTGGAATCTGATTGGTTGCTATGGGCAACTAAGCTGGTTCTACTTTACACCAGTTTGATAAATGACCCCATAAGCCTTTAAACAGTTGTAAGGTACCAAGCATTGATGACTAAAGTTACAGAATAGGGGTAGCAATGAAAGTGGTCACACTCAGGCCCTGTGCAGTGACCAGGCCGCAGGGGAGTGTACGTTAATGAGTGACCAGATGGCTGTAGCAGTTGTACTCTGAAGCTCCCTGGGCCAGAGTGCAGTGATGGAAAGGACGTACCATTCTTCTCTTCGGGGCACACTCTGGGACTTCTCCAGCCTGATGGTGGTTGAGGTACTCTTGGTGTTGATGGTTTTATGTTGCAAGGCAGGGTACCGGTTGTTATGACGCCAGCACCTTTTCAGTGCAAAAGTAGAGCAGAAAGCAATGATGACATCAGGTTAGTTACAACAACTTCCCTGTGCTTACGGAAGCAGTTTGTAAATAGCTGATACAGGCACTGTGCACTTTGGATTCAGTCTTTACAGACAACGTATACAATTCATGAGGTTATATATGGGAGCCTAGTTTCTATAATCTTTTCTTTCTCGGCCTAAAAGGATGTATATTTACTATCTCCGGATATTTATGTATATTCACAGTATGCTTAGTGAATTTCAGTCTCTGAACAGAGGCGCCATTCTGTCCTTTAGCTATGATGCGCAGCCTGTGGCTTAAATTGTTCCTACCACATGCAGAGGATGCTATAGCCAGGGTGTCTGACAAAGTAGTCTTCAATCCTCTTTGAGACCACTAAACATTCTGTATATTTTGTTCCTCAGGCTGACACTTTGCTACTCTTGTAGTCTATAGGGGAGTTGGATCTCACCTATGGGGTCTGCTCCTTGCTGCTCTAGGTGTATCTGAGGATAAATCTGTCACCAGGAAATTCACTTGTAAACTAGACACTTTGATTGACAGGGCCAGCTTCATGCTTCATTTTACCCAGTCCTGTCAATCAAGAAGGAGAAAGGGGGCTGGCAGAGGAAGCAGGAGGAGCAAGGTTGCACAGAGTGACTTGAACCTTCCCTCGGTACACTTAAATTCTCATTTGCATATGGACTACAAAAGCCTTTTTTCTAGCAGTGACCTATCTCCTTTGAGAATACAGGATCTGCCTTCAGAGGAGAGTCAAGACACCTCCATTCTCAGTAGATAGTCGGCAGATCCCATCCGAAATCATCAGCTTTCACTGACTTTCTTATGTGTAGAACATGTCTATAGTCTCTCAGCTGGATATATATAAGATATGCTACAGAGATAAAAGTGCAGAAGAGCGTGCACCACTGTATGTAACGGTCCAGCAAGTATAACAATGCCCATATTAACAAAAACCCTTTGGCTGAGCCTTAAACGTGGCTCTACTGAATTATTATCAGAGGGTAAAAGTAAAAACCTGTTTAGAAAGATATTTTCTCACACTTAGTTTGTATTGTACATGATTATCCACATTGTGTTTGAACAAGTACTTGAACAGCCGCCATCCATCACTAGAAGAAAACAACCTTTTTACGTGCCTTTAAATACCATTATTTTTTGTGTTTGTCCTGCTGATGTTCAGTGCTCCTTGATGTTATGTATGACCTGATTATTTTGTATGACATATGTTTCATTTCTTTCAGCTTCTGATATGGCGGCAGAACAAGGGCAAATTCTGGTCATAGCCACTGCTGCAGTTGGAGGATTTACTCTCTTGGTCATACTTACTCTGTTCTTCCTCATCACTGGCCGGTAAGACAAACATCTGTAGAGTAGCACTGTTGCCGGAACATTGTATAAGTTAGCCTGGACTTTGAAGTGTGGGAAGTGTGGGGCAGGCAGCGGTATTGAAGCATTCAGTGATGCTGAATACCGCCAGCCTGCATGTTGTTGCTCCATAGCCGAGGAGAGAGGAGAGCCATTCTCCTTTTCTTCTACTGTCCTGCATGGTGCACTAATTGGTGGTGAGCACCGACAGGAACTTCTGCTCCGCCGTCTCCACCAATCAGCTTACTCCTGCTTGGCCACGCATGCCACTGCTAAAGAAAGGAAGGCAAGGAGTGAATGACACTAGCCCTCAGTGGACCATCTTCTGTTCCTGAGTGAAAGCCAGGACATGAAGACGAGCTCAAGGGCAGACCTGGACATTAAAAGATTATAACCCCATTCATGCAGTACATGGTTATACTCTTAAGCATGGGGTTATAGTCACATTTAATATAAACACTCTTAGAGACTGTACTGTAATTGGTTTAAGTATTTATATTAAATGTGACTATAACCTCCCTCAACCTTAAGGATACACCCATGTACTACAGAACATGGGTGCATTCCTCTGGATGAGTGGGTTTATAGTCATATTTAATATGAATACTTTACAATTACAGTACAGTCTCTGGACAGAATGTGACTTTATGTACTGCAAGACCTTGATGCAGTCTTAAGGATGAGGGGGGTTATAGTCACATAACATAACAGTGCACCAACACAGATTTCCCCATAAGTGTGTCATCCACAGATCCCACCATTACAGTGTGTCATCCACAGAACCCCCATAACAGTGAGTCATTTACAGATCTCCCATAACAGTGTGCCATCCAAAGATCACTACTGGTACAAAACCCACCAAAACCCACCATCCATTATTAGGTGCATCTTATAAAGCGAAAAATACAGTATATTCCCCAATGTACCTCTACACATCCAGCAAGAGTAGCAGATGACATTTACAGGGATTTTGTTGCTTTTATTAGATTTATGAGGCTTCCGGTTCCATCTGGGGCCTACCGGCCCTTCGTTAAGACCACTTGGTAATTTTTGATGATTGAGGGGAGAAGAGAGAAAAGTCTACACACTATCGCATTGGCATGGATTTCAGGATTGACAATAAGAAGCTAGAATATGAACCTTGCAAATATAGGGCACTAACAAGTCACAGAAGATCTTAAAATATTCTCTATAAAAAATGTCTTGACCTGGCGATATTCCCAGTTTCAGCGATCCTATGGGAGAGGAGCTCTCCAACTCCAATATGGGGGTGTGTAGTGATTGAATTGCCTCAAGGTTCAATCAGGGTAGCTGAACTGAATTTAAAGTAGGGTAAGAAATGGAGGAATCAGTGTGGATATTATAGAGATCATGGCAGTAATTGCTGAATTCATCAGCTATCCTGAAGATTTGTTACTTTGGAGTTGTACAGGCGGGAATACAGGTCAGCATTCCTAGATTTCAATTGGACTGATTTAATTTTGTTCGCCATCAGTCTGCTAGCTTTGTTATAAGAATTTCTGAGTTGTTTTTCAAAATGTATGGCCTATGAATAGTTAAGGATAGTTAAAAGATGAGGGCTTGGGCTAAGTTGGTGTTGGCCCTCAAATTTTATCAAAGAGTTCATGAATTTACCTGTGGGGAGACTTGTTAAATCTGTTTGGCTGTTGAATCAGAAGACCCTGCATAAGTGCCTTGTGGGCATTCCAAACAGAGAAATAATTGGTAATGGGGCATTAAAATATTTGTCAAAGAATGAGGATAGGGGGAAGTTTTAGAAACACCCTCCCCTACCCCCCACACACACTTGGATGAACCTGTAAAGGGAAGCTTACTTACTTGCTTCCCGACGGTGGCTTCCAGCTACTCCTGGTCTTGGCTGCTCCACTGTGCTTCCTCGCTGAAAAAACATCTGGTTTTATGCTGCCTGCAAACAATCACTGGACACAGCAGTGACCAGCTCCCCTTACGTCATGACAAATGGTCCCATGACACAAGGGGATCCAGTCTCTGCTGCGGCCAATAATTGACTTTGGCGATGTCAAACCAGATGTTTTCAGTGAGGGGGCCCAAGAGGCTGAGAGGAGAAGGAGCGGGGAGCGAACCCTGGGAAACAGGTACGTAAGCTTCCCTTTACAGATCTGGCCAATTGCAGGGGTTTGCCAAAACCAATTATTTCAATAACAAAGCAAGTGCTCTATAGAACGTATGCCAAAGAAACCATGGCAAATAGAAAAACATTGTAAAGCCTGATAGAATTAAGTATGAAGTAAATTGTAGAAACAAATCCTGAAACCGAGCAGTGGGTGAGACTGAGCAAACCACGGGGGAGGTTTGTAGGAGAAAGAAAGTGGTTAGCGCCATGCATATTGGAAATAGGTTACAAGTACCTCAGGTAGTTCTGGATGTGGAATTCCAGTTGCATGCAATTCTGGATGACTTTCGGGTTGGCTTTGGAGAGGTTGATGACACAGTTGGCAGGCCCATTGATTCACTTTAGATATGGTATGGGTTGATGCCTTTGGATAAGGATTATTTTTGTAGGGAAACCCCATTTGTGTAGGATTTTGTAATGATGAAGAGTTTGTGTTATTTGTAAGTGTCTTTCCTGTCTTGGACTGTTGCTTGAGAAAGATTGGCGAACAAAGAGATGGTATCATAAGGGTCTGGAAGCCTGCTAGTTTCCTGGAAGCTTGCATTATCCGGCAAGTTTTTTGGCTTTGGTAATCTATGAGCCCTATCAATGTTCAACTCTGTCTGAGGTGTGTGGAAGTCTTAAAAAGTTGTTCAAGGTACTTAGGGAGCTCTGACAGTGGGACTAATTCTGGCATACCACAGAAATTCTTTGAGGTCCTCCATCTTTAGCTTAACTGACTCCAATTCATCTAGATGAGTGGTGGGATTACTTAAGTCATATATTTTTGATCGTTATAGATCATTGCAGAGCCAGAATTGCCTTTTTCAGAACAGTTCAAGTTTGGCTTGTTTTTTTGTAGGTATTGCTTTGAGAGAATCTTTTACAGTCTCGGTATTTAGAGCTGCAGTTTCATCAAAGGTAGCAGAAAAGTTTAAAGTGGTATCAAAGTGGTTCAAAGTGTTTTTTGCTTAGCTGGGATAGCTGATGGGGAAGTATGTCGGGGTAGGACACACTGAATGTCAGGCCTTAACTCACTAGTCTGCCATGCACAAGATGGCTTTGGCTCCTTTTGTGGAAGTCTTTTCTTGTGGATGGCTGTAGCTGGACTAGTTTCTTGGAACAAAAGGGATGAGGCTGTAATGTGCTATTCAAATGTTGTAAGAAGCTTTGGTTCATTACAGAGCCCATGCCTTATCTTAAATATAGGACATATCAACAGGGTCAAATAATTTTTTTATGAATCAGCCTAAAAAAAAATGGACCCCAGTGACAAGTGTTTCCAAAGTCACCTTCAAATGGGGCTGTCTTCTGCTGCATCTTCATTGTGTCAGAGCCTAGGCCCACTTGAGGAACCTCTGTTTCTCTGGTGGGCCAATCCAACCCTGTGATTTTTCAGTTGCATATCTTCCATTGAAGCAGCCCACATGACTGCTATGGGGTGCAGGGGGAAGAGGGGCCTGTTGCTGAACTCCTTCATCTGTTCCTGTCACGCTTTGGTGTGGGAGGGAAGCACAAAACCGAGCATAGGAGGCATGGAGAGAACAGGAAATCAGACCTGAGAACCAGGGAAGGAAAATTGACACCTTCTAGTGAAAACCCTAACCAAAATCCTGACTGACTACCAGTGTGAACAGACCCCAAAAGGTAGGTGAGTTCATACGCCGGAATACCTAAAATCCTATCAAGCCCTATAGGACCCTGGTACTAATGGCAGGGACGAGACTACCTGTTCTTTCAAAAGGAAGGACGAACAGGAGTCTCCTTCAGGCCTAATACAAACAATAGGGAAATGCAACACACAGAACCCAAACAAAATACAAAAGGGAAAGGAAAGACTTAGCTTCAAAGGAGCAATGGAAACACCAGGAACTCACCCGAGATCCAACCACTATCTATCCAAAAGGTCCAAACAGAAGCTACAAACCACACAGCATTGTGGGAGAAGCAATTATAAATAGAGAAGGTTAAATGACCCTAATAGCCATACCTGGGGAAAGAAGGTGTGGCATGCACCAGAAACAACACAGATGTCATTTGATCCAAACAGAAAACATGTCAGATCAAACCACGTGTTGCCAGTCTCACCGATCTCCTGCCACTATCCGTGACAGTTCCTGACATGAAAGCTCTGCATTTTCATGCATCTACCGCTCATAGATTTAAACAGCTTTTGTTGTAGTCAGTGGTAACTATACATTCCTATACACTGAGCTCACCATTGTGGTGGCCTTTTACCGACAGACTTATAATACACTGTATGAGTGAAGCCGCAGATATAGATCTGTATGGGGAGATTTATTATTGCTTTTATACCAGTTATCCAGTGTAAAAAAAGCATTCTGAAATATGGTGTTCAAAATAAATGCCACCGGCATAAAAACAATGATACATGGGATAAAGTGAATGGGGCTACATTTTTAATTCAAATTTCTTCACCCTAATAAAAAAAACGAATTTGTCAAAATTCTAATGAGTGACGCTTTGAGTTTGATGCACGAGTACTAGGAAACTAGGTTGGGCAAGGGGGCCTATACTAAGTATTGTTATGGTGTATGCCCCTGAATGTATTTATAAGTAATATTGAATGTAATGTTTTTGACTTTTCCAAAGTCAAATATTGTACTTCTTTCCTCTCGGTTTCCTCTGCCTTCACTCGACTGCCTTCAAATTCATAAATTCATTCTGCTTTTGTCAAAGGTGAAGTGCCTGCATGATGATTTAATTAGCAGACTGTTATTTCTTGCTTAGCATACTAATTACCAAAATAAGTGCCTGAAATGATTAGCAGGGAACTCATTTACAAGAAGTAGTATTTCTCTTTTATAAAATGTCAGCCATTGATTGGGGAACATATTCTCTGTAAATGGACCAAAGCAGAACCACAACCGTGTTCCTTTCTCTAGCTAAAGGGCATTCAACAAGTTTAAGGTTGAAAAGCATGACGTCTTTGTTTTAATCTTGCTAATTAACCTGAATTTTGTGCTATGACTTCTAATGGTTCTTAATAATTAATATTTTTTTTAAATCTTGTCGCAACGTACGGAACATACAGAAGTCTAATTAAAACTAGAAAAGTAGCACTTTTAGTCCTCTGATATATTGTCTCTGGTCAGTGAAATTACAAATAGAATCTCTCCATGAATAGAATACTAAGTGATCAGATAGCTGGAGAAAAGGAGCAGATATTATTGACTGTGATGCATCTTTTGCACATCTATAAATTACATGGTTTAGGGTAAAGACTGCTGGGACATTTAGATAAATCCTAACCGAGCACCAGGCATGGTCGTGTGCCTGAGGGTAGCAGAGGCTCAGAGGTTTTCCTTATTTCAATAAGGATCAATTCTTAGGCGTTTATTTCAAGCAATGACAGGGTCACCACAGTCTGCCTTGTGACATTAACAGTAAAAAGAGACGCTAGTATATTGGACAATGCTTTGAACAGTACCAGCTTTTTGCCTACAGGCGCCAGTGATGTTGGAACATCTCTTAGTGTAAAAACTTCATTCTAGAATGGATGTCAGATTTATCTAGATTGTTTAGCCTCTTTCATAACAAGTGATTTGTGAGATTAAAACTGTAGAATTCTCAGCCTGACTAGACGTTAAAAATAGGTAAAAATAATAAATATTAACAATAAATAGGATGCTACAACGTGATATAAAAGACGTCAGGCACAGGACCCCCATGTATGGAGAGAGATGTATATTAGAACCATCCGTACATGTGGGGACCTGGTAGATGAGCCCCTTGCGGTCTGATACAATCACATCAGCCTAGCCCAATGTGGTGAATAGCTGAAGATTGATACAGCTGTGCACCTAACAATACTGGCGGGGTGTATAAGGGATGTAGCCCAGATGAGCACAGTTACTATTGAAGCTCACTAATTTATGCTGCTCCGTCCACTTAACACCCCACTGGACATATATCTAGGGCTATACGCAAGGTGGCTCCTTATTCAAACAGTCAGCAGTGCAGAGTGCGGGGGATGTAACTTCAGTCAGCACATAGATATCTGAGGTAGTTTCCTCGTGCTCAAAAGTTAATATTACTCTCCCTAACCGCATTCACACCGCCCCTTAGTATGGGGGCTACCATACATCAAAAGTATCACTCAATGCGTTTCTACAAGGGGAACCTGGCCCCAAGTGTCATCAGGAGTATTTAAGCTGATGTATGCAATTACAAGATTCAAAGCCCTGACCACCCGCACGGTTGTGTGCCAGGCATCCGGCGCTTAGTATATTCTAAAAAACCAAGATATTCGATATAGTGCTATATATTCGTTTTTTAGAATATTCATCATTGACGAATATTCTAAAAAACAAATATATAGCACTATATCGAAAATATTGGTTTTTTAGAATATTCGTATTTTAGGAACGCCTGGTGGTTAGAACATACCATCGGATGTGAGCTTTCACAATCTCAGTGAGATCATGAAAACTCAGATCCGACAGTATATTCTAACCATCAGGTGTTCCCATGGTGACGGGGACGCTTGTGAGGGAGGAGTATGCGAATTTTATTCATAGTGAATTATTATGAATAATATGCACATACTCCTCCCCGACAAGCGTCCCTGTCACCATGGGAACGCCTGGTGGTTAGAATATACTGTCGGATCTGAGTTTTAGAACAACTGTACAGATTGGAGAAAAAAAAGATGAATATTCTAAAAAATGAATATATTCGATATAATGATATATATATTTGTTTTTTAGAATATTTGTAAAAATTTTTCCATCTAAAGTCATCATTCCTCCCTGCTTAAGTTGCTTGTGGGCCAATGACTCATTGGCCCACAAGCAAGAATCAGGGAGGAATCATGTCTTCAGATGGAAAAAATGACGAATATTCGATATGTGTTGAGCGCGAATATTCGAATAGCGGATATTAATCGCGAATATCGCAACTTTGAGAATTCGCTAATATTATGAATATAGTGCTATATGCACTATATTCATAATATTTGCGAATTCTCAAAGTTGCGATATTCGCGATTAATATCCGCTATTCGAATATTCGCACTCAACACTATTCCTGAGTTTGGACAGCCACTTCCCCTGCTTCCATGGTAGCTATGTCCCTGGCTGCACCAATCGTCCTCCAATTAGACTTATTTGGCACATCTAGTCTTTCAACATTGGTCCGAAAACTCAAAACATGACTTTAAAGGGACACTTACTGTATAGAAAGGTGTGTTTAAAAAAAAAAATCTCAAAGTCCATATTCAAAGAAAACCATATTTTTTTTTAAAGAATTGCTATCATTCGACAGCAGTCATCACAGAAAGATAAAAGTTCTCAATGAGAGAGCAAAGTTATCAAAGTTAATAACCCCTGATGCCTACGGAAAGGTTTTTCTGCAATGTAATCCTCATTAGAATAGTAGGTTGAGGATTGGAATGACTGACAGAATGAGAGCTTCAGCCTCCTACTTGCCCACCAAACTACCAGAGCATTTTCCAGTAGGCCCAGGCTCTAATACCAGGAGTGAAAAAAAAGACATTTGTAGCTGCCTTTGGAGTCAATCACTTCCCACTAGGTGATATTTATTTTAATCAGAATCTATTAGACATTATTGATGATAATGAGGGTTGGTTCCAAGAATAATTTCCTCTGGTGGGCCCAAGGAACCCCAGTCTGACATGGGGCAGCTTTATTGTTAGGCCTAGATAAACACGCCCATAGGGGAGCAGAGCATTGATTATTATAAGGTGAGAAGCCCTGAGCAGACACACTGCTGGGATAGCATAGGGGAGGTGTGGTGTCTAATTGAGTCACCACCCCTTACTCTTCCCTGGTCTGATTGCTGGTCTGACAGAAAGTGTTAACTTAGACTCTGCCATGCTAAAAGTCCAGACAGCAAGGATGGTAACCACTCTGGAATGGAACTAGTATACATGGAATCCCTCCAAAAACTTATATCCTGAAATTTTACAGGAGCATAGCTAACGGCTCATGGGCCCTGGTGCAAGAGTTCAGCTTGGGCCCCCCTTCCTACAGTACTTAGTGTGTCTTCTTATGCGGCACAAGGGGTCTTTGGGCCCCCTCAGGCTACTGGGCCCGGTAGCGACTGCTACCTCTGCACCCCCTATAGCTACGCCCATGCCTGAAAAGCACCCAGCCATTTTTATAGACTGAAACATTTACACAGTATAGTCACATGTATATGTGATAAATATAGTTTTAATGGAAGTGCTTTTATTCCTCATGAATAAGACATTATGCATGACATTAATATATGGATATTTTATACTGAGGAGCATATGTTCTGCAATTTCCTTGAATTCCTGGTTGTCATTCTACATCTGAGGCAGTGTAGAAGCATTATCTCTTTTTCTCTTTGTAATGAAGAGATCTCTCAAGGATGATACTTTACTGTTGTGTTGAGTGAAGCACTTTTAATTGTAAATTCTATCATAGGGAAAAAAAAGGATTGGGCGTGTTAAAATGTAATCTGCAGTTGGAAATACAAAATAGAAAATGTTAAAACATCCTAACTGGGTGATATCGGTCCTTCTATTTTATATATCAGTAGAAAGCCAAGACTACAAAGACATTTGGCTAATACCGGACACATCTGCTCTTACTTTCTATTGCAGTGTATCAGATCATTTTCCACAATTGGTGCAGGTGGAGACAGAAGTCAATCAAAGTGAAGTGATAATACTGTCATAGGGGGTGTCTGCTTTAACCTAGAAGCTGAACACTGTCTATACACAGAAGAGAGATGTTGGTTAAAATGGCCGCTTTTGAGCATTTCTTAGAAATAATGGGAGTAACCTTGCATTGTAGCTTATCTTTCATATCCAGGGCCTAAAGAGTTTGGGAACTTTCTAAAAACTTTTTGGAAATGCCCACCATATGTGACCACTGTTCATGCTGCTTTTGAGCATGGTGCTAGACAGTAGATGAACTGGTCCAAGCAGGGAAAGCCAAGAAAGCAGTCATATGAGTACATAAATCATGAGACCACAACCATCTTGTATCCCAGGGGTAGCTATGGCTCTGCATTATTTACATAGACAAAGGACAGCCGGGCCCTCTGACCATCCACCGAGGAGACATAAAGGCCTGTTTTCATTTTAGTGTGCTACATCATGCAGTTTATGAGCCTTTAGGAAAAACTGTTAAGAAGTGGACAACACCTCTTTAACAAGTAACCTTGGGGCCCCATGTAATGGAGTCCCAGCATGTTCAGAACATGAAAAGATTATGACTATTTTAATCCTCCTTATGCACAGACATAATGTCACAGTGGTTGAATAATGCACACAGTGATATCACAGTAAAGAGAAACTCACTCAGTGATGTTGCAGTATGGGAATTTTACAAACAATGATGTCATAGTACAGGGATAATGTACACTATGATGTCATAGCACAGATAAAATGTTTCCATGTACAATGTCATATCATAGCAAGGTAAAAAACATAATGATGTCACATGCTGTAGAATAGGGATGATGCCTACAGCAGAGATAACCAACAGGCTCCATAGAAGAAACTTAGGATGGGGCTGTATTTGATGTCTCTTCCATCATTCATAGTCATCACTAACTGCACTTTAAAGGGAATTTTTCACCAGCGACCTCCCTATCCAGCTTGTTGCACAGACACATAGCTATGGTCCAGCTGATTAAAACTCTGTTTTTCTTTTGTTGTTTCGAGGCTCTGTTCTTGAGTTATGATACTTTTTCTTAATATAAAAATGAGGTCTTTAGTGCAGTGAGGGCACTGCCATTGCTACTGTTGCACCCAAGCTCTACTCCTTTCTATGACTAGTCCCCTTTTGGTTACTTTGATTGACAGGACCAGGCATTGTCAAAATAGCGAGGGAGGGGCTGGCCACAGAAAAGAGGGAAGCTTGTGTGCAACAAGAGCAATGGCGACTCCCTTGTTGCACCAAAGGCCTAATTTGCATAATAACCAATTCGCTACCAGCACCGTACATGATCGGCACTGGAGCGATGTGTAAACATGGCGCCCGCTCGCACGTCAGTGCCAATAATGACGATCGCGGTAATTAAAGGCTTTAGATGCCGTGATCAAGTGAGATCACGGCATCTAAATGCGGAAAAACCTGGAAGCTCTCTATTCAGGGCTTTCTAACGATTCCATGTATGGGCAATGTAGGCATCGGTAGTTAAGCTGAACACTGTAAGCCTCGCTGACGAGGCTTTAAGTGTTCATGCTGCAATTCTTATTTTGGCCACCAGATGGCAGGCCAGGATAGGAAATTAGCAACTTCTAGTATAAATCTCATTTTAAAAATCCCTAATAGAACAAAACAAAAAAATAAAAAAAGCATTATTTATAGGCTCACATATGAGCTTCAAAATCATTACAGAAATGTTAAAATTTTTAAAAATATATAAAAAAAAATATACAAGCTTAAATCCCCCCCCCCTTTAAACCTTTAAACATAATTTAAAAATAAATACCTAAATAACAATAAATATAAATATAATGGGTATCATCACAACCAAAAATGCCCATACTTTTAAAATATTTAAAGAAAAAGTCAAATAAAGGTCAAAATGGCCAATTTGCCATTTATTCATTGCTTCTCTTACCCATAAAAAAGCAATAAAATGTGATCAAAAAGTCACACACACTTCAAAATGGTATCAATTAAAACTACAGATTGTTCCGCAAAGAATGAGCCCCTAAACAGCTCAGTAGACATAAGTATAAAAAAGTTATGGGGTCAGAATATGCTGATGAAGTTTAAATTTATTTGTACACTATTTAGACATGAAAAACATATACATATGGGGTATCGTTGTAATCGTACTGACCCAGAGAAGGAAGGGCATGGCTCAGTTTTGCCACAAATGAAACTCCGTGGGAACAAAACCTGTAAAACATTTGGAATTTTGTTATCGCTTCCCACTACATGTTATGCCATAATTAATGGTGGCATTAGAAAGTACAACATGTCCCACCAAAAATAAGCCCTCATACAGCAATGTGACCGGAAATATAAAAAAGTTATGGTTCAAGGAAATAGTTGGATAGGGAGGTTGCTGGTGACCAATTCCCTTTAAAGTACTATATGTCTGAGTTGAAATTCACCTCTTAGTTCTTGGGCCTAGTGGAGTAACTGGAATTGAAAGAGTACCATAGCAAAATGAGATGGCCCTCCACAGCAAATCATATCATTTCAACCTGCTGCTAAAGCGGTTGTCCAGCTGTTAATATTAATGACCTATCATCACGATAGGTCATCAATATCTGATTGGGGGGGACCAACTCCCAGCACCAGTCACCCCTGCCTATCAGCTGAGGCAGCGCGCCATGTGTCTTGGAAGTGCATTGTAATACAAGTACTCGCTCCAGTCAAGTAAATGGAGCGAGTGCTTGTAATTACACTACACCACCGCTCCACAAGAGACAAGGCGTAGTGTAAAGACCAGAAGCTGCTCTCACATGGACCGCCACCTCCTCATCAAACCACTGCTGGGCCGGTCTGATATTGATAACCTATCCTGATGACAATATTAATGGCTGGACAACCCCTTCAACATTTAGGTATGATATACAGTATCGTCAACCTTTGGCCTAGGTGTTCACCCCTGTCCTGGAGCTAGCCATCAGCTTAGGGATACAGGCTCATTTCTGGAGAATTGCCAGTTAGAATATATGGAAGGAAACTCACATTGCTTGCAGAATAGGATGCTGCTGAGGATTATCATCTAGAGGCCAGCATAGACTGTGATGCTCTATTAGAATTGCCATATGTTTCCTGTGATTGATTGTTTTCAGTTCCTCTGATCCTCATACTAATAACCCCTTCACCTACTATTTGCTATGTAGAAAGGTAAGTGAGCTGTCAGGCTTTACCTCTAGGCTTCAAATTCTGTCAGCAAAGTGACAATACATTTATGTATATTGATCCTATAAGTTTGAAATATTGAACATTCTTTATACATTCTGAGGGATTCGAGGTGCTCTTGGACACATTATAACTGTGAGCCTTTAGAAATCATGGTATGAATTTTAAAGACTAAATTCAAGTGGTTTGATGTAAACTACCAGTCACAAAAACACAGTATATTAGTGGGGTAAAAAAATTGCATCCTCACTGGGGGTTCTGCTGTAGATTAATTGATAGGTATTGTACTGTATGTTAAAAAAATCAATTTTAAAGAGGACCTTTCATCACCCTAACAAATGTAAACTAAGTACACATACATGGAGAGCGGCGCCCAGGGATCTCCCTGCACTTACTATTATTCTTGGGCGCCGCTCCGTTCTGCCGGTATAGGCTCCGGTAACTTCAGCTCTGCGTCTCAACTGGGAGGAGCCTGCCCTTGTTCTCCTGGGCGTCTCCTTCTCCCAGGCTGTAGCGCTGACCAACCGCAGCGCTCAGCTCATAGCCTGGGAGGTTTTCTTCTCCCAGGCTATGAGCTGAGCGCTGCGGTTGGTCAGCGCTACAGCCTGGGAGAAGGAGACGCCCAGGAGAACAAGGGCAGGCTCCTCCCAGTTGAGACGCAGAGCTGAAGTCACCGGAGGACATACCGGCAGAACGGAGCGGCGCCCAGGGATAATAGTAAGTGCAGGGAGATCCCTGGGCGCCGCTCTCCATGTATGTGTACTTAGTTTACATTTGTTAGGGTGATGAAAGGTCCTCTTTAAAATGTTTTAGATGAGGCCGAAATATCCCTTTTAGTATTTAATATTTTGATGCACTTGTTAGAGGCTATGAATACTTTTTTTGCAAAAAGGAAGGCAAAAGCCCCGGCCAGAGATAAGCCAAAAGATCATTTATAATCCAATAATAATGCATTTCGTGGAAAAATCCCCTTCTTTAGATACAGAATACAACCACTACACTTTTATGCACATTGGCGGGAGCTTCTTAGCAAACATTCTAAATAATTCAAAAAAACTAAAAGTAGAGACTCTGGATAAAGTGGTCTATATGTTAGAAAGCTATTAAAGAGTTACTGTAATTTCACACAATCTCTTGTCTGTAATAGAGAATGGTGTAACTAACAAATTTCGAAATCACTTCATTTTACCCACTTCAGCCCCCCTAGCTGAAACACCCTTAACCGCTTCCGACCGCCGAACGCACGGATGCGTCCAGGCGGCGGCAAGTTTGTTCCTCCTGGACGCATCCGTGCGTCATCTCGCGAGAGCCGAGATCTGCTGTGAACGCGCGCACGCGCGCGCGCGCGTTCACAGCAGAGCGCGGCTCTGCAGTTAGACTACAGCCTGCCAGCGATGATCAATCGCTGGCAGGCTGTAAATGTAAAATAAATGAGATCAAAGTGGTATATCAGACGCTGTGTTGCTAACAGCGTCTGATATACTTAATACCTGGTCCTCTGGTGGTCCCATTTACTGGGATCGACCACCAGAGGACCAGGTAACAATGTAAAGTTGCACCAAACACTACACTAACCCCACCCCCACCCCCCTCACTTTATAACCACTATTAACCCCTTGTTAACACCTGATCACCCCATATAGACTCCCTGATCACCCCCTGTCACTGATCACCCCCTGTAAGGCTCTATTCACATGTCCATATGTGTTTTGCGGTTCCGCTGATCCACAGATCCGTGCCACGGATCCGCGGCGCGGATCCGCAAAACACGGACACCGTCAATGTGCTTTCCGCATTTTGCAGATCCGCACATTGCCAGAACTATATAGAAAATGCTTTTCTTGTCCGCACTGCGGACAAGAAAAGGGCATGTTCTATATTTTTGCGAACGGAAATGCAGACTCGTAAGTGCGGATCCGCAATTCCGATCCGAGCGGGACAAAGTCTGTCCCCATAGAAATGAATGGGTCCGCAATTCCGCTCCGCAAACAGAATTTCGGACGTGTGAATGGGGCATAAGGGTCCCTTATCACCGCCAGTTAGTTAGCTACTTGTTAGGTAGCTAGCGCCCAGCCCACCGCACCGCAGTCACTGATTTTAGCAGAGATTTTTTCATCCACATTGATCGATGCGAATGAAAAATCTGTGCCGTTCATTTATTTTTTTTTTTCAGCCCAGAGGCTGAACGGAAAAATCTCATTACCCGTATGCTCAATATACGGAGAATCGCAGAAACTCCTAATGCTGGCCATACGTGTAATGATTACGTGAGACCCTCAAATGCCAGGGCAGTACAAAAACCTCACATGTGACCCCATTTTGGAAAGAAGACACCCCAAGGTATTCCGTGAGGGGTATGGGGAGTTCATGTAAAATTTTATTTTTTGTCACAAGTTAGTGGAATATGAGACTTTGTAAAAAAAAAAAAAAATCAATTTCCGCTAACTTGTGCCAAAATTTTTTTTTTCTGTGAACTCGCCATACCCCTCACAGAATACCTTGGGGTGTCTTCTTTCCACAATGGGGTCACTTGTGGGGTATTTATACTGCCCTGGCATTTTAGGGGTCCTAAAGCGTGAGAATCCAAATGCGTAAAAATGCCCTGTGAAATACTAAAGGTACTCATTGGTTTTAGGGCCCCTTTGCGCATCTTGGCTGCAAAAAAGTGGCACACATGTGGTATCGCCGTACTCAGGAGAAGTAGGGCAATGTGTTTTCACAGGGCATTTTTACGCATTTAGATTCCAGACTTCTTCTCATGCTTTAGAGACCCCTAAAATGCCAGGGCAGTATAAATACCCCACAAGTGACCCCATTTTAGAAAGAAGACACCCCAAGGTATTCCGTGAGGGGTATGGTGAGTTCATGTAAAATGTTATTTTTTATCACAAGTTAGTGAAATATGAGACTTTGTAAAAAACAAAAATAAAAAAAATATATATATCAATTTCCGCTAACTTGTGCCAAAAAAAAATTAATTCTGTGAACTCGACATGCCCCTCACGGAATACCTTGGGGTGTCTTCTTTCCAAAATGGGGTCACTTGTGGGGTATTTATACTGCCCTGGCATTTTAGGGAACCTAAAGCGTGAGAATCCAAATGCGTAAAAATGCCCTGTGAAATCCTAAAGGTACTCATTGGAATTAGGTTTGCGCATCTTGGCTTCAAAAAAGTGTCACTTATGTGGTATCGCCATACTCAGGAGTAGTAGGGCAATGTGTTTTGGGGTGTATTTTTATATATACCCATACTGTGTGTAAGAAATATCTCTGTAAATGACAACTTTTTAAAAAATTTTATACAAAGTTGTCAATTTACAGAGATATTTCTCTCACCCAGCATGGGTATATGTAAAAATACACCCCAAAACACATTGTACTACTTCTCCTGAGTACGGCGATACCACATGTGTGACACTTTTTTGCAGCCAAGATGCGCAAAGGGGCCCAAATTCCAATGAGTACCTTCTAGGAGGGCATTTTTACGCATTTGGATTCTCACGCTTTAGGGCCCCTAAATTGCCAGGGCAGTATAAATACCCCACATGTGACCTCCTTTTGGAAAGAAGGCAGCCCAAGGTATTCTGTGAGGGGCATGGCGAGTTCATAGAAGATTTTTTTTTTGGCACAAGTTAGCGGAAATTGATTTTTTATTGTTTTTTCTCACAAAGTCTCCCTTTCCGCTAACTTTTGACAAAAAGTTCAATTTTTCATGGACTCACTATGCCCCTAAGCAAATAGCTTGGGGTGTCTTCTTTCCAAAATGGGGTCATTTGTGGGGTGTTTGTACTGTTCTGGCATTTTGGGTGGGGCTAAATTGTGAGCAACCATGTAAAACCTAAAGGTACTCGTTGGAATTTGGGCCCCTTTGCGCACCCAGGCTGCAAAAAAGTGTCAATCAGGTGGTATCTCCGTACTCAGAAGAAGTAGGGCAATGTGTTTTGGGGTGTATTTTTACATACACCCATGTTGGGTGAGAGAAATATCCCTGTAAATTGACAACTTTGTATAAAATTTTTAAAAAGTTGTAGTTTACAGCGATATTTCTCACACAAAGTATGGGTATATATAAAAATACACCCCAAAACTCATTGCCCTACTTCTCCTGAGTATGGCGATACCACATGTGTGACACTTTTTTGCAGCCAAGATGCGCAAAGGGGCCCAAATTCCCATGAGTACCTTTAGGATTTCACAGGCATTTTTAAGCATTTGGATTCTCACGCTTTAGGACCCCTAAGATGCCAGGGTAGTATAAATACCCCACATGTGACCCTATTTTGGAAAGAAGACACCCCAAGGTATTCAGTGAGGGGCATGGCGAGTTCACAGAAAAAAAAAATTTGGCACAAGTTAGTGGAAATTGCTATATTTTTTTTTTTTTTTTTTTTTACAAAGTCTCATATTCCACTAACTTGTGACAAAAAATAAAATTTTACATTAACTCACCATACCCCTCATGGAATACCTTGGGGTGTCTTCTTTCTAAAATGGGGTCACTTGTGAGGTGTTTGTACTGCCCTGGCATTTGAGGGTCTCCGCAATGATTACACGTATGGCCAGCATTAGGAGTTTCTGCTATTCTCCTTATATTGAGCATATGGGTAATGAGATTTTTTTTTTCCGTTCAGCCTCTGGGCTGAAAAAAATAAATAAATGAACGGCACAGATTTTTTCATTCGCATCGATCAATGTGGGTGAAAAAATCTCTGCCAAAATCAGTGACTGCGGTGCGGTGGGCTGGGCGCTAACTACCTAACAAGTAGCTAACTAACTGGCGGTGATAAGGGACCCTTATGCCCCATTCACACGTCCGAAATTCTGTTTGCGGAACGGAATTGCGGACCCATTCATTTCTATGGGGACAGACTTTGTCCCGCTCGGATCCGGAATTTCGGATCCGCACTTCCGGGTCTGCACTTCCGTTCCGCAAAAATATAGAACATGTCCTATTCTTGTCTGCAATTGCGGACAAGAAAAGGCATTTTCTATATAGTTCTGGCAATGTGCGGATCTGCAAAATGCGGAAAGCACATTGCCGGTGTCCGTATTTTGCGGATCCACAGATCCGCAAAACACATATGGACGTCTGAATGGAGCCTTACAGGTGTGTGATCAGGGTTATCTAGATGTGATCAAGGGGTTAATACGTGACGGGGGGTGGTAGTGTAGTGTGGTGCTTGGTGCAACTTTACATATCTACCTGGTCCTCTGGTGGTCGATCCCAGCAAATGGTAGCAGGTATATCAGACGCTGTTAACAAAACAGCGTCTGATATACCTGTTTAATGCGGTTTATTTCGCATCTACAGCCTGCCAGCGATTGATCATCGCTGGCAGGCTGCAGTATAACTGCCGAGACTCGCGCCACTGTGAACGCTGTTCACAGCAAATCTCGTGTCTCGTGAGATGACGCATGGATGCGTCCAGCCAGAGCAACAGGACCACCGGCCGGACGCATCCGTGCGTTAGGCGGTCCTGAGGTGGTTAAAAATCTGCCTGCATCCACCTGAAAAAAAAACTGGAAAGTCATGGCCACTAGTGGTCTCACTTCCACCTAATGTGCAGTTCACTGCCTGTTGTCAGGCAAGATCTGTCCCTAGTAACAGAGACTCTGAAGACAGCTCAGAGGAAGTAGGGAGGGGGGAGATGTCAGAGCTATCTGAGCTCCTGAACCTGATAAAAGAACTGCTTCTACACTGCTTCTGATCATTATAAGAGCCTCCTGCCTTTCATTTAAGTTTGATTTATCCCTCTTTGTCTGTTCTGTGAGATCTGGAGCTCATAAAAAGTAAAGTGGGAAGTAAGGGAAAGGAAGTCACAGCAGTACAATGGTGGCAGAAAAGAGATGCCCGTTGCTTCTGAGTGAAATGCATCTGCTGTGCAGCTGAAACAGGGAATAATATGGCTGTAAAAAAAAACATTGGGAAACCCAAACATAACTGGTCCTTCAAAGTTAGAATTGTACACAGGAGCAAAGCCATTATGTAATTATCGCTTTAAGGTAAAACACTTAGATAATAATAACTGAACCAGTGCGTCACAGTGGTTGAGGACTTATATGGAGTGGGCTGCTGCAGTGAGACTGCTCCATATGCGGCGGTTGCCAGCTGTATCTTACAGCAGACACCTGGCCACAATGATGGGGAACGGCGATCCCACCGCACCCCTTCATTTTATCCCTTGGATGCCGCAATCAAGACTGATCGAGGCATCTATGAGGCAATGCAGAGGGATGCGGCTCTCTCTGCCTTCGGATTGGAGCCCCTGCAGTGAATCGTGGGGCTCCGATAGGTTACCTTGGCAGCCCGGACACTTCTGAAGCTTACCAGGCTGCCATGGCAAGCTCCCTGCTTAACTGTGCACAAAGCACAGCTCAGCAGGGAGTGTGTGAAAATCAAATTCACCCTAATAGATCTCTATCAGGGTGACTAGGACAAGGGATTAAAAGAGGGGGGGGGGGGGGTCAAAGTTATTACTATAAAAATAAAGTTAAAAAATATTAAAAGTTTAAACCACCCCCCTTTCACAATTTTACATATAAAAATATATTATCAATAAAAAATAAACATTTCAGGTATTTCCGCTTCCAAAAATGTCAGAACTATTAAAATATTTTTTTTTTATTTCCTGCGGTGATAATGGAAATAATGAAAACAAGGAAAAAAATTTCAGTCACCTTTTACCCCCCAAAAATTGAATAACAGTGATCAAAAAGTTGTATATACCACAAAAAAGCCGTGCATACTGATAAAAACTACAGGTTGTTCCGCCATAAACAAGCTCTGATACAGCTCTGTATACCAAAATATAGAAAAGTTATGGCTGTCTGAAAATGTCAATGCAAAATTTTCAAAGGTTTTTATTTTAAGTTTGTAATGCCATGGGCTCCTATGACCAGTTTTGAAAAAAGGCAGGGACTCAAAAAAGTCTCTTCAATGCTGTTTTTTGCTTGTTCCAGTCAACTGTCACGACCGCTATCCCAGCAGCAGTCGTGTCGCACCAGACGGAGGGGAAGGGGGACCCTTATCTACGGATGGGAAAAAGAACAGCCACCCCTGACAAACCCTACGCTGGCACCTGTCTGCCCTGATACCCTAGACGGGGTGTGAACCCGTGCGGCGAGCAGGATGCCTAAACCCTGGGTCACCCTAAGAAGACTAGACTGGGGAAAGGCAGATGGGAGCACTAGTCACCATCACTCATGTCTAGGAGAACAACAGGGGAAGACAGTAACAAACAAACAAACAATCTCCAGCAGAGATAGACTTATCCAGTCACGAGTAGTGTTGAGCGAACAGTTCGAGCATAGTTCGGGTCCGTACCGAATTTTGGGGTGTTCGTGACACGGACCCGAACCCGAACTTTTTCGTAAAAGTTCGGGTTCGGGTTCGTCGTTCGGCATGTATTTTGGCGCATTTTGAAAGGCTGCAAAGCAGCCAATCAACATGCATCATACTACTTGCCCTAAGGTGCCATCGCAGCCATGCCTACTATTGGCAAGGCTGTGATTGGCCAAGTGCAGCATGTGACTCAGCCTCTTTATAAGCTTGTGCGCACGTCGGGACGTGCTCACTCCCGATGTGAATAGAACAGGGATAGACGCAGCTGATGCTAGGGCGAGAATAGGCAGGGATAATTGAATAACTGGAAGCAAATTTCTCTCCTCCACCTGTGATTCATCTGAACAACTGCAGCTGAGCTGCTTTTTGATAGGGATTGGCTATTTTTAGAGTGGCCAGAGTGATTTTCCATCCACATGTACCTGGGCTGACCGCCGGCCGCCATTTTGCGACTTGTAGTGCTGCAGCAGAAGCTGCCACAGTGTGCATTCAAAGCTCCAAACAAGTCAGACATCTACACCTGGGATTCAGACCAATAGCGATTTAGCAGCACAGTCCAAGGCTATTTTTTTAAAGGTTGTGCAGACCATTTTGTGGCACATGTTACTGGGCTGATAGGCGGCGGCCATCTTGGGACTAGTGCTGCAGCACAATCTCTCCCAACGTCCATTAATCACTTGTAATAGTGGTCTGTGCCATAGAAATCCTACATCAGGGACTTGGGTGTGCTTGTGTCACCCCTACTAATACCAGTCCACCTGTAATCCATACAGTGAAAAGCCATAAAGTATTCCAGTGAGGAATTTTTTTATTTAAAAAGGCCAAGTTAGTTTATCTGGCGTTCAATATACTAGATACAGTTAGGCCTGCGTTTCATACATCTGGAATTAGCAAACTAATGTGCTGGGGTTGGGAAAACATATATGTACCCATACTAGAATCTGTCAAAGAAAGCGGTACTCACATATAACAGTCATTCCATCTGTAATCCATACAGTCAAAAGACTGAAAGTATTCCAGTGAGGGAATTTTTTATTTAAAAAAGGCCAAGTTAGTTTATCTGGCGTTCAATATACTAGATACAGTTAGGCCTGCGTTTCATACATCTGGAATTAGCAAACTAATGTGCTGGGGTTGGGAAAACATATATGTACCCATACTAGAATCTGTCAAGAAAGCGGTACTCACATATAACAGTCATTCCATCTGTAATCCATACAGTCAAAAGACTGAAAGTATTCCAGTGAGGAATTTTTTATTTAAAAAAGGCCAAGTTAGTTTATCTGGCGTTCAATATACTAGATACAGTTAGGCCTGCGTTTCATACATCTGGAATTAGCAAACTAATGTGCTGGGGTTGGGAAAACATATATGTACCCATACTAGAATCTGTCAAAGAAAGCGGTACTCACATATAACAGTCATTCCATCTGTAATCCATACAGTCAAAAGACTGAAAGTATTCCAGTGAGGGAATTTTTTATTTAAAAAAGGCCAAGTTAGTTTATCTGGCGTTCAATATACTAGATACAGTTAGGCCTGCGTTTCATACATCTGGAATTAGCAAACTAATGTGCTGGGGTTGGGAAAACATATATGTACCCATACTAGAATCTGTCAAAGAAAGCGGTACTCACATATAACAGTCATTCCATCTGTAATCCATACAGTCAAAAGACTGAAAGTATTCCAGTGAGGGGATTTTGCTTATAAAAAATAATATATTTCATTGTGGTGCGAGTTGAATCGCAACAATGAAGAAAAATACTATTAAGGGACGAGGACGCGGTCGTGGTGGTGTCCGTGGAGCCTCTGTTGCTGGTAGAGGGCGTGGCCGTTCGGCTGAGCGCACACAGTAGGGAACGAACTCCCTCAACTAGCCGGCAGAATGTACCGCAATATCTCGTGGGGCCCAATGCCGCTCTTAGGATGGTAAGGCCTGAGCAGGTACAGGCATTAATCGATTGGGTGGCCGACAGTGCTTCCAGCACGTTCACCACATGGTCTTCCACCCAGTCTTCTGCGGAAAGCGCACAGGTGGCACCTGAAAACCAAGCCCATCAGTCTGTCACATCACCCCCAAGCATATCAGGGAAACGGTCTGAGCCACAAGTTATGCAGCAGTCTCTTCTTCTGTTTGAAGACTCTGCTTCCAGGGTTTCCCAGGGGCGTCCACCTAGCCCTTCCCCAGTGGAGGAAGACATACCATGCACTGACGCACAACCACTTATGTCTCCAGATGAAGAGGACATGGGAATACCACCACAGCAGAGTCACCGACTCTCTGATGATGACGAAACACAGGTGCCCACTGCCGCGTCTTTTTGCAGTGTGCAGACTGAACAGGAGGAGGTCAGGGAGGGAGACTGGGTGGAAGACGATGCAGAGGACGATGAGGTCTTAGACCCCACATGGACTGAAGGTCGTGGCGATGACTTTCACAGTTCAGAGGAAGAGGTAGTGGTGAGACCGAGACAACAGCGAAGCCAAAGAGGAGCAGGGGGCCAAAGCAGGCGAGCCGCCGCCCCCAGAGTTCGCCTGCTACTGGACATCGCCAACAGGGACCCAGCCCCACAAAGGCAGCTTCAAAGAGTTCCCTGGCATGGCACTTCTTTAAACAATGTCCTACCGACAAGACCCGAGTGACTTGCACGCTCTGCCATCAGAGCCTGAGGCGAGGCATTAACGTTCTGAACCTCAGCACAACCTGCATGACCAGGCATCTACATGCAAAGCATGAACTGCAGTGGGGTACACACCTTAAAAACCAGGCACTCGCTGAGGCTCCCCCTGCTCCCTCTACCGCTGCTGCCTCGGCTTCCGCCTCGAGAGGAATGTTGCCACCTGCCGAGCAGCAAACAGAGGATGTGCCACCGACACCACCACCACCGCCACCGTCAACTAGCGTCTCCACTATATCACACAGCAGCGTTCAGCTCTCAATATCTCAAACCTTAGAGAGGAAGCGCAAATTCCCCCGAGTCACCCTCGGGCCCTTGGCCTGAGCGCCAGCATTTCTAAACTGCTGGCCTTTGAAATGCTGTCATTCCGGCTGGTGGACACAGACAGCTTCAAACAGCTGATGGCCATGGCTGTCCCGCAGTATGTGGTTCCCAGCCGCCACTACTTCTCCAAGACAGCCGTGCCTTCCCTGCACATGCAAGTGTCCGATAAAATCAAGTGTGCACTGCGCAACGCCATTTGTGGCAAGGTCCACCTAACCACAGATACGTGGACCAGTAAGCACGGCCAGGGACGCTATATCTCACTAACTGCACACTGGATGAATGTAGTGGCGGCTGGGCCCCGGCGGACAGTTCCTTGGCGCACGTCCTTCCGCCCCCTAGGATCGCAGGGCATCATTCTCTGCCTCCTGTAGCCTCCTCCTCCTACTCGGCTTCCTCCTCCACTGCTTCCACCAGCTCATCCGGTCAGCCACACACCTTCACCACCAACTTCAGCACAGCCCGGGGTAAGCGTCAGCAGGCCATTCTGAAACTCATATGTTTGGGGGACAGGCCCCACAGCGCAAAGGAGTTGTGGCGGGGTATTGAACAACAGACCGGCAGTGGTTTCTGCCGGTGGGCCTCAAGCCAGGCCTGGTGGTATGCGATAATGGGCGAAATCTCGTGGCAGCTCTGGGACTAGCGGTTTGGCGCACATCCCTTGCCTGGCGCATGTGCTGAACTTGGTGGTGCAGAGGTTCATTCACCACTACCCCAACATGTCAGAGCTGCTGCATAAAGTGCGGGCCGTCTGTGCGCGCTTCCGCCGTTCACATCCTGCCGCTGCTCGCCTGTCTGCGCTACAGCGGAACTCGGCCTTCCCGCTCACCGCCTCATATGCGGCGTGCCCACCCGGTGGAACTCCACCTTGCACATGCTGGAGAGACTGTGCGAGCAGCAGCAGGCCATAGTGGAGTTTCAGCTGCAGCACGCTCGCGTCAGTCGTACTGCCGAACAGCACCACTTCACCACCAATGATTGGGCCTCCATGCGAGACCTGTGTGCCCTGCTGCGCTGTTTCGAGTACTCCACCAACATGGCCAGTGGCGATGACACTGTTATCAGCGTTACAATACCACTTCTATGTCTCCTTGAGAAAACACTTAGGGCAATGATGTTAGGGAGGTGGCCCAGGTGGAGGAGGAGGAGGAGGAGGATGAGGGCTCGTTTCTAACACTTTCGGGCCAGTCTGTTCGAAGTGGCTCAGAGGGAGGTTTGTTTAAGCAGCAGAGGACAGGTTCACAGAGTCGCCAGCCAAGGCACTGTACTGGAGGACGAGGAGGATGAGGAGGAGGAGGTGGAGGGGACGAGGATGGCGCAAGTTCACAGCGGGGTGGCAGCCCAGGCCCATCACTGGTGCGTGGCTGGGGGATACGGTGGACGATGACGATACGCCTCCCACAGAGGACAGCTTGTCCTTACCCATGGGTAGCCTGGCCCACATGAGCGAATATATGCTCCAATGCCTGCGCAGCGACAGCAGAGTTGCCCACGTTTTGACGTGTGCAGACTACTGGGTGGCCACCCTGCTGGATCCCGGTATAAAGACAATGTGCCCACTTTAATTCCTGAACTGGAGCGCGACCGTAAGATCTTGGCGAGTACAAGCACTGCGCTGATAGAGCGCTCTTGAGGCATTCCCACATGTCACAGGGGAACAGGTGGAAGGTGAAGGCAGAGGAGTGGCAAGAGGTCGCCAACGCAGCTGTGTCACGGCCAGCTCATCTGAGGGCAGGGTTAGCATGGCAGAAATGTGGAAAAGTTTTGTCTCCACGCCACAGCTATCTGCACCGACACCTGATACGGAGCGTGTTAGCAGGAGGCAGCATTTCACTAACATGGTTGAACAGTATGTCTGCACACCCCTCCACATCCTGACGGATGGTTCGGCCCCATTCAACTACTGGGTTTCGAAATTGTCCACGTGGCCAGAGTTAGCATGTTATGCCTTGGAGGTGCTTTCCTGCCCGGCGGCCAGCGTTTTATCTGAGCGCGTATTCAGCACGGCAGGGCGTCGTTACTGACAAGCGCAGCCGCCTGTCCACAGCCAACGTGGACAAGCTGACCTTCATAAAGATGAGACCAGGCATGGATCCCACAGGACCTGTCCTCCCTTGTGCAGAGTAGTCCTTATTAACTGCCTAAAACATGTCTTGTTGTGCTACGGGCCACTTCTTTATTTGATACAAATTTTATGAAACCCACAGTTGAATGAAACTCTTCTCTGTCTGGGCGCCGGGGCCTAACCAGATGAAAGTGGCGGTTAAACTAACGGGTGACATGAAGCCATAACCTCTGCCATGCTACCTCTGTCTTCTGTCTGGGTGCTGAGGCCTAAGTCAAATAAAGCGGTCTTCTGCTGTGCTGGGGATATGAAGCTAATCTCTGACCTCTCTCCTCTGTCTGGGTCCAAAGGCCTAAATCACTGAAAAGAGGCCTTCTCCTGTGGTGTGTGATATGATGCCAGAATATGTGCTGTGGGGCCTCTCTCCTCTTCCTGGGTGCAGGGGTCAAATAAACTAAATTGTGGCCTACTCCTGTGGTGGTTGATATGATGCCTGATTCTCTGATGTGGAACCTCTCTCCTCTGTTTGGGTGAAGGGTCAAAAGTAACTCAATGGTGGCTTCTCCTGTGGTGGCTGATATGATGCCAGAATATGTGCTGTGGTGCCTCTCTCCTCTTCCTGGGTGCAGGGGTCAAAGTAACTCAATGGTGGCTTCTCCTGTGGTGGCTGATATGATGCCAGAATATGTGCTGTGGGGCCTCTCTCCTCTTCCTGGGTGCAGGGGTCAAAGTAACTCAATGGTGGCTTCTCCTGTGGTGGCTGATATGATGCCAGAATATGTGCTGTGGGGCCTCTCTCCTCTTCCTGGGTGCAGGGGTCAAAGTAACTCAATGGTGGCTTCTCCTGTGGTGGCTGATATGATGCCAGAATATGTGCTGTGGTGCCTCTCTCCCTCTTCCTGGGTGCAGGGGTCAAAGTAACTCAATGGTGGCTTCTCCTGTGGTGGCTGATATGATGCCAGAATATGTGCTGTGGGGCCTCTCTCCTCTTCCTGGGTGCAGGGGTCAAAGTAACTCAATGGTGGCTTCTCCTGTGGTGGCTGATATGATGCCAGAATATGTGCTGTGGTGCCTCTCTCCTCTTCCTGGGTGCAGGGGTCAAAGTAACTCAATGGTGGCTTCTCCTGTGGTGGCTGATATGATGCCAGAATATGTGCTGTGGGGCCTCTCTCCTCTTCCTGGGTGCAGGGGTCAAAAGTAACTCAATGGTGGCTTCTCCTGTGGTGGCTGAGTATGATGCCAGAATATGTGCTGTGGGGCCTCTCTCCTCTTCCTGGGTGCAGGGGTCAAAAGTAACTCAATGGTGGCTTCTCCTGTGGTGGCTGATATGATGCCAGAATATGTGCTGTGGTGCCTCTCTCCTCTTCCTGGGTGCAGGGGTCAAAGTAACTAAATGGTGGCTTCTCCTGTGGTGGTTGATATGATGCCTGATTCTCTGCTGTGAAACCTCTCTCCTCCATCTGGGTGTAGGGGTCAAAAGTCTTTCAAAGTCGCCTTCTCCTGTGCTGATTGATATAAAGCTGATGGATTTGTGCCATCTGACATAGTTGCCAGGGTCTGATTCAATGAGGGCCTACTCCTGTGGTGGGTGATCTAAATGCCTGATTCTCTGCTGTGAAACCTCTCTCCTCCGTCTGGGTGTAGGGGTCAAAGTCTTTCAAAGTCGCCTTCTCCTGTGCTGATTGATATGAAGCTGATGGTTGTGCCATCTGACATGGTTGCCGGGGTCCCATTAAATTGGGGCCTACTCCTGTGGTGGTTGATATGATGCCTGATTCTCTGATGTGGAACCTCTCTCCTCTGTTTGGGTGAAGGGGTCAAAGTAACTCAATGGTGGCTTCTCCTGTGGTGGCTGATATGATGCCAGAATATGTGCTGTGGGGCCTCTCTCCTCTTCCTGGGTGCAGGGTCAAAGTAACTCAATGGTGGCTTCTCCTGTGGTGGCTGATATGATGCCAGAATATGTGCTGTGGGGCCTCTCTCCTCTTCCTGGGTGCAGGGGTCAAAAGTAACTCAATGGTGGCTTCTCCTGTGGTGGCTGAGTATGATGCCAGAATATGTGCTGTGGGGCCTCTCTCCTCTTCCTGGGTGCAGGGGTCAAAAGTAACTCAATGGTGGCTTCTCCTGTGGTGGCTGATATGATGCCAGAATATGTGCTGTGGTGCCTCTCTCCTCTTCCTGGAGTGCGGGGTCAAAAGTAACTCAATGGTGGCTTCTCCTGTGGTGGCTGATATGATGCCAGAATATGTGCTGTGGGGCCTCTCTCCTCTTCCTGGAGTGCAGGGGTCAAAAGTAACTCAATGGTGGCTTCTCCTGTGGTGGTTAGATATGATGCCAGAATATGTGCTGTGGGGCCTCTCTCCTCTTCCTGGGTGCAGGGGTCAAAGTAACTCAATGGTGGCTTCTCCTGTGGTGGCTGATATGATGCCAGAATATGTGCTGTGGTGCCTCTCTCCTCTTCCTGGGTGCAGGGTCAAAGTAACTAAATGGTGGCTTCTCCTGTGGTGGTTGATATGATGCCTGATTCTCTGCTGTGAAACCTCTCTCCTCCATCCTGGGTGCAGGGGTCAAAGTCTTTCAAAGTCGCCTTCTCCTGTGCTGATTGATATGAAGCTGATAGGTTGTGCCATCTGACATGGTTGCCGGGGTCCACATTAAAGTGGGGCCTACTCCTGTGGTGGTTGATATGATGCCTGATTCTCTGATGTGGAACCTCTCTCCTCTGTTTGGGTGAAGGGGTCAAAGTAACTCAATGGTGGCTTCTCCTGTGGTGGCTGATATGATGCCAGAATATGTGCTGTGGGGCCTCTCTCCTCTTCCTGGGTGCAGGGGTCCAAAGTAACTCAATGGTGGCTTCTCCTGTGGTGGTTGAGTATGATGCCAGAATATGTGCTGTGGAGCCTCTCTCTCTCTATCCTGGGTGCAGGGGTCAAAGTCTCTCAATGGTGGCCTTCTCCTGTGGTGGTTGATATGATGCCAGAATATGTGCTGTGGTGCCTCTCTCCTCGTCCTGGTGTGCAGGGGTCCCAGTAACTCAATGGTGGCTTACTCCTGTGGTGGTTGATATGATGCCAGAATATGTGCTGTGGGGCCTCTCTCCTCTTCCTGGGTGCAGGGGTCAAAGTAACTCAATGGTGGCTTCTCCTGTGGTGGCTGATATGATGCCAGAATATGTGCTGTGGGGCCTCTCTCCTCTTCCTGGGTGCAGGGGTCAAAGTAACTCAATGGTGGCTTCTCCTGTGGTGGCTGATATGATGCCAGAATATGTGCTGTGGGGCCTCTCTCCTCTTCCTGGGTGCAGGGGTCAAAGTAACTCAATGGTGGCTTCTCCTGTGGTGGCTGATATGATGCCAGAATATGTGCTGTGGTGCCTCTCTCCTCTTCCTGGGTGCAGGGGTCAAAAGTAACTCAATGGTGGCTTCTCCTGTGGTGGCTGATATGATGCCAGAATATGTGCTGTGGTGCCTCTCTCCTCTTCCTGGGTGCAGGGGTCAAAGTAACTCAATGGTAGCTTCTCCTGTGGTGGCTGATATGATGCCAGAATATGTGCTGTGGGGCCTCTCTCCTCTTCCTGGGTGCAGGGGTCAAAAGTAACTCAATGGTGGCTTCTCCTGTGGTGGTTAGTATGATGCCAGAATATGTGCTGTGGGGCCTCTCTCCTCTTCCTGGGTGCAGGGGTCAAAGTAACTCAATGGTGGCTTCTCCTGTGGTGGCTGATATGATGCCAGAATATGTGCTGTGGTGCCTCTCTCCTCTTCCTGGGTGCAGGGTCAAAGTAACTCAATGGTGGCTTCTCCTGTGGTGGCTGATATGATGCCTAGATTCTCTGCTGTGAAACCTCTCTCCTCCATCCTGGGTGTAGGGGTCAAAGTCTTTCAAAGTCGCCTTCTCCTGTGCTGATTGATATGAAGCTGATGGTTTGTGCCATCTGACATGGTTGCCGGGGTCCCATTAAAGTGGGGCCTACTCCTGTGGTGGTTGATATGATGCCTGAATCTCTGCTGTGGAGCCTCTCTCCTCTGTCCTGGGTGCAGGGGTCAAAGTAACTCAATGGTGGCTTCTCCTGTGGTGGCTGATATGATGCCAGAATATGTGCTGTGGGGCCTCTCTCCTCTTCCTGGGTGCAGGGGTCAAAGTAACTCAATGGTGGCTTCTCCTGTGGTGGCTGATATGATGCCAGAATATGTGCTGTGGTGCCTCTCTCCTCTTCCTGGGTGCAGGGGTCAAAGTAACTCAATGGTGGCTTCTCCTGTGGTGGCTGATATGATGCCAGAATATGTGCTGTGGTGCCTCTCTCCTCTTCCTGGGTGCAGGGGTCAAAGTAACTCAATGGTGGCTTCTCCTGTGGTGGCTAGATATGATGCCAGAATATGTGCTGTGGGGCCTCTCTCCTCTTCCTGGGTGCAGGGGTCAAAGTAACTCAATGGTGGCTTCTCCTGTGGTGGCTGATATGATGCCAGAATATGTGCTGTGGTGCCTCTCTCCTCTTCCTGGGTGCAGGGGTCAAAGTAACTAAATGGTGGCTTCTCCTGTGGTGGTTGATATGATGCCTGATTCTCTGCTGTGAAACCTCTCTCCTCCATCTGGGTGTAGGGGTCAAAGTCTTTCAAAGTCGCCTTCTCCTGTGCTGATTGATATAAAGCTGATGGTTGTGCCATCTGACATAGTTGCCAGGGTCTGATTCAATGGGGGCCTACTCCTGTGGTGGGTGATCTAAATGCCTGATTCTCTGCTGTGAAACCTCTCTCCTCCGTCTGGGTGTAGGGGTCAAAGTCTTTCAAAGTCGCCTTCTCCTGTGCTGATTGATATGAAGCTGATGGTTGTGCCATCTGACATGGTTGCCGGGGTCCCATTAAATTGGGGCCTACTCCTGTGGTGGGTGATCTAAATGCCTGATTCTCTGCTTTGAAACCTCTCTCCTCCGTCCGGGTGTAGGGGTCAAAGTCTGTCAAAATCGCCTTCTCCTGTGCTGATTGATATAAAGCTTATGCTTGTGCCATCTGACATGGTTGCCGGGGTCTGATTCAATGGTGGCCTACTCCTGTGGTGGGTGATCTAAATGCCTGATTCTCTGCTGTGTAACCTCTCTCCTCCGTCTGGGTGTAGGGGTCAAAGTAACTAAATGGTGGCCTACTCCTGTGGTGGGTGATATGATGCCTGGTTCTCTGCTGTGGGACCTCTCTCCTTTGTCTGGGTGCTGTGGTCAAAATAATAGTAAGTGACCTTCTCCATTGGTGGGTGACTTGAAGCCTGATTCTGTGCTATGGGACCTCACTCCAATTAATATTGTTTAATTTTTATTTATTTTATGTTAACTCATCATTTCCCTATCTACATTTGTTTGCAGGGGATTTAACTACATTTTGCTGCCTTTTGCAGCCCTCTAGCCCTTTCGGGTGTGTTTTACAGCCTTTTTAGTGCCCAAAAGTTCGGGTCCCCATTGACTTCTATGGGGTTCGGGTTCGGGATGAAGTTCGGGTCGAGTTCGGATCCCGAACCCGAACATTTTCGAAAGTTCGGCCGAACTCGTCGAACCCGAACATCCAGGTGTTCGCTCATCTCTAGTCACGAGCAGAGAAGATGATCCCAACAACGACAGTCCACGCCAGACAAGAGCTCCACAGCAATACCGTCAAACGATCTCCTTCAAAGGTCAGAATAGCACTGGAAGTAAGGACTATATCTGGCAATGACTGCAAGTGAAACTGAAACTAATATAGTAGCTGGGAGTGGCAGACAGCACTCACCTGAGAAGGATGCCTACAAACTCCCAGTCAGGACAAAAAGGTTCACAAGGCAAAACCCGGATGACATACCCTGAACCACGGAGCAAACTCACAAGCTATCGCGAGTAGCAAGTCGCTGCGACCTTCTCTTCCCAGACCTATCTGGATCAGTCACAGTCGTGACAGTACCCCCCTTTCTACGAGGGGCCACCGGACCCTCAAGACCAGGCCTCTCAGGGTGGGACCTATGAAAAGCCCGAATGAGTCTGTCCGCCTTTATCTCTGATGCTGGCACCCACATTCTCTCTTCGAACCATAACCTCTCCAGTGCACCAGGTACTGAAGAGAGCGGCGAACATATCGTGAATCAACAATCTTTTCTACCTGAAACTCAAGACTGCCATCAACAACCACCGGTGGAGGCGGTAGTGGCAATGGTTCAGGAGGTTCTACATATCTCTTAAGCAGAGATCTGTGGAAGACATTATGGATCCTTAGAGTCTGAGGTAGCTCCAGACGAAAAGCCACCGGGTTAATGATCTTAATTACCCTATAAGGACCAATAAATCTCGGACCTAATTTCCATGAGGGAACCTTCAACTTGATATTTCTGGTAGACAACCACACCAAGTCATTCACCCCAAGGTCCGGACCTTCAGAGCGCTTCATATCAGCCACACGTTTGTATCTACCACCAATACTCTTCAAACTTTCTTGCACACTCTGCCACACTGATGAAAGTGAAGACGCAAATCGTTCCTCCTCGGGAATCCCAGACGGCCCCCCCTCACTAAACGTACAAAACTGAGGATGGAAACCATACGCACCAAAAAATGGTGACTTATCGGTGGATTCTTGATGACGATTATTAATGGCAAACTCGGCTAACGGTAAATAAGATGACCATTCCTCCTGATTTTCAGAAACAAAGCATCTCAAATATGTCTCTAGGTTTTGATTGGTACGTTCAGTCTGACCGTTGGACTGTGGATGGAAAGATGAAGAAAACGACAGATGAACCCCTAAACGAGAACAAAAAGCTTTCAAAAATTTAGAAAAAAATTGGGTACCACGATCCGAAACAATATCGGAAGGGACACCGTGAAGCTTCACGATGTGGTCAATAAAAACCTGAGCCAGTGTGTTAGCATTAGGCCTCTTGCACACGAACGTGTGCGCCCCGTGTCTGTGCTGAGGGCCGCAAAGCACGGGCACCGACCGTGGGGCAGCCGCAGCCCGTTCCGCAAAAAGATAGGACATGTTCTATCTTTTTGCGGGACGGAAGTACGGAACGGAACCCCGGGAAGCACTCCGTAGTGCTTCCGTAGTGTTCCGTTCCGTCATTCCATCCGCACCGTTCCGCATCTCCGGATTTGCGGACCCATTGAAATGAATGGGTCCACATCCGTGATGCGGAATGGCCACGGAATGGTGCCCGTGTATTGCGGATCCGCAAATGCGGGGGCACGGCGGCTCCTTTGTTTGTGATCTCTTGGGTTCTGAGGGACATACCTTTACAAAATGACCCCTCCCCCCACAACGAAAACAAACCTCTGACCTATGGCGGACCTTAGGAGGATTCACCCGTCTAGTGGTGCCCCCTATTTGCATTGGCTCGACTGGATCATAACAAACCGATCCCTGCCCTATAGAGGCATCTGTAGAATTTAATAGTCTCTCCCTGAGTCGTCTGTCGATTCTTATGGACAGAGACATAGCAGCCTCAAGAGACCCAGGGACCTCGTATACCGCCAGCGAGTCTTTTAATTTTTCAGACAACCCCTGGCAGAACTGACTCCTAAGGGCCGAGTCGTTCCATAATGTATCAGTAGCCCACCTACGGAATTCGGAACAATATAGTTTAGCTGACCGGTTCTCTTGCCGAAGTCTACGTAGCTTAGACTCAGCCAGTGAAACCCTGTCCAGGTCATCATATACGAGACCCAAGGCTTCAAAAAACTCCTCCACTGATCGTAAGGCCGGAGAGTCTGATGGTAAGGAGAAAGCCCAAGCCTGCGGATCTACTTGCAGGAGAGAAATTACAATGCCCACCCGTTGTTCCTCACCGCCGGAGGATCTAGGGCGTAACCTGAAGAACAGTTTACAAGCTTCTCTGAAGGTTACAAATTGGTCTCTCCCTCCTGAGAACCGATCAGGAAAAGCTACTTTTGGCTCCGGAGTACCTTGGTCTCCCGTAGCAACGGTGGAACCCAAGGATTGCTGCTGCTTCTGCAGCACTGTTGCTTTTAATCCTGCCACTTCAAGGGATAACCCCTGTAATTGTTTCGCCAAAACCATAACCGGATCCATAGTGGAACAGAAAAATACAAAGCAAAACAGCAGGCAAAAAAAAAAAAAAATGTCACTTTTTTTTTTTTTAAAGGCCAGATATACTGTCACGATCGCTATCCCAGCAGCGGTCGTGTCGCACCAGACGGAGGGGAAGGGGGACCCTTATCTACGGATGGGAAATAGAACGGCCACCCCTGACAAACCCTACGCTGGCATCTGTCTGCCCTGATACCCTAGACGGGGTGTGAACCCGTGCGGCGAGCAGGATGCCTAAACCCTGAGTGACCCTCAGAAGACTAGACTGGGGAAAGGCAGATGGGAGCACTAGTCACCATCACTCATGTCTAGGAGAACAACAGGGAAGACAGTAACAAACAAACAAACAATCTCCAGCAGAGATAGACTTATCCAGTCACGAGCAGAGAAGATGATCCCAACAACGACAGTCCACGCCAGACAAGAGCTCCACAGCAATACCGTCAAACGATCTCCTTCAAAGGTCAGAATAGCACTGGAAGTAAGGACTATATCTGGCAATGACTGCAAGTGAAACTGAAACTAATATAGTAGCTGGGAGTGGCAGACAGCACTCACCTGAGCCACAGTGATGAGAGCAGCGATACCAGACACCCCTGATGTATCATGGAGCAAATCAAGGCTGATCGAGGCAGCCGATGAGGCAATACCAGAGCCGCGGATGCAGACTCAGTCAGTCGTGCGCAGTTGGAGCCTGCAGCGAAGCGTGGGGCTCCGATAGGCTAGCCTCGACAGCCCGGACACGTCGTGATAGTACCAGGCAGCCATGGAGCCGAAGCTCCAGTAGCTGTGCACAGGGCATCAGCTGCAGAGAGGAGTAGCGTATGAGAGTCATCCTAATCGATCTATATCAGGCGACTAGGCCATGGGTAAAGAGGGGGGTGTTGGTACTATGACAATAGAGTTGATCTTAATGTTAAACCGACCCTTCCTATTTGTACCATATACACATGCTATTAGCAGTAAAACTGGCATTCCATGGCATGTTCACGCGTCATACAATTTCAGCTAACATTGAATATTGGTTTTCATTCCTGCGGTGCTCGCAAAGTGACAAGGGAAAACGTCCTCTACGCCCCAATATTGAGTAAAGTGATTAATAAAGTTGTATAGACACCAAAAGCCGTACATGCTGATAAAAACTGCAGGTTGCTCCAAAGCCATGAAACAAGCGCTGTTCTCCGATCCGACAACTTTGGCCGGCGAAGAGTCCATGCAAGTTTCGGAGGCTTTCATACTTAGTTAGTAACCATGGGCACCTATGACCAGATCGAACAAAGGCAGGGCACAAGGAAGTGTCTCTTGCAAGATGGTGCTGGATTCCAGGTACAGCTGTCATGACATCCCGCAGCAGCGTCGCCGCTGGAAGCGGCGGCCCAGGGGACCCAACTACAGGCTGGGTAAAGCTGAACAGCCGGCGGCTGACAACCTAGCAGGCCTCTATGTCCTGCAGGCCTGATACCTTAACGAGGGTCGTGACCCGTGCAGCAGTCTTGGTATGCCTGAGGCGCTGGTGCCCTCTGGGGCTTTGACTGAGGGATAAGCGCAGATGGGAGCACTAGTCACGCATCCTGGCATGTCTCGGTGACAACGGTGGACTGACCAGATAAAAAAAAAAGGCCTGGATTTACTTGATTCTCAACCCACCAGAGGAGAGCTGGAGCTGGTGACGAGTAGTGTTGAGCGAACAGTTCGAGCATAGTTCGGGTCCGTACCGAATTTTGGGGTGTTCGTGACACGGACCCGAACCCGAACTTTTTCGTAAAAGTTCGGGTTCGGGTTAGTCGTTCGGCATGTATTTTGGCGCATTTTGAAAGGCTGCAAAGCAGCCAATCAACATGCATCATACTACTTGCCCTAAGATGCCATCGCAGCCATGCCTACTATTGGCAAGGCTGTGATTGTCAAGTGCAGCATGTGACTCAGCCTCTTTATAAGCTTGTGCGCACGTCGGGACGTGCTCACTCCCGATGTGAATAGAACAGGGATAGACGCAGCTGATGCTAGGGCGAGAATAGGCAGGGATAATTGAATAACTGGAAGCAAATTTCTCTCCTCCACCTGTGATTCATCTGAACAACTGCAGCTGAGCTGCTTTTTGATAGGGATTGGCTATTTTTAGAGTGGCCAGAGTGATTTTTCCATCCACATGTACCTGGGCTGACCGCCGGCCGCCATTTTGCGACTTGTAGTGCTGCAGCAGAAGCTGCCACAGTGTGCATTCAAAGCTCCAAACAAGTCAGACATCTACACCTGGGATTCAGACCAATAGCGATTTAGCAGCACAGTCCAAGGCTATTTTTTTAAAGGTTGTGCAGACCATTTTGTGGCACATGTTACTGGGCTGATAGGCGGCGGCCATCTTGGGACTAGTGCTGCAGCACAATCTCTCCCAACGTCCATTAATCACTTGTAATAGTGGTCTGTGCCATAGAAATCCTACATCAGGGACTTGGGTGTGCTTGTGTCACCCCTACTAATACCAGTCCACCTGTAATCCATACAGTGAAAAGCCATAAAGTATTCCAGTGAGGGAATTTTTTTATTTAAAAAGGCCAAGTTAGTTTATCTGGCGTTCAATATACTAGATACAGTTAGGCCTGCGTTTCATACATCTGGAATTAGCAAACTAATGTGCTGGGGTTGGGAAAACATATATGTACCCATACTAGAATCTGTCAAAGAAAGCGGTACTCACATATAACAGTCATTCCATCTGTAATCCATACAGTCAAAAGACTGAAAGTATTCCAGTGAGGGAATTTTTTATTTAAAAAGGCCAAGTTAGTTTATCTGGCGTTCAATATACTAGATACAGTTAGGCCTGCGTTTCATACATCTGGAATTAGCAAACTAATGTGCTGGGGTTGGGAAAACATATATGTACCCATACTAGAATCTGTCAAAGAAAGCGGTACTCACATATAACAGTCATTCCATCTGTAATCCATACAGTCAAAAGACTGAAAGTATTCCAGTGAGGGAATTTTTTATTTAAAAAAGGCCAAGTTAGTTTATCTGGCGTTCAATATACTAGATACAGTTAGGCCTGCGTTTCATACATCTGGAATTAGCAAACTAATGTGCTGGGGTTGGGAAAACATATATGTACCCATACTAGAATCTGTCAAAGAAAGCGGTACTCACATATAACAGTCATTCCATCTGTAATCCATACAGTCAAAAGACTGAAAGTATTCCAGTGAGGGAATTTTTTATTTAAAAAGGCCAAGTTAGTTTATCTGGCGTTCAATATACTAGATACAGTTAGGCCTGCGTTTCATACATCTGGAATTAGCAAACTAATGTGCTGGGGTTGGGAAAACATATATGTACCCATACTAGAATCTGTCAAAGAAAGCGGTACTCACATATAACAGTCATTCCATCTGTAATCCATACAGTCAAAAGACTGAAAGTATTCCAGTGAGGGATTTTGCTTATAAAAAATAATATATTTCATTGTGGTGCGAGTTGAATCGCAACAATGAAGAAAAATACTATTAAGGGACGAGGACGCGGTCGTGGTGGTGTCCGTGGAGCCTCTGTTGCTGGTAGAGGGCGTGGCCGTTCGGCTGAGCGCACACAGTAGGGAGCGAACTCCCTCAACTAGCCGGCAGAATGTACCGCAATATCTCGTGGGGCCCAATGCCGCTCTTAGGATGGTAAGGCCTGAGCAGGTACAGGCATTAATCGATTGGGTGGCCGACAGTGCTTCCAGCACGTTCACCACATGGTCTTCCACCCAGTCTTCTGCGGAAAGCGCACAGGTGGCACCTGAAAACCAAGCCCATCAGTCTGTCACATCACCCCCAAGCATATCAGGGAAACGGTCTGAGCCACAAGTTATGCAGCAGTCTCTTCTTCTGTTTGAAGACTCTGCTTCCAGGGTTTCCCAGGGGCGTCCACCTAGCCCTTCCCCAGTGGAGGAAGACATACCATGCACTGACGCACAACCACTTATGTCTCCAGATGAAGAGGACATGGGAATACCACCACAGCAGAGTCACCGACTCTCTGATGATGACGAAACACAGGTGCCCACTGCCGCGTCTTTTGCAGTGTGCAGACTGAACAGGAGGAGGTCAGGGAGGGAGACTGGGTGGAAGACGATGCAGAGGACGATGAGGTCTTAGACCCCACATGGACTGAAGGTCGTGGCGATGACTTTCACAGTTCAGAGGAAGAGGTAGTGGTGAGACCGAGACAACAGCGAAGCCAAAGAGGAGCAGGGGGCCAAAGCAGGCGAGCCGCCGCCCCAGAGTTCGCCTGCTACTGGACATCGCCAACAGGGACCCAGCCCCACAAAGGCAGCTTCAAAGAGTTCCCTGGCATGGCACTTCTTTAAACAATGTCCTACCGACAAGACCCGAGTGACTTGCACGCTCTGCCATCAGAGCCTGAGGCGAGGCATTAACGTTCTGAACCTCAGCACAACCTGCATGACCAGGCATCTACATGCAAAGCATGAACTGCAGTGGGGTACACACCTTAAAAACCAGGCACTCGCTGAGGCTCCCCCTGCTCCCTCTACCGCTGCTGCCTCGGCTTCCGCCTCGAGAGGAATGTTGCCACCTGCCGAGGCAGCAAACAGAGGATGTGCCACCGACACCACCACCACCGCCACCGTCAACTAGCGTCTCCACTATATCACACAGCAGCGTTCAGCTCTCAATATCTCAAACCTTAGAGAGGAAGCGCAAATTCCCCCGAGTCACCCTCGGAGCCCTTGGCCTGAACGCCAGCATTTCTAAACTGCTGGCCTTTGAAATGCTGTCATTCCGGCTGGTGGACACAGACAGCTTCAAACAGCTGATGGCCATGGCTGTCCCGCAGTATGTGGTTCCCAGCCGCCACTACTTCTCCAAGACAGCCGTGCCTTCCCTGCACATGCAAGTGTCCGATAAAATCAAGTGTGCACTGCGCAACGCCATTTGTGGCAAGGTCCACCTAACCACAGATACGTGGACCAGTAAGCACGGCCAGGGACGCTATATCTCACTAACTGCACACTGGATGAATGTAGTGGCGGCTGGGCCCCGGCGGACAGTTCCTTGGCGCACGTCCTTCCGCCCCCTAGGATCGCAGGGCATCATTCTCTGCCTCCTGTAGCCTCCTCCTCCTACTCGGCTTCCTCCTCCACTGCTTCCACCAGCTCATCCGGTCAGCCACACACCTTCACCACCAACTTCAGCACAGCCCGGGGTAAGCGTCAGCAGGCCATTCTGAAACTCATATGTTTGGGGGACAGGCCCCACAGCGCAAAGGAGTTGTGGCGGGGTATTGAACAACAGACCGACGAGTGGTTTCTGCCGGTGGGCCTCAAGCCAGGCCTGGTGGTATGCGATAATGGGCGAAATCTCGTGGCAGCTCTGGGACTAGCCGGTTTGGCGCACATCCCTTGCCTGGCGCATGTGCTGAACTTGGTGGTGCAGAGGTTCATTCACCACTACCCCAACATGTCAGAGCTGCTGCATAAAGTGCGGGCCGTCTGTGCGCGCTTCCGCCGTTCACATCCTGCCGCTGCTCGCCTGTCTGCGCTACAGCGGAACTCGGCCTTCCCGCTCACCGCCTCATATGCGGCGTGCCCACCCGGTGGAACTCCACCTTGCACATGCTGGAGAGACTGTGCGAGCAGCAGCAGGCCATAGTGGAGTTTCAGCTGCAGCACGCTTCGCGTCAGTCGTACTGCCGAACAGCACCACTTCACCACCAATGATTGGGCCTCCATGCGAGACCTGTGTGCCCTGCTGCGCTGTTTCGAGTACTCCACCAACATGGCCAGTGGCGATGACACTGTTATCAGCGTTACAATACCACTTCTATGTCTCCTTGAGAAAACACTTAGGGCAATGATGTTAGAGGAGGTGGCCCAGGTGGAGGAGGAGGAGGAGGAGGTGAGGGCTCGTTTCTAACACTTTCGGGCCAGTCTGTTCGAAGTGGCTCAGAGGGAGGTTTGTTTAAGCAGCAGAGGACAGGTTCACAAGTCGCCAGCCAAGGCACTGTACTGGAGGACGAGGAGGATGAGGAGGAGGAGGTGGAGGGGACGAGGATGGCGCAAGTTCACAGCGGGGTGGCAGCCCAGGCCCATCACTGGTGCGTGGCTGGGGGATACGGTGGACGATGACGATCGCCTCCCACAGAGGACAGCTTGTCCTTACCCATGGGTAGCCTGGCCCACATGAGCGAATATATGCTCCAATGCCTGCGCAGCGACAGCAGAGTTGCCCACGTTTTAACGTGTGCAGACTACTGGGTGGCCACCCTGCTGGATCCCGGTATAAAGACAATGTGCCCACTTTAATTCCTGAACTGGAGCGCGACCGTAAGATGCGCGAGTACAAGCGCTGCGCTGATAGAGCGCTCTTGAGAGCATTCCCACATGTCACAGGGGAACAGGTGGAAGGTGAAGGCAGAGGAGTGGCAAGAGGTCGCCAACGCAGCTGTGTCACGGCCAGCTCATCTGAGGGCAGGGTTAGCATGGCAGAAATGTGGAAAGGTTTTGTCTCCACGCCACAGCTATCTGCACCGACACCTGATACGGAACGTGTTAGCAGGAGGCAGCATTTCACTAACATGGTTGAACAGTATGTCTGCACACCCTCCACATCCTGACGGGATGGTTCGGCCCCATTCAACTACTGGGTTTCGAAATTGTCCACGTGGCCAGAGTTAGCATGTTATGCCTTGGAGGTGCTTTCCTGCCCGGCGGCTAGCGTTTTATCTGAGCGCGTATTCAGCACGGCAGGGCGTCGTTACTGACAAGCGCGGCCGCCTGTCCACAGCCAACGTGGACAAGCTGACCTTCATAAAGATGAACCAGGCATGGATCCCACAGGACCTGTCCCTCCCTTGTGCCAGAGTAGTCCTTATTAACTGCCTAAAACATGTCTTGTTGTGCTACGGGCCACTTCTTTATTTGATACAAATTTTATGAAACCCACAGTTGAATGAAACTCTTCTCTGTCTGGGCGCCGGGGCTAACCAGATGAAAGTGGCCGGTTAAACTAGCGGGTGACATGAAGCCATAACCTCTGCCATGCTACCTCTGTCTTCTGTCTGGGTGCTGAGGCCTAAGTCAAATAAAGCGGTCTTCTGCTGTGCTGGGGGATATGAAGCTAATCTCTGACCTCTCTCCTCTGTCTGGGTCCAAAGGCCTAAATCACTGAAAGAGGCCTTCTCCTGTGGTGTGTGATATGATGCCAGAATATGTGCTGTGGGGCCTCTCTCCTCTTCCTGGGTGCAGGGGTCAAATAAACTAAATTGTGGCCTACTCCTGTGGTGGTTGATATGATGCCTGATTCTCTGATGTGGAACCTCTCTCCTCTGTTTGGGTGAAGGGGTCAAAGTAACTCAATGGTGGCTTCTCCTGTGGTGGCTGATATGATGCCAGAATATGTGCTGTGGTGCCTCTCTCCCTCTTCCTGGGTGCGGGGTCAAAGTAACTCAATGGTGGCTTCTCCTGTGGTGGCTGATATGATGCCAGAATATGTGCTGTGGGGCCTCTCTCCTCTTCCTGGGTGCAGGGGTCAAAGTAACTCAATGGTGGCTTCTCCTGTGGTGGCTGATATGATGCCAGAATATGTGCTGTGGTGCCTCTCTCCTCTTCCTGGGTGCGGGGTCAAAGTAACTCAATGGTGGCTTCTCCTGTGGTGGCTGATATGATGCCAGAATATGTGCTGTGGTGCCTCTCTCCTCTTCCTGGGTGCGGGGGTCAAAGTAACTCAATGGTGGCTTCTCCTGTGGTGGCTGATATGATGCCAGAATATGTGCTGTGGGGCCTCTCTCCTCTTCCTGGGTGCAGGGGTCAAAGTAACTCAATGGTGGCTTCTCCTGTGGTGGCTGATATGATGCCAGAATATGTGCTGTGGTGCCTCTCTCCTCTTCCTGGGTGCGGGGTCAAAGTAACTCAATGGTGGCTTCTCCTGTGGTGGCTGATATGATGCCAGAATATGTGCTGTGGTGCCTCTCTCCTCTTCCTGGGTGCGGGGGTCAAAGTAACTCAATGGTGGCTTCTCCTGTGGTGGCTGATATGATGCCAGAATATGTGCTGTGGGGCCTCTCTCCTCTTCCTGGGTGCAGGGGTCAAAGTAACTCAATGGTGGCTTCTCCTGTGGTGGCTGATATGATGCCAGAATATGTGCTGTGGTGCCTCTCTCTCTTCCTGGGTGCAGGGGTCAAAGTAACTAAATGGTGGCTTCTCCTGTGGTGGTTGATATGATGCCTGATTCTCTGCTGTGAAACCTCTCCTCCATCTGGGTGTAGGGGTCAAAGTCTTTCAAAGTCGCCTTCTCCTGTGCTGATTGATATAAAGCTGATGGTTGTGCCATCTGGACATGGTTGCCAGGGTCTGATTCAATGGGGGCCTACTCCTGTGGTGGGTGATCTAAATGCCTGATTCTCTGCTGTGAAACCTCTCTCCTCCGTCTGGGTGTAGGGGTCAAAGTCTTTCAAAGTCGCCTTCTCCTGTGCTGATTGATATGAAGCTGATGGTTGTGCCATCTGACATGGTTGCCAGGGTCCCATTAAATTGGGGCCTACTCCTGTGGTGGTTGATATGATGCCTGATTCTCTGATGTGGAACCTCTCTCCTCTGTTTGGGTGAAGGGGTCAAAGTAACTCAATGGTGGCTTCTCCTGTGGTGGCTGATATGATGCCAGAATATGTGCTGTGGGGCCTCTCTCCTCTTCCTGGGTGCAGGGGTCAAAGTAACTCAATGGTGGCTTCTCCTGTGGTGGCTGATATGATGCCAGAATATGTGCTGTGGGGCCTCTCTCCTCTTCCTGGGTGCAGGGGTCAAAGTAACTCAATGGTGGCTTCTCCTGTGGTGGTTAGTATGATGCCAGAATATGTGCTGTGGGGCCTCTCTCCTCTTCCTGGGTGCAGGGGTCAAAGTAACTCAATGGTGGCTTCTCCTGTGGTGGCTGATATGATGCCAGAATATGTGCTGTGGTGCTCTCTCCTCTTCCTGGGTGCGGGGTCAAAGTAACTCAATGGTGGCTTCTCCTGTGGTGGCTGATATGATGCCAGAATATGTGCTGTGGGGCCTCTCTCCTCTTCCTGGGTGCAGGGGTCAAAGTAACTCAATGGTGGCTTCTCCTGTGGTGGTTAGTATGATGCCAGAATATGTGTTGTAGGGCCTCTCTCCTCTTCCTGGGTGCAGGGGTCAAAGTAACTCAATGGTGGCTTCTCCTGTGGTGGCTGATATGATGCCAGAATATGTGCTGTGGTGCCTCTCTCCTCTTCCTGGGTGCAGGGGTCAAAGTAACTAAATGGTGGCTTCTCCTGTGGTGGTTGATATGATGCCTGATTCTCTGCTGTGAAACCTCTCTCCTCCATCTGGGTGTAGGGGTCAAAGTCTTTCAAAGTCGCCTTCTCCTGTGCTGATTGATATGAAGCTGATGGTTGTGCCATCTGACATGGTTGCCGGGGTCCCATTAAATTGGGGCCTACTCCTGTGGTGGTTGATATGATGCCTGATTCTCTGATGTGGAACCTCTCCTCTGTTTGGGTGAAGGGGTCAAAGTAACTAAATGGTGGCTTCTCCTGTGGTGGCTGATATGATGCCAGAATATGTGCTGTGGGGCCTCTCTCCTCTTCCTGGGTGCAGGGGTCAAAGTAACTAAATGGTGGCTTCTCCTGTGGTGGTTGATATGATGCCTGATTCTCTGCTGTGAAACCTCTCCTCCATCTGGGTGTAGGGGTCAAAGTCTTTCAAAGTCGCCTTCTCCTGTGCTGATTGATATGAAGCTGATGGTTGTGCCATCTGACATGGTTGCCGGGGTCCCATTAAATTGGGGCCTACTCCTGTGGTGGTTGATATGATGCCTGATTCTCTGATGTGGAACCTCTCTCCTCTGTTTGGGTGAAGGGGTCAAAGTAACTCAATGGTGGCTTCTCCTGTGGTGGCTGATATGATGCCAGAATATGTGCTGTGGGGCCTCTCTCCTCTTCCTGGGTGCAGGGGTCAAAGTAACTCAATGGTGGCTTCTCCTGGGGTGGCTGATATGATGCCAGAATATGTGCTGTGGGGCCTCTCTCCTCTTCCTGGGTGCAGGGGTCAAAGTAACTCAATGGTGGCTTCTCCTGTGGTGGTTAGTATGATGCCAGAATATGTGCTGTGGGGCCTCTCTCCTCTTCCTGGGTGCAGGGGTCAAAGTAACTCAATGGTGGCTTCTCCTGTGGTGGCTGATATGATGCCAGAATATGTGCTGTGGTGCCTCTCTCCTCTTCCTGGGTGCGGGGTCAAAGTAACTCAATGGTGGCTTCTCCTGTGGTGGCTGATATGATGCCAGAATATGTGCTGTGGGGCCTCTCTCCTCTTCCTGGGTGCAGGGGTCAAAGTAACTCAATGGTGGCTTCTCCTGTGGTGGTTAGTATGATGCCAGAATATGTGCTGTGGGGCCTCTCTCCTCTTCCTGGGTGCAGGGGTCAAAGTAACTCAATGGTGGCTTCTCCTGTGGTGGCTGATATGATGCCAGAATATGTGCTGTGGTGCCTCTCTCCTCTTCCTGGGTGCAGGGGTCAAAGTAACTAAATGGTGGCTTCTCCTGTGGTGGTTGATATGATGCCTGATTCTCTGCTGTGAAACCTCTCTCCTCCATCTGGGTGTAGGGGTCAAAGTCTTTCAAAGTCGCCTTCTCCTGTGCTGATTGATATGAAGCTGATGGTTGTGCCATCTGACATGGTTGCCGGGTCCCATTAAATTGGGGCCTACTCCTGTGGTGGTTGATATGATGCCTGATTCTCTGATGTGGAACCTCTCTCCTCTGTTTGGGTGAAGGGGTCAAAGTAACTCAATGGGCTCCTGTGGTGGCTGATAGATGCCAGAATATGTGCTGTGGGGCCTCTCCTCTTCCTGGGTGCAGGGTCAAAGTAACTCAATGGTGGCTTCTCCTGTGGTGGCTGATATGATGCCAGAATATGTGCTGTGGGGCCTCTCTCCTCTTCCTGGGTGCAGGGTCAAAGTAACTCAATGGTGGCTTCTCCTGGGTGGCTGATATGATGCCAGAATATGTGCCAGGTGCCTCTCTCCCCTATGATGCCAGAATATGTGCTGTGGTGCCTCTCTCCTCTTCCTGGGTGCAGGGGTCAAAGTAACTCAATGGTGGCTTCTCCTGTGGTGGCTGATATGATGCCAGAATATGTGCTGTGGTGCCTCTCTCCTCTTCCTGGGTGCAGGGGTCAAAGTAACTCAATGGTGGCTTCTCCTGTGGTGGCTGATATGATGCCAGAATATGTGCTGTGGGGCCTCTCTCCTCTTCCTGGGTGCAGGGGTCAAAGTAACTCAATGGTGGCTTCTCCTGTGGTGGCTGATATGATGCCAGAATATGTGCTGTGGGGCCTCTCTCCTCTTCCTGGGTGCAGGGGTCAAAGTAACTAAATGGTGGCTTCTCCTGTGGTGGTTGATATGATGCCTGATTCTCTGCTGTGAAACCTCTCTCCTCCATCTGGGTGTAGGGTCAAAGTCTTTCAAAGTCGCCTTCTCCTGTGCTGATTGATATAAAGCTGATGGTTGTGCCATCTGACATGGTTGCCAGGGTCTGATTCAATGGGGGCCTACTCCTGTGGTGGGTGATCTAAATGCCTGATTCTCTGCTGTGAAACCTCTCTCCTCCGTCTGGGTGTAGGGGTCAAAGTCTTTCAAAGTCGCCTTCTCCTGTGCTGATTGATATGAAGCTGATGGTTGTGCCATCTGACATGGTTGCCGGGGTCCCATTAAATTGGGGCCTACTCCTGTGGTGGGTGATCTAAATGCCTGATTCTCTGCTTTGAAACCTCTCTCCTCCGTCCGGGTGTAGGGGTCAAAGTCTGTCAAAGTCGCCTTCTCCTGTGCTGATTGATATAAAGCTTATGCTTGTGCCATCTGACATGGTTGCCGGGGTCTGATTCAATGGTGGCCTACTCCTGTGGTGGGTGATCTAAATGCCTGATTCTCTGCTGTGTAACCTCTCTCCTCCGTCTGGGTGTAGGGGTCAAAGTAACTAAATGGTGGCCTACTCCTGAGGTGGGTGATATGATGCCTGGTTCTCTGCTGTGGGACCTCTCTCCTTTGTCTGGGTGCTGTGGTCAAAATAATAGTAAGTGACCTTCTCCATTGGTGGGTGACTTGAAGCCTGATTCTGTGCTATGGGACCTCACTCCAATTAATATTGTTTAATTTTTATTTATTTTATGTTAACTCATCATTTCCCTATCTACATTTGTTTGCAGGGGATTTAACTACATTTTGCTGCCTTTTGCAGCCCTCTAGCCCTTTCCGGGTGTGTTTTACAGCCTTTTTAGTGCCCAAAAGTTCGGGTCCCCATTGACTTCTATGGGGTTCGGGTTCGGGATGAAGTTCGGGTCGAGTTCGGATCACGAACCCGAACATTTTTCGAAAGTTCGGCCGAACTCGTCGAACCCGAACATCCAGGTGTTCGCTCATCTCTAGTCACGAGCAGAGAAGATGATCCCAACAACGACAGTCCACGCCAGACAAGAGCTCCACAGCAATACCGTCAAACGATCTCCTTCAAAGGTCAGAATAGCACTGGAAGTAAGGACTTTATCTGGCAATGACTGCAAGTGAAACTGAAACTAATATAGTAGCTGGGAGTGGCAGACAGCACTCACCTGAGAAGAATGCCTACAAACTCCCAGTCAGGACAAAAAGGTTCACAAGGCAAAACCTGGGTGACATACCCTGAACCATGAAGCAAACTCACAAGCTATCGCGAGTAGCAAGTCGCTGCGACCTTCTCTTCCCAGACCTATCTGGATCAGTCACAGTCGTGACAGTACCCCCCTTTCTACGAGGGGCCACCGGACCCTCAAGACCAGGCCTCTCCGGGTGGGACCTATGAAAAGCCCGAATGAGTCTGTCCGCCTTTATCTCTGATGCTGGCACCCACATTCTCTCTTCGGAACCATAACCTTTCCAGTGCACCAGGTACTGAAGAGAGCGGCGAACATATCGTGAATCAACAATCTTTTCTACCTGAAACTCAAGACTGCCATCAACAACCACCAGTGGAGGCGGTAGTGGCAATGGTTCAGGAGGTTCTACATATCTCTTAAGCAGAGATCTGTGGAAGACATTATGGATCCTTAGAGTCTGAGGTAGCTCCAGACGAAAAGCCACCGGGTTAATGATCTTAATTACCCTATAAGGACCAATAAATCTCGGACCTAATTTCCATGAGGGAACCTTTAACTTGATATTTCTGGTAGACAACCACACCAAGTCATTCACCCCAAGGTCCGGACCTTCAGAGCGCTTCTTATCAGCCCCACGTTTGTATCTGCCACCAATTCTCTTCAAACTTTCTTGCACACTCTGCCACACTGATGAAAGTGAAGACGCAAATCGTTCCTCCTCGGGAATCCCAGACGGCCCCCCCTCACTAAACGTACAAAACTGAGGATGGAAACCATACGCACCAAAAAATGGTGACTTATCGGTGGATTCTTGACGACGATTAATAATGGCAAACTCGGCTAACGGTAAATAAGATGACCATTCCTCCTGATTTTCGGAAACAAAGCATCTCAAATATGTCTCTAGGTTTTGATTGGTACGTTCAGTCTGACCGTTGGACTGTGGATGGAAAGATGAAGAAAACGACAGATGAACCCCTAAACGAGAACAAAAAGCTTTCCAAAATTTAGAAACAAATTGGGTACCACGATCCGAAACAATATCGGAAGGGACCCCGTGAAGCTTCACGATGTGGTCAATAAAAACCTGAGCCAGTGTGTTAGCATTAGGCAAAGCGGTCAGAGCAATAAAGTGCACCATTTTACTGAATCTGTCAACACATACCCCAGAAATGGCAGTTCTTTTACGGCGAACACACATTTCTCTAATTTAGCAAACAATTTGTTGGCCCTTAATATCTGCAGCACTTGTCTCACATGGATCTTATGTGTATCCAGATCCGGAGAATAGACCAGGATGTCATCAAGATATATCACAACAAATCTCCCGATAAGGTGACTAAAAATATCGTTGACAAAATGTTGGAACACCGCAGGCGCATTAGTAAGACCAAATGGCATGACCAGATTTTCATAATGCCCTTCCGGAGTATTAAAAGCCGTCTTCCACTCATCCCCCTCTTTGATGCGAACCAGGTTATAGGCTCCTCTGAGACCCATTTTGGAGAACCATTTAGCACCAGCAACCTCAGGTCGGGAATGAGAGGAAGAGGATAGGGATCTCGGATAGTTATCCGGTTTAATTCCCGGAAATCCAGGCAAGGACGCAGGCCCCCATCTTTCTTTTTAACGAAAAAGAACCCTGCAGCCACGGGTGAAGAAGAGGGTCTGATGTGTCCCTTAGCCAAACTTTCCGAAATATAATCTTTCATAGCCTTCCTCTCCGGGCCAGAAAGATTGTATAACCGGGTTTTAGGTAGTTTTGCCCCAGGTAACAGATTAATTGGGCAATAATATGGACGATGAGGTGGTAACCCCTGACAACCCTTCTCAGAGAACACATCCATAAAATCTGACAGAAAGGAAGGTAGAGATGTTACAGAGAGTGTTGAGCACCTACTACTCAAGCAGTTGTCCTTACAATGTTCACTCCACTCCACAATCTCCCCGGCCTGCCAATCCACCACGGGATTGTGAGTCACCAGCCAGGGAAGCCCCAAAACCATAGGAGCCGGAACACCGTCCAGGACATAACAAGAGATATGCTCTTTATGGAGGTCCCCTACCTGCAGATGGATATTATGGACGATCTGAGTTAACTCTCTCTGAGTAAGAGGGGAGGAGTCGATGGAAAAAACAGGAATAGTTCTGCGTACCGGTTCCGGAGTAAAACCCAGAGCCTGAGCAAACCGTGAATCCACCAAATTGACCCCCGCCCCACTGTCCAAAAAGACGGAACAGATCTCAGTCTTATTGCCCGCCACAACGGTAGCGGACAACAAAAACTGAGACATGCGTATGGAGGAAACAAATACGCCCAGACTGTTATCCTCCGCACAGTCTGGGGACTCTAGTTTTCCGGCGGCTCCTTAGTTTGTGATCTCTTGGGTTCTGAGGGACATACCTTTACAAAATGACCCCTCCCCCCACAACGAAAACAAACCTCTGACCTATGGCGGACCTTATGAGGATTCACCCGTCTAGTGGCGCCCCTATTTGCATTGGTTCGACTGGATCACAACAAACCGATCCCTGCCCTATAGAGGCCTCTGTAGAATTTAATAGTCTCTCCCTGAGTCGTCTGTCGATTCTTATGGACAGAGACATAGCAGCCTCAAGAGACCCAGGGACCTCGTATACAGCCAGCGCGTCTTTTAATTTTTCAGACAGCCCCTGGCAGAACTGACTCCTAAGGGCCGAGTCGTTCCATAATGTATCCGTAGCCCACCTACGGAATTCAGAACAATATAGTTCAGCTGACCGGTTCTCCTGCCGAAGTCTACGTAGCTTAGACTCAGCCAGTGAGACCCTGTCCGGGTCATCATACACGAGACCCAAGGCTTCAAAAACTCCTCCACTGATCGTAAGGCCGGAGAGTCAGATGGTAAAGAGAAAGCCCAAGCCTGCGGATCTCCTTGCAGGAGAGAAATTACAATGCCCACCTGTTGTTCCTCACCGCCGGAGGATCTAGGGCGTAACCTGAAGAACAATTTACAAGCTTCTCTGAAGGTTACAAATTGGTCTCTCCCTCCTGAGAACCTATCAGGAAAAGCCACTTTTGGCTCAGGAGTACCTTGGTCTCCCATAGCAACGGTGGAACCCAAGGATTGCTGCTGCTGCAGTACTGTTGCTTTTAATCCTGCCACTTCAAGGGATAACCCCTGTAATTGTTTCGCCAAAACCGTAACCGGATCCATAGTGGAACAGAAGAATACAAAGCAAAACAGCAGGCAAAAAAAAAAAAAAGGAAATGTCACTTTTTTTTTTTTTAAAAGGCCAGATATACTGTCACCACCGCTATCCCAGCAGCAGTCGTGTCGCACCAGACGGAGGGAAGGGGGACCCTTATCTACGGATGGGAAATAGAACGGCCACCCCTGACAAACCCTACGCTGGCATCTGTCTGCCCTGATACCCTAGACGGGGTGTGAACCCGTGCGGCGAGCAGGATGCCTAAACCCTGAGTGACCCTCAGAAGACTAGACTGGGGAAAGGCAGATGGGAGCACTAGTCACCATCACTCATGTCTAGGAGAACAACAGGGGAAGACAGTAACAAACAAACAAACAATCTCCAGCAGAGATAGACTTATCCAGTCACGAGCAGAGAAGATGATCCCAACAACGACAGTCCACGCCAGACAAGAGCTCCACAGCAATACCGTCAAACGATCTCCTTCAAAGGTCAGAATAGCACTGGAAGTGAGGACTATATCTGGCAATGACTGCAAGTGAAACTGAAACTAATATAGTAGCTGGGAGTGGCAGACAGCACTCACCTGAGAAGAATGCCTACAAACTCCCAGTCAGGACAAAAAGGTTCACAAGGCAAAACCTGGGTGACATACCCTGAACCATGAAGCAAACTCACAAGCTATCGCGAGTAGCAAGTCGCTGCGACCTTCTCTTCCCAGACCTATCTGGATCAGTCACAGTCGTGACATCAACTTAAAGTTCAGTTACAGCCGGATCACAGCCGGCTCAGTTAATCAGTCCACAGGACAGTGTTTCCTTTACACGTTCTTTGCAGTGTGTGATCTGAAGCCTCTCACTCCACAGACACACCCTGCATCACGCTGCTGACTTTCAGGCTAGGGCTACACGACATGTGTCGCACGACAATTTTTATGATAGTCTATGGTGTAGCACTGCAACATTCGACATGCTGCCACTGGACGCGTCAGTCCCGGAAAAACCCATTTTGGATGGATTTTTTGCTACTGTCATGTGGCAGTCACAGCATGTTGCATGTCCCAGTGCGACGCCATATCATTATAAAAATTGTCGTACAACATTGGTGCAACAAATGACGCGCAACACATGTCATCGTGTAGCCCTAGCCTTAAACACAATCGTTGACATGAACCACGTACAAAACCCGGAGTGGACGGTGGGAAGTAAGCACCCACCCAGCTCTTTGCTTACTCCCAGTAAAAGCCAGGCCCAGATTAGCTGTTACCAGCTATACTAGGTAAAAACAGTGTCCACTATCTATCCTAGTGGACACACAAGCTAACGGTTTTTACTCCACCAAGGCCGGGTACCTTGGTGGCACGTCTCAGGTGCACCACAGCAAACCACGATATGCATCTCCTTAATAGGTTTCTTGCACCATTCATATATGAGGCCAGTCACTGCCTCACAGTAATAAAACAAACAAAAAACTATAAAAGTTAGGTAGCTGTATTCGTATTGAGCCAGAGAATAAGGAAGTCACACAGTGAATGCCATGATGAAAAACCTCAAAAATCTTGGCGGAATATATATTTTTTTCGGTTTTTTCTTTTTCAATTTAACCCCACAAAAAATGTATTTCCAGTTTTCCAATAACAGACATGGTAAATTAAATGGTGCCCTTAAAAAATACAACTTATCCCACAAAAAATAAAAGCCTTCATATGGCTATATTAATGGAAAATTAAAAAGTTATGGCTATTGGAACGTGGGGAGGAAAAAAGAAAATGCAACACCAAAAATGGGCCTGGGGTTAACCATATACAGACAGCAGCCTCTGTATCGCTTGCTAAGCTACCTAGGACACCACCCAGTGTAAAGAGTAGAGGAGCGCCAAAGCGATGAGACTCTACATGATGTCAACAGTATGATATTAAAGAGGTTGTACAGCAGATATCGTCAGGATAGTTCATCAATATCAGATCAGTGGGGATCCAACACCTGGCACCCCGCCTATCAGCTGTGAGGAGAGGTGGCACTCCAAGTGAGTGGCGCTTCCTGGTCTTCACACCAGGCCTTGTCTCCTGTGGAGCAGTGGTGTAGTGTAATTACAAGTATTCGCTCCATTCACTTGAATGGAGCAGGTACTTGTAATACACTGCACTGCCGAATCTGCCGATACGAAGTGCAGTGTAATGAAGAGGAAGTGGCGCTCGGATGGAGCACTGCCTCCTCTACAAACAGCTGATCAGCGGGGGTGCTGGGTGTCAGACCCTCACCGATCAGATATTGATGACCTATCCTGACGATAGGTCAAAAATATTAGTGGCTGGACAACCCCTTTAAAGACATTTATGGCTGATCATATTCTATGGGATACCATTTTTATTTAATCTACCTCAAGTACATATCTGTTTTATCTAAACTTTCTACCACCATTTACACTCTGCTGACCCGAATCGGAAACGTCCCCATAGAGGGGAGCTTCTCCTATGTCCTTGGCAACCCTGCCATTGTGGACCGGTTGGAGGGCTAAACAATCTATGTGCTCGCACCTTTCTACTTTTGTGGACAAGATCCAGCCCTTGTCAGCGTTAGTACAGCATTGCACCTGTCCCTAATCCCATAGTATATGATCGGCCAGCAATGTCTTTAATATCACACCGATGGGTACAATTATGATAGGGAATACTTCTTTTGGATCCCCCATCCACCCTTCAGAGCCTACATCTTTGGACAGAAAACCTGCCATCCCCCAACGAGTGTGTTAAACAAAAACTAAATTTACACAAATAAAGATGCTCGGTTTCACGTCTGTGAACGTATTGATAATTATCAGCCTGTTAGGACGTGTTAAAACTAAAAAATAAAAAATACTTTATTTATAAGTTTGAGATAAAAATGTCTGGGTTTAGGTATATGTCATCAGGCAAAAGTGTATGTTTGGGCCAGAGCGGGATGATATTAAACCTTCTGGTACAAACATACACCACAACAACGTCTCAACTGTCAGGCAGGACTTATCTAATTGTATATCGTCCTGACCTGGTGATCAGCGAGATATGGTATGCAAATCAGCCAGCCGGCCAGTATGCGTCTATTCGCACTAAGTGTGTATCAATTAAATAAGGTGAGTGTAGTGGAAGAATCCAATAATGCGGCTTGTCTGACGATGCACAACAGACTGCCGCTATTCTGGATGTGTGCGCACGTCTGTTGCAGCACACCTCACGGTTCTCCACTACAGCCACCAAAGTATACGAGTATGGGCACTCAGATACAAAAGATGCCCTCTGTGCCTGTTAGAAACTGTCTGCTAACATTGGCCTAGTGGCAATTTGGGTTAGTGATACACTTCCACACATTCACTCTGACATTCAATCCATTGGGATGAGAGGATTGGGGTGTACACTCGTATAGCAGGCAGCTAGTTCAACGGCGGCAGATTCCGCCACAGGAAAAAACACGGCTATATCTATTTGCTGTTAAGGAGCTCAACGCGTTTCTGTGTGGCATAATGACGCCCACACTTCCTCAGGAGCTTATCTAGGTATAGAGTGCAGATGATGCTGCCTAACCTAATAGCGCTCTGCACCGTCTAGTGCCCGAGCTCCGGCGCTGTGTTGTGTAGGGCAGCACGGTGGCTCATTGGTTCAAATCCGCCCAAGGACAACATCTGCATGGAGTTTGTATGCTCTCGCCGTGTTTGCATGGATTTCCTCCGGGTGCTTCGGTTTTCTTCCACACTCCAAAGACATAGTGGATAGGGAACTTAGGTTATGAGCCCCATTGGGGACAGTGTGATGATAATGTATGTAAAGCGCTGCGGAATATGTCAGCGCTATAAAAGTGCATATAATAAATTAAATCAAGTGAAGTAGCGATTCAGCGAACCTCTTTTCTATACAATAAGCAGCATCCCTGGTCGCTAAGCAACACAATCCAGGAGCCGCTCTCTGTATATGTTTAATATTCCAGTTCATTTCCTAGTATCTAAGTATTTTACACATCAATAACTTTCTAACCTATGGACCATTCTATTCCGAGTCTCTGTTTTTAGTTTTTTATGAACATATGGAATGTTTTCTTAGAAACTCCTCCTTCACCCGGGCTGTTTTTCTAGCCATAGTGTAACATTTGTATGTATATTAGCCGATGTTCAGATTACCCCAGGGATGGTTTTGGATTTCACAGCCAGACCTATCACAACAACATAAGGTGAGAGTCCAACCTTAAAGGCTATGTACAATTGGGGACATTATATTATTTTGTTATTGCATTGTACTCATTTTGAGCTAAAAATATTTTTTTAAATTGTTTTTTATTAAAAATATTGAACACATGTCTCTGTGCAGCCTTGAGATTCTGTATTAGCAGGCAATGAGTTTTCACTCTGTTCCTTATCTCTAATATCTGACCATCTAAAGGTCCTAGGGGCTCAATACCGGAAAAAAACTGATCAGTTTACTCCTAATGCATTCTGAATAGAGAGCATTTCTGTTCAGGATGCATCAGAATCCATCAGTTCAGTCTTACGTTTTTTGGACGGAGAAAATTCCAGAACACTTGCCAGAATGCCGACATTAATTTCCATTGAAATGTATTAGTGCCGGATCCAGCATTAAAATTACTGCATTGACAGATCCGGTCTTCCGGTCTGCGCATGCACAGACCTTTAAAAATGTGAAAAGGATAAATGCCGGACCTGTTTTTCCGGATGACAACCGGAAAGACCGATCCGGAATTGCAATGCATTTGTGAGATGGATCCGCATCCGGCGAAGGAACTGCCTGCCGGATTCCAGCAACACAAGTGTGAAAGTACCCTAAACACTCATTATAGCTCAATTCTTATCTTACTGATAAGAATGTGGCTTAAAAAGGTGTGTATGACCTTTTAGTAATTTAGAGATAAGGCTTATTAGATGAGGCAACAAAGTGAAAGTACCATTCACACAGCTAGACAGTTAACCCTTTGTGACAAAACGGTGCAATTGAAGAAATTATTTTTAGCCCAAAACGAGTAAAATACTATCATAAAAAATTGCCCCGATGGTGTACATAATAGCATTTAAGCCCTGTCTTTTTAGATGTTCTGCTGAGTCCCATCAGAACCATTCTGTGTTGGTACCGCATTCTTATATCAGTTTTGATTCCATGTCATCAGGATGGACAACACAGCATGAACATGTTTCATCTTGGAAAATAAAGTACATTTTACATTCCATTTTATGTATATTATTCCACAGAATAGGGGATAAATGTTGGATTGTTGAGTTTTCAACTGCTGAGACCTCCAGCAATCCCAAGAACAGAGGGTCCCCGAGTCTCTGCTGTGAACAGAGCCGTAATGTCGGTCATCACCTCCATTCATGACTGGAGGGACCTATGACTGCCTTAACCTCATGAAACCACTCCTGCCTTACCCACTTAAAGTACTCCTACCTCTTCTGCCTCCAACTAGCCAAAACACGCTTCTTAATTGAAAAAGGTTGTAGCAACAGCCATTTATTATTAATCAGCATTTTATTGTATAAATAAGAACACTAGGGATTAGAGGGGAATCATGCAAGAGAGATGATTAAACAGGTTAGCTCACAAAAATGGCATCTTCTAGTCACAGAAGAGATGATAAATAAGAGTTTGGAGACTGGGACTCTCTGCCTTACCAAGAATGAGGGGTTCCAAGCCCCCTGTCAGAATAGAGCGGTAGTGTGCATTTTGTCCCCCCACTCATTTGAGTTGTTATACCCATCTGTAATTCAATATTACATTTTTGTGGAATAAACGATTACAAACAACTGCCACTTGCTAGCTAACTTTCAAGCAGTGTGGCTGGTCCTCTTTACACCAGCTGCATGCTCTGAGTTTTATCATGAGGTCCACTGACTATGCGCTATGGCAATGTGCTGCACATTATGGTGATGTACTGTGAGTAACCCCTACTCTACCACCTGATCCAGTGTTATAGCCAACATGCCAGTTAACCCCCGACTTCCTGGCAAATGCTAGCAATATACAGTGCAGTCTCTGAACTTATACCTCCCCATTTAACATCAAATACAGTACATTTCACACACATGTATTTCTAGCACCCATCGATACTCTGTCGGAGGGCATATGACTCACAACCTTTTTTCTCATTCCACAGGACACCTAGTTGAGACCATTTATATGTTAATAATCTTTACGTTGCTTCTGGTGTTTAGGATTCAAGTCCATTTTGTGTATCAGGTTGCTGTTTTCCTATAGGGGTGTATCACATCATTGTGCAGCCTTCATTTTCCTATACATTGGTTCAGCACTTGACATTGATGCTTCCAGTAGATGCATGGAGCGCTTTAACTGTAGGAATCAAATGATCCACATCCTAATACCGTGCACTGAATAAATAGTCATGAAGCAGAGAGAATGAGTAATTATGAGGTAGGTAGTGGATTTCAGCAGATGTTTGTTAGAGTCAATGCACCTTTAATGGTGCAGATAACATCTAGTGTTTCATTACCATTTCCTCAGAATCCAATTAGCTATAATTCCTTCAATATTTATAGGGAGCCGGGAACAAATCTTATGTCTTCATTCTCCTCAGAGCACAGACTGCAGGACCTGTAGCATGTCGCAGCTCATCACATGGGATGAGGCTACATTAAGCATTTTACCTTCGTGATTCTGCCTTGCTTTCCTTTGGAAGATGGAAAACATCTATCATGAGATAATGCTGCAGCTCATTGCACATCAGCAAAGTAAATGTATTCTCATGTAATGTTTAACCACAGAAATAGATGATGTCATGCAATATATCATCTCATAGAGAGAGCGTGAACACGTTTCCGCTGACTTTTTATTTAAAGGTTGTCAGCCTTTATTAAGACATGTTGTGGTGTTATTTTTAATTTTCCATGCCACTTTGTATATTTAAAAATAAAAATACTAAAATCTTGCTGTTTTCACTCTTGCAACTAATAATAGACTCAATGACACATCCTACTCTGTCGAGATTGCTTTTATGTTGTCATTATCATCTCATTATCATCACAGGCACGACTACAATGACAGAAAACAACTATATACTGTGTAGATAACACAGGTTCCTTCATTCATTTTAGACGATAATCAGAGCTTACCTACTCCCCCTCCCTGCACAGGTCAGATAGCACGTCTTGAAAACCTCTCCCACAGAAGCCAATGAACCACTGGTTCCATGGTCAATGTGGCTACTGGAAAATTCAGAATTTGTTAATTCTGTTAGCAGCTTAGGCAATATGGCTGCCTCCTTAACCATGAACAGAAAATTAAAAAAAAAATCTACAATAAGAAAATAAAAACAGATTGAAAAAAAAATGTTTTACTATTTGATTTTGAACAGTAAAAAAAAAAAATCCATTCCCTTTAGCTCTTTGGGGTCATTCACCATTAATGTGCCCTCCTGATCAGCTAGTGGTCAGGAGATCTGTCAAAAGGAAATGGTTGCCAACAATGGGCAACCCCTTTAAGATAAGGGTGTACACTTACCAACAGCTCTAGGAAAAATACAAACACATCTTGATGACATCATGAGATATCCTAATTAAAGGGGTTGTGCCACTATTAAAGGGGTTGTCCACTGTATTTACTGTATATTGATGACCAATCCTCAGGATAGGTCATCAATATCAGAACGGCGTGGGTCCAATCTGAATTTCAGGATAAATTCGATTCGCTGAGAAGCCCTTTAAGTATGATTATTTTTTTTATTTTATTAAACACTCTGTTATAACTATCCGATGCTGCGATCACCTATGAACGTTGCATCTGAGGGGTACAATGATGGGGAGCGGTGCAATTGCCGTAATTCGTAACAAAGTCAATTTTCTTGTAAAATTCAGCCAAGCAGCCGAATGGAATTTTGGAATACTTCTCTCATCCCTAGTAATAATATGATTTCATTGCCTGGAATTAAGCTGAGGGTCCAGTATTCTCTTTAATACATTCCGTTTTCCCATCATGATAAAAAGTTTGATTTTCCCATTGTCTTTACCAATCAATACATGCAGTGAATGCAGACATAATAAGTATGATGGATTGTGACACTGCGTTCGCCCCCTGTTCTCCGTACCGCTTTTAGACATTATCAGCTCTAATGTTTTATGTAAATGCGGAGCATGTAAACTCCTTATTCATGTGCTCATGAGATCGAAAATTCATTTTGAAGTATCATTTAAGTGCAGTGATAAGGGGCTTTCATAGGAAATCATTCAATGAACACCAGGCAAGGAAATTGTGAATAAATACTACATTTACTGGGGGAATTTAAAACAAATCTCACTTTGAAAAGATGATGGGCCCCTTACAGATGTGCTTTGCTGCACTCTTTGGAATTAGCAATTTGATGAACTGTCGCTTGGTAACTTTTGTGATGAGTCTATTCGTACTGGAGAGGCAGGCTGAGATAAGCACCTGCTGGTTCATCCGCTGAGCGATTATCCACCAGAAGCAAACAGAATTCATTTCCAAACCGTTGCAAATAACGTGCTGAAAGGTGTAATGCCAAAGATACGCCAAATAGGTTGTAGTAATTCCTTGGCAAGTGCGCCCTGTTGTGTCATTCCTGCCTTAAATTCTGACAGGAAGGCAGCGGAGAGCATGTTAATGGTTGACTTCATATATAAGGGTCAGACCCACTGCACAGGATTATAAAATATGTTATAACATATCCACTAACCCCTTTAATTCTGTTTGTAAAATCACTTTTGGGTAATATAGTAACTACTTCTTTACCAGAGTGTTTACCCCCTTCCTTACCAGGCCACTTTTTCAGTTTCAACTGCAAATAGCTATTCAATTTTTGAGTCAGCCTACATGTATTACTTTTGATATTACTTTTCACAGGACACCTTAGACCTTACTTTTGTGCTATTATACAATAGGTATAATATTTGTAAAACGATATCAAAGAAAAACTTTGAAAATTATGAAAAATATATGTTTTTCCTTATCATTTATTTTATTTTTACAAAAGATTTCAAGATGAAACATTTCTATATGCATTACTGTATGTATGTTCTGTGAAAATGGAAGCTACTTAGCAGCCTATTTTTCTATTGCATGGAATAGCTGTTGTACAGTGGTAAAACATTAGAAACACCTTCAAAGTGACAATTTTTTTATTTAAAAAAAAAACCCAGGGAAAATGTGTGTGTGTACATAGTCTACTATACTATTACTAAAACTAATATCTATAGCTATATTTTTTTATATTTCTTTATCTTTTATAAAAATGGGAAGCAATCAATTCCTGCAGGAAAGGGTTAATTCACAAAATAGTATCACAGTTAACTTTACAGCCAACAGGGGCCGCTCTCACACCAAGGTTCTTTACTAAGCACGTCCCTGCTGGCTTTTCTTCACAGGGGATTGCTGTGACACGTGGCATGATCTTTACTGTGACCACAGCTGTCCTATGACAGCACATTCACAGCGATCTGCAGAGCCACATGGCGCCAGCAAATTGTAATGTAACCTGCTGCTTTTATAAGGCGGGTTACATTTAACAGTCTACTGCCCAGATGTATCGCCGTGCGGTGGTAGGCAAATGATTACCAATAACTGTGTGTCCTAAAAAAAACGCTGCCAATAGCAAAACATCACTGATCACATGACCATCAAGTGTCATGTGACCAACCCAAAACTGGGCTGGCTAAAAGCTAAACAGGGCAGGAGTTATCGACGAGTAATGCAAGGAGCCCTGGACATTACAGACAGAAAAGTCTAAGGTTTTACGTATATGTGTCCCACAGTGCAGTGTGATCAGTTTGAAACGTGAGAAACATGTCAGTTTTACTCACCTCATTACAACACTGCCCTTGGTTTGTAGATTCGCAGTTCCCTTGCAACTAAATTCCATTTTTAGCATGCAAATGAAGCTTTCGTGAAATGAGGGTGTCGCAAATGCGCTTATTGCACGCAAGCAACTCTCCTCTCTCTTGCCAGACCCTCCTGCAGACCGAGCGAGGCGACATTATGTCCCTACTGCCTGGCTCTGTCAATCAGTGGTCCAACAAAGGGGCTGGCGAAAGAAAATCAGTTTGTGAGTGCAACGAGAGCAATGGTGACACCCTTGTTGCACAAAAGCCTCATTTGCATGTTGCTAAACAATGGAAGTTCTTTGCAGGGGAAATGCAGATCTTCAAACTAAGGGCAGCGTTGTAATCAGGTGAAGAAAGCTGCTTTGACACTGCTCTTGGTTACATAGGGATATCACTGGGGACAGACTCCTTTTTATAACTACCAACTCGACCCCCAGTTCCCCTATCAGACTGAGCGCCTTAGAGATTACAGCAAGATTTCTGAACTCAGTCCCCTTAGTCCACACATCAATGTAAATTATGCCCCTATTCCACTTTATATATGCTCCTGGGGCTAATCTAGAAGTAATAGCATGTGAAAATAGCCCTATGAAGTAAACCCATACCGATTCTCCGTATTACTGGCAATGTATGTGCGTCATATATTTTAAGAATTTCAGCTGTAAGATTATAACTGCTTTGTTTCTTTGTGCTTTTGCAAATGTTAACGTGTAAAGAAAAAAAAAAAACATCTCCTCATAATGTTCACTTTATTTTCCCTCAAGGTGCCAGTGGTATATTAAAGCGAAAATGAAATCTGAAGAGAAAAGGCGAGCAAACCTGCAAAATGGAAACTGTGAGTAATTTGTTGTACTTCTAATTTCTTCGGTGACTTTTTAGCATTTACTATTCCTTTTCACTTAGTGATATGAAAAAAAATGAGAATAAAAAGATTTCGTGATCATTTTATCTGTTCACTCAGTCTAAGTGAAGCATTAAAGGAGAACAAAAGTGTAATGAATATTCTTTGTGCTGTCTGCATTACATCGCATCGCTGTCATCATGTAACATGTCCTCATTAACTCCTTCATTACTCGAGGCATAGACAAACATTCAGTCATACCCGCCATCCTTATTCTGCTTTTCTTCTCCAAGACTGTCTATAGCAGGGATACCCAACCTGCTGCCCTCCAGCTTTTGCAAAACTGCAACTCCCAGCATGCCTGAAAAGCTTACAGCTATCAGGGCATGCTGGGTGTTGTAGTTTTGCAACAGCTGGAGGGCCACAGGTTGGGTATCCCTATTCTTTAGGTCCCCCTTCATTAAAGAGTAGGCCCCCTTGAATAACTTTACCTTTATAAGGTTGCCACATTGTTACATAGTTATATAGACAAAAAGACATAAGTCCATAAAGATCAACCAAGGCATAGGTGGGATAGAAGGAAGTGAGACTCAGATTTCTACACGTTTTCATAAGTATTAATGTCATTTACTTTCAAGAATTAATCTAAACCCTTTTTAAAACTGTCCACTGTTCCTGCTGTGACCACGTCCTGAGGAAGTCTATTCCACAGATTCACGGTTCTTACAGTAAAGAGGCTTTCACACTTCTGGAGACTGAACTTTTTCTTCTCCAGTCGGAGGCAGTGCCCCCTTGTCTTTTGAGGGCATTTTACATGGAACAGTTTTTCACGATATTTTTTGTATGGCCAATTTATATATTTGTATAGGTTAATCGTGTCCCCCCCCCCCCCCCTTAGACGTCTCTCCTCAAGACCAAATAAATTCAATTATTTTAATCTTTCTTTATAACTAAGACCCTCCATGCCCCTTATCAGTTTAGTCGCTCTCCTCTGTACTTTTTCCAGCTGCAGTGCGTCCTTTCTATGGACTGGTGCCCAGAACTGAGCTGCGTATGCAATGTCCTGAAACACACTGTTTAATACTGTGATTGTGTCTAATGTAAATTGTGCTTGTGAATGAGTTCCAATAAAGTTGCATAGAGAGGGGGATGTTCTACCAAGCCTCCCAGGGCTGACTCCGCCCTACACACAGTACAGAGGAGAAGGAGAAGAAGGTAAGTGTGTGTGATGTCTGTGGACAAAGCTGCACCACGAGAGCCATATTGGAGAGTTATCAAAACTCCAAAGTTGGTTCCATGCCTCAGCCCATGGAAGGTAAAGATTACAGAAGAACCAGGCAACTCAGAGAGGGAGTGAAGATATTGGCAGAGGAAGGTAACTGTTGTTTATCAGACTCCAGTCGCCTTTGCATTAGGTGGAGAGATTCTAAGCTACAAGCTGACCACCATAACCCCAAGGACAGAAAGGTCATCTGTCAGAACATAGTAATCCCAGAGAGGATACAGAAGTATATGATTATACAGTACAGCAGAGAGAGTACATCCCTCCAACCTGGAGAAATAAGGGAGAAGGACTGATTATCATAGAAAATTGCTCCTTATGCAACTTCTGGGAACTAATCTGAATCACTGTAAAAGCTGCCTTGCTGTAAATTACATTTGCATACATTGATAACCTTTGGATCAGCTTCAGTAAAGTACTGAGAGTCTGTTAAAAGAACTGGTCTCCTATTCTACATCAACTCCTAATTTCACCTTACGGTACTGGCGTCACGAACACAGGGGCCCAGCCACCAAAGCACACTGAGCATACCCACTACCATCAAGGGAACCTCAACTTCCATCTGGCTGGTGTTCCCTGCAATAGAGATTGCAGTGGAGGATTTAGTGCTGTCTTTCTCATCACTGCACACCAACCCAGGGAGCTGCAAAACCGTGAATGCGACTACTACCCCCATCAGCCCACCGTGCACTCACATACTGCCCCTGCAGTCCTGTCCGCTGCACATATTCCAGATAAGGCCGCACCTACGCTTTATAAAGTGGTAATATTACATCCCTTCCCTGGGAGTCCATGCCTCGTTTAATGCATGACAATATCCTGGTGGCCTTAGAAGCAGCTGATTGACATTGTATGCTGTTATTTAATCTACCATCCACAAGGACACCCAAATCCTTCTCTATAAGTGACTCTTCCAGTGTTACATCACCTAGGACATATGAAGCACGGAGATTATTACTACCAAAATGCATAACTTTACATTCATCCACATTGAACCTCATTTTCCAAGTTCATGCCCAATCACTCAGAGTGTTCAAGGCAGCTTGTAGTTTATAGACATCTTCCTTAGACTGCACAGTACTACTTAGTGTCATCAGAAAAAAATAAAACGATTCTATTAATCCGTCCTCGATATCATTAATAAATAAATTAACTAATAGAGGACCCAGCACTGGACCTTGGGGTACACCACTTATAACCCGGGACCATTGTGAATAGGAATCAATGAAAACAACTCTCTGGACACGGTCCTTCAGACAGTTTCCAATCCAATTGCAAACTATACTTTCCAAGCCTATAGATCTATAATTACCTGTGGAGGACCTAGATCCTTTTTTGAATATAGGCAGGCGCGTACATACAGGGGTTGCAACGGTCGCAGTTGCAACCGGGCCCGGCACTCCAAGGGGCCCGGCCGCATGTGGACCCCTGCAGTAGTGCTGTACCCAACACCATACTGCGGTGGGGCATGGGAGCGCATAGTTCCCTGCCCCGCTGCTGGTCACTGCTATAGGCTTCAGGCCTAATAGGCCTGAGGCCTATGCGGTAGTGAAATACTGGCGCAGACCTGCGTGATGACGTCATCACACACGTCTGTGCCGGGACGCAGCAGCACAGAGAAGTGTGCGCGTCTTCTCTGCAAGCAAGCGCAGGTGAGTATTTAGCTTTTTGTTTTTTTAATCTTATTTATTTATTTGTTTTTATGTGCCAAGTTTGGGGGACATTGGGGGGGGGACCAGGAGGACATATGGGGGGAAAATTATTATGGAGGAATTACTTTGTGGGGGCAAATGATTGTGGGGGGCAAATTATTATATGGGCAGTGTGGGGCAAACTACAGTGTGCGGGAAACTTGGTGTGTTGGGGGGCAGTGTGGCGAAAACTATGGTGTGGGTGGGCAGTGTGGGTGGAACTACAGTGTGGGGAAAATTACGGTGTGGGGAAAACTACAGTGTGGGGGATACTACTGTGTGGGGGAAACTACAGTGTGGGGGGGGGATAAAGTCCGGCCTGGACCGTGGGGAGTAGGCACCCACCCAACTTTTTGCCTACTCCCAGTAAGAGCCGGCCCGGATTGGCTTTGCAGCCAAACTAACTAACAATGTCAAGCAGCACTAGCTGCTGCTGACACATAAAAACCCGGCTCTCACCTCACCGAGGCCAGGAACCTCGGTGACACGTACCTGCCATCGACAACGGTACCTTGCACCTTACCACATACCCCCCCCCCTTTGTTCAACCCTGAGTGGGTGAACACATGTGAGGCAGTGGACGCGGGACAGGGCATCTGCGTTACCCTGCAAGTGGCCTGCCCTGTTTCTATCGAAAACTTGAAATTCTGCAGAGACAAGAACCATCTGGTGACCCGAGCATTCCTGTCTTTCGCCTGGCACATCCACTTTAGAGGGGAATGGTCGGTCACCAGACGGAACTTTCTCCCTAGCAGATAATAGCAGAGAGACTCTAGTGCCCACTTGATGGCCAGGCACTCTCTCTCCACTATACTGTACCTGGTCTCGGCTGGGGTGAGTTTGCGACTCGGGAAAACCACGGGATGCTCCTCCCCATTGATTTCCTGAGAGAGTACAGCCCCGAGGCCCACTTCAGAGGCATCGGTCTGTACCACAAATTCTCTCTTGAAGTCGGGCGTCACCAAAACCGGGGACCCACACAAGGCCGACTTCAGAGCAGAGAAAGCCTCCTCCGCCTTCTCACTCCACCTAACCTTCCCAGACTTTCGCCCCTTCAACAGGTCTGTCAACGGCGCTGCTATTGTGGCAAAGTGGGGCACAAATCGCATGTAGTACCCTACAATTCCCAGGAAGGACTTTACCTGCCTGGTCGTGACCGGTCAGGGCCAGTTACGAATGGCCTCTACCTTAGTTACCTGCGCCTTGATGACTCCGCGCCCAATAACATATCCCAGATATTTGGTCTCTTCCAACCCAATCGCACACTTCTTTGGATTGGCGGTTAGACCAGCTTTCCTCAGGGAATCTACTACCGCCTGCACTTTGGGCAAATGGCTTTCCCAGTCGGTGCTGTGGATGATTACATCATCTAAGTAGGCCGAGGCGTACCGACGATGAGGTCGCAGCACAATATCCATTAACCTCTGGAAGGTGGCGGGGGCGCCATGCAGGCCAAAGGGTAACACCTTGTAATGATACAGGCCCTGCGGGGTAACAAAAGCGTTTTTTTCCTTGGCCGACTCCGTTAAGGGTACCTGCCAGTACCCTTTAGTGAGGTCTAGCACAGAAAAATAACGGGCTTGCCCTAAATTCTCAACAAGCTCGTCTACCCGGGGCATGGGATACGCATCAAACTTGGACACTTCATTTAACTTGCGAAAATCGTTGCAGAACCGCAACGTCCCATCCGGCTTGGGTATTAGGACTATGGGACTGACCCACTCACTTTTCGACTCCTCAATGATATCGAGCTTCAACATTAATTGCACTTCCTCCGCGATGGCCCGTCGCCGAGCCTCAGGTACCCGGTAGGGTTTTAACCGGATCTTGGCCTGAGGCTCAGTGACGATATCATGTTGGATGAGAGACGTGCGGCCAGGGAGGTCCAAGAACACATCCGTGTTCCGACTGATGAACTCCCTGACTTCCTGAACTTGTTTGGAAGACAGGCTGTCTGCAATTTTTACCGTGGTTACTGCTTCACAGGCCTCGAACTGTGGGGCTGGACCCTTTTCACTTAGAAGCCCTGGCCGGGGGCTGTTGTCGTCGGCCGTGTTCCTATCTTTCCACGGCTATAGTAAATTCACGTGGTACATCTGCTCCGGCTTGCGCCGCCCTGGCTGGTGTACCTTGTAATTTACTTCCCCTACCTTCTCGATCACCTCATAGGGGCCCTGCCACCTAGCTAGGAACTTGCTGTCAAGGGTGGGTACCAGAACCAAAACCCGATCTCCCGGATTGAAGTCCCGTACCCGAGCCTGACGATTATACACCCTACTCTGGGCTTGTTGCGCTGCCTCCATATGCTCCCGGACTAGCTGCAACACCCTTTCCATTCGGTCCTGCATCTGGGTGACATACTCAATGACACTTTTGTGGGGGACAGGCTGTTGTTCCCACGCTTCCTTGGTGATATCCAACAGGCCCCAAGGGTGTCTGCCATAAAGCAGTTCGAAGGGCGAGAACCCAGTAGAGGCCTGGGGCACCTCTCGCACGGCGAACATGAGATAGGGCAGAAGCAGGTCCCAGTCCTTCCCATCTCTAGAGACCACCCTTTTTAACATATTTTTTAGAGTTCGGTTAAACCTTTCGACAAGACCGTCAGTTTGCGGATGGTAAACGGACGTCCGCAATTGCTTTATACGCAATAATTTACACAGTTCCCTCATAACTTTAGACATAAAAGGGGTCCCTTGGTCTGTCAGAACCTCTTTTGGCAGGCCCACACGGGAAAACATTTCCATTAACTCTTTGGCAATGAGCTTAGCTGAGGTATGTCGCAGAGGCACCGCCTCCGGATACCGAGTGACATAGTCGAGAACTACCAGAATGTGTTGGTGGCCCCTGGCAGACTTTGGTACAGGCCCGACTAGATCCATAGCGATACGCTCAAATGGGACCTCAATGATTGGAAGAGGTACAAGGGGACTACGGAAATGTGGCTGGGGGCTATTTACCTGACAGGTTGGACAAGATTTACAATATTCTTCTACCTCCTTAAACACACCAGGCCAATAAAACCGCTGCAGTATGCGGTCCTGGGTTTTCTGCCACCCCAAGTGTCCCCCAAGAACATGTTGGTGGGCAAGCTCCATAACAAGCTTGCGATATGCGGTGGGCACCACCAACTGTTCAACTGGCTCACCTCGGATTTGGTTCACCCGATACAACATATCCTGAAGAACAATAAATCGTGGAAACATTAATTCGGCCCCAGGTTTCTGGGGTTTACCATCAATCATTACGACACTTTCCCAGGCCCTGGTTAGGGTTTGGTCCCGGTGTTGTGCGGTCCCAAAATTTTCCCCGGAGACATTGAGGTCTGCCAACTCAGGTCCCGGTGGCAAGTCCTCTGTGTCTCCCACCATTACACTCAGTGGGGTTGTCTCCCCCTCTACCGCTGGAGCAGAGGTCACCCCTACCGCTGGCCCTTCAGATTCGGGCTCCCAGGGTTCTGGCCTTCCAGTGGTATCAGGCCACTCTACTAGGGTTACCCCTGTCTCGGGTCCATCAGACACTTTTATTGCCGGCCACAGCGCCGGGAAACTTGGGAAGTCCCTCCCAAGTATCAGTTCATGTGGGAGTTTGGTAGCGACAGCCACCTCGTGGGTCCACTTACCAGCCGCGGTGGACAAAGTCACTAGCGCAGTAGGGTAGTCTTTTAAGTCTCCGTGGATGCATAGGACCCCGATTTTACGGCCGGTATACTCCGCAGGCCGTACTAGGGCAGCTCATACCAGGGAGACTAGACTCCCGGAGTCCAGCAGGGCCACCGCCAGAGAATCTCCCACCTCTACTTGACACAGGTGGTTTTTATCCTGCACCTCACGGGTGCCAGTTGCGCACAGCTTCCGTGCATACAGGGAGTGGCGACCCCGTAGTTCACATCCATCGGCTCACCCTGATGCGGACAGTCGGCCCTGATGTGGCCTGGCTCCTGACACCTCCAGCATACCACGGGAGGCGGATCCGCAGGGGGTACATTCCGTGCAGGTCTCTCTGTCGCCGGTTGTCGGAACTGGGGTGGAGGCCTCCGGGGTTTGACTGACCCCTTCCCAGCAAGACTCCCCTGCAGGTTTCTGGTGGCCTCGTAACGCTCCACCAGGTCGACCATCTCCAGGGCACTTACCGGAGACGCCTGGCCGACCCAGTGCTGGAGGGGATAAGGCAGGGCCCTCCAAAAGATGTCCGCCAACAGTCGATCCAGCATGACAGTGGGACTTAGTAGATTGGGCTGCAGCCACTTTTGCAGCCTGTGCAGCAGATCGTAGTACTGCGGCCTAGCGGGTTCAGTCGTTTTAAAGTCCCACTGGTGGACTCTTTGAGCGCGGACCAGCACGTTCACCCCCAGTCTGGCCAGGATCTCTCCTTTCACGGTGTCATAATCGGCCGCTAGGTCGTCCGCCAAGTCGAAAAACACCTGCTGGGGTCCGGAAGCCAGGAACGGAGCGACCACCTCAGCCCACTGGTCACGGGGCAGCTTCTCCCTCACGGCCACTTTTTCGAAGACTGCCAGGTAGGTCTCAGCATCATCCTCGAGGGTCATCTTGGGAATTGCTGCACGGACCGCTTTCCGGGCATCATGGGCACGGTGAGAGGCTCCTGTCGCTTGCAAAGCCATTACATGTTGCAACAGCAGCTGGTTTGTCTCCTGCTGCTGCTTGTTGGCCTCCCGCTGCTGTAAATTGGCCTCCACGAGAGCCTTTTTCAACTGCCTCCATCTTGTCAGGGTTCACGTGTTGAAACTTTGCCGGCTTGACATATGACATTCACTTGTGCTCAGCAAAACAAACAAAGTTCGGCGTTCACGCCAGCCTCACTGCGCATGCCCGCATTCTCCACCAAATGTGGGGAGTCGCTCTGGTAGATAGCGGTGCGGGTGCAGTACAGAGGCAAAAGGGAGTCCAGAAGGTGCAATAATCAGTGTTTTATTCACACTTGCACAACATAAACAATAAACAGTCTCTTGGTGTTAAATCACACACATCCGAAATCATGAGGCAAAACAAAACAGTCCAAAAACAGGTTCCAGTCACCTGGGAGGTTTTAGGTGCAGGTTCGCACCTGGCTGTCAGTCCAGCCGCAAGGCGATCGACCTCATGCTTCCAGGCCGTCTGCACTCCTCCTTGCTTGGGCTCTTGCTTCCAGCATGAACTCCACACAGCACAGAATGGATCAGAACTCCCAAACTCAGATGATTCCACAGCCTAACACCAGCTCCAGGATAATCACCCCCTCAGCTGCTGAGGAGGCTGCCTTTTAAAGGCCCGGATAAAGTCCGGCCTGGACCGTGGGGAGTAGGCACCCACCCAACTCTTTGCCTACTCCCAGTAAGAGCCGGCCCGGATTGGCTTTGCAGCCAAACTAACTAACAATGTCAAGCAGCACTAGCTGCTGCTGACACATAAAAACCCGGCTCTCACCTCACCGAGGCCAGGAACCTCGGTGACACGTACCTGCCATCGACAACGGTACCTTGCACCTTACCACAATATACAGAGCTAAAAAAAACATTTAGCAACTCTGCCTGTTCCTTATCTTCAGTGACTAACCCCCCTTTACCATTATTTAGGGACCTACCTGCTCAGACCTTGGTATTTTAGCTTTTATAAATTTAAAGAATTTTTGGGGGATTTGTTTTGCTCTCTTTTGCCACCTGCTGTTCGTTTTGTATATTTGCAAATTTCATCTCCTTTTTTCAGATTTATATTTTTTAAATGCCCTTTTTTGTCATTTATTGCACTTTTCACGGTAGCTGTAAGCCATTGGGGGTTTAATTTTAGCTGCTTTTACATGTTAGCTAAAGGAATAAATTTTTTAGTGCAATTGCTCAATGTGCATTTAAAGCTCTCCCATTTATCCTCAGTATTATTATGTGACAGTAGCTGCTCCCAGTCTATGCCTTTAAATGCTGCCCTCAACCCAGGGAATTTGCCTTTTTAAATTTCAGTGTTTTGCTCTGCCTGACAGAGTTTGCTTCTTATAGCTTAGGGGTAATATCATTATATTGTGGTCACTATTACCTAGTGTTTCTCGAACAGTAACATTTCGAACAAGCTCTGCATCATTAGAAATGATGAGATCCAACAGAGCATTGCCCCTAGTGGGAGCTTCTACAAACTGGCCCATAAAGTTGTCCTGCAGCAAGTTGAAGAATTTTCTTACCTTTGCGGTTGAGGCAGAATCATGACCCCAGTCAATGTCTGGGAAGTTAAAATCTCCCATTATGACCACTGTACCAACCTGTGCAGCCCGCTCTTTTTGGTTATACAGTTGTCTTCAGATCACTCTTCACATACAGGCACACACCACCTCCTTTTACATTGACCCTGTCTTTTCTAAATAGTGTAAAACCCTCAATATTAACAGTCCAGTCATGTCAAGAGTACAACCATGTCTCAGCCACACCAACCACATCTATGTGTTCTTCTAGTACCACAGCCTCCAGCTCCCCTATTTTGCTAGTTAGACTTCTGGCATTTGTGAAAATACATTTTAAATTACTATTACCTGTAAAGTGAATATCTGGGATTTTTTGGTTACCTTGGTTGATGTTTGTATGTAACAGGTTCTTGTTACCAGCAGTTCTATTTTTCATTGGTGTACAGTTTTGCCCAGTCTTCTCCCTACTTTCCTCACTAAATACTAAATACTAACAGTGCCACAAGCATCACCAGAGAGACAACGGGAGCTTAGGGAGTTAAATAAGTAGCTCAGAAGCTGGTGCAGGAAGGAAGGGTTTGGGTTCATGGAAAACTGGGCCGACTTCTCTGTCGGTTACAGGCTCTACAGTAGGGACGGCTGCACCTTAATGAGGAGGGTGCAACTACTCTGGGGGAAAAATGATTAGATGGCTGGAGGAACTTTTAAACTAGGATCTGGGGGGAGGTTAGTTGTTCATACTATTAAGGGGGCAGATAGTGTAGATAGAGAATGGGAGATAGGAGGGGACAGTGGGGATTTAGAGGGGCTGGGGTTGCTACCACCACAATAAGTACAGCTCTAGACTCAGTTGCCCCCGTCATACACAACAAAACCCAAAAAATCAATAGACAACTCTGGCACACCAACCTGACCAAAAAACTCAAATAAGCTTCCAGGGCTGCTGAGTGGCGATGGAAGAAATCCCATTCTAAAAATCAATTCAAATTCAAATCCTCACTCACTGATGCAAAACAGGCCTACTTCTCATCTCTCATATCTTCCATGGCCCACAGCCCTAAACAACTTTTTAACACTTTTAACTCCCTTCTCCATCCCCCAGCGCCCCCACCCTCTCCTCTTATCTCAGCTGAGGACTTTGCCACATTCCTCAAATAAAAGATAGTCAACATCAGAGAAAGCTTCAGTGCACAGTCCCCACAACCCCTTTACACAACTGCTCAGTCCTCTTCTCCCAAAACCCGCTTCTCCTCCATTACAGAAAAAAAACTCCACACTCTACTCTCCAGATCACATCCCACCACCTGTGCACTTGACCCAATCCCATCCCACCTCATCCCTAACCTCACCACAGTGTTTATACCAACCCTAATTTATCTCTTCAACCTATCACTAACCTCTGGTGTCTTCCCCTCTAGTTTTAAACACGATACCATTACACCCATCCTCTTGACCCATCTTCTTTGTCCAGTTATCTCCCCATATCCGTATGCCTCAAAGCTACTTGAACAACATGTCCATTCTGAACTGTCCTCTCACCTCTCCTCCGGCTACAATCTGGCTTCTGACCCACCACTCGACTGAGACTGCCCTTACCAAAGTCACCAATGACCTACTAACAGCCAAAACTAAAAAACATTACTCTGTCCTCCTTCTTCTTTAAATGTCCTCTGCATTTGACACTGTCGACCACTCATTTCTGTTGCAAACTCTCTCATCTGTTGGCATCACTGACCTGGCCCTCTCCTAGATCACATCATACCTACCAGACCGGACGTTTAGCGTCTCCCACTCTCACACCACCTCCTCATCTCATTCCCCCTCTGTTGGTGTCCCGCAAGGCTCTGTCCTAGGACCCCTGCCCTTCTCTAGCTACACTTTCAGCCTGGGACATTTCATAGAGTCCCATGGCATGCAGTATCACTTTTATGCTGACAACACACAAATCTACCTCTCTGGTCCAGACATCACCACCTTATTATTCAGAATCCCACAATGCCTATCTTCCATATAATCCTTCTTCTCCTCTCGCTTTCTAAGACTTAACATGGATAAAACAGAATTCAACATCTTTCCCCCATCTTGCTCAACCCCCCAACAGACCTGTCTATCACGATCAATGGCTGCACACTCTCCCCGGACAACCAAGTCCGCTGCCTTGGAGTGACCTTGGATTCTGCCCTCTCCTTCCGACCGAACATCCAAGCCCTTTCCACCACCTGCCGCCTCCAAATCAAAAACATCTCCCGCACCCGCGCTTTCCTCAACTTTGAATCTGTGAAAATGCTTGTACATGCCCTCATCATCTCCTGACTAGATTACTGCAACATTCTCCTCTGTGGCCTTCCATCTAGCTCTCTCGCACCCCTCCAATCTATCCTCAACTCTGCTGCCCGACTAATCCACCTCTCACCCTGTTTCTCTTCTGCCTCTCCCGTCTGCCAATCCCTTCACTGGCTCCCCCATTGCCCAGCGAATTCAGTTCAAAATACTAATAAATACATACAAGGCCGTTCACAACCTGTTCCCTCCCTACATCTCTGAGCTACTTTCCCGATACATCCCCACACGCAATCTCTGATCCTCACAAGACCTCCTTCTCTCCTCTTATAAACTCTTCCCACACTCGCCTCCAAGATTTCTCCCGGGCATCCACCACACTCTGGAACTTGCTACCCCAACATATCAGACTGTCACCTACAGTAGAATCCTTCAAAAGAAACCTAAAAACCCACCTCTTCAGACAAGCCCACAACCAGTGACCCTGCTGCCTCTATACCGCCATGACCAGCTTCACCCTGTCTTACTGTGTCCTTCTCCCATACCATAAGCAGATCCATTATGATCTGTTTTGTAATGGATCCTGGCAGAGCTAACAGACCAGCTCTCTTATAATGAATCTCTCAGGGTTTTTATGGGTAGACTAGTCCAACATATGCTACAGAGCATTGGAAACAGAAGGACAACCAAAGCCATATGTAGTATGTGAGTAGTAAAATGCTCCTCTAGAGTCAATCATTTTCCATTAGGGTCTATTTCTTATGATGGAAATAAAAGTAGACACGTACAATACAGTGCACAATTCATGAGCTCCCGGCTCTCCTCCCTCACTCAGTCACCAATGATTGGCAGCATTCTTCGTATAGACAGCACAGAAAAAGAGCTTCCAATCACCCGCAGTAGGATAGCATAAGATTTATGACAGATCCTCTTTATGAAGAGGACACAACGCAGGGGTAGGCAACCTCTGGCACTCCAGCTGCTGTCAAACTACAACTCCCAACATGTATACTTCCCCTACTCTTCCAAGAACTCTCATAGAAATGAATGGAGCATGCTGGGAATTGTAGTTTCACAACAGCTAGTGTGCCGAGGGTTGCTGATGCTGACCCCTGCGCTAAAGTCATATATTATGACTTGACTCCAGATGTAGGTTCTTTTTTTATATCTGAATGAAAGGGGCGCTTTAAAAATCACCTATGTTCTCTAACTTAAGCCAACTGACTACAGTAGGGTTATATTGGTGGCAGAAGACATGATCCCTTTAGACAGAGCACCCAGTCCAGTTCTTGCATGGTGACACTACAAGTAAGCTGTCTGCGGGATTTTCTGTCCTGTGTCTCAAAATGAGGATTTTCTGACAACCTTCACACTCTCTGTGCATTTTAAAGCCTGAAGGATGCACCTTGTGTAGGAAGTATCTGCTTAAGTTATTCATACATGCACAGCTGACTCCAGAAGCACTTGACCTCCTGCTCCGTCCATAATATTACATGCACTTCTCATCCTGTCATGCCTGGAAAACATCTATTATAGCTCTGGGGTGTAAACTGCTCAGGGCAACGTCTCGCATTGCTATATTATTATCTACATGCCCCTCTTTTGCTTACTGTTTGTTGTGTATATTATCTTTTTTTCCCCTGCATTGTAAATGTGTAGAATTATTGGATGCGGCCGAGAGCTTGGGGAATGTAAAGCAAAACTGTCTGCAAGCCATATGTGTGCTGACAATTATTGGAACCAAAGAGAGTGAGTTCATGAACCGGAGCAGAAACCTGTGGAACAAGAAGCTCGTTACAATGAAAACAGACACACCATAGACACTGTTGTTGTCACTTTTTAAATGCTTTCACTATGTTTCCATATCTTAAAATTAGTGTTTTTAAGAAACATGGAAAATGATTAAAAAAAATAATAAAACTTACAAAAAGATAGTTATGTAAAGAAGTATCTCTCAGGGAAAGAGAGCCATCTCACTAGCGCCACCTTCTGGAAGTGGCTCCCTATGAGTCAAAGTCCGATATTTGGCTTCGCCATTTTCCCTTGTCAGGTTCAAAGGCTTTTTAAAAAGTCAGACTAGAATCTCTTTCAGGTGGTGCTAGTGAGATGGTTCTTTTTCCCAGGGAGATACCTCTTTGCATATTTTTTTCCCCATAGATCATTACCAATAAGTCTCCATACACAGCTGGTCTCTTTAAAGGGTTATCCCATAAGTAATGTAAAAAGCTTAATTCAGATATCATATAGTACGTGACAACCTCTTTCTAACAAACTTAGATTCAGTCCTTTTTCCTGCAGCTGGTGGCAGCATTGAAGGATTGATCTGGATATGTATCTCAACCTGAGTGAACTGGACAGAGGTTTTGGTAAAAAAAAAAAACAGCGGATGGTGCTATACAGATAGATCTTAGTGAATAACTCAGTGGCCATATTAAGGGGCACATTTTAGACGCCGGTCTTAATAAAGCCCTGCACTGGCTGGCGCCTCTTCATAACTTCAGCGGATCCTAGATGTAAGACAGCTTACGCCTGAAACAGCCCGTCCCCTTCCTCGCCTCGCCCACTTTTTTAAACCTGGCGTTAGTGGGGAGAAGTCGCAGATTGTGGTGCAACTAACCAATGTGCCTGAAATATGCCTAATAAGCGTATTTCAGCTTCATAAATGACCCACCAAATTTTTAATGATATGCAATTACACAAATATTCAATTAAAGGTGCTGGTTTGAAAAATGTAGAATATATTTCATAGGACAACCCCTTTAAAGGGGTTTTCCAAGACTTATCTGACTTATCTGGTCATCAATATCTGATTGGTGGGGGTCCGACACCCGGGAACCCTGCATATCAGCTGTTTGAGAAGGCACTGGTGCTCAGAGTAGTCTTGGAAAACCCTTTTAGGGAGAGCGAACAGGCTGTCAGAGCATGAAGGGAGATGTGGTTTTGCAGCAGCTGGAAAGCTAAAGGCTGGGGGGACATTGCTACGGATGGTGTATTCTTTGATAGGCAGCCTAAAGATGAGCCAGATTTATCACAAGGGCTTGGATGGATGATAAATTTGTTTTTTACAATGATTGGCTTACTGTGTGCCAGAATGATGGGTTTAGGATGGAGTGGATTTACTTACATTGTCTAAGCGCAAACTTGAACTAGACAAATCTGAATAGGCACCAGAATTATCCTAATGGAGATATCATAATCTGCCAAAATACCCGCCATATACACCTGTTTGCTATGTGATGTGTATTTTGCAGGAATTTACACAGCAGGAATATACCAGGATGCGCCTGAATTTCAGCTCGTCATCCATTCCAAAATGATGAAGTGTGAACACAGCCTAAGGGTATGACCACACGGCATGGTAGTGATCTGGTTGGCTTGCTGCCATGCTGCGGTCATGAACCACACAGCCAATTAACCCGCAGCTGCCTTTCATTTTACTAATGAAGACCGCACTGTATATTCAGTCCAACCGACTGTATGAAAGCCAGCTGTGGGCTACTTGGCTGTGCGGATCATGACAGCGCCGTGTGGGCTTACCCTAAGAACAAGTTTACATGTAATCTCTAGCTGGACATTATATGACAGTTCATAATCTTTCTCCTACAGTGAGGTTCCCTGGAACTAAAACCTACATTGATCCAGACACGTATGAAGACCCCTCTTTGGCTGTTCATGAGTTTGCAAAAGAGATAGACCCATCCAGAATCCGCATTGAAAGAGTAATTGGCGCAGGTATGGCACATTCATCTTTTTTTCTTTCACTTAATTTAATGTCCTCTTTTTTGTACATACTATGCTGGATAAGAAAATCATGGCTGTTATCAGGTCTTTTGGATATTGCAGCTCAGCCCCACTGAAATGATTGGCTCAGTGGTAATACCACACACCGCCTGTAGACAGTGGTGAAAGAACACAGCCATGTTTTCTAATAGTGGAAAATCGGGGGCCCCTTAGCGCAAATTGTAATGGGGCCCCATCAACCCTCAAATTTAAACGTACACCAAAAGATGTGTACTTGCACCAAAAAAAAAACTGCCTAGTCTAACTATACATCAGATACAAGTTGGCATAGTTTCAGTCCAAAAGTATGCCAAAATTTTCACTTGAAGCCAAGCCCTCACTTTGGACGAGGCGTAAAATGCTTATAAAAGAGTGAATAACAGTTAGATGCAAAGCCAGAATCAATGAAACATGTTCAATGGTAAATCTGCCCAATGTGCTCAGTGATGCCACAATACCACAATAAGGCTCACAGTAGTATGAAATATGCACGGTAAGATACAGAAATAAATCAGTAATGTCACAGCACAGAAATAATGCAAAAAGGTAATGCACTCTTCTGTTTCCTGTGTATATCACAAACTGTACAAACTATGGGGCACATTTATTAAGAACAGCCTTTTAGACACCGGTCTCAATAAACCCCTAAGCTGGTGGTGGATCTGCTGAAGGCCTCTCCATAACTTCGTTGGATCATCCGCCGGCTCTAAATGTAAGACAGCTTCCAAGCTGTCTTACATTTAGACCATTTTCTATGCCTAAAACAGCCATAGAAAATGCTAAATGAGAGGGGCCTGATGGCCTGTCCCCTTCCCCACCCACGCCACACAATTTACACAATTTTAGACTGGGCGTCAGCGGGGAGAAGTCGCAGATGGCGGCGCAACTAACCTTTGTGCCTGAAATATGCCTAATTTAGGTGTATTTCTGATTAATAAATGACCCCCTATATGTAGAGATGGACCCCATTTGTTATTTGGCCCCATAGCAGCTGCTATGCCTGATACCCTTGTAGTTATGTCCATGTCTGCAATGAAAATTATCCTCAGGGGAATTTTGAGACTTTTTTAAGCCAGAATTCTCCTATCCCCATTGTAATATTTGCTATATTGTAATATTTGCCACCTCACCTGTATGGATTTTAGCCAGAAATAAATGTATTAAGTTTAACTAGTTATAAATCTTCTAAATCTTGACCCAGACATAGAAGAATCATAGAAAATCGACAGCAGAAAAAGATCATCTGGTCCATTTAGTCTGTCCATATATTATTTCCCTTTTATTTTTACGTTAGGATTGAGATATGTTTATCCCAGGAAGGATTACATTCACTTACTGTTGATTTCCCAAGTATATCTGCTGGGGGTTTGTTCCAAGCCTCTACCACTCTTTCAATAAATTAATGTTTTCTGATGATAGTTCTGATTTTCCGCTCGTGTGGGTTTTTAGATCGTACATAATGTACACCAGGGGAAAGACATACAATTTCTTTGTCATTCTGTTACATTTAAAGTATGGCATCACGTACGTCTCCTCTTATGAGAAAAAATCCTGGGTTTATTGCGGTTTTACCCAGGGGAGGTATTTAGTGTAAATAACCTCTTGATTGGTAAATTTTAATTAAAAAGAAAATAAATAAATAAAAAGGAACATTTCCTGGAAGAGCCTAGAAGAATCTACGTGTTTATGGCGAATTCCACTAGGTATGCACAAACACCCCACAGAGGGCATTGCAGCTATAAACCTGGCATGACTTGTGTTATTTGGAATCTGTAACATAACGGGAGGCAGTAATATATACTCATTAGAACCTGTCAACCTACTTTATTGAATTACCATATGACCGTTGTGACAAAGTGCCCTGGCCATCAGATTGTTGCTTCAGTTTCAAACAACTAAACTTTTTCTTTTTTTTCTGGACATCTTATCCAAAAACCACGGAGAGCCAACATTATTTTTTTTTCCGGAAACATTGGAAAACCATAATGAATCATAATTATTCTACCTGATATATGCCTATAGTTTAGATACATTAGCAACCGTTAGGGAGGGTTCACATCACCGTGTTTTTTCCGTTCTTCTGATCCGTGCGAAGAACAGAAAAATAAAGAAAAAAAACGAATCCTGTAAAAAAAAACGATCCTGTGCATCAGCCAATAACTGGCCTCATTGGTGACATGTCCCCAAGCTGCACGAGACCCAGCAGCGATATGCTGCGTGGGCGCACATCACTGCTGAAGCAGTCATTGGCATGTGGCCCCATTTGTGCCCCAGTTGGAAGTAAAATTTGGAACCAGAAGATTGCTGAACAGACTGCCGGAATTGAGCGACAAGGAGAGGTTGACTACCATGCACTACAATGGCAAATTCAAATGAGACTTAATCCTGGAAAACCCAATTAAGAAACCGGAAATATCTGAGAAGTCTTTCTAGGATGTGTTTGACTTTTTCTAATAAAACATCATCAAAGGCTCAATTTTGATTGAGGAAATTATTAAACAATGATAACATATGAAAAATAGGTGAACATCAATGATTGTACGACTTACTCTATTTTGTTTACTAAGTAAATAATAGTGATCGCTTAGCAGCTCAAAAAACAACCACAGGCGTTTATGAGCCATGAAGTAATGTTATTGTATTTATAAATTGGGATAAGTCCAAAACCTTAATGAAGTCAAGCTTCTCTGTTCTCCATGATGACAGCTTTCAACCTGTTGATTTGGAGCCATTATATTAAACTTAAAAATAAGACTGGAGATAATACCAGATAAAACATACCATGAAAAGATAAAAGAGAACGGCAATTGTCTAAAAGACAATTACAGGTGCCAAAAAGACAAATTGTAATTGTTGAAATGTCTCCTCTTTTTCCCACTTCTTTATTTTAAAACACCTGTCTAATGGACACAAATATATAAAATATATAAAAAATAAATCAAAAACACTGTTACTGTCATCTATATCTACCATATATAAAACAACCGCAAATTCATATTTATTTCACTAGAACCGTCTAACTTTAGAAATAATTGGAATGGCCACACATCTAGTCTTGCCTGGTTTCTGCCTAACCCCCTCTTTAACCTCACTCAGATTGTGGGGCCCAGCAGGGGAAGCTGTCTTCAAGGTGTCAGTAAAAAATAAAAAAATTTCCATTATTTGAGACTGTCCTTTATATCAGTGTGTTGGCCTGTGGCAGTGATGTCACAGTACAGGGTTAACACAGTGATGTCACAGTACAGTTTAACACACAGTTATGTCACAGTACAGGGTTAACCTACAGTGATGTCACAGCACAGGATTAACACAGTGATATCACAGTACAGGTTTAATATGCAGTGATGTCACAGTACAAGGTTAGCACACAGTGATGTCACAGTGCAGGGTTAGCGCACAGTGGTGTCACAGTACAGGTTTAACATACAGTGCTGTCACAGTACAGGGTTAACACACAGTGATGTCACAGTTTAGGTTTAACAGGTGCCAAAAAGACAAATTGTAATTGTCGAAATGTCTCCTCTTTTTCCCACTTCTCTATTTTACAACACCTGTCCAGGCATAAATATCACAAATAAATCAAAAACACAGTTACAGTCATCTATATCTACCATATATAAAACAACCGCAAATTCATATTTATTTCACCAGAACCGTCTAACTTTAGAAATAATTGGAATGGCCACACATCTAGACTTGCCTGGTTTCTGCCTAACCCCCTCTTTAACCTCACACAGATTGTGGGGCCCAGCAGGGGATGCTGTCTTCAAGGTGTCAGTAAAAAATATTATTTTTTCCATTACTTGAGACTGTCCTTTACATCAGTGTGTTGCCTTGTGACAGTGATGTCACAATACAGGTTTAATACACAATGATGTGCAGTGCAGGATTAACACAAAGTGATGTCACAGTAAAGGGTTAACACAGTGATGTCACAGTACAGGGTTAACAAAGTGATGTCACAGTACAGGGTTAATATGCCGTGATGTCACAGTACAAGGTTAGCACACAGTGATGTCACAGTGCAGGGTTAACACACAGTGATGTCACAATACAGGGTTAACCTACAGTAATGTCACAGTACAGGGTTAATATGCAGTGATGTCACAGTACAAAGTTAGCACACAGTGATGTCACAGTGCAGGGTTAACACACAGTGATGTCACAATACAGGGTTAACCTACAGTAATGTCACAGAACAGGGTTAATATGCAGTGATGTCACAGTACAAGGTTAGCACACAGTGATGTCACAGTACAGGGTTAGCGAACAGTGATGTCACAGTACAGGTTTAACACACAGTGATGTCACAGCACAGGGTTAACACACAGTGATGTCACAGCACAGGGTTAACACACAGTGATGTCTTAGTACAGGTTTAACATACAGTGATGTCACAGTACAGGTTTAACACACAGTGATGTCACAGTACAGGGTAAACACATAGTGATGTCACAGTAGAGGTTTAACACACATTGATGTCACAGTTCAGGTTTAACACACAGTGATGTCACAGTACAGGGTTAAAACAGTGATGTCACAGTACAGGGATAACACAGTGATGTCACAGTACAGGGTTAACCTACAGTAATATAACAGTACAGCGTTAACACAGTGATGTCACAGTAAAGGGTTAACTTATTGATGTCACAGTACAGGGTTAACACAGTGATGTATCAGTACAGAATTAACACAGTAATGTCACAGTATAGGTTTAACACACAGTGATATCACAGTACAGGTTTAATACACAGTGATGTCACAGTACAGGGTTAACACAGTGATGTCACAGTACAGGGTTAACACAGTGATGTCACAGTACAGGGTTAACACAGTGATGTCACAGTACAGGGGTAACACAGTGATATCACAGTACAGGGTTAACACAGTGATATCACAGTACAGGGTTAACACAGTGATGTCACAGTACAGGGTTAACACAGTGATGTCACAGTACAAGGTTAGAACACAGTGATGTCACAGTACAGGGTTAGCGAACAGTGATGTCAAAGTACAGGTTTAGCACACAGTGATGTCACAGTACAGGTTTAACATACAGTGATATGACAGTACAGGTTTAACACACATTGATGTCACACTTCAGGTTTAACACACAGTGATGTCACAGTACAGGGTTAACACGGTGATGTCACAGTACAGGGTTAACACGGTGATGACACAGTACAGGGATACCACAGTGATGTCACAGTACAGGGTTAACCTACAGTGATATAACAGTACAGGGTTAACACAGTGATGTATCAGTACAGGGTTAACACAGTAATGTCACAGTACAGGTTTAACACACAGTGATATCACAGTACAGGTTTAATACACAGTGATGTCACAGTACAAGGTTAACACAGTGATCTCACAGTACAGGGTTAACACAGTGATCTCACAGTACAGGGTTGACACAGTAATGTCATAGTACAGGTTTAACACACAGTGATATCACAGTACAGGTTTAATACACAGTGATGTCACAGTACAAGGTTAACACAGTGATCTCACAGTACAGGGTTAACACAGTGATCTCACAGTACAGGGTTAACACAGTGATGTCACAGTACAGGGTTAAAACAGTGATATCACAGTACAGGGTTAACACTGTGATGTCACAGTACAGGGTTAACACAGTAATGCCACAGTACAGGGTTAACACAGTGATGTTACAGTACAGGGTTAACACAGGGATGTCACAGTACAGGGTTAACACAATGATGTCAAAATACAGGGTTAACACACAGTGAAGTCAAAGAATAGGGTTAACACAAAGATATCACAGCACAGGTTTAACACACAATGATGTCACAGCACAGGGTTAACAAACAGTGATGTCTTAGTACAGGTTTAACATACAGTGATGTTACAGTCAGGTTTAACACACAGTGATGTCACAGTACAGGGTTAACACACAGTGGTGTCACAGTACAGGGTTAACACATAGTGATGTCACAGTACAGGGTTAACACAGTGATGTCACAGTACAGGGTTAAAACAGTGATGTCAGAGTACAGGGTTAACACAGTGATGTCACACTACAGGGTTAACACAGTGATGTCACAGTACAGGGTAAACACACAGTGATGTCACAGTATAGGTTTAACACACATTGATGTCACAGTTCAGGTTTAACACTCAGTGATGTCACAGTACAGAGTTAACACAGTGATGTCACAGTACAGGGTAAACACATAGTGATGTCACAGTAGAGGTTTAACACACATTGATGTCACAGTTCAGGTTTAACACACAGTGATGTCACAGTACAGGGTTAAAACAGTGATGTCACAGTACAGGGATAACACAGTGATGTCACAGTACAGGGTTAACCTACAGTAATATAACAGTACAGCGTTAACACAGTGATGTCACAGTAAAGGGTTAACTTATTGATGTCACAGTACAGGGTTAACACAGTGATGTATCAGTACAGAATTAACACAGTAATGTCACAGTATAGGTTTAACACACAGTGATATCACAGTACAGGTTTAATACACAGTGATGTCACAGTACAGGGTTAACACAGTGATGTCACAATACAGGGTTAACACAGTGATGTCACAGTACAGGGTTAACACAGTGATGTCACAGTACAGGGTTAACACAGTGATATCACAGTACAGGGTTAACACATTAATATCACAGTACAGGTTTAACACGGTAATGTCACAGTACAGGGTTAACACAGTGATGTTACAGTACAGGGTTAACACAGGGATGTCACAGTACAGGGTTAACACAGTGATGTCACAGTACAGGGTTAAAACAGTGATGTCACAATATAGGGTTAACACAGTGATGTCACAGTACAGGGTTAACACAGTGATGTCACATTACAGGGTTAACACAGTGATATCACAGTACAGGGTTAACACATTAATATCACAGTACAGGTTTAACACGGTAATGTCATAGTACAGGGTTAACACAGTGATGTTACAGTACAGGGTTAACACAGGGATGTCACAATACAGGGTTAACACAGTGATGTCACAGTACAGGGTTAACACATTAATATCACAGTACAGGTTTAACACGGTAATGTCACAGTACAGTGTTAACACAGTGATATCACAATACAGGGTTAACACAGTGATGTCACAGTACAGGGTTAACACAGTGATGTCACAGTACAGGGTTAACACAGTGATATCACAGTACAGGGTTAACACATTAATATCACAGTACAGGTTTAACACGGTAATGTCACAGTACAGGGTTAACACAGTGATGTTACAGTACAGGGTTAACACAGGGATGTCACAGTACAGGGTTAACACAATGATGTCAAAATACAGGGTTAACACACAGTGAAGTCAAAGAATAGGGTTAACACAATGATATCACAGCACAGGTTTAACAAACAGTGATGTCACAGTACAGGGTTAACACATTAATATCACAGTACAGGGTTAACACAATAATGTCACAATACAGGGTTAACACACAGTGAAGTCAAAGAATAGGGTTAACACAATGATATCACAGCACAGGTTTAACAAACAGTGATGTCACAGTACGGGGTTAACACATTAATATCATAGTACAGGGTTAACACAATAATGTCACAATACAGGGTTAACACACAGTGAAGTCAAAGAATAGGGTTAACACAATGATATCACGGCACAGGGTTAACACACAGTGATGTCACAGTACAGGGTTAACACATTAATATCACAGTACAGGGTTAACACAGTGATGTCACAGAACAGGGTTAACACAGTGATATCACAGTACAGGGTTAACACAGTGATGTATCAGTACAGGGTTAACACAGTGATATCACAGTACATGTTTAACACACAGTGATGTCACAGTACAGGGTTACCACATTAATATCACAGTACAGGGTTAACACATTAATATCGCAGTACAGGGTTAAAAAATTAATATCACAATACAGGGTTAACACATTAATATCACAGTACAGGGTTAACACAATAATGTCACAATACAGGGTTAACACACAGTGATGTCATAGAATAGGTTTAACACACAATGATGTCACAGCACAGGGTTAACACATAGTGATGTCACAGTACATGGTTAACCTACAGAGATGTCACAGTATAGGGTTAAGACGCAGTGGTGTCACAGTACAGGTTTAGCACACAGTGATGTCACAGTACAGGGTTAACCTACAGAGATGTCACAGTACAGGGTTAACACAGTGGTGTCACAGTACAGGATTCACACAGTGATGTCACAGTACAGGTTTAACCTATAAAGATGTCACAGTACAGGGTTTACACAGTGATGTCACAGTATAGGGATAAAGCACACAGTGATGTCACAGTATAGGGATAAAGCACACAGTGATGTCACAGTACAGGGATAAAGCACACAGTGATGTCACAGTACAGGGATAAAGCACACAGTGATGTCACAGTACAGAGATAAAGCACACAGTGATGTCACAATACAGGGATAAAGCACACAGTGATGTCACAGTACAAGGATAAAGCACACAGTGATGTCACAGTACAGAGATAAAGCACACAGTGATGTCACAATACAGGGATAAAGCACACAGTGATGTCACAGTACAAGGATAAAGCACACAGTGATGTCACAGTACAGGGATAAAGCACACAGTGATGTCACAATACAGGGATAAAGCACACAGTGATGTCACAGTACATGGATAAAGCACACAGTGATGTCACAGTACATGGATAAAGCACACAGTGATGTCACTTTACAGGGATAAAGCACACAGTGTTCCAAGTTGTTCTTTACTGTGAGTAAGTCTTGCACCTTCCTGAATAATATATGTTAATGTTATTAGTAAAAAAATAAATTGTACATGGTATCTAAAGGTATTTAATACATAAGTTGCTGAAGCAAGAAGCTAAGATTTATTACATGTCACAACTTCTCACTATTGTCAGTAATGTGGCAGGGTAATTTTGAGTACATGTCTATATTAGCTTATTAATCAGTCAGAGGCTAGTTTAACCTCAGAATTAGAGTCCGTGGTATTTCTAATCCTATTCTCATTTCATCAGTTCAATCCAGTCATTTATTCAAATTATCATAATTAATGCTGTAAAATAGTCAGTGGGCCATGAAATAAGGCAAAATAACCTAATTCAACATTGTGAAACTTTCACTGGGTAACACTGAAAATGTTAGCGGTATAAAACTGCTAATTATGTCCATAGTCTAATAACTCTAATGTAAGTACGTGGATAATGGAGCCGTATAATTGTCAGGAAAGGATATTAATTGAAACCAGGCTCTCAGATACAATAGAAAGAAATTTTGTCCTCAGATCAAAACTACGGGGTAGATTTAGTGAGACCGGCATCATGTACGCTGGTCTTAATTTGTCCTGCACTGGTGTGAGATGCATCACTATTACTAAGAGAGGCAAGCCTCCTAATAATTGGGGCACATGTCGGGCTGCCTGTGCACCATAACTGAAATTTACTCCACTTGCCCACCTCCTCTTGCTCACATTTTGGAAAAGTGTCCGAAAAAGCTAAAAAGACATCATTTTTTTTCACAAATCTGCACTTGCGTCACAATTTGCCACTTTTTTATGCCAGAAAATTCTGTAGAAGCCTAATAAATGTCTATGATCGTTAGATACAATCCAGTGTTGGGTTGCACTCTGTGAGGTGCAAAGTGGAATGCAGAAAGTTTCTTTGCTAAACTCTGTTAGAGGGTAGTTACCCAGAAAGAGCTGGATTCCTGGTATGTGACAGTTTTCCCAGAAACCCCACAAGATATTGCCTGTCCTACAATACTCCACACACACAATCAAACTATTTTCCATTCTTTCATTTTTGTTTCTTAATCCCTGCCTTCCCAGAGCCATAACTTTTTTATTTTCCCTTTTTTTTTTTCACATAGCCATATCAGTTTTTTGAAGGACAAGTTGCACTTTCATTTAACATTGCATATGATGTAGTGGGAAGCTGTATGATTCCAAATGGAATGGAATTAAAAGATAAAATTCTGCCACAGTTTATGTTTCATTGTTACAGTGTTCCCTATGTGGTAAAATTGCCTTCCCTCTATGACCATGTATACACAATATAGTGACCTGGAGCAGGGGATACTTTGACATTTGTACATTTGCCTATTTCTACTATGCCTATTTCCACTATGGAAAGGTTAACTTGCACTGTTTAATACTGTGTAACTGCATTTTATATGTTAATATATCCTGTTTATTATCACTGTATTTGCAAGGCTCTGTGGAAAGGGTTAATAAATACTGAGAGACTGTTAGGACTTTGAATAAGAAGCTGGTAATTTTCCACAGCTGCCATAGAGTTTAAAGAAGACCATGTTATGGAGGGGGGGGGGGGGACAGACATTGTTTACCACCAAACCCAGAAAGGCTGACCGCGTAACTGTCTGGTTTAGCTATATTGTTATGTCTGGAAACTTGTTTTTGTCTGGAAAAACTGCTGTGTCATTGCCATCTATGAGAGATGGAAAGTGTTACAGTGTATCCGTTTGTGCTGAGCTTCTCCACTCCACCCCTCCCACTAGAATGTTCTAGTCTACCTAAAACTGTATAAGGAGAGCAGTCAGAGCCCCTAGTGTTAGGGACCAGTGCTTGGAGGGGAAAACTCATGCCAGCCTGCATGAGTGACCAGAGGAAGACGCTGAGCCACAGACCATGGGTCACCAGCCCTGTGATAACGGAGCCACCTGTACTACTGAGCTACATACCTTGAGCCTTTGACCAGGGTTCCAAGTGTCGGCTAGCTTAGGCCTTTCCTCAGCATCAAACCCTTCTGCCAGGGAGTAGACTGAAGAAGCCAGCCCTATGCCTCGTCCGTATTGTTTTGCACCTGAATTCCTCCAGTAAAGAAGGACACTGGTTTACTGCAGACCCTGACTCTCTAGACTTATTTTCCTTTGGGGTGCACAATGCCTTACCATCCCTTTTGGAGAGCAGCAACACATGGTGACATCTCGGCAGTGTCCGAGGGACCCAGCGTAGCATTGGGGCCACCCTAAACCCAGCCACTGCAACAGAGAGTTGTCAATAACTGATAGGACTGTCTCCTAAATGGGCCTGGTCATTGAATACCACCATTATCCACTGGCTCCTTACACCTGCTCTCTTGCCTCGCCAACCATCCACCAGCAAACTTCTGAGTACAAATGTTCCAGTCTCCCTGCTTGCTGTTTGTCTCCACAGTTTTCAACAGTGATATGTATTCTGTGAAGGCGCTGTATTATATTGATCAAAAAACAAACAAATAAACAAATGAAAATACTAACACTGACAGATTGCAGTACTGCACAAAGCTCAGAGATCAAAAAAAATGTTAAGTTTTTGTTTTGCAACATAGTCCTAGTAGTCAGAATTGTGAATACTGCTCTAAACTATAGCAACTAATGCATTGTGCTTACAAAACTGCTCAACTTTCATGTAGTGTTTATACGTACGTATATATAAACTGTGAAGTGTTACTTCAGGTAGACCTACATTATAACACCATCTGTTTCTGTGTAGATGTAACTCTTTCTACACAGTTCTTTATCTCTGTTGTATCTCATCTGTGTAATATGGTAATTCTAAGTAACATACATATATAGAAATAAATATTAAAAATTATTAGTTTTGTTTTTATTTCTACACTTTCAAGTATGCCTATTGATATTCATTAATTTACATCTTCAGTAGTAACTTTATATATGTACCTTAGGTTGTAATATATCTCAAGAGAAAACATAAGATACTTTCCAGCAGCCTTTTAAAGAGATTTCTGGAAGTAAAATATATATGACCAATCCTCAGAAGAGGTCATCAATATCTGGTTAGTGATGGCCAGCTCCTGGCTCCAATTAGCTGTTTGAAAGGTCACTTGTAAGGAAATACTATGGTCACCATTGAGAACCACAACAAGCAAATTCAAAAGCTGTTAACAATCTTCCTTAATAAATCCGGAAGGTAGAAAGCTAAGGCTACCGCTGGGTTCTTCACCAGAGCCTGCCACAAGGTTGGATGGACTTGGCTGCTAAATACTGAGGTTACATCTGCAGAGTAAGGTAGCAGAAAACTGCTGCAAGTTCACTAGACCTACCAGAAAATCCCCGGGTGTAAACAAATTGCAGAAGAAATGTAAATGTAAATCCAGAAACTCGCCATGGTCAGAATACCAAGAGGATCAGTAAATGCCAAATCAGCAGATAAGAGTTTAATCCAGAAACTAGCCATGGCCAGTACGCAAAGAGAAAATTAGCAGGTATAGAGCTGAGATACAAAGCACAGAGGTGCAAACTGAGCCAGAACACAAAAATAATCATTAGCCACTGGCAATGACTGAATAGCTGACTTAAATCCTGACCTAGCTCTGGTATTGGATGCTGAGCCAGGAAGTTGAGTCAGGAACCAGCCAGAGCTTGACAGGTCAGCATGGCAACCCTCCCAGCACAGCCATGCACAGAATTGTGGCTGGGTAAAGTCCTGACACCTCTGTGCTCCTGTGAGTACTGCAACCCTCTATCAAGGCCAGTTCATTGGTCAGATGGCCTGTGTGAAGCTCAGTCCCATTCAAGTAAATGGGTCTTAGCTGGAATACCAAGCACAAGGAATGAATAGCACTGTGCTTAGCTTGCTGTTAGTGTAGTACCCCAGACTAGGGGTACTCCAAATTGTTTGTTGTTATGCACTGTATTTCACTGTTTGTTTCCTGGCTATCAATACTAGCAAGGAAGATATGACAAAGGTTAGTAGGAACTTAAGTTAGTAGATTAACCACCCTGTTCCTCCCCTCTTGGGAGGAGTGGGCTGGTCCTGCTTCTTGCCAAAATGGGGAGTTCCTGTGTAGCTACAGTGTAGAGAGGACTCAGCTTCCATGCGCCTACTCCTGTTATAGATTACTCATTAGAGAACCATTATCAAATCACCTCAAATCAAGCCTTGAGAGGATAAGATACAGCAGAGTGACCTGCAATATCCAGCTTCTACATACAGGTCACTACTCTGAAGTGAGTGAAAATGGGCCAAAGACACCCTCATCACCAAACTACCACTAGACCAGTATCATCTAAGTGCTGAATCAACACCCACCAAGCTGTCTCCATATCCTTGCTGGTGCTGCACTAAAGCCTACTACTGCTACTACTGTTTGTATTCTCAAGTTCTATATTGCACGTAGTAAAAGGACTTTGTTACGTTCAATTCTTATTCTTCCGTGCTACAACTTTTACTGCAAGGGACCTCAGGGGGCACTGGCCTGAGGTAGGACACTGTGACACAACTACACAATATCAGGGCCACTACCACCCCCATCTTCTTCACAGGCTCACATGGGGGCTCTCTGCATGAAAATCTCCCGGACTGCTATGGCCAGTGATGGTGCCGGAAGCCCCCAAATCAGATATTATTGACCTAGCCTGAGAATAGGTAATCAATATGTTACTCTTAGAAAACCTCTTTGGTTTGAGGAAAAGTTTCGAGAAAAGTTAGAGAAAAGTGGGGGAGGAGAGGATGTGAGGAGGGGGGTGCAGCTTCAGTTTCTTGTTCAGTGCTCCCTATTCTGAATCTTTGAATTAATTTACAACTGAGTGTTACCATTCCCCTGGTCAAAAGATGGTGTTTCTACATAGTCTGTGACACTCCAATCAGTGCTTTCCAGTTTCGGGAGGAGTAGCAGAGAAACCACACAATACAGAGTTCTAAGATTAAATGCTCCAGAATTTTTATTTACTAAAAGTATTTACTGAAAAAGAGGCATGTCAGGAAGTATTACTGCAGTATTCATGCTGACTTGTAAGAGGCTCAGAAATGTGTGTGGCTTATAATCATTACGTGGCACCCCACTAAAAGATAGCACAGTTGCAGCAGCATGGGGGGACCGGGACCAGAGGATTGCAGTGGTGGTGGCTTTAGCTGCAAGGGGCATTCTTCACACCGATGCTCTGTAGAGCCAGGGCACCGTTTTTTCCTTTGGGCAAACTGTGATGTTAGGGCTCCTGCCTGGTGGTAGTTTCGGTGCCCTTGGTGTTATGGGTTTGGTGTTGGTGCAAGGCAGGAGATGTAGCTGCAGTTGCCGTTTTGGTGCCTCTTTTAGCGGAATCTAAGGCTGACAATAATGTTCTTGCAAACTTGTCTGTAATTCCCATTTGAGGGGTACAGGAATAAGATATGGCTGGCAAGACTGTGTCTTAATATGAAGGATGTTTTAGTGATGTTCTTCTCACTGCAGTAAAGTCTCTATCAGCCTCGAAAAACCTTACCGACTGACTCCAAAGCTAGGCCGTGCAGATTCTGGGCCTTCTAGTTCTTTGCTATCTCTTTTTGAAGTGCTTTTGGATTGCAATTTTATCTCTTGTTGAGAAATTATGATTCTCTGATAAACCTGGTTTAGTTTTCTGGGGAGTGAGCACTTGAAGCTTCTCTCACTTCCTCAGCTAATACACTACTAAGTGAGTTAGGGGTGGAACTAAGTCCCTCCTAGATTCCTGCAGGAGTAAAGTCATTAAACCCTGACAGAACCATACCAGACTATACTGGGTTGTACAATGCATTAAATGACATGACAACTGAAGAGTCTGTATATACAGTTTTCAATGTAACCACATGGGTGGTTGCCAACGGTAACAGGACTGTATCTGTACTCCCCAGAGGTTGTCACAGGACAGAGTCTTTCAATAACTAAGTATATTCACAGCAGGCGTGACAGCTCGTGGCTGAACACAGTTTCTTGTCAGAGGCCACAATGCAGGTCACATTACACGTTAGCAGGACCACCATGCACACTCCTCAGTCCACACATAGTGGGAGGTTGCTTGGCTTATAATGCTGGCTGGGTCACAGTCTCTGATCACCAATCAAACCCAGGGTATATGGCTTGAGCCTACACATGCTACAGTCTCTAGATTGGAAGTGGTCCAGAAGCACTTAATATAACCAGGGCGAGCTGAACTTCCAACACGAGTTCTAACTGCAACAGGGACAATCACCAACACCAATCCAGAACAGGTCCATAGCATAGGCAGCAGTCCGTAACCACCCCATCAGATCTCAGGGCTACTACTTCCAACTTCAAACATGGACCTCTTCACGGCAGGAGCGTCTTGACTTAGCAGCACTCTGGAATACACTTTCTAAATGACTGGTCAGAACCTCTGAACTCCTCCTATTTATAACCTGGTCCCACCTAGAATGCAAGCCACGTGGTATAACACTACTTATTCTGAACATGTAACCCCTAACTGTAATCAACCTGCATGACCACCACTGCACAGCTTTATTATTCTACAGTTGACCCTATGCAATGTGATCCAGCAGGAGGATGAGCCTGCAGAGTACCACTAATTGCTGAGCCATGCCTGTACATGCTATTTGTGTCATGGCAAATAGTGTAATCCATACGAAGATCCTGCTGCTGGACTACATTGTGTAAGGGTAGCTTAAAGCCTCAGAACACATTAACTCAGCAATTTGCTTATAAAGTGACGATTCGGCACATATATTCCAGCACTAGATAACATTGCATGACATATCACAATATACATAATATAACATCGCAGAACATAACATAAAAAGCAGAGCACAGTTCAAGGGTACAGTGAGCAGAAAGGGAGTATTCAAGTACTCTGAGCCAGGGGCGGATTAAGTGCCTAATATGGCTCGGGGCTGTCTACCCAACTCGGGCCTCTCCCTCCATTTTAGTTAAATTTTTTTCTGTATGAAGAGGCTGCGGTGCTTGGTAAGTGCCACAGTTTCTTTCTAGGCCATATGACATCACATTCATCGTTCACATGGCCTAGGTATAGATCGATCCCATCTGAGTGATTGGGGCTGAGCTGCAATACCTAGTACAGTGCTATGAAATGGACAGTGCTGTGCTTGGTAAGGAGTAGAGATAAGCGAATTTTTAAAGAATTCGATTCGGCCGGTTCGATTAATTTTTGGAAAAAATTTGTCTTGATCCGAATTTATTAGCGGTGAATCGCGTTAATTAATGGCTATTTCCTGGCTTCAGAGAGCCTTTATAGTGGTGTAGAATACTGTGCCTTGCAGTAACACGCATAGGGAGTCTGCTGTGGTAGTGAAATAATACTGTGAGTTCGTGTGACATGCAGATGACAGGCGTCGCTCTTCGAATCACTGCACACTTCACTTATTTAGGCAGTCACTTGGCCAAAACTGACGAAATAACTCAAGTATGAACTCAACCTTACAGGTTGATATTAGCGTCAAGAAAAAGTGCACTCCTTTTACACCGTCATCATCTGATTCCACATAGATGTCTACAGAGCGTGTTCTATTAAACGCTTATACAAGTAGAGCCCCCCGACAGAGTGGAGAAGGTGTCAGAAGTAAGTTTGTGTTGACGTCACTGATTATTTTGCCCTTCCTCTGATCTGTCAGAACAATAAACCCCAAAAAACGAATCCTGTCTGTTAAGCATCCGCCTTTACTCGGTCAGCAATCCATCAGTATTACTAATGCCCAAAAAAACAGGAGTGGATCCAAAACAGAGATGACACGTGAATAGAATATTTGCATGTCTTCTGTTTTTTGTACCCATTCCTGCTTTTGGATACTAAATCACAAGCCAATTCTGATAGGACCATACAGGCCTTACAGCTGCTACACAGACAGGATCCGTTGTACGTCTCATTTTTCCTTCCTGCTGACAGATCAGAAGAAGGGTCAAATAAATGATGATGTCAGCCAGGCCGAAGGGCAAAATAGTAGCCCAGTCATGAAGTGGGGAGGGTAGGAACTGCATAAGAAGTCCACAGAGTGGCCCTATGACATAGTGGTGAGGTGGAAGCAGCATGAGGAGACCGCAGAGTGGCCCAATGACAGAGTCTAGAAGTGGAAGCAGCATCAGGAGGAGGCTACAGAGTGGCACAATGAAAGTGTGGAGGTGGCAGAATCAGCTTCAGGAGGCCACAGAGAGACACAATGACAGAGTATGGAGGTGGTGTCAGAAGCAGCATCAGGAGGAGGCCATAGGGTGGCACAATGACAGCGTGGAGGTGGCGGCAGCATGAGGAGGCCACAGAGTGGCACAATGACAAAGTTTGGGTGTAGCGGCAGCAGCATCAGGAAGAGGCCAGAGGGTGATACAATGACAGTGTGGAGGTGGCAGCAGCATCAGGAGGCTACAGAGTGGCACAATAACAGAGCGTGGAGGTGGCGGCAGCAACATCAGGAGGAGGCCACACTGTGCCACAATGACAGTTTGGAGGTGGCAGCAGCAGCATGAGGAGACCACAGAGTGGCACAATGACAGAGCGTGGAATTGATGGCAGCAGCATCAGGAGGAGACCAGAGGTTGGCACAATGACACTGTTGAGGTGGCAGCAGCAGCATCAGGAGGCCACAGAGTGGCAAGGTGACATAGTGTTGAGGTAGCAGCAGCATCAGGAGACCACAGAGTGGCCTGGTGACATAGTGTGTAGGTGGCAGCAGCATCAGGAGACGACAAAGTGGCAAGGTGGCATAGTGTGGAGGTGGAAGCAGCATCAGGAGACAACAGAGTAGCAAGGAGACATAGTGTGGAGGTGGCAGCATCAGGAGACCACAGAGTGACCCGGTGACAGAGTGGGGAGGGAGGTGGGTGGCAATCTTTTGTTGGGTGGTCTCTTTTGTCAAAGTGTTGGTGTGGCACCATGGATGATCTAGTCTGATGCAGCAGGCATTGGTGGGTGGAAATCCTAGCTGATCCACGCCTTATTCATCATGACAAAGGTCAGTTTCTTCACACTTTGGGTGGACAGGCGAGTTCTTCTTGTGGTAACTATGGCTCCCGCCGCACTAAACACCCGCTCTGATGCCACACTACTGGCCAGGCAGGACAGCATTTTCAGGGCAAACTCTGCTAGTTGCAGCCACAAATCCAGTTTGGCTGCCCAGTATTCCAGCAGATCTTCAATGTGGGGTGGCAAGGTACTGTCTAAGAATATCACCACTGAGGTGAGGTGGTGGACCCTTGATGCCTGAAACCGGGATTGTGCCACTGGGTGATGCAGCAGGCTGGACCACCACATCGAAGCCACGGTTCTCCCAGGCCACTTTATGGTGAAGCTGCATATGTTGACGGAGGGTCGTGGTGCTAACATTGGCACGCTGGCCACGCTTCACCAACACAGACAAAAATTGATCCACAAGTCCGTGACAGTACCCCCACTTCAAAGGGTGACCTCCGGGCACCCAGGACCCACCTTATCCGGGTGAGACCTGTGAAAAGCTTTCCCCAGACGACTGGCATTCACATCGGATGCTGGTACCCACATCCTCTCCTCTGGTCTATAACCCTTCCAGTGAACAAGATACTGAAGAGATCTATGGAGAACTCAAGAGTCAATTATCTTGGCGATCTGAAATTCCAAACTATCGTCCACCATGACAGGAGCGGTTGGCAAGGAAGATGGTTCCAAAGGTTCAACATATCTCTTCAACAAAGATTTATGAAACACATTATGAATCTTCAGAGCCTGTGGAAGTTCAAGACGAAAGGCTACTGGATTAATAATGGCAGTGATCTTATATGGACCAATTAACCTTGGGCACAACTTCCAAGAAGGTACCTTCAACTTAATGTTTCTTGCGGGCAGCCACTCTTAGGTACGGACCATTCATACGTTTCCTGCCAGCCATACGTTTATGCTTGTTGCCTATATTCCTAAGTTATTTTGAATTTTCCACCAAATAGATGACAATGATGACGAAAAACGTTCCTCCTCAGGAATACCAGAACCAGAAAATGTCCCTAACTGCGGGTGAATCTCATATGCCCCAAAAAACGTTAACTTATCAGTGGACTCCTGTCCAGGATTGTTTATGGCAAACTCTGTTTAAGACAAAAATGAAGACTGCTCCTCCAGGTTCTCAGAGACAAAACAATTCAAGTCTCCAGACTCTGATTAGTGCGTTCTGTCTGTGCGTTCGACTGAGGATGAAAAGCCAAAGAAAAGGACAGTTGTACCCCCAGTCTAGTACAGAACATCTTCCAGAATTTGGAAACAAACTGAGCCCCACGATCCGAGACCACATCAGAGGGAATGCCATGAAGTGAACAATGTTATCAACAAACACTTCTGTAACAGTTTTAGTATTAGGTAGGCCCAGCAATGCTATAAAGTGTGACATTTTACTAAAGCGATCAACTACCACCAGAATAACTGTCTTTCCTGAAAAATTAGGTAGATCAGTGATAAGATCCATGGATAAATGAGTCCATGGTCTGGACAGGATGGGCAACGGAAATAGATATCAGGAAGGCCGAGTATGTTTTTCTTTTTTCCACTTATACACTCCACAAAAGGCTTTAGAATTTATAACTGCACCGCTGAACTGCAAATACATTTTTCTTTTTTCCACTTATACACGACACAAAAGTGTCACCCTTCAGTGTCGGAGGGAAACCCACACCAAACGTCGGAGGGAAAGGGGTGAGGGGAAAAGGCCTGGAAACTAGGGAAAGGAGCAGGTCACCTCCTAGAGAAACCCTAATCAGAGTCCTGACTGACTGCAAGTATGAACTGACCACAGAGGTAGGTGAGTTCATACACAGGAACCTAACATCCTAACTCACCCTCTAGGACCCTGGTACTAATGTCAGGACAAGACACAACCTGTTCCTCCAAACGGTAGGACGAAAAGGCTTCTCCCTCAGGCCTAAATCCAAACGACAGGGAAAAGAGCAACACAAGGAAACCCAAACGTTAAACAAAAGAAGAAGAAGACACTTAACTTCAAATGGCTATGGAAGCACAGGAACTCCGCCGAGATCCAAAGACCAGCAATCCACAACGAGACTGAAGCTATTGGCATGGTGGGAGAAGCCACAATAAATAGGGAAGGTTAAATGACCACATAAGCAACACCTGAGGCAAGGGGTGTGGCCATTACCAGAAACAACATAGACACGAATTGATCCACAAGGAACCTGTCAGATCAAACCACCAGTGTTGCCAGTGTCACTAATCTCCTGGCACCTGTCATGGGAACGTCCGTGACAAAAAGGCTTTAGAACATATAACTGCACCTCTGAACGGCAAATATATTTTTCGTTTGCCACTAATAGATGACAAAAAGGGCTTTAGAACACATAACTGCACTGCTGAACGGCAAATAATTTTTTTTGTGTCACTAATACACGCCAAAGAGGGCCATAATTTTCGCACTTCACCACACAACGGTTAATAAGCCCTTTTTTTTACCACTAATACAGGACAAAAATGCTTTACATATAAATGCACGGCATAAGGGCAAATAAGATGTAGAAATATTTCCTTGTGATAAACCCTATTAGTTGCTGTATCAAACAGCACTTGAACCCCAATAACAAGAACGGTTTGCTGGAATCCAGAGCTGTAAAATGGCAATTTGGATCCCCAGTCAGTGCAGCAAGGTGTAATAGGATTGTTCCTATTACCCAGGCTGTAACCTCCCTACTAAACCCTGCTCTACATAAATGCTGTGGAATGATTCCTCTCTATCCTTTCCCTACACCTTGAAAAATCTTTCCCTGAACTTGCAAATGTTTTTTTTAGCACAATGAAGTCTTTACTAGCACTGTCCCTAATGCCTGCTAACAGCTTTTCCTGCACTAAGTACACTGGAAAATGTCCGAATCCAAGATGGCTGAGGCTATTTATAGGGCTGTGATATCACAGGGCTGGCTGGCTGATAATTGGCTGCATGCATGGCATTGTGGGTGATCCCTCGTTCCCAGAGTTCCTTGCTCCATGTCTAACTTGTGCAGCAGCCATTTCAGAAAAAAAAATGCGATTTGTTACCACGAAGCGTGAGGAAATTCGAATTCAGTGCGAATCAAATTTTTCCTGAAATTTGGATCGAATTCCACTTCGTCAACTTCGATTCGCTCATCTCTAGTAAGGAGCAAAGAGGCTGCAGCACTCACTGGGACATCACGGTCTCCTCAAACTCCTGATCGGCGGGCGTGCCAGGATTGAGTACAGATGTCATAAATGTTATCTGCAGTCCTATGTAAAACCCCACATAACACAGTGAACTATTGTCTTATGTGGGTGTTACATAGGACTGCATGGAACATCTTCTACATTATCTGCACACTGAAAGTTAGCACTGTTATCTGGGCTGTTACATAGGTATGCAGGCGACAAATTAAAATTTTAGTTGCCAAATTTAAAATACATATGATTATGATAAAAAAGACTTGGAGGAGAAGATGAGATGCAGGTCATAGTAGTGAGCCAGCTCTACATATAGGAGAATACAGCACCACATACCTCTAACATCTAGTGACATCTCCTGTCATGTAGACCTTCTCTTTCCTCTTCTCCTCCATTTGACCCAGACCGCCATGACAAATTCCTTCAGCCGCATCTCGTCTCTACAGAGTTTGTTACACAGACACGTTAGATTTCTCATAATTGGGGTCATTTATCAAACTGGTGTAAAGTAGAACTGGCTTAGTTGCCCATAGCAATCAATCTGAAAAGGAGCTGTGAAAAATGAAAGGTGGAATCTGTTGCTGTGGGCTACTAAGCCAGTTCTACTTTACACCATGTATGACATGTGAGAGTAAAGCTGGATCGCACATCCTCAATACTATGCTTTTGATATAACGACTGTCCTTCAGCATAATTACATGGCATCTCAGTTCAATTTGTAATATATTCTATGCTGTGCACAAATGAGGCATTGGTATACAGTTTGATCAAAAAGCATAGGCCCACTTACCGTGACAGCACTCCTCCCCATTTGGACCAGGTGTTTTTAATTGCCAGGAGTCAGTAAAGGGTCTATAAATTCCTACTATCTCTCATTTGGATTTCCAGAGAGACATGACTGGGTGAACTTTTTGCACCCGTTCACATGGTGCAGCAAAGTGCGGCGGCCTTTGCTGCCTTGGTCCTGTGCTGGTGGATTGGTGGGGCCCAGAGTCAGGGTGGCTTTTCTGCACAGTGGGGGCCCTGTGTGGCTACTGGGTCCCTGCTGGTGTGGTGCCGGGGCACCGATGGTCACCGCGCAGTGCTGCGCCAAAGTTAGAGTAGATCCCCACTTGAAGAGGCAACCTTGTCGCTGTAAGTGGGCCTATGCTCTTTGATCAAATTGTATACCAATGCCTCATTTATGCACAGCATAGAATATATTACAGATTGGGCTGAGGCGCCATGTAATTATTCTGAAGGACAGGCATTATATCAAAAGCATAGTACTGAGGATGTGCGACCCAGCTTCACTCTCACATGCCATACATCTACTTTACACCAGTTTGATAAATTATCCCAAAGGTCCCTATAGTGTCTACAGCAGTTATAATGTCCCCTAGAGTGCCCCCAGTAATAATAACATCTTATATTGTGCCCCAGGTAATAATAGCTGTATAGTGTCCCCAAAAATAATGTCCCCTAATAGCAACCCCCCACACTGCCCCTATACAGTAATTTCCCCCACGCTGCCCCCACATAATAATTTCCCCCACAATGTCCCCACATGATAATATCCCCCTTACTGCCCCATATAATACTTTCCCCCACACTGCCCCCATATAGTAATTTCCCACACACTGCCCCCATATAGTAATTTCCCCCACACTGCCCCATACAGTAATTTCCCCCACTCTACCCCCATATAGTAATTCCCCCCACACTGCCCCATACAGTAATTTCCCCAACTCTACCCCCATATAGTAATCTCCCTCACACTGCCCCCATATAATAATTTCCCCACACTGCCCCCATATAGTCATTTCCCCCACGCTGCCCCCACATAGTAATTTGCCCGCACACTGCCCCAAGGTCCTCCTCTGCCCCCCAAAGTTGGCACACACAGAAAAAAAAAAAGCAACAACTAAAAGCTAATACTTACCTGTGTCCGGGATGGCGAGGCAGGCCGCAGGCGCACAATCCTCATTGACCTGCATCCCGGCGCATGCGTCATCACACACGCCTGCGCCAGGATTATACTACCACATAGGCGTTAGGCCTACTAGGCCTGAAGCCTATGGCATTGATCGGCAGCAGGGCAGGGAACTATGCGCTCCCGTCTCAGTATGTGGGCGTTCGAGTGCCGACCCGAATGCGCCAACGTTAATCCACCACTGCTCTGAGGCACCCCCTTACAAACTTCTATGAACGTGAGATTGGTAGAAATTAGTGAATCAATTCATAATAATCAATTTTTCTTGTCAAGCAGAGTTCTGCCCTTGCGACTAGGGGTCCCTGAAGCTGATTGACAGGGACAGACATTTTTCCTGACCCTAACAATCTCTGCTCCAAGTACTGGCGCAAGCACAGAAGCTCTGCTTCCACTACTGGAGCAGCAACTGCTCATGCGCTGTTACAGTTTCAGTTAGCGGCACATGATCAGTCACTCCTCCAGTAGCAGAAGCAGAGTCTCTGCACTTGCACCACTACTCGGAGCAGCGGTATAGGTGCAAGATAGTTAGCGCCGGGCAAGATGTCCATCCCTGTCAATCAAGTAGCATGGGGGGGCATCCTATGTCTCGTGGACACCCCATTGCAGGTTCAGAACGAGACAAATCGATTCGCTCATGTCTAGTAGAGATACTTCAGCATTTGCTATTAGGGAGCTCCATCTGGTTAGGTTGGCCAGTGCAAATGAGCTCATTTCTCCACCGCTGTGTTTCTGTTAGACATCAGCATCTACTAATGTCTTGCAGCTCGAGACCACAGCTATGTGCAAGACTTCCGACTGGAATTAATATGTTCTAATAACTGGAGCAGCATCACCACCGCGGTGAAGTGGCTACGCTAATGTGCTAGCTCATCTCAGGATCTATTAAAGCAAAATGTATTTTAGACGCTGGATAATTTTATGAGCATTACTTAATTTTTATTCACAATGCCCCATCCATATCAAACACTGATTATCCTACTAATGCCATTTTCTGCTGTGCACGGTGTTAATGGACGCAACTCCCTCACACACTGTAGCACATTTCGAGAGATGTCAGCTTATTACATCATTACATCACGAGACCCTGATGAAGTCTCTCGTATTATTAGAATGTGCCTGGCCAACATAAAAAATGTTTACCGCAGACCATTTTCCGCAGTAATGATAATCCACAGCGATAATTTAGGTAAACTCAATGCACGCACAGCACACTATCTACAACTATAAAGCATCTGATCTGTTTGAGTAAGTAGAAAGCAAAATATAATGCTAAAATACTGTATCCTAAGCGTCCTTACTGCAGAATGAATGGACATGGCGAAGCAGGACCTATAAAAATAAGCATCCATCATGACTATAAAAAGGAAACGTAAATGGCAGGTAATGGCGGTGAAGAAATTCAATTTTGTAAATTAACTTTTTGTGACTTATGTATTGTTATTATGTGAATTAGGCCTCATATTTCCATGCTGTCATATTAACTACAACTTACCAGACCAATTTTTCAGTCATAGGAATGGGCCTATCTAACTGCAAAGAACTAATTTATTTCTGAGCCAAACTACCTTGTATTATTTTTCATGGGACACCTTTGACCTTTCTTTTGTGCCATTAGATGACAAATATATTGTTAAATATATGTGTATGCATATATATATACAGTAGATAGATAGATAGATAGATAGATAGATAGATAGATAGATACAATATATAGATATATCATTTTGTTTTTGTGAAATTCTGATGACAAATTATTTATATGTATATATATATATATATATATATATATATTATATTAATTATATAAAGCTGAGTGTATGTATGTGTGTGTGTGTATGTATGTCTGCTAAAGGAAGCCGCATTGTCGCATTTTCAATCACGAAATTTGTCCGAGAAGGTTTTAGACCGGGTCTCAGCTCTCTAGCACGTACCATGCATTAGCCAATAGAAGCCTGGTCTCATGACCCTTATCAGCCAATAGAAGCTCGCATGCCCTTAGTCTATACATACACACAGTTTTACACCAGGTTTCCATAACAACCCAGCCATTTTTCTTTACTGCTGTAGGTCAGCTTTAAAGAAAATCTGTCACCAGGATAATCGCTATTAAAGTAAAGCCATAGCTTAATAGCACTTAGTACCTTACTTCCAGATGTGCCTTTGTTCCAGCAATAGATGTTTTTTATCCTCTGAAATACCAGTTTCTTTGGTATGCAAATGAGCCAGTAAGGTGCCCAAAGGGGCGTCACTCTTGCAGGAAGGAGGCCAGGCATGCCTCCCGCCACAATGTGTTCACCAGCCCCTTTTACATAACATTCAAGCCATAACTCTGCCCCCCTTTTCCTTGCTCCCAGCATGAGGGTGGGCTTGGGCATTAGCAGGAGGCGTGTCTAGGCTCCTTCCTGCAAGAGTGACGCCCCTCTGGGCACCTTACTGGCTCATTTGCATACCAAATAAACTGTATTTTTTGAAAATAGAAAACATCTATTGCTGAAATAAAGGCACACATAAAAATAAGGTTCTAAGTGCTATTAGGCTATGGCTTCAATTCAATAGCGATTATCCTGGTGACAGATTTCCTTTAAAGGGGCAGGGTGCTGTGGATTACAATGTTAAGGGAGCCGAGTGCTATGGAGGTCACAGTTCAGGGGGCAGGTAGGGTGACCATTCAGACTACCCTTAAATGAACAACTTAAAAACCCCGGCCCCAGGTCCAGCTAAGACACGGCCCTGACCCGGTTAGGCCATGCCCTTCCAACTCCGCAGCCGACAGGGAATGAAAAAATGAAGGTAAAATCAACTTCTGTCAGCTGCAGGGGTGGGAGGGTAACTTTCTCCCTGCAGCTCACGCTTAGACAGCACAGTTCTCCTGTCCGCGAGTGAGCTGTTCAAAAGGACATCCCTGTGTCCGTCCAGGGAGTCTAAAAGCTGGGCTGTCCTGCCTAAAACCGGACCTCTGGCCATCCTAGGGGCAGGCTGCTGTGGAGGTCAATTAAGGGGACGGTCCACTATGGAGGTCAATTTTAAGGGGCAGATTGCTGTAGAGGCCACTGTTAAGGGGACAGAGTGTTGTGGAAATCACTGTTAAGGAGACTGTGAAAGTGACTAATAAAGGGGCGGTCACTGTGGAGGTCACTGTTAAAGGGGCAGGTCGCTGTGGAGGTCACTGTTAAGGGGACAGGATGCTATGGAGGTCAGTGTTTAAGGGGCAGGGAATGGTGGAGGTCACAGTAAAGGGAACGGTCCGCAATGGAGGTCAGTGTTAAGGGGCGGGGTGCTGTAAAGGTCACATTTTAAGGGAACAGAGCTCTGTGGAGTTCTCTGTTAAGGGGGCGGGCCACTGTGGAGGTCACTGTCAAGGCGCGGGGTGTTATGGAAATCACTGTTAAGGAGACAGGATGCTATGGAGGTCAGTGTTAAAGGGGCAGGGAACGGTGGAGGTCACAGTAAAGGGGACAGTCCACTATGGAGATCAGTGTTAAGGGGCGGGGTGCTGTAGAGGTCACTGTTAAGGGGGTGGGGTGTTGTGGAGGTCACATTTTAAGGGAACAGAGGTCTGTGGAGGTCTCTGTTAAGGGGGCGGGCCCCTGTGGAGGTCACTGTCAAGGGGGTGGGGTGCTGTGGAACTCACTTAAAGGGGCAGGCTGCTGTGAAGGTCAAAGTTAAGGGGGTGGGCTGCTGTGGATGTCCCATTTTAAGGAGATGCGGCACTGTGCGGGGGGTTAGTTTTAAGAGGTGGGGGCTGTCACTGTTAAGGGGGCGGGATACTGTAGATGTCACTTTTATAGTGGATACTGTCAATATCTTTTAACGACACACACAAAAATTAAATTAAATTGATGAAATATACCCGTGTGAAGCCAAGTTCTCCAGCTAGTATATATATATATATATATATATATATATTATAAGAGAGCGCAAGGTTCCGTCATCGACGGAAGGTACGTGTCACCGAGGTTCATAGCCTCGGTGAGGTAAGAGCTATTTTGTCTATGTCATCAGCAGGTGGTGCTACTGACACAATTGCTAAATAGCATGGCTGCAAAGCCGATCCGGGCCAGCTCTTACCAGGAGCAGCTAAAGTGTAGGGTGGGTGGTTGCTCCCCACGATCCAGTCCTGGTTTTGGGCTGGGTTTAAAAACACAGCCAGCACGAGCAGCTGGGAGAGATTGTCCTAGGGCTGCTGGTAATGCTGTGGAATTCTCAGGGCTGGAAGCAAGAGCTTGCAAAGAGGCGTGCAGTCTGCCTGGAAGCCTGAGGTTGGACTTTCCTGCGGCTGGGCTGACAGCCGGGTGCGAACACGCACCTAAACCTCACAGGGGATTTGATCCCGTCTTGAACTTTTGTTTTGCCTCACGTTTTTGCCATTTGTGTGAAGTAACACTAAGTGACTGTTTTGAGTTTTGTTTGTGCAAGTGTGAAATAAAACACTGTGTGCTGCACTACCTGGACTTCCTTTGCCTCTATACTGCACCCGCACCGCTGTCTACCAGAGCAACTCCCCACAAGATATATATATATAAATTGTGAAGATTAAAAAATGTATATTTCCCTTTCTTTCCTTTCTTATCAATTTCAAGACAAAACATTTAAAAAATTTTAGAAGGTAAAAAGTAAAAAAATCTGCATCCTGAGAACGAGGGTGCGTCTCCCCTATATGAGATCGTCAGAGACAGCCTTGTACAACGCTCACCTTTCACTGAAATTACCATAGAGAATGAATAAAGCGGAGAATGAATGTGGTCTAAACAACGATCTGCTGCTCAGAAGCTATGATTCTGTTTAAGGATGAGGGATCGCTATAGCTATCCCTCGTCCTTATACAGTGAAGGAGATCGCACATTTAGGGTACTTTTACACTTGCGGCAGGACAGATCCGGCAGGCTATTAAGCCTGCCCGATCCGTCCTGCCGCAAGTGCCCGTGCACTGCCGTGCTGCCGCTCCGTCCCTATTGACTATAATGGGGCGGGGGGCGGAGCTACGGCGCAGCACGGCAGTGCGCGGCAAAGATCGCCGGACTGAAAAGTCGGAAATGCAGGACTTTTAGTCCGGCGATCTCCTGCCTTGCACTGCCGTGCTGCACAGTAGCTCCGCCCCCGGCCCCATTATAGTCAATGGGGACGGAGCGGCAGCACGGCAGTGCACGGGCACTTGCGGCAGGACGGATCCGGCAGGCTGAATAAATAAAAAAATACACATCATGGGTGTCACAATGTGCAAAAATGCCCATACTATAAAAATGTTAAAAAATATTCCCCATACGGTAAACATAAAAACGGAAAAAGCGTCCAAATGACCGTTTCGCCATTTTTTGACGCTTCATTTCCTCAAAAAAAATTAAATAAAAGGTGATCAAAAAGTCCTACACACCCCAGAATGGTATCAATAAAAAGATCAGATTACGACGCAACAAATGCGCCCCCACACAGCTCCGTACACATAACTACAAAAAAGTTATAGGGGTCAAAATATGGCGACAAAAAGGTAAAACAGATTTTTTCCCTATTTGAATTATTTTTCTTTTCTTTTCAAGGCAAGAAAACCTATACATATAGGGTATCGCTGGATTCGTACTGACCTGTAGAATAAAACTAACTGGTCAGTTTTATCGCACATCGAACGTCGGAATTTAAAAACCCGCAAAACTGTGATGGAATTGCTTTTTTTTTTTGCAATTTCACCCCATTTGGAATTTTCTTCCCGCTTCTCACTACATCATATGCAATATTAAATGGTGGCGTTGGAAATTACAACTTGTCCTGAAAAAACAAGCCCTCATATGGCCATGTGAACCGATAAATAAAAAAGTTATGGCTCTGGGAAGGCCGGGAGCGCAAAACAAAAACGCAAAAATAAAAAAAAACTCTGGTCCTTAAGGGGTTAAATAAAAAAGATTGTTCACAGAGGTGACGGGTGTTCCTTCTAGACGCAGATATATCAAATTTACATTATTAGTTAGTTGTTTTTTTTTAAGCTTAACAATCTTCATAAGCACGGGGTCAGTACAGTTATTAGTCCTCAGCTATGATATTATTTCAGATGTGACTGTAATGTTCAATAAATGGCTGGTCTTCTGAGGAAATGAGATGAGCATGCAGGGAAACATTAACTTAAACCTAGTAATGTGGATCTGACGGGAAATCACGCTGGAATTACTGGTGCCAGGGAAATATGTTTGTCATTATGAAATATTACATGCTGTATGGCACAAACATTCCTGGGTACATTTCTGTCCAGAAGATTATTCTGCCTTTTGAAAATGTTATGAAATTGCTGAAATTTTTAGCATGTCATAATTTTGCAAAAAGCTCTGAAAAAAATAATTTCTAAATCCCAGCAGAATATTACCCAGCAGGTAATATGAACTAGATAAAAAATATTATATACAGTTTATATCTATCTATCTATCTATCTATCTATCTATCCATCTATCTATAAATATATATATATATACTGTATATACTATTTATTTTCCTTTTCAAGTGAGACTGTGTCCATACATCGCACATTGTTAGGTCATAGTGCACTCCTACACCTACCACCACCTACTGTACCACATCCCATCCTGAAGCTACATGCTGAGAGTACTTGTGAGGCGCTGTACGCTGTGAGTACTTGTGAGGCGCTGTACGCTGTGAGGCGCCTGGAGAAGAAGACCAGCGAGCGGTGAGACATACCAGTGCTAGAACTAGGGCCATTATACTCACCGCTCACTGAAATTAATCCATTTGTCCTCCTCCTGGACCCCATAACCGCCACTTTCCTTGCTTCAATGGTAGCTATGCCCATGTTTGAAAATCTAAAGAGTTTCACTGTAGATTGCAGACAATTCTCTGTGTTTTATATCAGTGAATATCTTCCCACTAGCTAATTCCATTAATAGCAGGGTACAAGAACGTTTCCCCGTGTTTGTTATCTTACAACAGAACCTATCATTAGCTGCTATAACACTGAATAAATACTCTAGGAGGTTAATTTTACTCTAAGACCAGGCAGAAGGTTTGGATATTTCTATTAAGGATGTCTTTCTGGATTGTTGCTGCTTTTAGCTTCGCTTTGGATGATGTATGCTGTACACGCAGCGCACTATGAGTGGTATCTGGATTAATACTAAGTTATCATTTTAGGGGAGTTTGGAGAGGTCTGTAGCGGAAGATTGAAGACGCCTGCAAAGAAAGAAATCCCTGTGGCCATTAAAACTTTAAAAGGAGGTTACATGGACAGGCAGCGGCGAGATTTTCTGCGAGAAGCCAGTATCATGGGACAGTTTGATCATCCAAATATCATCCGGCTCGAAGGAGTCGTTACAAAAAGTAAGTTTTCCTTTCCTATTGTTGTGTTTGTTGGCATCAAACTTCACTTCTCAGGATGCGGCTTTGTTAAATTGGTCATCTATTACCAACAAACAGTTATCATAGCCAAGAAACCGTGTACAGAGATACAAAGTGCTGTGGACCTCTCAACCCCCATTACATACAGTATATTTACAGTATATTTCAGTTTTACTGTAGATAATCCCAGTCCCCTGCCTGTTCTCAAGTCATAGCCTCAGGAGTACAAACAACAGAGATCAAAAGGTGTTTCCCTGTAGACTCCCTACACCGGGAATCTGCTTTAGGGGTCTCTAATTATACATGTTGATATCCATCTTATAGGGAGTGCCAGATCCCCTGTATAGCCATTGGTATGGACAATGCTTGTGGAACCACTGTGCCATGTAACCAGTTTGGTGTAGGGCTAACCCTAAGCGCGTTTTTATGGCTCCTCCCCAGTATTCGCCCTTTAACCCCTGTGCAGGGATGTGGAGATCGCTATGAGTTAGTAACCAGACCTCTACCTCCGGGGATAGCCCCAGTGTAGTTGGCAGCTGACACACACAGGTCAGAGATACTAGTGCAGGCACCAGAGGAGCAGGCAGGGCATTAATTCAGAACCAGACAAAATACAGACAAGCGCTAAAACACTGGCAGAGAGTCAGACCTCAGGAACCCAGACATACAGATTTCAGGAATGTGAACATACCGACTACAGGAGCTAGGACAAATAGACTACAGAAACAGAACTTTAGGAGACAGTAGAGAGATAGCAGGTCCAGATGAAGAAACTAGACAAGACCGATCAGCAAAGAACTGGAATTTGGGAATTCAGAACTAGGACAGAATTCAGACAACACATGGAACAGACCTCACAGATTCCAGATAGAACGTGCAACGATCCAACTGAATCTGAGCAAAAGCTGAGATTGCATAGCCAGTGGCAGAACACAAAATTAGGACACATACCCGTATTTTTCGCTTTATAAGACGCACTTTTTTCCCTCCAAAGCGGAGGGGAAAAGTCAATGCGTCTTATGAACCTAAGGTTACCCAAATGTGTCAGCTGCAGCGGCTCAGGAGCTCTCACTAACAGCTCCTGAGCTTGCCATTAAAGTGTGGCCGGGTGGGAGTTAGCGCGGGTAGCAGAAGTTAGCCTTCAGTGAACCCGCAAGCCCGCGCATACATCGCCGCACTAAGCAGCACCTGACTGTTGGGTGGGTTGGCGGCTTTACTAAATGCTAAATGATGCCGGCAGCCCGCACTGTTCTGCATTAAACCTGGCGGCTTCACTGTATGCGCTGTACTGCCGCCAGCCCGCACCTCGTTTCCCTACCACAGCTGGAGGATCACATTCTCCTCTGCGCTGCGCCTGGCATTGCTGGTGTTCTTCCTGCTTCCCCCACCAGCAGAAGGATCATATTCTCCTCTGTGTCTGGCTACTGGTGTGCGTGTCCTGCTCCCCACCGCCCCTTCACCAGCAGGAGGATCACTTTCTGCGCTGCGCCTGGCATTGCTGTTGCGCTCGTCCTGCTTCCCACTTCCCCTTCCTGTAGCAGGAGGATCATATTCTCCTCTGCGCTGTGTCTGGCCATTAAGTGTCTGGTCATCTGGCCGATCCACCACTACGGTACCCTATTAAAAAATAAAATGTGTGCCAAATATGACTATAACCCCCCTCATCCATAGGATTGCACCCATGTACTGCAGTATATGGGTGGATTCCCATGGATGAGGGGGTTATAGTTATATTTAATACAGACACATGCCAATTACAGAACAGTCTCTGGACAGTATTAATATTAAATATGACTATAACCCCCCTCATCCATAGGAATCCACCCATATACTGCAGTACATGGGTGCACTTCTATGGATGAGGGGGGTTATAGTCACATAACAGTGCGTCATCCAAAGATCTCCCAAATATCCTCATAACAGTGTATCATCCGTAGATCCCTATAACAGTGTAAACTATTGTTATTTTATTAAATATTTTACCATTCCTTTTTACCATTCCGCATTTTTGCGGACCGCACATTGCCCGAACTCCATAGAAAATGCCTCTTCTTGTCCGCAATTGCGGACAAGAATAGGACATGCTCTATTTTTTTTGCGGAGCCGCGGACCGGAAGATCGGCGGCGCGCTCCGCAAAATCGGATGCGAAGAGCACAGTGTGTGCTCTCCGCATCGTTCCCGGCCCCATTCACAGTCAATGGGTCCGCATGTATTCCGCAAAATTGCGGAATACATGCAGACTACATTGCGGATGTGTGAATAGGGCCTAACTGATGTAGTACTGAACTGAGGAGAGATACGGAGCACATTGGAACTCTGACTGCTAGAAAGCAGTCCCCACTAGCGCTGGCTTACTGCATACAGATTAAAGGAGTTTTCTAAGACCAGAAAAAAACTTAGATAAATGGAGGAAACATGTAAAATAACAAAGTAGCTGTTACCTGAAAAATAACTTGCCCCTCCAGCAGTGCAGCTCAGGTGGTTGCATCTTTTATTCCCCAAATATAAATTTTCTATCATCTGCCACTAGAGGGAGCTCAGTTCATAGAGATTCTACAGCTTTCATTGATTTCAAAAGTAACGTTATTAAAACCTATGCAATGAGCTTCCCCTAGTGGTGGCTGCAGTCAGCCTGTGTTCTAATATGATGTCTGAAGGGACGCATGAAATGTTTTAATAAACCAGTTTTCTGCTGTAAATACATTGAGAATATGAGGTTCAGGCTAAGCGCCATATTTATGGAGCACTTGTTCCAATATTTCCAACATATAAGTCAGATAGTCAGAAGTCGGTAAGTGGGTAAAGTGGAGGGTACCTATTTTCTTATTTTTTTTTAAAATAAAAATGTCTTCCCCTTAATAAAAACATTTGTAAATTCATGTGAAATCTGGGGAAACCGAGTGGGGCAGGGGGAGCCCATACTAAGTTTTGCAATGGATCCATATGAGATCTATGTATACCCCTGACAGTACCTACCCAAGCAAGTGACCGCTGTGAATGTAACTTTATGTTTAAATCTACTGTATCTACATAGTTTGTGCCCTATACTCCATTAATAGCTGATTGGCATATGGTGGATTTTCAAGACTACAGATAATTACCATAAATGCTAAACACTATATCAATATCTCTACATGTTGCATAAAATTATTAACACTCATCCAACACTTAATAATGCAGAACAGTTCCTCTTTCATTTTGGCAAAGTTCCTTTAAGAATTGGTAAATGAGCTCTTATAATGTGCTGATGCTTGTGTGATATTTATCTTTAGTGATCATTTTAAAGCAATTATTGCCTCGTCCTGAAAATTTACATGAGCTCGTAATATGGATGAAGTCCTGTTGACACGTACTGTATAATGTTATATATGGGAAAGACTAATTAATGTGGCTCTCAGGAAATGAAAAACAACCTTATTTATATGCCTGCTAGATTTATGTTTAGTGCTGGTCACCTTACCCCACTTTTCTATAGTTTATCTATTTTTTATTGTGCTTTATGTATTTTTCCATATGGTACATGTCCCTTGAAAATCCTTCAGAATTTTTGACCTAGTAAATGAAAATTTCAGTCTTGGCATACAACAAATCACAACTGGAGGACAGTCGGGATTCAAACATCACATGTTCTACAAGTCACCCAATGTTTCAGAAGGAAATCTCAAGAATGTCAGTGTTGTGTGGATTTATTTACTGATGGCTCCATGGAGGAGATGAAACATTGCCTTTTTTATCAACAGGATTCCACATTTCACTGGGAGTCTTGTGTTGCTGCTTCTGCTCTTCTTCTTGTGCTTGTCAGACTATAATAAGTTTATTTTTGTAAAAAAAAAAAAAAACTGGGAAAAACCACAACTGAAGCTGACAGAGTAGAAAAATCACTTTTATGGGGATGTAATACTTTTTGGAATATCTCAGAAATTGCCATTTTGTTTTCTTTATTACTTAAATAAGTCTATGATGCTATGACAACTATAGATGGGTGCATAGTGCTCCTTACCATTTGTACCCAATTAGGTTTGCATCCCACACCAGGCTGCCCCTGGTGTATTTTTTAAGACTAAGCCAAACACAATGGAGTTGCACCAAATAAATGAAAACTGTGCACCATTTCATAAATTTCGTGCTACCATACAATGCAAAATCACACTTAAAGGTTTTGTACACTTTTGGGGGCAATTTTTTTTTATTAGTGCATTTTATTTTACTCATTATGACTTGAGCTAAAAATAATTTTTTCAATTGGTCTTTATTAAAAATATGGAGTCCTTTTCTCTGTACAAAGCTGAGATGTTCTACTAGCAGAATCTGAATTTTCTCTCTGCTCCGTCAGACAGGGAGCTGACTGGCTCCTTATCTCTGCTCTCTGACCTTATAAACACTCATTAAAGCTCAATCCCTACCTTACTGATAAGAATGTTGGTTAAATAAGTGTTTATGAGCTCTTAGTAATTTAGAGGTAAAGGTTATTAGATGACTGGCACAAAGTGAAAGTAAACGTAAAATGTATATAGCTAGTAAACCCCTTTGACACAGAACTCCTCAATATTTTTTGATAAATTAAAAAAATGATTTTTGGCCCCAAATGAATAAAATGCAGTCATAAAAAAAATTGCCCCTGAAGATGAACATCCAGACCAGGCCATTTGCCCCCTTTACTTAACTAAGCCATTCAGAGATTGTTGTCTCGTGACACATTGTACTTCATGTTAACGGCAAATTTGAGTCAATATGTTTTACCTTTATTTATAAAAAAAAATCCAAAATTAATGAAAATTTGAAAAAAAAATCACTGTTTTCTAAATTTGAATCTCTCTGCTTTTAAGACAGATAGTGATGCTTCATAAAATATTCATTAATTAACATTCCCCATATGTCTACTTTATGTTGGAATAATTTTGGTAATGTGATTTTATTTTTTTAGGAGATTAGAAGGTTTAGAAGGTCATCTTTTTTAAGGACCAGTTCAGTTCTGAAGCCACTTTGTGGGGCTTGCATAAAAGTACCAACCCATAAATGACCCCATTTTAGAAATGACTCCCCTCAAGCTATTAAAAAAAAACTGGTTTTAGAAATGCTGTTAACCCTTTAGATATGCCACAGGAATTTCACCTTTTTTATGCACATTTTCCATTTTAATCAATTTTTCCCTGGAACACATCAAGGGATAACAACAAAACAAACCTCAATATTTATAACCCTGATTCTGCAGTTTACAGAAACACACACATGTGGTCGTATACCACTGTATGGACACACGACAGGGCTCAAATGGAGAGGAGCGCCATATGGTTTTTGGAGGGCAGATTTTGCTGGAATGGTCTTTGGGTACCATGTTGCATTTGAAGAGACCTTGAGGTATCCCCACAGTGAAAACCCCCAAAAAGTTACCCCATTTTGTAAACTACACCACCCAAAGAATTTTTAAGGGGTGTAGTGAGCACGTCACTCAACAGGTGTTTCATAGAATTTTTAATACTTGGGTGTGAAAATGAAAAATACAATTTTTTTTGTACAAGAAAATGGTGCTTTAGGCCCACACTTTCTTTTTTGCAAAATATAGCAGGAGAATATCACTGCACAATGTGCTACCCATTTTCTCCTGAATACAGTAAGACTTCAATTGTGGTTGTAAACTGTTATTTAGGGATACGCCAGGGCTCAGAAGGGAAGGAGCGGCATCTGGATTTTCTAACATGGAATTTTTAGTCATGGGTTTTAAGAGCAATACCTTTTTTTATTTTTTGTGGGCTTATTTTGTGCAGGACAAGCTGTAGTTTTATTGGCACCATTTTGGGGTACATTTGGCTTTCTGGTTACTTTTTATATCCTTTTTATATACTTTTTATAAAAAAAACATAATGTTAATGTTATGTTTTTTTATTGTATTATGTGAAGTATTTGTAACAATGTAATGTAATGACGTCACTTCCGGTGCGTTCCACAGTGGAACGCACGTGCAAGACCGGAAGTGACGCCATATTCCCTCTTTTTGGTGTTTTATTTGTCACCATATAAATTCACTAGAGACAAATATGATGATATTGCTCCTGATAAAAGGTTTTTTTTAGCCACAACCCCGAAATGCGTTGAGCCTTCTCTTCTCCCCCACCCTGGATAATCTAATAAAGGAAAATCTGATAATAAGCACGAAGAGTGACTGCCGTTCTTTCCTGACACTGTCTACAGGTGATCCAGGCGCAGGAGGACGTGGCGTGGGTCTCTTGAGCTTATCCCACACCGCTCCTCCTGGGTGAAATGAGTCTTTATTTGTTTTTAATAATTGTCCATTTTTAATAATTGTCCATTGTTGCATATCGAGCGATGCACTTTAAGTATTGATTTTTATTGGCACCTGATCTCCACAGTCTGGAAAATACCCTTGGTGTAAGTATCCGTTACAAATGTGAACTACACCCCAGAATATCTATTACCTTTAATCTTTCGTTTATAAGTACTTCTTATATCTATACCTTCTGGAACGTGGCGCCACTAGTACAGTCATTTTTCAGCACTATTTTGTGCACACTTTCCTGCTCTTACACACACCTTTCCCGAGGCTCCCCTGGGTAGGTAGTGACCGTTGGCTGCCTGTTCTTCTAACAACTTCTGATCTGCCATACATTATATTGCACCTATCCGTATCTTCATTTAGAAAATCGGTCCAGTCCTTTGGCGCCCTAGTTGTTAACTCAGGACCTTTCCTGAAGGAGGGTCCAGTGATTAACACCCCTCTCTCTCTCTTTTTTTTCCGTATCCCTGTTCTCTGGGGTGCCCTGCTGTCTCTGACAGTGGACCCCCCTGGCTGACAGCTGCACGATTAGTGTGGAGCTGCCATCTCTGAAAGGACGTTCAGAAACATCCAGTCAGAGGTAAACCGACCACCCAGGACGTTTATAGTCAATGGGCGGTCGGGAAGTGGTTAAGAGTGACATGAAAACAAGCTCAAATGATAAATGTCCCCCTAAGTCCTTTAATCATATCTGAGTTTCTGATAAGTTTATATAACAAATTCTACCTTTCACTACCTCACCCAGCCTATCCTCACATATTGGGCGTCTATCCGCTAATATATGATGCTTTGTAAGGGTTCATGCAAAAAGTGCATATTACGTGTGAATTTTCTAGATGCATTTTTGTGCTAATAATCGACAGCGTAATACAGTACCAGCTAAGAATTTTGATTTTCAAAATTTTAATGGGGACATTTTCTGTGTTGAAATCGACCTGTGGTGTAGGCTTTGATGATTTCAACATATCAATTATTTGTGAAGATTTTCAGTGCAATCCAAAGGGTGATATCTGGGGCAAATCTGCATCACAATTTGCAACAAAATGTGCAACACATTTGGATTTTGGTGTGGATTTGGTGCAGAAACTCAAAAAAACTGCTTGAAAAAACTGCATTGCTGTGTGCATATAGCCCGGCCGTGGGATCCATATGTGGCTTACCAGTAATTGCAAGGATGCACCTCTGCCTCCCATGTAAAACAAAGGGAAGTCACGGTGAAGCCTGGCAATTGGCTGCAATCAGTATGTGGATCCCACGGCCGGGCTGCACAGTGTATGGGCACCTTTATCAGATGCTCTGTTCAGTCGATAATTGCCCTTTAACCCCCTCACCACCAAGTGCCGTACATGTATAGTGCTTGGTGCTGGCCTTTAATACGGAGTGCTGTGCATGATCAGCTCTGCCTGTACAGTTTCCCCACAGAGGGCTGTTTTCCCTGGTCACTGGGGCTCCGTTGAATATCCTAGTTACAATAGAAATTCAGTGTCCCCCAGAGAAATGGTCTCTTGGATGACATATTATGTGCCAAAATGAATTTAATTTTTTTTTAAGCATAATACAATATAAATAAAAGGAAAATTTAAAAGATTCTGAAAAAGCTCACGTCAAACAAAACTGTCCCCATAGTCAGGCTCGGACTGGCCCACAGGGGTACAGGGGAATCCCCCGGTGGGCCCCTGAGCAAGGTGGGCCTCTAGTCTCCCACCCTCTGCACAAGTGGCACATAACACATTAGACTTACTACACTACATACATATATTCAATGTACAGCATCTCAATCACTCTATTTTCATATTAAAAACTTGTTGGATTATTTATTTTATTTGAATGTAGCCGTATAGTGGGGCCCCAAAATAAGTTTTACTAGTGGGCTCTAGGTACCCCAGTCCGACACTGCCCATAGTGGCCTTGTTCACGCCAAATTATCCATTACATACAGTATCTATCTATCTATCTATATCTCAAAACAACCTGACATAAAATAGGGAATTTTTCATATTTAAAAAATAATAATAAAAAGCTACAGTTTGAAAACAAAATAATTTATTTTTTGCACAGATTTCCCAAAATAAAACAAAAATACTAAAGAAAAACGTTAGGAAACACATTAACCCATTCCTGATTGCCGCCGGAATGTGCAGTAGAAGTGGGGTTTTGGTCTTTTTTCAACCATATTAACTATGTAAAGATGGCACCCGCTTGTGAGTGCAGGGGGTGCCATAACCACTGGGTTTCCTCTATTTTAAACAGAAGACATCCGTGGCAAATATCTGCGATCATCGATAACGCCAATCACAGATATTTAACCCCTCGGATGCCTTCGGCAATTCTGAATATAAGATCTGAGGTGGCTTCCCTGCATGGAAATCTGGGAAGCCTTTCTTTCTAATAGCCTGAATTTCTCTGCAGTCTAATTAAGCAACAAATTTAAAAAAAAAGTTAGGAACATTAAACCATCATGCGCTAAATCAGGAAAAAGTGTCTGGTCAGTAACTCATTTTCATGCTTTTTATTTGTAACATTTTACATACAGTACTTAAAAGTAAAGAAATATTTAAAACGAGATTTTAGCCAATTTTTGCTACACCTGACGTTCTTCTTCTTTACAAGTGTGCCGCCCTTTGATGGTAGCAAATTGATGCCTTTGTTGGATGTTTAATGTGCCTCATATAATGTGTTCATTTCCTCCATTATCACAGGGTGTTCTATAAGTACGTTCAGCCATAGTGACTGTCCTCTGCCTTATACTGGCCTCTTTGCCTCCTTTATAACTGTCTCTTCTGCAGTCTTTAACTTGTCTAGCACCTAATGAGGCCCTAAAACAATTCTACAATGCATTTAACAGCTCTCTTGACCAAAATCGTCACTTAATTATCTCTAGTGCAGCAACCTTTTCCCCTAGCCGGGGCTGAGAGATGAAAGGACTTGAAATTGTATGACCGTTCTTACCTCAATAATTAGTGATCTTAGGGAGAATCTATTTACCATTATCCATAATATATCTAACATTCAATCACATATCTGTTATCTATGTGGTAACTATCTTTTTCATATACACGTATATCTTTTTTAAAAAGATGAAAATTGGCAGAACTCCTGAGACTGGGATAAAGTAATCGGTGCCTGTATTCAACACATGCTATGTTTCTACTCTCTCAGTGGAGTCACTATCAAGCTTAGGCGCTGACATGTTTTGTTTGGTTCCGGATCCAAAAGGATTTGTATTTGTACCCATTATAATTCACTGCTCTCTTTATAATTATAATGGGTACTAATCCTTTTGGATCCCGAACCAAACAGGAGATGAAAAATTGGCAGCACCTAAGTTTGATATTGAGTCCATTGAGAGAGTAAAAATGTAGCAGGTGCCAAATACAGACAGAGATTACTTTATCCAAATTCCAAACTTTTTTATTTAGTAATAGTATCTACGCTCACCTAAAGAATTATTAGGAACACCATACTAATACGGTGTTGGACCCCCTTTTGCCTTCAGAACTGCCTTAATTCTATGTGGCATTGATTCAACAAGGTGCTGATAGCATTCTTTAGAAATGTTGGCCTTGCAGTTGATGGAGATTTGAGGGATGCACATCCAGGGCATGAAGCTCCCGTTCCACCACATCCCAAAGATGCTCTATTGGGTTGAGATCTGGTGACTGTGGGGGCCATTTTAGTACAGTGAACTCGATGTCATGTTCAAGAAACCAATTTGAAAGGATTCGAGCTTTGTGACATGGTGCATTATCCTGCTGGAAGTAGCCATCAGAGGATGGGTACATGGTGGTCATGAAGGGATGGACATGGTCAGAAACAATGCTCAGGTAGCCCGTGGCATTTAAACGATGCCCAATTGGCACTAAGGGGCCTAAAGTGTGCCCAGAAAACATCCCCCACACCATTACACCACCACAACCAGCCTGCACAGTGGTAACAAGGCATGATGGATACATGTTCTCATTCTGTTTACGCCAAATTCGGACTCTACCATTTGAATGTCTCAAGAGAAATCGAGACTCATCAGACCAGGCAACATTTTTCTAGTCTTCAACAGTCCAATTTTGGTGAACTTGTGCAAATTGTAGCCTCTTTTTCCTATTTGTAGTGGAGATGAGTGGTACCCGGTGGGGTCTTCTGCTGTTGTAGCCCATCCACCTCAAGGTTGTGCGTGTTGTGGCTTCACAAATGCTTTGCTGCATACCTCGGTTGTAACGAGTGGTTATTTCAGTCAACGTTGCTCTTCTATCAGCTTGAATCAGTCGGCCCATTCTCCTCTGACCTCTAGCATCAACAAGGCATTTTTGCCCACAGGACTGCCGCATACTGGATGTTTTTCCCTTTTCACACCATTCTTTGTAAACCCTAGAAATGGTTGTGCGTGAAAATCCCAGTAACTGAGCAGATTGTGAAATACTCAGACCGGCCCGTCTGGCACCAACAACCATGCCACGCTCAAAATTGCTTAAATCACCTTTCTTTCCCATTCTGACATTCAGTTTGGAGTTCAGGAGATTGTCTTGACCAGGACCACACCCGTAAATGCATTGAAGCAACTGCCATGTGATTGGTTGACTAGATAATTGCAATAATGAGATCGATCTGAGAACACCGAAGAGGAAAAGTGCACTCTGCTAACACTATATGGTTAAAAATATCAGCTTTATTGTACACCATAAGTAAAAATCACCCGTATTTTGTAAAGTCAAAAAACACCACATGAAGAGACACCTACTAGGGTCTGGTGTTTGCAGCTATCTAACTATCTATTTTATCTATCTATCTATCTATCTATCTATCTATCTATCTATCTCATATCTATATATTATCTATCTATCTCATATCTATCTATCTATCTATCTATCTATCTATCTATCTATCTATCTATCTCATATCTATATATTATCTATCTATATACATATCTATCTATCTATCTATCTATCTATCTATCTATCTATCTCATATCTATCTATCTATCTATCTATGCATATATGCATCCAAAGTCATATCTATCTATCTGACTATCTATTTAAAAACGATTTCCTCGGATAAATTTACATGGTTAAATCCCCAGTTTTCCCACCAATTTCTTGATTGCCACCTTGAACTGGGTCCAGAGCCTCCAAGTCAGTTTCAAAGTAAACATACCGCGATGTAGGGTAGGTGACCCACAACATACCCATACTTTTCCTGCTAAATCGTGGTATTCTAATCCTGAGAAACGTTTCTTTTCTTTTTATCCAAATAAGACTTCCGGTGCACTGTGGGCAGGGGCTCTCCATTTGTTGCACTTGGCTTTTCCTGTGTCATCACTACTAGCTCTGAAATTTCAGGGACGAACAATCAAACAAGAGCTGGAAGTGCTGCACAGCAGTATGGTGGACTGCTGGTGCACTAAGCAGAGTGGCCCCACCCACGGTGCACCTAAAGACTAATTTTCATTAAAATAAAAAGAAGCGTTTCTTAAGATTAGAGTAGCAGATTTCGACATGAAAGGGATGATTCTGTTTTGGGGCATCGAACCCACAAAGTGGTATGCCTACTTTGAAACCGATTGTGAAGGTGATAAACTTTTTTTTTTTATTCAGTTTTAATATCTATATAAAAATAAATCCTAAAATTTTTAAATTTTCACTCCGGCCACTGGTCATGTTCTGCAGAGACCAATTTTAGCAGTCTCTCAATATCATCACAGGCAGGATGATAGTAACGATAACACATATATAGAGATGACACAGGATCCATCATTTATAATAGTTGATGTCACAGCTCATATCTTCCCCCTCCCTGCACAATGACCTCTGCACAGGTCACAGAGCATGCCCACAATAATCTCCTTTAGAGGTGAATGGACATCTCCAGATTACAGGTTTCTGTGGTCAATGTGGCTGCAGTAAATCATAAACAGCCTAGGCAAGATGGCCGTCCCCATAATTGTGTGTAGAAAATAAAATAAGAAAAGTAGAAAATAAAAACAAGTTTAAAAAATATGTATTACTTTCTGGTTTTAAGTGGTTTTAAAAACATTACAGGTGGCACATTCCCTTTAAGTCGTGCAGTGGCGACGGTCATGAGCCTTTAAATCTGATCGATTTCTGATAAAATATTTTACTTGCATGATTTCTATGATTGAAAAACTGATATATGACTACAGGTGTTAAGCTCCAAATGATAAATGAGACAGGAGCAAGGAAGAAAAATTACACTCATCAATTACATTCATATAAAATATTTTAAAAAAAAATAGAAAAAAATAATGTTTGATAGAAGGAGCTGAAGCTGTATCATGAAGCCAATAAATGGCTTGTGGTTTACGGCACAATTAATACTCAGGTGATGAATGCACGTGTCACGTTGCTTGCAATGAGTACAGATGGAGTCATCTGTCGCTTTTGCAGAGTCTAAGAAGTAGCCGTATGGGTTCCACAATGATCCCGCAATGTGAATGCACTTTAAAAAGATTTATTATTCAAGATAATTCCATCGGTATTCAAGTCCTGCTGATTATTCAGGGCCAGGCTGCAGCCGACCGTGTCACTGCGTGCTGTGTCAGGCTTCTGTCACCATGAGGATTACTCCGGGGCAGGCTGCTGCTGATGAACGGTATCGCCGGACTAACGCGGGCTTCTCATAATTAGACTTGATTGGTGTCGCCCCCAGTTATCAGCTATATATCGGAAGGCGGCTGTGCAGCCGAAGTCACACCATGCAGATTTCATATCATTTTAACGGTGCAATCATTTTCTTAAAAATAAATTCAAATAAAAACCAGTGTACCAGTGACATGCCCATCACTGGGTGGCACCCGATACATTGGCAGACATTTCTCAAAGGTCGTTCAGTGTCATACACAGATCTCATAGGGCTCCATACCAAAACTAAGTATCCACCCCCCTGCATGTGTTCAAGATTTCAGACAAATTTAAAATCTTCTTTATTTTAGAGAGACTGTCATCAAATTTCCACCCATTAAACTATCAGCAGTGGCCAGCAGAATGTTGCCCAAGCATTCTAGTCATACCCATATGCTGTATTTATCTGTAGTGGATGTCCTGGAAAAGCAATTTTAGGGCTCATGCACAGGAAAGTATTTTCTTTCCATGTCTGTTCCATTTTTTTTTGCGGATCGTATGCAGAATCATTCATTTCAATGGGTCTGCAAAAAAACGGAAGTTAATCCGTGTGTATTCCGTTTCCATATGTTCGTGTGTCCATTCAGCAAAAAAAATAGAATATGTTCTATTATTGTCAGCATTACGGACTAGAATAGTACTGTTCTATTAGGGACCAGCTGTTTCGCTCTGCAAAAAACGGAATGCATACGGACGTCATCCGTATTTTTACCGGATCCATTTTTTGCAGGCCGCAAAATACATATGGTCTTGTGCATGAGCCATAAACAGAAGTGCCAGGTAGGGGTTTAGTTTTCAAAGCGCTCAACCCTGCCCCTCGGCACAAGATTTGTCTACCTAATGTCAGGGGAGAGGCGGAGGATGCCAGGCACAGCTTACGGGAGGAGCAACATAAAGGTAAGCTAGAATGCTTGGGCAACGTTCCTCATCAGACCTCAGATCAGACGTGAAATAAGTAAAAGAACTCCTCTACTGTTCTGGATGATGCCACCACTCACAGATCCAGACCATTCTTCCTGTGGTCAGTGCACCCTGGTCTTCTACCAGTGCCACCCTGAATTATGACCTGACACCACACAGCATCAGGTCACAGCACGTGGTGCCAGCAGAAGACCAGGGTGTGGGGAGTACAACCAGCACGAGGAGATCTCTGTTCACATCTCCCCGGTCCTACTGTGTACTAGTGAGTGGTTTCAGAATGGAAGCACTCTAACTATCTATCTATCTATCTATCTATCTATCTCATATCTATCTATCTATCTCATATCTATCTATCTATCTATCTATCTTATATCTATCTATCTGTCTCATATCGATCTATCTATCTTACATCTATCTATCTATCTATCTATCTATCTATCTATCTCATATCTATCTTATATCTATCTATCTATCTATCTATCTATCTATCTATCTATCTATCTATCTATCTCCTATCTATCTATCTATCTATCTATCTATCTATCCCATATCTATCTATCTATCTATCTATCTATCTATCTATCTATCTATCTTATATCTATCTATCTATCTATCTTATATCTATCTATCTCATATCTATCTATCTCATATCTATCTTATATCTATCTATCTTATATCTATCTATCTTATATCTATCTATCTTATATCTATCTATCTATCTATCTATCTATCTATCTATCTATCTATCGATGTCATATCTATCCATCTATCTATCTATCTATCTATCTATCTCATATCTATCTATCTATCTATCTATCTCATATCCGTCTGTCTGTCTGCTCGCTCTCCTGACTCTAGCACACACAGTCACTTTACAACCTCTGGTGGACATTGCAGCCACAATCATCACCAGAAGTAGACAACGTAGGGACAACTGTGTTCAGGACCATGGACAGCACATGAGATTCCTATTGCTTCGTACACAACATTAAAACTCAATTTTAAAAGTCTTAGAGGGGTTTTCAGGGACTTAGATATTGATGGCCTATACTCAGGAATCATTGGGGGTCTGAAACCCAGCGCCCCCGTGAATGGAGTCAGAAGCATAATGTTCTAGTTGTAGTTTATGGTGCCGGGGTACCATTGAAATGAATAGGTGCTGAGCTGCAGTACACTGGTGCCAGAAACTAGACAGTGGATGGAGCCTTCTGTGCATTGTAGTTTCCACTTCCACCGGCGGCCTGGAACAGCTGATTGGTAGGGGTGCTAGGTGTCGGACCCCCACCCATCTGATACTGAGTACTTATCCTGAGAATAGACCATCAATATCTTAGTCCTGGAGAACCTCTTTAGGGCTCATGCACACGAACGTATTTTCTTTCCATGCCCGTTCCGTTTTTTGCGGAACGTATGCGGAACCATTCATTTCATTAGTCCCGCATAAAAAAATCGGAAGATACTCTGTGTGCATTCGGTTTCCGTATGTCCGTATGTCCGTATTTCAGTTCCGCAAAAAAATAGAACATGTCCTATCATTGTCACGGACAACAATAGGACTGTTCTATTAGGGGCCAGCTGTTCCGTTCAGAAAAATAAGGAATGCACACGGACGTCATCCGTATTTTTTGCTGATCTGTTTTTGCGGACCACAAAATACATACGTTCGTGTGCATGACCCCTAAAAGGGGTTTTGTCACTTCAGCAAATGGCATTTATCATTTTTTTGGGGGAAAAAATGGTCCATGGTTTTCATAAATAAATGAATATCCTAGAAAACAGGGCATACAGTGGAAGTAACACATTCTGCTCTGCTACATCTGCACAGTATTTTTGATACATATCTTAATTAATAGATTGTTTAGAACACGTTACTGCCCGTCAGCGGCTAATCCAAATTGTTTCCTTAGTGATTTTTCAGAGTGTTGTATGGAGGTCTTGTAATTGCTAGATTTTAAGTCTATACCCCCTGCTGAACATCCCCATTGTCTCTCAGTTGCTGGAGAATCTACGTCTTTTAATAACACGAGCACTAATTCGATTCCTGAACATAACCCAAGGTGGTTTTTCCGTATCTAAAGGATGTAAAGTAGCTACAGCAATAGCTCAATCGCAATAAATATTTGGTCCCCGCTAGACGGCTCTGTAATGTTTCGGTACAGTTAAACGTATTAATTATTTCTACATCAAATTCTAATGACACTGAAGTGTGACTGAACCAATCCCCTCTCAGAGCGATGTTTATTTTAATTAGGCAAAAATACACTGTGAAGCGTACCTAAACTAATGAGAAGATCTTAATTATGTATGTGAGGTGGCGGCAGATTTTACATCACATTGTTCATACTAATCAAAGGCAACTACGTATCGAGGACGGATCAACAAGACATTACATAAAAAACAACAAAAAGTTTATAAAATGTGTCTATAAAACTTCACTGTGCGGACCTTAAAATAATGAGGCAATGTCTGCAATTTTCCTGCCTACTCTGTAGCGGGTTTTCTGTGCTTTTTGTACAGCACTCGATATGATAATTGCTTTAAGGCAAATCTGTCTCAAGCGACCTCCCCATCCAACTGTTTGCATAGACACATAGCTGTGGTTCACCCTAGTAAAACGCTGTTTTTGTTTTCTTGATCCTAAGCTCCGATTCCGAGCTTCTTAATATGTATTTAGGTCTTTGGTGCAATGAGGGCATCACCTTTGGTGTCTTTGCACCCAAGCTCTGCTCCTTTCTGTGACCATCTACTTCCCGGCTGCTTTGCCACTGCCTGGCCCTGTCAATCAAACCAGCGAGGGAGGGGTTGACCACAGAAGGGAGTTGGGCTTGGGTGCATGAAGAGCAATGGTGATGCCCTCATTGCACCAAAGGCCTCATTTGCTTATTAAGAAAAAGCATCATAACGGAGGCTCAGATCAACAAAAGCAAAAGAGAGTTTTAATCAGGTGAACCACACCTATGTGTCTATAAAAATAGTTTGATAGGAGGGTTGATAGTGACAGATTCCCTTTAAGTGGAGATGAGCAAATCGCTCAAAATTCAATTGGAGTTCGATTTGGCTGAATCGGTTGACCAATTTGATTTAAGTCCAAATTGATTCTACCCAAATCGAAAGTGCTCCAGTTGGCCGTAAAATTTGTGTATGACACTACGAGGACTACTAGGACTCGTATTTTCTCTTGTCTCTCACTTTAGATACTGGGCTATGGCCACAAACTGAGTCTTTGAGCCTGGTAAAGGTGAACCTAGCTATACCTCTGAATTAAATAAGCCAAACAAATATGTATCATACACCATATACTGTCTTCCACCAAATATTATAGGAAATAACATTTTTCTAGGCTCCAGCAGGGCACATTTTTGAGAGTTTCCCTTTAAGATGCATAAAAATGGCCCCTGATTAAAACACATATTTTTGGGGGAATTTTTGCCATTGATCCCCCTCTGGTATGACATTGTCCATGTTGTGGGACTATTTGTGCACTTCTAGTAAGTATTTGGTGGCTGCAAATATGACCTGAAGGTTTTTCAGCCATTAAAGTGAATGGGGTCCGCCACAAACTTGCGGTTCGCGAACATTTGATAGCGTTCGCGCGATCGCGTATCTCCCCGGCTGATGTTCATCCATCACTACTGGTAATCCCCTTGGTCTTTGTTTACAGGACATGACCACTGCAGCCAATAAGTGACCTTAGGCCTCTTTAACACTTGCGTTGTGAATATCCGGCGTGCACTTCCGTCGCCGGAATGCACGCCGGATCCGGCACAACGCAAGTGAACTAAAAGCATTTGAAGACTGATCAGTCTTCAAAATGCTTTCAGTGTTACTATGGCAGCCAGGACGCTACTAGCGTCCTGGTTGCCATAGTAGCAGTGGGGAGCGGGGGAGCGGCATACTTACATTCCGTGCGGCTCCCGGGGCGCTCCTGAATGGCGTCAGAGCGCCCGCGCGCATGGATCACGTGATCCATGTGATCACGTGATCTATGCACTGGGCGCCCTGACGTCATCCTGAGCGTCCCGGGAGCCGCACGGAATGTAAGTATGCCGCTCCCCGCATCCCATACTCTTTACTATGGCAACCAGGACTTTAGCGTCCTGGCTGCCATAGTAACCATTGACAAAAGCTAAACGTCGGATCCGGCGATGCGCCAAACGACGTTTAGCTTAAGGCCGGATCCGGATTAATGCACTTCAATGGGCATTAATTCCGGATCCGGCGTTACGGCATGTCTTCCGGATTTTTGGACGGAGACAAATCCGCAGCATGCTGCGCTTTTGTCAACGTCCAAAAAACGTTGATATACTGAACGGAAGACATCCTGATGCATCCTGAACGGATTGCTCTCCATTCAGGATGCATGGGGATAATCCTGATCAGTAGCTTTCCGTCCTAGAGACCCGAGGACGGATCTCTAGGACGGAAAGCTAAAACGCTAGTGTGAAAGAGGCCTTAGCGGTCATGTCCTGTACTAACTGCTGGAGCACATGTGCCAAATCGGTAGTGGATTGAAGAGCTGAGTAAAATTTTTTTTTTTACTATTTTACTATTTTATTTAAGATTTGTGGCCGTTTTTTTTTTTTAAAGAAATGATGCTTTTTCATCTCATTAAAATTTGGCCATAATGTATATATACATACTGTGTATATACTGTATCTTCATACAGCCAGAATTCCTGGTCCTTGTTGTAGGAGTGGCCCCTTTTAGTTTCAGTAGTCCCTGATGGGTCAGACAGACCTCTATTGTTTGCTGCATGAGGAGACACACATCTATCACCTAGCAATAAGACTACCAACATTGCAGATAGGTTTAAGAAGATCAAAATACTGCTGGGAAGGCATCATACATACAGGTTCATGCAAACAAGTTTCTAGATATGAACATGCTTTCTATTATATATTAAGAAATTGGTATCAGTGCATGGATTTGTGCAAGGGGCCCAGGAAAGAAGTACCTGGAGTGGTGGTATTGGCAAATATGGTAGTACTCACTGAAGGGACAGACGCACTCTTTCTTGCCCTCAGGGTACACCCTGTTATTGGGGGGTCTCCTGTCTGGTGGTAGTTTAGGGTGTCCTTGATGGTGGGTGTTGGGGTGCAAGTCATGGTCCCCATGACATACAAGCAATGCAGTGTAATACTGTGGAATTGTAGGTGTTGGTGCATGCAATGACGAGGCTGGGTATCTCGCTGTGTCCCAGCCACAAAGGTTCAATATCTCTCTGTCATTTTCACTTTTTTCAGTCTCTCCTTTATTCCCAAAATGCTGCACTATAAATACCCAACAGCAGAATGTAGTTCCTTGGCAGATCCACAGTCTGCCTTTAATGTATGCCTGGGCACTTGAGCTTCCTATTCTCCCAAACAGGTGTGTTATGGAGTCCAGGTTCTCTCCACAGTCTTTTTGAATGCACCTCCTCTCAATGACTGATATGCTCCAATTAAAATCTCAGTTGCTTCCTCAGAGACTGGTACAAGGCTCTTTTGAACTTCCTTGCTGGCTGGTGATTCCCCAGGGCTGATTCTAGCTTGCTTTCTCTTCTCTTATACACTCTATCTTAAAGGGGTTATCCCATGATTAATGTAGAAATAGAAAAGCAGACATCATATAGTACATGACAATCTCTTTCTAACAAATCTAAAACCTTTACTTCACGTGGATCCAAAGATCTCCATATTCTTTGTTTTACTAGATTTATATCAAGCTGTCATCTCAAGGGGAGTGTCTTTTCTGCTGCAGTTCAGGGGGCGTGTCCATGCTCTCCCTATCACAATTCAGGAGTCAGTTGAAAAATGAAACTGAGCATGTGCGGCCATCTCAGTTAGCAGGACAGAGAAATAAGAAAAAAATAAACAGCAGGTGGCACCACTAAAGTGGTTATACAACATTTTTAATTACACACAATTACAAAAGAATTTAGATCCAGGTGCTGGTTTGAAAACTGTAGACTATTTTTCATGGGACAACCCCTTTAACTCCAACTAACAACTACAAAGTATAAGCCACTCTCTATAGGGAGAATTGAGAAGCTCCACTTAGCAACTACCTCCCAAGGCCAGTTAACCCATTTTCAGCCTGTAGAAGTAACACAAAACACACATAATTAACCCTCTATGCAGTTGGCTGCCGACACACTTGGCACTTGGCTTCAGTGGTGTATCTTCAATACTAAAGTAATATCCCTTGGCAGCAATTGGATGACTTGACCAAAATTTAGTGAGCCCCCTTTTCAGACTGCAATATTAATCAGATTTTGTGTATTTCAGATAGTTCTCAGGGGTTAGCATTTTGGCAGGTATACAGTGCACTTTTCCAACCACTAATTCGGGTAGGGGAGGATTTTAGTTATTACTTCTAAGGCTAGAAGCAGCGCTGCTACTAGTACACATTGTCCTTTGTAGATATGAATGTTATCTATAAAGTATGCCGCTACTAGATCAATTTTAACACCATGTAATAGGAATTTGAGGTGTTGAAATGTAACTACGGCTTTCTGCACATGCTACGCTATATATATTCATCTCCCGTCAGTTATTTGACCAAAGATGATGGCTCCTTTATTGATATTTAATAGACACATGGAAGCATTTTATTAGATTCTATTTGCAAGATCCCTAAGCAAGCTCTTGCTAGATATAACTTTCCCTTATCTACCTCCTGTTACTGGTAATAACATCGCTCTACTCTATCAATATGAGATGTATTAACACCTGTGAATGCATGAGATACATTGCATGGAGAAAGGGTCATTTTTTTGGGATATACAGTCATGGGAAATACAAAGTACACCCTTTTTTTAATTTAATGATTTTACATCAGAACATAATAAAAAACATCTGGTCCTTAAAACGTCTTAAAATGAGGTAAATACAACCAATCAATACCACACAATAGATTCCACTGTGTCATTATTTATTCTACAAAAATGAAGCCGAAATAGAAAAGTTATGTGTAGAAAACTAAGTCCACCCCAGGAATCAGCAGTTTTAGAACCACCTTTAGCACCAACAGCTTGAAGTAGTTGTGGTCTGCATGACTTTCTCAGTCTCACCAAGGGCGTACATTGAGAAGTAAGGGCCCTAAAACAATGATTAAACCAGGCCCCCCCACACAGGACAGAAGCAGTTCTGCCTAAACCCTTTTTATTGACCCTTGGGCCATTTTTCTACTGCCTTATTTGCTAAAACTTGTTCCTTTAGAGCAGGGGTGCACAACCTACGGCCCGAGGGCCACATGCGGCCCTCGATATCATACTGTGCGGCCCTCAAACATCTGGTAAAAGACATGTAGGTCTATATCTTATGGCTTATTACATGTATCTTTCATATATTCTCCTATTAGATGGGAGTCCTAGAACTGTAACTAGACATTTATAGTATACACTGTATGTTCAGTATGCCAAAAATACAGTATTTCAGTTGGTAATACCTCTTTAAGTTTTATTTTTAGCCCTTGGAATTGGTTGAGGCTGACAATGTGGCCCCCCACCAGAAAAGGTTGTGCACCCCTGCTTTAGAGGGTCGAGTCCTGATCAGAAGATCCAGATGTACTCCAGTAGAAGAGGAGATAATCCCAACTAAGACTGGGCCCCCTTTTGCCCTGAGCCCTATAGCAGTCGCCTGGTCTGCAAATATGGTAGTTATTGTATTACACCCTTGAGTCTCGCCCATCATGAGGAATTTTGGCCCACTCTTCTTTACGATGCTACTTCAGTTGATTGTGGTTTGTGACCGTTTATGTACAGCTCTCTTAATGTCAAGGATGGAGAACAGTTAGCAGGAACAGCTAAAAAACGACAGACTGGCTTGATCCCAAACTAAGGGAAATTAAGGAGGGCCCTATAAATCCCTAAGAACTATGCACATGTACAGGTCCCAGTGGTAGACAAATACATGCCCTCGTACCTATAACTGAGTAAAACCTGAATTCCCTATAGTTGTGAGGGGAACGGCCACCGGCTCCCTGCACAGAATACAGACGGAGTCAGGGTCACCTAGAATCAAGCCAGCAAACAAAACACAAAGTAAACGGAATGCACTTATCTTAGTGCAAAACAACTGCAGCCTCCAGCAGCACACACTTCATCTAGGAAGTAATATAAACCGCAAGGAGGAGCAGTTAGGGAGGGAATATAAAGCAAGCCAATTAATCAAGATAAGAGGCAGCTGAGGGAGAGAAAGGAACTGAGCAAAGTGAAACCAAAACAAAGAACATCATACACAAGACAGGGAGGAACCTCTGACCGACTGTCTCCCAGAATCGGCGGTGACACTTAAAGGGGTTTTCTGGGATTTTCATGCAGGATAGGTCATCAATAGAGATAATCAAAGTATTGTAAAATTCAATTCGACTGCTTTGTCGAATTTCACAAAAACTTTCACTTTGCGATGAATTGCTTCATTTCTTTGTAAGTAGTGGGTGCAATGACAGGGAGCGGCGATTGCGCTGCTCCCCTTAACTGTACCCCTTAGATGTCGCGTTCATACATAGCAATAATCCACTGTAAAATGAAAAAAAACATACTTACCTGCTCCATCTGCTTGTGACTGGCCGGCCACCTCCATCTTTCTTGAAGATCTGGCTCAAAATCTTGCATGGCCCAAGATGAATCTATGGCCAGCATTTGGATTCTGTTATGATGGAACATAATGCAATTCTATGACTCCTGCATAACGGAAACCGGACAGATCCGTTACGCTGGCCATAGACTTCTATTATGACTGAATGCCTCTGAAGCCATTCAATTAAGCATTCCGTCATTAAGTTGAACTATGTTCCATGGTAATGGAATCCATAATGGAATTGAGCCCAAACCCGAACCAGAACTTCAAAAACTGAAGTTCTTTCATTGCTAGTCACAAGCAAATAGAGCAGGTAAGTATGATTTTTTTTGTTTTTTGTTTTTTGCACATTTCAAGTTAAATTGATTCTCTACCACAAAGCAAAAATCACTGAAATAAACATGGCCTAAATGGGTGGAACTGCTCAAACCCCAAACACTGTTGCGTGTTTCTAACTGGGGAGCAGCTCCTCCGTATGTGGTTCGCAGCAAGCGGCTACCCCAGCAAAAATTGCATACAATGGAGGATGACGGCGCGAACCACATGCACCACAAAAACATCCTACACAAAATGAAACAATGTGCGAATGAAAATATATAAACACAAATCACAGAAAAAAAGTGCAGCACAAGGATAAGCAACTGACAACACTGGCTAATTCCTCAAGCTGATGTTAAAAGGCGAGACATTCGCCAATATCCTGCATTCAGGAACATATCGGAGCCCCTTCATGCACCACGTCAAGGTTTCTCAGCATGGCATTGGGTCCTACCATTAGACTACCTATGGTGTGTGAACAGGGTCTGAAAGGTGCTGAGGTCTGTTGCTTATCCTTGTTGTGCACTTTTTTCTGTGATTTGTGTCTACCACGAAGCACGAGGAAATTCGGCTTTGCTACGTATCTAATTTATCCTGAAATTCGAATCAAGTGGACTTCGATTTGGTTAACACTAATCATCAATATGAGATCGGCGGAGGTACAACTCCTGGCACATCTGCAAATCAGATTTGTACAGCGGATGAGCTTGGTATCACATCTCAGCCCCATTCAATTAAATGAGACTGAGCTTCTCCCAAGCCATGTGACCAATGAACGTGATGTCACATGGTCTAGGAAGAGACCTAAGTGCTCACGGAGTGCTGTGGTCTCTTCATAGAGCTGATCGGTAGGGGTGCAGGAGTCAAACCTCTGTGGATTTCATATTGATGACCTAATCTGAGGAGAGGCCATCAATATGAAAATCTGGGAAAACCCCTTGAAGATCCCATCACAGCATTTCAGTTGGGTTGAGGTCTGGACTTTGTCTGCCTATACCAGTCACATAACCACATTTACTAAGATCCTATTACTATCTTAGTTTTGAACTTTTGTTTCCATCTTTTATTTAGCATAGATTTTATGCTTTTATGTATAGTCTAAGTTACATTAGACTTCCAATGTAGTGGATTCTATGTCACAGGCTTAAGATTTACACCTGTTTCATAGTTTAGATTGAACTAAGGGTAGAAAACATGCATCTATAGAAACAATGGATTTTACCTTTATTCGATAAGCACATAGAAACAGTTAATAGGGTTTTTAGATAAAACGTCTTAATTTTAATTCCTTTTACCAGGATTTAATTTGCTTGTACATGAAAACTATTTATAAGTTTGTAGAAGATAATAAAACAATAGATTCCAGCTAATTGCAATTCCAGCAAACATCAGCCGTCATCACTTAGTGGCATTTCCTATCTGATGTGAATGAATATGCCTTAGTTCTTTTAATTATTTGCATTTTAAACTCTATCAAGTGCAACATGTGCTACAGAAATAATAAAAAGTGATGATAAAATCAAATCTAATATTTAAGCCACGCCGACCACTTTATGACTGCGTCCTGTAATTCACAATACACGTTCCCATCAGCTTAGACATTGTCTCCAACCACATGATCATTCAGGGTTATCACCCCTTTTAGAACAGACTCAATTTATGTATTTATATTTTATTTATTTTCCATTGCTCCATTACATTGTAATAATGTCTTTATTTCTCAGTCTACCCACAGTTTATAGTGAAGAATTTCTGAGAAACCGTTTTTTGTTTTTTTTTATCATTATCCTCCTTTGTTGACTTGGGGGGACATGGACCAAAACATAATTACAATTAACCCTTTCCTGACAAGGTGTAACATTCTCTTCTCCAAAAGCCAGGCAAAGATGTAGAAGAGAATGTTATCTGAGAGTTATGACGAGCTTACTTGTTCTGGCTTCTGGAGCAGAGCAGCAGGAGGAAGCGTGACTAGAGAATCGGTGAGATCTGTGCTCTACTTTTTTCCAAGATTTTCAAATTGATAGTCTATCCTTAGGATAGGTCATCAATATGAGATCGGTTGAGGTCCGACTCCCGGCATTGCCGCTGATCATCTGTTTAAGGAAGCGGCTTTGCTCACCTGAGCTCCTGTGCTGAGGCCTCCTCAAAACTTATTAAGCACAATGCTGTTTATCTGATAACAGCGGTGCCAAGTATCCTAGGTCAACCCCATTCACTTGAATGGAATTGAGCTGCCCCTAGGTCATGTGAACGATGAACGCAACATCACTGGCCTAGGAAGAGGTCTAAGCGCTCATAGAGAGTCACAGCCTTTTTATACAGCTGATTGGCAGGGGTGCTGAGAGTCAGACCCCGTGCCCATCTCATATTGCTGGCTTGTCTTGAGGATAGACCCTCAATATGAAAATCCCGGAAAACCTTTTTAAATCATACTATATGATTGCTCAGTGCCAGTTATTGTATTTTGTACCTGGTTCCTGTGTGTGCCAGATTAGGCTACTTTGACATCAGCGTTTTTGCTGGATCTGGCAGAAATCAGCAAAACGCTTGCATTATGATAATACATCCAGTTGTATTATCTCTAAAATGAGATAATATTTTAGAGATAAAGACGAATCCGGCACTAAAACCATTGTAAGTCAATGATCGCTGGATCTGTTTTCTTTTATGTCCAAAAAAAAACGGATCCAGCACCATTGACTTACATTGTGTTTCATGCTGGATTCGTCTTGATCAGAAGGCAACCAAATGGAACAGAATGCCTTCTGGTGCACTCCATTCTGTTCAGTTCAGTTTTGTCCCCATTGACAATGAATGGGGACAAAACGGAAAGGATTTTCTCCAGTTTTACAATCCTGTGACAGATCTCAATACCGGAAAGCAAAACGCTCCTTCTGCTCTATAGCGTGCTGGCTCCCTTTAATCAGCTTTTTCAGGCAAACGTGAATAGTACGTTTTTTAAGCCCATATTTGTCCACGCTCTTTTGGTGCGACCATACCTTTTTCCGTAAGATCCCTCATCTATTAAATTATGCATAAACTATGAGTGTAGCTTTGATCATCCAACACAACTTTACTGCAATTCTCCAAACTTCAAAATATGGACACAACTAACCAGTCAATACAAAAGGCTGAAAGGCAATCTTTCTGTTACTTGAGTGCTTTTCACCATACAAGCCAACTACAAGTAACGGAGAAATGATAAAAGACCTTCCAACAAGATACGCACAAGGTCGTGATCCCACCGTCATCCTGAAGAGTAATGGAGATTACGCTCTGGGGGGTTGTCTTTTTTTATATTAGTTATTAGAATATAATTGATGCCTAGACCCACACCTGGTTCCTGCTCTCTCCGATCCTGCAGTCTTGAAGATGCAACGCTGCAGGGACTGCTCTGATAAGAGCCTCAGCTATTTATTTGATAGGTATCAGGAAGCGGCGAATGTAGTAAGTCGTAACTAGGAGAAAAAAAGTTTGATTAATAGAGCTGTAACAGCAGTCTCATCACATCTCTTTCCGATAGACGCCATTACTTATCAGCTGGAAGCTATTACTAGTGCATGCCGAAGTCATATACAGGCATTTCTATTCATAACATTGTCACTGCGTATTGAGTTTAAATATTTTACTGCTATCCCAAATTTTACAGGATTTCTGGAGGAAAGGTCGGCTAATTCAGCAACACAAAACTAGAGCAATATAATTACAGTAACAGTCTGTCTGCCGGCAGTGCTGAATTATTATTGCTCCACATTCTTCATAGTGAAGACGTGTATTCTTCGTAAACTGGTAAATGTGCCTGTTAAAGCCATACTTTATGTTTAGTGGATGCTCGCACTGAATATATCATTTCTGATAGAAGAGATATGCTGTGGCTTCACATAACATTTCCAAGTGATTCTGCTGCTCGCAATAAACCGTTATATTTTTAACACAGTTGTAATCATAGGGTTCAAAATAAATGGATTTTGGTTAAATCAGGTCTAACAGGGACTACTCTTTGATATTAGGTTTTCTTTATTCTTTATTCATGAGGGGTGTTTGTTTCTAGGTCTGAAACTTGGTGGGGCTTCAAATATCCTGTATTTTTTGAAGGTAAGGCCAAGTGGTGCGGCCAGTCACGCCCACCACAGCAGCCAATAGCTGTATGATTGGCTACTGCAGACGCACTGTTTGGTCCTACGCTAAGGATTCCATTGTTCATATGATAATGTTAATACATGGAAGTGGTTACCAAATAACTTACAGTTACCTTACCATAATGAAACATGCTATGCATTGTTATTTTCAGAATGATTACTCTTCAGTGCAAACTTCATGTAGGCAGTTAGTACAAGGTGTAAGTCTACAAAGACACCTGCCAGGACCCAGTTCTAAGAGTAGCGTGTGAGTATATTTACCACAAAGTCAAAGCAGTATCCGTGTAGGTGAAAATACGTAAAAACAAGGCAGGGCTTCACAGAATCAAGTTAAAGGCTATGTACTCCATTGGAGGCAATTTTTGTATATTATTGCATTTTACTAATTTTTGGCTAAAAATCATATTTTCAATTGTCCTTTATTAGAAAATATTGAGCCACTCTGTCACAAAGGGTTAACTGTTTTTCTAGCTGTGTGATTGGTACTAAGAGGTCAGAAACACTTATTTAAGCCACATTCTTATCAGTAAGATAGGGATTGATCTTTAATGAGTGTTTATAATGTTAGAAAGCAGAGCATAAGGAGTCCATCTGCTCTTCAGTTGACGGAAAAGACAAAAAATACACAGGCAGCTAGTAGAGCATGTCAGCCCTGTACACAAAAAAGGATTCCAAATTTTTAGTAAAGACAAATTGAAAAAATTGAAAAAAATGGTTTAGCGCAAAATAAGCACAATACACTAATAAAAAGAATTGTCCCCAAAGGTGTACATAGCCTTTAATTGTAGATTTATTCACCCTCGTTTGCAAGAAGCTCCTCACTAAAGCCATTTTCAAGCTAGATCTGAAACATTGACTTGTGAATGTGGGTGAATAAATCTACAATTACATGGTAACACAGGTAGAAAAAAGTCACTGGTCAAGTTCATCCTTTTTCAGACCAATACATTGTTCATTGTTTGATTGATTAATTAATTGGACCTGGTGAAAATAGTTAACCTCTGGAAGCGTTTGTCATCCTAACCTTGGCTTCAGGTCACTAGGCTGTTTCGTTTCTTGTGTGGATATGTACAGTGGTTTAAAAAAAAAAAAAACTCTGATTATTCTAAAGTTAAGAAACCCATACAAAATAGAAAAATTGAAGCGAGCAATTTTGTCGGGCTGTAAGACCATCTAATGTGTATGATGGCCTCCCAACACTCCTCCTGATGCCAGAATTGACGGGTAGGTGGAGGGAAGAATCAGGCATGTTGGAGCTATCTGTTAGCCTGGTTTTAGGCTGGGTTCACTATGCCCTGCATTTGTGTGTACATTTGAGACTTTTGGGACTGTATGGATTTTTAATACAGTTGGAACAAAGGTTAAACCAACCCAACCGTGTCTATAGCGTCTATAGCAAGATTATTATGGACACTTACAAAACAACATTTTAGTAATTTCTTTAGTATTGTACATTATATATTAGATATTATTTCTCTCTCTCTCTCACTGATATTGGAATTTCACACTGTAGACAGCGCGTGGCTCATGTGTTTTTCATCATAAAATATTTTCAGAAGTCATATCTGAATGAAAGTGTTACAGTAATAAGCCTCCTATGGGAATTGCTTTATTATTGCATATAACCATCCCTCACCAAACACCCTCATGTTCCTACAGTCATTAAATTATGCAACTCTGGAAAATGCTTTTTTATGTTTCCTCAAAGAGAAATCTAATATATTAGTGTCATTAATCAAAATATGACTATGAGAAGGTGACCGAGGAGACTAGAAATTAGAGATTCTATGGAGAAGTATATAGATGGAAAAGTACGAACTCTGACATTTATTGCTCATTAGAAGAAAGAAAAACACAGAGATATCTACAGAATGCCTTCCTAATGGAGTAGAAACATGATCTGTCAATAACTGAATACTATCACTCACAGCACAATGCAAAATGGCATCCACCACATACTGTACAGCAAGAAAGAGGTTCAGACAGGGGCGTTGCTAGGGTCTCAAAAGATCTTGCGCACAAGCCCCAATGAATATGGCCCAGTTCTCTAAGTCGACCCCCCCTTCCTCCGCACACCGCATTTTGCTGTACTTGCTATACAGCAGCACATACCTCTCAGATCCAGTGCCTCCCAGGTGACGTCTCCTTCGATGTAGAACTCATCATCTTTTCCTTTTGGTCCGTACAACTTTCAGCCGCTCCTCGTCTCTGCAGAGTGTGACATACAGACATCTTAGTGTCCTCACATTTCTATCATCATCCCCTAACCAGGAGCCCCCACAGTGTTATCCTGCTGCTCTCTGTGCTCCGCAATACCCCCAAATAGTATCCTGAAGAAATAATAGTGCTCCCCATAGTAATAGTGCTCCTCATAGTCCCACCAATAATAATTCCCTTCTAGAAGCCCCTCATTAGTAATACTGCCCCCTACAGTGCCCCCAACCATAATAATGCTCCCCATTAGTAGAAGAGCCCTCCAGTATTAATAATACCCTCACAGAGCCCCCAGTAGAAATAAGGCCCCCTATTGTTCCCCCAGTGGTAATATAGCTTTCTACAGACCACTAAGTAGTAATAAGGCAGATCTATAAGTCCCTCCTATAGAGCCCCCAGTAGTAATAAGAATGCCTGTAGTGTCCCCTGCAGTGCCCCCAGTATTTATACTGCCCCCTGCAGTGCTTTCTGTAGTTATATTTCTCCCTCCACCATACAGTTCCATGTAAATAACATCACACTCTCTCTCCTGCCCCCTCCAAAATACAGTTCTATGTAAATAACATCACCTCCTCCCCAGCCGCCTTTAACATACAGTCCCAAGTAAATAATATCCCCCCTCCCCAGCCGCCTCCAACATGCAATCCCATGTTAACATCACCCGCTCAACATTCAGTCGCATGTAAATAACATCATTCCCCTCACCAGCCACTTTCAACATACAGCCCATGTAAATAACATCACTCCTTAACATTCATATTATAGAGATTATGGCAGTAATTGCTGAATTCATCAGCTATCCTAAAGATTTGTTACTTTGGAGTTGTACAAGTGGGAATACAGGTGAGCATTCCTAGATTTCAATTGGACTGATTTAATTTTGTTCGCCATCAGTCTGCTAGCTTTGTTATAAGAATTTATGAGTTGTTTGTCAAAATCTATGGCTAAGTGCCTATGAAGAGTTAAGGATAGTTAAAAGATGAGGGCTTGGGCTAAGTTGGTGTTGGCCCTCAAATTTTATCAAAGAGTTCATGAATTTACCTGTGGGGAGACTTGTTAAAACTGTCTGGCTGTTGAATCAGAAGACCCTGCATGAATGCCTTGTGGGCATTCCAAACAGAGAAATAATTGGTGATGGGGCATTGAAACGGTTGTGCAAGAATGAGGATAGGGGGAAGTTTTAGAAACACCCTCCCCTACCCCCCACACACACTTGTGAATCAGGTGGCTGTTGCCACAAGTGATCATGTAGACGCAACCGATCAGTCTGTTTGATCATGGCAGCGGCACACACAGTGTAGTGATTTAAGTACTGGCACATAATAGAGCAGCAAGGGGCTAAACGTTACAAAAAGTATCTGTTCAGGGGGAGACAAAAGTGGTAAGACTTTGGCATATCTTGCCAGCCCAGAGACTCCGCAGACAGTAGTAGCAGCAATAAGGAATGGGTTGGGTGAGTTGGTCACTACTCCAGAGGCTATATGTGAGCAACTTGTGAACTACTCTCTTCTCTAAACCTGTAAGGTATCACCACCGTCCGGCTTCTTTGATGGTATCTCCCTTCCCTCTCTAAATTAGCGATGTAAGGCAGGAGATAGAAAGGCACTAATAGAGTCAATACATCGGAATCTGCTCCTTGGAAGGAGAATATAATCTGTTCACCTGTTTATGTTATGCTGACCTGGGCACAACACTAATACGAGCAGAAGAGAGGAGAAATGCTGGTCGGTACAGCCAAGCTATCAGGAACCCTTGGGTCAGGAGCCAAACTGCCGGTGAGGTATAACAGTGGAATCGTCAAGCTGATTGTTGATAGTAAGAGGCGCAGTACACAATCAGGCGTAAGTATTGTGATGAATAGGATTTTATTTTGGTTTCAAGACAACACATTTCAGGTACGTAGGACCCCTTTATCAAGTCTAAAAGGAAGTATAAAATATTGGAAGATAGGGGAATGCATGCATATAAAAAAATCATGGTAAGCATTATTAAAAGACAATAAATAGAAGTAACACTGTAGTATAACAAATGAAATTGAATCGATAAAATTAAATAAAAAAAGGTATACATATAAACACCTATAAATTATGATTTAATTAATAAGGATAAAATGGATTATAAAAAAAAAGTAGAGGAAAAAAGGGATTATAATAAAAATGATTGACGATAGGAGAATCATGAATGATAGATAATAATGATAATAATATAACCAACCACAAATACACTGGGTGATACTAAAATAAATAATTAATAATTGATATTAGCGCTTTTATTCATAGTTGATGTATTTTAGATTGCATGGTGGAATTATGTCATTTATATTGTAAACGGAGCCAATGCTCTAAATCAGTGATGGGCAAAGTGCGGCTCTCCAGCTGTTGCAGAACTACAACTCCCAGCATGCAAAGAATGTTTACAGCTATCAGCCTACTGCAGGGCATGGTGGCAGTTGTAGTTTTGCAACAGCTGGAGAGCCGCCCTTTGCCCATCACTGCTCTAACCCTCAGTTCACACTTGCGCGTTTTACAGCGCGTTCGAACGCGCTGTAAAACGCATAACCGATGCAAACCAATGCTTCCCTATGGGGCTGGTTCACATTTTCGCGTTTTACAGCGCGTTCGAACGCGCTGAAAAACGCCCGACGCATAAACAAGTACTTGAGCTTTTTTGGGGGCGTTTGTCGTGCGTTTTGGCCCATAGACTTCGATGGGAACGCGCAACGCTTGTATTTTGCGCGTTTTTTACACTGAAAACGCACGTTCGAACGCGCGTTTATGAATTTGCAACATACTGGAAAGGCCAAACTTCATATAGACAGTGATATTTGGTAAAACGCGCGTTTACTATTGCCAAAAACGCGCACAAAAACGCGCGTAAAACACACGACAAAACCGCGCGGAAAACGCGCGTCTCAGAAACGCTCAGGTCTGAACCCAGCGTAAATTAAATGAAATCATGAAATGAAGAATTGAGATACAAACTGATCGGGACACAGTCTCTTAATTAATGCGTTAACCATCAATTTTAGCTCTTCTGCATCTGTATATTAAACCCCAACCCCTTCATTTCTTACATCAGTGTCCTCAACTGCCCATGGCAGCCATCACATCTGTGGCAATCAAGATGGCAGTGGTCAGGTGATCACATGATTAACCATATTACCACTGCCCCAGACACATTCTCTTCTGCATAAAAGATAAGTATATGAACAGATACATGAGATTCCACTGCATGTCCGGTATCTATGCATATGCATAACGTTTTCAAGCGCAGAAGAGGATACACCTGGGGGAGTGGGCAAGTCGGTAAATCAGCCAGTGCCAGATGCAACACAATTTAAGATCATGGTTTTGAGGAAGTTTAGGGGAACACTTATCTTAAATACAACTCTTCTTGTTCAGATTTTTCCAAACTTTTAAGAGTGCTTCCACACTTATTGGGAGATTTAATAATTCTTTAATATAACTTTTGTGGCATTAAAAAGTTGCAAATTGTGGTGCACACCATATTTGTGCCATCATTTGTGACTTTTTGAGCTTCTAACCACTTTTTTAATTTGGAGAGGTGGGGCTTAATAGGAGGGGTGGAGGCTCTGCAGCCATACAGATATACCACTAGTGTTTTAACATTTGAGAATGAATAAGCTTACGCAGGCTAAGTAAATAAAAATATTTACTAAGTGTGATTAAATATAAGGTAAAACAGACAAATCACATACAGAGTAGTAAAAAGCAAATAATCATCACTGGCCTACGATACAATACAGGGTGGGTCTCCGGGTCGTCATGCCGTAGCACATGGACGACACCCCAGGGTGTACCAGAGATAAGGATAGATCAATTCATCCTACCTAGAATGAAGTTCCAAGTGGAGTTCCAACTAATTGTCGATGCAAACAAGAGTTATGCCCAAAAGCACCTTCTCCAGCGGGCATCAGGCATGTATCTGAGATAACCACTTAAGAATTTGTACCTAATTCACTACATTACAAGAAAAGGTTTATTACACAGAATATTAAAGGTAATATAAATAAAAGAAACAGCATTAAAGGGGACAAAAACAAATATCTACTTTAAAATACCCTTGCAACACAACTAGAAACGTAGGCTATCTCCGGTACTCCCACAGAAATAAATAGAGTGGCTGTGCACTTTTTCAACCAGCTGCTCCGTCCATATCAGGGGGGCTCCACAGGGTACAGAGTCCAATTCCTGTGATTAGTGGGGGTCCCAGTGGTAGGACTTACACCATTCTGATATTTATCCCCTATCCTATGGATAGGGGGATAACTTTCAATAACCGGAATACCCCTTGAAATGATATTCGAGAAGCTATGAGCAGTAAAAAGGCAATGTAATGCCGCCATATGCTCGAAACGCTACTGATCATGGTTACGTTTCAGTTAAGCCTATATATATAAATTGATTTTCTAGACACATTAGCAGGAGAGTTTAGGTCACAAACCATGCTGCCAATTTGCAATTTATAGATTCTCACCCCAGGTGTTCTAAAGAGAAGGTGGAAGACTAATACTTTCCTGTTAATAATAGAAGACTTTAGAAAGTTTGATGTCTTTTCCACCCTGGGCATGTAAAACATAAGAGTACACATTCTGCCGAACTGTAGATCTGTAAAATGTGAAGCTTATATAAGGTTTTGCCTTCTATTAATTCTTTATTTGACAACTTGAGAGGATCAGAGAAAAGGGAGAGAAAATGTGTTACCCTCTTATTATACCTACCCTCCTATCAATAACATACATTTTATGGCTTTGAATGTAAAGCCACCGGATGTTTTAGGACCTCTGTGCACAGTAAGATACCTGTATTCCACCGGGGGCGAAGTTACTGCCATGTGTCTTCACAATTCATTGCCTGCAATATTACAACTTATCCCCTATCCAGTAGAGAACTGCTTGATGAGCAGAGGTCACACCACTTGGAACTCCAGTGATCATTTGAATGGGGATCATATGTGTACCATTCACATATTTACCAACTTTGCAGATGGTAAATTTGGGACAAATAGTCCTCGCCCCAGGGATCCATAAACAGTGTTGGACCGTCCATTTATATAAACCACATGTATTTTCAGCCACAGACAGCCCAAATTTGCCCCCTATCCTGAGGAAATTACAGAAATATCCCTTTAATCTGTTGGCAGACAGTCATAATATGTTTCTACAAGGCACTATTCACACTTACCAATGCAATATTCTAGCAGTGTAATTTGTTTCATCCCAGTTTAGTTGCATCTATACATTTTGAATCCTTTCATTATGGACTCATGATGTAATTACCAGTCCAAAGCTGACTCTTCAGTGTAGGAGGATGTTTGGTTGACTTCCTGTGAGTTAAAGGATTGCATATTAAATCCCTCCTGGCAGCTCACAGGCACCTCCCCACCCAAAGCACCACCCTCCTTGTTCCTCTGTATATCACCCCATGCATAAAATGTTGAAGGTATCATTCTGCTCTGAGACTACGAGTGCAGTGGTATAGTAAGTGAGTCCATAAAATTGATTGTAAGCCAAACCAGAAGTGAAGCCTACACTGAGACAAGGTATAATGGAAAGATTGGCATCTGTGTTTTTGACCCGCACCTGGTTTTGGTTTCAATCACTGTTGGAGATCACTAATCAAACACTGGGTGAAGCATGTTTTTTCCTGCATGTTTTTTGGTCACAACCAGAAGTGGATGCAGCAGGAAGGAGAAGTATAAGTCCTTCATCTATATTTCCAATTTTCTAATCCACTTATGACTTTGGCCAAAAACTTGCAAAATCTGCCTCAAAACCTTCTCCAAAAAACTCTGTCTTAACCCTATCAAAGAGGAAGAACATACCAAGATGGTAGACAACCCATAAATGATGCATCAAACTAAACAGGATTACATTAAGTGTAGACAAAAGTGTACACATTATTCTTTAATAATCGCCTGTACTGCACTGTGGGCTAGGAAAAAAATATTGCTGGAGTGCTTCTTCAATATTCTCAAATATGCATAAGCATCAGAACTCTAGACAAGCGGTTATATAACAATAATTGCTACATAGCTGAGAGCAAATGGTCCCTCCTCATGTGGTCGGTGCTATAGCTGTGATTTACAATCGTGGATTAATCCTGCCATGATACAGTTACCATTTGGCCATGAAGCCACTGCTTTTGACAGGATCCATGGATGTGTCTAGAAGACTTGAAAGATCAACCTTCACATACACTATTTTTTTTATCGTTCCAAAGAATCTAAAATGAAAAAAAGTTAACAAAACTCCTATAGTTTTGTTTTATATACAGTTGTTATTCAGACCCATGGGTCTCCATGTCAACAGACTACAAACAAACCCTGTGCAGTCAGGTCCTGCAGTTATACTTTTGTCCATCTGCCTCTACTAAGCAACCAAACATACCCTAGATGGCAAGAATCTGTTGGCCCAAGGGTCATAGTGAGGTATGGTGGGGGAAACAAACACTGGACTCTTCTGTCCTTGGTGGCAAAACCCAGCACCGTAATGAGAAGCATGATGGGATTAATCTTTGTTATAAGGCCCCTCTCATCTATGTATGCAACTGACAGTATAATGCTTGGTCTCCATTCACTAATGTTTGTGAGTGGGTGTGAAGCAACGCAGGCTTGCAAACTGTTCTTGTTATATAATATTTTGCACCGTTAATTAATATTGTTTGATCTGTTAGTGCCTTGTAATACATCAGGATATTTTCGTATTGATGAGGTGAGGTTAATAATCCTGAGAATGACTCAACCCATGCAGGAAGTTAGGCATGAGCTTAGGTCCATCCCTAGCTCAGTGTAGGGAGTTTGCAGAGGAAGCCCCATTTGCTGCACTCCTCACAGATCAAGCCCAAAGTTCCAGAAATTCACCTTCTCTGAGGATTTTCTACTCAAGATAACATCCTCAAGAAAGTGAGAGAGATAAAGGAAAATACCCAGAGGGTCCACAATCTAGCAGTCAGACAGTACGGTATTTTGCTGTTTAAGGCAGCCACAGACTTTACTACAGTGAGAGGAAAATTGATGACACATCCTTCATCGCTCAGTTGGAAATTACAGCCCCCATTGTAAGAGTAATATTACCCATCATATATTCTTCAGAGACTTCTTCAGAGAAGCGTAATATAAATCCCATCCTTGCTCTAATCCATACATTGCTATCTGGGAATCCTTGCACTGTGAACTATTAAGCACTGTGTTTTGATACAGTTGGGAGCACTACAACTCCCTTTCTGTATTTTAATAAAGAGAGACATTTATTTTGTGCGTCTGGCCTGATTATTGACTCCTGTACCATATGCCGGCCATTGCACCCTACACCTCCTGCCATGCACCTGCATTAACCCAAACTACCATCAGGCAGGAGCTCCAACAACAGGATATGCCACAAGGGAAGAAAGGGTGCACTGTCCTATCACTGTCCTGGCACTAGGGAGCAACGTTATGAGGATTGCCACTGTGACTAACTGTTGCAGCCACTTCCATCCTCCATTCCGCTCCTCCTAGGCGTGCATCAGGTGCAGTGAGATGTATGTACGTCATCTTTCAGGCCAGGCCTTACCCAAAAATCTCAAGATCTAATAAGAGCATGTAATATGTTCCTCATTCAGTGTATATAGTTTCCAAGTTCGCTTTATATGTAGGATAACTTGCATTTAAGGTTTAGTCATCCTTGTAATGATGTACTTATCGTCTCTAATGACCAGCAATATGATGTGTTATATGATGCAAAGAATGAAACTTCATGTGGTCATTGTGGTTTTTATTATGGCACTCCTGAACTTTTGTAATACCTTACAGTACATTAGACTTAGAATGAACTATTTTCTGCAGACGGTTTAATTTGATTCTAAGCTTGTGATGTTTGCTCCAATCTGCATTCAATCCGCCTAATTCTCTGTTTCAACCTGCACAGTCAGAACAATTACTACATTACAATTATGGCCTGTCGTCATTCCTATGAGTTGTGAGGATAGCAGTACCCCACAAGACTATATTAGTTAGCAAGAGTACCAAAACAGCATTTGCATGAAGGTCCTCTATACTTCATTGGTAATGCTACACTGCTCCTGTGCGTTACAACTCAATCTCTGATGTTAAAGGGCTTCTCCCACGATAAACACTTAACCGTCTGATCAGCGGGGGCCCCCATCCAGCTCAAGACCAGGGGCCTTGTATTCCCCGTTGGAATTGAGTAGGCAGTTGCGCATGTCTGCTGCCACTCAAGTCAACTCTGTCGGACGCCAGAGATAGCCGAGTACAGTGCTTGGCGATCTCTGGCAATCCCACAGACATGAATGACGCACCACATATCAATTGGACTGAGCGACCACCACACCGCTCCAGTAAAATCATATCCTCTGTCCTGTCCTTTCCTGTGTATCAAGGATAAGTTATTATCTTTAGGGACTGTTGCATGTGGAGAGGCTTTATTTGCTAATCCTTCCTGTAAGCTATTATAATTATGTATGGACTACCATTTCTGCTTGCTGTCAGTGAATGAGAACACCCTTGTTCACATTCATTGGCACCAGACCAGGGCATAGCTAATCCTGCTCTCAGCTGAGAAGTAAACACCGTTGTATTCAGTCTTAGCAATGCTCTCTGAGCTGAAGACGCCGCCCGTGTATATTTCGCAATTTGCGAAACAGAACGGGCAGCCCATTATAGAAATGCCTATTCTTGTCCGAAAAAATGGACAAGAATAGGACATGTTCTATTTTATTTGTGGGTCCACGGAACGGAGCAACAGATGCGGAAAGCACACGGTGTCTTTTGTGGCCCCAGTGGAATGAATGGGTCCGCATCCGTTGCGGGGCATACGGGGCTGTTTACATCTCAGTTTTCCTGTAAGTCAAGTGAATACTTTTACACATACAGTAAAAAAATGTATAAAAACGTATGCAATTTTCTGGTTATTTATCTTTTTTTATAACTTATGCGTTTGACAGATGTGCTTACGTTTGTGTTCGTTTTTTTTTTAACAAAAATTAATTAGTTTTTGTGAAATCTTTATTTTTGATTTAAAGGCATCATCTAAAAAAAGGATACATTTAATGGATGGAAACATGTGGTATGCTCAATGGGGGTCCGACACCCTGCACATCTGTGGATCAGCTGTTCTGCAATAGCTCCAACATTGGAAGTAGGCACCAGAAATACATAGCTTACTGCAGCGCTTAAAAGGGTTTTCCGAATTTTTGATACCAATGACCTCAGTGGGGCTGAGCGTGATACCAAAAACAACCGCTATACGGCACTGTGCTTGGTAAGCTGCGAGAAAGCAGCAGAACTCACAGGAGTTACGGGGCCTTCTCAAATAGCTGATCAGCATCAAAATATCAGAATACCCCTGGATTGAAAGGGAGAGCCCCCTCCCTTTGTCAAACCATTTAGTAGCTGTGGTTGGCATTGAAGTGCAATTGCAATACTGGAAGTAAGATATGGATTTTACTGTATACGCGGTGTGCTAATTGTACAACTAGAGGTTCACCTTCGGCTAGATATTTTATTCTATTTAGGATGCAGCAAAAAGTTGAGGGCTCACAGGGCATGTACATACTGTAGTTATGCCAAGGGGGACACCAATAAGCCACCCATTCTGGGTCAGAGCATTTAAGTACAGGGCTAGAGCAGCAAAATGATTCTTTTCATCTAGTTAAGGAAATCCTACCTAGTACCTACCTGTCACGTGGCAGGAGATCGGTGAGAGTGTGGCTATTGTGGTCATTTAACCCTCTCTATTTATTGTTGTTTCTCCCACTATGCTATGTGGTTTATAGCTTCAGTTTGAGTTGTGGATAGCTGGTGTGTGGATCTCGACTGAGTTCCTGGTGCTGCCATAGCCACTTCAAGTTACGTTTTTTCTTTCCCTTTTGTATTTTGTTTGGGTTGTTTTGTGTGCATTTTCCTGTCATTTGTATCAAAGCCTGAGTGAGACTCCTGTTCGTCCTTCCTTTTGGAGGAAACGGTTGTCTCAGTCCTGACATTAGTACCAGGGTCCTATAGGGTAAATTTGGAAACTAGGTATTCCTGTGTATGAACTCACCTACCTCTGGGGTCGGTTTATACTGGTAGTTAGTCAGGACTTTGATTAGGGTTTTACTAGGAGGTGTCCATCTCCTTTCCCTAGTTTCCATGCCTTATTCCCTCACCCCTTTCCCTCCTATGTTCGGTGTGGTGTTTCTCTCCCACATCCGAACGTGGAACTTCCACTCTGGTTTCATAAAGACAGGCTGTCCAATGTTGCTGGTTTCCTAATGGAGTGCTGATCGCTGAGAGTCCATGTGCAGGAACACCTGATGATCAGTTATTATCACTGGGGGAGGCTCTCATCATGTTCATATTTGTCCAGTGCTGCCCTAGGAATATAGTATTGCACCCATTAAATGCATGATTGCACCATGTCCTCCAGAGATGCTCGTCCTGCTACCAAGGGTATCCTAAGCAGGGAATCTCCCATTTGTCATCCATTTGCTACTCCTTTAAAAAATTAGTTTTGCAACCACAATCAAAACTTGGCAAAAAAAATATTTGCGGATCCTCACTAATGTACCAGGACGCTGTTCATAAACTTAAGCTTTAAGGCACTTAATTACAGTAGTTAATAGTAAAGAAAAGAAACAGACAGAAAATCAAGACACTTCTCCAAGCTTTGGTAAAAAGTTGCTGAAGATTTGTGCTGCTCCAATAAATTGATTGCACAGCTTGGCAAAAATCCTCTTTTTTCAAAGAAATTATCACCTAAACGAGGCATGCTCAACCTGCGGCCCTCCAGCTGTTGCAAAACTACAACTCCCATTATTCCTGGACAGCCTACAGATATCAGCCTACAGAAGGGCATGGTGGGAGTTGTAGTTTACAACAGCTGGAGGGCCGCAGTTTGAGGATCTCTGACCAAAACTATTGCTGAATTGTTGCAAAGTGCGCTTTACTGTTTACCTGACAGGAGGGTGCGGAGTGATGGTGCTGCCTGCTCGAGATAACATCTTCACTTTCTGGAGACAGTCAGGAGAGAGGTGTTAATAAACAATGAGAAGTAGTCGCTCCGGGCTCTGCTGATTGATCAGGCTTCATGTAAAAGGATCAGACAGTTCAGGGACCAGCAACTTGTTAGTCTGTCCTGCATTATCTATTGCAGCTCCGCGGCCTGATTACATCTCCTGTATACAGCAGCCGGAACGAGAGGCACAGTCGCTATTTGCTGCTTGTTTGCCCGTTCACTGCTTCTGTGATGCTTGTACTTGTGTAAACTATTACGAATTGTAATATCGATGGCATCATAATTATTTCAGGAAGAGCCTCCTGGCCTAGCAAGTTGATAAGCGCTACAATATTTTCAACAATATTGTGTCTGCTCTTATATGGCATTACTTAAAAGGGTTGTCCCACAAAAAATATTCTACAGGTTTAAAGCCAGTACCTGGATCTTAATGCTTTTGCAATTGCATGTAATAAAACATTTTGCATAACCAGTGAGTTATTCCATAAAATTTACCGTATCTGCATAGCTTCAGCTGTTGTTTGTTTTTTTTAAATTTCTTTGACCTGCTCACTGAGAAGGCCGCACATGCTCAGTTTCATCCTTCAACTGTCTCCTGAGCTGTGATAGGTAGAGCATGGACACGCCCCCTTAACTGCAGCAGAAAAGGCACTCCCCTTGAGCTGTCCGCTTCATATAAATCTAGCAGAGCAATGAATGTGGAGGTACATTATTCATGGTACATTATTCATGGGATAACCCCTTTAAAAGGCCTGCAATACCAGACCCAAGAGTGGTGCTGTTTGTGCCTCTTTTTAATCTAACATGATACATCTCCTATTCATAATTGATATTTACATTGTGGATAACTCATGTCTATAGAGAGACTACTTGCCTGAGGCTGACCATGCACATTATATAAATGTCAGCCAAACCAGGCGATTTCGTCGGGATCAGTTGACCATCTAATGTGTATGACGCCCCCCCCCCCCCTACAAATGAACAAATGAAGTGTTCGGTATGATGGGTTTCAATATGCCCAATCCTTCTGTTCTCAGGGGGGATAAGCACTGGGAGTGCTGCAGGAGTTGCGCGCTTGGCCGAACTAACGGGGCATGTGTAATGGGGGGGAGGGTGAAGAACAATAGAAGGTAGCTGTTATTTTACAGTGTATTTGCTTTAGACCAAGTTTAAGTCACCAGTTAGTTTTCCATTCTTCTTATCCGTCATAAGAACAGAAAAATAAACAAAACAAAATTCTTTATTTTAAGCATTCATTATGCTCAGTTATACACATTTTGCATCTGTTTTATCTATTTCCGCCTGAGATCTGTTATTTTAGAAGAAGTGAAAAATAAACAGGGAAGTAAACTTTTATTGCTCCTGTCTCCGGTTCTGGGCCGTGGTCACATGACCTTGTCCATACAGCTCTTTCTTATTTCCTGTGATGTTATGTCCATGGGTGGGGCAGTGATAGGGTAGTGTCTATGTAACTAGCTGGTGGGAGGAGCCAAAAACTAGCTGGGCATTGTTAGGGGCGGTGCTGGAGCTGTGGCATAGAAAGGAGAAGTGCATCATGGGTTTGGTTGGATAAAGCAACAGAAAGTGCTACATACAGGATGGAAACAAACCAGAGGGATTGGTTTGAATGATGAAAACGGTCAGGAGAGCCAAAATTGAAAAAGAAAAGGCATGGAGAAGATGAACACATACTAAGCAATGAGGGGGTTTTCTAGGATTTTACCAATGATAGTCAATTGTTAGCATAGGCTTTCTATGTTTTATCTTCTGGGTATCACCACTGGGACCATCTTGTCCATATGAGCAGCTATGCTTGATACTGCATTCAAGTGAATTTGAATCACTTGTCAATGTAAGGCAGCGTTCACATCACCACTGTTTATGTTTGTTGTTCTGTGCTAGGAGCAGAACAACAAAACTAACAGAAGTACCAGATTCGGCACAATGCGGACCCAAACAGTGCCTGAACTGAACCAGCTGACCACAATGGCTTCTGTTCGGGTTTCCATTTGGAGGTCCAGAATGTAAGCAAAAAATAACACCTACATCCAGAACTTTTTTCTCCAGCATTTTAAACAGAATCGGCAACAAAGACCCTGAACAAACCCTTCTACATACCTGTGAACATATCCTTACTTGCAGTTTGTCAACAGGCATTTCACCAAGTATCTAACAGTTACCAAAGGTTTCCTGCCTTATCCAGTTCACTGTTACTGGAGTGCTCTTTAAACTTAAAAGGTCTTTTAACCTATCTGTAGTTTTTCGACTGGCAGTCAGTGCCCACCATGGGCTCTCTACTCTCGGCAGGCATGGCCATCAAAGAGCATATCTTCCTTCCTGTAATCTTTCTTCGGCAGTCAGTGCCTGTCAGTGTCCCCTTGCTTCGTCCAAGTGGGCTCAGCCGCAAGAGCAGTGCAGCTCAGTGGACTCCATGCTGGGGCCTGCTCTTTGCCTGCCATGCCCCCACTACCTGTAGGGTGCATGCACAAGCCTCCTCTGACTCTTAAAAGGCACCTCAATCTTCTTCAGCCAATGTCTGACTACCTAAGTGTATATTAGGCAGCTGCCCCTATGGAGAGGTGTCTCAGCAATAAGTTGTAGTAGTCTAGTTTCCTGCTAAGGTGCGCAACTGTTGTTTTGCCTATCTGTGTACAGGCCTCTGACTGACTCTGGATTTTACCCTTTGCTGCCTGACCCTGATCTCTGCCTGTTCCTCAGATTTACCCTGAGCTGCCCGCTTACACTCTTGGACTGAATATTGAATTGCAAGAACTCTGCCTACCGTGACCTCAATTTGTCCCTTACTACGGTTTTGCCTGATCCCTAAGTGATTCACACCAGTGTCTCCTGATAACAATGGGGCAGCAGTATTCTCGACAGACACTACTCCAAGAGGCAGGGACCAGGTGGTTCCCCTGCAGTGGAGTTGAGATCCCTGTTTAGTGGATAAAGAGTGAAGACCAGGGGGTTGCCAGAATAAAGTCCTTATGAGTAACCTCAAGTTACATTTGTTCAGCAGACACAGCGGATCCAAATTCTTTATTGAACAGTAGTTGTGATCACACAGAAGATGTAGAAAAAACAATGCCCTTATAATAAAAGGTGATTGTTTTATGTGTACGTGGAGGGTAATTCATTATGGCGTAGCTTGCTGTGCAGTGGTGTGCATAATAAGAGAGCCATAGACTCATTTGTATGAACAATGTTTTCCATTTGGCTTAACATTTACTTACAAATTACAGTACGTCTCCCACCTCCATAGCCTTATACAGATATCTCGTCTGCCACGTTCAGTTCTGGTCATTTTCCAATTCTTTTCCCTCACATTGATAACTGCAATGTAAATTTCTGCAAAACAAAGTTAATTACATTTAATTAATTGTTAGACTCCATATATTTCCATACATTATGTGATGATTTTTAGAGATTCATTCTTTAATGAAAACATGATGTAGTGGCAAGGTTAATGGACTACGGATTTCATATTTACATACGCTTGAAATTATGAAAATTCAATTACATGTTGTGTTTAGTGGATTGAACTTGGTCCGTCTTTAATTTCTTAAATATTTCCGTTTTATAAATTGTTTGGGAGGATAATTGCATGTTGGTTACTTTCTGCTAACAGCCATAATATTAACCTAACAATATAGGTCTTCTCTTACCAAGCAATCTGGTTTTTAGAATGTAAATCTATGGTCTAGCTAAAGAGGGCTCAGAGGTAGTTGTAGCACCCAGGCCCATGGATCTCTCTGGTACATTAGATAACACCAGTACTGTATTATAAATGGCACAGGGTAGGCAAGGGTCATTGTGTAAGCATTATGCAGCCCAAGGGCTTAAAGTTACTCCTCTTAAAATGGGTTTTCTGAGACCCCAAAAATGTAGGTAAAGGCAGGGAATGTTATTAAAAGAATAAAAGAATAAAAGAATAACGAACCAAGAAGGAGTTGTTGGAATGGAATTAAACTTTCTATGTGTGAATGTAATGATGATAGATGCAAGTGATTACAGTATTAGAGTGAAAGGATGATTATTGAGGAAAACTGTACAATTGAAAGGAGGCTCTAGGACCCTGTTGGGCCGCCTCTAATCTGGATACAAGATGAGATACGGTTGGGCATGGAGGAATACAGATTCCAAATGGTATCCTGCAGCACATTTGCCCACCAGATGTTGCAGCTGGGCTTGTAGATCCTTCACGCTTGTAGGTTGACGAAGCTAGCGTCCCAGCTGCCCCAAATGCACAATTGTCAATAGATATGGTTACTGGGCAGGTCAAGGAAGTGTTGCAATCTGGCATTCCTGAGAAACTCTTGTTGTTGATGGGTGATCATTATCCTGCTGAAAAATGCCAGTTTCAAGCCCTGCCATTAAAACAACACATGTGGCGGCAGGATGTCCCTGAGCTGTCAGTGTTCCTCGTATCACCACTAGGGGTGACCAAATGTCATATGTGATGGCTCCGCAGATCATCACCAGCAGTTGGGGCAATGTTTCCTCCACAGCAAAGGCAGGATTGAAGCGTTCACCGCGAGGCCTCATAAGCAAACCTGACCATCATGAGATCCCAAACGGAACCTGAATTAGTTGGTAAAGGCAATATGGTTCCAACCTGTAAAAATCTAGGTATTTTGTTCACACTAAAATGAAGGCAATACTGGCTGGCTGTCATTGTCAGGAAACATAAAGGATGCCGTGACACCAAATTCCTTCTGCTAAGCTGGAGATGGTCTGGGAAGAAAGGGGTTTGTAATGAAGGTGCCATCTGTATCTGGGTGGTGGACAACGAAACTGTAGAAGCTGCTAATGCTTGTCAGTGAATCAAATGATCCTCTTTTCTGATGGTCTGTCTGGGCTGCCTGGAGCTTGTTTGCTGTCTGTGTTTGCCCTGAACTGAACTACCTCCTAATCTGAATGGCATAGACGGTGAGCAGTTTGCTAAAACGACCATCCTCTCAGTCTAAAAATCAGTCTCTCAATCCAACGATCTATTACCAAGAGGTACACTATCCAAAAGTAGCCTCTGAGACCCTCTTTATAGGGCAGCAGGGGAAATACATTTGCGCCCCCTTGGGGTAAGATCCAGTGTCTAATCAGACCACACCTGTAATCATTTACATATCTGCCTGAGACATAACTGCATTTCGGGTTTTGCAGCAACCCAACATTTGTGTCTGGGTGCCTTATTTTTTTGTCAATTAATACATATGTTATACACAGCAAACAGCAGCTATGCAACTAAAAATGTACAACATATAAAAATACAACTTAATAATTAGTACACACAAGCACTGTCATGCAACTTTGCTGCAAATAGTGATTGTTATAAGAAATTGGAAGAAACTTTACATTGTGCAACTTAAAAGGTTTCTCCAAGACTTAACAACCCCCCACCCACTTTGAACCGAACCAGAGTTCGGAAAATGTTTTTTACAGTACAAATTAATTTATAAAGTTATTACCCGAAGTCTCTCAAGACTTCGCGAAGCTATAACTTTGGCTCATCTGAGCCAATACTAATACTTTACGGAGCTTCTGCTCCATACAGTATTGGAACAAAGTTTTATGCGAATCGACTTTGGATGTTTCATCCGAAGTCTATTCGCTCATCCCTAGTGCTGACCATACCCACCTGGTCCATGATGCAACTGTAACAAGTCACCGCTGCAGCTATTGGATGCAGCAGCCATGTACCCTCCCCCCCTCCCGATCGATGGATGTTATCTGCAGGCAAAATGCAGCGACAGCCGTGCAGCGATTGGGAAGGAAATGGGTGACGGTAACAGGTAAGTATGGTCAGCACTGTGGGTCTGGGCATTGGGCGGGGGGGGAGTAGGGTTTTAAATCTTGGATAACCCCTTTAAATGAATAGCCTAGCAGAGTGCTTGTGAAATATTATATAAGCCACAAAAAAGGTAAGATGTGTAAATCAGCGTCTGTCCTCACAAATACCGTACTCTTCTGAATGAGTGGGCAGAAGTTCCCACAGACACTCTCCAAAATCTTGCAGCTAAAAGCTGTTTTAACTGCAAAGGGTGGCCCAAATCCATATTAATCCCTATGGAGTTAGAATAGGATGTCATTAAAGCTCCTGTAGGTGTAATGTGTAGATGTCCCAATAATTTTGTCCATACAGTGTATGTTTTTAATCAGCAGGGTCTGCCCTACCAGGCATTGTGGCTGTTTTGATAGAGTTGATTCTACTGACAGATGCCCTTTAAACTAAATAATGTTAACGATAACATCTCCTCTACAAAAATTCTAAACTGTGGCCTGACGCCCAAGCATCAGAGATTTTTTGATTCTAGCCCTATCCCAGCCTTCGTCAAGTATAGGTAGCGCTGTATCCCTGAATGTAAAATTATTTTTACTATATCTTTTGATACATCAGCATTTTAAAATTCATTCATGTGATGTAATTATTTGGAAACAGTACTGCTGGCTCCAAATATATGAAAACAGTAATATGTTTCTTTACCAAATTAGGCATAAGAAACGACTACTTTTCCTGATGTGGAAGCAAACGTTAAATAATTTATAGAACTGCAGTGTTTTGCAGAACCTCAATAATATAATTTTCCAAAGGGGGCATGATAAATGAGTCTGATAGCATTTCAGTACACATTGCCCTTTCTTATAAATACACTTAAGCTGCACATCTAGATTGAACATAATATCATAATACACGCATAATGTTAAGACTCTAAGCAGAGATTGATGATCCCGGACTTAAAGAAAACTTACAGTATGCTGAAAGAAATTGAGCTAGAATAGCACCATAGTGAATATAGCTTATCTGAATTGCCCTTCTTGATTGTGTAGTCACTATTTAATAAAATAAATGGTTGTAAGAAACCTGGTTCTGAAATACCCAGAGAATGAGGTACATATTTCATCCTTATCACCACGGTTTCCATGGACTTATTTAGGTACACATGAGAAGCTGCACTCAGACAGCATGCAGAGCCTGCTACAGGGTCTTTGTACTGTGTGTTAGCAGTGTCCAGAAGGGGGAGATGGAGCCAAAGATCAGGAGACAGCTGGGGAAGGTTTTCGAGCCTGCACAGTGAAAGGTCCTACCTTGTAAATCCCATGCGCTGTAAGGGACTTGACAGTGTAAATTCACGTGGCTCTGAAGCAGACTCTGGATATAAGAGCTGGGTAGTGGGAAAATCCCAAGCGCTCTGTGAATAATGATTAGTAATGTATCAAAATAGTAACTAGCCCTAATGATGGTGTCTTTGTGAGGCACATGTTGACCATAGGGTTGAGGCTTTCAATGTCACATAACCCTGTGTCATCAGAAGGTCCTTACTACGCATGGGATTTAGCCATGGAAATAGAAGAAACAGAGTTGTCTACAGGCCTAGGTGGTGAAAGCTAGCCACCATATGTTTCCTGCTGAATTTAGAGAGAAAGAACTGTGCAGAGTGTGAGAACTGGGCAGAAGGCTGCAAGTTGTAGTCACATTACAGCATATGCCAGCCCCATAACGGAGGAGTGGATTGCAAGAGGGGAGCAGCGTGATATCAGAATAAGCACTGGATAGACGCCCAGAATGAGTACAAGTGATTAGGGGGTTGTTATATTGATGACCTATCCTCAGAATAGGTCATCATTATCAGATCACCCCTGCCAATCAGCTGTTTGAAATGAACGCAGCGCTCGTATGAGCGCAGTGGTCTCTTACTTTCATGGCAAGCAGGTGTAATTACAACTCCACCATCTCTATTCATTTCAATAGGACTGCTCGGTTCATCCTGGCCTCAAATTTCTGGCAGACTGCAACATTTTTTTTTCAAGAATTGTCCTGTATTTACTGCCATACATTTCCTTCAATACTGACCAGTTTTCCAGTCCCTCTTGGTGAAAACCAACCTCACAGCATGGTGCTGCCACTATCATTCTTCACTGTGGAAAGGGTGTTCTTGGGCTGATGGGAAGTTTAGGCTTGGCACCACAGAGAGGGGGGAAGTTAACATAAGGGGAATATTTGAAGTTATGCCACAGTTATAAATGTCTTATGTTTGATAAATTTCTCTGATCCTTAAACCTAACACTTTTGTCTACAAAAGCTTCTCCAGTTTTCCTACTCCACCCTTCTACCGGAGTGAGATTGTGCCTTTTTTTTTTACTTTAAAAAAAAAAAATCTCATAGATAAATCTGGTTTGTAAATAATTAACATAGCTAACCACAGCCACTTTCCCATCTGTATTTCAAAACTGGAGTAAATGGTGTAAAAAGGCAAAACGTTGCAACATTTTTGCGCAAGTGAGCCCAAAAAGTTGTAAAAGCCAAATTTTTTATTTTTATTTGAAGCCAGAATTCTGGGGTAAAGGAATCATAAATCAGGGCCATAGTGTTCTACTTCTTTGTGATGTCAGTTGAAGGTTAACGGACTTCAAATGTGTTATCTTATGTTTTTCTTTAAGCAATTATGTTTCCTGGCCACGGTTTCATAAAATTGAACTCCGTGAATTGTATGGCTTATAGTGGTCCTATGGACAGATTCTTCTCTCCCTGCTGTGGATCTTTGGATCTCCTTCAGTGTTATTGTTAGTGTCTTTCCTGAATCTCTGAATAATGACCTAATTGTCTGGTCAGTCAGTTTTGGTGGATGGCCTTCTCTTATCAGCTTTGTAGCTGTTCCATATTCTTTCCATTTTGTTGTAATAGATATTCTGGAGCTCTTTTGGATCTTCAAAGTTTGGGATATTTTCAATAGCCCATCCCTGATCTATACCTCTATACTATGACAGCCAGGCTCCTGTTCTGATGGCCCAGATCCACAGAAGCACCAATCCCGGACATTCAAACCCTCAGATGCAACTGGGTGGCAATGTCTGTACACAGCAGCTGGGTTCCAGTGAAGAAATTCATGTCTGCCCTGTGCATATGCCTTATTAGGTTGTACCAGATTGCCTGTCTGTGTAGTACTGACAGTATAATACACTGTACTCAGGGCCGGCGCGTCCTATACGCGGAATAGGCAGCCGCGTAGAGCGCCCCTTGGGAAGGGGCGCTGCTAGGAGCGCCGGCCCTGCCTCATGCTGCAGCCGCCCGAGCTGCAGCCGCCCGAGCGCTCGTGGCCGAGCTGTCTAAGGTCCGCGGGTACAGGAGCATCTGTCTCCTGTACCCGGCCGGACTGACATGAAGTGCGCACACAGTGTGCACTTCATGTCAGTCCCCTCGGGTACAGGAAACTAAAGCTCCTGTACCCGTGGAGCATAAAGAGCTCGGCCGCGCTACACTAGAGGTAAGGGGAGGGAGGGGATTGGGGGAGAAAGAGAATGACAAGGGGGAGAAAGAGAATGACAAGGGGAGAGGGGAGAATGACAAGGTTGAGAGGGGAGAATGACAAGGAGAGGGGGAGAATGACAAGGAGAGGGGGAGAATAAAAGAGTGGAAAGAGAATGACAAAGGAGAGGGGAGAGAGAATGACAAGGGAGAAAGGGAATGACAAGAGGGAGAAAGGGAATGACAAGAGGGAGAAAGGGAATGACAAGGGGGAGTGTGAAGAATGGCAAGAGGGGGAGAGAATGACAAGAGGGGAGAGAATGACAAGTGGGGAGAGAATGACAAGGGGGGAGAATGACAAGGGGGAGAGAATGACAAGGGGGAGAGAACTGGCGTTAGTTAAAGAGGTTCTGCAGTTTATTTAAACTGATGATCTATCCTCTGGATAGATCATCAGCATCTGATCTGCAGGGTCCGACACCCGGGACCCCCGCCGATCAGCTGTTTGAGAAGGCAGCGGCACTGGCAGTAGCGCCTCGGCCTTCTCGCTGTTTACCGCAGGCGCAGTGACGTCACTGCGAGAAGGCTGAGGCGCTACTGCCAGCTCAGCTGTCTTCTCAAACAGCTGATTGGCAGGGGTCCCAGGTGTCGGACCCCTGCGATCAGTTTAAATAAACTGCAGAACCCCTTTAATATGGCAGATCATGTGGGTGGGGCATTGTGATGTCACATGGGGGGGGGGCGGCAAACTTTTCTTTTGCCTAGGGCGGCAAAAATCCTTGCACCGGCCCTGACTGCACTACATAAGTTTTACAGTATATTATGGAAGCAATCAAAGGATTGGAAGTCAAGTGGTTAAAATAAAAAGAAATAATGAAATAACATGGTGTTTTAAAAAATCTCCCTAGTTAAAAAACACTACATTTTTTCCATGAAAGAGATCGTTTAAATTGGGAAAAATAAAAAAAAAAGAAGATAAATCCCTTCCATTATATTTGGTATTGCTGCATCCATACTGACCCAAACTATACAATTAGCACATACAGTAATTTATCCTGTACGGTGAATGACAAAAAAAAATGCCATAATTACTATTTTTTGCATATCATCTAACAGAAAAAAGGAAATAAAAGTGATCAAAAGTGTTATGTACTCCAAAATGATCCCAATAAAGACTAGAAGTCATCACACAAAAATCAAGCCCTTAAACAGCTCTGTAAAAAGAAAATGTTTTGGATCTTGGGATACGGAGATTAAATTTTTTAAAGTATTTTTATTGTAAAAAAGTAGTAAAACTCAAAGAAAACGAGCGTATATATATATGGTATATTTAGTATCTCTGTAATCGGACTGACCCATTGAATAAAGGTTATTATGTTATTTATGGCACAAGTCAACGTAGCAGTTTGCAACATAACTCAATGGCCCTATTGCTGTTTTTTACCATTCCTCCCCAAAAAAGAGTTAATTAAGGCTGATCAATGGTTATAAAAATACAAGCCCTCATACAGCTATATCAACAGAAATATAAAAAGTTATAGTTCTTGGAATACGATGATCAAAAAAGACAAAAAATGCATGCTCACTAAGGTGCAAAAGGCATATGGAGGAACTAGTTAATTACGTGACTTCTGAAGTGAACTGGTTGGACCAGACCTCACTTGGGGGTTTCATAGTTAATTCGGTGAATACATATGAACTCAGCTTTCTGTTTTTTGTTTTTAAACAAGGTATTTTTTTTTATTCCACTGTAACAGTTCAGATTATATTGTCAGGTCCTTTACATAAAATATAAATTAAAATCCATTTTAATTCCAAGCCGGAAAGTAACAAAACAAGAAAAATACCAAGGAGGTGAACAATTTTGCCGAGCACTGTGAGATGTGTAACTAACTTCAACCAAAATTTATTTGAGCATATAAACCTGGAGGATTCAGAGGTGATACCAGCCTGTTATGAAAAAATTGTATTTCTTGGAAGAATAAGTTATATGCTTGACAAAGGATGTGTTTTTCTGAGTGTCACGGTACTAGATATACAGCATAATGAATTATTATAGGCACTGGCAGATCATGCACAATGCAGCCAGCTCTTTGTAAGGAAGACATACAGCGTCTGAGCGTCCGTCTGACACGAGCTCTCCGTGGGACTGTATCTTTTCTATACAGGGCATTAGTCAGTATCATGTAAGTAATCAGCAGGTACAGGCTTCAAGGTGTTGTCCTGTCTCTTAATCCGTCTGTCAGGCTGCGCTGCAGAATGGGTCAAAATGCAGAACTGTGAAGATTTAGGCCCCTTTCACAGGAGCGAGTTTTCGCGCGGGTGCAATGCGTGATATGAACGCATAGCACCCGCACTGAACCCTGACCCATTCATTTCAATGGGTCTGTGTACATGAGCATTTTTTTTTTCACGCATCAGTTCTGCATTGCGTGAAAAACGCAGCATGTTCTATATTCTGTGTTTTCCACGCAGCCCTGGCCCCATAGAAGTGAATGGGGCTTCAGTGAAAACGCATTGCATCCGCAAGCAAGTGCGGATGCAATGGGCTTTTCACTGATAGTTGCTAGGAGATGTTGTTTGTAAACCTTCAGTTTTTTATCACGCGAGTGAAAAACGCATCAAAACACATTGCAACCGCGCGGAAAAAACTGAACGCAATCGCAGGCAAAACTGACTGAACTTGCTTGCAAAATGGTGCGAGTTTCACTGAACGCATCCTGAACTCGTGTGAAAGGGGCGCTCTGTTTGTCGCCTGTCCACCTTCACCTTACAGTTCTGACAACCGATGTAAATGAGGGGAGGATCTCTGAAAGCAGCTGAAAATGGCAGACCTTGAGGATTTGACCCACCATTAAAATTCATACGTAGCTCAGTGATTAGGCAAATGTCATGGGAGCTGTCAAAAGAACAAAATATAATCCTATCTAGAGAGGGGTCATTGATCCAGGGAGTTATTCTGATTACCTGATTGGAGTCGGGAAGGAATTTTTTCCCCTAAATAGAGGAAAATTGTCTTGTACCTCAAGTTTTTTTTTTTGCCTTCCTCTGGATCAACTTGCAGGATTACAGGCTGAACTGGATGCACGGATGTCTTTTTTCCAGACTTACAAACTATTAGGGTCATTTTTTAAGACTGATGTTTTAGACACTGGTCCTAATAACCCCTATAGCTGGCGGTGGATCCGCCGTAGTTAGGCTGGGTTCACATGGGCGTCCCCGGATAAGAGGCGGATGCGTTGCGGGAAAATGCGTGATTTTTCCACGCGAGTGCAAAGCGTTTTAATGCATTTTGCACGCGCGTGCCAAAAATCGGCATGTTTGGTACCCAGACCCGAAGCCGGATTTCATCACTGAAGTCCGGTTTCGGGTTGAGTATTCTTAATATTTTTTTATTTTCCCTTATAACATGGTTATATATTCTCTATACAGAATGCTATGTTAACAGGGCAATAGAGGGTTAAAAATAAAAAATAAATCAACTCACCTCCTACCATTGATCGCGTAGGTGCAAGGAACATCTTCTGTCTTCATATCTGTTGGTTCAAGGACCTTCGGTGATGTCACTGGGTCACATGGTCCAATCATGGAAGCTTTTGATTGGACCATGTGACCTATGTGACCCAGTGACGTCACGGATGGTCCTTTACCCAGCAGAATGAAGAAAGAAGAATGATCCCGGCACCTACGCGATCAAGAGGATGAGGTGAGTTAAAGTTTTTTTATATTTTTAACCCTCTCTTCCCCTTTTTACATAACATTCAGTAATTAGAATGCTATTATTTTCCCTTATAACCATATTATCAGGGAAAATAATAAAGATCGGGTCCCCATCCCGATCGTATCCTAGCAACCGTGTGGGAAAATCGCACCGCATCCGCACTTGCTTGCAGATGCTTGCGATTTTCCCGCAGCCCCATTCACTTCTATGGGGCCTGCGTTGCGTGAAAAACGCAGAATATAGAACATGCTGCGATTTTCACGCAACGCAAAAGTGATTCGGGAAAATCATCGCTCATGTACACAGCCCCATAGAAATGAATGGGTCCAGATTCAGTGCGGGTGCAATGCGTTCACCTCACGCATTGCACCCGCGCGAAAATCACGCCTGTGTGAATGCAGCCTTAAGAGGAGGCGCCGGCCTCTACATAACTTTGCCGCATCCAGCGCCAGTATAAATGTAAGCCAGCTTCCTAGCTTTCTTACATTAACCCCTTAGTGACCACCTATACGTGTTTTTACGGCGGTCATTAGGGGGCCTTAGGTTGGGCCGCGTTTTTTTTTTACGGCGGCCCAGTCTAAGCACTGGACCCAGCTCTCAAAAGCTCTAACAGCCCAGACCGGCAAGAGTACTGATGCGGGCTGTTTAACACTTTATATGCCGCGGGCAATGGCGCCCACCGCATGTAAAGTACTGACAGAGGGAGCGGACTCCCTCTGTCTCCCGCCGGGTGCCGATGTGTGTGAAGGCTACCTGGCATTCTCATGTAGGCCCCAGTCTGGACTGTAGTAATACTCTTTTCAATTAAAAAAATTGCAAAAGAATTCTTCCCCATATGTTTTGTATTTCAACATCCGTAATGACCTGAACTACATAAATATCACATAAATTATCCCCTGCGGTGAACGCTGTAAAAAAAAGAGAGAATTGCCAATTTATTCTTAGTTGCCACCGAAAAAACGTAATAACAAGTGATCAAAAAGCACCATTTACCCCAAAATCATACCAATGAAAAATACAAGTCGTCCCACAAAAATCAAGCCCCACACAACTCCATAGGAAAAAAAAAAAGTTATGGGTCTTGGGAAGCGGTAATGCAAAAAAAATTTCATTCAAAAAGGGGGTTTTATTGCAAAAAAGTAGTAAAACATAAAAAATATGTATTTGGTATTACTGTAATCATACTGACCCAGAGAACAAAGATATTATTTGATTTAGACTGAAAAATGAATGCCGTAAAATGTATAACGTAAAAACGCTGTGGTAAATTGCTGTTTTTCCCATCTCCCTCCCAGAAAGAATTAATAAAAGTTAATCAGAAATTTATGTGTACCCTAAAATGGGGCCATTAAAAACTACAACTTGCCCCGCAAAAAATAAGCCCTCATAAAGCTATATAGACGGAAAAATAAGTTATAGCTCTTGGAACGTGACGATGAAAAATGGAAGAAAAATGCTTGGTCAGTAAGGGCCAAACAGGTTTGGTCACTAAGGGGTTAAGACCATTTTCTATGCCTAAAAGAGACTGCCGGCCCTTCCACTTCCCTGTGTACGCCACAATCACTTTTTAAGACCTGACGAGAGCAGGGAAAAGTCGCAGATTACAGCAAAATCAAAGGCACTACATCTATGCTCTAAGTTAGTCCTATGATTATGCACTACAGACTGTACTATGGCCTAATCACTGTGGCTGATAGTATTGTATGGCCCCTATATAACAATCCGTCAGGAACTATGAATACGAGGGGCGCTGCCCCAGCCTTAAAATAAGATAAAACTAAGGTTTTAGGGTACATTCACACAAATAGGGCACAACTTAGCTGCAACATTTGTTGCGCGACATTTTGTCGCAGCAATGTCGCGCGACAATTTTTGTAATAGGACTCTATGGTGTTGCATTGCGACATGCGTCATGCTGCGACTGCGACGCGACAGTCGCAGTTTCTGTGACTGTCGCATCGCAGTCGCAGCATGCCGCATGTCTTAATGCGACACCATAGACTCCCATTATAAAAATTGTCACGCAACAATAGTGCGACTTATTGTCGCACGACAAATGACGTCGTGTGAACTTACCCTTAACGTGTAAAATCAATCATTAGGATTCCCCTTTAATTCCAGATTTTAATGAAATGATGGCTTTAGATTTTGTTGGTAGCGGACTCTTAGAATAAAGAAATGACTTCTCAAGTTTGTTGGCACAACTGTGCGGAATCAGTAATGCTGCAGAGGCAGATTAGGCAGCGCTGCCTGAGGGCGATTTTTATTTTCCAGTTATTATAGTTAATGTCCGATTTTCTAAATGCAATTAATCCATTAACTGCAAAAAACATGAGTGCAAACAAATAGCTTTACCTCTCCCTGATTATCAGGGAACAAGTTACCTTTCCATTTGTTGACTTGCAGGAGTTTTCAGTAACATGATTGCTGTTTCTCAAATGTATAATAAGAATGCAGTAAACCCTGGGAGAACCTGAATATTTTCTATAGGGGAAAAACACCTAAGAAAAAAAAACACTATCTACACATTTGGTTAAAAAAAAAAAAAAAAGACCATAAAAACATATGCAGTATGGAAAAAACACAAGCAGTTTCTATGGCTATGCCCCATTATCATGTCAGGGGGAGTGTTTGGTCCAATGGTGTCCCAGTCTGTCGCAGCATTTAGAAAATGCTCAGTGGCGATTACCCTGGGTTCACACCTGAACGTATCTGAGATGCGTGTTTTACGCGCGTTTTTGTCGCGCGTATTACAGCGCGTTTTTGCAAATAGGAAACGCGCGTCATACGCGCGTTCGTGACTCTGGAGACCAATTGAAAAAGGCATATCTACACTTTAACGCGTGTTAAACGCGCGTTTTACACGAGTTCCCATTGAAGTCTATGGGTGCAAACGCGGGACAAAACGCCCCAAAGAAGCTCAAGAACTTCTTTGAGCGTAGGGCGTTTTACAGCGCGTTCAAACACGCTGTAAAACGCTCAGGTGAGAACCATGCCCATAGGGAAACATGAGTTTTCTCCTGTTGAGCGTTTTACAGCGCGTTCGAACGCGCTGTCAAACGCGCAAGTGTGAACTGAGGGTTAGGGAACACCGTTTCATTTTCCTTTCTCCTGATCCGTCAGAAGAACAGGGGGAAAAAAACAGGATCCTGTAAAAAAAAAAAAAAAAAAAAGTACTGAATGCAGGAAAAAAGCAAATCTCAGACAGAAATGGCTGAAACGGATGCCAAATGTGCATAACTGATGCACAAAATCAGTTGTTTTTATTATTTTTAAAAGGATCCTGTTTTTTTTTTTTCTGTTCTTCTCACGGATCAGAAGAACGGAAAATGAAACGGTGATGTGAACTCTCCCCAACATGAATTCCTGGTGCAGGGAGCTCCAGTGCTGAAAGTGTTAAGTTGTTCTTCTTCGTTAAATCCTTCATTTACATTTTAACATCTTGAGCCGTATTTTAATCGCTTTCTAAAGTGATTGAAGTCGTGTGTATTACATTTCGAAATGCGGTTAAAGACATGGGGATTACGTTGTGCTTTTCTTAGCCCTCTGCAATAATTCTCGCGTTCAGGTGGCGTTTCATGGATTGAGTTTTGAACATGATAAATTAATGGAAAGGGATATGGGCTTTACATAGGATAAGTGAATAGCTGCCCCTGTGTCAGATGGGTGCAGAAGGGATGGGGAAACATTACCTGTCCCCACCAGGTCTGACTAAAGGGGCTGGAGAGAAGTCGGGGAAGGGGTGGTTATTTAAGTCAGACCTTTATTTGAGCGCCTACTCCATAATAGGGATTAGAAGAGATTTCTTTCAACTCCAGAGCATCTAAATGGCTGCAAATTACTGAAAGGTGGCAGTCAGCACGAGCCGGCTCGACCCTGTGCAGATATGGCTCCATTAATTGCTTGTTCTGTTGGGAGACCGACTCCAGGGTTTTTACGCGGATTTCTAAAACTTCAGATAAAATGTTTGCAGGCATTTCAGTCTGTTAAATTGGTAACCCCGAGGCCAGGCCTAAAGATTGTTGACAAACCTCTGTGGTTCTAAGCCGCACAGATTACATTCACAGCCAGGGTCTCTGAACTTCCAGATTGTAAGCGTTTTTCGCGGGGGCTCATTGCACAGCATTTAGAGTACAGATGCACGGCTCAAAAATCACAAGGTCACGGCTGACAGGGGGAAGCAAAAAACTTTATTTTACCCTTATTTCCTACTTAGCATTCTGACTTTTACTTGCACACAATGCATCAGTTTGTGTGAAGGCCCATCCCGGGGTATACCACGATACCTAATACATCGATAGGCCGCCTTACACTTATTTTTGCTTTATAGATTCTCTGCTATTGTTCATTGATTTTACCATCTAATGTGTCACTGATCCAATTTTTATATGTTATTTAATGTATGTTTTAGCACTGTAAGATTCTTCTTCTGGAATTTATAGGTGGGAGATTTATCAAACTGGTGTAAAGTAGAACTGGCTTAGTTGCCCATAGCAACCAATGAGATTCCACCTTTCATTTTTCACAGCTCCTTGGGAAAATGAAAGGTGGAATCTGATTGGTTGCTATGGAGAACTAAGCCAGTTCTACTTCACAGCAGTTTGATAAATCTCCCCCATAGACTTTATCAAAATGAGTGCAGATAAACATAGGAAAGGTTGCCCATCGGAGCCAGATAGATTGCTGCTTTTGTCTTTGAATCAACTCTAGTAAGGCCGCCTCTTGATTCTGATTGGTCACAATGGGTAACACCCCTGCTTATTTCTGGAGAGCTGATCAAATAGCAGTCTTACATAAAGGGGCTGTCCGGTTTCAGAGCTGAACCCGGACATACCCATAATTTTACCCAGGCAGCCCGCTCTGACATGAGCATTGGAGCAGTTCATGTTCCGATGCTCTCCCTTGCCCTGCGCAGGATCGCACAGGGCAAGGGCTCTTATTTACTATAACACACTGCCCAGCAGTGTGTTCGGTGACGTCAAGGGCTCTGATGGGCAGGCTTTAGTGCTTCTTCGCTTCAATAACCACTCCATTATGTGCAGTGTCAGTTACATGTCAATTATGGATCGATGGACAGACAGACAATAGACAGACAGATAAACATAAGGATTAATTTTGCTCTAAGTAATGATGGCCATTAACACAAGTTGCATCTGTTATAAATCCAGTTACACAGAGCATTTTGAGTATGTAATGGTAGAAAATAAACTGGTTAGTGTCACATGATCTGCTGATGTCAGGACACATCTCACTGCCTTTATGTCATGATGGGACAGCAGTCACATGACAAATCAGGAAGTAGGGTTCAAGCATGGGGGATAAGAGAAAACTGCAAATGAGGTAACTTTGAAATAAATTGGGAAAAAAAACAATCCAAGGAGGAATGGGAGCTAGAGTATTTGATGACAATACACTTTAGAGTGAAAAGTGATCCATGGCACACCCGCTTTAAGGAAGTACTCCCACTCCCATTAGCAAAGTACAGAATGTGAATTGTAGGGAGAGTCATTTTCTTACAGATGACTGTATTTGTAAGTTTTGCTCTCCTTTCTGGCCCTCAGCTGTGTTATGTGACCGATACTTGACAGAGTGGGGGAGATTTATCAAAACTGGTGAAAATTAAAACTGGCTTAGTTGCCCATAGCGACCAATCAGATTCCACCTTTCATTTGCCAAGGAGCTGTGAAAAATGAAAGGTGGAATCGGATTGGCTGCTATGGGCAACTAAGCGAGATGCTTTCTTTACTGGATTCTGTAAGGTCCACAGATGACTGGATAGTTCAGAGACACAACTCTGAGCAGGAGATATGTCTAGAGTCAGAAGTTCTATAGTTTTAAAGTCTCCTCTCCTGACGTATTTTTTTTTTAAGTAAATACTTGTATTTGCCATGAAATAAAGATTTTGCGAGTTTTTTTTTTACAACTGTGCACTGTGTGGGGTTCTTGGTTTTTACTATTCCCTACTCAGTCTGACAATAGCAGCACTGGGTGTTAGAGTGGATAGATGCAATGGCCATTGACAGGGGGAATGGTGACACCCAGATGTCAATTTTTGCACATATTTTCAGATAAAATAACAGAGGAACAGCACAATGCAGAGTTATCATTAAAGATTATCTGGAATTGTCATTTATTTGGGGAATGAGGGTCCTCTTTAACCACTTCACGACCTCCGCTGTATATGTACGACTTAAGTTGCGTCCTTAAACATGGAGTCTGTTCCCTTGAGCAGTGGGTACCATAGCCGCAGGGTTTCTGATGTTTCCGCCATAAGGCTGATCGCATACATTTCACCCCTCAAATATATAGACATCAATGAACACAATAGACAATCTAATAACTGCCAGTTATAGTCACTCAGGGTGACTTAAAAAAAGTCTAAAAAAAAGTTTTTAAAAATCCCCTCCCTTTCCCCCAAATCAAAATACTTAACCAATAGAAAAAAATACACATCATGGGCATCGCTGCATGCGAAAACGCCCTTACTATTAAAATATAACAATATTAATCCCATACTTCAAATGGTGTGATAGAAAACCGACAATTCACCATTTTTTGTCACTTCAACGCCCCAAAATAATTTGATAAAAAGTCACAAAATGGTATCACTGAAAAGTACAGATCGCACCGCAAAAATTGAGCCCTCGCCCTCGTAAATGGTGCCATGAGAAAGTACAAATTGTCCCGCCAACAATAAGTCCTCCTAAGGCTATGTGAATGGAAAATTAAAAAAGGCGGGGAGTGAAAAACGAAAACGCTAAAAACGGAAAATCGCCCGCTCCTCTAGGGGTTAGAGGGTTGTCCAAACTTCAATCACGGGGGAACACTACCTTCAGGTATCCTATTGTGCTTAATCATTCTTGACACTACAGCTTTTTGTTTTCTTTATTGTTAGTTCAATGCTAAAATATGTGACACCCGCTGAATAAAAATGGAGAAAGTAATGAAAACATAAACGCTTTTCTAATAGGAGGACAATCAATCACCGAGATTGCATTTTAATAGAACAGTTTACACTTGTTTGAAATGATGTTTAAGAACATGAGCACATGTACTGCTGGACCCGCGTTTTGCCATAATGACTTTTCTGACGCTTTCTATTTTGTGATTGAAAACGCTTAACAAAGATGCATATTGTCGCCCCGATGAATACCACTGGCATAAGTCATTATGCGCAGTCCTGCGCCGAGCGCCAGGTAATAAAAGGAGCAGCGGTGGACTCAATGAGTAACATTCAGCGCCCGCATTCTCCACCATCTACACAAATAATTTACTTCAACTTATTTTTTTTTTGCCCTGCAGCACAAGACATATGAACTTCATTAAAGTAATACTGATAATCTTTCCGTAACAGCTGGAAATGTATAACCAACTCGTAATACACCTTTAATCTCCCTAATGAATTTCTTTGCTGTGTTCGCAGGCAGACCTGTAATGATTGTGGTTGAATACATGGAGAATGGATCCCTGGACTCATTCCTGCGGGTGAGGTGTCATTTTCTGGTGACATTTGAATAAGAAACAATTCTAGGCTAGGATTTTCAATCATTTATCATAAATTAATTTTTACCTAATGTTATTCATCGATTTTTTTTTTTTTTTGTGAAGAATAGCTGCTTTTCCCCCCAGGCTGCATTACCTTTGTACCATGATACATTAAAGTACCTCTGCCAAATAAAGAAGACTTGAACTTAAGAATAAAACTGATTTCAATGTGGCGCAGGCCATTTAAGAAAAAACGTATTTTAATAAAGGTATTAGAAATATGATGGGTTTGTTTTGCATTCCATCTACATCTACTTTGCATATTTTTTAGTTTTACTGGCACCAATCAGCACTGCTGGATGATTGTCCATGAGCCCTAGGTTGTAGCAGTGGTATAATAGACAGTATGGTTTCCAGCTGGATGTGATTCTAAGGCTGGGTTCACACGAGCGTGTCCGGATTAGGTCCGGATGCGTTGCGGATGCGTTCAGTAAAAACTGTGCGATTTCACAGGCAAAGCCATTCAGTGTTGCCTGCGATTGCATTCAGTTGTTCAGTTTTTTCCGCGCGTGTGCAATGCGTTTTGATGCGTTTTTCAGGAGAGGAGGACGCATTGCACCCGCACTGAATCCGGACCCATTCATTTCTATGGGGCTGTGCACATGGGTGGTGATTTTCACGCATCACTTCTGCGTTGCGTGAAAATCGCAGCATGTTCTATATTCTGCGTTTTTCACGCAACGCAGGCCCCATAGAAGTGAATGGGGATGCGGAAAATCGCAAGCATCCGCAACCGCGCGGATGCGCTGCATTTTCCCGCATTGCTGCTTAGCAACGGGACTCAATCTCTATTATTTCCCTTATAACATGGTTATAAGGGGAAATAATAGCATTCTTAATAAAGAATGCATTGTTAAATGATGAGGAAGGGGTTAAAAATAATAAAGTTAACTTACCTTAGCCACTTGATCGCGTAGTCGCGATCTGTCCTCTCTTTCCTGCAGCATCTATGATCTAAAGTGACCTGTGATGACGTCATCACATGGCCTATCACATGCTCCATCACTATGGTGATGGAGCATGTGATTGGTCCATGTGACCATGTGACATCATCCAAGGTCCTCAACCACTCATCCTCAGGCTGTGGATAGTGGTTAAGGACCTGGATGATGTCACATGGTCACATGGACCAATCACATGCTCCATCACCATAGTGATGGAGCAGGTGATTGGGCCATGTGATGCTGTGACATCATCACAGGTCCTTTACATCTTTCAAGCTAACGGAGAGGAGGCCGGGCTTCACGATCAAATGGAACAGGTAAGTAATTATTAGTTTATTATTTTAACTCATTCTGCACCAGTTTAAACATTAGGGAGATGGCCAAGGGTATTATTTTACATTATAACTATGTTATAATGTGAAATAATACCAGCGGGACAATTTCTGACCCAAACATGCACTTCTGTGAAGAAGTGCAGGTTCGGGTCTGGGTACCAAAAGTGCCGATTTTTCTCCCGCGCGTGCAAAACGCATGACAGCGCTTTGCACTCGCAGGGAAAAATCGCGGCGATTCCCGCAACGCATCCGCACTGTTTGACGGAGTGCACCCGCAACGCCTGTGTGAAAGAGGCCTAACGTTTGCAGCACGTTTTGCACGCGCGTGAGAAAAAACGCCATGTTTGGTACCCAACCCGAAGCCGGACTTCATCACTGAAGTCCGGTTTCGGGTCTACTGGAGAATTGATTATTTCCCCTTATAACGTGGTTAAAAGGGGAAATAATAGCATTCTTAATAAAGAATGCATTGTTAAATGATGAGGAAGGGGTTAAAAATAATAAAAGTTAACTTACCTTAGCCACTTGATCGCGTAGTCGCGATCTGTCCTCTCTTTCCTGCAGCATCTATGATCTACAGTGACCTGTGATGACGTCACATCACATGGTCCAATCACATGGTCCATCACCATGGTAAGATGGACCATGTGATTGGACCATGTGATGTGACGTCATCACAGGTCCTTTAGATCATAGATTCTGCAGGAAAGAGGACAGATCGCGACTACGCGATCAAGTGGCTAAGGTAAGTTAACTTTTGTTACTTTAACCCCTTCCTCATCATTTAACAATGCATTCTTTATTAAGAATGCTATTATTTCCCCTTATAACCATGTTATAAGGGGAAATAATAGAGATTGGGTTCCGTTGCTGAAGCAACAATGCGGGAAAATCGCAACGCATCCGCACTTGGTTGCGGATGCTTGCGATTTTCCCGCAGCCCCATTCACTTCTATGGGGCCTGCGTTGCGTGAAAAACGCAGAATATAGAACATGCTGCGATTTTCACGCAACGCACAAGTGATGCGTGAAAAAAAACGCTCATGTACACAGCCCCATTGAAATGAATGGGTCCGGATTCAGTGCGGGTTCAATGCGTTCACATCACGCATTGCACCCGTGCGGAAAACTCGCTCGTGTAAAAAGGGGCCTAAGGGCTCATTCATACTAATGTATTTTTTGTCGGCATTTTTTTTGCAGGTCGGATGCGGACTCATTCACTTCAATGGGGGTCGCAAAAGACGTGGACAGCACACCGTGTGCTGTCCACATCCATATGTCCGTTCCTTGGCATCCGCAAAAATATAGAACATGTCCTATTCTTGTCCGCATTACAGACAAGGATAGGACTGTTCTATCATGGCCCGGACGTTCGTTCTGCAAAATGCAGAATGCACATGGCCAGTGCCCGTGTTTTGAGGATTAGCAATTTGCCAACCGCAAAACAGGCAATAGTTGTGTGCATGAGCCCTAAAGCAAATGTTATCCAGTTCTTGAAATGTCAGGTTTGGCAGGAAACGATAAACTGATTGTCACAGGTCCTGCTTCTGAAACCTCAGAGATCCCACGGTTTCCCTGCAGCGGCCACTGCAGGAGAAATATAGTATTATATAGTGTTTATTGCAAATATTCTAATCGCGAATTTTTATTGCGAATATTGGCACTTAGAGAATTCGTGAAAATCTAGAAAATAGTGCCATATATTTGTAATCGCGAATATTCTAGTTTTTTTTTTTTTTTTCCATCAGTACCCTCACTGCTTCTTGCTTGTGGGCCAATGAGAAGGCTACAATATCTTTGTCAGAGCTTAGCAACATCCCTAGAAACCATTAGGAAAGTTTTCTACCCCTTACTATATAGGAAACTCCCCAGAAGCCTCCCCAGGATCCTTATTTAATTACATTAGATAGTTAGTTAGTTTATATATATAATACAGATAGTTAGTGGGAGACAGTCAGTGTAGGTTAGATAGTGATATAGTGTAGCTGATAGGTTCCAGTGCAGGGTGTTAGGTAGTGTGATAGGAATTACTGTGCTGTGATAGGGATTAGTGTCTCTGTTAGACACAGTGCTGTGATGTCACAACAATAATTAGTGCACCAATCAGTAATATCTACTCAGACCTGATAAAATGTGAAGTTGCACGTATTGCGCAAACAAAATTCGCATCATAATTGCCGATTTGTGCATTCGCAAAAATAATGACTGGAGATCGTGAATTCTAGAATTCTCAAATTCATTGCGAATATTATGCAAAATAAATATTGCCTATGTCGCTCATCACTAGTATTACACAGCGCCATCTATATTCATTGGCCATCTATAATCACTGGTCATCTATATAATAGATGGACAGGCTGGGTTCACCAGAGAGAGTACAGCTAAAACTTGTTTAGCCTGCCTCTTATAGGAGTTTTTCCAACCAGGATCCCTTCTTAGGCCTCTTGCACACGACAGTATTTTGCGGGCCGTATACTGGCCGTTTTTTCAGTTCAGTATACTGACAGTATACTGAACCATTCACTTCAATTAGACCGCAAAAAATACTGAAGTGTCTCCGTATGACTTCCGTTTCCGTTTTTCCATTTTTCACGTTCAGTGGCTCCATTCAAGTCAATGGGTCCACAAAAAAAACGGAAAACATACGGAAAGGCATCCATATGTCTTCCGTATCTGTTCCGTTTTTGCTGAACAATCTATTGAAAATTTTAAGCCCAGCCCAATTTTTTCTATGTAATTACTGTATACTGTATATGCCATACGGAAAAACGGAACGGAAAAACGGAACCGAAACGGAAACACAACGGAAGCAAAAAAACTGAAAAATGGATCCGTTAAAAACGGACCGCAAAACACTGAAAATGCCATACGTTCGTGTGCAAGAGGCCTTAGACATCCATCCATCTAACCCTTTCTGATCATGTTTAACTGATTCAGGGAGAGATCTATAACAAACCATGACTCAGATGGGTTTTCACCCTCCGCATATAAATAAGAATGTTATCATTCACTTATCTTGAAAGCAGCACAGAATGAAGACCTACTGGCCCATATTTCCTAGGACTGTAGATGCCGTAAGCTGTCTTGGCCTGCACCATCACAGGGGCTCAGGCTGGATGACACGTTTTCACTGACTCTATACCAACTATTGGTTGGCTTACTTTAAGTTAGATTTTAGCACCAGAATTGCACCAAGATTTAGGCGCTAAATGGCACATATTAGACCCCGCCCTTTTCTCTATCTTCTTTCCGCTAAGCTTTGCACACTTTGAGCATATGGGAAAAAGTGTAGATGGGCCAATTTGCTCCACTTTTATAGACAGATTTTTGTCACAGATACAAAAGTAAATCTAGGCCACTGTATATTAGGAGATTACTGAGCTTTTCATTGTACAATGAATACGTTTTATCTATGGAGGATTGTCAAATCTACTGGAGAAAATATTATTTTACTGATAGAAGTAAAGGCTACTGCCTACCAGAAAATTTATTGGACATGCTTAAAATGTTCTTGTAGTGTCCACACAACCATGGATCTAGGTAATGACTTTTGTAAAGATAGGGACTATATTCCATGGAAAACGCCATGAAAGTTTCAGATGGTTATTATGTAATGGAAAGTATTGAAATGTCCACGTTATACATGAAAAGTCAATGGTCAGCTTTAAAGTCTGTTTTAGCTACATGTACTGGAAATATGATGAATACTGAAGCCAGTTATTATTCTATGGGAACCTCAGGACAGTTTTTCTAATCATGTGGAACCTCTATATAGTGTGTATATATATATATAGTGTTTTATTATATGATATTTTCCTAGCATTTTATTCTGGCTGAGGCTATGTTCACACTGGAGTTATGCACTTTCTGTCAGGGGTTCTAGTATTTTTGATGGCAAAAATAGCGTTGTCTGTATCACTGTTATTTCTAGAGTTAAGTTTTTTTTTTTTAAATCGATACCTTATACTGTAGTCCATGTTTTATTTTTTATTGGGTCCTCCTTTTCGTAAGCTATGTAAGCGAGTATAGTAGAACAGAGAAGGAGACACTCACTGAGAAGAGCAGGGGTCTCCTCTACCTTGTACCAATGCCAGCCAATATCCTCCCTCCGGTTTACTATGGTCACATGCATCACACCAGCTAATGACTGGCTTCAGTGGTGACATGCTGCTTGTGGCTACATCACCGCTGAATCCAGTCATTGGCTGCAGGGGTGCATATGACCATGCTCACAGCCCACCGGATACAAACAGTGTGGGCATCGGAAGATGAAGAGAGCGGAGGACCAGAACGGCATGGAGCAGGTAACTACGAATCTTCTGTCCCTGGGGCTCTGCTGCAGGAACTTGTTAAAAAATCATATTTTATTGGAAAACTCCTTTTGAAATGTGTAAAAGTGAATGTCTTGCTGAGTTTAGGGAACATCTGGCCAAGTTCTGAGGAACCTAAGGGTTCTAAGAAAACCTAGTTGGGAAAAACATTCCTAGTAGCAATTCCAGGCTGTCATGTCACATATCTTAAGTTCTGAGAACCACAAGGCATATTTACATATATACTGGTGATATTAGCAGTTTTTTTTTTCTTTGTAAGGTTTACACTTTAGGCCTGGGTGCTTTAATGATGGTAAATTACCAGTTAGTCAATGTTTTTAATGGACTATTTTGCAATCTAGGTTAATTATAAGTAAAAGAAAGTGATAGGGAATGATTAACAGCAATAAATATAATTCTTTATAGACATCTTTGTGATTATGACTGTATCACCCCTTTGTTTTAGATGTGGAAGTAATTATACGCTGAAATATTATTACTTCTCTGTAAATGTTACCTGCTATTATGTCCGCAGGTGCCGTTCCTCTGCCAAGGTTCTGATACAGAACCATTAATCAAGTCTTAGTTTTTGCCGTCTGTTCTGCAGAAGAATGATTTGTCAGTCATTGCCATTGAGCGGTTTTGTTACACCCACAGCACATTCGTAAAGTTTAACAATGCCGCCATCAATTTTGATTACCTTCCTGATGACATTTGAGACATCTGGAAATCTGCATGAAAAGGAACAACACATTTAAAGAGCAAGAGAAGGGACTATTGGACATTATGAGTATGTGGCTGCTCTACTCAAAATTGATATTACAGATGTAGTGGTAGTGACTTTTTAGATTTACTAATATATGTTGACCTTTGGGACCCTCATGAATCCTGAGAAGGATGGGGCCATAACACCGATTTCATGCTATACTTTCCGTGCCTTGCTCTGCTCTGCACAGCAGTGCCCTGGCCATGTGCAGTGCAGGGAACTGCCACCAGCCACATTCACCAGAAAGATTCACACTGATGACATGCTTGAAGGATGCTCGGTATAGCTACAGAGTTGCAAGTTAAAGCTCCTGGGCCCCATTGCAAAATCAGTAACAACTCCCCCACCTACTAGGTACCATGTACTCTGCCTGGCCAGGAAAAAAAGAGTCACACACTCTAATTTTTCATTGGACCACCTTTAGCTTTGATTACGGCACACATTTTGCATTGCATTAATTTTTCCTCAAGATCTTTTATTGGGAGATTTGGACCACTGCAGAAAGTCTTCACCATCACATCCCAAAGATTCTCAATGGGGTTAAGGTCTGGACTCTGTGGTGGCCAATCCATGTGTGAAAATGAGGTCTCTTTCTTCCTGAACCACTCTTTGACAATTTGAGCCCGATGGCATTGTCATCTTGGCACATCAGGGAAGAAAAAAAATCCTTTGATGGAATAACCTGGTCATTCAGATTGTCAGCTGACCTCATTCTTTGGGCCAGGGGAGTAGCTAAAGGCTCATGGGCCACTTCCCTCAGGGCTTTGTGGTTAGGGGCACAAAAGCACATAGCCTTTGTACTGCCTGAAGCAAAAATTGGTGCAGCACCCCCCCCCCCTTGCCAAATTCTTGACCTAACCCATGCACTTTCTATAATACCGGTGTCTTCTTATGCGGCATAAGGGTCTTTGGGCCCCCTCAGGCTCCTAGGCCTGGTTGCGACTGCTACCTCTGCACCCCCTAGAGCTACGCCCCCGATTTGGGCACAAAATATTGTTGAACCCTAGACCTGTCCAACTGGGAGGCTCTTACCTATTTGCTTATTTAAATCCAGTTGGTGGACCCTTTTTTCGGGCGCCCCCTCATGCACCAGGCCCTTGTGTTCTGATATCTGTGAATCACCTATACGTAGCTACACCCCTATAGTTAAACACTGTGAACTCATAATTGTAGCTCAGATATCAAAGGGGTTTGCCCCCCCCCCAAAAAAAAAAACACTTATCCCCTGTTCATGCTTTTGATGGCCCACCCCACATCTGATCATCAGTAAGGTCTACTAGGTATTTGTGATCAGCCCATAAGAAACAGACCCTAGTCCGAAGTGATTGGCCTCATAATCAGGTGTAAATGGGCTTATCTTCTGCTCGTCCTCTGAAGGGACCACTGGAGAATCCTTTTGTTTGACAGTCTTAATGTACAGCTACCATCACACTTATTATACCTCCATTGCTATAGAAAACTGCAGATAGACGTCTCCCAGAGTGCAGATTCTGGAACTGCTCCAAAATATATCTGTTGTGTCTATTCTGAAAGATTTCAGCATCCGCAACACTGAATAAAGTATAAATCTTTTGTACAGTTATGGGATTTTTACTGTCTTTTCCTAATGTCCAATAGCTTTTGCTATCCCCCATCAATAAGTTACAGTCCATTATATGACATGCTATGCACAGTTCTCACATCCGTTTGACATCTCTTATAGGCTGGAGAGATATCATTAGGGAGTTTTGATTATGGAGAAGGCTGCAGTCGTCTGTTTCATTTGCCAGAGCGTTGCAGGTGTTCTTACAATTGCATGAAATATGTAGGAGATTATACCTATGCTTCCCAAGCTGTGTCATTTCACAAATCAGGTTTATAGCGCAGCTTCATGGATTAGCACAGATGTGAACATGCATGAGTAATGTCTGTGCTATAATAAGATTACCTGATTCTATATTTAATTGCTATTCTAATCAGAATCAAGAGCTCAACCTGATTAGAAAATGGTGCAATTATAGTAATAATTCAAATCTAACAGACTAAGGGGAAGATTTATCATCTCTCTACACCAGGTTTCTGGCCAAAAAAAAACTCACAAACCCTGTGTTTGCAAATTTTTAAAATGCTATTGTGACAAAATTTAGTCAAAGTTGTCATTTGTACACTGCCCTTACGGAGAAGGTGGGGAAGGAAGTCCCCACAGATTTGCAGTTGCAAGAAAAAGTATGTGAATCCTTTGGAATGATATGGATTTCTGCACAAATTGGTCATAATCATAAAATGTGATCTGATCTTCATCTAAGTCACAACAATAGACAATCACAGTCTGCTTAAACTAATAACACACAAAGAATTACATGTTACCATGTTTTGTTTGAACACACCATGTAAACATTCACAGTGCAGGTGGAAAAAGTATGTGAACCCCTAGACTAATGACATCTCCAAGAGCTAATTGGAGTGAGGTATCAGCCAACTGGAGTCCCATCAATGAGATGAGATTGGAGGTGTTGGTTACAACTGCCCGGCCCTATAAAAAAACACCAGTTCTGGGTTTGCTACAGTGTTTCTATGGTGTTTTACAATTCCCTGTCGCCTATCATGTAATATCTGTCTAATGGATTTTAATGCTAAAAAAAGGTGTAAAAAATTTAATGTTTTTTTTAAAAAAAGGATATAGAGGGGGATTTATTTAACTTCTACATCAGCTGTCTGGCATAGAAACGTCAAATATTTTGGCTCACGTCCTGGTTTGCACCAAAATATGTGACATCTAAGGTTTGTCCAACACTCGCCTCTTTTCCAAAAAGTGTATAAGACGTAGGCAGGAGAAGGCAGGCCACGGGTATGACCACCATGGCCCAACTCATTTAACAACATGTGTTAAAGACAACTGGTGCACATTACACCAGAAATCTACTCCTGCGCCTGGCTGGAGTAGCTATCTGTTCTTATTTGCAGGCAGCCCGAAATTTGTCACAAGATAATAAAGGAAAATATACTCAACCATTTCATCCTCTGCTGCTTTCATGGTCATCACTGCGATCGTCCACACCGAGAGGATCACAGTTTCTTGTTCTCCAGCAATGAAATTCCCGTATACTCCTTAAGGCCCCTTTTACACGGGCAAGTTTTCCGCGCGGGTGCAATGCGTGAGGAGGACGCATTGCACCCGCACTGAATCCTGACCCATTCAGTTCTATGGGCCTGTGCACATGAGCGGTGATTTTCACGCATCACTTTTGCGTTGCGTGAAAATCGCAGCATGTTTTATATTCTGCGATTTTCACGCAACGCAGGCCCCATAGAAGTGAATGGGGATGCAGGAAAATCGCAAGCATCCGCAATCATGTGCGGATGCGTTGCGATTTTCCCGCATGGTTGCTAGGATACGATCGGGATGGGGACCCGATCGTTATTATTTGCCTTTATAACATAGTTATAAGGGAAAATAATCGCATTCTAATTACAGAATGCAATGTTCCCCGGGCTTTAAAGGGTTATAAATAATAAAGAGTTAACTTACCTTCTCCCATTGTACGCGCAGAGCCCCAGAACATCTTCTCTCTTGATAGTTTGGATGCTTGAGGACCTGTGGTGACGTCACAGGGTCACATGGTCCAATCATAGAAGCATTTGAGTGGACCATGTGACCCATGTGACCCTGTGACGTCACCACAGGTCCTCAAGCATCCAAACTATCAAGAGAGAAGACGTTCTGGGGCTCTGCGCGTACAATGGGAGAAGGTAAGTTAACTCTTTATTATTTTTAACCCTTTAAAGCCCGGGGAACATTGCATTCTGTAATTAGAATGCGATTATTTTCCCTTATAACTATGTTATAAAGGCAAATAATTACATATACAGAATACTCATCCCGAAACCGGACTTCAGTGATGAAGTCTGACTTCGGGTCTGGGTACCAAGCATGCGGATTTTTTCACGCGCGTGCTCAACGCACTACAAACGTTAGCACACGCGCGGAAAAATCGCGGCGATTCCCGCAACGCACCCGCATCTTATCCGGGCGTCAAACATGACGCCCGTGTGCAAGAGGCCTAAGACCGCTGCAGCCAATCACTGACCTCAGGTGATCTCATGCCATATACTACTGAGGCCAGTGATTGGCTGCAGTCTGGTGTAACTGGGCATGTTACAGACAACTGGCGCACATAGCACCAGAAATCTACTGCTTTTCCTGGCTGGAGTAGATATCTGTTCTTATTTGTGAGCAGCCTAAAATGCCGCACAATTATTAGGGCAGGCATTTTTAGTAACTGTGTGGATCTCACTCCGGCACAGGACAAATTATAACCAGTGTACAAAACGCCGTTCTTAACGAGTCTCCCCTATTTTGTTAGACAACTCTAACAGCCCAGCTTAGTCTAAGACTTTTATTACCCCTGCTTTTTAGGGGTCAATATTTTTAAGCTAATTATTAATATAATTTCTTAAAGAGGTTTTCCAACATATCCCAAAATTTACCCCAAGCCAGCGATTGTCATAAAATAATAAAGAAAAATATACTTGACCATCTCATCCTCCGCTGCTTCCAATGCGATCCTCCCCACTCCACCTATGAAGTGCCTGTATACTCCACAAGACCGCTGCAGCCAATCACTGACCTCAGTGATATCATGCCAGTGATTGGCTGCAGTCTGGTGTGAATGGGCACATCATGGCTGTGGCATCGGGGAAGATTGAAGTAGAGGTACTTGAAACAATGGGGGATGTAATGGATGAGTATACAGTCTTTATTATTTTATAACAATTAGCTCAAAAAGATGTGGAAGTGATAATTACCTGCCATTTATTTTCTTCAGTGTTTGCCGCTTGGCTGCTCTTTGACAGAGATGGAATCTGTGACTACAGTTTCTGCAATACCTACAGGGAGTCTGAAGTAGTCACAAAGACCTTCTGTCTCTGGCGGCTTCTTTCCTCCTGCAATGTCTCCTCCGATTGGCTGCAGTATACACACAGAAGTCCATCACAACCTCATCATGGGGTCAGTGCATGGAGAGGTCATTTTCCCTGCAGTAAGGAGACACTAATTTTAAGGATTTACAAAATTTGCTTTGAGTTTCTTATTTGGAGTAGGTAAGGCAACATTAGTCGGAGCACATAGCGTTAACAGAGACAAAAGCAGTTTATATCATCTGCTCGTCTATTCACACGACAGAATACAGCATTTAAGAATCTTGTACAAGAGTAAAATTCTGTATAGTGAATAATAATGATCTAACAAGATGCCTGGGGAATCAAAGCACCATATGAAATCATTCACGCTGCAGCCTCTCGTGAATTTACACTTAGAGTTGCAAATATGGAAAAACAGACAGGATAGTTTTTCATAATAAATGGTTTACAGGAGCCGTTTCCTAAAAGGCAGCTTTTAGCTATAATGAAGATCCCAGATTTCAAAGTGATGAATAGTGTGTCATTGTTTTTGGTTTATGTCTATAATATAGCAAAGCAATAGTTTAAAAAAAGAAAAATAATATGGAAACTATTTAAGCGAAAGAGCTTTATAGACAACGATATTCCTACTAGTGCTAACGGGAATGCATCCTGTATTTTAACTTAGTTTAATTAATTAAAGGGATGTAAGTACTTACTCAGCTTTTAAGGCCCCTTTCACACGGGCGAGTTTTCCGCGCGGGTGCAATGCGTGACGTGAACGCATAGCACCCGCACTGAATCCTGACCCATTCATTTCAATAGGTCTGTGTACATGAGCGTTTTTTTTCACGCAGCACTTGTGCGTTGCGTTAAAATCGCAGCATGTTCTATATTCTGCGTTTTTCACGCAGCCCTGGCCCCATAGAAGTGAATGGGGCTGCGTGAAAAACGCATTGCATCCGCAAGCAAGTGCGGGTGCGTTGCGTTTTTCACTGATGGTTGCTAGGAGATGTTGTTTGTAAACCTTCAGTTTTTTATCACGCGTGTGAAAAACGCATCAAAACGCATTGCACCCGCGCGGAAAAAACTGAACAACTGAACGCAATCGCAGGCAAAACTGAATGGCTTTGCCTGTGAAATCGCACAGTTTTCACTGAACGCATCCGCAACGCATCCGGACCTAATCCGGACACGCTCGTGTGAAAGAGGCCTAAATGTCCCGTCGCTCCAGCATTGCATTCTGTTCCCAGGCAATCAAGTCCCATTGGTTCCGAGCGTTGAGGTCACATATACCATTCATGTGACCACTGCGTCCAGACAATGACATTACGAGCCATGCGTGCATAATAACCTGCACTGGGACAAGTTTTAAAACTCTTGAAAAACCCATTTAATTATGTAGGTAGAAAATATGGGAGACATTTATCAAGACCCGGGTATTGTATGCCAGTCTTGATTCCCCCTATACTGTTGGAGGATGGGCCAAATTGATGCATGCTTCTGATATAGGCCCCTTTCACACGGGGAAGTTTTCCGCATGGGTGCAATGCGTGATGTGAGTGCACCTGCACTGAACCTGAGTCTGACCCATTCATTTAAAGGGTTCTGTGTACATGAGCGTTGTTTTTCACGCATTATTTCTGTGTTGCGTGAAAAACGCAGCATGTTCTACGTTTTTTGTGCAGCCCTGGCCCCATAGAAGTGAATGGGGCTTCAGTGAAAAACGCATTGCATCCGGAAGCAAGTGCAGATGCAGTGCGTTTTTCACTGATGGTTGCTAAGAGATGTTTGTAAACCTTCAGTTTATATTCATCAAAACGCATTGCACTCGCGCGGAAACTGAACAACTGAACGCAATTGCAGACAAAACTGACTGAACTTGCTTGCAAAATAGTGTGAGTTTCACTGAATGCACCCTGAACGTATCCGGACCTAATCCGTCACGCTCGTGTGAAAAAGGGCATATTTGGTGCATCTTCCATGTGCCATGCAACAAAATGAAATCTACGGCAGCCTCCTAGCTCCTGTAGATTTAAGTCTTTCTTCACACTAGGAAACTGGCATGAAGAAAGATAAATGTTGCAAGAGTGCGGCACCACCCGCTCCCTGCCCACGCCACTCCCCCTTTTCTAGCCACTTCTGAAAAGTAGCGTGAAGGGAGGAATGTCACACACTTTGCCGCACAAAGGGCGTGCGATAAAATGTGTGACCAATTTACACCACAAAAGTGGGGTAAATTAGTAAGTAAATGTCCCCCTATAGTCTCCAGGGAGAGATGAAATGAAGCTTCCCCCAGAGACCCAAGAGGACAGGACAGCGGCATACAGAGCCTTGTGTATATAGTGTTGCTATATTGCCATCTTCAATTAAATCTAATCATGAAATGACTTTGCTGTCTCTGTCCCTGTCTACACAGCAAAGCTCAAAAGCAGTATTGGAATATTTCATGATTTATGTACTGCTGTGTATAGTATCTGATAAATCTGATCAATTCAACTGTCATTCATGCAGCAGACCAGGTAATTCCCAAGGGCACAAACCAGTGTTTTGTTTAGTTCTGTTGCTTGAATACCACCCATATTTTCTGCAATAGCTCTACCGAAATAGTGCCACTTTTGAGGTTCACAATCTAAGTTCTCAATCTCATACACACGTGGGCCAATTTCAAGTATGGTTTGGAGTGCGGGAGGAAACCAGGGGAAACCTTTTCAAACACAAGGAGGATTTTCAGCTTCACGCAGATGTTTGTCATTGGTCAGATTTGAACAGTGCTGCCTAAAACTTTGCTAACAACTGAGCCACCATGCTGCCATTTTGTTTTATCAAGTATTTATAAAAGAAATTAGAAAGTGATCATGGGGGTCTCTTAAATAAAATAGGAAATTATTAATTTTACCTGCAGCAATTAGCACTGTATAATATGGAATATTTTAACCTCCCCCTACTGTTCTGTCAGCTGTACCCCCAAAGACATAGGAACATCTATTTTAATACATTTTTGTACAGTATACATCCACCCCATGTGTCGACCAACTCAGTCCAGCAGAATTGTGAATGCTGGTAACTATGGGTATGAAATATGACCCTTGACTTCAACTACTACAGTTAGTTCCCAAATAGGTGACCCCCCCCCCCCTTTATCAGCCACCCATGCCTTAAAGGGGTTTTTAACAAAAATGCCTATGTAGTTGCTTACCTCATCTACATGTAGTTGCTTACCTCATCTACATCTTCCCCATGCTTTCAATTTGGACTCTCCGTCCCCATTTTCACCATATAAACCAATCCCTCTGGTTTGTTTCCATCCGCTATGTAGCACTTCCTGTTGATGTATCCAACCAAACCCATGATGCACTTCTCCTTTCTCTGCCACAGCTCCAGCACCGCCCTGAACAACGCCCAGCTAGTTTATAGCTCCTCCCATCCCACTAGTTACATAGACACTCCCCTATCACTGCCCCACCCATGGACATAATATCACAGGAAATAAGGAGGAGCTGCATGGACATGGTCATGTGACCACAGCCCAGAATAGAATATAAATATTAATATATAATAATATACAAATAACAAATGTTTATTTAAAGGATGATGCAAACCGGAAAACCCCTTTAATAGGACAAATGAACGATAAAACGGCATAATTTCCAGATTGTGCATTGCCCCTATTGTCTTTCTTGTTGTGTGCAGCTTACAGCATGTAAACCTTGGTTATTAGTTTTTCCAATTTGTGTTATAGCAATTTCTACAAATATATGTCATGCTTTCAGAACCTAAATTACAAAATTAAGTAGATAAGCTTTAGAATTTCAGCTTTGGACTCTCATTTATGTGATTTTAACTGAAGAGGCTGTTAGTGGTTGCACAAGCGCTGTGAATTTATGCATCAAAACATCCCTTACATTGCAATATCCCAGGCATAAAACACTTTAATTAAAAAAAAAACAATCACAAAACAAATATGGCAATTTTATCATGCATTGACAAGGAACATGCAAAATGAAATATAAACAGTAACCTATTTAGCGAGCATGAAATTAATCTGTCCCTTGAGTTTGCATGTTCCTTACAATGCGTGCTCAGCTAATTAATCCAGCACTGTACAATATTTGTTGTCCAATGTAAGGTTTTAATTTTGCCGGAATATTATATGGCAACTAGCCCTATTGTCACATGCATCCTTTAAATAATCCTTAAAGGGGTTATCTGACCCCTGAAATGCCCCCCCAACCATATGCCCGAGTCCCTCACACACAATGTACTTATCTAACTCTCTGTCACCCACATCGCTTCTGAAGCCTGCACAGCCACCGATGCACCCCCCATTGCACGGATGAAAACATCCGGGGGGGTGGGTAGCCAATAGTAGGCGGTGACAGGGACGAGCCTCCATAGCATCGCGGTGACACTAGGGAAGCTCGTTCCCCGTCACCACCTGCTAGTGCCTGCCAACGCCCCCTTCCCGATGCCGAATGTATTCAGAGAGATGCAGTGGCGGCTGTGCGGGCTTAAGAAGCGACTTGGGTGCCGGGACACAAGGTAACTACATTGTGTGTGAGGGGCCCGGGCATATGGGCGAGCATTTCAGGGGTCGAATAACCCCTTTAATTTTAATATTTTTTATGGTGGAGAAGAATTTAAAAGGAATTTGCCTTGTTGAGCTAGCCCAGCTGAATGTAATGATACCTTTCACATAGTGAACTGTTGCTTCATTATGGAAAAAAAGTACTTTTAATCCCTATGCAAATGAGTGGTTAAGTGCACTGAAGGCGGGCCCAAGCCACTCTGTGCACCCTTGCTCCATCTGCATATTCTGCCAACATCTCTTTCCCGATTGACAGGACCAGCTTCCACATAGTCATCTCACCTGACCCTATCAGTCAAGGAGGGGGAGGGGCTGGCAAAGGAAGCAGGAGGAGCAAAGGTGCAGTCCCCACTTGGTGCACTTAACTGCTTATTTGCATATGGATTGAAATTACATTTTCTCCATAATGAAGCAATGGATCACTAAGTGAAAGCTGAGCTAGCCCTACAAGCCATTGTGCCAGAAAAAGATGTCTGGTAACAGCGTTAAACTACAATACCAGATGTAATGCTGTTTCTGGGAAACAAGATGATAATTTTTATTCCTGGACAACAACAAAAATAGAACATGTCCTATTCTTGTCCGCAACGGCGGACAAGAAAAGGCATTTTCTATGAGAGTGCCGGCGATGTGCAGTCCGCAAAATGCAGAATGCACATTGCCAGTGTTTGTGTTTTGCGGATCCGCAAAACACACACGGACGTGTGAATGGAGCCTTAGGCTTCTTTCACATAGACATTCCATCACTTAACCAAATAGTGCTGCATCAGAATAAGAAAACCTCCAAAGAAATCCAAGGAACCCCATTAAAAGTCAATGTGAATATTGCCCAATAATTGGGTTCCATTTGTTATAGATAGACATAAACTGTTCCCTATGGGACAAGTTGAGGCTATCATGGCACTAGAACTTACCACCAGGAGCAGGGATACTAATTTGGCTTGAGCTTTTCTTAGTTCAATGCTATTAAAAGCAAGTTGGCAAGTATTTATTAAGCTAGGGTCACATCTCAGGCTTATTCTCCGTGTTCTGTCTAGGAACAGAACATAAATAAATAGCAGCACCAAGTCCATCATCGACTGGCCTTTGTCACATCCTAGTAGTTAACAGTGCACCCCCCAGTCTCCAACCACACCACTATCCCTACCTACCTGGATGATCCACCCTAAATGGCGGCCTCCAACTGGACGGCAGTTCCTAGGCTAGGAAGTGCAGGGGCCTAAAAGGAAAAAAGCAAACAGCAAAAAGCAAAACTGACAGTTTTTACCTCATGAAGGGGAGATAACTCTCCGAAACGTGTTGTTTTATTCTGCTCAATAAATCATCAATAACCTGCATCAACCTGGATCCTCTGGCTGGTTCCTTTAGCCGAGGGATGTTCTGTTTGTGAGCACTTCCGAATCTTCTTGGGGAATCAGGCATCCCCATTAAGAAGAACGACATCCGTGGCTGCATACCACCTTTCCTGGGATCCACCCTACACTATTGAGACCAGCTTCTCCTAGAGTTGTGCCTAAGGTTTGCACAACCCCTCAAGGTGAGCCTCCAATTTTGTGGTCCTCCTGGCTAGGTTCCATTTACCCAGGTTGCCAAGGTGACGTCACATCGACAACATGGGACTGCTGCAGCCAGTCACTAGCTTCATCGAGTGATTGGCTGCAGTGGTCATGTGTTGTCGACAAGAAATCACCACTGCAGCTGGCTAAATAGAGCCCAGCCGGAAGAACAAGCAGGCAGCATGAGATCTGGCAGGTAAGTACTTACAAGTTCTTTATTGCAGAAAGATCCCATACCATTTTAATATATACTGTAAATTAAAGGAGTCATCCAAGACCTATAATGACCCCCCATATGCCCAGGACCATCACACAGATTGTACTTACCTTGCTCCACAAACAAAAAAATGCAACAGCACTCTGCAACCAGAGCTCTGCCCAAGATAGAAGCTATAAGAGGACATTGGTGTACTAATCCACCATATCGCATGCAAACAGTGGAGACATTAGTTTACATTTTGATCAAATGGTAGTAAGCCCACTCACCCCGTCACGGTTGTCTCCTAGAGTGGGTACTAACGCTAAATCTGACCTGTAATGGGCCATGACAGCCACATAAAATCCTCCTAACGCTAAGTCCTACCTGTTATGGGCCACGACAGCCACATAAAATCCAGGGAGTGTGGGCCCAGCATGCATGCTGGGAGGACAAACCATACTTATTAACCCCTTCTGGTGCTGTAACAGCCTCCATTAGATCCAGGGATGCAGGTACCAACATGCATGCTGAGCCCACTATGCACTCCTCCTGGAGCCAGATGGCTACTAGCAGGCAATGTGAGTACACATTCAGCTTTATACTCACTCTGATTAAAAACCAGCATCTAGGGCAGACAAACTAGTCAGGTGTGCACGACTGAAGTGGAGGCCGCCACAACTCCAACACATACTAAACAGAAACACAAGGGGGGGTCAGTCAGCACTCCCTGTATGCAGGTGCACGTAGCTATGGCAATTATACATACATACAAACAAAAAAAGAAAAAACTTACCTTGCTCCACGGCGGCCGCGTTTTTTCTAATGCCGGCACGGCCGCCGCTGCAGGCCATGATGGTAACCAGCCTCCCTAGCATTGCGGGTGACGCTAGAGAGGCTCATTCCCGTCGCAGCCTGCTATTGGCTGCAGCTCAACGGGAAGACGTAGCAGCAGCCGTGCCGGCATCAGAAGCGACTCAGGTGCCAAGGAGCCAGGTAAGTAGAACCTGTGTGAGGAGCCGGGGCATATGGGGGGGGGCATTATAGGTCTTGGATAACCCCTTTAAGTAATGTATACATTGTAAACATATAGAACATAACGCCAAGTCAGAAACAAAAGCAAATAATAAATAATGTAAGAGGGATTTTTGCCCAGGTAAAGCCCAGATAGGCAGATACAGTAAATAGTGGGAAATGGAATCCAACCCACCATAGAAATTTATAAGAAAAAGTACAAAGTCCTGTAGCGCCTGCATTTTCATGGCCATAATATTTTAACACTATAAAGGTACATCATCTTTAATGCTGTTCCAAGTTATTGCCTTTATAGACTATATGTGTGGTGCGCATATTTCCGTTGCCTTCCAGCCACAATATTACAGCAGATATTGAAAGCCATGACATGTGGATACACAAGAGAAATCTCCATCATTCCTGAGCTTTTAACCTTAAAGGTTTTGCCCCAGGGCTGCTCCAGCATCGTCCTGCAGTCTTATCTGCTGAGTGAGGGTTGGAGGTGGCACTTTGATATAGAAAGTGCATTATGAAGCATGATATTGCGGTGCCAGGACGGCACAGCTGGGGAGGAATTGACTTTCTACATTCTAATATTCTTATTATCTACAGACGGTACCAGTAATTATCTTCAGAAAGCACACATCCCTTTTCAAAGAACTGGGAGATATTTTTTGTCATTTTTACATTTATTTTTGGGTGTGGTTGGTTGTATTAGATAGTGAATCCATTTCTACATTGTAGCTGCTGTCGGAGGGAGGCTGCATGTATGAATGCAAGTCATATGGTAACATATTTAGCTATTGTTTCTATCTGTGTCCTGTTATTTATATAGCACTGACATATTCCACGGCACTGTAAACAGAATTTGATCGCTGATATCAGTCTCTCTTTCTGCCTTAAAGGTGTTATCCTACAAAAGATAATCTTCAGGATAGGTAATCATCATCACATCGTGGGGCATGTGGTCATAGTCCTGGCACCCCCCCCCCCCCCCATCACCTATTTTAGGGGGCCGCTGCTCTAACTGGGGCTTTGGGCAGTGCATACAGCTCCCAGCAGCATTCCTAGCACAGTGCCGCACATTGTATAGTGGCAGTGCTTGGTATTGCAGCTCAGCCTCATTGACTCATGTGACCGATGTGCGGTGATGTCATATGGGCAAGGAAGAGGCCACAAGGCTCACAGAGTGCCCAGCCAATTCTAACAGCCAATCAGCAGGAGTCCCAGGTGTCTGACCCCCGCAGATCTTGAGGATAGGTCTTCATTATCTTTTCCCGGATGTCCTACTTTAATCTAGCCATACACATTAGACCAAAGTCATCTAAACCTACAGATTTATGCAAGGCTAGCCAATGATCAAATATATAGGGGGTCATTTACTAAAGACTGGTGGTTTACATATCAGCCATAATAAAGAGGGAGATCTGACCAGTTTATTAAAAGGCACACACCACTCAATACATCTTCCGATGTCTGTGCGCCAGAACTGAAATCTACTCCAGCCAGGAGGTGGAGCAATTTCTTGATGCAAATTTCGCTAAATGAGACCTCCGCATCCTGTATAGGAGCCTAATGGCAAATGTCAGGAAATAAAAAAATGTATCCCCGCCCATACCACGCCCACTTTCTTAGACCTGGCGTGAGCGGTGAAAAGTCGCAGATTGCGGCGCACATAAGCTTTTTGCTGCAGTCTGCGTCAGAAATATTCATAATGTAGGCAAATTTCTGATAGTAAATGACCCCCTAAGTGCGTATGAACCGATGTACCTATTCAGACTGTCATACTGTCCTCCGCTTTTAAATATAATACCCTCTTCTCCGCATCAAAGTACCCAAAATTGGCAAAGTTCACACATTTTCTGTGCTTACTTCTAATGGTAAGCAAGTCAATCTTCGGATCCAAGATCCAGTCGATTCGCTCAAAACTTCGTTTTAATGCTGCCCGGAGACCCGATTCAGTGCAGCATTAAAATGTATGGCCTCCGGCACGGTGAAATTCGTTATCACCGAAGTCTTGCGAGACTTCAGTGAATAACTTCGGCCATTGCTTTTAAACTTGAAAACCATTTTAAAACAGGAATCCGAAGTCGGCTTCGGTAGCGGCTGGTATCTCAGTACTGCAGTTGACTTCGGATCCAAGTTTTGAAATGGTTTTCAAGTTCTAAAATTAAAGTCCGGTTATTCAACAAAGTGCTGCGAGACTTCGGAGATAACGAATTTCCCTCACTGGAGCCAATACATTTGAATGCAGTACAGAGACAAATCTCCGTACAGCATTAAGGGTCCATTCACACGTCCGTTTTTTGCGGATCCTATTTTCCAAGAATTCTTTCCGTTTGTCATCCGTTTTTTGCGGATCCGCAAAAAAAAACGGATAGAAGAATACATTTTCCTATTCCAATAAAGTTTTATCCGCAATTTTCGGATTAGAATAGGACATGTTTTATTTTTTGACGGACACTATGTACTGAGAAAATTATGCGGACAGCACACTTTGTGCTGTCCGCATATTTTATAGACCCATTGAAAATCAATGGGTCCGAATTCTGTCCGCAACTATTCCGAAAAATCGGGATCAGATGCGGAGCTAAACAACGGACGTGTGAATGGACCCTAAAACGAAGTTTTGAGCGAATCGACTTCGGATCTATGATTCGAAGCTCGATTCGATCAACACTTTTATAGGGCTGTGACATCACAGGGGATGGCTATTTGCGGATTGGCTGGGTGCACCACATTATGAGTGATCTTGTGTTCCCAGGCTTGTCTCCTCTACACTCAGTTTCGCTTTGTAACAAGTGCAGCCGCGATTTTAGAAAAACCTGATTCGTTACCACGAAGCAAAAGGAAATTTGTGGTTTGTTGTGGTAGTAATGCGTAGTAAATGCAGGTTTATATCAAGTCAAGGCGTACATCCATGGATAATTTATAGCATAAGTAAGCTTGTACAGTGAATCCTCTCCAAAACTTCTTCCCTTTTTTGGAAAGACCACTACTCATCTATGACAGATTTTTCTGTGACTTATTTTCTTCCATGTATATTGGCTTCTTCTATGAGAGGAAAATTCCCTAGAACAGTGTTGCTCAACTACAGTTCCCAAGGCCCCACCTGCCGGTCATATTTTCAGGATTTCCTTAGTATTGAGCAGGTAACTTGATTAGTGTTAGTGCATCAGGACTTATGACAGGTTTTTATTCTGTGGGATATTCTCAAATCAAGACCAACATATGGGCCCTGAGGACTGGAGTTGAGGAAAATTGCCCTAGAAGACCATTTTCACTAACGTTTTGGTGGTCTTCTCAAGGAAGGTTTACTGTTTTTCAGTATACTGCTATATGTTTCATTTATATAGATTTTCTGCCATAGTAAATGAGGATTACACGCTTTTGCCACATTGTAATCTGATTTTGTGTTGTCTTCATTCCGCAGAAACATGATGGCCATTTTACAGTCATCCAGCTGGTGGGCATGCTGCGAGGAATTGCCTCGGGAATGAGATACCTCTCTGACATGGGATATGTTCATCGGGATTTGGCGGCCAGGAATATCCTTGTCAACAGCAACCTGGTGTGCAAAGTCTCAGATTTTGGACTTTCAAGGGTGTTAGAAGATGATCCTGAAGCAGCTTACACAACCACAGTAAGTTCACAGACACATGTAAATATGTTATCGTGGCCTGTATATCCCATGAGGAAGATACATGAAATATGAAAATTCTAGGAAAGTTCTACTTTATTGTTCAAGGCAGCAAAACTATGGACAAGTTAATATAATTTCCTTACTAATCGTTATACTATGGAAGTGCTATTGCCCTTGTTGGGGTTCAAACTCTGCCACACAGGATAAGTATGTACTGTGCCACTCCAGAATGCCATCTCCCAAAATCAGGGTAGACTAGTCAAGTCTCGAGAGTGCCACATCCGAACAGCAGGACCAATGAGTAACTTGACCCTAGTATGAAAATGTTGTATGTGGCACCCAGGGGTGAAGTGGACTGCACGCAGTAGGAGCTAGAAGAGGAAATAAACTGGGTGGGGTCTAGTCTGAGGTTTGAAGACACTTTGAGATCTGTAATTTGGGGTCGGAATTTATTTTGGGGGTCTGGTCTAGTGTCTATACTTATTCTAGGGCTTGAATATATTTTCAGGTCTGGTGTCTGAATTTATCTTGGGGTCTAGTCTGGAGTCTATGTTTAAATTTTGAGGTCTGTATTCACTTTGTGACCTGGTCTGGGCTCTGTAATCATTTTGGTGTGTGATGAAGGGAGTCATGTGGACTATGTGACCTATATAGATGGTTGGGGGCATATGTTAATACTGCCACTAATCACACCACTTCTCATAAACTCACTGACGGATCTGCTTGAAAGTAAGAAAGTATGGATATCAGGGATACATAGGTCACAGCAGTGTCGGACTGGGGTGCCTAGGGCCCACCAGTAAAATTTATTTTGGGGGCCCACCGTATGGATACATTCAAATATTACCTGCTCACACAGCAGCAAGATGCTATCAGATGATTGAATATGGGGGGCTCTGCCGCAACTTTGAGAAGGTAAGTCCTGGGGAGAAGAGGATACTGGCAGCTTTCCTCTATAACTAGACATCTCAGCTCTGATCATCTCTATAATAATAAACTGAGTAGTGTCTTTAATAATCTATCACGTTTTTTATATGAACATAGGCTGGTTGAGGTGCTGTACATTGAATACATGTATATAGTGCATTAAGTCTACGATGTTATGTGCCACTTGTGCAGGGGGTGGGAGACTAGGGGCCCACCTTGCTCAGGGGCCCACCGTGGAATTCACCTGTACCCCTGTGGGCTAGTCCGAGCATGACATACCCTGGTGTCCATACACTTTTAAAAGCTCTTGGCTGGGAACTTTCTGTGCCAACTCCCCCATGCACATACACACTAGGTTCAGCTGAGCATGTATGTGTTTTCAATAGGGAGAGAGGAGTAAGCTGCTGTTGGACACCTCTGTCGGTGGCTCATCTTGTGGCAGAAATAAGGAAGGGTGTTAAGATTTGATGCACCTAAACCTTCTCTCCCCCAGTATCTGTTAGGTGTTCCCCATACACAGATTGTTGGCCAGTCTTCTTAAAAAATCACGGCTTGAGGCCAACAATAGTTTAAAGGGGTCAGTGGCATAACTAGAAATGACTGGGCCCCCCAGCAAATTTTTGAACAGGCCCCCTGCCCAAAACTTCTTTGCAACCCCCTCCACCCGTGCAAACCCCACTCCTGTGGCTACTCAAGGTCGCTCTCTCAGACGAGACCCAGCAGCCGCTCCATCCAGTTCCCACAGTGTCACTGTATATAATGTCACTGTATAATACTGTTGAGGGGGCCCTGACAACAAAATCTTCTAGTCCTCATCGTAAGTGGGCCCCTTCTGAATTTTGTCCCCAAATCAACCGCTTCCACTATAGCTGTACACCGGAAAGGGCTTGTGCAGCCTGTAAATATTGATGACCTATCTTAAGGATAGGTCATCAATATCTGATTGGTGGGGGTCTGACTCCCAGCACCCCAGCCAATCAGCTGAAGAGGAGGCAGCACCCATACAAGCGCTCAATATTACACTGCCTGTTATCGCGCATGCAGCAGCAGCGCAGTGTAATTACAAGTACTTGTTCCATTCACGTGAATGGAACAAGTACTTATAATTACACTGCGCTGCCGAGATTTCCAAGGCGGTGCGCAGTGTAGTCTTGAAGTGGAAGTAGCACTTGTACAAGTGCTTTCTCCTCTTCAAACTGATTGGAGAGAGTGACGGGAGTCAGACCCCTGCCGATCAAATATTGAGGACTTATCCTGAGGAATATCAATATGTACTGGCTGCACAACCCATTTAATGTACATGGAGGCCTAAAGAAGACAGTGATGGTTGGAGATCTTCATACGAGGCCCAGAAGCATCCAGCTGTGCCTTTTCATCTGTTTTTATTCTGTATGCTGGACAGTCATCTACGTAGATTTTATACTTTTCTCACCATAACCCTATTGTCCTTGGTGCAGGATGCACATTACACTAAATGAAGTTTACAGTAGTCAAATCATGTCTACCCAGGCCAAGCCAAGGTTTGTACTGCAGCACAGATCATTGCAGTCCTCTTCCTATTGATTATGTTAACAGCACAGATGTGGCAAGCTGCCATGTACCGAGGATCCTGCACTGTTTAAACAACCTCATAAATTAACGTGTTCGGCTGTTTATTCATTTTCACATTTAATTATTGCCACTGATTTATTTATTAGACAGCTCGCCCAGACTCTCCCGCTCATGCCTGGCCCTGTACACAATCATCTGATTACAAGTAAACTGCAGAGAGGATTCACAGAGGCAGCTTTGTCTTCAAGATACAAATGACAGATTATCACAGTGATCTTGCTTCAGAGATGAAGGTTATAGATTATTACAGTACTATTGCTCAGTTTTAGAAATTACAAATTATGACAGTACTGTGATGAAATTTTCATGCAGATTATGGATTATAATAGTACTACCATTTAGGATCAGAGATAAACATTATGGATTATCACGGGATTATTACACAGTGTTTAAAGAAGCCAGTTATGGATTATGACAGTAATATTACTAACAATTTTAATAAAAACTGTCCAAATTATGGATTATCAGAGCATTTTTTTACTTTTTTTTTCGTTTATGGGTTTTTTTCCAGCTGTTTTTTTTACCCATGCCATTTTTTACAGATGTTTCTCCCATAGACTTTGCTACTGGACTTGAAAAACCTGTTAAATAAAAATGTTACCACTCAAAAAACACTTTAAGGGCTTATGCACGCTGTCATTGCCCGCAAACAGCGGGTCCACAATATGCGGGCACCGGCAGTGTGCACCCTACATCTGGAAGGTCCGGTGCAGAGCGGAGGTACAAAACCTCACAGAAGCACTACGGAGCCATAGCCACCCATTACCTGCTGTTTCAAACGGGCAGACACCTGGGTCTAATATCTGCGTTTGGCAATAATGTCAATTGCAGACTTTTAGTATTTCAGATGCCGTGGTCAAATGTGACCATGGCACCTGAAAGGTGTAAAAAAAACACGTAAACGCACCCTTCCTGTACAGGAATGCCTTTCTCTCGCTGACATCAGGGAAAGCGTTCCTTAGCTGTACAAAGCTTCAAGGCCTGTTACTGGTATGTTCCAATGCAGGCCTGCAGGTTGTGTTCTGTAATGGATAAAATTACATGACTGAAAATGAATGCCAATTTACTGATTGCATGCTGAGGTCCCCTTGGAGGGCTAAAAAAAACTGTATAAAATATTTTTTCTAAATATAAAAAATATGTATATATACAGTTGCAAGAAAAAGTATGTGAACCCTTTGGAATAATATGGATTTCTGCACAAATTGGTCATAAAATGTGATCTGATCTTCATCTAAGTCACAACAATAGACAATCACAGTCTGCTTAAACTAATAACACACAAAGAATTAAATGTTACCATGTTTTTATTGAACACACCATGTAAACATTCACAGTACAGGTGGAAAAAGTATGTGAACCCCTAGACTAATGACATCTCCAAGAGCTAATTGGAGTGAGGTGTCAGCCACCTGGAGTCCAATCAATGAGATGAGATTGGAGGTGTTGGTTACAACTGCCCGGCCCTATAAAAAACACACACCAATTCTGGGTTTGCTTTTCCCAAGAAGCATTGCCTGATGTGAACGATGCTTCGCACAAAAGAGCTCTTGGAAGACCTACGATTAAGAATTGTTGACTTGCATAAAGCGGGAAAGGGTTATAAAACTATTATCTCCAAAAGCCTTGCTGTTCATCAGTCCACGGTAAGACAAATTGTCTATAAATGGAGAAAGTTCAGCACTGCTGCTACTCTCACTAGGAGTGGCCGTCCTGTAAAGATGACTGCAAGAGCACAGCGCAGACTGCTAAATCAGGTGAAGAAGATGCCTAGAGTGTCAGCTAAAGACTTACAAAAGTCTCTGGCATATTCTAACATCCCTGTTAGTGAATCTACGATACGTAAAACACTAAACAAGAATAGATTTCATGGAAGGATAACACAGAGGAAGCCACTGCTGTCCAAAAAAAACATTGCTGCATGATTACAGTTTGCACAAGAGAACCTGGATGTTCCACAGCAGTTAAGTTGTTTGGAAGAAACATACAACACTATGTGTGGAGAAAAATAGGCACAGCACACCAACATCCAAACCTCGTCCCAACAGTGAAGTATGGTGGTGGGGGCATCATGGTTTGGGGCTGCTTTGCTGCGTCAGGGCTTGGATGGATTGCTATCATCAAAGGAAAAATGAATTCCCAAGTTTACCAAGACATTTTGCAGGAGAACTTAAGGCCATCTGTCCACTAGCTGAAGCTCAACAGAAGATGAGTGTTGCAACAGGACAACGACCTTGCTGAACTGAAACTATTCTGTAAAGAGGAATGGTCAATAACTACTGACCATTGTGCACGTCTGATCTGCAACTACAGGAAACGTTTGGTTGAAGTTATTGCTGCCAAAGGAGGTTCAACCAGTTATTAAATCCAAGGGTTCACATACTTTTTCCATGGTGTGCTCAATAAAAACATGGTAACATTTAATTCTTTGTGTGTTATTAGTTTAAGCAGACTGTGATTGTCTATTGTTGTGACTTAGATGAAGATCAGATCACATTTTATGACCAATTTGTGTAGAAATCCATATCATTCCAAAGGGTTCACATACTTTTTCTTGCAACTGTATATAAAAATTTAAATCACCCCCTTTACCCAAAATGACAGTACAAATAAACAAAACAATTATAGGCATTGTTGCATCCAAAAATGCCCATACTAATTAAATAAATATATATTTATCTCATACTGCGAATGGTGTAACAGAAAAGAAAAAAACATTAAAATGTCTGATTCAACATTTTTCTGCTGCTTTACCTCCAAAAAAATTTAGTAAAAAGCGATTAAAAAATCATACACGTACACTATATGCTATAAGGGAACCTTATGGGGGTCAGAATATGGCCAAGAAAAGAAAAAGGGACCAAAGTGATTATTTTATTTTATTCTGTACTAAAACACAAAAAATGATATAAATGTGGTATCGTTGTAATCATACTAACCTAGAGAATCAAGTGGACAGGTCAGTTTTACCACATAGTGAACCGCTGTAAAAAGAAAAATGATAAAACTGAGGGTTTTTTCCAGTACCACAACATTTGGAATTTTTTTCCAGCTTCCCACTAAATTATATGCAATAATAAATGGTGCCATTACAAAGTACATGTTATCATGCAAAAAAGAAACCCCTAAATAATGCTGTGTAAATGGAAAAAATAAAAAAGTTATGGCTCAGGAAAAGCAGGGAGTAAAAAATACCTGGTAATGAAGCGGTTAAAATACAGCTGTTATTTTTAAATGGGATTCCTGGATAACCCCTTCAAGATGAGAACTTACATGTTAAAAATCGAGTTCATTCTGCTTTCAATAACCTTTTTTACAACCAGTAACCCAGCATCTTAAGTTGCTATGATACAAGGATCCTGAAGGTGTAAGAAATCTGAAGCCTGAACATTAATCCATAATTTGCTTCTCTGAAGAATAAGCATTGACAAGGGAGTGCAGAGGTAGCAGTAACACGTGTGACAGGGAGAGCAAAGGTCCTTCAACCACGCCGTGCAGCTGCTCCCCAAGCGATGGGACGTGTCCTATACTTAGTTGCAACATGCGGCGTACGGACCCATTGAAGTCAATGGGCCTGCACCATAATGCGGCATGTGCATGGCCAGTAACTGTGTTCTGCGCATCTGTAATTTGCAGACTGCAACACCCTTGCGGTCATGTGACCTTAGACTGTTGGCCGAAAACACTGTTCTCAGCAGGATCGGCTGACAATACACTAATATGTGTAGGAGCCTTTAGATTGCAGAGATCCCAATATGTCATTTGCATATATAAGTGAACCCATTCTACTGCAGTGAACACTTCGACATAGCAGCGTTTAGCACATTCTAAACAGATGTGCTGATATTCCCAGGACTACATTACAATATGCCCTTGCCTGTCCATCCATGTCCTTATATGTTGGAGAATTACTTCCTCTGGAACGCTGTGCATTGATTTCCACTTTCTGCAGTAACCCACATTCACCTTTGTGTCAGGCAATGCATTAATACTTCAGCCAGTGAACCTGACGAGAAAGGGAGATGTTTACTTCCCATGTTTACAGGGTGCTGCCTACTCAGCAAGACAGAAGAGAGCTGATTTACCGGAGATTAATATGTACATGGCGCTGCATACGGTGGAGGCACATTCTGTAATGTCTCCAGTTTCTAGAACACCTTCTGAAGAATTCGGGTTCAGATCTTAGTCTTCTGCTGCTCTGTGCACTCTGAGGGGTTCACTGACTTCCAACCCTAACATGCCCTAATACGCATATCCAAACCTAACACGCCCTCTCAGTGGCGTACATAGAGAAGGAAGGGCCCCATCAAACCAGCCCCCAAACAGGACAGAAGGGTTTCTGCCTAAACGCTTTTCAATGACTCTTGGGCCATTTTTCCACTGCTTCATTTGCTGAAAGTTGTTGCTTTAGAGAGTAGAGTCCTGACCAAGTTTTCACCTCCAGAAGAAGAGGAGAGGATCCCAACTAAGACTGGGCCCCCTCTTGCCCTGGGCCCCATTTCAGTCGCATGGTCTGCCGCTATGGTAGTTACGCCCCTGTGTCCTCTGCTCTTATTGTAGAACTTAATATTTAGTTTCTCTAACAAATTTAATTCTAAAATTATTTTAACCCCTTATCGTAATTGGACTTAACTGGACGTCCATTTTATCGATGCGTCCATTTTTACTGCTTAGACGTTTCAGGCACGTGCTGCCCTTAATCAAGAGCAAAATTTAAAGGCTATGTACCTTTGGGGGCAATTTATTTTTATTATTGCATTGTACTCATTTTGAGCTAAAAATATAATTTTTTTTAAATTGGTCAATATTAAAGATTTGGAACTCCTGTCTCTGTGCAGCCTTGAGTTTCTCTGGTAGCAGGCTCTTAATTTTCTCTCTGTTCCCTCGGGATCCTGATCTCAGCTTTCTGGCCTTATAAATACTCATTATAGCTCAATTGTAATCTTACTTATATGAAAGTGACTTAAAGGGGTTGTCTCACTTCACATTTTCATACTTACCTGCTGCAAGCGCGCAATTCACTTCCTGGATTATGGCGGGCTTCATCTTGATTGAAGTCTTATCCTGGCTGGGCCACGCATGTGCCATGGTGATATAGTACAGTGCGCTTTCGTGGCTCTGTACTATACTGCACAGGAAGAAGTCATCATGGCGCCTGCACGTGCGCGTTCAGGACAGCGCACGGACCAGCTGGGAGAAAAGGAGTAATCTTCTGCGCAAGCGCGGCCACCGTGATTCGAGTGAAGAGCGGTGGCCGTAACCAGGGGAGACCAAATGACAACAATCAGGTAAGTGGGGATGAATTTCTTAAAAAGAATGGGAATTGGGTAAATAAATATATTTACAAAAATGATCACTGTCAAATCATTAACAGATTCAACAGTGATTATTATGATAAGAATACCCCTTTAAATAAGTGTTTATGAATTTTTGATAATTTAGAGAATAGGGGCTCCATTTATCATTCTGAAATAAGCCTAAATTAGGAATATTTCAGGCGCAGTCTTCGACTTTGCCCCGCTCACGCCAGGTCTAAGATTGTGGGAGTGGCATGGGCGGGCAAGGAGACGGTCTAAAACGCCGGTCATAATAAATGTTCCCCTAGGTTTATTAGATGACCAGAACAAAGTGAAAGTGAAAGTGCCATTAACACAGCTAAACAGTTAACCTTTTTGACAGAAAAGCTCAATATTATTATTATTATTTTTATTAAAGATCAATTGAAAAACGATTTTTAATCCAAAATGAGGAAGATGCAATCGTAAAAATTGCCTCTAAAAGGTGTACATGCCCTTTAAAATGTAAAAATTACTGGAGGAATTGCAGTTTTTTTTTTCTATTCTGTATCCAGAAAGTGTTAATAAATGGTAATCGTTATATGGAGCCCAAATTTGTGCCATTAAAATACACTTTATACTGCAAAAAAACAAGAACACATATATGTACGTTGATGGGAATATAAAAGGATTAAGCTTCTCTAAATGAAAAAAAAAAGAATTACGCTTCTCTGAATGAGGCAAAATTTTTATATATAAATAGGTCTATATCTGAAAGGGTTACAACTCTTTTGTTAAATGAGATATATTGTGATGGTCCCCCCGGCTTTTATTCAGTGGCAGCATCCTGTTGCCAAGGGAACCAGGAATGCAGCTTGGCCCTCACTGAAATCGGAGCCCCGGGCCAATGAGGCGGTGTGCCTGGGCTCCCGAACATCAGGGTGCACGGGCAGCAGCTCCAGTTTAAGCTGCCTTTATATCTGTATAATGGCTGGCACCTGCAGATTGCAGATGCCAGTAATTTCTGATCCTCTGGCTCTCTCTGCTGTTCCATGTGATTATTAAGGACTCCTCTGGCTCTGAACTTGTGACTACATTATCGGCTTCTGGGGTTAGGTATCGTATTTGATCTCCTGACTCTGACTCTTTGGCGTGTTTAGGTTTTCTGGCTTTTGACCCTTTTTTCATACGACTACTGTCATCTGTTTGTTTTTCCTTGTTTGTGTGTCTCCCTTCACATATTGCAGTATAGGGACTGTCGCCCAGTTGTGGGTCATCGCCTAGGGTAATCATGCAAGTAAATAGGGATAATGGGATAGTTTAGTGCTGCGCTATCCCTGTTTGCGCGCGATGGTAGTGGTTATTCTGACATATAACTTAATGTGTCTTAGAGAAAGAAAATGGTTGTGAGAGATTTTATTTGTAGCATTGCCGGCATGATTGTGACAGGGAAGCTTTGTGTTCTCGTCTTGGCACTGGCACCAGATGTAATCTCTTTACTAAATGTAAATTCTATGCTATTTGCCTTTGCTGCGCTGAATGTAATCTGTTGTTCTCTGTTATCAGCCCCTTGGGAGTAGATGACTGTAGTGTTCTTCCGTGAGATCATTGAAAGTCTGCCAATTCTCCATGATTGCTACTTTATCTCATATATGTCCAGTTCTAAGAGCTTCCAAGCATTTGGCTATGTCTCTTGAAAGGAAACAACTCTCCTTGAGGAGATCCAGCTAGTAGAGCTTATCTAGGGCAGTGCTCCTTGGGAAAAATTATCCAAAATTCCTATTGTCCAAGAGGAAGAAAACTGTCTAATGCCAGCCATAGGAGTTAACCTGTCCATGTTTGCATATAAAATATAAAAGCTAGGTCCAGTTTCACAACCAATTAATGCACTAATCCATCAGAAATGAAAAACCAGGCATCTTTGCAATAGTCTTAAAGGGGTTATCCCATTAAAAATATTAATACTTTTTCAACCAGCACCTGGATCTAAATACTTTTGTATGTACTTTGCATATAAGATTAAATGAGATCTATCTGTATAGCTCCACCTGCTGTTTGTTTGTTTTTCTTTATTTCTCTGTCCAACTTGCTGAGGTGGTCAGGTCACACTTGCTCAGTTCCATCCTTCAACTGCCACCAGCCATATCTACTTTTAGAAGCTGTGAAAGTTGCAGCAGAAAGGAGGAAAAGGCATAGGGAGAGAGATGCAAGCAGAAAGGACTCTCCCCCTGAGAACGGACCCGCCCCCTGAACTGCCAGCTTGAAATAAATCTAGCAGAGCAATGAATGAGGAGATCTATGGATCCATGTGAGGTACAGGGCTAGATATTGTCATGTACTCTATGATGTGTGATTTTCATTTTTTACATTAGATATTAAATAATCCCTTTAATTTACAACAATCTACTATTTTGCGTAGTGCAGTTGGTGTTCAGAACAGACAGGTAGGTCCACATAGGACCTACATACATAAAACTGTCGAGTACTTCCCGCTCTGTGCTGCAATAATATGCAATGGTGAGAGGGTTGTTTCTTGTGAACCGCCATACTATTATGGTGCGGTTCTGGTGCGGACTGCAGAGTATTATACAGCCGAAAGACCGTTCTCATGTTTGAGATTATGGATAACTCAGATCCCAGCCTTTTAAATGCTTGGATGCCATGATGAAAAGCAATCATGGGACCTAAGTGGTTTTATAAGAGGAGAAAGCCACCTCTGTAAGACCATCAGAACCCCTACAACAGGATTGTCGGAGCTGATTGTTGCAAGGACAGCCGAGGGACCTACAGTAACAAAGGCCTCTAGGTCTGCCTTGTAATTGAGCCTATGAGGCCCTGATAGAGCTGAACAGCCTACTCACCTGTGTAAAACTGACAAGTGTTTTATGGATGCATTCAGAACATCACATAATCAAGCCCCATAGTGGGACTAAAAATAAAAAGGGCAAAAAAGTTTAGTAAAGTTTATTGAAAAAAAAAAAAAGATAAAAATAAGAACACACCTTTTTTACCCCTGCACAAAATTTTTGATTATGGGAAAAAATATACCTAGGGGGACATTTACTAAAGCTTTTACGTCACAACTGTGGCATAAAATAGACGCAAATTATGGTGCACTATGGTGGGGCTGTCACTAGAATCAGAGGCTCTTCTGTTTATGTGTAATAGACAGAGGGAACTTGTGATTGGAGATTTTCCTTACCAAGCCAAGCCAGTCTTCTGCTATCGGTGTGCAGTGTGTAATATAGGCCAAGTCTATAGTGACATTAGTGACTATAGTGACATAAATTTTAAAAATAAAATAACTAGTAAGGTTATTTCACAGGTCCATATGGGAAACTGAACCCCAAACCTTCTGTAAAATTACCACCACACCATAGAACCTCATGACTGTAAAGAAAGCTTTTTCAGCTACTACTAACAACTGTGTTACTACAAATAGCAAAAACCAAAACGTACTACACCAAAACTACAACAAAAAGCAGTTATTAATATAAGAAAACCTTGCTCTTGAAATAGGTTTCCGTAGCGTTGTGGTAATTCAGTTTCCTGCGATATTAAGAGTCTGGGGTTTGGGGTTCAAATCCCTCTAGTGCCCTGTAAGGTAATTTAATTAACAAACATTGTGGCAATAAAATTAGGAAAGCTGTAAAGTGAAACGTACTTTTCTGACATAACCTGGACTTGATTTAAAAAAAATGCTATGCTATGTGCCTAAGTTGGACCACAGAAAAGAGCATAGCTGAACAGCACTACGAAACTTCCTGTCACTGGTTACTAAATATACAAGTACAGTGAGCTCTGCAGACACTATACCAGTGGTGGCGAACTTATGGCACTGGTGCCAGAGTCGGCACTCAGAGCCCTCTCTGTGGCCCCCGCACCCTGGAAAAAGCCTATGTGTATCAATATGCCTTAGACTTTTCCTGACATTCATCAGCACAGGGTGCACTATGAACAGCACAGGCAGTATATTGAATGTAGGCAGGCTATTATAGCTAAATGATAAAGTACATGGAAGATATACTATATCCGGCTATAGTATTAAGGTTAAATTGCTGTGTTGGCACTTTGCAATAAATAATCGGGTTTTGGATTGCAGTTTAGGCACTCATTCTGTAAAAGGTTTGCCATCACTTCACTATACTTTACACCTTGCTATAAGAGAAGCCACAGCCAGGACATGTAGAATGTAATGATTAGTAAAACAAACAAAAAAACACTGGAGTACCCCTTTAAGACTGCTGTTTCCTATCAACCTTGCCTGTGATTTTGTTTAGTTTTCTAGGCTCTTTCTGTGCAACTTTATTCTAACATTTCTGATTATCTCACTTCTGGCTTGTTTTGTGTGCTTTGTTGTTTATATTGACTCTCCTGGTAACTAACCTTGGCTCTCCTCTGGATTAGCCTATTGTGTACTGAATTGTGTATGTCTTTTCCTGGTTTTGAACCTGCTTGTTTATTTATTTTGTACCTCCCTGCTCATTCTAGAAGGTCTGCTACTAGCATACCCACACCAGTGTACTGTGATCAGCTCCACAGATGTATTCTGAGTCCGTAGGAGCCAAATCTATCCTGCCTTGCAGTGGACCCTGGTGAAGAACCTAAGGGTAGCCTTAGTCTCATACTACCCAGAGTGTTTTTGAAAGGCTGGTAGAAGCTTTGGGGTACACTGGCTGTGATCTAGACGGTGACTTTTGTACATTCTTCTTTCCCCATATTGAAGACCTGTCCACAGGATAGGTCATCAATATCAGATAGGCAGGGGTCCGACTCCCAGCACCACCGCCGATCAGCTGTTTGAAGAGAACACATCAATATCGGTAACTGGACAACCCCTTTAATGTCACTTATTGATGTAGTCTTGATTTACCAACAATCAACACAGTTCAAAACTGCAGCTGCATCTCCCTTATCCCCTCCTCCTTCTCTAGTAGTTACTGTCCTACATTGGAAGCTTTTTTTTTGGGGGGGGGGTCTCTTAAAGTGTAAGAAGGTAAAGGGAATAATGGCTTTTGGAAGATAAGGTAGATATCACTTCCGCCTAATAAGGTATATTACAAAGATTCATATATTCACAAGAACTACCAATATAAGCAAACAATTATAATAGTTACACTTTAAAAAGTGTAAAAATCTAAAATAACAATTTACTGTTTACAAAGTAGAATCTTTTTCTTTTAGTTTTATCTTTTTTTTTTAAATATGGTGCTGTTAATTAAAAGTAAGAAGTATACTGAGTGAAGAAAACTAATAATGAAAAGACAAATGCGGCTTGGAATAAATAACGAGGGAGGGCAAGTGCACAGAACATTGTGTGGGCAGTACAGCCACAAAACCTATTATTTAGGAAGCAACATATTCTGCACGGATCACGCACACCTCTTTGGAAACAGCTCACAAGTGAAGAAAACTGTTCTCTTTTGTTCTGCAGGTTACACTCCTGCTGGCACAAGATATTTCATTCTTTTTTTAAATTGGAAAGTAAACTTTGTTAATTGCAAAATTAAAATAACTAGTAAAAGCAAATTTAATTTTTCTACTTAAACATTAATCACTCCTGATTTTTTATATTTTTTTGTTTAACCCCTCATGGACCTGTCTATTTTGAGGCATAAAGACCTGGCAAACTTTTTATTTATTTTTTATTTTTTAGCCTTGCATTGCAAGAACCTTAACTTTTTTATGTTTCCGTTTTTTTTTTTCATTTTTACGGCATTTATCATTTGGTTTAAATGACCTGTTATATTTTTTCCATTGGCCATTGCGATTACTATATCAAATTTATATAGTTGTTTTTTAATAATTTCACAATATAAAAACACTGAAAAAATGTTGTGTCTTTGTGTATTCTGAGAGCTATACATTTTTTTTTTTTTGCATTGTACGATAAGCTGGCATTTTTATTCTTAACAACTTTTTGCTCACTTTTGATTCAATTTTTGGATAGTAAGGTGACCAAAAACAATTTTTTTTTTTTACAGTGTTCAGCGATGCAAGTTAAATAACATGATAATTTTATAGCTCTTGTCATTTTGGATCCAGTGATACAAATTGTGTGTTTTTTTTTTATTATTTGTTTTTTTGTAAATAATGACAAAATCACTGGGGAATACTGGGGAAAATGGGTGTTTTTTTCCTTATTTTTTCATTATATCTATTTTTTGCTCTGTTTTCAGTCCCACTAGTGGACTTGAACTCTAGGGTACTTGATAATTTGAAAACAAAATAAATAATTAAAAGATACTGCGATAGTTATGTATTGCAATGTATTATTCCTGTTAGTGATTGCTGACAGGCAGCCTATTAGACCTTGCCTTAAGCTTAATAGGCATGTTGCTATGGCAGAAATGGGGGCAGTTGTCAGGCCCCCAGCTGCCATAGCAACAATCAGCACTCTTTGATCACATGACGGGAAGGTGATGGAGTGGCAGAGAGATTTCCCTCCATCGTAGCCCCCAACCATGATGTACGTACATTGGCCCGCAAGGGGTTTATTGAAAATGTAACATTGAAAGTATTAGAAATAACCTTAAAATTATTTTACGACCAAAAGAGACCCCTGCACTGATATTCTATGGCAGAGCTTTCAGCAGAAGGTACAGGCTGCAGTACTCCCGTTGGGACAATGCTGACTGATGCATATATAACACAAATCACTATCCGTACAATGCATACATGGCTCCAATGTATGGATGCTCTATGCCCTGTGGTGAATAGCACTTTAGGAGGTCTGAACTTGGGTCTCTTTTGGTGGTAAAATTAGAAAATAAATTCCTGAAACCGGTATTATGTGTAGGGGCAGCAGATCAGGAAATCTGTGCGCCCGAGCTTCATACATGTCATAGAGAGGTGTCGTTTTGGCAACGTGTTCTGCACAGCGACAAGGCATAGAGAGTAGAAACACCAGCACTCACAGATCCTAAGCGTATGGTCGTGGCAGTAGACAGTAGGACTCGGCGGTATAAGCAGTCATCATTGCCCTAGTATAAGGACCATTCTTGACCCTAGAAGACGAGCACACAGCACGAAATGAGTGTTGCCTGTGTTGCTTTATGTATCCACCACTCTGCATGTTTTTATGCATCGGTCTATGATACAAATATCTTCTTTTGGAATTCCTTTGTTCAGCCTTTCTACAGCCCAATAACATACCTGATGTCAAATCAAAAGAATGTGAGTAACGCCGCCACCCCCCAACTTGTTCTTGCAAGGGGTAGGGGTCCCAGCAGTTAAACCCCACCAATTAGATACTTATCACCTTTCTTTTAAAAAAAAAAAGTGTGACAACCACTTTAAGGATGAGTAGTGTATAGAGCAACTTGGAAACATTTAAGGGGCCAGAGTGATGGAAATGATGGTTCTGGTATGTTTCATGACCCATACCATGTCTATTTTAGTTATTTAGGTGGCGCTAGCGGGAAGGTTCTCTTTTCTCAGGAGATACCTCTTGGCATGTTTTTTTTCCCTTGGAAGATTGCAAAAAAGTCTCCATACCATGGAGCACTTCCATTAAGTCTCCGTACCATGGAGTACTTCTAGTAAGTCTTCATTCAGGGCTGGTCTCTTTAAGGAGAGACTGTACTGGTATTATGAAGATTTGCTCAGAGCTTTACTTTAAGAATGCATGGCTTGTTACAGTAGAGCTACCAGGGCTTTCTCTGGTATTGGGCTTAGCGCTTAACTATCCATCACATGGACTGGACATTCTGGGAGCAAAGATCTTGGAAATTGTGAAGAATTGATACACAGAATTAAGGAATATTGGGAATTTGTAATTTTCCATTATACAACAATAAGATTTATTTGCTGGAACCAGAGTACCCCGTTAGCGGGTCTGCAATACACGGGCACCGGCTGTGTGCACTCCGCATCACAGATGCGGACCCCTTCACTTGAATGGGTCCACAATCCGGGAAATGTGGTGCAGAACGGAAGCACGGATCAGAAGCACACAAAAGCACCACGGAGTGCTTCCGTGGGGTTTCACGCCGTGCCTCCACACCGCAAAAAAATAGAACATGTTCTATTTTTTTACTGTGCAGACGGATCATAGACCCATTCAAGTTGAATGGGTCTCGATCCGGCCTGGCCGCCACACAGATGTTGCCCATGCATTGGGGACCGCAAATTGCACATGAGCCCTTAAAAAACCCATAATGGAGGTAATGATCCCAGCATATGTCATCTTCTATTTGTCCAAAAAATCATTACTGACCACTTTTGAAAGGGGTCAGTGACATGGCTTTCAACATTGCTATTTGGGATGGGAAAGTGTTCTTTATAAATGGAAAATCTGAATGCATTTGGAAAAAATAATAGATATTACATTAGGGGGTCCAACAGTTTGACCTCTTAAAAGACGAAACTTAAATGCCTCCATTTTCCCGTAGCTGGGGCAGGCCACAATCTGACATTCTGACCCACTCAGTTTTATAAGTCTCATGCAGCCAGACAAAAGTCTTTCTTCAGAGATAAGCAGATTTTAAAATGGTAGAAAATTATATAAATGACATTTCAGAGTTCTCGCTAACAAAGTATGCAAGGATCAAGAAACAACAAGACCATGTAATTCTAAGGTAACCGGAGAGAAGCTTATATATAATAATTAGGAAAAGGGGGGAAATCATGTAAAATTCAGACTGTAACATAATTTACTTTTTTTGTGTACACTCAGCCTGTCACTCTATATGAAGGAGTGGCAGCTTTTATACCTTATTGTGGCTCCATTATGGCACTGCGTTATGGAGGCGCTCTGCTTCTAAAGGAGAAAATCTCTGCAATATGGAGATCCTAGGTAGCATCATGGAGAGAGGGAACTCGTATCAGAGCAGCCGGTCGGGAAGGTGTACTGTAGTGTGTCACACAGATCGCTGAGGTTTCCAGGAAGCAGAAAGAGAGGATTTTGGCTCTTAAAGAGAACCGCTCAGTAGGATCAACTCTGTTAAACCAGACATACTACCCAGTAGGGCTGATCCTGCTGATTAAAATGATACCTATCTTGTGAAAATCTGTTGTGGTATTCCTGAGAAAAAAAAGATTTTTGTTATTTATGCAAATGAGATCTTCAGTGCACAGAAGGATGGGGCTTGACAGCTTTCCAGTGCTGGCCACGCCCCCCAGTGAACTAAAGCACCCATTTGTATAAAGAATAAAAGTCTTCTTTTCTCAGGAACACCACAGCCAATTCTCACAAGACAGGTATCCTTTTAATCAGCAGGATCTGCCCTACTGGGTAGTATGTCTGGTTTGATAGAGTTGACTCGTATGACAAGTGTTCTTTAAGCAGGAGAAACAGCCATGGTCAAGGTAACAGTGCTGATACCATGGTGGTGGGACGAGCTACACAAGTCGTGTCTTGTCTTGTGAAATTTATCAGGACTGTACTGGCGGTAAAGGGTAAGGTTAACAGTAATAATCCAGTTGCGTACTATGTAATAGATTTATGCAGTGCTGACTGACATCTGACAGGGGAAGTTTGGATGACAGGTGTCTAAAGTGTCATTTTTATGGTACAGATGCCGAACAGCAGGCATGTCCCCCTGGTTCTCAGTTCCAAGGGGGCATCAACAAGCCATTCTGCCTTGCCCAGGGTTATTCGGATATAGGGCTAGGGCATCAAACTCAGTCTTCACACAGCTATTAGTCCAGATCAACCATCTCCGTGTAGGGTTCACACTAATCTTTTAAAGAAATATCACCCACTACATTTAACTGCTTATCCACCAGCCAATAAGTTGGTTTCATAAAGCTGTATAACTTTAGGGAATGATGAACTGTTCAACATTACCGAATATAATAAGGAAGGGAAAGAAATAAGAAGGAAAGAGGCAGAACAACAAGAAAAATACACAATATCACACTCCAGGGAGGAGCGCTAGTAAATGGAAAGTACACGACAGAGAATAAAAGTACGTCGCTGCAGAAAAATAAATTAGAGCCAAATGAGTTGGGATGATAATTACGTAGCCTGTTCTATATATTACTTATTCCTATTGAGTTTTCTCCGGCGAAGGAACAGGCTTATTTCTAGGTTAACTTGCTAACATTTCCCCTTAGCGCTAAACATAATATAGTTTCAGTAGGATTAATTACTCCTTGGAGATTCCGATTCTGTTTTCTGGTTTCCTGGTTGCTTTTTATTTTAGGAATAGCCTCAGAAATCCCATGCATCATGATTTTCTCTTTTTTTTTCCTGTAAACCTTAGTGCCAGGTGCAGGAGAAAGATGATATATGATTATTAATAAGGCAGTGTCTGTAACCCTGGGATATTAAAGGCAGACTGGCAGCAGGTAACCAGCGCGTTGCGGTCTATAGACGGGACTGTTAAACTTAATTACAGACGGCTTCCAGTCATATGACTGATTCCCGCGTTTCAGGTTAATGGGCAGTAAATCATTAGATGGCTGGATTAGTATTTAAACACCTCGGCCGGCTGCAATCTGCAGGTTGTTCACAACCATATTTGTGGCTTTTCCAGCAGCAGAACAAATCAATAGTGATTTCCATCGGGTTGACAGATAGTGTAAAATGTAACATAAAGCACGGGTAAAGTAAGGAACAAATTCCAAATGCACTGAATAATGGCGCCATGTTGACAAAGGATAAAATTTTCATTTTACCTTGTTTTCTCTCTTAATCTCCCAGACAGAGTACTACATTTTCTAGGCTTTTCTTGCAAGGATAAAACATTGTCTGTTAAAGTTTGCTAGAAACTCAGTATTTTCCTCTGGAGTTTGTCGGTGGAGGAATGTTTGGACTATACTCATCTAACATTATTAGTTGTTATCCAAGATTTAGGTCCCATTCACATGACCATATGATCGACGCTCCTATGTTGCCGAACACAAAGAGCGGGAACACGGGAGCGTTGGTCATATGGTCATGTGCATGGGACCTAAATCTTGACTTGAATGGGTCCGCAAAATACGGCAAAAGATAGGACATGTTCTCTTCTGCGGTGTGGAGGCAAAGACCTAGACGTCCAAGGAAAGCCAGGTCCTATCTTTTGCAATGCTGAAACATTGACCCGGAAGTCCACAGAAGGGTTTCCATGTGTTTTTGTGGTCTTCGATTCTGTGCCTCCACATCGAAAAGATAGGACATGACCTATGTTTTGCTTAATCTTGGGGATCCTGGACCTATTCAAGTCAAAGGGTCCACACATGATACGGAGTTCCCATGGTCGATACCCTTGTTTTGTGGACTAGCTGTTTGCAGTCCACAACACGGGCACAGTGTTTGCCTTAAGGGGTTTGCCTGATTCGTGATATTGATGATCTATCCTCAGGTTAGATCATCAATATCAGAACATTAGGGGGGTCCAACACCTCTACCTGTAGGCTACCATCTGCAGCCAGAACTACGACTGAGAATGGAGCCGGGAGCACAGCTCTGTTCAAAGTGTGGTGGCCGTGCTGGGTTATTGCAGAGCAGCTCCCATTGAAGTGCAGTAATGTAGCATGGCCACCACAGTTCAACAGAGCTGTGCGTCCGGCTCCATTCTTAGTCATAGTTCCAGCTGCAGGTAAGGCCTCATGCACACAAATGTACTGTTGGTCCAAGTCTGATCCCTATATTTTGCAGTTTAGAGGCAGACCCATTCATTTTTATGCTGCAAAAAAAATGGGCATCCCTGGGAAGATATCCCTGTGCTGTCCACATCCTGCAAATTTAAGAACAAGTCCTATTCTAGTCCATTTTGCAGACAAGAATAGAAATTTCTATAACAGGGGCCGATAAAAGCAAAATACATATTTTGTGCACCAACAGATGACTGAGTGTCGGACCCCCAATGATTTGATATTGATGACTTAGGTCATCAAAACTGTTAGCCCGATGTGACACTGGTGCTGGTTCCAAGGGAGTGTCAACATGCTACTCCATATCTTGGCCATGGTATTTAAAAACTGTACTAAAGCAGTGACCTAAATCCTTACCTCATGACATAGAAAGTTCTGCTTTTGCCTCTTGCACATGGTAGAGCTGAACTATAAACCAAACCACCTTTTCCATTGCTCCCTGGTCCAGTTCTGAGGTTCACGTGCCTGTAGGTGCTTTTGATAATAGACAGAAGGCAACATGGGCATTCTGACTAGTTTTTGGTTACACAACAAGCTGTGATGGACTGCATGTTCTGACACCTTTCTCTCATAGTCGGCAGTATCCATAGAAGGGCTAGGATTAGCTCCTCAGGCACATCAATGAGCCTTGCATGTGCATGGCCCTGTTGCTGGTTGTCCTTCCCTAACCACTTTAGGTAGAAACCGACATCTCTATAACACCACACAGGACCTGCCATTTTGGTGATGCTCTTACCCAGTCATCTAGTGATCACCCCTATTCAAAGCTGCTCAGATCCTTGCTCTTGCCCATTTTTCCTGATTCTAACTCACCAACATCAAGAACTGACTGTTCACCTGCTGCCTAATATATCCCACCTTTTGACAACTGTCAATTTCACAAGATAATAAGTGCTATTAACTTCATCTGTCAGTGGTTTTAATGTAACAGCTGATCAGTGTATGAGAAGAAATGATGCAGACGTAATAGGGTACTGGAGGAAAAAGAAATTAGTGTGGAATATTTACCTACCCTAATTAAAACCGCTATATAGCAATCATAAAAAGCAAAAAACGTACAGAAAAGCATGTTCATTCTTCTGAAATCCAAATTAAAGGAAAACCTAGATGCTTTCTTACTTGATTATGCCCCTATTGATTGCATTCATTTGTTCTTGCTGTAAAACCTTGTAACACCATAGGGTATCGTTACGTGGTGGTGCTGGACTGTCAACAGATCCATAAATGACACGGTCACTGATACAAGATTATATTTGACCCTCTAGATTGAATCAATCTAGGATGGTGAAGGTATGCTCAAATAACTGACTACCAAGCAAATTTGCATTCCTTTTCCCATAGAGCATAGCCACTGGATAGGTTTTCTTCAATAAAAGCCAGTACTTGCCCCTTCCCCCCATAGCTGCATCAAAGGCTTCAGCCAGCCAACCAGTACCCCACTCTGTACTGGTGAGGGACAGGAACCCCAAAACAGCTGTGTACAGTCGTGGCCAAAAGTTTTGAGAATGACACAAATATTAGTTTTCACAAAGTTTGCTGCTAAACTGCCTTTAGATCTTTGTTTCAGTTGTTTCTGTGATGTAGTGAAATATAATTACACGCACTTCATACGTTTCAAAGGCTTTTATCGACAATTACATGACATTTATGCAAAGAGTCAGTATTTGCAGTGTTGGCCCTTCTTTTTCAGGACCTCTGCAATTCGACTGGGCATGCTTTCAATCAACTTCTGGGCCAATTCCTGACTGATAGCAACCCATTCTTTCATAATCACTTCTTGGAGTTTGTCAGAATTAGTGGGTTTTTGTTTGTCCACCCGCCTCTTGAGGATTGACCACAAGTTCTCAACGGGATTAAGATCTGGGGAGTTTCCAGGTGATGGACCCAAAATGTCAACTTTTTGGTCCCTGAGCCACTTAGTTATCACTTTTGCCTTATGGCACGGCGTTCCATCATGCTGGAAAATGCATTGTTCTTCACCAAACTGTTGTTGGATTGTTGGAAGGAGTTGCTGTTGGAGGGTGTTTTGGTACCATTCTTTATTCATGGCTGTGTTTTTGGGCAAAATTGTGAGTGAGCCCACTCCCTTGGATGAGAAGCAACCCCACACATGAATGGTCTCCGGATGCTTTACTGTTGGCATGACACAGGACTGATGGTAGCGCTCACCTTTTCTTCTCCGGACAAGCCTTTTTCCAGATGCCCCAAACAATCGGACTAATATCAGAGGACAGAACATTTCTACTTCAAGAAGCAGGAGATACGTCAACTTAAAAAAAATCACATGTAATGTATTTTCTGCCTTTTATATTCATTTACGCATAAAAAAAAAATGCAGAATTCCTCTCACATTACCATGTAGAATTCATGAAACGCATACTTCCCGCTCTGACAAAAGTTGGAGCTTAGCTGCTTAATTTCATTCCTAAGTAACGTGGAGACAAGCCGTACAGTTATATCGCATTTACAATGTGCGGCTACACTAAGCAACCACAAAAGCATTAATTATGAAATTGGCGCACTAAAATAAATAAGCTTAAAAAGCTTTCCTATTCCTGCAACTAATGTAAGCACAAATTCAATTAAAAGTAAGGCGATCTCTTACAAAGCCTAAAACCTTATTTCAATTAAGTTAATTACCCTCTTTCAAGAATTTAAGCCTATGAAGACTTTTCTTAGAATAAGTCATTTTTATACCAATAATTGTTTAGAGCCACCTGTAACAGCGTCCTTCCATTTTAATTGCATGGCAGATTGAAACGGGAAATTCAAAGGTATTTAGATTAGCCATTTTCCATGAGGAACCAGACGTCTGGAACTCTAGTGACGCCAAATACAAAAGATAATAGTCATGAGACACAACATGTGGACAGACATGAAACTAGGGGTTTAGGGCAAAAAAAATAAAAAATCAAAAATGTGCAAACCAAGGGTGGTGAACCTGTCATTGACCTGAGACGAGGTGGCTTCTCCTCTTTCCATAAATTTCCTTTGATAACAACCTCAACCATTTTAGCTCGTTAGGGATTTTGTGACCTCCTTGAACAAAAGATCAAGGCCTCATACAGTTAAAGGGGATGTCCAGCTGATACTTTTTAAGTGGCATAGTAAAATAAAAATAAAAACAATACGTCATTGACCCCACTTACTGTGTCCCTGCTGGTCTCTACATCCTGGACCTTCTAGACATGTCGGAAATGCCCACTCAGCTAATCACTGGCTGAGGTCAGTCTTTGCTGGCCAGGGATTGGCTCAGTGGGTATTTCCTAGTTTTCGAGAGGTACAATGAAGCAGAGACCAGTGGGGACCAGGTAAGCAATGGAATAGAATCTGTGAGTATCTTTTTGCTATGCTGATCCTTTAAAAAAAATATCAGCGGGATAACCCCTTTAAAAAAGACCTAGCTCTTCTCCTGACATTTAATAACAACTTGCATTCCCCATGTAATAGCAATTCTAGACATCTATTCTTATGAATCTGTGCTGTATAATCCCTCTATTATTCCAACTGGAAGTTTACGAATGAATTGGCAGCAGTTTGCAGTGATGGTCCAGATGGGTGTTACCAGCTGGGGGGGGGCGGGGGACCCTGCACAATCAGACTTTGGCAGCACTGATTGGACAGTGTCAGTGACCTAAATAGGCATATTTATCAAGGCAATCGAGTCAAGTAAAAACTTTGAAGGGAACACAACTTCTTAGGTAGGAAGAGTGGCTCTTATTTTCTATGGGTACTTTCACACTTGCGTTGGTGCGGATCCGTCTGTTTATTTGCACAGACGGATCCGCACCTATAATGGAAACGTTTGTATCCATTCAGAACAAATCCGTTTGCATTAGTTTTAAAGAAAAATGACAAAGTCCAAAATGGATCGGTTTGGAATTACATTGAAAGTCAATGTGGAACGGATCTGTTTTCAAATGCACCATATTGTGTCATTAAAAATGGATCCGTCCCCATTGACTTACATTGTAATTAAAAACGGATCCGTTAGGCTCCGCCTCTTCAGACAGACACCAAAATGCAGCAAGCTGCGTTTTGGTGTCCGTCTCCAAAACAGAATAGAGGCGGAACGGAGCCTAACTGATGCATTGTGAACAGATCCTTATCCATTCACAATGCATTGGGGCTTAACTGATCCGTTTTGGACCGTTTGTGAGAACGCTGAAACGGATGTGAAAGTACCCTATGTTACTTTTAAGAGTAGGAAGTTAAAGAAATTAAGTTGCCAGACCACAGTGTGGCCTACAGCCTGAAATACATGGTAGTCCGCCCAAGGACTTGACATTTTCTTTAGTGAGTGATAGAAGGACATGCACTTGACTTGTTATTTCTCTGGGGTTCGTAGTATCTGCGCTGTAAAAATATTACTAGGTTCATTGAAAACCAGTTAAAGGGGTTGTGCCATGATTCATGTAGGAAAATAAAATCAGACCTCATGCAGTACACCACAATATATTTCTAACAAATCTAGAACCAGTCCTGTACCTCAATTGGATCCAGAGATCTCCTCATTCATTGCTCCATTTGCTCTGCTAGATTCTCCTCAGGCTGACAGCTCAGGGGGCATGTCCTTTCTGCTGCAGCTCTCTCCCTGTAACTGCCACAGCTTCTAACAGAAGATATGGCTGGTGGCAGTTGACTGAGCATGTCAGACCAGCTCCGTGAGACAGACAAAATTTAAGGAAAAGAATAAACAGCAGGTGGCGCTATACAGATACATTGAATAACTCAGTGGCTATGCTAAATTTTTAATTACATACAATTTCAAAAGTATTCAGATCCCTGTGCTGGTTTGGAAATTGCAGAATGTGTTTCGAGGCACAACCCACCTTTAAGTTGATTCTTGTCGGTCCAGAAGAACTCATGGAGAACTGGGTAAACGTGTGTTTGTAGTGATTGTAGCCCCGCAGACAGATGAACCAGATTGTCAGCTCCTCTGGGGTCAGGATCCAATGAAAGGGAATGCATTTTGTGTACTATGCTGCAGAATCTGTTGGCGCTATGTAAATAAGGGCTCATTGAGACGGGCCGTATGAATTCTGTTCCGAGGCCCCGCAAAAAAGATACAGCATGTCCTATTCTTGTCCGCAATTGTGGATAAGAATAGGCATTTCTATCACAGTGCCGGCCATGTGCGGTCCGCAAATTGCGGAAAGCACGCGGGCCGGTATCCGTGTTTTGCGGATCTGCAATTTGCGGACCTCAAAACACTACGGTCGTGAAATAAAGAGTAATAAAAGAACAAATAATGTTCGTCCATGTATTGTTTGCCCATTACATATAATCTTGTTCTCCATGCTGTTACCCAGCATGGAGATATTAGAAACGATTCTGAAAAAAATTGCAGGGGATTAATATTTTAAATAGCGAGATGTACTTTTTTCTTGTCAAGCATCTCCCACGACATTTTTCCACTTAATTGATCATAACAAAAGAATACTGAGAGGGGAAAAAAGTGCTCAGAGAGGAGGCACAGACTTCAGGTGTACTTGTCATAGTCAGTGGAATTTGCCATCTTAAAGGAATGTTTTATTTTTAACTTATCTCCCTTTAAACATGAGACAGTTGTGCAGTACCTGATCTGTGACACTGCGCAGAGTGGTCCTCCTCTGGCAATGCTACTACACTTTACTGAGTCCGTGTGACACTTGTATCCTCATTAGAGCAGATTCTTGACAGCCCTCTGGAAATTGTCATTTAATTACATTTGGAGGTAATTCAGCATTGTCATGAGTCAGAAGACACAGCGACGAAGCCCGAATCATGAACGTTTCAATAGCTCGGTTAATACTGCCTAGGAATCAAATTAGCATTTTTCTCCCAGCTCATTATAGTTTTATAAGCTAGGCAGAAATGCAGCATTGAAAAAAAAACAAAATCCAGCTATGGATAAAGGTTTTCTGGAGTAAGAAAATGACAGGTTTGATGAATCCTTTTCAGTACTCAGATCATTTAGGAATATCTCTAAATGGCAAGCAAGTATTTAGCATATTTAGGACAGCATTAAGCGGAGTGAACCCAATGAGATGATGTGCACTTGGAATTAGCATCCCAGACATGGAAGAATAGACCCAGCTAAGGAACATATCACCAGGTACCCAGTAGCATTAATATTATTCTTAGGGGTATAGCCCTCCTTCTAAAACAGTGGCAGGGCTCTAGGAAAGGAAGCAGAATAATTGTAGCTATCAGAATAAGTGGCTGTATCCAGTTTGCAATGCATTTGTATCCATCTGTGTAAATAAAAGGTGTGGTTTTACAACTAGTGACTGCGGTAAGAAATTACACAATACCATACCATAGTAACCATAGAGAAAAACACCAGTGGTAAACAGGAGCTCTTTAAAACCTATAAGCGATTATGGTGAAGTTAAATTCAGTGACTCACAATTGACACCATCTCTGATTGTAGATATACTTTCCTTTTCTTCTCCATGTAGCCCACATCACCCTGACGACTTCTCCTGGAGATTACAGGATTTACTACTGAGACATCTTTGCCCCTTTTCTGCTGCAGCCATTTATAGCCTCTGTAGCAACACAAATAAATTAATTGGTGTCAGACATAGATCCCCCCATGACAGCGATAGTCATAGATCTTTGCCATAACAGTGACAGCTATGTATAGTAAAACCACACCTTTTATTTACACAGATGGATACAAATGCATCCCATTATGGTGGCAGCAATACACCTCCAAAACAGTAATAGCTATAACAGGCACAGTCACATGTCTCCCATACCAGTCCTAGATCCCCCCAATGATATTCACTGCATTGCCCATAGTTTGCCTACCATAGTAACCCTATACAGACACAGTCACAGGATCCCCAGTAGCAGGGTCCCCATAATAGGCCCCTAGTAACAGGTACCAGCGATAACTCCCCTCTTGCAGGATCCACCTCTTGCATCTTGGCTGCACTAAAAAGTGCCTTGGCATGACCTGGTTCCACCACACCCCTGATTATTTTCAGATGACTTTTTATTCTGTAATTTCTTAAACTTCTTAACAGCTTTTTTTCCTCACAAAACCAACCCCTCTCCATATATACTATAATATGGATGTCAGATTCCCACTCAGACCCCCCTCCATGTGCCAGGTTCCCTCCATGAGCTTTAATTAAATGGCTTACAATTAATACTTCAAATGTAAGACCAGCCACATATAGCTTCTGAAACTAGGCCTACAGCTGATTGATGGCAGCTTCAGACTGAAATAGGGTTGTCCTGGTGGGACAGCCCTTCAAAGGCTAGGATCACGTGAAGATCTGCAGCAAAACATAGTACAGTATGTGAACTGAGATTTGAAAACCCCACTTGCACACATTTTGTGAATAAAGCATGGAATCTGTGAAAGTTTTATTTTGCCTTTGCTACCATCGTCTCAAATTGAATATTTGTGATTTTTCTCAACTGGTGCAGTTTACTCACTTGGCGAGCGCAGGGATTTACAAGTACTTGCTAAAAAATACTTAGTAAATATCTTTACTTTTTTAACTATGGAAACTATTATAATAATGATATTTTGCATTTTTAGGGTGGAAAAATTCCCATCCGGTGGACAGCCCCAGAAGCAATAGCATATCGAAAATTTTCCTCTGCAAGTGATGCCTGGAGTTATGGGATTGTCATGTGGGAAGTGATGTCTTACGGAGAGAGGCCATACTGGGAGATGTCTAATCAAGATGTAAGTAACCTCTCGATATAGTATTTAGTTCTGAACTGATTTGCATAAAATGTAATCTTTGGATTTGTTTCACTTTATTGTAGCAAGATTTGGGTCAATGGGTAACCCCATTTACAAGTAAACAGCTGTGACTAAGAGTGGGCTGATGGGGAATAGGACCTGAGTACCCAGATTCTGCTCTGTCTTGGCCAGGATATTTAAAAATGGCACTAGTGCACCAAGATAAATATATATTGCCCCCTGGTGATGGAAGTTTGGCTATGCCTCTTCACAATACACCCTATTAGAGATGAGCGAATCAAAGCTGACGAAAGTGGAATTTGCACCGAATCCGAATTTCCTCACGCTTCGTAGTAACGAATGGCATGTTTTCCTAAAATGGTTGCTGTACGTGTGAGCACATGGAGCAAGGAACTCTGAAAAGGCGGGATCACCCATAATGCCATGCATGCAGCCAATCAGCAGCCAGCCATCCCTGTGATGTCACAGCCCTATACATAGCCTCAGCCATCTTGGATTCTGCCATTTACCAGTGTACTTAGTGCAAGGAAAGACGTCAGAAGGCGCTCGGGACAGTGCTAGAAAAAAACTTCATTGTGCTAAAAAAAAAAGGATTTACAAGTTCAGGGAAAGACTATTCAAGGTGTAAGTAAAGGATAGGGAGGAATCATTACACAGCATTTATATTGAACAGGGTTCAGTAGGGGAGATTACAGCCTGGGTAATAGGAAGAATCCTATTACACCTTGCTGCACTGACTAGGCACTCGAATTGCCATTATGTAGCTCTGTAATTCCAGCAAACCGTTCTTGTTATTGGGGTGCAAGTGCTGTTTGATACAGCCATTAACAGGGTTTATTACAAGGAAATACTTCTACGATTTATTTGCCCTTGTGCGGTGCAGTTATATGTTCTAAAGCATTTTTTAACTTGTGTTAGTGGGAAAAAAAGGACTTATTAGCCGTTGTGTGGTGAAGTGCTAATATTACAGCCCTTTTTGATGTGTATTAGTGGCAAAAGTAAAATATATTTGCCATTCAGCGGTGCAGTTATATGTTCTAAAGCCTTTTGTGGCAAGTGGAAAAAAATAAGGGCCTATTTGCCGTTCAGCGGAGCAGTTATATGTTCTAAAGCCCTTTTTGGAGTGTATTAGTGGCAAACAAATATATATTATTTGCCGTTCAGTAATAGTGGCAAAAGAAAAATAAATTTGCCGTTCAGAGGTGCAGTTATATGTTCTAAAGTCCTTTTTTGTGTATTAGTGAGGGAAAAAGGGTTTATTAGCCGTTGTGTGGTGAAGTGAGAAAATTACATACTTTTTGGGGTGTTTTAATTTACTTTTTATTTATTTATTTGATCTAACAGTATGTCAGACAGAGAAGTGCCAGGCCCTGCACAGGGGAGTGGCAGAGGCCTAAATGTTTCTGGCGCAGGCAGAGGTCGCAGCAGAGTAAGGGGCCGTGTCAGCAGGGGTCACTTTGAGAGGACTGAGCTCCCGGTGTCAGCTAGCGGTCGTGTCTTGACCAGCAACCCAGCAGTTCTTGAATGGTTGACTCGATCTTCGACTTCGTCGGAAATGACATCAGACAACCCCAGCATTGCCCGGGAGCAGGCCCTGTGCCCTCACCTGCCCTCAACCTACCTCTGTCCTTTTCTGTTCCCTCAGCCAGAGAGGTATTATATGCTGTGGGCTCAGCTCCACTATACAGTGAGGACAAGCTACTAGAAGACAGTCAGCAGCTACTGGCAAGCCAAGATGTGGAGGAGACATCCGCCGCTTCTTCCACTAGGCGGGCAAGTAGTAATAAGGAGAGTGGCATGGGTGGTGGTGTTGCGAGCGGTCAGGCTCCTGACCCAGAGATGGTTGAGGAGGACATCAGTGATGTGCAGACAGTACTTGATGATGATGATGTACCTGATCGCACTTGGAAGCCGGGTGAATTAGGGGCTTCACCATCTTCGGGAGAAGAGGGTGGCAGCTTTCCCATAAGGCAGCAGCAGAGCCAGCAAGTCACCAGCGTAGCGGGAAGTCAGCAGGGTGGCAGCAGTGGGAGGTTGGGAGCCAAACGTGCCCGGGGTAGACCACCCGCTTCGCAGGAGCCTACCTGCCCGGGAAGTAGCGGTGCATGGGTTCACAGAGGCAGCGGCGGTAGCAGTCAGTGCGTAGTGTTGGGGGTGAAATTACCTACTCTGCGATGTGGCAGTTTTTTGTTAAGCCGCCGGAGGAGGTAAACATGGCCATATGTAGAATCTGTGGGCATAAGGTGAAGCGTGGCCAGGGTGCCAATGTTGGCACCACGACCCTGCGTCAACATATGCAGCGCCACCATAAAGTGGCCTGGGAGAACAGTGGCTCTGATGTGGTGGTCCAGCCTGCTGCATTACCCAGTGGCATGCAGCCGATTTCAGGCAGTCAAGGCTCCACCACCTCAGCCGAAGGGAGCTGTCTGTCCTTCCCATCATCTGCTGGTCCTGATGATCCTGCTACTCACCCTCCTACTCCTCGTCAGTTATTCCATCAGCAATCGATCACCGAAGCGATTGCCAAGACACAACAGTATGCGTGCACTCATCTAATGGCGCAGAAGCTGAACATGCTCCTGTCCAAGTTGTTGGTGCTGCAGTCCCTCCCTTTCCAAGTAGTGGACTCTGCACCTTTCAGAGAACTAATGGCTTGTGCCGAGCCGAGGTGGAGAGTCCTAAGCCATAATTTCTTTGCCAAAACAGCAGTATTAGCCCTGCACACACATGTAGAACAGAAGGTGGGCCACTCCTTGAGACTGTCCATGTCTGCCAAAGTGCACGTCAGCGCCGACGTGTGAAGCTGTAACTACGGTCAGGGACAATACATGTCCTTTATGGTGAATGTGGTACCTGCACAGCCACACCAGCAACTTAGCGAGGTGATACCGCTTTCGCCTCCACGTTCTCACGCCGTTGGTCCTGCGACAATGTCCGCCTCTGCCTCCTCATCCTCCACCGTGTCCTCAGCCTCCACTGCAGGGACAATTCACAGTGCCCCTCCCGCATACCACATGTGCAGGGCACGGCGGTGTCACGCTGTTCTGCACCTTGTTTGCCTGGGCGAACGGAGTCACACAGAGGAGGAACTGAAGAAGAAATGAAATCCTGGCTTTCTCCGTGACAACTGAAAATCGGACCGACAATGGGAAGAACATGGTGTTGGCGCTGCGTCAAGGTGGGCTGAGCCATGCGCCCTGCATTGCACATGTGTTCAATCTGGTTTTTAAGCGGTTCCTGAAGTCCTCCACCCATCTGCAAGACATCCTATAAATTGCCAGGAAACTGCATGCACTTCAGCCAATCATACACCACAAAGCACACCCTCCTTGAGCTACTGCGGCAGAACGGCATCCCCCAACATCCCCCCAACGTTTCCACCCATTGGAATTCCACCCTCCATATGTTGGACCGACTATATGAACAGAGAAAGGCCATAAACGATTTATTGTTGATCCAAGCGGACAGGAATACTCCCCTGTGTAACTTCGATGTCAGCCAGTGGCAGCTCATGCATGACACCTGCCGTTTGCTCAGGCCCTTTCAGGAGGCCACGTTATTTGTCAGTCGCCAGGACTATGGGATGAACAATGTCATTCCACTGCTTCATGTCCTGGAACAGATGCTGGTAAATCTGGCTGGTCAGAGGATTGGAGACATGGCACATAGATCTTATAGCCACAAGAGCCCTGTGGGGGCTGAACTAGATGAGGAGGACATTGGAGCACAAGCTCTACACAGGTGACAGGAGAGGAGGAGCAGGAGCAGCCAGAGGAGCTACAGGGCGATGAGGAAGAAGAGGCAGAGGACCCAGACAAACCATGGCAGTCTGCAGTGGAGATGGGGGCAGGGAGTCCCTCTGAGTCACTTGCACAAATGGCCCGATGCATGCTCACTTGCTTGTGAAGTGACAGCCGAATTGTCACCATTTGGCAGAGAGATGACTTCTGGTTCTCCACCTTGTTGGACCCTCGCTACCGGTCCAAAATGGGGGTCTTTTTCATACCCGCTGAGAGGGAGGACAAACTGAACGGCTATAGAGACATTCTATTTATTGAGTTGGCCGCTGCCTATCTGTGCCATCGTCCATCCTCTCGCAGGTCTGACCGGGGGACCCTCTGTGCTCACGTTTCACTGCCATGCCTGCTGGGGACGGGAGGGGTGGGGTGGCAGGAGCAGTAGTGAAGAAACTACTCACCAGCAGCTAGATATAGAGCAGTACCTGAACCAGCAGGTGGTGGCATACTTGGACAGCACTTTGCCACCCAACTTTGAAGATCTGCTGGACTACTGGGCAGCCAAACTGGATTTGTGGCCGCAACTGGCAGAGTTTGCCCTGGAAAAGGTGTTCTGCCCGTCCAGTGTTGTGGCATCAGAGCAGGTGTTTAGTGTGGCAGGGGCCATAGTTACCCCAAGAGGAACTCACATGTCCACCCAAAATGTGGAGATACTGACCTTTGTAGAGATGAATCAGGCATGGATCAGCCAGGATTTCCACCCACCAATGCCTGATGCATCAGACTAGATCATCCATGGTGCCACGCCAACACTTTGACAAAAGAGACAGTTTCTTCTGGCTACCTGCCTCTGCTACTATTCTGATGCTGCCACCCGCCTGACATATCTGATGCCAAGTGCTCCTTCTTACACCCACCATTATCAGCGGGTACTGTTATTGCCACCCACCTCCCCACTCTGTCACCGGGTCACTCTGTGGTCTTCTGATGCTGCTGCCACCTCCACACTATGTCACCTTGCCACTCTGTGGTCTCCTCATGCTGCTGCCACTTCCAAACTATGTCACCTTGCCACTCTGTGGCCTTATGATGCTGCTGCCACCTCAACACTGTTATTGTGCCACTCTGTGGCCTCCTCCTGATGCTGCCGCCACCTCAACACTATGTCATGGGGCCACTCTGTGGACTTCTCATGCTGTTCCCACCCTCCCCACTTCATGACTGGGCCACTATTTTGCCTTTCGGCCTGGCTGACATCATCATTTTTGATCTGTCAGAAGGAAGGAAAAAGGAGAAGCACAACGGATCCTGTCTGTGTAACAGCTGAAAGGCCTGCATGGTCCCATCAGAATTGGCTTGTGATTTGGTATCCAAAAGTAGGAGTGGGGACAAAACACAGAAGACATGCAAATATTCTATTTATGTGTCATCTCTTTTTTGGATCCACTCCTGTTTTTTTTGGCATTAGCAATACTGATGGATTACTGACCAAATGCTGACCGAGTGAAGGCGGATGCTCAGCAGACAGCATGTGTTTTTTGGGGGTTATTGTTCTGACGGATCAGAGGAAGGGCAAAATAATCAGTGACGTCAACACAAACTAACTGCTGACAATCTCTCCACTCTTCATTCACAAGATAGATCCCAGCAAACGTTTTCTTTTTATACTGCGATTTTATTCCATAAGTATCAAATACAAAAGTACCAGATACAACATAATCCTGGACGCGTTTCGGCAAGTAGCCTTTCTCAGCAGGTCCAAAAAAGAACACGTTTGCTGGGATCTATCTTGTGAATGAAGTGTGGAGAAAGCTCCTTCCCGCGCAACGTGATAAGAGGATCGAGTGCTGGCTATCTTCAATATTAATCTCTCCACTCTGTCGGGGGGCTCTACTTGTATAAACGTTTAATAGAACAGGTTCTCTAGACATTTATGTGGAATCAGCTGATGACGGTGTAAAAGGAATGCGCTTCTTCTTGGCGCCAACATCGACCTATAAGGCTGAGTTCATACTTGAGTTATTTGGTCAGTTTTGGCCTCGTGACTGCCTAAATAAGTGAAGTACGCAGTGATTCTAAGAGCAACGCCTGACATCTGCATGTCATACTGACTCGCAGAAACACGCATGGGGAGTCTGCTGTAATAGTGAAATAATACTGTAAGGCACAGTGTTCTACATTCGGATCGAACTGAATTTTTTAAAAAAATTTGGCGAACCAGCCAAATCGAGTTTTTGAAAAATTCGCTCATCTCTACACCCTATAGGTTTTTCATAGCCTCCCTGTAGCTATTTCATTTTATATTTGGTCTACTTGGGGAGACAAATTAAATTTTAATTGAGCATTCCTGAAATCCACTGTCATAGGTTTTGATCCCCACAGATGACTAGGATAGAGGCCCTGAGTCCCGATTCCTGCTCACCCACATAAACTCAGTGAGAAGACGTTTATATGGAGAGTTACATATCGAGTAGTCTGTAGTCCACCTGATGGGTAAATAAGTTTCTCTTGAGAGGGATGGGAAAGTTCTCTCAAAAATGAATAACTGCTGGGAAGAGAGGAATGGGACAGACTTTCTAGGTGACTGGTTGACAGAGAAGCAAGTACAACACAGTCATCACGGTTTACACTGGTAGATTTCAGAATTCCACCTAAACTTTGATATGAGAAGGAAAAGTCTGGGACACAGACACACTCTACAGAAAAACCATACATAGTTACTGTATATGTTTAGGTATTTAGTAACTCTTTATTACTAAAATCTTTATTTTTTGTTAGAGATACATTTTCATGTCTGAAACCGTTATGTATCATGTTTAGGGTTGAGCGAAACCCAACTGTAAAGTTCGGGTTCATACCGAACATTACGGTTTTTCGCATCTGGACCCGAACATTTCCATAAAAGTTTAGGTTCATTGTTCGGCGATTTCTTCCCGCTTTTTGAAAGGCTGCAGGGCAGCCAATCAACAAGCTTTTCACTACTTTGCCCTAAGAAGCCATCACAGCCATGCCTACTATTGGCATAGCTGTGATTGGCTGAGTGCACATGTGACCCAGCCTCTATTTAAGCTAGAGTCACGTAGTGCCGCATGTCACTCTGCTCTTCTCAGTGTAGGGATAGGATGCTGCCGCTTCTGTGAGGGACAGATTAGAGAAGAAATCTGTTGAACTTGGTGGTGCTGAGGTGGGGGGTGGCGGCCATTTTAGCAACTGCAGTGTCCTTGGAACTGCATGTGACCTGCATGTGTGCCAGCCTGCCAGGGACATCAGTCTAATTATTTTTTGGTAGCTCAGTGGAGGAAAAATTCAGTTTTTCTGGAAGGTGAAGTCCCCCTACATTACCTATTTTATAATTTTTGGGTGACATAGTGCATTTCTGTAGTTGGGGGAATAAACCCGTTCTGTCTTACCACAGAGCACGTTTGCATACAACACTGAAAAACCTATTTTAAAATTTTGCAGTGACATAGTGCACTTCTGTAGTTGCTGTAATAAACCTGTACTGTTGTACCACAGATCACGTTTGCATACACCGCTGAAAAACCTATTTTAAAATTTTCCGGTCACATAGTACATTTCTGTAGTTGGTGGAATAAACCCGTACTGTCGTACCATACAGCACGTTTACATACACCGCAGAAAAAACAATTTTAAAATTTTGCTGTGAAAAACTGCATTTCTGTAGTTGGGTTAATAAACCCATATTGTTGTTCCACAGAGCAGTTTGCCATACAACGCACAAAAACGTATTTAAAAAAAATAGCAGTGACATACTGCATTTCTGTATTTGGGGGAAATAAACCCGTATTGTTGTTCCACAGAGGAGTTTGGCATACAATGCACAAAAACCTATTTTAAAATTAAGCAGTGACATACTGCATTTCTGTAGTTTGTTGCAATAAACACTGGTTTTTGTGCTACATAGCAGATCTGAGGCCTACCCTGTATTTCAGTCATTTTAAGTAACCTTTTGAACTCCGCATTTACATAGTTGGTAAATGCACAGGTTTTGTGATAGCACATTTGCGGTGTACGCTGCATTTGTGACAGTCAAATTAAACCGTTAACTTCTGCTTTTACATTGTTGGTTTTAAAAATCTAATTTTTGGTGATAGTGAAGTAATTGTATTGAATTGCTCCGTTACACTGTTGTGTAGCCTAAAGAAATGTATTCTGTTTATGACACGGGCACTGCCTTACTGTTAGTGAACTTAATTGTTGACTATTGGCATTTAAATTGACACCGGAGATAAACCATCTGTTAGTTTAGTGGGTGAACGCAAATAATGAGTAGAACATCAAATAAGGGACGTGGGCATGGTCCTGGTGGTGTTGGTGGAGCTCCTGTTGCTGGGAGGGGACGTAGCCGCTCAGCACCAACTACAGGTCCAAGTGAAACATCTTCCTCAGGTGTGAGTAGGCGACAGAACCTGCAGCGTTATTTGGTAGGCCCGAATGCCGCTCTACGAATGGTGAGGCCAGAACAAGTACAGGCGCTAGTAGATTGGGTGGCTGTCAGTGCCTCCAGTACCTTAATATTGTCTCCAACTGCTGAAAGCTCAGAGTTGGCACCTGCAGCCCATGCCTATCAGTCTTTCACCTCACCCCCTTGCAAATCAGCCAAGCAATCTGAGCCCCAATTCATGCAGCAGTCTCTTATGCTCTTTGATGACTCTGCTGGCAGGGTTTCCCAGGGCCATAACCATAGCCCTGCCCCAGAAGTGGAAAAGATTGAGTGCACGTATGCCCAACCACTTAGGTTTGAGGATGAGGACATGGAAAGACCACCACAGCACGTCTCTGATGACGACGAAACACAGGTGCAAACTGCTGTGGCTTTCTGCGGTGTGCAGACCAACAAAGAAGGCAGGGGTGAAGACTGGGTAGAAGATGATGTTGAGAACGATGAGGTCCTACACCCCAAAATATACCACTTAAATCCATGTTAGATATCCAAAGAATAGGAAAATAGTAGCAGAAAAAAAATCTTTATTCACGATGAGTGAATAGATAAGGCCTCTTTCACACTTGCGTTGTAAGGATCCGGCGTGCACTTCCGTCGCCGGAAATGCTCGCCGGATCCGTCACAACGCAAGACAACTGAAAGCATTTAAAGACTGATCAGTCTTCAAAATGCTTTCAGTGTTACTATGGCAGCCGGGACGCTACTAAAGTCCTGGCTGCCATAGTAGTAGTGGGGAGCGGGGCAGCAGATACTTACAGTCCGTGCGGCTCCCAGGGTGCTCCACAATGACGTCAGAGCGCCCCGCACGCATGGATCACGTGATCCATGCGATCATGTAATCCATGCTCATGGGGCGCTTTGACGTAATTGTGGAGCGCCCCGGGACTCGGGAGCCACACGGATGGTAAGTATACTTCTCCCCTGCCTCCCCACTACACTTTACCATGGCAGCCGGGACTTTAGCATCCTGGCTGCCATGGTAACCATTCACAAAAGCTAAAAGTCGGATCCAGCGATGCGCCGAAATGACGTTTAGCTTAAAGCTGGTTCCGGATAAATGCTTTTCAATGGGCATTAATTCCGGCATTACGGCATGTCTTCCGAATTTTTTCACGAAGACAGCGGTTTTGTCAACGCCCAAGGAACGTTCACATACTGAACGGAAGACATCCTGATGCATCCTGAACGGATTTCTCTCCATTCAGAATGCATTAGGATAATCCTGATCAGTATCTTTACGTCCTAGAGCCCCGAGGACGGAACTCTAGGACGGAAAGGAAAAACGCAGATGTGAAAGGGGCATGAGAAAGAGCTGGCATTCTTCTTTCTTTGGCCCCGATTGTAGGGGTTGTGAATGGTTGTGGTAAAATAACTTCTAACATGTCATCAGCATCAAAAGTTGTCAGTTTTATAAAAATTCTGAAAGAAAACTCTATAAATTATAATCTTAAAAGAGCATTTACTCTCTCCGAACAAAAAGTTATTCACTAATCATCCCATAAGTGGTCTCTTCCATCACCGAAGAGGGAAAAACTTTTTCTATAAAAGTCTTCATGGGTTAATGAGAAGCCCATTAGTTGTCACTCAGAATAAATTGCTATGAGGAGTAAAGTAGAAAAACGTACAGTTTCGATGGGTGGCAAATTTTACGATAATTTTTATCAGCGGAAAACAAAACTTCAGGCAAAGTACATTTATCGTCTGGAACAATTCAAAGACTTCTTTCAATCTGTAAGTGAATGTATAAATTAATGTGCGCTGTAAAACTCACCGATTTTGTGAGAGAAAAAAAAAAAAAAAAGAACAGCTAATGGATTTCAAACAATGCTGACATAATTGCTTGGGAAAATTGAACAAAGAGCATGGCAGGCTGTTCGTAAGTGCGGTGTCTCCCAAGAGTAAGAACAGATCCAAAGGGAATGTCATCGAATTGTTCAGAATGATGGCGGAAAGAAAAAATAAGAAAGTGTAACAATTTCTACTCAATTTATTCATCAAAAGCTTTTCTTTTTTGCACTTAAATCCACAATAAACGCCCCCGGAGAGCGTGGCTCAGCGTGAGGAGTAGTTATGAGGAGATAATGGAATTACTTGGTAAATGAACTTTAGGGCCATTGGGTTTCGCTACTCAGTGCCATTGCTATACATAGACGCGGTGGCATTATAGTTATTGTGCTGGAGAGGAAAATACCTTTGCAGCTTGCTTTGAATTGCTATTATACGGCTTCTAGCACCCGATGGACAATCATCTCGCCCTTCTGCACAACGTCGGGATTATGCCATAAATACAATGATCGTAGAAAGCTCATTTACATTCTCTTTGGGATCTCCTAGAAGCACCAGATGAAAGCTTTACCTAATGTTTATCCAGCATAAAAGCCACGCTCTTCAATAGTAATGGAAGTTCTTCTCAATACTACAGTTAGGTAGCGGCATGAGTAATTGTCCACATGGGTAGCACATACATGTTTACAGTCAGGGGCGGACTGGGAACTTAAATTGGCCCTGGAAAAAAAAGGTAAAAGTGTCTCCAAATTGATGGAATATGGGGTAACATAATTAGGCAGGGACAACTGAAGTAGGCAGTGCCAGCTATACCAAAGGGCAGAGTAATATAGTGCCCCAGCTGAACCAAATACCACAGTGCAGCACAAAATACTGCCACCTGCACCACAGTGTTCAACTGTATTGCTGTCCTGGGGACATCGATACAGTTGAATTCAGGAGGGCAGGTGGCTGCTGGTCGGGTGCATAAGAGAGAATCAGTTCATTATGAACCTGGCTGCCGGATGTGAGGAGGGCTTGGGTGGCCCTCCTAGGCATCAGCCCACCGGCAGCGGCGGATTGGCCATAGACCTTACAGGGAAATTTCCCGGTGGGCCGATGCCCAGGGGGCCGGCCAGTGGAAGTTTTTGGGGATGTATTTTGTGATGGATTGTGGTATTTGGCTCTGTTGGGATGGTATAATATATACAATATGGTATTGCTGGCTCTGCCTTCCATCAATTTGGACCCGACTACAAGACGGGGCCACTTTTAGTACTTTTTCCGGGGCCACTTTAAGTTCCCTAGTCCACCCCTGCCACCAGGAAATTTCCCTGTAGGGTCTATGGCCAATCTTCCCCTGTTTACAGCCCTCATGCCAAGTACAGAACCAGATTGCGTACTAGCCACTGCTCATACAACTCGTGCAAAGAGCCATAATAGAGCCATGTGCACATGGACATGAAGTGAATCTATGAAGAAATGAATGTCCATGTGAAGTTCCTCCTCCATGGCTGCAAGGATTGGAAGAAGCTTCTTTGTTTGCTTTTGTAAACTTTTAACCTTCTCACACTGGGTATATAAGACGTATTACTACTTAAAGTGGTTATGCCATGATTGATTGATGAGACATCATATAGTATATGACAATCTCTTTGTAACAAAGATAGAACCAGCCCTGTACCTCACATGGATCCAGAGAGCTCCTCATTCACTGCTCTAATTGCTCTGCTAGATTATCTTTAGCCTGGCAGCTCGGGGGCGTGTCCTTCCTACTGCAGCTCTCTCTCCCTGTAACTGCCACAGCTTCTAACAGAACATATGGCCAGTGGCAGTTGAAGATTTAAATTGAGCATGTGCAACCACCTCAGTGAAATGGACATAAAATAAGGAAAAGAACAGACAGCTGGTGGCGCTATACAGATACATTTTATTGAATAGCTTAGTAGCTATACTGATGCAATTGCAATCACATGCAATTATTAAAGTATTCAGATTCAGGTTCTGGCTTGAAAAATTTAGAATATGTTTTATGACACAATCCCTTTAAGACCCCCATACACATTAGAGTATTGTCAGGCAGACCCATCGAGAATGGTGTGCTTAGTTAACACCCTAAAGGGTTTATCCCATGATTAATATAAAAATAAAAATCAGACATAATAAAGTACATGACAGTCTCTAACAAAGCTAGAACCAGCCCTGTACCTCACATGGATCTAGAGATCTCCACATTCATTGCTCTGCTAGATTTATATCAAGCTGGCAGCTCAGGGGAGTGTCTTTTCTGCTGCAGCTCAGGGGGTGTGTCCATGCTCTTCCTATCACAGCTCAGGGGGCGTGTCCATGCTCCCTCTATCACAGCTCAGGAGGCAGTTAAAGGATGAAACTGAGCATGTGCGGCCTTCTCAGTGAGCAGGACAAAGAAATAAGGAAAAAAGCAATCAGCAGGTGGCGCCATACAGATACATTTTGTTGAATAACTCAGTGGCTATGCAAAATTTTTAATTACATGTAATTAAAAAAGTATTCAGATCCAGATGCTGGTTTGGAAACTGTAGAATATTTTACGTGGGACAACCACTTTAACGTATGCGGAGAGCTTCCCTGACACATTATGTCTGACAGCAGCTTGCTTTTGTCTCCCCACTGACACACACACGCTCGGCTGTGTGTATATGGGGGAGTCAGGAGAGAGTTGGGATAGATAGACCAGTAGTTATTGAATGTGCATGTCCAGCTTTAGAGCTACCATCAAAATAGAGATCATGAAAGTTCAGCTGACTCCTGCACCAAACGCTCTGTATAAGCAGATACTGGTTTCCAAAAAGAATGAATCAACGCAAAATGTTGAGCGTAACTATCCATACTGTATAAATACAAATGTTTCCTGCTCCGTTTAGGAGCAGGAAAACGGAAAGGACGGATTTGGCACATAACGGAGCCGAGCGGAGCCTAAAGACCACATAGACTATAATCTGTTACGTTTCCGCTCAGAAGATGATTTTGGAGCAGAGACAAAAGTTGTGCATGCAGGACTTTTATCTCCGCTTCAAAATCATCTTCTGAGCGGACACCTAATGGACCCCATTATAGTCTATAGGGTCCTTGGCTTCGTTCACAGCACCGTTATGTGCCGAATCCGTCCTTTCTGTTTTCCTACTCCGAGAACGGAAAGGCTGAACGGTGATGTGAATGAAGCCTAACCCTGCTACATCTGCATAATGCATTATTTATCTTGTGCCTATCCTAGGAAAGTATAGACCAAAGATATAGTAGCAATTTTGCAGGCTTCAGAGCTGAATTCTCCCAGCATTCCTTGCTGACTCTTTCGGAGCTCAGCTAAGATGTGAAATTCTACCTGGACACGTTGTAGAAATGAATGTACATGTCCTTTAAGTAATGTAACGCTTATGTGTGATTATTTTCAGGTCATCCTGTCGATAGAAGAAGGTTATCGTCTCCCTGCTCCAATGGGTTGCTCGGTCCCTCTTCATCAGTTAATGCTTCACTGCTGGCAGAAAGAAAGAAATCACCGACCTAAGTTCTCAGACATTGTGAGCTTTCTAGACAAGCTCATCCGCAACCCCAGCTCCCTTAATATTCTGGTTGAAGATGTTCTGGGGTAAGAAAAGTAGTATTTGCACCTCAAATTAAAAGATAAAAAGTCATTAATTAATGTAAATACCTTCTTGAGACATCCTGCTCTTTCCAGCTGTTAATAATTTTCATTGGTTATTTCTTGTTCCTATTTGTTCTTTGGGTAACCAGCATTTTATTTTTAGGACCAAAGAATGCATTATTGGATGGACAATTAGGGTAATACATATTTGTATTCTGTATGACTTTTTCCTCTGTTATTCCTACTAGAAATTTGATTAAACAGACAACTGGGTGTTAGCAATTGGCACAGTGTGTCCCTATACAGTCTGACAGTTGACGAGGGATAGGTAATACCCAAGTAGTCAATTTATTCATACATGTCTCGGAGGAAGAACAGAGTAACGGCACATGCAGAGCTGTAAGACATGATGCTACAGAATTACTTTTTCATGAGCAATACAATTCAGGTCGGGAGAGCTGACAGGACTTGTTTAAAATGCAGTGGATGGTACCCAGTTATTACTACTATTTCTTGATATAAATATGTATACTGTAGTATACGATTGTATGTTGTGCCATCCCATACAGAATAATTGCTCATTTGTTCAGATCCACTGTCTAGTATTGGAGCTGCACACAGATACAGGAGATAGGTGCAGACTTTGTAAAACGCACACAAAACGTAAATGCAACAGCGGCTGCTGTATGCCACTGTTCCCCTGCATACCGCAGTGGTCCTGGGCGCCGTGCTCAGCAGTGATCCTTTCCGTCCACTGCTGCAGTCCTGGGCTCTGTCGGTGTACGTCTGCTCGACAGGTTCCATTCAGCCCGGGCCACAGCATGCTTGCTGCTGGTTTCTTGTTAAACTGCCCTAGAGGCGGCACGTATGACTCCCTGGGCTGTTTAGGTTGGGTCATGTGACCTCGCTGACCAACCCTGGCTCTCCTGCATGTACTAATGTGGCTCAGCCCCCTTACCAGATGCCTCAGTGTCAAGGTCCTTGTGTTTGCTAAGCTCCTGATACTCACGTGTGCCCATGACTTATACCTCGTTCCTGGATTCTGCTACCTGTCTGATCCCTGTCTGCTTGCCTTGACTCTCCTGTTGCTGACCCAGATTGCATGACCTGTTCCTGTGCCGCCTGCCCTGACCTTTTGCCTGTGCGACTACCCCTCTGCCTCATCCTTCAGTCCTGCACTGTTGCTCCTGGTAACGACTCTGTCTGCCTGACTACGCTTGCACTTCTGGTACCTACTCAGGTACCTCCTGGTCCGTCTGGACCAGCTGCCTCGTGTGCCTACCCTCCTTAAGAGGTAGCGACCTGGTGTTCCCCTCGGGAAAGTCTTTTCCCACCATCAGGGGTACTGTGAAGAATTGAGGGGTTCACTTAGACAACGCCCTAGAGAAGGTGGGGCACATGGAACAGTGGGATCACACCCGCTGATTCATCACTGTAAACTTAATGCAAAAGCAACTATGTCCTAGAGCTGATAAATACCCTGCAATAGGGAAGACGGTAAGAAAAATACTAGCGTTACTAGGACAGCACTGATTCTGGGAATCAAAAAACAACTGTGGGGCAAATTTACTAATCCTATAGATGGCTTAAATTTAGGCTACCTAGACCTGCACCATCCTACCCATCCCTTACATCCTACCGGCAGCACAGTAATGGAGTACTTCTGGCCTTGTGTACTGGTAGGACAGATGGAATATTTAATTACATAATTATTCTAATTAACTATACCCCTCCAATAAAGGCTAAAGGGCCTATACCCTAATGTGTTATTTTCTGCTCTGTCTGGGAGAGGGACAGATGAGGGGAGTAGGCATCATTTTTGTCTTGCCCTTTATTTGTATTTTTTTTTTTTGTAACTATTATAGGCTGTGTGCCCTGATTTCAGAAAGTACAGTCTTTTTGCGGTTCAGAATTATTTTCTACAAGTATGGGGATACTTCTTGTTAATTCCGTATTACTGTGCTGCTGGTAGGAAATTAGGGAGGTGTTGACTTCTAACTTTAATCTGTTTTTCCTTAGTATTAGCAGCACAAGTCTCTTTCCCTTTGAACAAGTCCTTGCTTTTAACACATTAGGGTATCGGCACCGAGTCTTGGGTGGGTGGGGGGGGGGGGTTTGTATAGATAATTAATTATTTAATTAAACATTCCATCTGTTCTACCAGTACACAAGGGCATAACTACCCCTTTACTTTCTGCATTTAGAACTAAGGGACAAGAGATTAATGCTAGAAATCAATGCATTACAGTGGATCAGGCTGGATGATAAATGTGGTGCGGGGATAGACGCTTTTGTCTACCTCTATACCAACTATTGGTTGGCTTAGTTTTAGACAGAATTTTACACCAGAATTGTGGCGCAATTTTGGTGCTAAATGGCACATATTATGCCCTGTCCCCTTTTCCATGAACCACAATCCCTCCTAATGAAACCACACTTTTTTAGGGACTACGCATGGAACCTCTATAAAGTTTGATGGAATGAAACGGACCACTTTTAAGTAAAATTTACACCAAAATCTAGGTGCACTCACATTAGTAAATGTAGGCTTTTTTTCAGTCTTGTGTTGAGCAATTCCAGAGTTAAAGACGCTCCCATGAATATGCTTGCGAATTAGGAATTTACTTCCACAGTGAATGCATAAAATACCACGTTTGGTAACAAGCCCTTCTTCAGGTTTTTGAGGTGTGATATGGGAAGTCGTAGAAAAAAAAATCACATCACACTCTGTGAAGGCCACATTTTTGTTTGAAACGTTGTATTTGATATATGCACTTTGGAAATGGCCATAATAAATGCCTAATTTGCAAGCATATGTACACTACAGATGCATCCAGTTCTTGAATTACATGCTCCAAACTTTCCATACCAGAAATGTAAAGTCGATCTTGGTCCAGGGCAGCAATTGAAAATCTGTACTTTTTGTTGTAGTGGTCTTACTAAGTGGAGTAGAAGGGCCTTTTGGTCTTCCTTTTCAGGTTCCAGGTTTCAGGTGTGACTGCTAACTCTCCAGTCCCCTATAGTTGGGACCTTGCTCAATTAGTGATTTAAAAAAGCCAACTTGCAGAACTGTATTTTTTGTCTAGGGATGCAACCTTCAAGATAATCTCAAATCCATCTGTGGCACCTCCAACAATAAATCCTGACATGCCAAGTCCTTGTTCTTCTGACAAATGTAACCATTCTTAAATTGATTTCTGTGGCATGTTTGTCTCGTAATAAAACCCCCCATAAAATCAAGGGGTTGTCTCATCAAGACACCATTCCATATATCCTATTAGGACATGTGGATATCATTGAGAACTTCATTCTGAAATGGGGTTGCCTTGATGGGACAACCCCTTTAGTTTAATCCAAGAGCTCTAAATATGTCCCTCTTGTGGCTGATGAACTAATAAGATGATCTTCACAGAGCTATTATGTGGATAATGTGCTATAGAGGTTCCTCATGAAGGAGACCCTATCAATCTGCTAGTCAAAAAAAGGACCACACATCTAAAAATAACCTGTGAATTTGGGACAATCCTTTTAGGTCTGGGGGAAGAAAAATGCAATGGCCCATATTAAGCCCATGATGAGATGCTCATTTATTAGCTCACTGTATGGATGATGTTACAGTAGAGTAAAGGGCATTGGAAAATAGATCACAGGATCATGATCATTAAATTCAAACTACTTTGACCTATGAGCAGAGAGATAGGTCAATGAACATAATAAAGAAAAACCTTGACTAATATAGCTGCAATTAATCCACGGCAGAAGATGATGAAGCTGAGTCTCAGCACTGAATGACTTGCGTGTGCCCTCTGTTCTATGGCGGTGTTATTTATTTGGGTCTTAAACTGGTCATTTGAGAAGCACAATGTGGCTGTGCTTTTGAGCTCATTTACTGCATGCTGTTATCTTGAGAGATCTCTTAATCATGTTAATCACCGCTATGTTTTACAATAATACAATCGTTTCAAGTATGAGTACTGTCCATTATAAGCTGTGCACACATCTGTCTATACAGCAGAAGCTTCACCTGATAAATTGTCACTGCTGTGTTATTGGTTGGGCTCCTTCTGTTAATGTGCTATCCGCTCTGCTGTCCCCATTGTTCTGCTGTATCTACATACAGGCTGAAACTTAAAGGGGTATTCCCAACTGGACATTTATGGCATATCGATAGTATATGCCATAAATATTTGATAGGTGTGGGTCCCACCTCAAAGACCTGCTCGTATCTCAAGAATGGGGACCCACCATAAATGGACAGCACACCGCGGCATTCCATTCAAGTCCCATAGCAGTGAATGGAGAAAGCTGTTTATGTGCTTTCCATTCATGGCAGGGCCCCATCCTTGAGATAGGAGCCAGTCACAGACGTGGGACCTGCACCTATTGGACAGTTCAGGGCATATCCTATCAATATGTGGTAAAATATTCAGATGGGACAACCCCATTAATTATAGAAATGTTAGCTTAGAAATGATCCCAATAAGGGAGGTCCTCTAGAGTTCACCAACCATGCTGATAGTAAAGGAGCACTCGAGGGAAAATTGTGTATTGCCTAGTACAGTGCCCGAAGAACGGGCACATGACAGGAATTAACATTTCTTGTGTATTCTACAGTCATTTCAATTTTGTAACTAGCAGGTCCTCCCTCTCACAATAATCTGTTTATGGTAAGACTATGCAAAGAGGTATCTCCCAAGGAAACAGAACCATCTCACTAGTGCCATCCTGTGGGAGTAGCTCCCTATGAGTAAAAAATATGACTTTTAAACAAGCCTTGGGACATGACAAATATCCATCCATAGACAGCTGATTCAGGGTGCTTGTCCTTCATCAGTACAGAGTAGGATTCTGGCTGGCTAAGTAGAATGCCTTGGATAAGGTTTAGGTAGGGTGTTGGCTCTCCTTCAAGTGATCAGCCCCGAATTACTGGCAAACAACATGCTCTGACCACATGCCAATGCAATGTTTCTGGCGACCACCCCTATTCTCAAGTACTTGCTTGAGAAAGGTGGTACTCCACTGAAATGTTGCACTAGAACGTGGTCACGCCTGATTCACCTTTAACAGCATCCTCTAGAATTATGTTGTTTTGTTTTTTTATTTATGGTCTCATGGAACTGTGCACCATTCACGAATCTGGTGATTTGGCAGATTGCATTGTGGTTCCTTATAATGACCTAGTACAAGGCCATGAAATAAGCAGTTGGGGATTTTTTTTAAGATTTCCTCTAATACTATACAGAGATTCCTCAAGTTACAATATTGATACTTCCAGCCAGACCATTGTCATATGAAAACATTTTAACCTGAGACCATAATTCTATGGAAATCTAGTATCTGGCTCTAATTCTCCCAAAATGTCAACCTAAAATAAGAATATAGAGTAAAGTAAAAAAAAGCTGATTATTAATACGGATTGAGCAAATCCTTAAAGGAGTTTTCCAGGCTTTTAATATTGATGACCTATCCTCAGGTCCAACACCCCCGCCAATCAGCTGTATGTACGTGCATGTGTGCCATGAGGCGGCATGAGAGCACGGCGGTGCCATCTGTTCATACAGCTAATTGGCGGGGTTGCTGGGTGTCAGAGGGTAGGGCATCAATATTAAAAGCCTGAAAACCCCCTTTATGTTCCTTTTACACTGCTCAACTGAACAGACAATTGTCCGGAAGGAAGTGTTCCTTCATGACAATCGTCTACTCTTCAGTGAAGGAGACCACTCCATTTACATGCAGTGATCTCCTCCACAGTATGGGGGGAGCAATCACTAATGCTATCGCTCACTCCGATACAGAATGATTGTTTCCCGGCAGCAGAGGCTGTTTAAACGATAAATTAGGTGACCTCACTAATGATCTTATTACCCAATGAACAAACATTTTGTTAGTTCATCAGGTAATTGGTGGCAGCTTTACAGCGGCAGTGGATCGCTAATGAATGTTTCTACGAATGCTTGATAGCTATTATCTGCTCAATGCTCTGGCAGTACAAAGGTACCTTTACATATAGCAGGATGATGTAAATCACTTACTATGTAGAGGACAGGAGCTTATTCAGGCTCCTGTAAAGTACACAGTGTACTAAAGAAAAACATGTAGCCGTCCTTAGCTGGCGTCCAAAGGAGCAGCTCAACCTGGAACTGACATGGGCGGAATATAGTACGTAGATCACTCTACTGCAGAGGGTTGTGCTGATGCACAGCTATTTTACCAGTAAAACAGACAAAATTGCTTACTGTTACAAGTGCTAAAGGTGCCAATGGGACCCTCGCCCCCAAAAATAAATCTCAAACGGCAACATGAGCATAGCCTAAGAGATACCAATGCAAACATTTTGCAGCATGTGAGATGGGAAAACAGCTCTCCATGTCTGAATAGTTTGTGTAGATTAAATTAAATGAGCTGGACTGGCATTCTGCTGTCTGGCCACAAGATGCCTGTTTCCTAAACACAGCTACAGACTGCATATATGTCCATATTCATGAGGGGGGGGGGGTACACAGAGCTTAAAGAAGAAGAGAAAGAGAGAGCAGCCATATTAGAGCGAGCTGAGACTGAAGAACTGTGTGAGAGACTACCTCAGTGACCAGAGATGCAGCTAAGTGAAGCTGATTGTGTCCCAGACCCTAATACTGTCCAGAGGAATGAGGATTGCTTCCAGGAACGCTGATGAGAGCTGAGGAGCAAAGCAACATACACTGCGGGACCGCATGCTTGTTGGAGAGGCATTTGTTCAGTTCCGAGTCACCAGCGAAGGCAGAGCAGACCCGGCTCAGTAAGGCTATTTTCACAGTGGTGTTTTTTGCAGATCTGTCATAGATCTGCTAAAATGCTTCAGTTACAATAAAACAACCGCATGCATCCGTCATGAATGGATCCGGTTGTGTTATGTCTTCTATAGCCATGACGGATCCGCCTTGAAGACCATTGAAAGTCAATGCGGGGCAGATCCGTTTTCTATTGTGCCAGATTGTGTCAGAGAAAACAGATCCATCCCCATTGACTTACATTGTGTGCCAGGACGGATCCGTTTGGCTCTGCTTCGTCAGGCGGACAGCAGAGTGCTTCAGGCAGCGTTTTGGTGTCCGCCTCCAGAGCGGAATAGTGACTGAACTAAGGCAAACTGATGCATTCTGAGTGGATCCCTTTCCATTCAGAAGGCAGTAGGGCAAAACTGATCTGCTTTTTGAGAGCCCTGAACGGATCTCACAAACAGAAAGCCAAAGCACTAGTGGGAAAATAGCCTTAGATCGTGCAAGCACCTCATCACCAGGTCTCTAGTTAGTTAGGGTCTCTGTTTGTGTCAGGCCACAAGTGTTACTAGTGTTCATTGAAAGGACTCCCTAACTTAAAGTGACATTTCACATTGGAGAGCTTCTGGCGTTTTGCTCAGAAGGAATACTCAGGCACATGCTACAGGACCAGTTATGGTAGGGGGAATACTGTACAGCTTTGTAGATTGTAAGCTGTTGTGCTGCACCGCAGGCTAGCCCGTACCACACACCCATACAGTGGTTCTTGTTTTTTTAGGGTAATAACAGGTAAGGTGTGGCAGTTTAGTTGTGCCCACCACCATTTGCATCGATCGGAGAGCGCCATGCTGTGCAGCACAAGGGTCTCAGCCTTCGGGCTGAGTGTATGTAAATTTATTGTATGTTCCCAGCATTTGTGGTTATGTTTATAGCCACATTTAAGCGAAATTCAGTTTGGGCAAAAGCTGGCGTTGGGGTTGCTTTCCTTGTTCATGACTTCACTGTATCCTGGGGAGCCCACCCCGGTACACGGCTTACAAGCACACAAATGTAAAAAGAATTTTAGAAATTATAGCTTGATATATAGTGAAGCAGTCTGTTCTACACTATGGGTGTCCTATCAAGTATTGTAACTAAACTATTTTTTCTCTTTTATGCAGCATGCCAGAATCACCGGGGGACACACCAGAATATCACTTCTTTGTCACAGTCACAGAGTGGTTAGATTCTATAAAGATGGGTCAGTACGCTAGTAACTTCATGGCGGCTGGGTTCACAACGTTGGACTTGGTTTGCAGAATGAGCATTGAGTAAGTAACTTCGACAACAAACAGAAAAGTGTTTTTTGCATCTCAATAAATAGCTCCTAACATGCATACAAGAGCAATATAAGGCACTTACTAATTGCAATTTGACAGCTGAAGTGCCTCCATCTATGGTTTCACTTCAGTCTTCTCATTGTCAGGGGATATGACCACTGCAGTAGCTGTACTTGCACACTTCAGGGAACATTTCCTGCATCTGTGGTGGCTGGGGTAGTGGTAGCACACATAAGGACGCATGCGCTCCTGTCCCGACGACCTCACCTCTGAATGTAAGGTTTCTGTAGTAAAGCTCTGGAGCGTGCACGGTAGCCCTGGAGCTGTACTACATTGCTTCTGTCCCAGCCACACTGAGGCTTCTAATGAAAATACTTCAATAGCAGCATCGAGAGTGCACAGGCTCAGGCTAGAGGCACAATGATATCATCAAATGATCAGCCATATTCAGCAGTCCTGCCATACCGACAATGCCTGAAAAAAATCCAACCTGAGAGATTAAACTTTTGGCAGACAACAGTTTGCTATCATTGATCACAAATGATCGCATATAAACTATCAACCCTAGCCAGCCAAAATTATCAACAACTTCAAAAGGGTGATGACCTGTCCTCAGGATAGGTCATCAGTATCTGATCGGTGAAGGTCCGACTTCTGGCACCCCCAACGATGAGTTGTTTGAAGAGATACCAGGCCGAGATACCAGGAGTCGGACTGACACCAGTCCTTTAATCTTACAGTAAATACAGTCCCAAATGCAGTTCATGGATAAGATGTATATACACAAATATAATTTTTCAGGGATGACTCAGTAATGCACATTTCTTTTCCCGTAGTGACATCAGAAGTATTGGTGTGACGCTCATTGGACACCAGAGAAGAATAGTGAGCAGCATACAGACTTTACGATTACAATTGATGCATATACAAGAAAAGGGATTTCATGTATGAAAATAGTTGAAGCAACTGTTTTGTGCCTCAGTATTTCTTTAACGGAAGAGATTCTTATTCCTCATCATGGATTCTCGCTCTCTAAACTACCGAACTCTTGTGAAGAGAGAGAGAGGGAGATCTCAACACTTCCAGACTGAAGTTTTTGAAAACTTTAAATAGATATGTCTTCAAGTTACGGACAAGTAGAATCCTGGGCCCCACTGCAAGACTCCTGGCAACTGATGAATGACTACGCATGGGTGTGAAACGTTGTGCGGCATCTGATCATGAACTCAACGGCGGTCGCATCAACTCTAGCTTCCTTCTCATGTAGCAAGATGATGGTATCAGTCTAACCTACGGACTGCTGTGGTTTTGTAATTATGTAGCTAATATAAATTGTGCATATTAAAATAAAAGAGAATACAGAAAATATAGAAAGAACATCTTAGGTGAATTTTGGATGTAGTGTTTTCAATGTACCTGTTAAAGGGGTTGTCTGGTTTAGAAAAATCAGTCAAGTAATATGAATCCTTAGTTAATATGGAAGGTCTCCCGTTCAGGTCCCTAATCTATTATCCTGAGCAGATGGTAGCTATAACGAGCATCTCTTGCTCTGGAGGACCTAGCAAGTCTATGAATTACAATGGAACATATGTAATGCTTAATTTCCCCTGCGGTGGTGCTGTAGGGAAATTTAACACCTACTGCCAGGTTGGCCCAAAGATTAGAGCTGATCACTAAATGTGATTAGCTTATGGTCAGGAGACCCTTCTAACAAAAAGGCACCACCGAAAGTAGACAACCTCTTTAATGTCACATAATGAAGGCAGCCAATTTGAGGACCAGATAATATGGGGAGTCGACATTACTGAAGCAAGAGGCACTTTATTATATCTAAGTGATGTCACTAGTTCCCAATGAATGCACAAGGAGGAAACGGGTCAACATCAAATGGCTGCCCCCGTTGTGTGTAGGTCATGGGTCCAATGTGGATATCCAAAACTGTAGCTGCTAATGTTTTTTTTTCCTTATTTTTGGAGAGTAATAGATATATCTACAATGGTTTGATATAGTGAGCTTGTGTGTATGGATATTTGAGGTAATAACGAAGTGTACTTCCTGAGGCCCAGGATTGCATTGTCCATGTAATCGATGCTCTATATTCTTGTACTTTTACAGTTTAGAATCGAAAAAAAAAGAAATCTTTGTCTTCTAGTGTTTTTACTTCATCTATGCCTCAGAAATACTTTCCATAAAAAAGATGCAAGAGAGCTTTGCTAGTCTCATAAGCAGCCAGGACGTGGACCTACCTGTCCGATGTTTTCTAGAGAATATATAAAAGCACATGGTAAAATATACAATAGGACATAGATTATATATAAATGTTTCAGTACTCCACGTCTTTCATGGTTCAGTATGGGTATCATAAAGATCTGTTTAGTTGGTCAGTACCACTTTCTTTTCCTTCCTCATGTATAGTGGCATATAGTGCCTTTTACAGGGTCTGTCATATTAACATAGGATTGCTGCTTTTTGAAAGACCCAATAAAAGTTCTCTTCAAGGTCAATTCAAGGTTATTACTTGATATCTTATTTCTGTATTTCTTCAACCAATACGAGTGGTACACGCTATGGTCAACTCACAACGCCCAGGTACAGAGCCACTGAGATAGCCACAGAAAAGCTAAAATCGTTATCCATAGACATCTGGATCAGTGCAGGAATACGAAGGAAAGACAATGGCTATGTTTAGTTTATGTTTATATTGTATATTTCATTCTGTATTTTAAATTAGGTCTAGAATTTCATGAACCCTGAAGCCAGACTTGTATTGTACATGAGCACACATGGCAGTGGGGATCTGGGGTAGAGTCTATAATGGATAAAGAGTCCTGGCCTAAGACCTCTCTGACGTAAAAGGGGTATTTGGATCTTAAGTATCTGTGGCACTTCCAACAGATGCACATAAGTGATACTTACAAGGCGCCAACTGCTGAGAGAAGGAGTGGCCGGCTTGAATGGAAAAGTGGTGGCCCTTCCATGCAGCTCTTGACATTTAAAAGTAATCCGTCAACATGTTTATGTTGCCCAAACCACAGACAGCTTTTTTTATAGTCTTAAAAACTACTTTGACGCGGAGAGAGATGCGGCTTTCCACTAGCATCTTCCAGTCTGGCTCAGGTTGATTAACAGTTCTCTCCCTGTATGCAAATATGTAGAGACCTGACAATCAAGCCATACCAGGATGGGGAGAAGCTGAATGCAGCTCTTCTTAAAACTATGGGGGTCATTAACTAAGTGATATACGCCAGTTTTCTGGCATATACCTGTCACAGATCTGCAACTTTTCACAGATCGCTCATACCAGGCCAAAAAAAAAGGGCACAGCGTGGGTGGCAAAAGGAATCGGCCGGCATGCCCGTATCTTTTATCATTTTGTATGCCAGTTATAGGCGTGGAAAATGGCCTAAATTTAAGCCAGCAAGGAAGCTGGCTTACATTTAGACCGGTGCGTCTTCATAACTTTGGTGGATTCACCTCCAGCGCACAGGGTTATTAAGACCGGTGTCTAAAATGCCGGTATTAATAAATGGCCCCCTGTTTTCTCTGAAGCACCGTTAATTAAATTAGACACCCTGTCAGGATTTTATGCTGGCCATCTTTCATGCAGCAGGAAACTGCTGAGAGTTTCCCTCTAAAGGAATTATCTTGGATTTTACTATTTTTGGCCTATTCACAGGATAGCCCATTAATATCTAATTGGTAGTGGTCTGACACACTACACCCCCGCCCATCAGCTGCTTCAGCGTAGCTCCAGTGTTGGAACTGCACAGCTCCGTCCATTGTGTAGTGAACAGAGCTGGTAACTGCAGCACTGCTCTTGGTGAAGTGACCAACTCCATCTACTACACAATGGACAGAGCCATATAGTACCATTGCCAGAGCTACCCAAAAACTGCGGATTGACAGAGTTGCGGAGTGTCGGACCCTTGCAAATCACATATTGATGGCCTATATTGAGCATAGCTGATCCATAGTAAAATCCTGGAAAACCCCATTAAGTTTATGGAAGGAAGGAGGTAATATTGAAGGCCCCATCTTAGTGCGATTTGTACAGTCATTTTCTTGGTTCAGTGGCATACCCACTATATAGACAGACTACGAGAATGCTATACAGCCCGTGGAGCCGAGGGGTCTAGAACGGAAGTGCTTCCCCGTCTTACTGTTGCACAGCCTAAGCAATTGCCTAAGCACTCCACAGGGGAGGGGGGGGGGCTTATTAAATACATATTTTTAAAGCCCTCAAAAAGTATTGCTGCATGCATTAATGCCAAAAAGAATCAGGATACTCGCGAGATCCCATCATAGTCAAAGGGGATCTGGCAGTGTCTGACTACTCCAGTAGTCGGACTACTGGATTACTTTAGCGGAGATGTGAACGTTCCCAGGGAAGGCTCCAGAGTTGTGGATTATCTGTCCAATTAACAGTATACACCTACCATGTAATGTTTTATTTTAAAGCATACCGAAACCTCCACCCAAAGGATGGAAGTTGTAGCGACACTCCTCAGAGCGTTCCGCATTTTCCGCTTGCATCTGCTTCTGCAGCATGCGGTGTATGGATCCTATATATACTTTCTATAGATCTGTACTGCGCATGCTGCAAACGCAGGGCAGAGCCGAAGCAGATGGAAGGTGCATACTGCCTTGAGAATTGCTGCTGCACCTTCCGTGTTGCGCAAAGGTTTTGGTACCCATTAAATTAAAGGTCAGAGCTTATTGCAGATCTGAGTTGCACAAATCCTTAAAGCAACCTTGCGATTCTCAATAAAAATTTCACAATAAAGGAAAAAGTTTAAGTTAAAATTCCTGGTACTTTCCTTTAAAAAAGCCTCATCCACACGTCAGTGTTCCACGGACATGGGCTGTACGCGTTCTCCGCGGACAGCACACGTACCCATTCATTTTAATGTGTGTATTCACACATCAGTTTTTTACCACGGTCCATGGGTCCGTGTTTTTAGCACAGAAGCATGCTCTATTTTGTCCGTGTTCACAGATCTATTATAGTCTATGGGTCACTGAAAACCATGGATGCCATCCGTGTTTCACAGATCATTAGGAAGAGATGCTTTGAAAATTATTTTTCACCTGCACATTGTCCGGATGACACACGGACAGCAAAAAACGCACACACGGATCCTTCACAGACATCTTCAAGGAGACATCACCAACCAGTCACCTTTTCACGGATTTAAGCATGGACACGGATGTGTGAATGAGACCTAAATCGTTCTGATGCAGTTCCTCTGAGTTCCAGTCTTCCCGTAAAGGGGCTGTGCCAAGTTTTTATTTATTTATTTTACTTATGGTATATGGCGCTGACATATTTAATTTTTCATATTTTAAAGTGATCCCCTATCCATAGAAATCCGTGGGCACCTATGTGTGCCTGTGATTTCATATGGAGGCATTTTTTGGCATATTCATACAGAACTACGATGATAAAAGTGCCATTACTATTATGCACATTTTATGGGCCACATTTGAAGATTTGCAGGATATTTCACATACAGTACTTACATATCTATGGTATTTTCTGCATACTGTTGGAATTTTAGTTAGTGGCTATCTTTCTTCCATTCTACCGTATATACTCTGATCATTCGGTATACCACTGGATATACTGTATTTGTGGCTGTACTGGGGCGTTGGTGAGCTGGCACTCCACGATAAAACTGACTATGCATTCTGGGAAATATTGTGCAATAGTCTATCGACAGGGTCTACCTATGGACATATAACTCTTTTATACCATGCTTATATTGAGTCGCATGTAGACAATGGGTCAGATGGTCAATTGTTCAGAATTATGCATCATATTAAACTTCCTGTTTGCTATACCGTTTACAAGATGTGCATGTGTATATACAATATATACATATTCACTACACTCAATAAATTCTGTGTCCAGTTTTCATACCGGCTAATGGTCTGCTATTATGTTTTATTCCACAAAAATCTAATGATTAATAATGGTAGTGGTGTGCGTGTCCGTCCGCATGGTGCCAATCACAAATTCTGAGTATCTGGCTGAGATAAGTTGAGCAGGTTAAGATATTTCCATTAACGGCAGTCCAATTTGTAAAATCCGAATTGTTTGCATTTCTAAGGAGATATTAGTTCAAGTGAAGTTCAGCCTTTGGAGCCAAAATGACATCAATAGCAATCTCCTAATATAATGGTAATATTGGACGTATTCCATTCAGCTGCAGACGTGTTCAATCACTCTAAATGCTCTGCCGCCTTGCAGGTTATTGCATGCCTGTGCAGCAGATGGACTAATTTTGATATGAACATTATATTAACTAATTGCTATATATTGTAGGGTTCTGTGTGTGTGAACAGGGCTGTCGGAGACTTCACTTGACTCAGCAGTTTTAAAAGTCCACTTCAGTGTATCCAGTAAAATAGAGGACAGGCAAGTTGTACAATTACTAGAGTGAAGCCATAGTAGCAAAATAAAACACAAATCACAAAATCAAAGACCTTGCCCATCTGGGCACTTACTAAACAGTATCCCTACCTCAGCTAGGTACAAGTCTTAAGGAGATCAGTCTTTCAGAAGAGACAAGTCTACCAGCTTTAAGCCTCCGACCCAGACTGACAGCCTGAGGCCTCTATTTATTCCCCAGTAACGCTCCCAGTGACTACACCTGAGAACACCTCAGGCTAGGGTGAATAGCTGTACTGGAGTGGGGTGGAATGGCAGGTACCTCTATCAATCCTACCTACCATAAAAAAAAAAAATCCAGGACATAAATAAAGTCTGAATAAACCTGTTCCAGCAAACTAAACTTTGCTGAACTCATACAGCCTCCTGGATTCCTTTTATCTCACCATCTGAATATTCTAGGCGAGATATAAACCCCCTCCAGTACTTTACCAAAGACACGCAGGAGTATTTTTTCTGTCTAAAATAATCTAAGATGGAAATGAATGCAAAATGTGCATAACTGACCATATGGATGCTTAAAATACTGGATCCGTTTTTTTTGTTGTTTTTTTTTCTGTTCTTCTGAAAGATCAGAAGAAGGGAAAAATAAACGGTGATGTAAACAAAGGCTTACCTGATATCTTCATTATATATACAACCTGTCACCAAAACATGCAGTGCGATCTGCAGGCAGCGTGTTATAGAGAAAGAGGAGCTGAGCAGAGTGATATATGGCATTGTGGGAAATGATTCGGTAAAACTTAACCTCTGTTCTTTCTATACTTAAGGGGTTGTCCCACAAAAAATATTCTCCAGTTTGCAAACCAGCATCTGGATCTGAATTCTTTTGTAATTGCATGAAATCAAAAATGTATTATAGCTACAGAGTTATTCAATGAAATGTATCTGTACAGCACCCCCTGCTATTTGTTCTTTTTCTTTGACCTGCTCACTGAGAAGGCCGCACATGCTCAGTATCATCCTACAAAGGCATCCTGAGCTCTGATAGGAAGAGCTGAGACACGCCCCCCTTAGCTACAGCAGAAAAGACACTCCCCTTAAGCTGCCAGCTTGCTATAAATCTAGCAGTCTTGTGAATATGGAGATCTCTGGATCCATGTGAGGTACAGGGCTGGTTCTAGCTTTGTTAGAAAGAGACTGTCATGTACTATATGATGTCTGATTTTCATTATATACATTAGTCATGTACTTGAACACAAATACAGAGACTGCTATCAATCACTGATAACACCTCTCCTGTGTACAACTGAAGTCAGAAAAAGCTGAGATATAAATGAATAAATTACACGTTTTGCTGAATCTTTACCCACAAAACTTCATCTATCAGCTCGGCTACTCCTGCTCTATAGCATGTTGGACTCCATTGATTATAATAAACTCTGTCATGGTGTCTATGACTTTTCCAGAAAAAAAAAAATTCTGGCAAATTTGATGGAATCTGGAAAGTAGGATTCTATTGGAACCACTGATGCACATGAACAGAGCCTTAAAGGGATTATGCACGTTTTTTTTTTTAAATTTTTTGCAAACCCCAATCTTTGTTGGGTAGACCTGCCATCCTCCTGCCCTCCCTGCTGTCAGAACACTGTGGCTGCTGGAGAGAGGGACTGATTTATAAGGTGTGTGACAGTAGTGAGCTGTAGGAGACTATAAGGGGGAAATAGGAGATTTGTTTATAGTAGACTCAGATCTGTGTATGTGTGCTGCTCTCTGCAGAGTTCAGAGTGGCATTGGGGGGACTCTGCCCTAGGTCCCCCCACTGCCTCTGCTTTAGGTGCACCCCCATTAGTGCCACAGCTCCAGATGCCCCCCAATGCCCGCACTCTAAATGCACCCCTAATATTGCCTCTTTTCCAGTTACCCCTGCAACAGGATCCCCACTATTACCCTGCCTCAGGTGACCCTAATGCCTCTGTTTCAGTTATGACCCTCCGTGTGTGCCCTTTGCTCACGTTGCTCCTCTAGCACCTTTGCTTGGGCTTTGATAAAGGTTGTGACCAGCAAAGGGGGTTGTACTTACGACTGAAAAATTCTGCACAGTGCGTCACATTCTCCAGTATTGACACGTATGGTTTATATGTCGGTAGGGATGATATTCCATATTTACAGGCATCACTGCTGCCATGTAAAGAGATACTGGTGGTGGAGTGGTGGAGGATTTAAAGGGGTTGTCCAGGTTTTCAAGTTATCCTCTCCACACCATAGAGCATAACTATATGTGGGGTCTGATTCTGCGACCCCCACTGATCCCAGGAAAGGGTCCTGTTCCCCCTTTTTGATGGTGTGGCAGGCCACACATATGCCCTGCTGCTCCACTTATTCTCTTTGGGACCACTGGAAATAGCCAGCGCTGTACTCTGCCATCTCCAGCGACCCCATAGAGAATGGATGGACAGGCAGGGCATATGCTCGACCTGCCACTCAATCAAGAAAGGGGATCAGTAGGGACTCCAGCGTTCAAACCCCCACAGGTCCTTTAACAGGTGAGCATTTCTATTTTAGTTTGACACATATTTTGGGCCAGATTTTATGTTTTTATTTTATTTATTTTTTTCACACCCAAAGAAAACCTTTAAGGATATGGAATGTGAAAAGGTCCAACAGCTATGACACGACAGGTGATGTGTCTGATTGATGGAGGTCTGGCTGCTGGGACCCCCATGATCAAGGGCACGTGGTCTTAAGACCCTTGTGAACATAGATTGGCGGTAATGTAATTGAATGTCTCAGGACCCCTTTTTTCATGATCAGTGGGTGTTCCAGCAGTCAGACCCCAGCAATCTGATATTTATCACCTATCCTGTAGATAGACAATAGGTCAATATGGTAGGACAACCCTTTTAATTATAATGCAGATTATGTACAATATGAGGAGGTTAAGATTTGGTAAATTCCATCCAAGACATTTATGCTTAAAGGGGTTAAAGGGTTTGTCTCACTTCAGTAAATGGCATTTATCATGCAGTTCATACAAGACACTTACTAATGTATTGTGATGGTCCATATTGCCTCCTTTCCATCACATTATACACAGCACGTATCCGTGGTTATGACCATCGTGTAATACAGCAGTGGTGGCCGTGCTTACACATATAGGGAAAGGCTGGAAGTGCGCATAGGCCAATACCTTTATCTATAGTGTGCAAGCACGGCCACCGCTGCTGGATTACACGGTGTTAATAACCATGGATACGTGCTGTGTATAATGTGATGGAAAGGAGACAATATGGACAATCACAATACATTAGTAATTACCTTGTATTAACTTTCTCTACATGATAAATGCCAATTGCTGAAGGGAGACAACCCCTTTAAGTGTGTTACACTTAATAGGGTTAGGTATAAATGTCTTGGTGTGTGCATTGCGTGTTTCCTATGTGTGATAGGTATGTGCTATATATGTTCTATGTATCAGTGGTGTATGTGCAGTATGTGGCATATACATCAGTGGCACGTGACCCATGTATAAGTGTCTTGTGTGCCACGTGTGTCCAATGAGTGATTTGTGTGCGCTGCACGTGTCTTGTTTCTGACTGACTTAAGTGCAGGATATCCATATGTGTGAATTCTGCCACATGTATGTTTGTGCATTTTGCTGTGAATGCCTGCCATCATACTTCATCTTTAATATTTCTGTTATCACTGTACGGGCTCATGAACACGACCGCTGGGTGTTTTGCAGTCCTCAAATTGCGGATCCGTAAAACATGGATACCGGGTGTCTGCATCTGTAATGCCGACAATAATAGGACATTTTCTATCATTTTGCAGAACGGCCATGCGGATATACAGACACGGAATGCACACGTCTTTTTTTTTTTTTTTTTTTTTTTATGCGGCCCCCTTGAAGTGAAGTTAATGGTACAGACATTGAAAAAAAATAAGTTAGTGTGCAGGGGCCCTAAGGTGGGCCCCCAGAATCAGTTAGACTGGTGGGCCCTAAGTACCCCAGTCCGACACTGAACAGGAGTTCTGCGGTAGCTCTGGTGGCAGAAGTAGGCACTGGAACTACATAGCTCTGTCCACTCTATAACCCTAGGAACACACCTGAGCGTTTTTCAGCGCGTTCATACGCGCTGAATAACGCTCAACACGTGAAAAGCCATGCATCCCTATGTGCATGGTTCACATGTCGGCGTTTTACAGCGCGGACGACCGCGCTGTAAAACGCCCTACGCGATCGCGTCGGCTGCCGTGACTATCGCCAGCCACTTCGCGGCAGAAGCGCGCGTCATAGGCGCGCCCTGGGAACACGCAAAGTGTGTTCCCAGGGTAATGGATAAAGCTAGTTACTGCGGCACTGCTCACATTGAAATGAATGGGAGCAGTACTGCGGTAACCAGCTCTGCCCACTACACAATGGTACTCTGAAACAGCTTATTGATAGGCAAGGTGTCAGACATTGATGGCCTATTCTTAGGATAGTGTATCACCTGTAAAATCTTGGACAAGCCCTTCAATCTGTTCCCCATACCCAGCGATATCATCTGCATGTATATGGTGTGTATTTTACTGTTTCATACATGGTTAGGGGTAAAGGCTTGGCAAAGTCTTTAGAAAACATAACTGTATACAGAAACTGTTCACAAGCGTTCAGATGGGTTTTCAAGTGAACTCGCTGTTTTGTTCTTTGTGAAAAGCACGCTAATCTCTGGGAAATGGCTTAATAAGAAAATAGCATTATAACATAAAACAGGCAGCATTCCTCCTTCTAATGGCACATTACCAAGACAAACCCCACCAGCCGCTGCGGCACACAAGCTTCATTTTGAAGGTTTTCCGGTAGTACTGTGTGTTAAGTGCCTCCCAAGGCTTAAGAACATCTAAATGTGTGGGATGAAAAAACACATGAAAGAAACTTCTCTGCACCACAGAGAATAACAAGTCTCCATATGAAGGAATACTGCACACATTATATTCCCCAGCTAAAGGGCACGTTAATAATGTGTATTGGTGCTATTATTTTTTTTGTTGAATATAAAACTGGGAGAGCAAAAAAGGCAATTGCTAATCTACTCTAGCAGCAATACATGGAACAGCAATACAATGAAAAGATCTACAACTCCCAGAGTGCTACATTCACTTCTACACATTGTTAATGGCCACGCGGCACCTTTAAACAGTGGCTGTTACTGGTATGGGGTTTGGGTGGTTAGCTTGGGGCACAATATGCATATTATTGCTGTTCTGGCCTGCAGGTTATTTGACAGTAAACATTGAATATTAAATAGTTCCTGCATACCCACTTCTCCAACCCCAGCGCTCTCCTGCTCTACAGGTAGGAGCCCTTCTTCCGCCATCTGCTTTTCCTCCTTTTCCACATCATCTAATATCGATGAGGATATGTCATCAGGAACATCCAGCTCCTGCTCGCTCTGCATCTTGCTGACTTTTCTAGGACATGGAGACTTTGAAGGATGATTTGGAAGAAGTAAGGTGAGGATGGTCATCATTAAGACCTGGCCCCCTAGGGGGTGCAGACTGAATGGTATTGGTTGGCACACTGGGAACGAAATAATAAAGGCTTCAATCATATTAGTATTGGATTACATGTAGGGCTGATGTAGGAATAAGGGTCCATTCACACTTCTGTAAGTGTTTAGCGGATCCGCAAATTGCGTATCCGCAAAACACAGACAACGACAATGTGAGTTCCGAAATTTGCGGATAGGACATCGCTGACACTATAATATAAAATGCTTAATCTTGTCCGCAATTGCGGACAAGAATAGGACATGTTCTATTTTTTGCGGAAACGGAAATGCGGATGTGGAAGTGCGGATCCGGAAATGCAGATGCAGACAGCACATAGTGTGCTGTCCGCATCTTTTCCGTTCCCATTGGAAATGAATGGGTCCGCACCAGTTCCGCAATTTTGCGGAACGGATGCGGACCTATTTTGCGGACGTGTGAATGTAGCCTAAGTAAAAGTAAGAATAAATAAATAAAACTCACACAGCATAAGTCTCCCTGCAATATTCCTTTATTAATTGTTTTGAGCAACACTGTCCCATCTCTCACTATGCTCAGCTCACAGGCTAATAGAGGTGACTGCGCAGGATGAGAGTTTTATAGGGCTGTGACATCAGAGGGGATGGCTATCTGCGGACTGGCTGGCTAAATAGCCTTTTGGGTGATCTCGTGTTCCTGGGCTTCTTACTTTGTTTTGTAAAATGTGCAGCCACCATTTTAGGAAAAACTGATTAGTTTCCACAAAGTGTGAGGAAACTTGGATCCGCTGCAAATCGAATTTTTCCTTAACTTAGGACCCCGCTGCCAATGTCAAGAACATGAAAATTCAAAGAAGCAGGGTGGACTCAGTTTCTCCTACTTTCTGCTCCACACGATCACACAAATATTTACTGTAGTCAGACTTCAATGGTTTCCACACTCCTGATCTCCTCCTATGTTCCTTCCCAGAAACAATGCCCTTGAAAAAGCGTGTCAAAACCTGGCTTGGGCCTGCCTGGACATCTGGCTTTTATGATATGCGTGATTTTATACATCTTTTGTGAGTATAATAAATTACCTTGGCTGATTTCATTTGCTGCAGTGTTTCACTATTGGGATCCCCTCCGTTGTGTTTCTGGAAAGGAACATAGGAGGAGATTGGGAGTGTGGAAAGCACTGAAGTCTAACTACAGTGATTATCTGTGAGATCGTGTGGAGCAGAATGAAGGAGAACTGAGTCCACCTTGCTTCTTTGGATTTTCATGTTCCTGACATTGGCGGCGCTGATCTGAATATTTGAACTTGTTTCTGGTGAAGGCGGCCTACTTCTGAAGATCCTGCAGCAACATATCGGATTCTGAACATTAAGGTTTTCTTTTCTTGATTCTAAACTTAGGACCGAATTCAGCTTTGAATGCTTCGCTCAACACAACTGATAACTTTTGATGCTAGTGGAGCTAACATCTGTTTGCATTCAACAAAATTAAAATGACAGGAAACATGGCATGGCAACGGTTTGAAAAAAAGCGCATAAGATCTTTTTACGAGTTTTGAGGGATCTGATGGACTGTAGCACTTGACCAGGATGACCACCACTGCATCAGACATGAGATTATTATTTCATTTATGACTATTATTTTGGAGACAGTGAAGAATTTACTACTAACGAATGAACTAACCATGGACAATTGTTTCGTATGCACACAACGTTTTTTGTCCATCTGAATCCCAGCAAATTTTCGAAACCCCTTAACCCCCCAACAGTCACATCAACATTGGAAAAACCCTTAAAGCGTAAGGAATAGAGTAGTCTTTAGAAGTAGCCGACTTCCTGCAACCGCATAGCCCTGTTCAAAACAGTAATGCCCTTTCATGCCTGAATGCGAATACCTTTTGGGATGACCAGTGGGTGGGGAAGGGGGTTAAAGGAGTTGACTGAGTTTAGAAAAAAGGGATTGGATGAATGGGTCTGCTTTTTATTCCAGAAACAGTAGCACTCTTATTTATGGGTGGTGTCTGGTACTGCAGCTGAGCCACATTCATTTGAATAGGAATGGGCTATATACCCCACAGACAAGGGTGACTCTGTTTAATGAAATATACCTTTTATATAATTCTCCACAATTCTTTTAATTTCTAACACTGAGTAAAATTAACAGTGAACAGTAAAGAGTAAAAAGTGTCTTAAAAGGACCTATTGACTAAAGAGTCCAGTCATTTCTTCTAATCTGGAGATAATAATAACCTATGGAAGGCAGATGTTTTGCATAGTACTTACCCATCCCTTGCTCCGCCGTTTTTACCATCCGCGCTGCGCTCGCAGGTGCTGTGTGCTCTTCCACCCAGGTCCCAAATAGATGTGCCCACTTTTTTTCCTGTTCAGCCACAAGTTACTGGTTTAAAAGGAGAAAACAGGATAAAACAATGACATTACTGCCGCGGATTTACTACATGACTGTGCTTATTTGAACACATCGCTATGTTGCTGCTACAGTGTATCTTCATTTGCAGAGGGCCTGTAGACTGAGGAATTAATACTTATAGTATTATCTTAAAAAGGGACCTCTATTATCCACTAATTACAGTGTAATCAGAGAGACATTAGTATCGATTTCTACAAAGAAGAACTGAAGAGATCACATCTTGTCTTCCTTTCTCTTTCATTTAACTTTGTATTGGTAATTTCTGATAAATATGAAATGTCTCCTTTTTTATCTCCAAACTGTAGTCTGCTTAATTCAGATATTGTTTAGTAAATTTGCTTATAAATTTTGTTCTCTTGGGGGGAAAAAAAAAACATTTCAGAATCAAATGTAATAAACTGATATGGAGACTTATTATTTACAGCAGGGATGCCCAACCTGCGGCCCTCCAGCTGTTGCAAAACTACAACTCCCACCATGCTGGGACAGCTTATAGCTATCAGCCTACAGCAGGACATGATGGGAGTTATAGTTTTGCAACAGCTGGAGGGCCGCAGGTTGAGCATCCCTGATTTACAGTATACTTTCTAATGTTGAATACCTTGTATAAATGGTTGTTTTATTTGTATACAGTAAGTGGTGTGGTGGTGGTGGTGGTCCATATTGCCACTTCCATAGCTGCACCATGGCCTTTGCATGTCCTATCCTTAAAGGGATTGTCTGAGATAATTGCTTAAATTAAAAAAAAAAAACATGATATATTCATCTGTTTCTGGTCCGTTACTCCTGCTGGTATTTGCTTACAAGCATCAGCGGTGAGATCCTTGTCGCAGCCAATTACTGTACTCAGTTATAGACCGCTGAGGACAGTGGTTGGCTGTGCCAAGTCACGTGCCGTATCCAGGCACGTCCCCACAGCAGAAGCATTGGACCCGCACCGCAGAGAAGAGTGCTGGAGAAACAGGTGAACATATCATATCATATCAAGATTTTAAATGATCCCTGACAACCGCTTTAAATAAAGAGCTATTCCTTCTGCAATGGAGAGGTGGCTGCACTAAGCCTGAGATATGGCTACATAGAAGAAGCAAATAGGGTCACAAGACCCTTGTCCTTCTGATCATGAGGGAGCTAGAGGTGGGACATGCCCCTCTCACTAAAAATACTGTAACAATATACAAAAACTGCACTGAAGCAATCCAGTGTAAGATTAAAGGAGTTTTCTAAGTTCTTTTTTTCTTGATTTCTTCTTGATTGCAGTTGCATACAGGAGGTCACTGTTGCAGCCAAATCAATAAGTTATGCCTGTAGCCCTAGAAACAGGACGGCAGTGCAGGGTCTGGGAAGGGAAGGGATTTTTTTTATCAGTTTAACAGCACTTTGCTACAATTAAAAAAACTCGGAAAGGTCTCTAATGTCAATGTGGACTGTTTTACTGAAATGTATGTATGGTTAGCTAAAATTCACTTTTGGAATTGGGCTTTGTTAAAAATGTTTCTAATTTTGTCTTCCGCAGATTGCATGTATTCTCATGCCTTGCCTGCTCTTCATTCAGTGCGTGATCGGATACAAAGCGAGCCATCAGAGCATTTGTCTGAAAGTTTACGCCGTAAACTTTCAGACAAATGCTCTGATGGCTCGTTTTGTATCCCATCTTTCTGTTCTCCAGAATGTTCATAAAGTTCACATCTCTTTTGAGTTTTTTTTTTGTAAAGTTGGCAACTTAGACTGTGTACATAGCATGTTTTTGTCCCAGGTTTAACCCCTTAAGGACTCAGCCCTATTTCACCTAAAGGACTTGGCCATTTTTTGCAAATCTGACCAGTGTCACTTTATGTGGTGATAACTTTAAAACGCTTTTACTTATCCAGGCCATTTTGAGATTGTTTTTTCGTCACATATTGTACTTCATGACACTGGTAAAATTAAGTCGAAAAATTTTATTTTTATTTATAAAAAAATATCAAATTGACCAAAAATTTGGAAAAATTAGCAATTTTCCAAGTTTCAATTTCTCTACTTCTATAATACATAGTAATACCGCCCAAAAAAGTTATTGATTTACATTCCCCATATGTCTACTTCATGTATCGATCATTTTGGGAATGCCATTTTATTTTTGGGGACGTTACAAGGCTTAGAAGTTTAGAAGCAAATCTTGAAATTTTTCAGAAATTTTCAAAAACCCACTTTTAGGGACCAGTTCAGGTCTGAAGTCACTTTGTGAGGCTTACATAATAGAAACCATCCAAAAATGACCCCATTCTAGAAACTACACCCCTCAAGGTATTCAAAACTGATTTTACAAACGTCATTAACCCTTTAGGTTTTCCACAAGAGTTAATGGCAAATGGAGATAAAATTTCAGAATTTAGATTTTTGGAAAATTTTCCGTTTGAATCCATTTTTTCCAGTAACAAAGCAAGGGTTAACAGCCAAACAAAACTCAATTTTTATTGCCCCGATTCTGTAGTTTTCAGAAACACCCCATATTTGGGCGTAAACTGCTGTATGGCCAAACGGCAGGGCACAGAAGTAAGGGAACGCCATATGGTTTTGGAAGGCGGATTTTGCTGGACTGGATTTTTGACACCATGTCCCATTTGAAGCCCCCAGATGCACCACTAGAGTAGAATCTCCAAAAAAGTGACTCCATCTAAGAAACTACACCCCTCAAGGTATTCAAAACTGATTTTACAAACTTTGTTAACCCTTTAGGTGTTCCACAAGAGTTATTGGCAAATGGAGATGAAATTTCGGAATTTCTATTTTCTGTTACCTTGCCTCAAAAAAAGTGTAATATAGAACAACCAAAAATCATATTTACCCTAAAATAATACAAACAAAACTGCCAACTTATCCCGTACTTTCCAAAATGGGGTCACTTTTCTGGAGTTTCTACTGTAGGGGTGCATCAGGGGGGCTTCAAATGGGGCATGGTGTCAAATAACCAGTCCAGAAAAATCTGCCTTCCAAAAACCATATGGCGTTCCCTTCCTTCTACGCCCTGCCGTTTGGCCATACAGCAGTTTACGACTACATATGGGGTGTTTCTGCAAACTAGAGAATCGGGGCAATAAAATATTTTTTTATTTTTTTGGGCGATTGGCCTATATAAGGACTCATTTTTTGCGGGATGAGATGGCGGTTTTATTGGTACTATTTTGGGAGGCATACGCCTTTTTGATCACTTGGTATTACACTTTTTGTGATGCAAGGTGACAAAAAATGGCTTTTTCACACCATTTTTTTGTGATTTTTTTTACGGTATTTGCGTGAGGGGTTAGGTCACGTGATATTTTCATAGAGGAGATTTTTACGGACGCGGAAATACCTAATATGTGTAGTTTATTTGTTTTTTTTTAATTTTTATTCAGTGATATGTCTTTCTCAGATTTTTACTTTTTTTTTCACTTTTTTGACATTTTTTTGACCCAGACCCACTTGGTTCTTGTAGATCCAGTGGATCTGGTGTCTATATAATACAGTACAGTACACTATATAGTGTACTGCACTGTATTTTTTACTTTGCATAGTCTGGTCAGACTTCTGCCTTTAGCAGAAGTCTGACCAGAGTTACTATACCATGGCAAGCAGGACGCTTCTGAAAGCGTCCTGCTGCCATGGTGACCATCACCCGCTGCCATTACAGAGCAGCGGGTGATGGGAAGAGAGGTGAGCTCCCCCTCTACCATCCTATCCCATCGGGGGCTGCAAAGGTACGGCAGCCCCCGATGGGAGAGGGAGGGAGCTCCTCCATGTTAACACCTTCTATACCGCGGTCCGTACGGACCGCGGTATAGAGAGGTTAAACTGCTGACATCTGCAGCACAGATGTCAGCAGTTTATAGCAGGGGGTCAGCAATGTGCTGACCCCCTGCTATACCCACTAGACACCAGGGAAATGCATTGAAAGGAGGCGGGCGGGGGAGGCGGGCGGGGGATCGCGCCGCCCACCCGCAGCACCGCCCGCAAATCCCCCCCCCCTGCACCGCCCGGGGGGACACTAAGATGGCGGGGTGCAGGGGGGGGTTAAAATTTACAATAAGGGGCAGATTTTAGTCTCTGTGACCGCGGGGATCAGGGACTACACATAGCGCAACAAACCGCAGGTCTGAATTGACCTGCGTTTTTTTGCGATCGCCGACACGGGGGGGTCACAGGACCCCCCTCGGCATTGTCACAGGATGCCTGCTGAATGATTTCAGCAGGCATCCTGTTCCGATCACCGCCACGTGCGCAGCGGTGATCGGATCTTCTCAGGGCGTACATGTACGCCCTGAGTCCTTAAGTACCAGGACGCCAGGGCGTACATGTACGCCCTGCGTCCTTAAGAGGTTAAAGAGGACCTTTCACCTGAAAATGCATGTTAAACTAAAGATATACCCTAACTTGCCGGCCCCCGGTGGTGCTTATTCTGCTCTTATTTTTTCTATATGTGCCCCCGTTTGTCCGCGGTGCCCCCCTCAATGTCTCCCGCCGTGTATGCTAATGAGCCATTCGGCTCAACTGGGCGGGCCTGCAAAAGTTCTCCCAGGCGTGTCTGCCTTCCCCCTGGCACGGAGCACAACCAATAAGCGCGCTCCGCTCTTAGCCAGGGAGAAGACGCTCCAGTTCTCGCGAGATTTCATCCATCCTGAGCCGGCGCCATCTTGGATTAGCATCGGCTCAGGATGGATGAAATCGCTCCAGTTCTCGCGAATCTCGCGAGAACTGGGGCTTCTTCTCCCTGGCTAAGAGCGGAGCGCGCTTATTGGTTGCGCTCCGTGCCAGGGGGAAGGCAGACACGCCTGGGAGAACTTTTGCAGGCCCGCCCAGTTGAGCCGAATGGCTCATTAGCATACACGGCGGGAGATATTGAGGGGGGCACCGCGGACAAACGGGGGCACATATAGAAAAAAGAAGAGCAGAATAAGCACCACCGGGGGCCGGCAAGTTAGGGTATATCTTTAGTTTAACATGCATTTTCAGGTGAAAGGTCCTCTTTAACAAATACACATGATGTATATGTCATTCCATACAGTGGCATCCGTCACCATAGGGTCCCAAATAGGGATGAGCGATTTGCATAACACTTCGGTCGAATAGTGTACAGAGAAAGCGCTCCGTACAGTATTAGAATGTATTAGCTCAGATGAGCCAACGTTATTACTTCGCGTAAGACTGTTGAGCGGCAAATATATATATATTTTTTTTTTTTGTGCTAATACACGTCACAAAAGGCTTAACAAAAAATAACTGCACCACTGAGTGGCAAATATATTTTTTCTTTTTCCGTTAAAACACCCAACAAAAGCCTTTACTACAGATAACTGCACCGCAGAGCGGCAAATGTATTTTTTCTTTTTCCACTAAACACCCCACAAAAACCTTTACAACAGATTACTGCACCACAGAGCGGCAAATGTATTTTTTCTTTTTGCGCTAAAACCGCGCAATACCCCACAAAAGCCTTCACAACAGATTACTGCACCGCAGGGCAGCAAATATATTTTTTCTTTTTGCGCTAACACACGTCACCAAAGGCTTTAAAAGAAATAACTGCACCACTGAGTGGCAAATATATTTTTTCTTTTTTCGCTAACACACGTCACAGAAGGCTTTAAAAGAAATAACTGCACTGCTGAGCAGCAAATATATTTTTTCTTTTTCCGTTAAAACACCCAACAAAAGCCTTTACTACAGATAACTGCACCGCAGAGCGGCAAATGTATTTTTTCTTTTTCCACTAAAACACCCCACAAAAACCTTTACAACAGATTACTGCACCACAGAGCGGCAAATGTATTTTTTCTTTTTGCGCTAATACACGTCACAAAAGGCTTTACAAGAAATAACTGCACTGCTGAGCGGCAAATGTTTTTTTTCTTTTTGCGCTAATACACGTCACAAAAGGCTTTACAAGAAATAACTGCACCGCTGAGCGGCATATGTTTTTTTTCTTTTTACGCTAAAACACGTCATGAAAGGCTTAACAAGAAATAACTGCACTGCTGAGCGACAAATATATTTTTTCTTTTTGTGCTAACACATGTCAAAAAAGGCTTTAAAAGAAATAAAATATATTTGATGCTCACCGGTGAAGTTATTTCTTTTAAAGCCTTTTGTGATGTTTGTTAGCACAAAAAGAAAAAATATATTTTTTGCTCAGCGGTGCAGTTATTTCTTGTAAAGCCTTCTGTGATGTATATTAGCGCAAAAAGAAAAAATACTTTTGCCGCTCTGTGGTGCAGTAATCTGTTGTATAGGATGTGTGGGGTGTTTTAGTAGAAAAAGATAGAAATATATTTGCCGCTCACCGGTGAAGTTCCCTTTTTTTGCTAAAACACCCCACAAATCCTATACAACAGATTACTGCACCTCAGAGTGGCAAAAGTATTTTTTCTTTTTGCACTAATATACATCACAGAAGGTTTTACTAGAAATAACTGCACCGCTGAGCAAAAAATATATTTTTTCTTTTTGCGCTAATACACGTCACAAAACGCTTAACAAAAAATAACTGCACCACTGAGTGGCAAATATATTTTTTCTTTTTCCGCTAAAACACTCCACAAAAGCCTTTACTACAGATAACTGCACCGCACAAGGGAAAATAAGACATAGAAATATTGCCTTACAATAAACCCTGTTAATGCCTGTATCAAACAGCACTTGCACCATAATAAGAATGGTTTGCTGGAAATACAGAGCTGTATAATGGCAATTTGGATCCCCAGTCAGTGCAGCAAGGTGTAATAGGATTGTTCCTATCACCCAGGGTGTCACCTCCCCGACTGAACCCTGTTCAACAGAAATGCTGTGGAATGATTCCTCCCTATCCTTTCCCTACACCTTGAATAATCTTTCCCTGCACTTGCAAATCATTTTTTCTAGCACAGCGACGTTTTTTCTAACACTGTCCCTAGCGCCTGCTGACGTCTCTCCCTGCACTAAGTACACTGGTAAATGGCATAATCTAAAATGGCTGCGCTATTTATAGGGCTGTGACATCTCAGTACTGGCTGGCTGCTGATTGGCTGCATGCATGTCAGTATGGGTGATCCCACCTTCCGAGAGTACCTTTCTCCATGTCCTCACAAGTGTAGTAGCCATTTTAGGAAAAAAATTGATTCATTACCACAAAGCGCAAGGAAATTCGCATTCAGTGCGAATCAAATTTTTCATGAACTTCGGAACTAATTCCACTTTGTCAGCCTTGATTCGCTCATCTGTATATAAGGTTTCATCTCTATTCCGTGAAAAGAGGAAAAGGTTCCCCTAGATTTCTCCAACATGTGAGAGAAGCACATGGGGGAGATGTCTCTGGTGTCAGGTTTGCCAGCATACCAAGGGTGTTTTCTCCATACAATGGAAGGGATCGTCACGCCAGGTTACTCCAGCGGGGAGCTTTGTGGATTATGAAAACAGGTGCATTTAGGCTTAAATGATAGAAATTACCTGTAAAATATAAGAGTGAAACTGGATTACACATCCTCAATACTGCTTTAATCTAATGACTGCTTCGCAGCATAATTAACAACGCAACTCAGCGCAATTTATTGTATACCTACCCCTATGTTGCATGCTGTAAATTAGGCATTGGTATACAATTTGATCAAAAAGCATAGGCCCACTCACCATGACAAGGTTGCCTCTTTTAATGGGAACCTTCTCTAAATTTGGCGCAGAGCTGCACGGCGACGAACAGCGCTGCAGCACTGCACCAGCAGCCAGCGGGACCCAGCAGTCAAACAGCACCCCCGCTGTCTGGTAAAGCCACCCTGGCACTGGGCTCCACCACCCACCACCACAGAACCAAAGCAGCAATGGCCACGCAGCACTGCACCATGTGAACAGGTGTGAAACTCACCTTATCACATACTCTCAGGAACTCCAACTGAGAGGAGGTAGGAATTTATACACCCTTAGGGATTGTTCACACAACCGTATGGTTTTGCGGTCCTTTTTTAACGGATCTGTTTTTCCGTTTTTGTTTTCAGTAGTGTTTCCGTTCCGCTTCCGTTCCATTTCCATATGGCTTCCGTTTGTGATCCGTTTTTTGCGGATCGCAAACGGAAGCATATAATAATGTTACATTGAAAAATTGGGCTGGGCATAACATTTTCAATAGATGCCTCCGCAAAAACAAAACTGATACGGAAGACGTGTGGATGCATTCCGTATGCATTCCGTTTTTTTTTACAGCCCCATTGACTTAAATGGAGCCACGGAACTTAATTTTGGGCAATAATAGGACATGACTCAAAATGTAGCGGAACGGAAATATGGAAACGGAATGCATACGGAGTACATTCGGGGTTTTTTCTCTTCGTGTGACCGAGCCCTTATGCAGACTCTTGCTAATTAAAAACACCTTGACAAAACGTGTAAATTATGAGAGTGAAACTGGATCACACATCCTCAATACTATTTATCTAATAACTGCTTCAATTTAATTGTGCTGAGAAGCATTTATAGATCGAAGCAAAGCTTGTGGATGTGCGATTTTATTCTCTTTTATCTTTTTTGAATCATGTATGATAATTCTGTCCAGGATCAGCACTCCTCCCATTCAGTACAGGTGCTTTTAATTAGCAGTAGCCTGAATATATGTGAGAATTTACCTACCAGCCCTCAGTCTGAGAGCAGGTAACAAGGTTAGCTTTAACCCCTTCAGGACACATGACGTATCGGTACGGCATGTTTCCCGAATCCTTAAGGACACATGACGTACCAGTACGTCATGAGTATTTCCGATCACTGCTGCTCAGCCGGCAGTGATCGGAACAAGGTACCTGCTGAAATCATTCAGCGGGTACCTTGTTACAATGCCCAGGGGGGTCCTGTGACCCCGGGGATGAGAGTCTAAATGCCCCCAAAGTTGTAAATTTTAACCCCCCCCCCTGCAGCCCCCAATCAGGGGTTGCAGGCGGCCTATAATATTCCTCTGTAATATTCCCTGGTGTCTAGTGGATCTATCAGAGTGTCAGCACATTGCTGACACTCTGATAGAAACGGCTGTCATCTGTGCTTGTTCAGATGCCAGCCGTTTAACCCCTTCCTTACCGTAGCCCCCCTCTCTCCCCATCGCCCGATGCTCTTTTATGGCAGTGGGTGATGGTTGCCATGGAAGCAGGACGCTTTCAGAAGCGTCCTGCTCTCCATGATACTGAAAGTCTGAATAGACCTGCTAAAAGTCTATTGAGACTTTGTAAAGTAAAAAATACAGCACAGTGCACTATATAGTGTACTGTACTGTATTATATAGATACCAGATCCACTGGATCTACAAGAACCAAGTGGGTTTGGGTAAAAAAAAATGTCAAAAAGTGAAAAAAAATGTTAAAATGAAAAAAACACATATCACTGAATGAAAATTAAAAAAAGAAAATACACTACATATATTATGTATCGACACGTCCGTAAAAACCTGCTCTATAAAAATATTACATGACTGAACCTCTCAGGTGAACGCCATAAACCCCCCCCAAAAAAAAATGGTGTAACTAAGCAATTTTTTGGCACCTTACATCTCTAAAAGTGTAATACAAAGCGATCAAAAAATGATATTATTGTGTAAAACTTATATAAATAAATAAAAAGCATACGTATCGCCGCGTCCGTCACAACCTGCTCTATAAAAATAACATATGACCTAACCCCTCAGCTAAACACAGCAAAAAAATATTAAAATTCGGTGTCAAAAGCCATTTTTGTCACCTTACATCACAAAAAGTGTAATAGCAAGCGACCAAAATGTCACATGCACCCCAGGATTTTTTCAAAAATGCTTTATTATGTAAAACTGAAACAAAACCCCCCAAAAAGTAGTCATATTTGGTATTTCCGTGTCCGTAACAACCTGCTCTATAGAAATAGTGCACAATCTAACCTGTCAGTTCAATGATGTAAATAACAAAAAATATAAAACGGTCCCAAAACAGCTATTTTTTTGCAAATTTTCCATTTTAATCAATTTTTCCAGTAACAAAGCACGGGTTAACAGCCAAACAAAACTCAATATTTATTGCCCTGATTCTCTTGTTTGCACAAACACCCCATATGTGGTCATAAACTGCTGTATGGCCAAACAGCAGGGCGTAGAAAGAAGGGAACGCCATATGGTTTTTGGAAGGCAGATTTTGCTGGACTGGTTTTTTGACACTATGTCCCATTTGAAGCCACCCTGATGCACCCCTACAGTAGAAACTCAAAAAAAGTGACTCCATTTTGGAAACTACGGGATAAGGTGTCAGTTTTGTTGGTACCACTGTAGGGTAAATCTGATTTTTGGTTGCTCTATATTACACTTTTTTTGAGGCAAGGTAACAAAAAATAGAAATTCTGAAATTTCATCTCCATTTACCAATAACTCTTGTGAAACACCTAAAGGGTTAACAACGTTTGTAAAACTGGTTTTGAATACCTTGAGGGGTGTAGTTTCTTAGATGGAGTCACTTTTATGGAGTTTCTACTCTAGGGGTGCATCGGGGGGCTTCAAATGGGACATGGTGTCAAAAATCCAGTCCAGCAAAATGGATATTCATTTCCTTCTGCGCCCTGCCGTTTGGCTATACAACAGTTTACGACCACATATGGGGTTTTTGTGCAAACTACAGAATCGAGGCAATAAACATTAAGTTTTGTTTGGCTGTTAACCCTTGCTTTGTTACTGGAAAAAATGGATTAAAATGGAAAATTTTCCAAAAAAATCGAAATTCAAAAATTTTATCTTCATTTGCCATTAACTCTTGTGGAAAACCTAAAGGGTTAATGATGTTTGTAAAATCAGTTTTGAATACCTTGAGGGGTGTAGTTTCTAGAATGGGGTCATTTTTGGGTGGTTTCTATTATGTAAGCCTCACAAAGTGACTTCAGACCTAAACTGGTCCGCAAAAAGTGGGTTTTTAAAAATTTCTGAAAAATTTCAAGATTTGCTTCTAAACTTCTGAGGCTGGGTTCCCACGGGCGTCATGTTTGACGCCCGGATAGGATGCGGGTGCGTTGCAGGAAAATGCGCCATTTTACCGCGCGTGTGTAAACTTTTGCAATGCGTTTTGCACGCGCGTGTGAAAAATCCGCATGTTTGGTACCCAGACCCGAAGCCGGACTTCATCACTGAAGTCCGGTTTCGGGTTGAGTATTCTTTATATTTTATTATTTTCCCTTATACAGTAACATGGTTATATGGGAAAATAATAGCATTCTAAATACAGAATGCTATGTTAACAGGGCAATAGAGGGTTAAAAATAAAAAATAATTGAACTTACCTCCTGCCATTGATCGCGTAGGTGCAAGGAACATCTTCTATCTTCATATCTGTTGGTTGAAGGACCTTCGGTGACATCACTGGGTCACATGGGTCACATGGTCCAATCATGAAAGCTTTTGATTGGACCATGTTACCCAGTAACGTCACGGAAGGTCATTTACCCAGCAGAATGAAGAAAGAAGAATGATCCCGGAGGAGGTGAGTTAAAGTTTTTATTATTTTTAACCCTCGCTTCCCCTATTTACATAACATTCTGTAATTAGAATGCTATTATTTTCCCTTATAACCATGTTATCAGGGAAAATAATAAAGATCGGGTCCCCATCCCGATCGTCTCCTAGCAACCATGCGGGAAAATCGCACCGCATCCGCAGTTGCTTGCGGATGCTTGCGATTTTCCCGCAGCCCCATTCACTTCTATGGGGCCTGCGTGAAAAACGCAGAATATAGAACATGCTGCGATTTTCACGCAACGCAAAATTGATGCGTGAAAATCATTGCTCATGTACACAGCCCCATAGAAATGAATGGGTCTGGATTCAGTGCGGGTGCAATGCGTCCACCTCACGCATTGCACCCGCGCGTAAATCACGCCCGTGTGAATGAAGCCTAAGCCTTGTAACGTCCCCAAAAAATAAAATGGCATTCCCAAAATGATCGATACATGAAGTAGACATATGGGGAATGTAAATCAGTAACTTTTTTTGGCGGTATTACTATGTATTATAGAAGTAGAGAAATTGAAACTTGGAAAATTCCAAATTTTACAAAATTTGGGGTAAATTTGGTATTTTTTTAATATATAAAAATGAAATTTTTCGACTTCATTTTACCATGGTCATGAAGTACAATATGTGACGAAAAAACAATCTCAGAATGGCCTGGATAAGAAAAAGCGTTTTAAAGTTATCAACACATAAAGTGACACTGGTCAGATTTTGAAAAAATGGCCTGGTCCTTAAGGTGAAATAGGGCCGTGTCCTTAAGGGGTTAAACAATTGTTCACATGGTGCGGTTCTGGGTGGCGGCCATTGTTGCTGAGGCGCTGTGCTGGTGGGTTGGCGGGGCCCAGTGCCGATGTGGCATTGCCAAACAGCAGGGGTGCTGTTTGGCAGCTGGATCCCGCCGCCTGCTGGTGCGGTGCTGTGGCGGCGCCAGTCGCCAGGCAGTGCCGCGCCAAATTTAGAGTAGGTCCCACTCTAAGAGGAAACCTTGACGCAGTGAGTGGGCTTATGCCTTTTGATCAAAATGTCAAAATGTAAACTAATGCCTCTTACCCAGCATGCAGTATAGAGGGACGTACACTAAATATGGCGCTGATAAGCAGTTATAGATCAAAGCAAAGCTTGTGGATGTGCGATCTTATTCTCGTTTCTCTTTTTTGAATCATGATGGAAATTACCTACCTTCATTTTTATAAAACATTTATGAATTTCTTGTGTGTTTTCTGTGTAATGATAATCCTTTTATGTATATTGTATTGTATGATTCCCTTATATCCTAACCGGCGGCACAATAATTGCCCCTGTCTACTAGTAGGACTGATGGAATTTTTAACTTAAATTAATTACTAATTAGAGACCCCTGGGCTTAGATAAGGGTATCTAGCCCCCCTACCCTGTGTTTTTTTTTCTGTCCTGTTTGGACTTGGACGGATGGTTTGATTTGCTTGTGGATTTTTAAAGAAGTGTCCACCTCTGATCCAGTAGGTAGCTTGGATCTCCAACTGCTTGTTCAAGTTACAGTTCTCAGAAGAGACTGCTCTGAGGCTGGTTCCCCAGCTTCGTTTTCTAAGGCACCCCCAGAATGGATCGTCAGGCTGATGGGACCCCCACCAATCCCACAGAGACCCAGAAATAAATGGAGCTGCAGGCTGCTGGGGCCGCCACCTCTACATTCATCTATATGGGACTGGAGGAACTAGCCAGACACATGTACATGGCTGTCTCCCGCGGTCCCACAGGGATGAATGGAGCGGCAGCGCACATGCTCAACCTGCCGCTCTTTGCATTCAGAGTATGTGGGCTCTGTTCTCATGGTCGGTCCTGGCAGTTGGACTCCCACACTTATCCTCAGGACTGGTCATCAGTGGGTTCCTACTATTCCAGGCACACACTGCTGCTGAAATTATACAGTGTATGGAAGGCTCTGTTAACTCTTTCATTTCTGGTGTCACCGTATTGAGGCACGGCTCCTATTCTATGAGCTGAGCTGCAGTGCTTGGCAAGGCCACTATACCGTGGATGGAGCCTTGTGCTTCCAGCTCCGTCCACTGCATTGTATCTGGTGGCTGTCCAAAGCAGCTGATCAGTGGGGTTATCGGACCCCTTCCAATCTGATATTGATGACCCATTCTGATGTCCATTGCTGACCGTCTCCTCTAGACTAAAGTGTCACATGGCGCACACATCACCACGACTAACCAATCAATGGCCAAATACTTTCCTTCCCAATTATTGGCTCATCACCTGACAAACCAGCAAACAGCTTATCTATCAGGTGACTGCACCCTACTTGAGACATGTTGGATCATCGGCAGCACATCTCCCTGTGAAAAAAGATGCGGATGACAATATGCAAAGTTAAGGAATGATCATAATAAATGGAAAATAATGAAAACGACACAAAGTTATAATGATAACGTCTCATTTATTTCTAAAAATTATTCCTATCATTATTATTACTACATTAATATAATTACCCCTTATATTCGTATTATTACTATATTACAGTACCTAGAGGGGGAGAACTCTGGATAAAGCCCCCTGATCTTTATTATAATGTATTGTTTTAGTTAATTAGCCTAAATACTTATTACTATTGCTATAGACTAGGTCCCTATCCCTAAAGGGTTTGATCCAGAAGAAGGCGAAAACCCCTGGACACATCCGGCCAATTCGTGTCACAAAGGAAAAATTCCTTCTCGACCCCGGGAAAAGGCGATCAGTCCAAGAACCCTGGATCAAGCCCCCTGATCCCTATTATAATTTTATGTCTTAGTTATTTAGCCTAAATACTTCTTACTATTACTATAGACTAGGTCCCTATCCCTAAAGCTTTTGATCCAGAAGAAGGCGAAAACCCCTGGACACATCCAGCCAATTTGTGTCACAGAGGAAAAATTCCTTCTCGACCCGGGAAAAGGCGATCAGTCCAAGAACCCTGGATCAAGCCCCCTGATCCCTATTTTAATTTTATGTCTTAGTTAACCACTTCAGCCCCCCTAGCTTAAACACCCTTAAAGACCAGGCCACTTTTTACAATTCCGCACTACACTACTTTACCCGTTTATTGCTCCGTCATGCAACTTACCACCCAAATGAATTTTACCTCCTTTTCTTCTCACTAATAGAGCTTTCATTTGGTGGTATTTCATTGCTGCTGACATTTTTACTTTTTTTGCTATTAATCAAAATTTACCGAAATTTTTACAAAAAAATGACATTTTTCACTTTCTGTTGTAAAATTTTTAAAAAAAAACTACATTTCTATATAAATGTTTCTCTAAATTTATTGTTCTACATGTCTTTGATAAAAAAAGTCCAATAAGTGTATATTTATTGGTTTGGGTAAAAGTTATAGCGTTTACAAACTATGGTGCAAAAAAGTGAATTTCCGCATTTTGAAGCAGCTCTGACTTTCTGAGCACCTGTCATGTTTCTTCAGGTGCTAGAATGTCAGGATAGTATGAATACCCCCAAATCACACCATTTTAGAAAGAAGACACCCCAAAGTATTCGCGGGGGCATGGTGAGTTCATGTATCATTTCATTTTTTTCACAAGTTAGCGGAAAATGACACTTTCTGAGAAAAAAAATAAATAAAAAGTTTCAATTTCTGCTAACTTCTGGCAAAAAAAAAGAAATCTCAGACGGACTCACTATGCCCCTCAGTTAATACCTCAGGGTGTCTACTTTCCGAAAAGGGTCATTTGTGGGGTGTGTTTACTGTTCTGGCATTTTGGGCGGGGCTAAATTGTGAGCCGCCATGTAAAATCTAAAGGTACTCGTTGGAATTTGGGCCCCTTTGCGCACCCAGGCTGCAAAAAGTGTCACACATGTGGTATCGCCGTACTCAGGAGAAGTAGGGCAATGTGTTTTGGGGTGTATTTCTACATATACCCATGTTGGGTGAGAGAAATATCTCTGTAAACTGACAACTTTGTATAAAAATTTTTAAAAGTTGTCGTTTACAGAGATATTTTCACACACAGTATAGTATATATAAAAATACACCCCAAAACACATTGCCCTACTCTCTGATGCGACGTACCCATGTGTGCTACTTTGCAGCCTGAATGCAAAGACCCTAAAACAATGAGTACCTTTAGAATTTCTGAGCCATTTTTACGCATTTGGATTCCAGACTTCTTCTCACGCTTTAGGGGCCCCTAAAATGCCAGGACAGTATAAATACCCCACATGTGACCCCATTTTGGAAAGAAGACACCCCAAGGTATTCTGTGAGGGGTATGGTGAGTTCATGTAAAATTTTATTTGTTGTCACAAGTTAGTGGAATATGAGACTTTGTAAAAAACTAAAAAAAAAAAAACTATTTCCGCTGACTTGTGGCAAAAAATAAAAATTCTGTGGACTCACCATGCCCCTCACGGAATACCTTGGGGTGTCTTCTTTCCAAAATGGGGTCACATGTGGGGTATTTATACTCACCTGGCATTTTAGGGGCCCCTAAAGTGTGAGAATCCAAATGCATAAAAATGCCCTGTGAAATCCTAAAGGTACTCATTGGTTTTAGGGCCCCTTTGCGCATCTTGGCTGCAAAAAAGTGTCACTCATGTGGTATCGCCGTACTCAGGAGAAGTAGGGCAATGTGTTTTGGGGTGTATTTTTACATATACCCATGCTGCATGTGAGAAATATCGCTGTAAGCGACAACTTTTTACATTTTTATTCAAAGTTGTCAGTTTACAGAGATATTTCTCTCACCCAGTATGGGTATATGTAAAATACACCCAAACACATGACCTACTCTCCTAGTACGGCTACCACATGTGTGACACTTTTGCAGCCAAATGCAAAGGCCCAAATTCAATGAGTACCTTTAGGAGAGCATTTTTACGCATTTTTCTTCTCACGCTTTAGGGCCCCTAAAATGCCAGGGCAGTATAAATACCCCACGTGTGACCCCATTTTGGAAAGAAGACACCCAAGGTATTCCATGAGGGGCATGGCGAGTTCATAGAATATTTTTTTTGGCACAAGTTAGTGGAAATTGATTTTTATTGTTTTTCTCACAAAGTCTCCTTTCCGCTAACTTTTGACAAAAAGTTAAATTTTCATGAACTCATTATGACCCTCAGCGAATACCTTAGGGTGTCTTCTTTCCAAAATGAGTCACATGTGAGGTATTTATACTGCCCTGGCATTTTAGGGGCCCTAAAGCGTGAGAAGAAAATGCGTAAAAATACCCTCCTAAAAGGTACTCGTTGGAATTTGGGCCCCTTTGCGCATCTTGGCTGCAAAAAGTGTCACTCATGTGGTATCGCCGTACTCAGGAGAAGTAGGGCAATGTGTTTTGGGGTGTATTTGTACATATACCCATGCTGGGTGAGAGAAATATCTCTGTATATTGACAACTTTGAATAAAAAATGTAAAAGTTGTCGTTTACAGCGATATTTCTCACACCCAGCATGGGTATATGTAAAATACACCCCAAACACATTGCCCTACTCTCCTGAGTACGGCGATCACATGAGTGACACTTTTGCAGCCAAGATGTGCAAAGCCTAAAACCAATGAGTACCTTTAGAGATTTACAGGCCATTTTTACGCATTTGGATTCTCACGCTTTAGCACCCCTAAAATGCCAGGGCAGTATAAATACCCCACACCCCATTGTGGAAAGAAGACACCCCAAGGTATTCCGTGAGGGCATGGCGAGTTCACAGAAAAAAAAATTTGGCACAAGTTAGCGGAAATTGTTTTTTTTTTTTTTACAGTCTCATATTCCACTAACTTGTGACAAAAAATAAAATTTTGCATGAACTCACCATACCCCTCACGGAATACCTTGGGGTGTCTTCTTTGTAAAATGAGGTCACATGTGAGGTGTTTGTACTGCCCTGGCCTTTGAGGGTCTCCGCAATCATTACACGTATGGCCAGCATTAGGAGTTTCTGCGATTCTCCGTATATTGAGCATACGGGTAATGAGATTTTTTTTTTCCGTTCAGCCTCTGCGCTGAAAAAAAAAAAAAATGAACGGCACAGATGTAGTGTTTGGTGCAACTTTACTGTGTTACCTGGTCCTCTGGTGGTCGATCCCAGAAAATGGGACCACCAGAGGACCAGGTAGCAGCTATATCAGACGCTGTTCATAAAACAGCGTCTGATATAGCTGTTTGATGCGATTTATATCGCATCTACAGCCTGCCAGCGATTGATCATCGCTGGCAGGCTGTAGTACAACTCTTCAGACGCCAGACGCTGTGAACGCGCGCGTCCGATCAGAAGAACAGGACCGCCCGCAGGACGCAATCCTGCGTACGGCGGTCCTGAAGCGGTTAATTAGCCTAAATACTTCTAAGAACTCCAAATTGCCATTATACTGCTGTTTTCAGGTTTGCAATAGATGATACCTCTGTAATTCCAGAAAACCGTTCTCTTTATTGGGGTGCAAGTGCGATACAGCCATTAACAGGGTGTATTACTAGGAAATATTTGTATGTCTTATTAGCCCTTGTGCGGTGCAGTTATATGTTCTAAAGCTTTTTTTTGGCGTGTATTAGTGGGAAAAAAGGACTTAGTCGTTCAGCGGTGCAGTTATATGTTCTAAAGCCTTTTTTTGCTTGTATTAGTAGCAGAAAAAAAAGTATTATTTGCTGTTCAGAAGTGCAATTATATGTTCTAAAGGCTTTTTTGGCATGTATTAGTGGCAAAAAATATATATTATTTTCCGTTGTGTGGTGAAGTAACAAAATGACTGCCTTTTTTGGGGTGTATCAATTTCCTTTTTATTTACTTATTTGATCTAACAGTATGTTAGAAAGAGAAGTGTCAGGCCCTGCATAGGGGAGTGGCAGAGGCCTAAATGTTTCTGGCGCAGGCAGAGGTCGCAAAAGAGTAAGGGGGCGTGGCAGCAGGAGTCGCAGTGAGTGTCATCTAGCAGTCGTGTCTTGACCAGCAACCCAGCGGTTCTTGAATGGTTTTCTCGGTCATCCACTTCGTCCCAAGTGACATCAGACACCCCCAGCCAAGAGTTGGTGGGTTCGTCAGACACAACCCTTAGTTGGCATGGCCCGGGAGCAGGCCCTGTGCCCTCACCTGTCTTCAACCTGCCTCTGTCCTTTTCTGTTCCCTCAGCCAGAGAAGTATTATATGCTGTGGGCTCAGCTCCACTATACAGTGAGGACAAGCTACTAGAAGACAGTCAGCAGCTACTGGCAAGCCAAGATGTGGAGGAGACATCCGCCGCTTTCTCCACTAGGCGGGAAAGTAGTCACAATTATCCTGGACCTCACGTGGGTAACTGGCTTATTGCATTATATCTCACCAGAGCATATGTCCATCTATGGTATGCCTTGGCATCAGTATAAGGTACCATTAGTATCCACTTTGTTGTGTTTATCCAGCCAATAAGGTACCATTTATATCTATCTATATATGTACATCAGCCAGTCTCTCTTCATCTTATTGACTATTGCACTTTTGAGCCTGATTTGATTTACCCCCTGAGGAACACATAACAAGTAGGGGGAAACGTGTCGAGGTTGCAGGTTCTTTTTAGGGTTGTTTTTAGGGTTACTTAGGCCTAGGTTCGGGGACGGAGGGTCACCACCATCAGGTGACGCCTCCGGGCTGAGGCCTAGAGAGGTACATTATAGGGACAGTGATTCCCCCTCTCGCCTCTTATTTCCGTTGTTATTTCCAGGCACCCTGAACATCCCTATACTAGTATTGTTTGCGAACAGCAATTTATGTTTTACGAATGCTATATGAATATTTATCTTAGGTCGTTTTAAGATGATATCAATAAAATTTAGTGTTTTTAAAAAGGTATAATTTTTTGGTTAGTTTCTCAGCTCCACTATACAGCGAAGATGAGCTACTAGAGGACAGTCAGCAGCTACTTCCCAGCTAAGATCTGAAGGAGACGTCCACCGCTTCCTCTGGTGGGTGGGCAAGTAGTGATGAGGAGAGTGGGTTGGGAGCTGGTGTTGCGAGAGGTCAGGCTCCTGGCTCAAAGACCGTTGAGGAGGACGTGCAGACAGTACTCGATGATGATGTAGCCAATCGCAATTGGAAGCCGGCTGACAAAGGGGCTTCATCATCATTGGGAGAAGAGGGTGGCAGGTTGGCATGAGGCAGCGGCGGAGCCAGCAAGTCGGTAGCATGGCCGGGAGTCAGCAGGGTGGCAGCAGTAGGAGGTTGGGAGCCAACTTTCCTGGGGTAGACCACCCCCTTTGCAGGAGCCTACCTGCCTGAAAAGTAGTGGTGCGCGGGTTCACGGAGGCAGCGGCGGAGTGTTGGAGGTAAAATCACCTACTCGGCGGTGTGGCAGTTTTTTGTTATACTGCCGGAGGTGAACATGGCCATTTGACGAATCTGTGGGCAGAAGGGGAAGCATGGCCAGGGTGCCAATGTTGGCACCACGGCCCTGCGTCAACATATGCAGCGTCACCATAAAGTGGCCTGGGAGAACCATGGCTCTAATGTGGTGGTCCAGCCTGCCGCAGCAACTGCTGCATCACCCATTGGCACGCACCCGAATTCAGGCAGTCAAGGTTCCACCACCTCAGCCAAAGGGAGCTGTCTGTCCTTCCGATCATCTACCGGTCCTGATGCTCCTGCTCCTTGCCCTCCTACTCCTCGTCAGTCATTCTGCCAGCAATCGATCATTGAAGCGATTGCCAAGAGACAACAGAATGCATGTACTCATCCAACGGCGCAGAAGCTGAACGTGCTACTGGCCAAGTTGCTGGTGCTGCAGTCCCTCCCTTCCTAAGTGGTGGACTCTGCACCTTTTAGAGAACTGATGGTCTGTGCCGAGCCAAGGTGGAGAGTCCCAAGCTGTCATTTCTTTGCCAAAAAGGCAGTACCAGCCCTGCACAAATATGTAGAACAGAAGGTGGGCCAGTCTGCCAAAGTGCACGGCAGCGCCGACGTGTGGAGCTGTTACTATGGTCAAGGACAATATATGTCCTTTACAGCCCACTGGGTAAATGTGGTTTCTGCCCAGCCAAACCAGCGACTTGGCCAGGTGACGCTAGAGGAGAAAGAGGAGGACATTGGAGCACAAGCAATGTTCAGCAAAATGGGTGGGTTTTCTACACAGGTGACAGGAGAGGAGGAGCAGGAGCAGCCGGAGGAGCAAGAGGGAGATGAGGAAGACGAGGCAGATAACCCAGTGTCACGAACGCTCCCATGACAGGTGCCAGAAGATCAGAGAGACTGGCAACACGTGGGTTAATCTGACTGGTTCCTTGTGGATTATTTGTGTCTGTGTTCTTTTGGTAATGACCACACTCCTTGCCTCAGGTGTTGTTAGTATGGTCATTTAACCTCCCCTATTTATTACTGCTTACCCCTTCTGGGGGTGCGGTTTATAGCTTCAGTTTCTGGACTCTGGGCAAGCTGGTTGTAGGATCTCGGTTGAGCTGGTGCTGCCTTTGCTTCACATGAAGTTAAGTGTTGTCTTCCCTATTTGTATTTTGTTTGTTGTATTTCCCTGTCTTTTGTATCTAGGCCTGAGGGAGACTCCTGTTCATCCTTCTGGTGGAGGAATAGGTTGTTTCAAGTCCTGTCACTATACCAAGGCCCTAAAGGTTACAGTGTATAAACTTTTCTACCATCGAGGTCAGTTCATACTGATAGTTAGTCAGGACTTGGATTAGGGTTGTTCTAGGAGGAGACCTTCTCCTTTACCCTAGTTTCCAGGCCTAGTTCCTGTCCCCTTTCCTCCTGTGCTCGGTGTGGAGTTTCCCACCCATACCGCATCATCCATGACACCCAGGCACACCGTGGCATTATGTAGTGGAGATGGAGGCACGGAATCCGTCCGATTCACTTGCGCAAATGGCCCGCTGCATGCTCACTTGCTTGGGTAGTGACAGCCGAATTGTCACCATTCGGCAGAGGGATGACTACTTGCTCTCCACCATGTTAGACCGTCCCTACCGGTCCAAAATGGGGACCTTTTTTACACCCGCTGAGAGGGAGGACAAACTGAACTACTATAGAGACATGCTATGTAGTCAGTTGGCCGCTGCCTATCTGAGCAATCATCCATCCTCTCGCAGGTCTGACCGGGGGGCCCTCTGCGCTGTCGTTCCACTGCCATGGCTGCTGTGGTGGGGTGGGGGGTAGGAGCAGTACCAGCTCCATCAGCAGCAGCTAGATTCTAGAGTCGATTATGAGAAGCTTTCTTAACCCGCCTAGTTAAGAAAATACTCACCAGCAGCAACAGCTAGACCTGGAGCAGAACCTGAACCAGCAAATAGTGGCATACTTGGACAGCACCCTGCCACCCCACAATGAAGATCCGCTGGACTACTGGGCAACCAAACTGGATTTGTGGTGTGAAAAGATGTCCTGTCCGGCAAGTAGTGTGGCATCAGAGTGGGTGTTTAGTGCGGCGGGGGCCATAGTTACCCCAAGGAGAACTTGCCTGTCTACCAAAAATGTGGACAGACTGACCTTTGTCAAAATAAATTAGGCGTGGATCAGCCAGGATTTCCACCCACTAATGCCTGATGCATCAGATTAGATCATCCATGCTGCCTCACCCAAACCTTGACAAAAGAGACTGGTTTCTTCTGGCTACCTGCCTCAGCTACTATTCTGATGCTGCCACTCGCCTCATGCCAGACATCTGATGCCAAGTGCTTCTTCTTACACCCACCATCATCAGCAGGTACTGTTATTGCCCCCCACCTCCCCACTCTGTCAACGGGTCACTCTGTGGTTTCCTAATGCTGCTGCCACCTCACCACTCAGGTCTCCTGATGCTGCTGCTACCACCTCCACACTCTGTCATTGTGCCACTCTGTGGCCTCCTGATGCTGCTGCCACCTCCACTCTATGTCACCTTGCCAGTCTGTGGCCTCCTCATGCTGCTGCCACCTCAACACTATGTAAATGGACCACTCTTTGGATTTCTCAAGCTGTTCTCCTACCCTCCCCACTCTATGACTGGGCCACTATTTTGCCTTTTTGGCCTGGTTGATATCATCATTTATTTGATCCTTCTGATCTGTCAGAAGGAAGGAAAAATGAGATGCACAACGGATCCTGTCTGTGTAGCAGCTGTAAGGCCTGTATGGTCCCATCAGAATTGGCTTATGATTTGGTAACCAAAAGCAGGAGTGGGTACAAAACACAGAAGACAAAATAATCAGTGACGTCAACACACACATACTGCTGATACCCTCTCCACTCTGTCAGGGGGCTCTACTTGTATAAGCATTTAATAGAACAGGTTCTGTAGACATCTATGTGAAATCAGCTGACGACGGTGTAAAAGGAGTGTGCTATTTCACACTACAGTAGGATCTTGGGCCTCTGCATGTTTTTTTATTCCTGGCGTTAACATCGACCTGTAAGTCTGAGTTCACACTTGAGTTATTTCGTCAGTTTTGGCCCTGTAACTGCCCAAATAAGTGAAGTGTGCAGTGATTTTAAGAAAGGAAATGAAGTCCAGCTCGCCAGTAAGGTTTCTTATTCTTTCTTTCTTTATTGGCGTTGCGATAAAAACTTTTCCAGGTACAGGACAATAACTTACAGTCTACGCGTTTCGGACCTTACACGTACGGTCCTTACTCATGACAACTTTGTAATCAAATTGCTGCCTGCAATATATAGGGGAACAACTCCTCCCACACTTGTCCTCTCAGCAGCAATTAGCACAAAGTCATAACACACTTGAATACATGTGCAGGTATACAGACATGCATATAACAGCTCCATGTAAAAATATAAAAACATACATATGTGTCGCAAGGTGATCCATACAAAAATTACATACATATTTCAGCACTGCAGTATTAGATCTTACCTTTTATTTAGGCCATCCGGTTGTCTGGTGTCCACCCGGAACATCCAGATTGTCTCCCTATTCAAGATTTTGCCGCCTGTGATCGCCCCCTCGTGGAGGTAGCATAACCCTTTCAATGCCTTGCACAGAGAGTTGAGAAGTGACGCCCCCATGAACTACTGCGCAGTGCAGGCTCACCGCCGGTACATTGCGTTTTTCAAAGAAGGGGACATCTGACAGGTGCTTACGTATGCGGGTTTTGATTGAATTTGTAGTGCACCCTACATATTGTAGCCTGCAAGGAATGCAGGTAATAAGATAAACTGCAAACTTAGTATTACAATTGAGATATGCACTAATTTTATACTCTCTCCCATTAACCGTAGAAAAAAAATTGTTAGAGGGTTCCATCACCCCGCAACAAATGCACCTCCTCATCGACACACACCCATTCTATGGTTCCGTCCGGTGGTATGGCCACTACATCAATGACCTGCTGTTTGTATGGTCTGGTGATGTGGCGGCCATACCACTGTTCGAAACCTACATCAATTCTTGTGTTGCTCCTATTAAGTTCAACATACAGCACAATACATGTAGTGCAGTATTTTTGGACTTGAAGCTAAAGGGGGATATTGATAGTGGGCAGGTGGTTACTTGTACCTATAGAAAGGAGCTGGCGGGTAATACAATACTGCTAGCGACCTTCTGTCATCTGCCCCATGTGACACAGAATATCCCTAAAGGCGAGATGATAAGAGTGAGACGCAACAGCTCGGACATTAATTCTTTTTTGATTGAGGCTAAAAATATACAGGACCGTCTTTTTAGGAGGAAGTATAAATCTGAACAAGTAGAAAAGTGTAGGAGTTTAGTTGTATGTTTGGACAGAAACAGTCTCCTATTTCCAGGAACCGGTTCAGAAGGATTCCAAAGTAGGTGTGAGGAAGGCCGCTATTCGTTTTTTTCCACATAATACAGTATGGAATATAATAAAATCTGTAGAATTGTGAAAAAATACTTGCCGGTTCTACATGGGGATAAAGATTGGTCTCCGTTGATAGAACAGGGCATTAAGTGTGTACCACGGAGGGCACAAACAATAGGGGACATGCTGAGTCCGAGTCTATTTCAAAGTAAAGATAAAATTAAGCCTACCTGGTTGAACAACCCTGGCAGTTATCGCTGTGGACACAATAGGTGAATTTGTTGCGGGGTGATGGAACCCTCTAACAAATTTTTTTCTACGGTTAATGGGAGAGAGTATAAAATTAGTGCATATCTCAATTGTAATACTAAGTTTGCAGCTTATCTTATTACCTGCATTCCTTGCAGGCTCTAGTCATCAGTACAAAAATCTCAGAAAAACCCTTTAAAGGGAATCTGTCATCAACTTTATGCTGACCTCACTAAGAGCAACACAAGGGGGGTCAGTCAGGCTGTCCCAATATGCAGGTGCACGTAGCCATGGCAAAATATACATACAAACACAGAAATGCAACAGCACTCTGCAACCAGCACTCTGCCCTGCCTCTATACTAGAAGCTATCAGAGGTCGTTAGTGTACATTTTGATCAAAAAGTAATAATCCACTCGCCGCGCCAAGGCCTCCTCTATGAGTGGTCCTAACGCTAAATCCTACCTGTTATGGGCCATGACAGCCACATAAAATCCAGAGAGTGCAGGCCCAGCATGCATGCTAGGATCCACCATGCTTATTAACCCTTTCTAGTGCCATAACAGCCTCCATTAGATCCAGGGACGCAGGTACCAACATGCATGCTGAGCCCACTGTGTACTCTTCCTGGAGCCAGATGGCTATTAGTAGGTATTATGAATGCAAGTTCAGTTTTATACTTACTGTCATGTCCCATAACAGGTAGGATTTAACTTCTAGTATAGAGGCAGGGCAGAGTGCTGGTTGCAGAGTGCTGTTGCATTTCTGTGTTTGTATGTATAGGTGGTCACCTGTGAAAGATACTTAGGATAGTGTAGATGAACTAACATGATACTGTCCCTAAGATTGACCCTAGGTTAGCCCTATGCCCGGGGACAACTCCTGATGGTGGAGATTCCCCGTCCTCGAACCTGGACTAACGGGCCCTGGTTAATCCCTGACCTACCGATCCATCAGACACATAGGAGAATCACCCACAGAAGTGGGAGATGCTAGGCAAGGTGAGGAATACCAAATGTATCACAATGGTTCGTTATACAGTGGTTTAAACAGACACCTCATCTGAGAAGATAACATGTATACAATTTGAGGCCCTATGCTGAGCCCTAATACGCTCACAGGCCTTGCAGAGAACCTCCGTGTTAGTAGGCCTCTCAATGTGAGCCAGATGTGGTTCACAAAGCCTGAAGCTAAAAAATACTCAAAGCGTTTCCCCCTACTAGTATAGCGGGTTCATCAGGAGGTTACTACACAGGTAACATCTAGAAGCAAGGAGGGCCGTATAGTCAATGGCTTTTATACAAATAATACAACCAAATAGATACACGGTCGTGATTACATAGAGCTCCACAAGTCACCATGTAACGACTAGTGAGAGATAAAGAAAGATGACAGGAGGAGCCAAATTCAAAGGTCAGCCATAGTATATCCCGGTAACACTGTCATATCCGGGTTGACAATGATCCGATAGTGATCCCTGCAATTGGTTAGGCAGAATATAGCGCTGGCTCGCCCACGGTCCCTAGCAGTCACGCTTCTCCTGTTTGTATGTGACCTCACTAGGAGCAGCATAAAGTAGTGACAAAAATGCTGATTTCAGTGGTGTGTCACTCATGAGCTAAAAGTAAGTGGTTGCCGAGAACCAGCATCATAATCATTGCAGCTCAGGCCTTGAAAAGAGTCAAATCTACCTGAGAAGAGTCATGGTTATTCATAAGCTCCTGCTCTCCCGCCCATCTGCTGATGATTGGAAGTTCTCTCCTAGAGAGAAAGTAAGAAAGCTAGGTAGAAGCCTGTCAGTCATCAGCAGGTGGGCAGGAGAGCAGGAATTCATGAATAACCAAGACTCTTCTCAGGTGGCCGGGACTCTTTTCCAGGCCCAGTCTGCAATGGGCAGCATAAAGTTGATGACAGGATCCCTTTAACTTAGATTAGAAACATTAGATACATTTCAATACATCATCGCCATACAATGACCTGCATGAAATATAACTTTTTTTTTAAATATTACACAGAACTCCAGAAACATACTACAACAAATAGCTGTTCTCCTGTGCGACCTATAATACTTCCTGCAAAGAGGTTGAGGCAAATTCGTGCCCTTGTCTCAGACAAAAAAAAAAACATAACGTCTAGAAGACATTTTTCATACCTGGCCCCCGTAATCACCATGAGCTACGGAGAACACCAGGACTGAATAAACACTTTGTAACTTTCCACCATTTCTCGGCTGGTAAGTTAGTGACCATATATTCTTGTAACTGTGTTAATTAGATGGAAGACAACGATAATTTCAGTGGTTTATTTGCCAACGAACAAATGTGTTGTTTAAAATATTTTCGCTGCACAAAGCTGATTGTGTAAACAGTTTGCTGATCACACCATAGAGGAAGCTTTAATTAGAGGAAAATAATCAGAGAAAAGTCAGGTACAGTAATATATTAACTAGGCACACTGTGGCGGCGTAGTACCATACAAGCTGGGAACAATATATTTCTATTATTATATTTTGCAAAAAAATGGAAATGCTAATTACTAAGAAACATAACACGCAACATGCGTTCAGGTTTGCATCTTTGTAGCTGGAGTGTTGATGCAGCTCCAAAATAATTTGTGGGAAATATCCGCGACCTGTTCATAAACTAATTCTATAATTCCAGGAAATGTGGTTGACAGCTGTAGGGGCATTACCAGGTATGCAGAGACAGATCTAGGACTGCAATCTGCGGGGGTGTATCTAATCACCCCCTTAAATATCTAAAAGTGGCTATACTGTTAGACTTATGTCAGCCAAACCCACCGATTTCAGAAGGTCTGGATGGAAATCAAATGTATATGAGCCCCCGACTCTCCCCAGCTAGGAGATATCAGAGGTGAGAAGGATCAGGTAACTGTATTTCAACTTGCCCAATTATTTTGCTCTCAAAAGGGGATATCAGCTATTTTCGGTGTTCCTATAGAAATTAAAGGAGCAGCAGAGTACTTTTCAGTGGGGCTTCACGGAGTACAGGGCCCTTTTATCGATCGTGGTGGAGATCCCAGTGGTAGGACACCCACCGATCTGATAGCTATCCCCTATCCCGTGGACAGGAGATGACTTTCTATAACTGGAATACCCTTTTAAGGGATATAAGTAGCTAAGAGAGGTGTCTGAGAAGAACTTAGTCCCCTCTCCCTACTGAGAAAACATGCATGCTTGGCCGAAAATGCATGTGTATGCAGTGTCGGAATGGGGTGCCAAGGGCCCACCAGTAGAAGTGACTCTAGGGGCCCACCCTATAGTTTCATACAAATATTGACACTTAAGGGGGTTTTCCGATTTGCATCAACATCCTTTAAAATAATCCTTTATAAAGGAAGCTGTAGTGTAATAGCAGACATGACCGCTGCAGCTAAACACTGGCTTTGGGGCTGTACACCACTGAGATCACTGATTGGTTACAGCAGTCAGGTGCGGTACACAGGCATTTTACCATGGCAGCCAAAACATTATGTCCCAGTTGCAGCCCGACGGAGAGAACAGGGTATTGGTGTTGGATCAAATAGTGATCAGGATGGTGAGTTTAAGTTGTTTTTTGTTTTGTTTTTTCATTTTTAACAGCATGCCTAAGTTCAAATTTTTTGCCTAGAAAATTTGAACTTAGGCACCCCCTTTTAAGCTCAGTACTTAGATACCATAACAATACCAAGCTCTGTATTTAGATAAGGTAACAGAACCAAGCTCTGTGCATAGATACAGCAACAGAACTCTGTTACACACATACTTCTACACATGCCGGCACTATTTTATACACACACTTCATACATGCAGGCACCCTTTCATACACATAGTCATACATGAATGTACTCTTACATACACACACTGTGATACATGCAGGCACCCTTTCATACAAATAGTCATACATGAATGTACTCTTACATGCACAAAATTTGATACATGCAGGCACCCTTTCATACACATAGTCATACATGAATGTACTCTTACATACACACACACTGTCATACATTCAGGCAGTGGCGTATCTATCACGAGGCAAACAAGGCATTTGCCTAGGGCGGCACTTCCAATGGGGCGGCAAAATGCCCTGTTTGCCTCAGTGATAGAAATCTTTTTTGGCTGGCCGCGCTGTAGGGGTGCGCCGGGACCGCTCCTCCCTGCAGAGCGCCGCCTCCTCCCAGCCCAGCGCCCTTGTAGGTAATTATTATTCACTTCACTTGCCTGAGAAGAGAAGCGCCGGAAGACTCACACAGGCGCACTGGCAGGCGCATGCGCACTTCAATGCCTCTGCCAGTGCGCCTGTGTGAGTCTTCCGGCGCTCTCTTCTCAGGCAAGTGAAGTGAATAATATTACCTACAACGGCGCTGGGCTGGGAGGAGGCGGCGCTGAGGCGGTGATGTTGTGGTGTGGTCCGGACGACTGTGCTCTTTGGTAGCTGTACCCCTCGGGCTCTCCTGCAGAAATCAGGCAGCGCAGCTGGATCTCGCAGGTACTGGGGTTTTTACTGGGGTAGCAATGCCTGGTTGTGCTGTGGAACTACAAGTCTCAGCGAGCTCTAGAGCTTCTGATGACGTCTGAGGTGATGGGACTTGTAGGAAGCTACTTGGGGGCTCCCTGTAAGTTACGGGGTAGGTAGGGAATCTATTAATGACACTGGGGGGAATCTGTGGATGACACTGGATGGGGGGAATCTGTGGATGACACTGGATGGGGGGAATCTGTGGATGACACTGGATGGGGGGGAATCTGTGGATGACACTGGATGGGGGGAATCTGTGGATGACACTGGATGGGGGAAATCTGTGGATGACACTGAGAAGGGGGAATCTGTGGATGCACTGGATGGGGGGGCTGTGGATGACACTGAGAGGGGGGAATCTGTGGATGACACTGGATGGGGGAATCTGTGGATGACACTGAGGGGGGAATCTGTGGATGACACTGAGGGGGGAATCTGTGGATGACACTGAGAAGGGGGGAATCTGTGGATGACACTGAGAAGGGGGGAATCTGTGGATGACACTGAGAGGGGGATCTGTGGATGACACAGAGGGGGGATCTGTGGATGACACTGGATGGGGAGGATCTGTTGATGACACTTAAGGGGGATCTGTGGATGGCACTTAAGGGGGATCTGTGGATGGCACTTAAGGGGGATCTGTGGATGGCACTTAAGGGGAGGGATCTGTGGATGGCACTTAAGGGGGTCTCTGGATGACACTTAAGGGGATGGATCTGTGGATGGCACTTAAAGGGGGATCTGTGGATGGCACTTAAGGGGGATCTGTGGATGGCACTTAAGGGGAGGGATCTGTGGATGGCACTTAAGGGGATCTGTGGATGGCACTTAAGGGGGTCTGTGGATGGCACTTCAGGGGAGGGATCTGTGGATGGCACTTCAGGGGGGTCTGTGGATGGCACTTAAGGGGGATCTGTGGATGGCACTTAAGGGGGGTTTGTGGATGGCACTTAAGGGGGGAGTGGATCTGTGGATGACACTTAGTGGGATCTAGGGAGGGTTGTGAGGTCCTGGAAGGGTGTTTGGCTGTCGTTATTCAATTTTAAATACAGGAAAGGTTGGAGACTAAAAGAAAGAGCGGGGTTTACAGAGGAAGGGGTTTGGCCTTGAAAGGAAGGGGCGGTTCAAATTTATATTAGGGGGGTGCCCGAGTTTAGTCTCGCCTAGGGCAGCACAAAACCAAGATACACCACTGCATTCAGGCACCCCATTCATACACACACTGTCATACAGGCAGGCATCCTTACATACACACTGTCATACATGCAGGCACTCTTACATACACACTGTCATACATGCAGACACTCTTACATACACACACTGTCATACATGCAGGCACCCTTTCATACACTCACTGTCATACATGCAGGCTTTCTTACATACACACACTTTCATACATGCAGAAACTCTTACATACACACACTGTCATAAATGCAGGCACCCTTTCATACACTAACTGTCATACATGCAGGTACTTATACATACACACACTGTCATACATGCAGGCACCCTTATATATACACACTTTCATACATGCAGGCACTCTTACATACACACTGTCATACATGCAGGCACACTTTCATACACACACTGTCATACATACAATTACTCTTACATACACACACTGTCATACATGCAGGCACCCTTTCATATACACACTGTCATACATGCAGCACTCTTATATACACACACTGTCATACATGCATGTACTCTTACATAGACACACTGTCATACATGCAGGCATCCTTTCATACACACACTGTCATACATGCAGGTACTCTTACATACACACACTGTCATACATGCAGGCACTCTTACATACACACACTTTTATAAATGCAGGCACCGTTTCATACACATACTGTCATACATTCAGGCACTCTAACATACACACACTGTCATACATGCAGGCACCGTTTCATGCACACACTGTCATACATGCATGTACTCTTACATATACAAAGTGTCATATATGCAGGTACTCTTACATACACACACTGTCATACATACATGTACTCTTAAATATACACAGTGTTATACATGCAGGCACTCTTACATACACACTCTTTCATACATGCAGCACTCTTATATACACACACTATCATACATGTATGTACTCTTACATACACACACTGTCATACATGCAGGCATCCTTTCATACACACACTGTCATACATGCAGGTACTCTTACATACACACACTGTCATACATGCAGGCACTTTTTTAAACCAAGTACAATACATGTAGATTCCTTCCTCACCTCATGGCCCTCTGTGTTGCTAGTTGTGTCCCCAGGTCCTGAGCCAGGCTCCTTCCCCTAGCAGTAGCAGGGTTCCAGACTGATCACAGAGACAGCAGTCCTTCTAGCAGAGCTGCCTCATTGGAGGAGATCCTGTCAGTGCTATTGACTGACAGGTTTTAGTCCAATCAGCACTCCTGGTCAGAGTAAGGCTGTTTCCACATGATCTAATTTACATAAAATCACTGCAAAATGCCTTGTTTTTTTTGGCCGATTTTATGAAAAACAGATCATGTGGAAACAGCCTTACTGACCAGGAGAACTGTTCCTATGAATCAGCGCTGGTGTGGAGCCCTCCTTCTCATTCAGGATTAATCTCAGGCAGCATGCATCCGACTGTGTACAGGGGCCAGGGCTTATGGTAGACAGCTTCTAAGCAAGAAAGCTCACTTGCTGGTTTCGGGGGCCCACCGAGGATTTCCCCAGCTCCTCGGTGGGCCGGTCTGAGATTGTGTGTTTGGAGAAAAGAAGAGCTGTTAGCCAAACAAGTGAAGGTAGATAAAAGTAGAATACTCCAATCCACACAGAAAATAATTTGTGTATTGAATTGTAAGGCCTCTTTAACATGAACGATACGGATTGGCTCAGGATGCGTTCAGTGAAAGTCGCCCCATTTCACAAGCAAGTTTAGTCAGTTTGGTCTGCAATTGCGTTCAGTGTTTCAGTTTTTTTTAGAGCAGATGCAATCCGTTTTGAAATGCATTGCACCCGGTCTGCTTCTGGAGGTAATGCGTTTTTCACTGAAACCTCATTCACTTCTATGGGGCCAGGACTGCGTGAAAAACGTAGAATATAGAACATGCTGCAATTCTGACGCAACACAGAAATGATGTGTGAAAACAACGCTCATGTGCACAGACCCATTGAAATGAATGGGTCAGGATTCAGTGTTTTCACGTCATGCATTGCACCGGCACGGAAAACTCACTCGTGTGAAAGATGCCTAAGTCAGGGACAAGTGTATACTACCACTATAACTTATACCACCATACAGTGACCAGATAGTGGTCAGATACCAAGACCATACAGACAGTCTGCACAGTATTATCACATTGACAGTTGCTCCTCTAACTTTCATATAATTTCTATTCTTCTTGATTGACAGGGCTAAGTAAGATCCTGGTCCTGTCAATCAAGGAGAGGAAGGGACTGGCAGAAGAAACAAGAGGAGCAGGGGAGCAGAGTGACTTGGGCCCGCCCTCAGTGCACCTAACTGCTCATTTACATATGGTTAAAAGTACTTTTTCTCCAGAATGAAGCAACAGATCACTAAGTGAAAGGTATCCTTACATTCAACTGAGCTAGCCCTACAAGGCATTTTGGCTGGTTTATCCAGATTTCCTTTAAGAGTATCATGGATAAACCTTTATATTTTTGCATAGCACATTAGGACTCGTTGATGTAAGACACATGGACTATCAGCACTTCTAGTCTACATATATAATTCTTTGACTATGAAACTATGGTTTTATTTTACTGTCTGTACTGACTGGGAGTACACTAGAAAAGAAGCTGGGCAGGATCAGTGCTCTTTTATTAAGAATGGCCGCATTTTGTACTTATGTGCTGTTGCAACGTGGTGCCCCCCAGGGCAATCGTGTCCCAGGTTTTTAGGAATGCCAAGTGGGGATGCGGCCTTATTAGTTTTGTGTGTGTCATGGTGTTCCTACCTGGATACCGTCGCTCCCCAGGGTTAGGCTCCGTAGCAATAAAGTGGAGAGTGAATAGTTGATGGAGTTAGAGTCCATACTTGGTAAAAGTTCAACAGCTTTACTTGAATAAACTTGCATGTAGACAATATTTGGTCTTTTTTTTGCTCCAGTAGGATTTCAGATAAACTGGCAGGCAAACTTGGATACCTTGCTTTATCTTTCTCCTGTGCTAGACTCTGGCTTCAGTCTGGTTACTGGACTTTCTGACAGTTCTGGTACTTTTGAGTGGGGTGCCTTTGGCTGTTGACCCCCTTGTAATACTCTGTCATATGTAAACTGTAAGGAATCATGGTGCTCTATGAGCTGCTTCCCTTGGGAGACTCCTGCTGCAGGAGGGGGGCCGTTACCCTCGCTGCACCATCTTGACTTGTCTGCTTCCAGACTCAGTCAGACTAGAACTAAAAATGAGCATAGCTTCCTGCAACTTCCCCCTTGGTAGGAAGCTGGACTAGCCCACTTCTGCCAAAAAGGGGGGAGAATGGAATGGTAAATTCCATTCTGTCTCAAGATTTCTCTCTGCCAGGTACACTGCCACCTGCTGGTGAACCAGGCACAATACATGAACATAACAATTTCATAGCAATACTATTAGTGCACAATGTCAAAGGACCAGGAATAAAATATATAGATGACATTATTGTTAGCCATTAGAGACAGTAGCAGGGTGTAGGAATAGTAGTGCTCACTCTGGCGTACTACACTATAGCCACAAAATACAGATATGGAATTAATTCAAGGAAAACTGTATATCATAACTACTATTAATTTATATTATAATGCCAGTGGTAGCAAGTGATTAAGAAAACAAACTGGAAAGTAGCAGGATTAGCAGGCTCTTTAAAAGCCGACTTTTCCTTCCCCACAGTGATAGAATCCCGTCAGGGCTCATGTAAGATGCTGCTTTTTAATTGTATAAATGTGATGTTTTCGGAGGTGTATGCACACAGCATCTTCTCACCAGTGTGTGGTTTTATTACAGCAATAATAATCCCAATGATACAACTACATGAGGTTTATTATGGTGTTTTATGACTGGCGCACTTATCGAGCATGACAGCAGAGGAAAAAATAAAGCCAAAGAACAAAGTTCTTTGTCAAATAAGGGAGACAAGGACTTAATAACATAAAGCACTTTTACCAGAAGCTGCAACAACCACTCTTAAGGGAAGATTCAGAGATATGCATATGGGCCAAGCTGTGAACCATCCCCACTATGCCACAAAGAGCAGGAATAACGAAGAAAAAGAAAGAATACAATGCATAATATACAAAAGCAAAGTGCCCACCAGGAAATGCAGCACAGTGGGGGAGTTTATCAAACTGGTGTAAAGTAGAACTGGCTTAGTTGCCCATAGCAACCAATCAGATTCCTTCTTTTATTTTTCACAGCTCCTTCGGAAAATAAAAGGTGGAATTTGATTGGCTGTGCAACTAAGCCAGTTCTACTTTACACCGCCGTGGTCCTGGGCGCCGTGCTCAGTGGTTATCCTTCCGTCCACCACTGCAGTCATGGGCTCTGTCGCTGTACGTGCTGTGGTGCTGAGGATTCCACTCCACAGGTTCCACTCAGCCCTGGCCACAGCATGCTTGCTGCTGGTTTCTTGTTACACTGCCCTAGGGGCGGCGCGCATCACTCCCTGGGCTTCATGGGTTGGGTCATGTGACCTCGCTGACCAACCCAGGGTTTCCTGCAGGTACTAAAGTGGCTCAGCCCCCTTCCCAGATGCCTCAGTGTCAAGGTCCTTGTATTTGCTAAGCTCCTGATACTCATGTGTGCTCCTAACTTATACCTCGTTCTTGGATTCTGCTATTCGTCTGATCTCTGCCTGCTTGCCTTGACTCTCCTGTTGCCAACCCGGATTGCCTGACCTGTTCCTGTGCTGCCTGCCCTGAATTTTTGCCTGTCTGACTACACCTCTGCCTCATCCTTCGGTCCTGCACTGTTGCTCCTGGTAATGACTCCGCCTGCCTGACCACGCTTGTGCTTCTGGTACCTACTCAGGTACCTCCTGGTCCATCTGGACCAGCTGCCTCATGTGCCTACCCTACTCAAGAGGTAGTGACTTGGTGTTCCCCTCGGGAAAGTCTAATCCCACCATCAGGAGTACTGTGAAGAATCGAGGGGTACACTTAGACAATGCCCTTAGAGGAGGTGGGACACGTGGCACGGTGGGTTCACACCCGCTGGTTCGTGACAACCAGTTTGATAAATCTCCTCCAGTATGAAGACTTTCCAGACAAAAAGTCCTCATACACACACTGCCATTTTCAGCTATGTACAAAGCTTATTTTCTATGGGGTTTAAACATCAAGGCTCTAACCAGACTATGACCAGAAACAAAAGTTAGAATGGGGCCCCACACCATCATGACCACCTTCGGTAGCATGAATATAAGAAGTTTATGAATAAAGGGGTTATCCACAATTTTTTTAATGGTCCCCCCCTTCATGTGATTCAGTGATAATGGTTGAAAATAGTCCTACTGCGCACCCTGTGCTCCCCGGTGTATACAGGTTGTGGGTACTTCCTAAATCACGTACCATAAATTCGACACATGATCCTAGCCCCGTTACTACCCGCGATATACGTGGGCTGCACCTGTGCAGTCAGGCAGCCTCAGGAGCTGTGAGCAATCAGTGCCCAAGGCTGTCTGACTGTGCAGAGGCAATGCACGTATATATGACGGGTAGTAACTAGGCTAGGATCATGTGCCGAATTTATGGCACGTGATTCAGGAATTGCTCGCTACATAATTACACCACGGAGCGCAGGAATGTTTTCAACAGGATCGCTGAATCACATGAAGGGGGAAACATTAAAAATTGCGGATAACATCTTTAGGCCTATTGCACACGACCGTATGGTTTTGCGGTCCACAAAAAACGGATCCGCAAAAACAAGATGACATCTGTGTGCATTCTGTTTTTTGAGGAAAGAAATAGCTAGCCCCTAATAGAACAGTACTACCCTTGTCCGTTATGCAGGCAACAATAGGACCTGTTCTATGCTTGAACGGAAATACGGAAATGGAATGCATATGGAGTACATTCCGGGGTTTTTTTGCGTCCCCATTGAAATGAATGGTTCCGTATATAGACCGTATACGGAACGCAAAAAAAGGCCCGTACACTCGGAAAAAAAAAAGTTGTGAAAGAGGCCTTACATTGGTTTTCTTAATAGAGAGGGACAATGCTCACAGTGATGTCACAATGGTGGGATACTATGGCTTCTCTATGAAGTTACAGCCCAGCCATAATGTTCATAATGATGTCAGAGTACAGCAATAAGGCTCACAGTGATATCACAATATCATGCACGGTGATGTACACAAATAAATCACAGTTATCACAGTCTAGAAATAATGCAAAAAGTAGAAAACTGGCTTTGTTGCCAATAGCAACCAATTAGATTCCACCTTTCATATTTAAGAGCTCATATTGATAAGGACCTTAGGGATTGTGAGCCCCATTGGAGACAGTGTGACGCTAATGTCTGTAAAGCGCTGCGGAATATAGTAGCGCTATATAAGTCAGTATAATAAATAAATGCACCTAACTACAATGGCTAACCATGAACACTTTCCCACCCACTTTTTAAAAGTAGCAAGGGCAACTTAAAATGCAAAGAGTCGTGAAAATTTGCACATACATCAAAAACTCCAACTTTTATGATGCAACTCCACTTCCTCTCCCCTCAGGAGACTATTCTCGCTCACAAATGTACTACAGGATTCTATGGGGTCGTGTAGAGTCTTTTTGTCTCTTGAGTTTATGTGTGCCATGTTCTATCATAGGCTACATTACAGAGTAATTCTTTATATTACAATGCCATATGGAAGCATCACACATCAGCACACAGAGTGCCTCCGGCTCAGTAGTATGGGACCATAGAGACGCCATGTGCTGACAATTAAGTCTGGGCTCTGTCATGTGCATGAGGCCTCGGATAAATAAAATGTATCACCTATATTTTTTAACTAATTACAATCAGAGGGTGACATATTTTTTTTTTAATTATGTTTTTATCTTCTGATTGTAGATTTTATCATTTTATTCTCTTTACATTATTATGGGGATGACTATATCACCTAAGCTTTTAACCCCTCAAATTCGGTGGTCAATTGTGACCATGGCATCATCTTAGAGGATATTTCCAAGGAGAGCTCTGGGAGATTAAGGCCCCTTTCACACGGGCGAGTTTTCCGCGCGGGTGCAATGCGTGAGGTGGACGCATTGCACCCGCACTGAATCCTGACCCATTCATTTCTATGGGGCTGTGCACATGAGCGGTGTTTTTCACGCATCTCTTCTGCGTTGTGTGAAAATGGCAGCATGCTCTATATTCTGCATTTTTGACGCAATGCCGACCCCATAAAAGTGAATGGGACTGCGTGAAAAGCGCAAAGCATCCAGATACACTGCGTTGCGTTGCGTTTTTCACGCAAGTAACTTAGCAACAATCTTGGGATATAATACAGGAAGTAGGCGTTTCTCTGCGTCTGGCTGCATCTGGTTTGTGTCAGCACAGGAGTGTGAAGTTGGCTGCATCATTTTCAAGCCCTTGCGGAGCCAAAAGTTGCCACAATGCCAAAAACACCACGTGCCATGGACGTGGAGAAACTCATTGTCCTGGTGAAGGACAGGCCCTGCCTCTGGGATCTTCGGTCTGGGGAGTACAAGGAAGGATACAAAAAGGAACGCTGCCTGGGTGGGAATGATGGGAAACAACCCAAGGCCAAAGCTGAAAGAATTTAAGTAAACAATGTATACATGTTTTTCCTTGCTGTCCTCCCTAGTATATAGGCCTAGTTCTACGTTAGTGTCCCTGGTATATAGGCCTAGTTCTACGTTAGTGTCCCTATCACTTTAGAAATTGATACATGTCCCTTTCTTCTCTTTGTATTACCAGTTGAAGAGGTCAAGAATCGTTGGCGGAGATACCGTGACCAGTTCTGCAAAGAAATAAAACAGCATGGGCGGAGCGGGGCTGGTCCCCCCCAAGAAAAGACCCTACATATTCCGGGAGCAGCTGATGTTCCTGTGTGCCGTCATAGAGCTGTGTCCGTAAGTCCATTCTATACACGGACCACTACACGTGAAGCTATACACACTGTCGAATTCTTATTTACTGTGAATGGTTTGAATTGATCAATGTGAAATGTCATAGTTGGCGATAGCAACCATTCACATTGCTCCTTTCTTTACCAAAAGTAGGATATTTAAATTCAAAGTGGAGTTAGATTTATGGTATGAATCCCTAGGTTAGGGATGTGGCAGGGTTAACCCACATGTTTTATGGGACAGATGATGTCTACTAAATGCGTAAAAAAGCGTAATGCGTTATCTTTTATAGTCCTTTTGGTTAAAGATAAGATGATGAGTATAGACATTCAATTTCAGAGTGTGTGTGTTATCCCTGCTACATCTGTACTACCCCAATTACCACATATGTATTAGATTTTTAGGCCCAGTTAGTACTATGTGACAAATGTAGTTTGTGTAGCTCATGACAGGGATATGTGCAATGATTATTTAAAACCCCACATATTCTTCATATCGTAATGTACATGTTTTTGATTATTTTTGTAGAACGGAGGACAACCTAGAGGAGGAAGGTGAGGAGTCGGCTCCCCAACTTTCCAGCGCATGTGAGGAGGAGACGACATCGGCCCAGCGGGAGAGTCTTCCTGGACCTGCACCTTCCGAGCTTCCAGCATCATCGGGCGTTCAAGTTCTAGATTATTTAGCTAGAGCCCGGCAGGAGGATCATCATGACATGTTTGCCCGTAGTCTGGCCCATTATATGCGCCAGCTACCCCCAGAGCGATTATTATGAACGAGAACTTCTCTCGAGATCGTTCTGGAGGTAGCAACTCCACCCCATGATCCCACCGAAATGTATGAGGCTCTGAAAAATCTCCACCTCCATGGGAACATGTTTGGCCCCCACCACCCCCCAGTTTCACAGTCCTTACAGGGCCCCCAACAATTGCCCCCCCAAGAGATCATTATGGGCCACCAATGGCGCATATGTGTCCCAGTATCAGGGTGATGCCAGCTATGGGCCACCAGGACCATTGGCCAATCAAGCTGGCCCATCACAATGCCTGGGGCCACTTCCCAGGCCCAATATTCTGGGGCTCATTCCCAGGCCCAATATTCTGGGGCTCATTCCCAGGCCCAATATTGGGAGGCTCCTTCCCAGGCCCAATATTCTGGGGCTCATTTCCAGGCCCAATATTCGGGGGCTCCTTCCCAGGCCCAATATTCTGGGGCTCCTTCCCAAGCCCAATATTCGGGGGCTCCTTCCCAAGCCCAATATTCGGGGGCTCCTTATCAGGGCCCCGCAACAAGTCAAGCTGGGCCCTCCCAATACTCACCCCCTCCTTATCAGGGACCCTCCTCGCCCACAAGCCATTATGAAAATTTATAAATAGTTTTTTACTTAAATAATGTTTATTTAAAATATTTTGGACAATTGTGTGCAATAAAACACTATTTGTTTTTAAGTTTAAAATGTTGCAGATTTGTGTTTATGCCGCATCCACATACACATAACACAATATAGATTTTTGTTTTTTATTAAACCTTAGTAATCAGATATTACACATATTATTTTATTTTTTATTTTTAGGTCATACATCAAAATGTAGGTAAAACGTATTTTGGCAAAGTATGCTTTATTACACATATATACATAACATGGTAGACCAACAAATCTGTACTCCTAGTACACCATATAACCAATATTACACATTAATTTTATTCTGTATGAGACATATACTTATTTGCAGATAAAACACTAAATTAGGCCCAAATATTCCTTGCAAATGTTGTGAAACAAAGTGTAGCTATTATCTAAATGAGGTATTAGTACATATTTCACATACTATGTGGATTACACTATCTGTACGCAAAATATGTAAGCTCGCAACCCACGTCAAGGTTCCTCATTATCTTGCGAGTCCCTAACTAAAATATGAAAAAGCTAACTAAATAAAAACCATCCCGGTTCGTGCCTAAAACTGGCAAACACAAAAGTCCATTAGTATAGGACTACTGGTGAAAAGGTATTGAACCGATAGGGGAGATAAAATAATCTGCAAATAACTCCCTCACTCTCAGTCCAGCATATCCAGATCGTCCAAGTAGTAACGCCTCTCCTCCTGATGGCAGACTGTAGACTTGGGCGTCTTCATCAGGTGTGGCCTCATGGGTGCGTATATAGTTATGCAGCACTACACACGCCTTGATGACCACATTGACATTTTGTGGCGCTAGCTGGATGGCCGACTGAAAAACCCGCCATTTATTTGAGAAAATCCCGAAGGCACACTCCACAAACCTTCTGGCTCTACTTAAGCGATAATTAAAATTCCACCTCTTGCCATCCAAACCTCATTGAGGAAAAGGACGCATCAGATGGCTTGAAAGGGCAAATCCCTTATCCCCTACAACCACATAAGGCGCTGGTGGCCTAGTAGAGCCAGGAAGGCTTGCTGGCTGTGGTACGTCCAGTTGGTCGGACTGAAGCCAGCGACCCATTCTGGAAGAACTGAAGATGCGAGCATCTGCAGTACTTCCATAGGACCCAATATCTATAATTATAAACCTGTAGTTTGTGTCAGCCAAGGCCAACAAAACTACAGAGAAAAACTGCTTATAATTATAGTATTGGGACCCTGAGTTCAGTGTCTTCTTAACCCGTATGTGCTTCCCGTCAAGGGCACCAATACAATTTGGGAATTGAGCCCTCTCCAGGAAGCCCTGGGCTATATCAAGCCACTGCTGCCTGGTTGGATGTGGCAGCATTAAAGACTTAAGTGTTAACCAAATGGCGGAACATGTAGCCCGTACCACGCCAGCAATTGTGGAGGTCCCCATTCGAAAATCAAAATGTAAAGACGAAAAAGAATTTCCAGTCGCCAGATATCTGAAAAGGACAAAAAACAAAAAAATTATAATCAGGAAAGCATACATTTAGAAATCAAGTACATTACTTGCCCCTATTTAATGGCAATGTGTCTGTAAAGTATCAAGGAACAAAGCACACAATGGTACTTTTGAAAGCCATTGTTTAGATTGTTCAAAATATCCAAAAATGGACGAGCATTTGGCTTAAACCAGCTAGAGACAATTAACATATACACACAGGTGAGGTGTCCTCATCATTACAGGCTTCATTTGAGTTAAAAATCCCAATGGAATAGGATTCTGGTGTGACTATTTTAAGCACACACAGTTTATGAATAGAAATGAACCTTTTAAAAGACATGTCTCAAAATGTAACATACTTATGCTGTGAAAATTAACAATATAAAAGACATATGCCTTTGACTAAACTACAATGTATTTGAAAACAGTGGGTCATTAAAGTATTATTGTGATAATATTTAGACTTACCTCAAAGTAATAATAAGATGTTCCTCAGGGGACACACTCCGCCGCATATTGGTGTCCTGGAAAGTTAAGGAAGGCCCCAACTTCCCCAAAAGCAGATCAAACGTTGACACCGACATATGGCAATATTTGAAAAACTTCTGAGGGTGTGCCCGGAGCTCAGAGTACAATCCAACAAATACACCTTTGCTGGGCCGCTGCGAAACAATAGGATGCACCCACATACGCTTCCGCCGCGGTTCATCCTCTATCATTTCTGGCTGCTCTCCAAAACAGCGGTAGACCAGCCAGTGCAGGAAGACATGGTCAGTGGATGACATGGTGAAAGTGGACATCCTGCCAAGGAAAATCCAAGACCAAACACACACACCAACCACACGACAAACAATCCTCCAAAAATGGTGCTGCCCATGAATAAAAGGCATGATGGGGGTACATATATTAGTTTGCAGTCACAGGTGAATGTAGTGGATGCATCCGTTTTTTTTTCACGCATGTGAAAAACGCATGCCATCCGCATGTCACACGCGCAGGAAACACGCAAGAACGCGGCGCAATCGCATACAAACTTGACACCACTCGCACACAAAAGCGCACGATTTTCCCTGAACGCACCCTGAACGCATCCGGACCAAATCCTTGACGCCCGTGTGAAAGAGGCCTAAGGGAGCTATTCATTGTGGTATCCACGAACCTTCTAAAGACTCTATGATATAGACAATCTCCCATATACTGCAGTCTATGGGAGAAGCAATTTAACGATCGCATGTTCAAGTTCCCTAAGGGGGCCTAAAGAAAAGATAGTTTAAAAAGTTTTTAAAATTTATCAAAATGTCAAATCACTGTCCTTCTCCCATAATAAAAAAAAAATAAAAAAAAAAGATGATTCACTGCTGTATCCAAAATATAAATGCATTTATCACATACAGTGAAAAAGCAAAAGGCTGATTCAAAGTTTTTTCAATGCTACCCCTCCCAAAAGAAAAATGTAATAAAAAGTGAACAAAATGTCATACACACTCCAAAAACTACAGATCGGTCCACAAACAAAAGGGGCTCTCACACAGATCTTTAGATATAAATACAAAAGTTATGGAGGCCAAAATATGGAATAAAAAATATATATATATATGTAATCATACTGACCACAAGAATGAAGCTGACATGTTAGTTTTACCGAATAACATTAAAAAAATAAACATAACATTGTGGCGGAAATGCTTTTTTTCTCATTTCACCTCATTTGGAATTTTTTTTCAAGCTTCCCACTATAGTGTATGCAATATTAGGTTGTGCAATTAAAAATAATATCCACAAAAATTCTTAAAGAAATATGTTTAGTGCAGTAGTACAGTAATACTGTATATATAGTGCAATGTTAATTTTCCGCCTCCCCAGGTGTTACTTGGTTTGTATGGTGGATCCATTTATCATTATTATTATTATTATTATTAAAGCGCCATTCATCCCATGGTGTTGTACATATGAAAAGGGGTAGACATACATAATACAAAACAAGTACAATAAGCATGAAAAAGACGAGTTACAAACTGGTACAGAAGGAGAGAGGGCTCACAATCTACATTATCTCCATAACACATACAATAAAAACACAGAATATGTGATTTCTGCATATCATACAAACGCTATACAGTAGGGCCAAGTATATGGGTGCCCTATTATGGCTTCACACAGTAAGGCAGCTAATAAAACCAAAGTTCTTCTTTCTACGATGCTACTGCCTTTCCTCAGCTCCTGTAGTAACGAGAAAGGCAAAATGTTTGCGCCCAACCATCCTCTACTGTTGACTGTCTGGAATATCCGGCTGCCTAAATAAATACTTTAAGGGTCCATTCACACATCCATAGTGTATTCCGGATCCACAATACACCGGGCCGGCACTCCTATAGAAATGATAGGACATGTTCTATTTTTTTCGTGAGCCGCGGACAAGAAATGTGGATGCGGACAGCACAATGTGTGCTGTCCGCAACCTTTCGATCCCTATTGAGATTGAATGGGTCAACACCTGCGGACCCATTCTACGGACGTGTGAATGGACCCTAAATGACGTCTTAAGAGAGAAGCTCAGATTTTTTATGTTTAAAGCACAGACATTTTATTGCCGCCATAAATGCAGGTGTAAAACACTGACAAGAGATTGTTAGTGTGAAGTGAAGGCTGCGGGACTGTCTTATCTGACAATGAAATATGCCTCGATGACAGGAAGCTTGGCTCCAGCCTGTAGGACACATACAGTGGCATGTCAGGAAAACAACGCCAACCTTAAGCAATGATATTAGTGAAAACGTTGTGTGAGTGCACCTAGATTCTGCTGTAAATTGTTCCCAAAATTAGCGCATCCAGTGGAGAAGAAGTTTCTGCTCCTAGTCTGATAATGGGACGTGTCTTAACGACATAGCGGGAAAGGCCTAAGTTGCAACATTTTGCACCAAAATTTGTGCCACAATTCAGGCGTAAATTTCGGTCTGAAAATAGGCCAACCAACAATCTCTATCCCCACAAGTTTTCACCACCAACAGGATTAGTAAATCTGTCCCAATGGTTGAAATTTACCCTTTTGTTGTTCTGGAAGGAGTCAAGGGGCAGGGGCGTAGCTATAGGGGGTGCAGAGGTAGCAGTCGCTACCAGGCCCAGGAGCCTGAGGAGGCAGAAAGACCCTTGTGCCGCATAAGAAGACACTGGTATTATAGAAAGTGCATGCTGGTCACGTTACACCTCTGGCTGGAGGGAAGGGGTTAGGTAAAAAATTTGGCATGGGGGGGGGGTTGTTTCAATTTTTGTCTCAGGCAGCACAAAGGCTATGTGTTTCCCTGCCCCTGGCCACAAAGCACTGAGGGAAGGGGGTCCAAGCTGAACTCTTGTACCAGGGCCCATGAGCCTTTAGCTACGCCCCTGGCTACCTACCAGAGGAGGTCAACCTGGATGGAATAAAAAAAAAAACAATGTACATTTTAGCTACCTGATGACAGACTATCATAATCTGAAAAGAGGTCGCCGTGCTTAAAAGTTTCTCGCAGTGGTCGGACGAAAGCTGTTTAGTTTCAAAGTATGTTCCTAGAAATATCTTTCAACCATCTCCTGGTTTCATGGAACATTTATGGTCAGGTTGAACAACTGTAATGGCCAATGTGGCCTAAAATGTGGCGGCCATACACATTCAATAGACAGTTTTCACCCCCTACTCCCTTACAAATCCCTCCTACACATGCACATGCAGCTCAGCCGAACACGTATGTGTATTCAATGAGGAGAGCGGAGAAAGCCACTGGCAGACACTTCTGGTGGCAACTTATCTCTTAGGAGAACGAAAGGATCAGCGAAAATATTAATGTTGCCAGATCCTTCTCATCTACGACATCATCAGTCTTGGGAGAGTCAGGGGCTGCTCATACACATTAAATTGTCAGGCTAACCTGCTGTTTTCATCAGGTTTAGCCAACAATACACTAATGTATATGGGGGCCTTAAAGGGGTTGTTTCACTTCAGCAAATCGCATTTATCATGTAGATACAGTTAATACAAGGCACTTACTAATGTATTGTGATTGTCCATATTGCCTGCTTTGCTGGCTGGATTAATTTTTCCATCACATTATACACTGCTCGTTTCCACCCTGTAATTCAGCAGTAGTGGTCGTGCTTGCACACTATAGGAAAATGCGCCAGTCTATGTGCGCTCCTGCAGTCCCAGCCACCTTAGAGGCTGACGCTTTTCCAACAGCGTGCAAGCACGACCACCACTGATGGATTACAGGGTGTAGTGTATAATGTGATGGAAAAATGAATCCAGCCAGTAAAGCAGACAATATGGACAATCACTAATACATTAGTAAGTGTCTTGTGTTAACTTTCTCAACACAATACATGGCACTTGCTGAAGAGAGACTGAAAGGGATTTTTATAACCTCGCTATCAGATGTATATTAGATATATATTATATTTCTATCAGGGACTGTCCCTTGTATTGATTCCACATGGTTTACAGACAATACAGTTCATTTCCTCTGAAGACAAATGTTCCAGAGGGCTCTTAATTAACCCCTTAAGGACTCAGCCTTATTTCACCCTAAGGACTCGGGCATTTTTTGCAAATCTGACCAGTGTCACTTTATGTGGTGATAACTTTAAAACGCTTTTACTTATCCAGGCCATTCTGACACTGGTAAAATGGAGTCAAAAAATTTCATTTTTATTTATAAAAAAATACAACATTTACCAAAAATTTGGAAAAATTTGCAATTTTCCAAGTTTCAATTTCTCTACTTCTATAATACATATTAATACCGCCAAAAAAAGTTATTGATTTACATTCCCCATATGTCTACTTCATGTATCGATCATTTTGGGAATGCCATTTCATTTTTTGGGGATGTGACAAGGCTTAGAAGTTTAGAAGAAAATCTTGAAATTTTTCAGAAATTTTTAAAAACCCACTTTTTAGGGACCAGTTCAGGTATGAAGTCACATTGTGAGGCTTACATAATAGAAACCACCCAAAAATTACCCCATTCTAGAAACTACACCCCTCAAGGTATTCAAAACTGATTTTACAAACGTTGTTAACCCTTTAGGTTTTCCACAAGAGTTAATGGGAAATGGAGAAAAATTTCTGAATTTTATTTTTTGGAAAATTTTCCATTTTAATCCATTTTTTTCCAGTAACAAAGCAAGGGTTGACAGCCAAACAAAACTCAATATTTATTGCCCCGATTCTGTAGTTTGCAGAAACACCCCATATGTGGCCGTAAAATGCTGTGTGGCCAAACGGCAGGGCGTAGAAGGAAGGGAACGCCATATGGTTTTTGGAAGGTGGATTTTGCTGGACTGGATTTTTGACACCATGGCCCATTTGAAGCCCCCCGATGCACCCCTAGAGTAGAAACTTCATAAAAGTCACTCCATGTAAGAAACTTCACCCCTCAAGGTATTCAAAACCGGTTTTACAAACTTTGTTAACCCTTTAGGGGTTCCACAAGAGTTATTGGCAAATGGAGATGAAATTTTAGAATTTCTATTTTTTGTTACCTTGCCTCAAAAAAAGTGTAATATAGAGCAACCAAAAATCATATTTACCCTAAAATAATGCAAACAAAACTGCCACCTTATCCCGTAGTTTCCAAAATGGGGTCACTTTTTTGGAGTTTCTACTGTAGGGGTGCATCAGGGGGGCTTCAAATGGGACATGGTGTCAAATAACAGTCCAGCAAAATCTGCCTTCCAAAAACAATATGGCGTTCCCTTCCTTCTATGCCCTGCCGTTTGGCCATACAGCAGTTTACGACCACGTATGGGGTGTTTCTACAAAGTAGAGAATCAGGGCAAAAATATAAAATTTTGTTCGGCTGTTAACCCTTGCTTTGTTACTGGAAAAATTTATTAAAATGGAAAATTTGCAAAAAAATAGCTGTTTTGGGAACGTTTTTATCTTTTATCTTTTAACTGACAGGTTAGATTGTGTGCTATTTCTATAGAGCAGGTTGTTACGGACGCGACAATACCAAATATGACTACTTTTTGGGTTTTTTTGTTTCAGTTTTTCATAACAAAGCATTTTTGAGAAAAATTATTTTTTAATGTCTACACATTCTGAAAGCCATATTTTTAAGTTTTATTTTTTGGGCGACTGTCTTACGTAGGGGCTCATTTTTTGCGGGATGAGATGACGGTTTGATTGGCACTATCCTGGGGTGCATATGACATTTTGGTTGCTTGCTATTACACTTTTTGTGATGTAAGGTGACAAAAATAAGTTTTGACACGGTATTTATATAATTTTTTTTCTGTGTTCACCTTAGGGGTTAGTTCATGTGTTATTATAATAGAGCCGGTTGTCACGGACGCGGCCATACCAAAAATGTATACTGTTTTTTATATTTATTTAAGTTTTATACAATATTATTATTTTTGAAACAAAAAAAAATCATGTTTTAATGTCTCCATAGTCTGGGAGCCATATTTTTTTGGGCGATTGTCCTATGTAAAGGCTAATTTTTTGCGGGATGAGATGGCGGCTTGATTGCTACTATTTTGAGAGGCATACGCCTTTTTGATCGCTTGTTATTACACTATTTCTGATGTAAGGTGACAAAAAATTGCTTATTTGACACTTTTTTTTTTTTTTTTACGGTATTTGCGTGAGGGGTTAGGTTATGTGATATTTTTATAGAGAAGATTTTTACGGGCGCGGCGATGCCTAATATGTGTAGGGTATTCTGTGACCGTGGGGATCAGAGATCGCGAAAAGCGCTGCAAACCGCAGGTCTGAATTGACCTGCGGTTTGCAGTGATTGTCGATATGGGGGGGTCACAGGACCCCCCTGGGCATTGTAACAAGGTACCTGCTGAATGATTTCAGCAGGTACTGGTACTTTCACACTTGCAGCAGGACGGATCCGGCAGGCTATTCAGCCTGCCGGATCCGTCCTGCCACAAGTGCCCATGCACTGCCATGCTGCCGCTCGTCCCCATTGACTATAATGGGGCGGCGGGCGGAGCTACGGCGCAGCACAGCAGTGCACAGCCGGAGATCACCGGACTAAAAGTCCTGCATGTCCAACTTTTCAGTCCGGTGATCTTTGCCATGCGCTGCCGTGCTGCGGTGTAGCTCCGCCCCCCGCCCCATTATAGTCAATGGGGATGGAGCGGCAGCACAGCAGTGCACGGGCACTTGCGGCAGGATGGATCCGCCAGGCCGAATAGCCTGCCGGATCCGTCCTGCCACAAGTGTGAAAGTATCCTACCTTGTTCCGATCAATGCCGGCTGAGCAGCAGTGATCGGAACTACTCATGATGTACCGGTACATCATGCGTCCTTAAGGGGTTAAAGTATGCAAACCCATTCCACCAGACATTGACGACAGACAGGTATCAATTGGAAATACAATGGATAACAGGAACCTCACGTAGATGACAGCAAGCTGTAACAAGTTTAACTTGTTAGCATCAAAATTAACTCAGCTGATATGTAAAGAACCCTTACATGAATTGTATCTAGCAAACACCAGTATTGTCAAGGGAAACTGTAACACATGACTCATTCCAGTTTCATCTGGCGTTTCTTACCAAAATGTCCTATAAATACACGTACTATTGAATAAAGACTTCAGATTTTGACTATTCCAGTTTGAGTGCTGAATGGTTAATTTCTCCCAGCTGGAGGAGAGAGTATTCACTGAAAGGGATAATTCACGGTGGAGGTCTGATGCCTCATTGTATAACCACCTCGGATTGGAAGGAGCTATCAGAGACAACCCGTTTGAGGCTACTTTAACACTAGACGTTTTGCTGGATCCGGTAGGGTTCAGAAAAAACGGTTCCGTTACTGATAATACAACCATCTGCATGCATTATAAACGGATCCGGTTGTATTATCTTTAACATAGGCAAGACGGATCCGTCATGAACTCCACTGAAAGTCAATGGGGGGGGGGGGGGGATCCGTTTTCTATTGTGGCAGATTATGTCAGAGTTAAACGGATCCATCCCGATTGACTTGTATTGTGGGTCATGACGGACCCATCTTGCTCCGCATCCCATGACGGAAAGAAAACCGCAGCATGCTGCAGTTTGCTCTCCGGTATGAGAACAGAATGCATTTTGGAGCATTCTGTTCAGTTACATTTTGTCCCCATTAACAATGAATGGGGACAAAACAGAGGCATTTTTTTCCGGTATTGAGACCCTATAACGGTTCTCGATACCGGAAAATATAAACGGTACTGTGAAAGTAGCCTGAGCCTGTATTTGCGATCGTTCACCAGATGATTGTTTAACTGTTGTTCAACCATCCATCAACTTCTATCTAATATGTATGGTCACCTTTAGGCCTTATTCACATGTCCGCATATATGTCCGCATGTATTCCGCAATTCTGCGGAATACATGCGGACCCATTGACTGTGAATGGGGTACGGAACTATGCGGAGAGTTTTTGCGGAGCGCGCCGCCGATCTTACGGCCGCAGCTCCGCAAAAAAAAGAGCATGTCCTATTCTTGTCCGCAATTGCGGACAGGAATAGACATTTCTATGGGGCTGCCAATTGCCGCGCAATTTGCGGATCCATAAACACTACAGACGTGTGAATAAGGCCTTAGACGTACAACATAACTCCTTCCCCAGTTCAGTGGATAATTGGGGACTATTCTCAAATAAAACAAGGATAAACCTTTTCCCACTCTCTCTCCTAGGAGGAGGACCTCCCATTCAGTTACTGGTCTGTACTGGAGCATATAAACACTTGGTCCTTAATAATTGGCTGGTGTAAATCTGTCACCGATCAGTTGACAAACAAGCTGATCTGATGGTTTATGTGACACTTAAAATCATTGTTTCTCAGCAGCACAACAGAAACATGCTGCCGACAAAGAATGAAACTGTATCGGGATGCACGATCTAATAACGATCATTCATCCCCATACAGAGGGATGATTGCTGCATGTAAGTGCAGCTCACATCTGCGTGCAACGGACAGACACAAATGGTTCATTCCAGATCAATGCCCTAGGTATCAGCCATGTAAACGAGCCCTAACCAAAACCAGTCTGATCATAAATCATGGGCTCCTGTTCGTTTGGATAGAAAACAAAGGTCTGGCCACATACTTAAGGCTGAGTTGCTCCGTTGTAGGAGTAGGAGAACGGAAAGGACGGATTTGGCACATAACTGAGCCGAACGGGAGCCAAATGGAGCCTGCGGACCCCTTAGACTATAATGGGGTCCGTTATGTTTCCGCTCCGAAGATGATTTTGGAGCGGAGACAAAAGTTGTGCATGCAGGACTTTTGTCTCCGCTCCAAAATCATCTCCGGAGTGGAAACATAACGGACCCCATTATAGTCTAAAGGATCCGCATCCTCCATTTGGCTCCCGTTCGGCTCAGTTATGTGCCGAATCCGTCCTTTCCGTTTTCCAGCTCCTATAATGGAACAGAAAGGCCGAAAGCTGATGTGAACATAGCCTAAGAGGAAACGCTATATAAGGCCTCATGCACACGACCGTTTTTTTATGCTGTCCGCAAAAAGGGGTTCCGTTGTTCAGTGATCCGTGTCCGTTTTTGCCTTCCGTTGTGTTTCCGTGTGTCTTCAGTTTTTTTTAGCGGACATGACCCAAAAGATTTTACCAAAAGACAGGCTGACAATTTTTTCCAAGTGCCTGCCAAGGGATCCGCAAAAAAAACGGACACGGAACGCGGATGACACACGGATGGCCATCCGCATTTTTCACGGACCCATTGACTTGAATGGGTCCGTGAACCGTTTTTCACGGACAAGAATAGGACAGGTTATATTTTTTTGACGGACTGGAATCACGGACCACGGACGCGGAGGACAAACGGTGCATTTGCCGAGGTTTCCACGGACCCATTGAAAACCAATGGGTCCGCAGAAAATCACGAAAAACGGAGCAACGGACAAGGAATCAAACAACGGTCGTGTGCATGAGGCCTAAAAAGCTGACCAGATGCTTTGTCTTTTGATACCCTGAAGGCGAGATGAGACCTAGTTAACAAAATAAAATAAAATAAGGTTTGCTATGTCAGCCTGTCTCTAAAGAGGCAAGATTTTCAAGGTGTGACTATTAATATACATCTCACAGCTGCTACTTGTAGGATGAGAAAATGGAAAAGTCTGTGTGCTGCATAGACCGCCTGCAAAATCATTTGTAGGGAGGAAGCAGGAACATATGGCTCACCCTTGATGCAACAAGGTTTTGTTAAAATCCAGTATTTTTCCATATAGACAGGTTACAATGGAGTTTTCACCTGTGGTGCCCAGCCTGACACATTATGAGGAACCTTTGACTTCATCAGAGCTGGAGATGATTGACCATAAAATGATGTTAGTCTCACGTTCTAAGCTGTAGCGGATAGTGAGACATGGAGCCTGAAAGTCAAAAGTTCCAAACATTGTTACCGTTTTGCTCGTCAGTGTATAGCACTCGTGTACAGATATTTGGGGATTCTGTTCTGCCCATATATTTTTCTTAAAATATGGAAATGGCACACACGGCTAACAAAATGCCTCCGTGACACAAGCTTCCACAGTACGCCCATAAGAAATGTCCATGGAAGTCAAGGAAGTACACCAAATGTCAGCAGCAGGGCCTTACTGCTGGACACAGAGCATTTATAGGACAGGGGACCTTCTGAAATATGCTTTAGAGAAATGAAGTATTATCCAATATAGTGATTTTTATATGGAGCGATTACATACATAGCATTACCCCTGCACAACTCTCACTGCTGAACTCCGCTGCTCAGGGTGGACAGTCCTGGGGCACCTACCTAAGGGCTTAAGGGTCCTTTCACACTTGCGTTCTGAGGATCCGGCAGGCACTTCCGTCCCGCCGGATCCGTCAGAACGCAAGTCGCCTGAAGCATTAGAAGACTGATCAGGATCCTGATCAGTCTTCGAAATGCTTTGAGGTTACTATGGCAGCCAGGACGCTATTAAAGTCCTGGTTGCCATAGTAATAGTGGGGAGCGGGGGAGCGGTATACTTACAGTCCGTGCGGCTCCCGGGGCGCTCCTGAATGACGTCAGAGCGTCCCATGTCCATGGATCACGTGATCCATGCGTGTGAGGCGCCCTGACGTCACTCTGGAGCGCCCGGGAGCCGCACGGATGGTAAGTATACTGCTCCCCGCTCCCACTACATTTTACCATGGCAACCAGGACTTTAGCGTCCTGGCTGCCATGGTAACAATTGAGAAAAAGCTAAACGTCGAAACGACGTTTAGCTTAAGGCCGGATCTGGATTAATGCCTTTCAATGGGCATTAATTCCGGATCCGGCATTGCGGCAAGTGTTCCAGATTTTTGGACGGAACAAAAAGCGCAGCATGCTGCGGTATTTGCTGCGTCCAAAAAACGTTCTGGTCCTGAACTGAAGACATCCTGATGCATCCTGAACGGATTTCTCTCCATTCAGAATGCATTGGGATAATCCTGATCAGGATTCTTCCGGCATAGAGACCCAACGACGGATCTCTATGCCGGAAAACCAAAACGCCAGTGTGAAAGGACCCTTAGTTGACACTACATCTTCTCTAACAACTGTTGGGCTTTTTCACGAATGGTTTACTTTTAATGGGTTTATACATAGGAACATCAAGTAAAATATTGGCTGATTTAGTTTCCCTAAAGGACCAACTCAAGGGAACCCATCTCCTTACTTTTAGCTATTCAGTGAGTCAATCCCGCTGCTGATGGGGTGGGAGCAGAAGCATCTCCTCCAAAAGCAGTGTATGCAAACCTGTGCTTTGGAGGCTATAAGGCTTTCTTTGAAGGGAAGGTTGTGTTTCAACACAGATATCTTAAAGGGGATTTTCAGGATTTAGGATGATATTACACTGCCCGATCCTCAGGCAGTGCAAGAGCCGATGGATAATAACACAACCATCTGCGTACCTTTGTACTGCCCTGGCTACACAAACCGATTTGTTCTTCACTCATTCTGTTCTATTCATCATCGGCAGCAAATCCCTGATTACACCCGGAGATGTGCTGACGCTAATCGGTATCTTTCATCCTGATGAAAGATGAACATTAGCTGATGAACAAAAATTTGCTTGTTCATCGGCACATTGATTGCTCGATTACACAAACCACTTGTTCCTATAAAAGTTTGTTGCCAATAATTTGCCCGATTATCGTCCAGTGTAATAAGGGCTTTAGGCTAGCCCATCCATATCAGAACACATTGCCATACATTTACAATATTATGCCCGATTTTCTGTGCAGAAATTCCTTGTCGACTGCAATCAGGCAATTAGAATAACTCCCTGGATCAAAGACCCCTCTCTAGTAGCTGTAGCCTGTAATATTATTACACTCCAGAAATACATCCCTCTTGAATTCCTTTATTGTACTCACCATCATCACCTCCTCAGGAAGAGAGTTCCATAGTCTCACTGCTCTTACTGTAAAGAATCCATTTCTACAGTATGTTTGTGTAGAAACCTTCTTTCCTCCAGACGCAGAGGATGTCCCCTCGTCACAGTCACAGTTCTGGTGATAAATAGATTATGGGAGAGATCCCTGATATATTTATACATAATTGTTAGATCTCTCCTCAGTCGTCTTTTTTTTTTAAAACTAAATTACCCTAATTTTGATAACCTTTCAGGGTACTGTAGTTGCCCCATTCCAGTTATTACTTTAGTTGCCCTCCTCTGAACCCTCTCCTGCTCTACTATGTCTGCCTTGTTCACAGGAGCCCAGAACTGTACACAGTACTCCATGTGTGGTCTGACTAGCGATTTGTAAAGTGGTAGGACTGACACTAGTTTCTACAGCTTAGTTTGTTGTTCACTAAAATTCCGAAGTCCTTTTCCGTGTCAGTGTTACTCAGTGTTTTACCATTTAGATTTTCTATCTTCTCTTCTATCTATGTTCTCATCATGGGCATCTATAGCCCTCTTGATGCAACCCATGATCTTATTGGCCTTGGCAGCATCAGTCTGACACTGATTGCTAAAGTTAAGGGTCCATTCACACGTCCGCAACTGTTTTGATGTTTGCAAATTGAGTATCCGCAAAACACGGACACCAGTCATGTGCGTTCCGCATTTTGCGGACCGCACATGGCCGGCCCTATAAAAGAAATGCCTTTTCTTGTCCGTGTCTGTCGACAAGAATAGGACAAGTTCTTTTTTTTTAGCGGGGCCACGGAATGGAAGTGCGGATGCGGACAGCACACAGTGTGCTGTCCACATCTTTTGCGGCCCCCATTGAAAATGAATGGGTCTGCACCGTTCCACAAAATTACAGAACGGATGCGAACCCATTTTGCAGATGTGTAAATGGACCCTTAGTTTAATGTCAATAAAAATTCCATGTTACCCAGTGTTTTACCATTTAATATGTACTGGTGACTTGCATTATTCCTTCCCATGTGCATAAGGCTGAATTCACACGTCCGTGGAACACGGTCCGTGAGATACCGGACTGGCATCCTGCTGAATGCAGAAGGTTGCTATGACGCCGTGCGCTCCCTGCCGCCGCTGCTGTACAGTAATACACTCGTATGATCTATACCAGTGGTGCCCAACCATTTTTCATCTGAGGGCCGCACTAGACATGGCACAAATTTCGCGGGCCAGAACCAGGTAGCTTTGCCAGAAAGAAATGCAAACACTGTAATGGGGCACGTGTGAGCATTACTACTGTGAAGGGGCAAATATCTGGGCATTTTTTCTGTGAAGAGGACACATCTGGGTATTACCTCTATGAAGGGGGCACATCTGGTTATTACCCCTGTGAAGGGGGCACATCTGGTCATTACCACTGTGAAGGGACACATCTCTGGGCATAGCGAGACTAAACAGTGGAATGCAGGAAACTCTCTCTAGAAATGCCTTGTGGTGCAATATTATGAGTCCTCTCACACCAGACATAGTAATCACATATTAAGGGTGCATTCACACGACCGTGTGAATTGCGGATCCGCAAAACACGGATACCGGCCGTGTGTGTTCCACATTTTGCAGACCACACATGGCTGGCACTATAGAGAGAATGCATATTCTTGTCCGCAACCACGGACAAGAATAGGACATGCTCTATCTTTTTTGCGGAGCCGCGGAACGGAACAACGGAAGCGGACAGCACACAGTGTGCTGTCCGCATCTTTTGTGGCCCCATTGAAATGAATGATGCGGATCCATTTAAATGAATGATGTGAAGCCATTTATACGGTCGTGTGAATGCACCCTAAGAAATAGGTTCAGGTCCAATCACTTTCACCACTACCACACCTCGTGCCAGTCACATCCTCCATAGACCTCCTGCTCCCATCTGACTCGTCCTCACCTTCTCCTTCGACGTGCTCTGATGCCTGGCTGAGAGTCCAGAGGAGGTCTGTACGGGTGGGTGTAGGGAGGTGGGGTCTTCAGTCGCTGCAAAACTAATAATAGTACTGCCCCACAGTATAATTAGGAATGGTGGCGCAGGTGCGTCTCTTCTGCAACTGTGGGCAAGCTCCACCTTTGGTCACTGCACGGGCGGCACGAAGCGCATGGCGTCATAGCAACCAATGACGCCATGCACTCCTGCACTCAGCAGGATGCCAGTCCGGTATCTCACGGGCCATGTTCCACGGACATGTGAATTCAGCCTAACCATACATTTGTCAATGTTAAACCTCATCTGCCACTTCTCTGCCCAAGCCTCCAATCTATCCAGATCCCTCTGTAGCAGTATATTGTCTTCTTCAGTATTAATTACTTTACACAGTTTAGTGTCATCTGCAAAAATTTACATTTTACTGTGCAAGCCTTCTACAAGATCATTAATAAATATATTGAAGAGAATAGGGCCCAGTACTGACCCCTGTGGTACCCCACTAGTGACAGTGACCCAAACTGAGTGTGTACCATTGATAACCATCCTTACTTACCCACATATGTAACACCCCAGAGTGGTGTTACCACTTCTGCCCCTTGCTGCTGTCTTTATTGGTCTAACCTCATGTCATCTATGCATTTTATTCCAGGTCCTCCACACTGTGCATTCCAAATCTGTTTGCAACTGTTATGTTCAAATGTAATATGCCTGGTTCACCAGCAGGTGGTAGCAAATATGGCAGAGCTATCTTAGATAGAATGGAACCTTCCATTCTATTCTAACCCCTCCCTCTGTGGAGTAGTGGGCTAGTCCCACTTCCTGCAGGAAGGGTGGCGACCAGTTAGAGTTAGTCTAGCTTACCCCCTGCTAGGGGGCAGGTGTGCAGGGGGCGCCTCTGCTGGACGTGCCCAAGCCAGCGAGAGCATCCTCAGCTCTGCTGGCCATGGAGGCCAAGCTTAGAGCCTCAGGAGCCAGGAGGAAAGTTCTCTGGCCTAATCTAGAGACAGACCATACAAAGAGAAGTGCAACATACAGAAGAAGCAAAGTTATACATCCAGCCTGTCAGTACAGCAGAGCCAGAGAGAAACAGGTGTAGCACAGTCGAGTTCGCCTGCCAGTTTTAATGCTACCAAGACAAAGTCTGTAAACCGTTTTGGAGAACGTTTATGCAAAGTAAAGCTGCTGTTCAGCTACATACAAGGTCTGGACTCAATCTTTCTTTCAAATCCCTCAATTATTCCCAATTATTTATTGCTTCAGAGCCAAAGCCTAGGGTCCAGCCGTATCCAGGTAGGAGCACCGTGACGAACATAAAGGGACTGCACTATACCACTCAGCATTCCTACATCTGGGACACGCGCGTTATAGAGGGCCCTAGGGGGAGGCGCCCGTTGCACATACACACATTTTTCCCTAGTCCAAGCAATCACATTTTATGTACTAAACTTTTATGTGGCATAGTATCATATTCTTTAGAGAAGGCAAGATATATAACATCCACCAACTCACCCCAGTCCAGTTTAGAACTTACCTCCTCATAGAAATTGATTAGATAACTTTCACAGTATCAATCCCTCATGATTTCATGCTGAAACTGAGTTAAAGGGGTATTCCCATCTCAGACAATGGGGGCATATCGCTAGGATATGCCCCCATTGTCTGATAGGTGCGGGTCCTACTGCTGGGACCCGTACCTATATCGAGAACGGAGCGGTGAGAGCTGTGTCTGGACGACCCCAGATTTCCCGGGGTCCGTCCACCACCAAGCTGTGCTACCATAGAAGTGAATGGGAGCGTACCGTGCATGCGCGGCCCATGCCCCCATTCATTTATATGGGGCCGACTGAAATAGCCGAGCCATCACTTTCAGCCCTTCATTCTCAATATATGTGCGGATCCCAGCAGTGGGACCAGCACCTATCAGACAATGGGGGCATATCCTAGCGATATGCCCCTATTGTCTGAGATGGGACAACTCCTTTAAGTGCTAAGTCTCATTGAGATACTCTAGAAAAGCACGTCTTAGAAAACCCTCAGTTTATCCACTTCAGATGTTAGACTTACCGGCCTATAGTTCCAGGCTTTGAATATTGGCATCACATTTGCTAAGTGTGGAACACTCCCTGTCAGAGTCTTGAAAGAAGTACTCCCACAAAAATGTTTATTTTTTATTTTTGACCTGTTAGAAAGGCACATGATGTAAATTGCAGTGAAGTCATCTTCTTACGAGTGACTGTATTTGTGAGTTATAACCTCTCTTCTGATCCTCAGCTGTGTCATGTGACCAGCACTCTGATCACCAACTGACATGGGACAGGAAGTCAGTTACTTCTCTGTTTATTCTTATGAGACTGAAATTGAGGCTCCCACAAGATGATGTGTTGTTTGGAGAGTTAGAGTTTAACATTTATATAATTGAAGAACATTTTAAGGTTAGTTTTACTCTCTTTGGCAATGAGTTTCTCTGTCTCCAGATTGGCTGCCTTTATCTATCTTTTACATATTCTATTTTTCTCCTTGTAGTTTTTAGCACTTCTTTAGTAATTTAAATGCTTTTTTTCTGTCCTTTATTGCCCTCTTTACATTTCTATTCATCCACATTGTTTTTTTACTTTTCCTGACCCTCTTATTCCCATAAGGTATGTATCTCTCATAATGAGAGTTTAAGATCCTTTTTAAAAATCTCTCATTATGTGCCTGTATTTTTATTTTTGAATACACTGTCTCAATTAGTGAGGCTGATGGACTGTCTAAGTTGATCAAATGTTGCTTTTTGACTACAACTCATTTCCGTTCAAGTGAGTTGGACTGAGCTGCAACACAAGGCACGGCTGTGCCTTGTAAACAATAAAACTCCATGGCTGATCAGTATGGGTACAAGTGTTAGACCCACACTAATCTCATATTGAGGACCTATACAGCTTAGGATGCTGTATGGCAAAGTCTCATATTGAAAACCCTACAGCTTAGGATGCGTATGGCAAGTGACAGCATACGGTATCTTCCATAGTTGTCAAAAATCCTGATTTTGCTGGGAGAATCCCACAAAAAGGGGTCACAAAAGTAGCTAGGTTTATATAAACCCCTCTAAAAGTGAGAGTTTTAAAGTGCTCCCAGGTCGATTTATGGGTGGTCCTAGGTTGGATTTTCTCACTGTCCTAAGAACCACAATCAGCCAAATGCAAGTGAATTAGAGTTGCACTAGGATGCCTCTGACACTATGCCTCAACCTTCAATCAGCTAATAGTAGCATATTCTAGCAATATGTCATCTCCCGTTTGAGCTTGAATTACCCCTTTACCATGAAAAAATTGCAGACTTTAAAATCCATGAGTATTTAAGCTCGTAAAGTAAAATCTGTAATTTCCGCAGATCTATACCAGCATTTCTACAGTGACTTCTACACAGCAATTCTCCAGTCACTGAATGTTTTATTTCGTCCTTTCCATTTTTTGCACTAGTATCAAGTTCAACAAACACTTTTCACAGTTGGTTTGGCTGATGAAGTGCTTGCAATTTCAATCCTTTGTAAGAGTGGTATAAAAAGCTTTACTCAAATCACTTCATCCACAATTGTCTCTATTTTCTCAGTTTGAACTTTATGGTTCAGCACGAGTTGGTAGAAGAGTTGATTTGGTTTTGTATTATTAGCTGCGTGTGCCTGATAAGCACTAACATCACTGTATTAACAGCTCTTCAACATTGAGCTCTTTGGAAATTATATTTCTTAAACTTTTTTATTCATAAAAAAAAATCACTACCTCAAGTTATTATTTAAGATGTCCACTATCTGCTCATGTGAAGGTGCTCACCAAGAAAATACTACTATAACACACAGTATATGGACAAAAGTATTGGGATGCATGTCATAAACATTGAATTCAGGTGTTTCATTCAGTCTCATTGCCACAGGTGTATAAAATCCACCCCTTACCTATGCAGTCTGCCATTACAAGCATTCGTGATAGAATGGCTTGTTCTAAAGAACTCACTGAATTCAAGAGTGGTCCTGTGATTGGATGCCACCATTGCAACAAGTCAGTTTGTGAAATTTCTTCCCTTCTAGATATTCCAACATCAACTGTGAGTGGTATCATTGCAAAGCGGAAGCATTTAGGAACTGCTGCAACTCGGCCACGAAATGGAGACCACGTAAAGTTACAGAGCAGGGTCACTGAGAGCTGAGGCATATAGTGCAAATATGTAACCAATGCTCTGCTGACTCGATAAACTCCTCTGGAATTAACATCAGCACCAAAAGTGTTCTCCGGGAGCTTCATGGCATGGGTTTCCATGGCTGAGCAGCTCCATGAAAGCGTTACATATCTGTGGAAAAACTGTAATTTTGACTTTTGCACCACCTATAGGGTCATCATGCTCAATAAACCCCTTGTGAGCGGTGTGGTTTCTACAGTGAGATCACTTCTTGGGGTTTTCTATTTTTACTTCACCTCAAAGCCTATGCAGTTGACTGGACAATGCTGTATAATGTAAATCAGGGATGCCCAATCTGTGGCCCTCCAGCTGTTGTAAAACTACAACTCCCACCATGCCCTGCTGTAGGCCGATAGCTGTAGGCTGTCCAGGCATGCTGGGAATTGTAGTTTTGCAACAGCTGGAGGGCCGCAGGTTGAGCATCCCTGATGTAAATCCACAAACTAGGCGTCAAATGCACATGGTGCTCTTTCTCTTCTGAACCCTGCAGTGTGCCCAAACAGCATTGTACGACCACAGAGGGGGTATTGTTATACCCTGGAAAAATTATGTAACAAAATTTGGGGTGCCTTTTATATTATTACCACTTGTGAAAATTAAACATTTGAGGCAAAAACTACATATAATTGACATACATATGTCATTTTTCATTTAGTGTACAAATTTTAAAAATGTCTATGAAACACCTGTAGGGTCAAGCCAATCACTAAAGTCCTAGGTAGTTTCCTTAAAAGGTTTAGTTTCCAAAATGGGGTAACATTCTGAAGCTTTACACTGTATCGGTACCTCAGGGGCTCTGCAAATGTAATATTGCACCATTCCAGCAAAATCTGCTCACCAAAAGCAATACAGCAGTTTACAACCACATATGGGGTGTTGCAAAGTTCTGAAAAAAATGGGTAACAAATTGTGTGGATTAAAATCTAAATGGTAAAACACTGGGTAACACTGACATGGAAACGGATTTAGGAATGATAGTAAACAGCAAACTAAGCTGTAGAAACCAGTATCAGGCAGCTGCTGCCAAGGCCAATAAGATAATGGGGTGCATCAAAAGCAGCATAGATGCCAGTAATGAGAACCAGGGGTGCACCATCAATGAGGCCAGGTGAGGCAATTGCCTCAGGCAAGCGCAGGTAGGGGCAAGAGGGGGGCAGCGGAAGGGCCATGGGCAATGAGCGCTTTCATTGTAAAAACGCTCATCTCTACATATTTAACTGCATCTCTGTACTCAGGACAGCAATACAGTTGAATTCTGCGACAGGGCACGGAAGTGATGTGTCCCTGGCCCACCATTCCCTCTAATAGGCTTTAGTCCTAGTTCCTGTAGCCTATCAGAGGCCGGGGTCATCATTATTGCGCTGCCTGAGCCGGGCTGCATAGAGCTCAGGGCACAGACTAGAAGAGGTCCGTGTACTACATTTCTGACAGCAGAATGGAGGTAAGTGAGTTTAAAAATTTTATTTGGCAGCATGCTGTTCGGCCACAAATGGGTGATAGTCATTATTTTTTAACTGGAGAAAGTACTATGAGGACATTCTACATGGGACACAAAGTTTTTTTTTTGCACTGGCACACGTCATAAGGGAGCATTTTTTGTATTGGCACACATTATATTGGAGCATTGTTGTACTGGCACACATTATAATGGAGCATTGTTGTACTGGCACCCATTATAATGGAGCATTATTGTACTGGCACACAATATAATGGAGCATTGTTGTACTGGCACACATTATAATGGAGCATTGTTGTACTGGCACCCATTATGATGGAGCATTGTTGTACTGGCACACATTATAATGGAGCATTGTTGTACTGGCACACATTATATTGGAGCATTGTTGTACTGGCACACATTATAATGGAGCATTGTTGTACTGGCACACATTATATTGGAGCATTGTTGTACTGGCACACATTATAATGAAGCATTGTTGTACTGCCACACATTATAATGGAGCATTGTTGTACTGGCACACATTATAATGGAGCATTGTTGTACTGGCACACATTATAATGAAGCATTGTTGTACTGGCACACATTATAATGGAGCATTGTTGTACTGCCACACATTATAATGGAGCATTGTTGTACTGGCACACATTATAATGGAGCATTGTTGTACTGCCACAAATTATAATGGAGCATTGTTGTACTAGCACACATTATAATGGAGCATTGTTGTACTGGCACACATTATATTGGAGCATTGTTGTACTGGCACACATTATAATAGAGCATTGTTGTACTGGCACACATTGCAAGGGGGAATTGTTTTACTGGCAAACATTATAAGGGGTCATTTTTTGTACATGCAAACATTATAGGGGGAACTATTACTACTGGGGACACTATAAGGGCATTATTACTGTTGGGTGCACTGTTACCACATAGTGCACTCTGGCAGAGAATTATTACTATTGGTGGGACTTTTGGGAGGACTGTTACATTGGGAGGCACCTTAGCACAGTATCAGCTTAGCACAATTATTTTTGGTGGACACTATGTTTACGGCACTATACGTTTCAAGGACACTATTTGCTGGGCGCAGTTATTTTTAGGGGACTGAGTGGCAATAATTATTGAAGGGGGCATTATCTGTGTGGCACCAGCATTTTCAGGGAGACTTACTGCAGTATAGTATTGGGGAGCACAGCAGGCACAGTATTAGAGGTGGCAAGATGGGGTGTTCAGAAGGTGGGAGGAGGAAGAAAAAGTAGTTGTCAAACTCTGCAGAAACAAGAGATAGCTGAAAGAAATCAGCATGGCGGTCTGGTCTGAAGGGAGAAGATAAAGAAAAAGAACGTCTACATCAGAGGAGACATCATTGGATGTAAGAGGTATGAGGCACTGTATTATCCTATATGTTCTGTAGTGTTGTATGTAAAGTTTTCCATGCAGAAAGTCTAGGTGCACCCCCGATGAGAACATGGTCCTGCCACTTTACAAATCACTAGTCAGACCACACACTCCTGTGAACAAGGCAGACATAGCAGAGCTGGGGAGGGTTCAGAGGAGGGCAACTAAAGTAATAACTGGGATGGGTGGACTACAGGACCCAGAAAGATTATCAAAATTAGGGTTATTCACTTTAGAAAAAAAGACAGCTCGGGGGAGATCTAATAACTATGTATAAATATATCAGGGGTCAGTACAGAGATCTCTCCCATCATCTATTTATCCCCAGGACTGTGACTGTGACGAGGGGACATCCTCTGCGTCTGGAGGAAAGAAGGTTTCTACATAAACATAGAGAAGGATTCTTCACGGTAAGAGCAGTGAGACTATGGCGCCCTTTTATACCCCTTAAAGTGGTTGTCCATTCCTTTTGTATGGATGGCCTATACTCAGGATAGGCAAAATATCTGATCAGCTGTTTTGCAGTAGCTTCAGAACTACACACCACTGTGCAACCTGTAGCAGATGGACCCAGTTACTGCAGCGCTGCTCCCATTCATTTCAATTTGTAGAGCTACTGCGGAACAAGTGATTGGCAGGGTTGTGAGGTTTTGGACCCCCGCCATTCAGGTACTTATGGCCTATCCTGAAAAAAGGTCATCAATATAAAACCACCAGATAACCCCTTACAAAGGAATCTGTCACCAGTGACCTCCCTATAAACCTGAATAAAACACTGTGAACCCGAAGCTTTCCTGAGTTATACTTTCTCTTAATATGCAAATTAGGCCCTTGGTGCGAAGAGGGCATCACCATTTCTCTTGTTGCAACCAAACTTTACTCCTTTCCGTGGCCAGCCTCTCCCTGGATGCTTTGACAGAGCCAGACAGTGGCAAAGCAATGAGGTAGGGGAAGACCACCAAAAGATGTGGAGCTTGGGTGCAACAGTAGCAATGTTGATGCCCTCATTGCCTAATTTGCATATTTTAAAAAAAGGATCATAACTCAAGAACGGAGACTCAGACCAACAAAAGGAGAACAGCGTTTTAATCAGGTGAAGCACAGGTACCAGTGATGAGCGAAGTATTGAGAAATTAGATTTGGCTGCTTCACCAAATTTTACAAAAAAATAGGACATGTTCTATCTTTTCCGCAGAGACGTGGAACGGAACCACGGATGCAGGGGCTTGGCTTTTGCAGCCCCATTGAAATGAATGGGTCCATACCCATTCCGTAAAATTGCAAAACAGATGCGGACCCATTCATAGCTCGGTCCGTGTTCCCAGATCCCTCACACCCATTAGTCAATGAGTTCGTGAAAACCACGGATGCCATCCATGTTTCAAGGATCACTAAAAAGAGATTGTTTGAAAATTATTTTCCAGCTGCTCAGTGTCAGTGAAAAACGGATGGCACACGGTCAGCAAAAAACTGACCCAACTGGATCTGTCACGGGAGGAAACAAGGATTGAACACTGTCCGTGTTACTACTGATCCAAAAATGATACTGACGTGTGCATGAGGCATAAGAGCTGGATTTACTGATTAAATTTCAATCTCAGAAATGCAGTGCAGGCCGCAAATGTACTTTATTGCAAAAAAATAAGTGATTTTTTTAAACCAACAATATCACAGTTGTATTTGCTGGTTAAATTTCACTCTCAGAAATGCAGTGCAGGCCGCAAATGTAGCTTATGGCCAAAAATATGTGATTTATTTCACCCACAATGTCACAGCTGGTTATCTTTCACTCTCAGAAATATAGTGCAGACCGCAAATGTACTTTATGGCAAAAAATAAGTGATTTGTTCCACCCACAATGTCCCAGTTGTATTTACTGGTTAGATTTCACTCTCAGAAATGCAGTGCAGGCCGCAAATTTACTTTATGGCAAAAAAAATAAAAATTTGTCCCCCCAGAATCTAACAGATGGATTTACTGAATTGATTACACTGTCACATATGCAGCACAGGGGTACTTTACAGAAAAAAATGTGAATATGTCACCCCCTGGGTCCCTGAACTCACAGACGGATTACCTATATTATTTTCCCTTCCCCTGGCACATATGCAGTGCAGGTGCACTTAAAAAATGGGTATATGTCACCCACTGAACTACAAGAACAGGATTAAATTATTGTCCCTGGCAATATTATCACTTGCACAAAATGGCCGCTGACACCCACCTAACAGACGGATTAAAACTTATTTTTCTGTGTCACTGGGCTCTGGGCAGGGTACAAAAATGTTGCATTGCACCCACAAAAAAATCGCTGTAGATCGCAGACTTAACACCAAGCTCTGATATCAGATTCTTTCCTAATCTCTCCCTCACAGCAGCAGCATCCTATCCCTACACTAGTAAGAGCAGCGTGACATGCGGCGCTACGTGACTCCAGCTTATATAGAGGCTGGGTCACATGCTGCACTGGCCAATCACAGCCATGACATTAGTAGGCATGGCTGTGATGGCTTCTTAGGGCACACATCTTAAACGCTTGTTGATTGGCTGCCCTGCAGCCTTTTAACAAACTTTATTAAACGGCTGAACAACAAACTCAAACCCGAACTTTTACGGAAATGTTGGGGTACAGTTCGGGTTCGCTCAACACTAGTAGCAACCATTCTTTTTTCAACTTCAAGCTTTTTTACAGTTGGTGTTATCTTTGCTTCCAGAATTTGCTGGAATTTCACTGAATCCATTCTTCCCTCTACCTGTGAAATGTTCCCCACGATTAATGGATGGAGAGGTTTTCTTTTCATGAATTTCCGTGCTCTTTTTTCTCCAAACATCTTTGCTCATTGTAGTTCTATTTTAACCCCTTCCCGACATAAGACATACTATTACGTCATAATGATCGGGCGGGCACATGAGCTGTGTGCGCCTAATCAATGCAGGGGCTTGGCTGTGACTGACACCCAGGCCCCATCTGTATACGCTGGCATTGGCTTTTACAGCGATTAACCCCTTATATGCTACGATCAATGCTGACTGCAGCATATAAGAGGATCACAGAGAAAGGGGCTCCCTCTGCCTCCATCGACCACCCGCATTGCGTTAACAGGGGGCCAATGGCTGCCATGGCGACCCCAGGCCTGGCAAAGGCCTTGGAGTCTGCCATGTATGAAAGACTATGAGATCCAGCCCCCAGCATGTATTGTACTACATTGAAATAGGGATCAGACCCTAAAATGTTGAATTCCCTGTACTGGGACAAAAATGAAACATAAAAAAAAAAAAAGTGCCCCTTTCCCTCCATTAAGTGATTTTTAATTAAAAAAAATAGACATACCGTATTTTTCACCCTATAAGACACACTAGCCTATAAGATACACCAAGGTTTTAGAGGAGGACAATAAGAAAAAAATATTTTTTATTAGACCTCAGATCAGATATCATACCCCCAATATTAATCAGAACTCGGCTTACAGCCCCAATCAGATCCCCAATGTTAATAAGACCTCAGCTCAGACCCCAATGTGAATGACCCCCAATAAGACCTCAGATCAGAGCCCCCAGCCATAATTCAGCAGCCCCCAGCCATATGTAATCATCCCCCAGTCATATGTGATCAGTCCCCAGCCATATGTAATCATCCCCCAGTCATATGTGATCAGTCCCGAGCCATATGTAATCATCCCCCAGTCATATGTAAACAGCCCCCAGCCATATGTAATCACCCCCCAGTCATATGTGATCAGCCCCCAGCCATATGTAATCATCCCCCAGTCATATGTGATCAGTCCCCAGTCATATGTAAACAGCCCCCAGTCATATGTAATCATCCCCCAGTCATATGTGATCAGTCCCCAGTCATATGTAATCATCCCCCAGTCATATGTGATCAGTCCCCAGTCATATGTAAACAGCCCCCAGCCATAATCCAGCAGCCCCAGCCATATGTAATTATCCCCAGTCATATGTGATCAGTCCCCAGTCATATGTAAACAGCCCCCAGCCATAATCCAGCAGCCCCCAGCCATATGTAATGACCCCCCAGTCATATGTAAACAGCCCTCAGCCATATGTAATCATCCCCCAGTCATATGTGATCAGTCCCCAGTCATATGTAAACAGCCCCCAGCCATAATTCAGCAGCCCCCAGCCTCAGATCACAAAATAAAAAAACACTTACCTCTCCAGCTCTGTACGCGGCCGCTCCACTCCTCCAGTGCTCTTCTTCCTTCTGCTGTCAGCTGTGAACCGGCGCGCACAGCGTGAGGTCACAGAGCGTCCTCACGCTGTGTGCAGCCACTGCACAGCCGACGGCCGAGGAGTAAAAGTACAGAGACTTCACCGCTTCCCGGTCCTCCGGTACTAATAAGCACTTCAATTATTCGCCCCATAAGACACAGGGACACCCCCCCCCCACTTTGGGGGGAAGAAAGTGCGTCTTATGGGGTGAAAAATGCCGTGTGCCCATACAGTAGTTTACAACCACATGTGGGGTGTTTCTGTAAACTGCAGAATCAGGGTAATAAATATTGAGTTTTGTTTTGCTGTTAACCTTTGCTGCCTTACGGGACAAAAATAGATTAACCCCTTAAGGACCGGGGGTTTTGGGATTTTTGCGTTTTTGTTTTGCGCTCCCTGCCTTCCAAAAGCCATAACATTTTAATATTTCCGCTCACATAGCCATATGACGGCTTATTTTTTGCGGGACAAGTTGTACTTTTTAACGCTACCATTTATTTTTGCATGTGATGTAGTGGGAAACGGGAAAAAAATTCCAAATGGGGTGAAATTGCAAAAAAAAAGCAATTTCACCACAGTTTTACGGGTTTTTAAATTACAACGTTCGATTTGCGATAAAACTGACTGGTTAATTTTATTCTTCAGGTCAGTACGAATCCGGCAATACCTAATATGTATAGTTTTTCTTGCGTTTGATAGTGAAAAAAATTAAAAGTGGGAATTTTTTATTTTATTTTTTTGTCGCCATGTTTTGACCCCTATAACTTTTTTGTAATTATGCGTACGGAGCAGTGTAGGGGCTCATTTTTTGTGGGCAATCTGAACTTTTAATTGATACCATTATGGGGTGCGTATGATGTTTTGATCACTTTTTATTCATTTTTTTAGGAAATGAAGCGCCCAAAATGGCGAATTAGCCATTTGGACGCTTTCTTTCCGTTTTATGTTTACCGTATGGTGAATATTTTTAATATTATTATAGTATGGGCGTTTTCGCACATTGCGACACCCATTATGTGTAATTTTTGATTTTTTTATTTATTTTATTTTCATTTTGGGGAAAGGGGGTGATTTGAATTTTTATATTTTTTTATTTAATTTTTATTTTTTAAACTTTTTTTTTTTTTTACCACTTTCTTATAGTTCCCATAGGGAACTATAAGATGCAATCATCAGATTGTTATTCTCATATATTCCAATGCAATAGCATTGGAATATATGAGAAAATCGCATATTTCCTATGGAGCCTATTACAGTCATAGGCTCCATAGGGAATACTGTGTAGTAACCTAGGTTTCATTCACAGAAACCTAGGGTACTACATGCATGCTCCGGCTCCCCTTGTGGCCATCAGGGAGCCGAGCAAAACCGAAAGTGAAACTTTCGGTTTTTGCGCGATCAGATGCCGTGGTCAGGATTGACCACGGCATCTGAGGGTTAAATGTCCGCGATCGGCATCGCTGCCGGTCGCGGACATGAGCTGCGGTGTCAGCTTGATGAATCAAGCGCTTACCCGCAGCTCGGGCGCCCGCTCCGTGCGGGAGCGGGCGCCATCTTTAACCACTTCCCGACCGCCTAACGCACAACTGCGCTCTCGCGGCGGTCGGGCTGTTCTGGGGCGCCGCAGATCTGCGCCATCTCGCGAGACGCGAGATTTCCTGTGAACGCGCACGCGCGCTCACAGTAGCGGGCGTCTCAGGAGTTTAACCAGCAGCCTGCCAGCGATGATCCATCGCTGGCAGGCTGTAGATGCGATATAAATCGCATCAAACAGTATATCAGACGCTGTTTTGTGAACAGCGCCTGATATACCTGCTACCTGGTCCTCTGGTGGTCCCATTTGCTGGGATCGACCACCAGAGGACAAGGTAACTATGTAAAGTTGCACCAAACACTACACTAACCCCCCCACCCCCTCACCTATTAACCCCTTGTTAACCCCTTGATCACCCCATCTAGACCCCTGATCACCCCCTGTCATTGATCACACCCCTTGTAAGGCTCCATTCAGACGTCCAAATGTGTTTTATGGATCCGTGATTCACGGATCCGCGGATCAGATCCGCGGATCTGCGGATCCACAGATCCTCAAAACACGGACACCGGCAATGTGCTTTCCGCATTTTGCAGATCCGCACATTGCCAGAACTATATAGAAAATGCTTTTTCTTGTCCGCAATTGCAGACAAAAATAGGACATGTTCTATATTTTTGCGGAACGGAAGTGCAGACTCGGAAGCGCGGATCCGTAATTCCGGATCCGAGCGGGACAAAGTCTGTCCCCATAGAAATGAATGGGTCCGCAATTCCGCTCCGCAAACAGAATTGCGGACGTGTGAATGGGGCATAAGGGTCCCTTATCACCGCCAGTTAGTTAGCTACTTGTTAGGTAGCTAGCGCCCAGCCCACCGCACCGCAGTCACTGATTTTGGCAGAGATTTTTTCATCCACATTGATCGATGCGAATGAATAAATCTGTGCCGCTTCATTTTTTTTTTTTCAGCGCAGCGGCTGAACGGAAAAAATCTCATTACCCGTATGGTCAATATACGGAGAATCGCAGAAACTCCTAATGCTGGCCATACGTGTAATGACTGCGGAGACCCTCAAATCCCAGGGCAGTACAAACACCTCACATGTGACCCCATTTTAGAAAGAAGACACCCCAAGGTATTCCGTGAGGGGTATGGCGAGTTCATGTAAAATTTTATTTTTGTCACAAGTTAGTGGAATATGAGACTTTGTAAAAATAAAAATAAAAATCAATTTCCTCTAACTTGTGCCAAAAATTTTTTTTTCTGTGAACTCGCCATGCCCCTCACGGAATACCTTGGGGTGTCTTCTATCCACAATGGGGTCACTTGTGGGGTATTTATACTGCCCTGGCATTTTAGGGGTCCTAAAGCGTGAGAATCCAAATGCGTAAAAATGCCCTGTGAAATCTCTAAAGGTACTCATTGGTTTAGGGCCTTTCGCATTTGGCTGCAAAGTGGCACACATGTGGTATCGCTGCATCAGGAGAAGTAGGGCAATGTGCTTGGGGTGTATTTTATATATACCATATTTTGTGTGAGAAATATCTCTGTAAATGACAACTTTTTAAATTTTTTTATTCAAAGTTGTCAATTTACAGAGATATTTCTCTCACACAGTATGGGTATATGTAAAAATACACCCCAAAACACATTGCCCTACTTCTCCTGAGTATGGCGATACCACATGTGTGACACTTTTTGCAGCCAAGATGCGCAAAGGGGCCCAAATTCCAATGAGTAACTTTTAGGAGGGCATTTTTACGCATTTTTCTTCTCACGCTTTAGGGCCCCTAAAATGCCAGGACAGTATAAATACCCCACATGTGACCCCATTTTGGAAAGAAGACACCCCAAGGTATTCGCTGAGGGGCATAGTGAGTCCATGAAAAATTAAACTTTTTGTCAAAAGTTAGCGGAAAGGGAGACTTTGTGAGAAAAACTATAAAAATCAATTTCCACTAACTTGTGCCAAAAATTTTTTCTATCAACTCGCCATGCCCCTCATGGAATACCTTGGGCTGTCTTCTTTCCAAAATGGGGTCACATGTGGGGTATTTATACTGCCCTGGCATTTTAGGGGCCCTAAAGTGCAGAAGAAAATGCGTAAAAATGCTCCTCCTAAAGGTACTCATTGATTTGGGCTCTTTGTGCATCTTGGCTGCAAAAAGTGTCACTTATGAGTATCGCTGCACTCAGGACAAGTAGGGCAATGTGTTTGGGGTGTATTTTTACATATACTGTTGCTGGGTGAGAGAAATATCTCTGTAAATTGACAACTTTGAATAAAAAATTTAAAAAGTTGTCATTTACAGAGATATTTCTCTCACCCAGCATGGGAATATATAAAAATACACCCCAAAACACATTGCCCTACTTCTCCTGAGTACGGCGGTACCACATGTGTGACACTTTTTGCAGCCAAGATGCGCAAAGGGGCCCTAATTCCAATGAGTACCTTTAGGATTTCACAGGGCATTGTTACGCATTTGGATTCTCACGCTTTAGGTTCCCTAGAATGCCAGGGCAGTATAAATACCCCACAAGTGACCCCATTGTGGAAAGAAGACACCCCAAGGTATTCTGTGAGGGGCATGGCGAGTTCACAGAAATTTTTTTTTTGGCACAAGTTAGCGGAAATTGATATATTTTTTTTTTTTTTTGTTTTTTACAAAGTCTCATATTCCACTAACTTGTGACAAAAATAACATTTTACATGAACTCACCATACCCCTCACGGAATACCTTGGGGTGTCTTCTTTCTAAAATGGGGTCACATGTGGGGTATTTATACTGCCCTGGCATTTTAGGGGCCCCTAAAGCGTGAGAAGAAGTCTGGAATCCAAATGCGTAAAAATGCCCTGTGAAATACTAAAGGTACTCATTGGTTTTAGGGCCTTTGCGCACCCAGGCTGCAAAAGTTCACACATGTGGTATCCTCGTACTCAGGAGAAGTAGCGCAATGTGTTTTGGGGTGTATTTTTATATATACATGTTGGTGTGAGAAATATCTCTGTAAATGACAACTTTTAATTTTTTTATACAAAGTTGTCAGTTTACAGAGATATTTCTCTCACCCAACATGGGTATATGTAAAAATACACCCCAAAACACATTGCCCTACTTCTCCTGAGTACGGCGATACCACATGAGTGACACTTTTTGCAGCCTGGGTGCACAAAGGGGCCCAAATTCCAACGAGTACCTTTAGGTTTTACATGGCTGCTCACAATTTAGCCCCGCCCAAAATGCCAGAACAGTAAACACACCCCACAAATGACCCCATTTCGAAAGTAGACACCCTAAGGTATTCACAGAGGGGCATAGTGAGCCCGTCTGAGATTTTTTTTTTTTGCCAGAAGTTAGCAGAAATGGAAACTTTATTATATATTTTTTTTCCTCAGAAAGTGTCATTTTCCGCTAACTTGTGAAAAAAATGAAATCATACATGAACTCACCATGCCCCTCCGTGAATACTTTGGGGTGTCTTCTATCTAAAATGGTGTGATTTGGGGGTATTTATACTTTCCTGGCATTCTAGCACCTGAAGAAACATGACAGGTGCTCAGAAAGTCAGAGCTGCTTCAAAATGCCGAAATTCACTTTTTTGCACCATGGTTTGTAAACGCTATAACTTTTACCCAAACCAATAAATATACACTTATTGGATTTTTTTATCAAAGACATGTAGAACAATAAATTTAGAGAAAATTTTACATACAAATGTAGTTTTTTTTGAAAAATTTTACAACAGAAAGTGAAAAATGTCATTTTTTTGCAAAAATGTCGTTAAATTTTTATTAATAGCAAAAAAAGTAAAAATGTCAGCAACAATGAAATACCACCAAATGAAAGCTCTATTAGTGAGAAGAAAAGGAGGTAAAATTCATTTGGGTGGTAAGTTGTATGACGGAGCAATAAACGGTGAAAGTAGTGTAGTGCAGAATTGTAAAAAGTGGCCTGGTCATTAAGGGTGTTTAAGCTAGGGGGGCTTAAGTGGTTAAAGTGCGGACGAAGGGCGTACATGTACGCCCTTCGTCCTTAAGAGGTTAAAGAGGACCTTTCATCAGGGTAAAAAAAATGTGTACTAACTATGCTGACATGTAGAGCGGCGCCCAGGGATCTCCCTGCACTTACTATTATCCCTGAGCGCCGCTCCGTTCGCCTGGTATAGGCTCCGGTATCTTCTGGGACTTGGTTATACTAGGAGGAGCCTAGTATTACTTGGTTATAGTAGCAGTATCCCAGGCTGTAGCGCTGGCCAATCGCAGCACTCAGCTCACAGCCTGGGAGGTTTTTTTCTCCCAGGCTGTGAGCTGAGTGCTGTTATTGGCCAGCGCTACAGCCTGGGATACTGCTACTATAACCGCCTAGTATAACCAAGTCCCAGAAGATACCGGAGCCTATACCAGGCGAACGGAGCGGCACCCAGGGATAATAGTAAGTGCAGGGAGATCCCTGGGCGCCGCTCTACATCTCAGCATACTTAGTTCACATTTTTTACCCTGATGAAAGGTCCTCTTTAAAATGGAAAATCTGCAAAAAGTGAAATTTTGAAATTTCTCCACTATTTTTCTTTAATTCTTGTGGAACACCTAATGGGTTAACAAAGTTTCTAAAATCATATTTGAATAACTTGAGGGGTGTAGTTTTTAAAATGGGGTCATTTGTGGGTGGGTTCTATTATGTAAGCCCCACAAAGTGACTTCATCAGAATAGGATACAAAAAAATCATTTTATTTTTCTGTCGTCGGAACTGCCTGCCGGATCCGTCGATCTGGATGTAAACTGAATGCATTTGTAGAAGGGTGCGGATCCGTCTTCACAAATGCATTGCAAGAATGGATACGTCTGTCCGCTTGTCATGTGGATAGACTGATCTGTCTTGTATTTTTTTTACAGTTTTAAAGGTCTGCGCATGCGCAGACCGGAAGGATGGATCCGTCCTTCAGGTAGTTCTAATATCTGATATCTATTTTAATGTATATTAATGCCGGATCCGGCAACTGATCTGGCATTTTGGACGGAGATAATACTGCAGCATGCTACGGTATTATCTCAGTCCAAAACGCTGTTCAGTGACTGAACTGAAGACATCCTGATGCATCCTGAACGGATTTCTCTCCATTCAGAATGCATTGGGAGAAAACTGATCAGTTCTTTTCCAGTATTGAGCCTTTATGACGGAACTCAATGCCGGAAAAGAAAAACACTAGTGTGAAAGTACGCTAGACACTTGGAAAACTACACTGACGAGCAAAATGGTAACAGTGTTTTGAACTTTTAACTTCCACTACAGCTTTGAGACTCCCATCATGTTATAGACAATCATCTTGGCTATGTCATAGATAAATTGGACTTGCAGTTATTTAGAATATGATTAGTTCTGCAGATTCTTGCCATGTAACTGCATTGTTACTGTTTTGCTCCTGGTGGTGGGTGGTGGGAATCTTTTTCTTCTTGTATAATCACAAATTACAACCTGTTCTCACAAATTGATTCTCAAAGTGAAAGGTCACTGGTTCGAATCCAGGAGCAGCCATGAAGAAGATTTCCCAAGAAAAGAGAAACAGCATCATCCAAGCTCGTCGATAACAGCATCTCGGCCAAGAAAATTGCATTATGTGAGTGCCATGACAGATGGAAGAATACGGAATGAAGTCCGTCCACCCATTCCAAAGCCAAGAGGTGGACGTCCAGGCAAAGTATCGGAGTCAACAAGTCGGATCATCACAAGGTCTATCAGTTCTGGTGTGACAAACACGGCAGTGGAGGTGGCTTGTATTCTTCGTAATAGTGAGCTCACAGATGTCCATGCAAGCACTGTGCGACTCACATTACACAAGGCTGGAATGGTGGCCCGAAAAAAGTGAAGAAGCCTCAACTTCAATATCATAATAAGAAGTGTCGGCTTGAGTTTTCAAAAAAGTAGGAACAGTAGAAGATTGGAAGTGATGAGACAAAAGTCAATAGACTGGGCTCTGGTAGGTGCAAAAGGAGGTAAAAGGGGTTAACGGATTTAGAAACTGAAGGAGCTGTCAAGTTCGGTGGAGGAAGCCTGATGATATGGGGTTGTTTCACAGCCAAAGGCATTGCAGACTTGACCAGTATCAGTAGTGGTCTGAAGGCTGAGCTATATGTGAGTATCCTACAAGACCAGTTACTTTGTACTATGGGTATGAAAAGGACGACATAGTGTTCCAACAGGACAACCACTTGAAGCATACATCGAGATTGGCAAAGAAATGGGACAATGAAGTAGAGGGGCTGGATTGGCCCCCACAGTCCCCAGACCTCAACCTAATCGAACACTTATTGGGGAGAGTTGAAGAAAAATCTCTATTCATACCCAAGTGTGTCGGCCAGTCTGCACCAGCATTGGGAATGCGTAGAAGAGACCTGGGAATAGATTTCGGTCGAGACATGCTTGAATCTGATGGAGAGCATGGCCAGGAGGATTCAGGCAGTGTTGAAAGCCACAGGTGGATATACAAAATACTAACAAAATAATAAAAATGAGGAGAAAAACAGTAACAATGCAGCTACATGAATCTTCATAACTAATCATATGCTAAAAGGTTACAAGTCCAATAATGTATGACTTAGCCAAGATGATTGTCTATAAAATGATGGTCGGCTCACGTTCTAAGCTGTAGCGGATGGTGAGATGTGGAGCCTGAAAGTCAAAAGTTTAAAACATTGTTAGCGTTTTGTTTGTGTCCGGCAGATCCTCCGCATTTCTGCAGGCGTGCGGCCGGTTGTATCCGATAGTGCTGGATCCAGAGAAGTCCTGCAGGCTGCTCTCTACCAGAGTTCACACCGCAGGTGACAGCAGCCTTAACAAATTACCAACGTTTAGGCTATTTTTACACTTTACTGGAGTCCGTCAGGCTGTTCCGGCGGGTGAATCCGTCCTGCCGCTAGTTCACGTGTGCCCACGGACTGCCGCTCTGTGCCCATTGACTATAATGGGGACAGAGTTCCGGCTGTGCTACACTGCGAGAGGCGGCCAGACTAAAAATACTGCATGTCGTACTTTTAGTCCGGAGGCCTCTCGTCATGCGCTGCTGCCGGAACTCCGCCCCCATTATAGTCAATTGGGATGGAGCGGCAGTCCGGGGGCACACGTGAACTAGCGGCAGGACGGATCCGACAGGCTGTTCACCCGCCATCGCAGCCTGACGGACTCCCTTGCCGCTAGTGTAAAAATAGCCTTAGGTTGGTAAAAAGCAGGAGATTGAAAAGCCGCCCCTTTGAACACCCAACTCTGCCCATTTATAGGAGGAGTTATGGGGGACCCCTTCGGCTGGGACAGCCTGAATTTTTCAGTACTGTCTCTGAAAACCAGGGAGTGGGACAGTTGGCAGCTTACTTTCCATCACCTGCATCCACCCCTAGGCACCAGCTGCATGGTTATTAGTACTGTAACAACAACCCCCATCATGTACGTTCACAGTGAAGGTGCTTTGTGTTACCAACAGACCAGAATTTGCAGGGCCTATCCCTAATTTTCAGAGACGTTTCACGTTACAACTACAGCCATCAGTGTGCACGTGTAACTTCACTAAGGAAGAACCCAACACCATTAATGTTGGAACTCCTGTACATAGAAGGACTATATCCAATTCTGAGAGAACAGAAGAACTACAAGTCCCAGCAGTCCGGCCGTGTAGCGTGACTGCAGCAGGCGCAGCTCACACAGCCTCGCCGAGTCGCCGGGGTATACATGAGAGCGGCGCCTCCATTGGATGATTCTTACGAGAACAGCGATTGGACGCCGTCAGAGAGGGCGTGGTTTTAGGACGCAGGAAAGTGTTTGCCGGGTTACCATAGAGTCCGCCGCTTCCGGTGTACACAGCAGTAACCGTTGGTTCCTCAGGTGCGGGGCTGTACTGTAAGGTACGTGACGGGTGACAGCCGGGGGACGGCAGTGCCGGAAAGCGATATTTACTTCCAGTATGCACGCGTTATTGGCGGCCTGTATACTAATACTTCAGTACGGGATGCGGTTTCTGCTCCAGATCTCCCCCCCCCTGCGTTTTAATAATGGAATGTTCTGATAGATGTGACACCACAGCCCTGAGACAAGTGTCACACGGGCAGGTCGTTTTAAAGGGGAAGTCCACTGCTTCCTACATTTAAGTTAGTGGGGGCCCCACTTCACAAAGTGAGGTAGAGTTCCCCCTCCAAAATGAATTTTCAAGGACAACACAGCAGACCGTACTTAATAACACATGGCGATGCCCGGCAGCCAGGGATAGTAGGGAATACCAGGGGGTCAGTCCTAACAGGTCGTATGGGCCTTTGACCTCCGGCTTGAACTTGGGGCCCCATACGAGGTCGGCCCAGCGACTGATGGAGACTCAGTGCATTCACTGCTGGGGAAATTTAATAAGACTTAAAGGGGTTTTCCAGCACTTAGATATTGATGGCTTATCCTCAGGATAGGTCATCAGTATTGGATCAGTGGGGGTCCGACATCCCCTATTGATCCAACGTTTGGCAAAGCTTGAAAACGGCTTATTATTAGCCGAAACGTTGCATCTGGATTAAATCACAGATTGCATTGGACGTGCTGTCTCCGTTTTTTATTTTTTGCCAAGCGTTGGATTTCCTCGAACACAGGGACTTTTTACCACCCCTACGAGACGTGCACCCAGAACCAAGGAAACATCGGAGTGCTGTATACACGTGATAACCCCCTATTGATCAGCAGTTTTGTATAGCTGCCGGTGCTGTAGACTATACGGTGGAGGGAGCCGGAAGCACAAGGTCTGTCCACTGGGTTGTGGCTCAGCTCCCATTCAAATGAGTGGTGCCATGGCTGCCCGAAACAGCTGACCGATTGGGGTGTCAGACCCCCCACTGGTCTAGGATATGCCCCCATTGTCTTATAGGTGCGGGTCCCACCTTTGGCCGCGCCTATATCGAGAACAGAGCCCCGCAAGGTGGTGGCCGGACCGGAGTCCTCCAATCGCTCTCCCCATAGAAGTGAATGGGAGCACAATGTGCATGAGCGGCCACTGCTCTCATTCACTTCTATGGGCCTGATGGAAATAGCTGAGCAAGCGCAAGGCCATTTTCAGCGGCCCCATAGAAATGAATTGAGGGCAGCTGCGCATGCTTAGTGTGCCCTCCACCACTTTTGGGGTTCCGTTCTCGATATAGCACCTATCAGACGATGGGGGCACATCCTAGCCTATGCCCCCAATGTCTGAGATGACACAACCCCTTTGCCTCCTTTAAGAAAACTCTGACATAACGATGACACAGAATTATTAGGCGGCACCGGCTTCTGAATAGTTTAGCTGCATCTTCAGGAGGCCCGTGCTCCAGAAAACGACACCTATGTCTGTAAGGAGCGGAGGTTTCAGGTGTAATGTGCACCAGCTTTATTATTAAAGGTAGGGATGTCCTGATACCATTTTTTTAAGACCGAGTACGAGTACCGATACTTTTATTTAAGTACTCGCCGATACCAATTACCGATACCTCGTATAAACAGCGGCGCAGTTGCCGATAGCAATGAAAAAAATTAAATCTGGCATTTGGTTGCTATGGACAACGGCTTTTCTTTTCCTTTGTACAAGTGTTAATAAATTGATAAATGGGAATATAATAGTGTTTTCCAACCAATGTGCTTCCAGGGGGATCTGTTATGGGGGATCTATGGATGACACTGTTATGGGGATCTGTGGATGACACTGTTATGGGGGATCTGTGGATGACACTGTTATGGGGGATCTGTGGATGACGCTGTTATGGGGGATCTGTGGATGACGCTGTTATGGGGGATCTGTGGATGACGCTGTTATGGGGGATCTGTGGATGACGCTGTTATGGGGGATCTGTGGATGACGCTGTTATGGGGATCTGTGGATGACGCTGTTATGGGGATCTGTGGATGACGCTGTTATGGGGGATCTGTGGATGACGCTGTTATGGGGGGATCTGTGGATGACGCTGTTATGGGGGATCTGTGGATGACGCTGTTATGGGGATCTGTGGATGACGCTGTTATGGGGGATCTGTGGATGACGCTGTTATGGGGGATCTGTGGATGACGCTGTTATGGGGGATCTGTGGATGACGCTGTTATGGGGATCTGTGGATGACGCTGTTATGGGGGATCTGTGGATGACGCTGTTATGGGGATCTGTGGATGACGCTGTTATGGGGGATCTGTGGATGACGCTGTTATGGGGGATCTGTGGATGACGCTGTTATGGGGATCTGTGGATGACGCTGTTATGGGGGATCTGTGGATGACGCTGTTATGGGGGATCTGTGGATGACGCTGTTATGGGGGATCTGTGGATGACGCTGTTATGGGGGATCTGTGGATGACGCTGTTATGGGGGATCTGTGGATGACGCTGTTATGGGGGATCTGTGGATGACGCTGTTATGGGGATCTGTGGATGACGCTGTTATGGGGGATCTGTGGATGACGCTGTTATGGGGATCTGTGGATGACGCTGTTATGGGGGATCTGTGGATGACGCTGTTATGGGGGATCTGTGGATGACGCTGTTATGGGGATCTGTGGATGACGCTGTTATGGGGATCTGTGGATGACGCTATTATGGGGGATCTCTGGATGACACTAATGGGGGATCTCTGGATGACACTAATGGGGGGGGATCTCTGGATGACACTGTGGGGGATCTCTGGATGACACTGTGGGGGATCTCTGGATGACACTGTGGGGGATCTCTGGATGACACTGTGGGGGATCTCTGGATGACACTGTGGGGGATCTCTGGATGACACATATATAGCATATTATGCTATATACGTGTCATCCACAGATCCCCCATTAGTGTCATCCACAGACCCCAATAGTGTCATCCAGAGATCCCCCATAGTGTCATCCAGAGATCTCCCATACACTATTGACCTAAACTTAATCTCTCCATGCGCCTCATGTCCCGCTTGCTCGCTCCGCCCACTTTTATGAATGAAGAAGGCAGGCGGGGCAGGAGGAGCATGGAAGGACTGAGCGCCTGACCTGAGGGGGACTGGGCAGGTTAGGTTTACTTTAATAGCGTATAGGAGCTGCCGGACCGGAACTTCCGGTATCGGCAGCGGTATCGGCGGCATTTTCACAAGTACAAGTACTCGTGAAAATGCCGGTATCGGTCCCGAAACCGATACTGGTATCGGTATCGGGACATCCCTAATTAAAGGTGTCAGGCCATGGAGGTCTCGCCCCTGTATCGCCCCTCACACCTACTACTTGTAAAAACAGCCAGGGGTCAGCAACCTCCGGCACTCCATGCTCCATTTACTCCTATGGGAGTCCCCAAGAAAGTCTGCATGTGGGGAGTTTGTTTTGCCACAGCCGGAGTGCCGGAGGTTCCTGATCCCTGGGGCAGAAAAACAGCAAAAAAATCACATATTTTGCAGCAAAACAAGATTTGTGCCAAATCTGCAACTTTCCCACGTCAGAAGACGAATGTAGACGATGATGCCTTCCCCTCGCTGTGTCAGTAAAGGGGCATTCCCACCTGTACAGTGATGGTTTACCGCTAGCATAGGTCATCTTCTAGGGTCAGTGGGGGTCCATCTTCTGGAAGCCCCAACGATCCTGAGAAGGAAGGGGGCGCAGCGGTGGTATACTCCTACTTTTCCCTGCACAGTGATGCCCCCGGGTCACCAGGCTATGCAAGGAGCTACAGTCAAGACCTCCAAGATGCGTTGGGTGGCCCTGCTGTCGCTGTGCAGGGAATAAGCTTTGAAGGTGATACAACAGCCCTGCTGTCCTCCATTCTCTTGTATATAGTAAAACATCTTTTTTCTCAGCAATGCGGGCACATATGAACATGGGACCAACACAGATGCCTTCAGCTGCCAAAGCGCCCATCTAACAGGTCAGCCAGTGTCATAGGGACAAATTCCTTCTGGAAACTCTGCCATGCTGATCGCTGACTGCAGACACTAAAAGTCACCCCTGAAATCAGTGCCTCATCCGTGTAGACACTGCAGGCGTGGTGCTATTCCCTGTCCCCATATCTCTACCTGATCAGATTTGACATTCCGGAGCCCAGGAAAACTGGATGACCCCCCCAATAAACTATACCAGCAGTGGTGGCAGTTTTCACCCATCTTTCCCAGCAGCAGTTCTTCACCACCTGACAGATGAGGATGGCTGAAGGAGATTTTATGATTGGACGGGGCAGTTTAAAGCTCTTTTCATGGGCGTGAAGAGGTTATCAGGTTAATATGATGTGTGGTGGAACGCCCCCTCCTGTCGGCCCTCATTAGCAGCTTTACTATAAGAGGCTTACGCCGTCTGCAGCTGTCATGGCTGCTCTCCTTGTGCACAGTCTGATTTCATGTCATTCTTTGTGTCAGGTTCAGCGTGCGGAGAATGGGGCTGTTTGACCGGCTGGCAGGCTGGCTGGGCCTGAAGAAGAAGGAAGTGCACGTCTTGTGTCTGGGACTGGACAACAGTGGTAAGACCACCATCATCAATAAGCTGAAACCCGCCAATGTAAGTCCTGGACTCTGTATGCTGATGGGGGTCGTAGTCTAATAGCTCCTGTCTGGAAACCACATTTAAATTCAATATGTTCATCATTATGCCCCACACTAGACCATTGATGAAATGTGGCAACAACTTTATGTGAGTTATTGCGCTGTATTGCCATGTACTCTTGTTTTTGGGATGGGGGGGGGGGGCGGCTGCCTGGTAATATGTTAGGTAGCAACATTATATGGTGTTCTGTAGGAAATAAATTCTTTAAAGGGGTTCTCCGGGCTCTCCTATATTAATAGGTCATCAAAATCAGATTGGCGGGCGTCTGACACCCGGCACCCCCGCCAATCATCTGTATGAGGAGAGGGCGCGCGCAGTGTGCACCTGCCGTCTTCTGTCTCTGGCTATGACCATAGCAAAGCAGCGGTGAGCAGGAGGGGAGACGGCACGTGCACACTGCACACGCCATCTCCTCATACAGAGGATTGGCGGGGGTGCTGGGTGTCAGAACCCCGTCGATCTGATATTGATGACCTATCCTGAGGATAGGTCATTAATATAGGAGAGCCTGGAGAACCCCTTTAAAGGGCTTCTGTCACCCCCACTTATGCAATTTCCAGTAGCTGACATTAGCTACTTGCTAATGTCAGCTGAGTTCCAACATATGTTTCATACCTTTATTTGAGTTTTCTATCTTCTAAAAATCGTACTTTTATTATATGCAAATTGTCTTCGCTACCAGCAAGTTGGGCGGATACTTGCTGGTAGCCGCCGCATTCTCATGCTCTGGGAACGCCCCCTCTGCTCTTGATAGACAGGGCCAGCGCGCTCTCCTCCTCCCGCTGGCCCTGTCTGCAGCCGAAATCCCGCACATGCGCCATATCGGTCTACAGTCGGCACAGGCACTCTGAGAGAAGAAGCAGCCAAGCGCCTGCGCCAACTGAAGACCGTTACGGCGCATGTGCGGGATTTCGGCTGCAGACAGGGCCAGCGGGAGGAGGAGAGCGCGCTGGCCCTGTCTATCAAGAGCAGAGGGGGCGTTCCCAGAGCATGAGAATGCGGCGGCTACCAGCAAGTATCCGCCCAACTTGCTGGTAGCGAAGACAATTTGCATATAATAAAAGTACGATTTTTAGAAGATAGAAAACTCAAATAAAGGTATGAAACATATGTTGGAACTCAGCTGACATTAGCAAGTAGCTAATGTCAGCTACTGGAAATTGCATAAGTGGGGGTGACAGAAGCCCTTTAAATCTGACTCAAACAGAAGAGATATCAGGGCAGCTACAGGCAAAATAAATTCCCTGCAGTTTCCTTGCAGCCAGTCAGCAGGGTATGCTTTGCTTATTACAGTCTGTTGCCTGAGCTTCAGAGTACAGTCTGCTGTAAATCAGTCTGTCTTTGTTAAAAGGGTCCTTGAGGATTGCGGAGCGGCGCCTTAGAGCAGCAGCTGCGCCGTGAACGGAAATGTCCCTTCTCGGCACAGCTGTGGCTTTTAGCCGCAGCGCCGCGATCCTCAGTGCTGCCTCCACAGGGGAAATGAAGCGTTACACGTGGTTTTTATCCACCATGAGTTGTGTAATGCAGGATAGGTCCTTCAGAGCTCATTGTAATCAGTATAACAAAGAAATCCGGGTCCTGAACAGAGACCTCCCCTATGAACTCTCTGTGGCCTATACAGGGTATATCACAATAGGTTTTCTAAGTTGGAAAATCTCTTTAAACATTTTAGGTTGACCCTTGAGGCATATCAATTGGATATGCTATAAATGTCTGATCGGTGCAGATCCCACCTTTTGGACTCTCTTGTACCTCGAGAACGGGCCCCAAGCTGTGCGCACGTAGCGTACTCTTCATTAATAGCTATGGGACTTCTAAAAATAGCCGAGCGCTGGAATGGAGGGATGGCCTCCGCATGCCCTGTGTTCTCTTCATTTATGGTGGGGCCCCGTTCTTGAGATGGTCCCACTTCTGTCAAGTGTTTATGGGATATCCTATCGATAGGTCATCAGTGTCCAGCCGTGGAAGGCTAGTAATGTCTGAAGCTAGTGCTGCAGATAGGCACCGGCTAATGACGAGGGTTTCTGGATTGGGAGAGCAGTAGTAAGTAACGTGTAAGTCGTGCGTTGCAGTGAGCAGCACTATCATTGAGGTTAGGTTGGGAGTGGGTGTAAAATGTAAAGTGCCAACAAGCGTCCTAGATGCCTTTACAGGTAATTTTACTCTCTAAAAAAAGTTTCATGCGTATCTCTACACATTAGACTTTCTTCTGGAATGATGCATCATCGCAGCTTCTTTCTTCAGTCCCTGCCCCCCGCACCATTAATCCTGGTGGAGGCAGCAGGAACAGACACTGCGCTCTGGATCACCGCGGGAGCTGCCAGTATGTGTACTGTGAGGGGTAGCTTTCTTTCAGGGGATCATCCTCACAGATACGGCTTCAAGACACCAGGTTGATCATCCCTGATCGTCGTCTCACCAGCTGCTGGAAATCTCGCGCAGGCGCAGTGCCGGCGATTGCCTGCGCGATCCGACGGCAGCTGAGGGCAACAGCCCAGTGACGTTTTCGGAGCGCTGTTGCCCTCAGTTGCCATCAGATTGCGCAGGCAATCGCCGGCACTGCGCCTGCGCGAGATTTCCAGCGGCCGGCGAAAAGACAATCAAGGATGTATTCTGGGCAGAGAGCGGAGGTAGCCGGGGGGCGGAGCCATTAGCCTCGCCTCTGGGACGCGATTTCAGCTGCTGGAGGCGTTCTTCAGATTCAAATTTAGGCGGTCTGGGCACATCAGGGGGGCGTTCCTGGGCTCCTTGGAAGAGAAAAAACACCCCTCTGGGCTCCTTACAGCCTAATTTACATAATGGATAAAGCGGTTTTTAACAGAAAATACAAGAGACACGGCAAAAAGAAGAACACATATGGCTATAGGGTACTTTATTGCCCTAGGCTAAAGGAAAAAAAAAATTGTAGATAGCCAGGTGACAGATTCCCTTTAAACCACCCTGTCAATAAAAACGCAAAAAAAAAAAAAACTTTTTTTCCCCGGCGCCTCCCCAATAGGACTGACAGGAGGGTGTCCCTGACCCTGGACAGGAAACAACACGGAAGCTCAAGCTTTAAAAGGGCCTCCTCCCCTTACCTAAATTAGTGTTGTTTCCTGTCCCTGGTAACGTACAAGCTCCTCCTGTGTCTTCAAGCTCGCAGGTCACAGAAGCGCACGGCCTGGTCTCTGCCCCACTAGTTGGGAGAGCCGTTGCAGTGGTGAGGGGCTTCCTTCCCTGTACCTTGGCATAAGTCCTTCGGTGGAAGGCAGCCCCTGGCTCCAGTCTGTATACTCCGTTAGGAGGAGTATTACTGGGTGCACTCCAGGAGGCGAAGACTCCCCTTAGGGCATTGGGGAGTCGCATTCCGATTGCGGGCGTTGTGTGCGTAATGGCGTCACGTACGGGCGGAGCGTCATGATGTCACAAACATCACGCTGATGCCGGAAACACAAAGAGGAAGCCGGGAACATGGAGCATCAACACGTGCTGTTCCTTCCTCACCATGTCGGCTCCTGCAGATCTGGATACCGCCCGCAAGCGTCTGGATGTGGCCTCTATCACCCTCAGCCCGGTAAGCCTCCTCTCCTGACTTGGGCAGATATTGTTGTAGGGGTGATGGGTTCCCTCTTATCCACCTTGGTTGTCTGGTGCTGGTGTCAATTCCCTTTTCGGTATCTTTTATTTTTTTTGGACCCTACTTATTTTTAAATTTGTATTGTTATAGGCTAGAAACACCTCCACCTCCAAGGCCCCTGGGTCTGATTCTGGTCGCAAGAAATGCGCTATCTGCAGAAAGTCGTTTACATCTCAAATTAAAAAGTTACTTTGCCCCAAATGTACTGAGGTCGGGACTGAAGAATCCCCCTCTTTCCTAGACTCCATGAGGAGTATGATACGTGAAGAGGTTAATGCGGCGGTAGAGTCCAGGTTACCTCCTTCTTCACAGCAAGCCTCTACGTTGAAAAAATCCCATAGTTTCCAGTTATTTGGATTGGATTTGGATGATGGGGAAATTGCTTCTGACATACAGTAGACTCTGATTCATATGACGAGCAGGGTAGACCATTGTTTCTCCCTGAAGATACTGACAGTCGCTTGAAAATTATAAGAGCTACTATGCATCTGGAGGAGTCTAAAGAAAGTCGCTCCATTCAGGATCAGATGTTTCAGGGTCTAGGCGAAAGGAAAAGACGTGTTTTTCTGATCCATAATAATATTAAAGCTTTGCTATCTAAGGGATGGCAAGACCATGAAAGAACAGCCCCTATAACGATCACTTTCATGAGAAAGTATCCGTTTTCGGAATCTGACTCAAATCTTTGGGGCAATACTCCAAAAATTGCTACACCAGTGGCAAGGATTTCTAAGAAATTCTCCCTCCCGTTTGAGGACATGGGGTTACTTCGTGACCCGATAGATAAAAAAATTGGAAAACTTGCTCAAGAAGGCCTGGAAGACCAATACTGCTATGTTCGGACCGAGTATTTCATCTACCGGCACTGCTAGATCTCTGTCAGTATGGCTTAGCCAGTTAGAAGCCATCTGGCAGCAGGAGCCCCTAGAGAAGAGATTCTAGCTTAATTACCAATGCTCAAACAAGCCTCAAATTTTCTTGCGGACGCTCCAGCAGATCTAGTGAGGTTATCAGCAAGAGCAGCCGCTATTTCTAATGCCACCCGCAGAGTCATATTGCTCCGTTCTTGGTCAGGGGATGCAGGTTCTATAAACCGTCTATGTTCCATTCCATGTGAAGGCGATAGGCTTCGGTCTGTATTGGATGACATTTTGGAGCAAGCATCTGATAAGAAGAAAGGTTTTCCTACTGATTCCAGATACTTCCATCAGAGACGCTCCTTTCGCAGTCAAAAAAAGCCCAAAGCAGATCAAAAGAAGAGGGAATACTCATGAAGATGGCAGTCTTCAAGAGGAAGGAATAGTGGATTCCTCTTCAATCCTGACAGTTCTTCAAAATCCACCCAATAAAAGTTCAGGTTGGAACAAGATTAAGAAATTTTGTTCCAGAATGGGAAGAGATTGGATCCTCCCCTCGGGATACTATCTGCCATCCAAGAATGTTTCAAACTAGAGTTCGATGCCTACCCACCAGTTAACTATATCGTCAAAAAGCCTTCGACCAAAAGAGAGGAACAGTTATCCCTAGAGACAGAACTAAACTGTTTAATTCAAAAAGGGGTCCTGCTCCAAGTTCCAGCAACAGCGGGGGTGTTATTCTCCGGTGTTTTTTTATTTAAAAAAAAAAAAAAACAGGGGGGTCTTTCAGACTTATCCTAAATCTGAAGAATCTGAACAAATGCCTATCTTACAAAAAATTCAAGATGGAGACCATCAAATCGGCAATAAATCTGCTTCCTCAACATTGTTACATGGCGACAATAGATTTGCAGGACATATTCAGAGACCACCAAAAGTTTCTGAGAATAGCTTTTTTTATTGAAGGCTACCCCTGTCACTTTCAATTTCAAGTGCTCCCCTTTGGCCCATCATCGGCTCCCAGAATTTTCACAAAAGTAATAGCAGAAATAACAAGTCATCTCCGTCTGCAGGGCACTCTTATTATTCCATACTTGGACGATTTTCTGATTGCTGCCGAATCAGAGGATCATCTTTTAGTACATCTAAGTCTTGTTCAAGGAACCTTCTCAAACCTTGGGTGGATAATAAATCTCAAAAAATCCAATCTCATTCCAGCACAGCAAAATGTCTTTTTAGGAATTCTTCTCGGCTCTCGTCTGCTAATGTCCTTCCTCCCAGAAGACAAACAGTTAACCCTTCAGCAGAAGGTAAATCAGTTTTGCGGTCTGAAAACCTCTACCATCAGAAATGTCATGGCAGTCTTGGGGATTCTGACATCTTCAATACCTGCGGTCAGGTGGGCACAGAGTCACACCAGAATTCTGCAGGCCTTTCTGCTAACATCTTGGGATGGCAACAGGAGTTATCTGGACAAGAAGGTTGATTCCAATGTATGTAAAACACTCCCTTGGTGGAAGATAAGGAAAAATCTTCAGACAGGGGTCTTCTAGTGGTGATTACAGATGCCAGCAGCCGAGGTTGGGGAGGTCATGCGGGAGACCTAATTGTTCAGGGAATCTGGGACCATTCCATGTCAAACGCCTCGTCAAATTTAAGAGATCTCAGGGCGGTTCACAAAGTTCTTTTAGCCTTAGGGCCCTTTCACACTGGCGTTTTTGTTTTTCGGCATAGAGATCCGTCGTCGGGTCTCTATGCCGGAAAAATCCTGATCAGGATTATCCCCATGCATTCTGAATGGAGAGAAATCCGTTCAGGATGCATCAGTATGTCTTCAGTTCAGGACCGGAACGTTTTTTGGACGCAGCAAATACCGCAGCATGCTGCGCTTTTTGTTCCGTCCAAAAATCCGGAACACTTGCCACAAGGCCGGATCCGGAATTAATGCCCATTGAAAGGCATTAATCCGGATCCGGCCTTAAGCTAAACGTCGTTTCGGCGCATCGCCGGATCCGACGTTTAGCTTTTTCTCAATTGTTACCATGGCAGCCAGGACGCTAAAGTCCTGGTTGCCATGGTAAAGTGTAGTGGGAGCGGGGAGCAGTATACTTACCATCCGTGCGGCTCCCGGGGCGCTCCAGAGTGACGTCAGGGCGCCCTACACGCATGGATCACGTGATCCATGGGCATGGGGCGCTCTGACGTCATTCAGGAGCGCCCCAGGAGCTGCACGGACTGTAAGTATACTGCTCCCCCGCTCCTACTATGGCAACCAGGACTTTAATAGCGTCCTGGCTGCCATAGTAACCTGAAAGCAATTCGAAGACTGATCAGGATCCTGATCAGTCTTCTAATGCTTCAGGCGACTTGCGTTCTGACGGATCCGGCGGGGCGGAAGTGTGAAAGGACCCTTACACTCAAAAACCTCTATCGGTCTTATCAAAATCCTTTCAGACAATACAATGACAGTCGCTTATTTAAACAGGCAAGGAGGTACCCGAAGCAATTTGGGCAGAAAAACACCTATCCTCCTCAACGGCAATGCATCTAAAAGGAAGCAGCAATGTGGTGGCCGATTTTCTCAGCCGTCAGACCTTAAAAAAAGGAGAGTGGACTCTTCATGCCAGCGTTTTTCATCAGATTACTGGAAAATGGGGTGTTCCAATCCTGGATTTATTCGCAAATCGGATGAACAGGGGGGTAGAAAGGTTTTGTTCCTTGCCTCCCCCGGATGGTACTGAAATATTTGCCCTATCCCGCCCTTGGCCAAGGGGTCTGTTGTATGCATTCCCCCCCATTCAGCCTGATTCCGAGAAAATGTAGTGCGACCTCTGAGTGCAAGGCTGCACTGCAGGACTCTTACCCACTATTCCAACTATAAGAATATATTAAGGATTGCTCATAACATTTAAAAAGGTTTTTCAAGATTTTCATACTGCTGACCCATCCTCTGGATAGGTCATCAGTATCTGATCCGTGGGGTTCGAACACCCGGGACCCCAGCTGATCAGCTGTTTGAGAAGGCTCCGGTGCTCCTGTTAGAGCCGCTGCCGTCTCACAGCTCACCAAGCACAGCGCCGGACATTGTATAGCGGCTGTGCTTGGTATCGCAGCTCAGCCCAATATGGGGCTGAACTGCTCCTAGGTCACGTGTCATCACTGGCCTAGGAAAAGCAGAGAGAAGGCCACAGCCCCACTGCCTTCTTAAACAGCTGATCGGCAGTGGTCCCGGGTGTCGGACCCTCACAGCTTAGATACTGATGACCTATCCATAGAATAGGTAATCAGCTAAAATGTCTCGGCCATCCCTTAAAAGGGGTTGTCCAACCCAAAAACAAATTTTAACCTGGGCTGAGAGAGTGCTCAATGCTGCACTATTACAGCAGTGAGCCTCCCATCTCTTCTCCTTCCGATCCCCTGTGGACTACAGCTGACGACAGTGATTGGCTGCAGCAGTTAGGTGCAGCAACCTTGTACATCAATTAAAAAAAATTGCAGGAGAATTACCGGAGGAGCCCTGCAGAGAATGGCACTTGAGTAAGGCGAGTATATGATGTGTGTTTTTATTTTTTTTTTTTTTTTTTTTTTTTTTTTTTTAAATGGTCACTAACTTTTCACACAACTTTAGATAAATGAATAGTACAAGCGACCATAATAAACTTTGTAATAGTTCTCCTGTTATCAGCTGTTTACCACCAGCAAACCACCTACACACCAACCCAAATTGCTTTTCACTTAAAGGGGTATTCCCATCACGCTCTTTCATACTTACCTGCTCCCGGCGCGCCGTTCACTTTCTGGTTTCGGCAGGGGGCGGGCTCCATCTTTATTGACGTCTTCTACTCTTCTCCCGACCGGGCCGCGCGCTGGACTGAACGCGCACGTCGCCATGCATGCGACCTGGTGACTTCTTCCTGGCAAGTATACTATACTGGCCAGGAAAAAGTCGTCTGCGCAAGAGCGGCCACCGCGATTCGGGAGGAGAGCGGTGGCGGTAACCAGGGGAGACGGAAGACAACAGTCAGGTAAGTATATCCTCATTTTCTTCTAAGGGGTGGGAATTAGTTAATTAAACATATTTAGAAAAATGATCACTGTTAAATCATTAACAGATTTAACAGTGATCATTAAGATGGGAATACCCCTTTAAAAAAAAGCCTCAGTGCAAGCCTATGGAGAGGGGAGGGTGAGGAGTAAGTAGGAGCTAAGGAGACAGGCACAGACAATAGAGAGACTGCGCTGCTACATAGGAAGGTTATAGGTCAGGATAAGTGCTTCATTCACAAAACCTCCATTATCCAGGGCGGCTAATGAGTGACTGAGAGACTGGAAGGAGATTCTCCTCTACTTTCTGTGTGCGCAGTGGATGGCAACTAATCTCCAGCCACCATGTCTGAGAGAACTGCAAACTAGACCTGCAGCAAGCACAGGGGAAAACTGCTTGAAAATGCCAGATACAAGTCATATAATGAAATGGCTACTGTAGGGGTTGTCCGAGATTTTTAATTATTTGTCATTTTTGATCATCTCGGCAACCCCTTTAACTTTGGTCCACTAACTACAACTTTGCAAGGTGCTCTCTACTCTGTAGGCCCTTAAAGGGTATATACACCTTTTGGAGGCAATTTTTGTTTGATTGCATTTTACTTATTTTTGGCTACAAATCATATTTTCAATTGGCCATTATTAAAAGTATTCAGCCATTCTGTCACAAAGGGCTAACTGTTTTTCTATCCGTGTTACTGGTACTTTCACTTTCTCTTTGTGCCGGTGTTCCGGAATTTTCTGCTACCCGGAATTTTTTGCTACCCACGTCACTTCCGGTAGTGACCCTGGGGGCGTGTCTCTCATCTCGGCTCCTGATTGGTCTGCCGGGGGGTTTGTCGGCGCAGGATGTTAACGCGCCACTGCGCATGCGCGCGAACGAAGCGGCTCTGCGCAGGTAGGAAAATGCGCCGAGCCGAAGGTAGCATAAAATTCCGGGCCACTGCGCATGCGCGAGAAAAGACGGCACAAACTGCGCATGCGCAGTATCAAAATGCGCCTATTCCAGTCATCTATAAAGTTTGACAAAATACAAATATCTCCCCTTTTTCTCCGTCATTCAATAGTATTGTTCATGTTCATTGTTTATCTATATGACTCCAAATGTTTCGCTGGTGACCCTGCGTCGTCACTATCCCCTGAAGACGCTGGGTCACCAGTGAAACATTTGGAGTCACATAGATATTTGTATTTTGTTTATTTTACTTTATAGATAACTGGACTCGGCGAATTTTTAAATTGCGCATGCGAAGTGTGCTGGAATTTATGTTACCTTCGGCTCGGCGCCTTTTCCTGCCTGCGCCGAGCTGCCTTATTCGTGCGCATGCGCAGTGGCCCGGAGTTTTATGCTACCTTAGGCTCCATTCACACGACCATATGTTGTCCGCAAAAAAACGGATCCGTTTTTTTGCGGACAGTTCAGCATGTCCGCAAAAAAACGGATTGCATTCCGTTTTTTTGCTGATCCATAGACTACAATAGGGTCATGTCCTGATTTTCACTGACAAGTATAGGACGTGTTTCATTTTTTTTGCTGAGCTGTACAATGGAAGAAAAGGGCCCCATAGAAGTGAATGGGACAGCATCTAATCCGCAAAAAAATGGATCCGTTTTTTTGCGGACAACATACGGTCGTGTGAATGGAGCCTTAGGCGCGTTCACATCATGGGTGAACTGTCCGCGCATGCGCCGACAAACTCCCCGGCAGACCAATCAGGAGCCGAGATGAGACGCGCCCCCCACGTCAGTACCGGAAATGACGTGGGTAGCAAAAAATTCCGAGTACCAGAAAATGCCGGAACACCGGTCATCTAGTAAACCTTATTTCTAAACTACTGAGAGGCCATAAACACGTCTTCAAGCCACATTCTTATCAGTAAGACTAGAACTGAGCTATTGTGAGTGTTTTATAAGGTCAGAGAGCAGAGATAAAGAGTCCGTCTGCTCCTCAGATGACGGAAAAGACAAAAAATCCACAGGCAAATAGTAGAGCATCTCAGCTCTGTACACAGAAAAAGGACTCCAGTACTAAAGACCAATTGAAAAAATTAGTACAATGCAATAATAAAAAAAATTTGCCCATCGAAGGTGTACCTTTAACCCCACAGAAAAGGCAACTACCGCTGCAGGAGAAATTGCACCCTGCATGCACTGTGCACATAATACTGAGCGCTCTCTGCTCCTTGCTTTCGGGTTCAGTCCAGGAGGACGCAGCTGCACGGAAGGTATTATGCGCCCAATAACTCGCAGCAGTAGTTATTTCCTGCGGTTTTAATGACCTATAGCATGCAGAGCACCTGGAAAGCTTGCATTTGGGGGACCATCGTGAGAGAATTGGTGGCCTCTAAATGACTTTAGCAGGTCCATTTTAGTCATTATTAAAATTTGCCCGGAGTTTCACCTTTAAAGAACACGATAACGCGGGGAGCGTCTGAAGTTTAGAAGCTCGCCTTACCACATTAAAGCTGTTCAATAGGAGAAATGTCGGCGCACAAAGCAATGAAATCCGCTAGAAGTTATCAGGGCATAAAAGTAAAGAGGAGTGTGCTGTGCTAATGTCATCCCTGCCATCTTGGTGCCTTGTTTACGGCGCTGGCATGGCAGTGCTGGATCCTCTGGGGACCTGTGACATGATAGAAGCTGCTTCCTGCCTTCTCTCTACAAGTAACCTCTGCCCACCGTCTGTGACGAGCTGCAGACATTTCTTGATCGCGTCCTCCCGTGGGACACAGACAGTAAAATAAAGTTTCTCGTTTTACTGTTTTAATGCCCTAATTTCCCAGCAGTGCCTCTAATTACTCCGTGAGCAAACGGTAGTAACAGCGAACAAAGGAAAAACAAAGTTGCAGCAATTTGGTTTAGTAAAGTGAGGAAAGTGTCTCGTGTACGTTCACTTAAGAGTCATGAGGCTTCTTAACATTACGAAAATACCTCGGGGGGGAGTCTGTCACCCCCTGCACTGCAGGAGTCTGGCTTCAGCAAGTTACAGAATAGGACTTTGCAACTTTTTGGGTTTATTTGCAAGTTTTTGTGTCCTTTTGTATTTTGGGACACTCGCTCCAGTTTTAAACGTGGGCATGGTTAGCCTGTCGAGGATTATTGCCTGCGACTTTCAAAAAAATTCACAAAAATTGTTGCAATTTTACTCCAGCAAAAGGGTGGCATAGCAAGTGGGGTAACATCTCAAGACAGAAGCGTTAGACTTAATGGCCATGGACGCCTAATGGGGCATTTTACTCATTTTGGGCTACAAATAATATTTTTTTAATTGGTCTTTATTAAAAGTTCATCTGTTTCTGGATCAGTCTGTTTGCAAGCTGTCACTTTTTTTTTAAATCCTGTCACCTGTCGGCTCATGTTTAGTTCTTATCTTTGATCTCCTGACATCTCTTGAAGAGTTACTTAAAGGGCATCTGTCGGCAGATTTGTCCCTATGACACTGGCTGACCTGATACATGTGCGCTCGGCAGCTGAAGACATCTGTGTTGGTCCCATGTTCATATGTGTCCGCAGTGCTGAGAAAAAGGATGTTTTACTATATGCAAATTAGCCTCTAGGAGCAACGGGGGCGTTACCATTACACCTAGAGGCTCAGCTCTCTGCCACTGCCACACTCTCTGAACCCTTTGATTGACCGGGCCAGGCAATGTAAACATCATCTTGTCTGGCCCTGTCAGTGGAAGTGTGCAGCAGTTGCAGAGAAAGCAGAGCCTCTAGGTGTAATGGTAACGCCCCCGTTGCTCCTAGAGGCTCATTTGCATATATAAAACATCATTCATCTCAGCAATGCGGGTACATATGAACATGGGACCAGCACAGATGTCTTCAGCTGCCAAGTGCACATGTAACAGGTCAGCCAGTGTCATAGGGACAAATCTGCTGATAGATGCCATTTTAAAGGGGTTGTCCAACAGTATAAACACCCGCTTGGGTGAGTATCTGCCAAAGGAGGGGCCCGGGCATTGTGGGGGCTGTTTATACTGTTGGATAACCGCTTTTAAGCTATATTCTTATCAGTTTGATAAGAATTGAGTTATAATGAGTGTTCATGAGTTCAGGAGATCAGAGATAAGAGCTGCACATGAGCCGACAGATGACGGGATTCAGAGAAACCGCAAAGTGACAGCTTGCAAGCAAATTTACTTTCAACTCTTGTATCTCAAAAACAGCTCAACATTTTTAATAAAGACCAATTGAAAAAATGATTTGTAGCCCAAAGTGAGTGAAAAAACTATTGCCCTGAAGGTGTCCGTATCCTTTAAAGATGCAACAAGTTTATCAAACATTATGTGACATTTGATGTAAATGCGACGCCTTCCAAGCTGATTTTAAAAATACCAATCTCGGTAAATGCCTGACGTATATCTGCGATGCGTGCTGGAAGTGTGGTGTGAATATACCCTTATAGTGTAAATCTCCCATTTACTACAGTGGGACTGGATGGACTAAATCTGTGCACATGGCCCCACCTCTGTATAGCGGTCACGTGTGTATAAGGGCCGTTATTGACGTGGTTTTTACAGGCAGGCAGGAAGTATGTGTAATGAAGAGTTGTACTCTACATATAAGGCCTCATGCACACGACCGTATTCTGGGTCCGCATCCAATCCACTTTATTTTTGTAGACCAGATGCGGGCTCATTTCAGTGGGGCCACAAAAGATGCGGACAGCGCACCGTGTGACGTCCGCATCCATATGTCCGTTCCGCGGGCCTGCAAAAAAAAATAATAGAACATGTCTGATTGTTGTCCGTTTTGCACTTATAACATAGCGCGTGACCTGTGGAAGGGGAAAATGTGGGACGCACCCACAAAAAAGGATACGTTGGTGTGCATTAGGTCTAGTGAGTAATCGCCTCGTGTTCTTCGCTGGCACTTACCTCTGGATTTACCTCTCGTTTCTTTTCAAGGCTCAGACGCAGGATATTGTCCCAACTATTGGATTCAGCATCGAAAAGTTCAAGACCTCCAGGTACTGTTTCATAATGAGTCCATGTCCCTGTTACCTGTGTGAACTATGACATGAATTAGTGCTTTTATTCCTAGGATACTTGTGCAGTTCAGACCTGGGGTGACGTTCTTCCAGTCTGTACTGTGACTTGTACACCGCAGCATATAAAAGATCCTCTACAGGCCAAGCGCTCCCTCCTCCCATACATTGCGTTACCATACACTGCTGCACGTACTCCAAGTACAGTATGAGCCAGTGCCCCCTAGAGGCATGGAGCGGGCTTGCCTTCTGATTGCGGCTGGAGGAGAGGTGTTGGTGGCTGGTCACATACTTACTCTTGGCTGGTCAGCTTAGAAGAAAGCGCCATATAAAGAGGACCTGTCGCCTTTCCTGACACGTCTGTTGTAGTAACTACTTGCATTCCCCATGTAAAAACTATTCTTGAGCATCGGTTCTTATGACTCTGTGTTGTGCCGTTCCTTTATTATTCCTGCTAGAAGTTATAAATGAATTACTAGCAGTTTGTAATGAAGGTGTTACTAGTTGGGGGGGATGTCGCCGCACAGTTTGACACTGGCAGCACTGATTGGATAGTGCCAGGGACACACTCCCAACTAAGGTTGTCTCGGGTATCGAAGTTTCGATACCCAATCGATACTTTTCTCTGGTATCGAGCTCGATACCAGGATTAGTATTTTATCGATACTGGGCTGCGCTGCCGCACAGCCCAGTATCAGAGAACGTGGCTGCGCCGCTCTCAGCGCGGCCATGTTCTCCTCGGCAGCACAGGGAGAAGGAGGCGGTCTCTCCCTCCCCCTGTGCCTCCCCCTGTCTTCTTGCTTGAACCCCCAGCGATCTGCTGTAATCTGTCAGGAGACCCCGAGGGTAAGTGTTCAGTTTCCCCGGAGGACCACCACAGGGAGAATTGAGCCCATTTAAAGCAATATGTTATTTATGTATTGCTGAACCTGACAGGTCCCTCCTCCAGGGCAAGAGATCTTCTTTGTGATCGCCCAAATATGAGGATCCTGAACAGGAGACACCCTCCCCCTTCTGTGAACTCCAACTTGACTAATAGGGCAGATGAAAGTTGGTTTTCTGAACTGGACAACACCTTTTAAAGGGGTTCTCTCACTTCAGTAAATGGCATTAATCATGTAGAGAAGGTTAACACAAGCCACTTACTAATGTACTGTGATTGTCCATGTTGCCTCCTTTGCTGGCTGGATTCATTTTTCCATCACATTATACACTGCTCGTTTCCATGGTTACAGACCACCCCACAATCCATCAGTGGTGGTCGTGCTTGCACAATATAAGAAAAGGCACTAGTCTATGTGAGCTCCCATGGTTCCGGCCACCAGAAAGGCTGACGCTTTCTCATATATTGTGCAAGCACGACCACCACTGATGGATTGCAGGGTGGTCTGTAACCATGGAAACAAGCAGTGTATAATGTGATGGAAAAATGAATCCAGCCAGCAAAGGAGGCAATATGGACAATCACAATACATTAGTAAGTGCCTTGTATTAACTTTCTCTACATGATGAATGCCACTTACTGAAGTGAGACAACCCCTTTAATACAGCACATGCTTTCTTTTCACTGAATACTATTGATTTAGGCCCCTTGCAGATGAGCGTTACTCCTGGAGCGAGTCCGCAACGGAGCTCCCAGCCCGACTTTCCTGCACTGACGGGAATCACATAGCATTATATTGATTTATGATGCTATGTAACCCTTACAGTTCTGGAATGTATTGGATAACAGTGGCATAATGCTGCCAGTGTTATCCAATACATTCCAGAACTGTAAGGGTTACATAGCATCATAAAGCAATATAATGCTATGTGATCCCTGGCAGTGCTAGGAGGTCAGGCCGGGAGCTCCGTTGCGGCCTCGCTGCGTGAGGAACGCTCGTCTGCAAGGGGCCTTAGATTAGCGGTGTGATGCTTAATTTCCCTGTGGTGGCGCTGCAGGGCAATAGAACACTTGCTAGCGGACAGTGTAGTATCCGCTGGACTTGGCTTGTGGCCATTCAGCACAGAACTTCCATCCTTTCTGGCTCATGGAGAGGGGTCCAAAACATTAGACCCATCTCTGTGATGTACATGTGGTCTAATAGGGATAACGTACAAGGGTTGCTTCATGAGACAATCCCTTTTAAAGGGGTATTCTAGTTAGAAGATGGTGTCCCCTATCCACATAAGTGTTAGATCGGTGAGGGTCCCACCGCTGATCCTGGGAGCAGGGGTTCAGTTCACACATCTGAATGGAGTGGCAGGCTGAGTATTCACAGTGCCGAGCCATTCATCCTGTGTAGGACTGCCGGAGGCAGGTGAGTGCTGGTCAGTGCACATGCTTAACCTGCCGCTCCATTCAGATGGGAGAAATAGGCCTTATTCTCAGGATCATAGGAGTTCCAGTGGTCGAGCCCCCACACATCTTAGGCCCCTTTCACACGGGCGAGTTTTCCGCGCGGGTGCAATGCGTGATGTGAACGCATTGCACCCGCACTGAATCCTGACCCATTCATTTCAATGGATCTGTGTACATGAGCGTTTTTTTTCACGCATCACTTGTGCGTTGCGTGAAAATCGCAGCATGTTCTATATTCTGCGTTTTTAACGCAGCCCTAGCCCCATAGAAGTGAATGGGGCTGCGTGAAAAATGCATTGCATCCGCAAGCAAGTGCGGGTGCGTTGCGTTTTTCACTGATGGTTGCTAGGAGATGTTGTTTGTAAACCTTCAGTTTTTTATCACGCGCGTGAAAAACGCATCAAAACGCATTGCACCCGCGCGGAAAAAACTGAACGCAATCGCAGGCAAAACTGAATGGCTTTGCCTGTGAAATCGCACAGTTTTCACTGAACGCATCCGCAACGCATCCGGACCTAATCCGGACACGCTCGTGTGAAAGAGGCCTAAGAGTTATCTCCGATCCTAAGGATCCTTTACTTATGTTGTGTGCTTAATAATGGGTTCATGCAGATTCCTGCCTTTCATCGATTTGTGAAAAGCGTGTGCCCACGATAAAAGCAGGGTTCTCCTTACAACATCCATTTATTATTCGACCAGATTTTTAGAGCAGCTCTTTTGTTTGCAATGCTATACAGATCCATTAACTAACAGCGTCCTCGAATGATGCCAGCAAAATGAATTGCCTCCCAGGTGGTGCGCTGATAATTCATGTGCTGTTAAATATTAATTTACAGCTACAGATATACATGGATGCCAGCTCTCCGAGGACACACGGGCAGTAAAAAGTCTTGTTAGATTAAGTATTTTAGTAATAAACACAAGGCAGGAACACAGCTGCTACCAACACAATGTACAATGAGATGCAACACGATATACAATGAGATGTAACATGATATACAATGAGATGTAACAGGATATACAACGAGATGTAACACGAAATACAACGAGATGTAACAGGATATACAACGAGATGTAACAGGATATACAACGAGATGTCACAGGATATACAACGAGATGTAACACGAAATACAACGAGATGTCACAGGATTTACAACGAGATGTAACACGATATACAACGAGATGTAACACGATATACAACGAGATGTCACAGGATATACAACGAGATGTAACAGGATATACAACGAGATGTAACAGGATATACAACGAGATGTCACAGGATATACAATGAGATGTAACAGGATATACAACGAGATGTCACAGGATATACAACGAGATGTCACAGGATATACAACGAGATGTCACAGGATATACAACGAGATGTCACAGGATATACAACGAGATGTCACAGGATATACAACGAGATGTCACAGGATATACAACGAGATGTCACAGGATATACAACGAGATGTCACAGGATATACAACGAGATGTCACAGGATATACAACGAGATGTCACAGGATATACAACGAGATGTCACAGGATATACAACGAGATGTCACAGGATATACAACGAGATGTCACAGGATATACAACGAGATGTCACAGGATATACAACGAGATGTCACAGGATATACAACGAGATGTCACAGGATATACAACGAGATGTCACAGGATATACAACGAGATGTCACAGGATATACAACGAGATGTCACAGGATATACAACGAGATGTCACAGGATATACAACGAGATGTCACAGGATATACAACGAGATGTCACAGGATATACAACGAGATGTCACAGGATATACATCGAGATGTCACAGGATATACAACGAGATGTCACAGGATATACATCGAGATGTCACAGGATATACAACGAGATGTCACAGGATATACAACGAGATGTCACAGGATATACAACGGGATGTAAAACTATATATGAGATGCGACACAATGCACAATGAGGTGCAACATGTTGCACAACTAAATGCGACAACATATGCAAAGAGATGCAAAACAAGAGGTAACACATTATACAATGAGATGTAACACAATATACAATGAGAAGCAGCGCCATATGCAGCGCAATATATATGAGATTCAACACGATGCACAAAGTGATGCGACACAATAAATAATCAGAACAAGAAAAAGATCCAAGATTTCCATAAAGAGACATTTAAAATGATAAAATGAAAACTTTCCTGCCAATATCTGTGTTTTATTGTACTTTCACCCAGAACACTTTTTCCAGCTTGAAAAGCTTTCATGTTGTTTGTGTTGTTCTGGTACGAGCTAACCATGTGGGGCGGACCGCTGCATGAGATCCTGCTTTTTTCTGTCTATAGGCGACATCTGCGCTCTTTCCAGCTCTACGTCTACCGTTAAAGAATATGCTGTCACCGCTGTATACCGTAGTTTGCTAGAAGCCACCTTCTGTAGAAAAGTGATGTTTGCTGAGGGTAACAGAGACAGAAGTAGTGATAAAAATGACCGTCGCCAGCAGATACCGTACCTAATGCTGCCGGGCTGTGACAAGCCCCCATTATACATGAATACCGCACATGTGGCCATTTATCTTCACTAAACCAAACCAGGCGACGTTCAGAGCGGCAAGTAATCTGCTCCAAGGGGAATTTGCTTAATGCATAGAGAACTCCCGCCGCTCCCTTCCGCTGTGAAGCCACAAGTGATAATTACGCGTCTCATTTTCATCTCGTGGTCTAATATCACACCTCATTTGTCTATTAACACAGAGCTATGGAGTGCGGGGGAGGGGAGTAAATGTGAGAAAATGAGACCGTTAATCCGTTAGGATACGTGTAAATAGAAGGCCCGTTTTATAAGGACACAAGGCCTCATTTATCAAAACCCTCTTGTAACCGGAGCTCTGATTGATTGAGGGGGGCAAAGATTTACTGTTAGTCAGCTTTGGAGACTCCGTTTTGGTAATAAAATAAGGTCCGATTTTGGAACCAATATGTGAAGTGAGTGACAGCGTGTGACTGAATATCCAGGACGGAGAGACACTGCTCCATCCAAATACAAGAAAAGACTCCTCATATCAGTGGCCCACTTCTCTTGGACCCCAAGTGCCATTTTTTGGCAGATTTACTCACGGTTTAGTGTATTCGTACATTTCTTGTCTATGGTGAGCAAGTCACGCACATGAGGTCAACTCCTTGGATACCGGAGGTTTTTGCGTTTTCATAACATTTTTATTTTTCCGTTCACTTAGCCGTATGAGGGCTTGTACTTTCTAATGCCACCATTTAATATAGCATATAATGTAGAAGGAAGCAGGAAAAAAATTCCAAATGAAAAATGCAATTGTGCCACAGTTTTATGGGTTTTGTCCCTACGGCGTTCTCTGTTAGGATAAATTGACCTTTGCCCTTCATTCTCTGAGTCAGTACAATTACAACGATGCCACATATGCGTAGGTTTATTTGTTTTTTAATACTGAAAAAAACTACAAAAGATACTATATATATATTTTTTTTACATTGCCATATTCTGACCCCCATAACTTTATAGCTTTATAAACTTTATATATACCGTAAGTTCTATAACTTTATAGTTATAGTAATGTCTACTGAGCTGTGTGGGGGCTCATTGTTTGCGGGACGATCTTTAGTTTTTATTGATACAATTTTAGTCTGTGACTTTTTGATCATTTTTTATTCAATTTTTTTGGGATAAGAAAAGCAATGAAAATAAAACGCTAATCAGCCATTCGCTGTATGGAATAAATATTTTTATATTTTAATAGTACGGGCTTTTTTAGACATGGCGATGCCTATGATATTTATATTTTTATTGTTTATGTATTTATTTTCTTTATTCTAGGGAAAGGGGGGGTGATGGTATAAGCTCCAATTGCTATTATCCTATGTTGGCCGCCACCTGCTGGCCAACATAGGAACTGCAGCTCTACTATGCTTGTTCGCTTCAGAGAGATTCAGTCGTGTTTGAATTAATGACCGGCTTTCCCATTCGCCGCAGAGGGAGCCGGTCTTAATCCAGAACCGCGTGTTTCCAGGTTTTTCACCATTTAGACCACATCATCTAAAGGCTTAAATGCCTACAATCATCATTATTGCCTGTCGCAGACATGAGCCGTGGGCCTCTACTGTTTGAAACAGCAGAGACCTTCCTCCTATGGTGCCTGCTGCACGTGCGAGCAGGGAGCCTAAGGGTTAAAAAAAAACAAAGTTAGGCCAGCACCTCCAAACAATATATAATAAAGTACAGGCAGCAATGCAAAAGGAAATAAACACTGTATGCAACAGCACATTGCTCTATGTGCAAAGACACGTGCAAACACTGGAAATGTGGAGAAATCTGATATTACATTACTGCTATACTTACTATATGGAAATTAGAAGCACTTTGCGCACATTTTTGATCAGACCCATCTTCTAGCAACAAGGTGGCTTCCAACAGACAGGACCTACGCTATCAAAGACTTGCCTCTCCTGGCCCTAAGCCTACAAAATTCAGGGCAATGTAGAATCCAGCTATATCATATCCTGATCTGCCCAGTGCTTTTAATCAGAGAATGACCTAGCTGGATTCATTGCCCTATAGGCAGAGGCACAGGAGAGGCAAGTCTGATAGTGTAGGTCCCGTCTTTTGGAAGCCACCTTATCGTTGGTAGATGGGCCCGACACAATTTTGATTAAAAATGTGCGCAAAGAGCTTGTCATTTTCATATAGTAGTTATAGCAGTAATGTAATTCAGATGTATCCATGTTCCAGTGTTTGCATGTGTCTTTGCACATGGAGCAGTGCACTGCTACACATGAGATGAAAATCAGCCAAGATGGGCGATTTCATCCGCTGATCATTTCAAATAGTGCCAACAGTTGTTCACAATGGCCGACGGCAGACTTCTAGCATCCAGGTTGGAAAATGTCAGCCATTGTCTGGTGAAATCACATGTGTATGGACCGTGCTGAAAACCATGAAGTCATTTAAAAAAAAAAAAAATTTGCTGGTGGGATTGTTCATAATGCAGCCAATTATTTTCTGAGGCTTAAAGGGGTTGACCCATCTCAGACATTGATGTCGTCCGTGTCAGATGGGTGTGGGTCCCTCCTCTGGGACAAGCTCCTATGTAGAGAACATGGCCCTCGATATGAAGGACAGCACACTGTGCATGCACGCCATGCTCTCCATTCATCGTTATGGGAATTCCGAAAATAGCCTTTTTGAGAACTCCCTCCTCTGATCCGATTTAACCACCTAACTGTTTTGCTCGAGTTCAGCTCGGGCAGTGGGAAAAGTAGCTAAGGGTACTTTCACACTTGCGTTCGTGTGATCCGGCAGGCAGTTCCGTTGTCGGAGCTGCCTGCCGGATCCGCCCTTCAGTGTGACAACTGACAGCACCCGGATCCGGATTCTTGCATTGCAAGAATGGATCCGTCCCCCCGCTTGTCATGCGGATGGACGGATCCGTCCTGCAGTCTTTTTCACAGTTTTCCCGGTCTGCGCATGCCGTCCTTCAGTTGTTTCTTAATGCCGGATCCGGCACTAATACAAGTCAATGTAAATTAATGCCAGATCCGGCATTCCGGCGACTGATCAGGCATTTTGGACGGACATTATACCGCAGCATGCTGCGGTATTATGTCCGGCCAAACGCCTGACAGTGACTGAACGGAAGGCATACTGATAAAAACTGAACGGATTTTTATCCATTCAGATTGCATGGGGATATGCCTGATCAGTTTTTTTTCGGCATAGAGCCCTTTTGACGGAACTCTATGCCGGAAAATAATAACGCAAGTGTGAAAGTACCCTAACTCGGGCAGAATTTGGAGGGGGGAGGGCTGCTTTAAGATGCTGCTATCTCCTGAATGGAGCAGCTAGAAACATGCACTGGTCTTTTTTAAAAGCTGACATTCCAGGCTTTCATACAAGACCTAAATGACAGTATTAGTCCAAGTAACAGAAGGGATATCACTGTTAGAAATTGAGTTGGGAATAATCGTGGGTAAAACCTGCTTTTACTTTCGCTTTCAGCAGTATTCACTGCATCCTGATTTCTATCAGTGATGGCTTCCCATGGACTGACCACATTGCTGTCATTCTGGTCTGAAAGCTTGGGATGCCAGCTTTCAAACAATACAAAGCCCATATCTCTAGCTGGTACCAAACCAGAGATATGAGCAGCTAAAGTAGCCCCCTCCCCCACACACACACACACACACTCAGGCTGCAGAAGGAAAGACAAAATAGTAAAAATATATAGAAATGTGGCATTATAATCCATGTACGGACCCACACAATAAAAATCTTTTTTAGCTCAAAATGAGTACAATGCACTAATAAAAAAAAACAAAAACATTGCCTCCAAAGGTGTGCATAGCCTTTAACCATTGTAATACAGAACTGAGGAGAGATGCAAGCACAGTTAACACCTTGAGAACCAACGCCAGGACACATGGAGCAATAGGAACATGAACTGTCTTTGAACACAATGGCCAAAATTCAAACTCACAAGCCGCCAATGCTGGCGCGCATGGAGCAATGGTGACAAAGGAGATGCCATTGTAACCTATTGCGCCTGGGAACTGCTGTGTTTCACGCTGTCATCCAACTTCTGCATTTTTGGGTTTCGCCTCATAAACATCATTTTTTATGTCACCACACAAGTTCTCTATGGGATTGAGGTCAGGGGGTTGGGATGGCCACTCTGTTACCTCAATGCTGTGTCTGCAGCCGAGACCTTGTTTGTTGACTTTTTTTTTTTGTTGTGTTTTTGGTCAATATCATGCCCATATCATGATTTTTGGACCCCCATGCTTTACTGTCTACACAGTGTACTGTGGCTTGAATTAAGTGCTTGGGGATCGTCTGACGTACTGTCCGCTGCCACTAGACACAAAAAGAACGATTTTGCTTTTATCAGTCAACAAAATTTTGCACCATTTCTCTTTGGACCAGTCAATGTAATCCTTGGCAAATTTTAACCTATTCAGAACATGTCATTTTTTTCAACTACGGGACTTTGCAGGGAGTTCTTGTTGGTAACTGGGTTTCACTTAATCGTCTCCTGATTGTAGCATCACTCACTGGTAACGTCAGATCTTCTTTGATCTTCCTGAAGGTGATCGTTGGCTGAGCCTTGGCCATCTTGGCTATTCTTCCATCCATTCGAACAGTAGTTCCCAGCTTCCTTCCAGGTCTTTTAGATTTTAGTTGCCACTTCAAGGCATGTTTTTCTCTCTCCAATCAACTTTTAATTAAAGTATGTTCTTCCTCAGAACAGCATCTGGAATGACCCAATTTCCTCTGTATTTCAGAAGAAAATGCGCTATAACCAACATGTGCAACATTTACCACCCACCTATGTTAGGGGTATTCCCATCTCAGACAATGGGGCATACAGCTAGGATATGCCTCCAAGTTCTGATAAGGTGCAGGTCCCACTGCTGGGACCCGCACCTATGTCGAGAACGGAGCGGGGAGAGCTGTGGCTGGAGGACCCCAGATTTCTTGGGGTCCGTCCACCACCAAGCGCTGCTTCCCGCCTCTCCCATAGAAGTGAACGGGAGCGCACTGCGCATGCGCAGCCCATGCTCCCATTCATTTCCATGGCGCTGACGGAAATAGCCAAGCCAGTGCTCGGCTATATTCGCCGGCCCCACAGAAAATGAACGGAGGGCGGCTGCGCAATGCGCCCTCCTTCACTTTCGGGGCTCTGTTCTCGATATAGGTGCGGTGTGGGACCCGCACCTATCAGACAATGGGGGTATATTCTAGCGATATGCCCCCATTGTCTGAGATGGGACCACTAGCAGTTTCACACTAGCAGTAAAATCTTCTGACAGGCTGATCCGGCAGAGGAACAGCCTCCTGGAGTTCATTGCATCCGCCACTACCTTTCCCTGCCGGAGCCCATTGAGCATGCCGTATTTGTCCGTCCGATCCCCGCAGGTGCAGTGCTGTAGCCCTTCCCGGCTGTGCTGGATACAATGAACTCCGCGGACTGTTCCTCTGCCAGAAGATTTTAGCCCTAGTGTAAAACTAGCTTTACAAGTAAATGATTTGCTATGTAGAAATATCACTTTTACCAAAAACAGGTAAACGATGTGAGACTGCTATTTTTTGAACACCACTGTCTATACTGCTATAATGTTTGGTGCATTGTTTTTATGTTAATGTACTTTGTAGTTTAGTATTGATGACCAGTCATGTGAATGAGCCCTAAGTGTATCCGGCAAATCACCATGGACTTGTGTTGGGGGGCAGTAATACAGCAGTGTTAAATAGCAGTGATTTAAAAAAAAAAAGCAAGTAAAGCGCAAAATCATTGTACTAACTTTTATTTCCATAAATGCAAATGCACTGGAAATACACATTCAATTCCAAATCATAAACATAACAGTTTATCTATTTGTGTTAATCCTTTACAGAAAATGAAGAAAAAGGAATGAGGCTTTTCAAAAAATAGCAGTGCCAGGATTTTATTGCTTAATGGAAAAATTTTTTACTTTGAAGTACTAAAATAATATTTAGTGGTATAACCATTGTATTATGGAGAATGGTTGTACAACCACTGTGCTAACTGGTTTAGCTAAATCCTAGGGGCGTTATTCTGGAACCTGTGGACTTCGCTGTGGGTTAGCAACCAGACCGCTTCCTGCAGGGATAGTCTCATTGTAGTTGGCAGCTGACACTCTCACGAGGCACCAGAGCTACAGATTAGGTACCAATTCAGAACCAGGTAGAATACAGGCAAATCTAAGGCAACCACGTAATACAGGCAAGAGACAAAATACGGAGCACGGAGTGCTGTCCGCATCTTTTGCGGCCCCATAGAAATTAACGGGTCCGCACCCGAGCCGCATTTTTTGCTCGGATGCGGACCAAAACCACGTCCATGTAAATGAGCCCTAGGGCATATGACACTAGGTCAGAATTCAGATACAGACTCAAACTTGAAAGAGAAACTCCAACACCGGACACTGACAGACTCCAAATGGATCAAAGCAAGACATGACATGTTACACAACCAGAGCAGGTCACAGAACTCAGGAGATATGTCGGACTGAGACAGAACCCTGAAACATATATGTAGTAGACCCTTCGAGGCAATTATTTTATGATTGCATTTTACTCATTTTAGGCTAAAAAATATTGAGCAGTTCTGTCACAAAGAGTTAACTGTTTTTCTAGCTGTGTGACTGGTGCTTTCACTTTGTGCATCTAATAACCCTTATCTCTAATTTACTAAGAGGTCATAGACACTTATTTAAGCGACATTCTTATCAGTAAGGGTACTTTCACACTAGTGGCATAGCTATCCGGCAGGCTGTTCCAGCGGGTGAACAGCACGCCGGATCCGCCATGCCGCAAGTACCCGTGGGCTGCCGCTCCGTCCCCATTGACTATAATCGGGCGGGGACGGAGCTACGTTGCAGTACGGCCGAAGATCGCTGGACTAAAAGTACTGCAGGTCCGACTTTTTAGTCCGGTGATATCTGCCGTGCTGCTCCGTAGCCCCGCCCTCCGCCCCATTATAGTCAATGGGGACGGAGCAGCAGCACAGCAGTGCACGGGTACTTGCGGCATGGCGGATCCGGCAGGCTGTTCACCCGCCGGAACATCCTGCCAGATAGCTATGCCGCTAGTGTGAAAGTACCTTAGGATAAGAACTGAGCTATAATCAGTTTTTATAAGGTCAGAGAGCAGACAAAGAGAGTAATCAGATTAGACTGGCCGACACAAAAGAGAGAAAAGGGAGATCCTGCTCCTATACCGGGAGAATGGAGCGGCGCCCAGGGATAATAGTAAGTGCAGGGAGATCCCTGGGCGCCGCTCTCCATGTGAGCATCCTTAGTTGATATCTTTAGAAGTCATGAAAGGTCCTCTTTAACACCCACGAGAACCAACGCCAGGACACATGGAGCAATAGGAACATGAACTGTCTTTGAACACAATGGCCAAAATTCAAACTCGCAAGCCGCCAATGCTGGCGCGCATGGAGCAATGGTGACAAAGAAGATGCTATTGTAATATTGCCCCTGGGAACTGCTTGACATCTGTGTTTCACGCTGTCATCCAACTTCTGCATTTTTGGGTTTCGCCTCATAAACATCATTTTTTATGTCACCACACAAGTTCTCTATGGGATTGAGGTCAGGGGGTTGGGATGGCCACTCTGTTACCTCAATGCTGTGTCTGCAGCCGAGACCTTGTTTGTTTACTTGTGTGTTTTTGGTCAATATCATGCCCATATCATGATTTTTGGACCCCCATGCTTTACTGTCTACACAGTGTACTGTGGCTTGAATTAAGTGCTTGGGGATCGTCTGACGTACTGTCCGCTGCCACTAGACACAAAAAGAACGATTTTGCTTTTATCAGTCAACAAAGTTTTGCACCATTTCTCTTTGGACCAGTCAATGTAATCCTTGGCAAATTTTAACCTATTCAGAACATGTCATTTTTTTCAACTACGGGACTTTGCAGGGAGTTCTTGTTGGTAACTGGGTTTCACTTAATCGTCTCCTGATTGTAGCATTACTCACTGGTAACTTCAGATCTTCTTTGATCTTCCTGAAGGTGATCGTTGGCTGAGCCTTGGCCATCTTGGCTATTCTTCCATCCATTCGAACAGTAGTTCCCAGCTTCCTTCCAGGTCTTTTAGATTTTAGTTGCCACTTCAAGGCATGTTTTTCTCTCTCCAATCAACTTTTTAATTAAAGTATGTTCTTCCTCAGAACAGCATCTGGAATGACCCAATTTCCTCTGTATTTCAGAAGAAAATGCGCTATAACCAACATGTGCAACATTTACCACCCACCTATGTTAAAGGGGTATTCCCATCTCAGACAATGGGGGCATACAGCTAGGATATGCCTCCATGTCTGATAGGTGCAGGTCCCACTGCTGGGACCCGCACCTATATCGAGAACGGAGCGGGGAGAGCTGTGGCTGGAGGACCCCAGATTTCTTGGGGTCCGTCCACCACCAAGCGCTGCTTCCCGCCTCTCCCATAGAAGTGAATGGGAGTGCACCGCGCATGCGCAGCCCATGCTCCCATTCATTTCCATTCATAGCCAGTGCTCGGCTATATTTGCCGGCCCCACAGAAAATGAACGGAGGGCGGCTGCGCAATGCGCCCTCCTTCACTTTCGGGGCTCTGTTCTCGATATAGGTGCGGTGTGGGATCCGCACCTATCAGACAATGGGGGCATATTCTAGCGATATGCCCCCATTGTCTGAGATGGGACCACCCCTTTAAATAAGGGCCGAAATTAACACCTGTTAATCCAAAGAGTGAATGACTTCACCAGTTGATCTCCTCACTGCTGGTACTTTGAGCACGCCTCTTTCAACTAATGATTCAATTACTCAGAATGAGCGGCGTGCATGTCCTAATTATTGAGTCTTTTTTTTTTTTTTTTTTTTTTTTTATTACACTTAGGGCTCATTCAGACAACCGTATGCTGTCCGCAAAAATGCGGATCCGTTTTTTTGCTGATCCATAGACCTTAATAGGGCCATGTGCTGATTTTCACTGACATGTATAGGATATATTAAATTTTTTTTGCTGAGCGGTGCAATGGAAGAAAAGGGCCCATAGAAGTGAATGGGACAGCATCTAATCCGCAAAAAAACGGATCCGCATTTTTGCGGACAGAATACGGCCGACTGAATGAGCCCTTAGGCTAGTTTCACGCTAGCTCTAAAATCTTCTGACAGGCTGGTCCGGCAGAGGAACAGCCTTCTGGAGTTTATTGCATCCGACACTACCTTTCCCCGCCGGAGCCCATTGAGCATGCAGTGATATTTGTCCGTCCGATCCCCGCAGGTGCACAGCTCTAGCCCTTCCCGGCTGTGCTGGATACAATGAACTCCGCGGACTGTTCCTCTGCCAGAAGATTTTAGCCCTAGTGTAAAACTAGCTTTACAAGTAAATGATTTGCTATGTAGAAATATCACTTTTACCAAAAACAGGTAAACGATGTGAGACTGCTATTTTTTGAACACCACTGTCTATACTGCTATAATGTTTGGTGCATTGTTTTTATGTTAATGTACTTTGTAGTTTAGTATTGATGACCAGACAGCACGCCGACTACTGATGGGATACGTCGTACTAACTCTTTGTCATATATTGTTTTCTAGCTTGTCATTCACAGTTTTCGACATGTCTGGACAAGGGAGGTACAGGAATCTCTGGGAACACTATTACAAGTAAGTAGTCCCGAAAATCTCTTTCCGGTTTCCTCCCACACTCCAAAGGGGATTTAGATTGTTAGATCCGCTCTGAACAGCGAGTGATGATGATGTGTGTAAAGCGTCAGCGCCATATAAATGAGTCAAAAAAATACGTCTCTGTTATGTTATCTTTGTATGAAATCTGTAGTCACTTAAAATGATACAGGGGGTCTCACGGTGTAGAATACAGTTAGATTGTAAAAAAACAGATTGGCGAGATACATGCTCACATGTAGTAGTCCTGTACAACACCAGGCGGCGTGGATAACACAAAATAGAAAATGAGGCTGTTGCTGCTCCACACCCTGATGGTACATCAATGTCAGTCACCAGTAAACCAGAACTGGGGAGGATGGCTTCAAATGGGCGCTAACAGACTTCATCAGAGGAAATCCAAGATATGCTGCAAATAAGGAATTGGTAAACTTACTGTGTTCCTACACATTCAGATGGCTTTTCAGAATAGCCTGCCATGTCTGTGTACATGAGGAGTGACAATATCTGGCCGTTATATGACTTGTATCTGGCAGTTTTTGAAGTTTTTCCCTCTGCAGGTTTCATCTCCTATTCTCAGTCGTTCCTCACTTGTCTGTGGGCTATAATGACGTCCACTCATAGAATACACATAGAGATAGAAGATTACACGCTGTTTGTCACTCAGTCTCTCTTAAGTACCATATGGGACGTTATAAAGAAGTACTGAGCAGGATAGATGTAAGTAAAGCATGAAGGGTGAGATATAACACTACTATTAGCTGCTCCAGCCTCCCTGTCTGTCTGTTTGCTTGTATCTCAGTCTGCCGCTCACTTCTCCTCCCATCTTCATTGACCTATGTCGCAGCTTGTGAGCGGACAGCCCTTCTTGGTCTCACTAGATGGAATTACCTGAAAATTCAGAGAGAATATTAGATTAGGAATCCGACCTGAAAAAAGAAGTAAGAGAGATTTTCTCCGGTAATATTCACTCTGACAAAAAAATTAAAATGCAGCCAGATAGAAATGTCAGATGACTGCATGCAGTTATGTTTCAGACAGGCACTTAAATGATTACTGGTGTGCTGCTTAGACACTTGGTCTTGTCACAAGAGAGCGTAAAAGTGCTTCCCCCACTGCCCTTTTAAAAGGCTCTTAGAGGCCACTTTTGGGTAGTGTACCTATTGCCGAGAGATGGTTGATTGCTCTACGCCTCACACAAAACCTTTTACCCAGTTGACAAACTTTGAGAGGGGGCGCATCATTGGACTGAGAGAAGGAGGTTGGTCATTTCGACGAACTGCCCTCCACCTGGGCTGTTTGACCTAGCTGTTAGGAGGTGTTGGGAGCAGTGGTTACGTGAGGGCATGCACACATAGCGAACAGGCTAAACGTCACCTGGGGTGAAGCCACAGTACATAAATCATAGCAAATGTCAAATAAACACCTGCCCGTCCAGGCGCTAACTATACAGAGAACTTCCCTCTCTCAACTATGCCTTCAGCAAGTCCGGAAGATCTCTGCTTTGCACAGCCATATGGTCAAACAGCCACCATGCTCTGACACCGACTGAGGCTCTGAGGCCTCTGTTTATTTCCCAGTAACAATCCCAGTAGCCACACTTGGTATCTTCTCAGGCTGGGGAATAGATGTTCTGGAGCAAGCATGTGGACTGCTAGGTCTCACTACCAAACCTACCTATTAGTCCCAAAAAATCCAGCCCACCAACCAAGTCTGAACAAAACCGCTCCAGCCAGCTACACTTTGCTGAAACAAATACAGCTTTCTGAATTTTTTTTCTCTCATCCAGCTGAGGACTCTGGGTGAGATATACACCCCATACACACTTTTCCAGACACATTGTAACAGCCTGATGCAGTTTGGTGCCGAAACCTGTTGCTTAGGGTACTTTCACACTAGCGTCAAAGTTTTCCGTCATTGAGTTCCGTCCTCGGGGCTCAATAACGGAAAAAAACTGATGTTTTATCCTAATGCATTCTGAATGGAGAGAAATCTGTTCAGTTTGCATCAGTTTGTCTTCAGTTCAGTCCTTTCACGTTTTTTGGACGCAGATAAAAGCGCAGCATTTAGTATTTTTATCTCCGTCCAAAACTGCGGAAACACTTGACGGAATGACGGTTCCGCCATTTATTTCCATTGAAATGTATTAAGGACAGATCCCACATTGAAAATTGACACATAAACGGACACATCCGTTTTTACGGATGACAACGGAAAGACGGATCCGCTATTTCAATACAATTGTCAAACGGATCTGCAAACGTATCCGTTTTCAAACGTTTTAACGGATCTGTCGGGCAGTTCCATTGACGGAACTGCCTGACGGAATCCCTCAACGCAAGTGTGAAAGTGCCCTTAAAGGGGTTCAAGATAAATAAAAACTCTAGATCTTAAAATAAAACAAAAAATAGTGCATCATACTCGCCCCTGTTTTCCCCTGCCGCTGCCAGCGTCGTGCTTCTGTTCTGAAGTAGATATTTTCATGCATGTGAGTGCTGAGGCCAGTTATTGGCTGCAGCAGTGACGTGGTGTGTGTGGGGCTTTACTACTGCAGCCAGAGAGACAAACGTTTGTGTGAAGTACCAGAGTGAGAAGAAAATGCTTTTTAGGGATTTTTTTTTGTTATTTTGTGACATTTACTGCTACTGACTGCGTTTTTATTTCTCACAGACAACTCCTTATTTATGGCATATTGTGGATGAAAAGTCTATCAGTGCCCATGAGAAAACTTATCTTTTTCAGATCTCCACTTCTAGAGCTCTTGAGGGCTCGCTGGTTGACAAAAATAATACATCAAGATATAAAATTGAGCGGCTAAGAAGTAGATGGTAAAACCTGTCATTTCTAGGCACTGTGAGGACTCCTTATTAATGACCGTTTTCCTAAATGTTGCACCTGAGTGTTCATCTCACAGGGGTTCATCTCACAGGGGTTTTCCAGGAGAACAATATTGATGGCCTATCCTTAAAATAGGTCATCAATATCTGGGGTTCCGACCATGCCGATCAGCTTTTTAAAGAGAGGCGCAGCAGCCCATTCCCAGGCCAGTATCATCACGGTCACAAGTGAATGGGCTGCAATACCAAGCACAACCACTATACAGTTGTGGCCAAAGGTTTTGAGACTGACGCAAATGTTGGTTTTCACAAAGTTTGGTGCCTTAGTTTTTATGGTGGCAATCTGCATTAATTCTAGATGGTTATGAAGAGTGGTCAAATGAATTGAAAATTACCTTAAATCCCAAAAACACAATTTCCACTGCAGACCTGCCAATCATATCGTTGGCTCAGAACACAGTGTTAACAAGGACAAGGCAGCTGATATCACTCTGTCGTGATGATTGGATTTGGAGAGTAGACTGGTTGCTTTAAAAGGGTTGCTGGAAATCATTGTCGTCTTCTGTTAACCATGGTTACCTCCAAGGAACATGTGCAGTCATCATTGCTTTGCATCAAAAGGACTGCACAGGCAAGGACATTGCTCCTTGTAAAATTGCACCTTAAAAGGGTTCTCTGGGAATTAAAGGGGTTGTCTCATACCTATGTTGTGTAATAACCTAATACAAGTAACTAAGGCCTCTTTCACACTTGCGTTCTGAGGATCCGGCAGGCACTTCCGTCCCGCCGGATCCGTCAGAACGCAAGTCGCCTGAAAGCATTAGAAGACTGATCAGGATCCTGATCAGTCTTAGAAATGCTTTCAGGTTACTATGGCAGCCAGGACGCTATTAAAGTCCTGGTTGCCATAGTAGTAGTGGGGAGCGGGGGAGCGGTAGGTATACTTACAGTCCGTGCGGCTCCCGGGGCACTCCAGAATGATGTCAGAGCGCCCCATGCGCATGGATCACGTGATCCATGCGTGTAGGGCGCCCTGACGTCACTCTGGAGCGCCCCGGGAGCCGCACGGATGGTAAGTATACTGCTCCCCCACTCCCCACTACACTTTACCATGGCAACCAGGACTTTAGCATCCTGGCTGCCATGGTAACCATTGAGAAAAAGCTAAACGTCGGATGCGATGCGCCAAAACGACGTTTAGCTTAAGGCCGGATCCGGATGAATGCCTTTCAATGGGCATTAATTCCGGATCCGGCCTTGCGGCAAGTGTTCAGGATTTTTGGCCGGAGAAAAAAGCGCAGCATGCTGCGGTATTTTTTCCGGTCAAAAAACGTTCTGGTCCTGAACTGAAGACATCCTGATGCATCCTGAACGGATTTCTCTCCATTCAGAATGCATGGGGATGATCCTGATCAGGATTTTTCCGACATAGAGACACGACGACGGATCTCTATCCTGGAAAACAAAAACGCTAGTGTGAAAGAGCCCTAACCGCATTGCGAAGTCTCGAAAGAGAAGGGTCAACACTAGAAATTTTGCATAAACTAGATTTATCAATAACAGTTAACCCTGCCAGGACCAGGCCATTTTCCATTTTTACTCCCAGCCTTTCCAGCTTTATAACTTTTTTATTTTTCCGTCCACATAGCCATATGAGGGCTTGTTTTTTTGCAGGACAAGTTGTGCTTTCTAATGGCACTATTTACTGTTGCATACAGTATAGTGGGAAGCTGCAAAATAGGGTGGAATTACCACATTTATATAGTTTTTCTAGCTTCTATACTAAAAAAAAAAAAGGAAAAATTTTTCTTTACATCGTCCTATTCTGACCCCAGTAACTTTTTTATTTTTATTCCACAGAGCTGTTTGAGAGCTAATTTTTTGCACGACAATCTGTAGTTTTTATTTATTATTTGTTTAGTTAATACCAGGGTGGATTTGATTTAAATCACGATTTAAAGGGACACTGACAGGCCGCTTTAACATATCAAGAGTTTTATATGCCCCTATCGGTCTTAATATGTGTAATCTAATTATATAATTGTCCCCCCCGTCTGCCTTTCCAAAACTTTTAAAATACGATTTTCTTCATATGTAAATTTCCTTCGTTTGTTCCCAAGGGGCTGTCCCTCTTCTAGTTTGTGCCCAGCCGCGCCCCAACTGCTGTGTCCTAGCGCCACCCCCGCTTATTATTATTATTATTAACCGAGCAGACCTCGTTTTTTTTTTTACAGCCATGCACGAAAATCATTTCCGCTATGGCAGGATTAGTGAGACTTTCTATGAGACATATACTATTCCAATATGGGCTTTCATTACCAGCCCGCTCTTGCACAGATCTAGTGTTTTATTTTTCTTGAAGACTTCCACCCTTTCCCCGATGCCTAGATGAGTGCTACATAAGTGTCAGAATCATACACATCCCAGTGTATGAAGCTGATTTACAGCCATCAGATCTATCTCCGAGCGCCTGAAAAGGCCGAGCGTCTCCCCAGCTGTATTTCTGTGACAGCAAGTGTCTCCTGAATCATAAAAATGTCTTGCGGAGCTCGCGTTTCTGAAGGTTAAATATTTGCGCTTGTTTACTTCTATCATAAATGTCATTTTTAGAAACAATAGTAAAAGAAAACTATAGGAAATATACAGACATCCTTCTGACTTTCTTGTGCTGGAGTTTGCCATCTTTATCCATTTAGCAGTGTGTAAGAATATGTAATAGTGGTCCCACCCCATGGGGATGTCATGCTTAAATTAAGTCTGTCTTACACTGTTATTTAGTAATGCCCATACAGGGGTTGTCAGGCTTATCCTAAAATCTGTCCGATGCCACTAAATGTGTTAAAATGTAAAAAAAAATGTCATGATATACTCACCTTTTTCTCCCCCACTGTTCTCTGTGGTGCAGCTCCGGTCCTCCTCGGTAATATGCAGGTATATGTAACTTGACCACTGCAGCAAGTCACTGACCTCTCCAGAATACTGCACAGGACAGTTATTACGCACACATCACCACTGCAGCCAATGCTGCCGTCAGTCAGTCCATAGTCTAGTGTAAATGCTGCAGTCAGTCCATAGTCTAGTGTAAATACTGCGGTCAGTCTATAGTGTAGTGTAAATGCTGCAGGCAGTCAGTCCATAGTCTAGTGCAAGGCTGGCCAACCTGTGGCTCTCCAGCTGTTGTAAAACTACAATTCCCACCATGCCCTGCTGTAGGCTGATAGCTGTAGGCTGTCTGGACATGCTGGGAGTTGTAGTTTTGCAACAGCTGGAGAGCCGCAGGTTGGCCATCACTGGTCTAGTGTAAATGCTGCAGTCAGTCAGTCCATAGTCTAGTGTAAATGCTGCAGTCAGTCAGTCCATAGTCTAGTGTAAATGCTGCAGTCAGTCAGTCCATAGTCTAGTGTAAATGCTGCAGTCAGTCCATAGTCTAGTGTAAATGCTGCAGTCAGTCCATAGTCTAGTGTAAATGCTGCCCTCAGTCAGTCCATAGTCTAGTGTAAATGCTGCCCTCAGTCCATAGTGTAGTGTAAATGCTGCGGTCAGTCTATAGTGTAATGAAAATGCTGCCCTCAGTCAGTCCATAGTCTAGTGTAAATGCTGCAGTCAGTCCATAGTGTAGTGTAAATGCTGCCCTCAGTCCATAGTGTAGTGTAAATGCTGCGGTCAGTCTATAGTGTAATGAAAATGCTGCCCTCAGTCAGTCCATAGTCTAGTGTAAATGCTGCAGTCAGTCCATAGTGTAGTGTAAATGCTGCGGTCAGTCCATAGTGTAGTGTAAATGCTGCGGTCAGTCTATAGTGTAATGTAAGTGCTGCAGTCAGTCCATAGTCCAGTGTAAATGCTGCCCTCAGTCAGTTCATAGTCTAGTGTAAATGCTGCAGTCAGTCCATAGTCTAGTGTAAATGCTGCAGTCAGTCAGTCCATGGTCTAGTGTAAATGCTGCCCTCAGTCAGTCAATAGTCTAGTGTAAATGCTTTAGTCAGTCCATGGTCTAGTGTAAATGCTGCGGGCAGTCAGTCCATGGTCTAGTGTAAATGCTGCAGGCAGTCCATGGTCTAGTGTAAATGCTGCAGGCAGTCCATGGTCTAGTGTAAATGCTGCCCTCAGTCAGTCCATAGTGTAATGTAAATGCTGCCCTCAGTCAGTCCATGGTCTAGGGTAAATGCCACAGTCAGTCCATAGTGAAGTGTAAATGCTGTGCTCAGTCAGTCCATGGTCTAGTGTAAATGCTGCAGTCAGTCAGTCCATGGTCTAGTGTAAATGCTGCAGTCAGTCAGTCCATGGTCTAGTGTAAATGCTGCAGTCAGTCCATAGTCTAGTGTAAATGCTGCAGTCAGTCAGTCCATAGTCTAGTGTAAATGCTGCAGTCAGTCCATAGTGTAGTGTAAATGCTGCCCTCAGTCAGTCCATGGTCTAGTGTAAATGCTGCAGTCAGTCCATGGTCTAGTGTAAATGCCACAGGCAGTCCATAGTCTAGTGTAAGTGCCGCAGTCAGTCTATAGTTTAGTGTAAATGATGTGCTCAGTCAGGAAGGTTTCTGTTGGATGGAGGGCACAATGTGGCAGGTTTCTGTGGATGAAGTGGGAGCAGAGGAACTAAAAGTGGTATAGGTAATAGGGGGAGCGGGCTCTGCAGAGGGTTGACATTATTTGTCAGACTCTCTGGGGGTGAGGGTAAGACATGAAGTGGCCATGCTGTGTAAGAGATGGTGGAGGGAACATAAAAGGTCCGGTCTCTGGTTGGAGGAGACAGATGCAACAGAAAAGGGCACAGCGTTCCCGGAGGAAAAGCGTATCGGATACCGTGGTCATTCGTGGTCGGCTTTATTGACTATCATTAGTTCCGGGTGTCTGCTGTTTAAAACCGCAGACACCCGGTGGTTATGGCGGGTAACTTGTTTAAAGACTTGACATCTGCCACACATGTACAGCAGAGGTCAGGATGCGGTTAAATAACAAGCCCTTGCAAGTAGGTAATGAAAAGCCATATTCATAGAGACTACCATAAAGAAGCAATGAAATGACCACCAAGTTAATATGGCCCCTAGTCCAATCGAGCAATGTTTGAGACGCACTGAGGAAATACCAGATTTGGGTGAGATGTGAATGAGAGTAATACAAGTAAGAGCTGCCTGTCCTACACCTGCTCTCGCCATGAATTATATCCTCCACAATAAATCTGTTTTCTGTCTTTCCATGTTGCAGAGAAGGCCAGGCTGTTATTTTTGTCATTGACAGCAGTGACAAGCTCCGAATGGTTGTGGCTAAAGAAGAGTTGGAGACCCTTTTAAATCACGCAGGTAAGATTGCTGTGTGCCCCCCTCCCCCCGCTTTACTCTCGTCAGACACTTTAGAGAAACTCGTCTTGTCAGGGTGCTGACGGCTGCTACTGAAGAGCACTCAGCTCAAATGATATATGTCAGCAGTTCAAATACCTAAAGTCTTTCGTGACTGATTTTAATCTCGGCCTCCTCAGCTGTGACTGTAATACATTTCAGCTCAGAAGTAGACTCGTCCTGATGTATCATGATGCATCTATGGAGTCTGAGATACCGGGTCGTGTAGTGCAGAACACGGGCCTTGTGTCACAGGTCTAAAGGGAACCTGTCACCAGCAGCATGTCCTAGAGCCGGAGGAGCCGAGCAGATTGATATATAGTATTATATAGAGCTCCTCCTGCTCTATAACATACTGGTGACAGGCTCCCTTTTGGATCGCCCCTACACAAGAAAGCTGAAAAAAATAAAACTGAAGGTGATTGGATTTAGTCTTAAGTTATGTTGTGTTTTTTAGCGTATCTTATCTTCACAGGTGAATTTACCGTATAAACCGTCATACAGCATATTATGTGTACTTGAGTAATGACAGTATTTCCAACCGCAGTGTTACCCGTACCATGCATCTTTCCAGTTTTTGGTTGTTTTTTTTAATGGGTGCCTTCTGCTGTGACGTTCTCCTACGCTCAGGAGCCTTGCGCCCAGCCCACAGTCCTGTGAGTCTGTGTTGGGTCATGTTTTCATCCTGCACATCCCTGTCCCACAGATGGTCTCATAGAAGTGGATGTAGCAGTGGTCCTGCACTCCATTTTCAAGGGGCACCCTGGGATCTACACCAGCTCCTAGGACTAGGTGGCGTAGATTTCAGTCACCATTTACCGTATGTTTCGCCCTATAAGACGCACCTAGATTTTAGAGGAGGAATTTTAAAAAAATATATATTTTTCATCAGAACTCAGAACAGACCCCATTTGAATGTCCCACAATCAGATCTCAGGTCAGACTTAAGTAAGACCCTCCCTCAATCAGACCTCCATGGGTCCCCCAATCAGACCTCCATGTGAATGACCCTCATGCTCATAAAAAAATGAACTCACCTCTGCTGCTCCGGACGCCGCTCCTCACATCCACCTCTCTCTTCCTGTTATTCCTGCCGCTAGCTGTGCTGTAACCCGACTCGCACAGCGCGCCCACGTCCTTACGTTATGCATGGTCACAGTGAGAGGTTGAGGACCAGAAATTGTTAAGTACAGAGCCCGGGGAGCAATGCATTCACCACTTCCCATTTTACCTGTACTAATAAGCGCGTCCATATTGGAGGCACTCATTAGTGTTCGCCCATAAAATGCACTGGGGGGGGGGGTGTAGTGCGTCTTATAGGACGGAAAATATGGTATGGCAGAAAACTGGCTTAAAGGGGTTGTCCCACAAAAAATATTCTAATATACTCAAACCAGCACCTGGATCTGAATACTTTTGTATTGCTGTAATTAAACATTTAGCCTCATGCACGCGGCCGATGCCGTATTGCGGCCTACATACAACGGGTCTGCAATACACGTGCACCGGCCGTGTGCACCCCACATCAGGGATCTAGACCCATTCACCTGAATGGGTCCGCAATCCGGGAGATGCAGTACAGATCAGAAGCCCATAGAAGCACTACGGAGTGCTTCCGTGGTGTTTCTGTCCGTGCCTCCTCCAGTGCGGATGGATCACGGTGCCATTCAAGTTGAATGGGTCTTCATCCGTCCCGGACGCCGCACGGATGATTTGCGGTCCCCAATGCACGGAACGGCCGTGTGCATGAAGCCTTATTCAATAAAATGTATCTGTATGGCACCACCTGCTGTTTTTTTTTCTTATTTATCTGTCCTTTCTCGCTGAGATGGCCGCACATGCTCAGTTTTATCCCTCAACTGCCTGTGATGGGGAGAGAGCTCCTGCAGAATGGACACGCCCCCTAAGTTGCAGCAGAAAAAACACTCCCCTTAAGCGGTCAGCTTGATATAAATCTAGCAGAGCGATGAATGGGGAGATCTCTGGATCCATGTAAAGTTCAGGGCTGGTTCTAGCTTTATTAGAAAGAGATTGTCATATACTATACATCTTTTTTTTTTATTTTAGTCATGAGACAACCCTTAAAATGATTACAATTGTGCTGGGGGGAATGGCCCTGCCTACACCATGCCGCCTTTTCAGAAGGGGTGGTGTAGAAACACCACTTGCACCTAGATTTAGGTGTAGGGTGTTTTTAAAAAGTTGCAAACGCAGGGTTTGTAACTTTTTTATGCTGGAAAAGTGGCATGGGGGGTGTTATCTCCCCCTTTGTGTTTAGCTGCAGCCTAAAAACTGGTTAAACTTGAAAACAAACTGGTTAATCAGTTAATAGTAAAATCTGTTGTCACTGACAGCTTGAGACATAGTTAGAATGAACCCGAGAGCCTCGTTACTTTGCGCCTTTTGTTTTCTTCATCTGTTCGTGTTTTGTCCTTACAGTTTTATTTTCTCACAATTTATTTTTCAAGGGCTGATTCTGTAACAAGTCTGAGCTGCCTGAGCAAAAAAGGTTTCATTTTATTAGGTATATACTAGTGTTACACAGGTGTGTGCAATGACCTACTTTACCTTTTTATTTTACAGGATTTTTATTTTTTGCTTTCCTCTACTGTTAATTTTTAATACTTCATAATAAAAGATGAAAAATAACTCCCACAAAAATGATTCAATAAGATAAATATGCCCACAAAAAAGACTAGTGTGACTAGATATACCGTAATAGATATATGGGCATAACAAAGGGCAAATTGTATACAGATGATACCATATGAACATAGATGTGGGCCAGTTGATATGGTTACTCACGGTTTCCGTGGTTTGGTAGTAGTGCGGCTTGCTGAAATTCCTCACGTCCTTTGATGTGAGATAGGCGCCCACCAGGGTATGACATCACAGGAGAAGTGTTGTCGGGGGATGACCTATCCCTGGGTGTCCATTTAGGCTATCCCGGCCTAAAAGCGGAGCACCCCACTTCTCGGTGGCTAAACCCTCAAAAAATGCCCAAAGACGCCCTAGATAGAATTGTCAAGCTGAGTCCCGATGCGTTTCGCCATTCATGATAGCAATGGACAAAGTCCCGGTCCTGGATGTCCTGGAACATCATGGGGAATGGGGATTACAGGACACTTAAATTTCAAGCAATTGAGGTGATCGGTCGATCCCCTAGGGGTGGTGACTGGGACAAAAGGATCATCTGTAAAGAGGCCCAGTGGATACACCGCCTCCAAACGATGTCTCCCCTGGGCCCCTTTGCCTGTTTTCTCTAATATCTCCCTTGCTCTTTTATGGTTTTGGGTTTGTTAATAATAGTTTGGTCACTATCCGAATCTGTACACTAGTTAATCTGCCCACTGTATCTGACCAGGATAGGTCACCTGTGTACATTTATATCCTTTATGGGGATCCTGGGATTATGGATATCTCCCTCCTTATCCCTGGATAAATATCTGCTCCCCTCACTCTAAGTATCAGTATTTTCTGCTACCTAATCCCAGTATTTATGCGCAATTCTCCCTGTTAATCCCTTTAATTCTCTCAATATATGTAGGTAGAACAATCTTGAACGCTTATGGCAGCCTATTTCCTTCATCTGGTCGCTTGCGTTTCATAGCGCTCTCCTGTGCGTTCCACGGACAGGAAGTGCAGTTCATTCACCGGAAGTTGTTTTTTCCTCCAGTGGATGCGCAAACTCCGGCTTCTTCTCTTATAAGATCGGTCTGGCTGACATGCCACCCACTCATATCACCTCATATTAGGAAGACTCTCCACCTATATTGTATAGTATCTGTAGTAGACAGTTTAATTTAAGTGTTATCTACGGGATATCTTCCAAATACCGGAAATGGGGCGGAGCTTCATCTCCTTTCAGCATGATAGGTCCCGTAGAGCGGGGGGTGCCATTTTCAAAAGTATAAAAGAGGAAGTCTTTGGACATACATCTGCCCCTATATCATCTTTGGTAGCCATCATCTGTGACCTTATCTGATAGTGTCTTTGTCCCCTGATGAACCATTGCTATCATGAATGGGGAAACGCGTCAGGGCGAGCTTGACAATTCTAGGGCATTTTTTGAGGGTTTAGCCAACAAGAAGTGGGGTTACCCCTTTCAGGGCGGGTGCTTCACTTTGAGGCAGGGATAGTGATGATGTTTTCACTGCCTGGTCCTGTCATTTCTGGCTCCGATGCTCCACCCTGCGCAGGGCAATGGCTTTTTCTTCACTACCAGTGACGTACCAGGCTTCGCATAGGAATGCTAGGCAGAGGCTTCCGCCTAGCAGTGAGTCCGGTAACATTCCTGGCACAAATGGGAGGTTTTATAACAGTGTCCTAGGCTGTTTAACAGCATGCTGACAAAAAGCTGTCACCAGCAGTTAACAAACAGCTCTTGGCCCTAGCTATGCAATACAGGGCAAGGGGGAGCATCTGAGCTAGAAATGCTCCGATGCTCCACTCATACAGCCTAAATGAGTGAAGTGGAGCTTATGTCCAGGTTCAGCTCTGAACCCAGACAACACCTTTAAATTTCGCCAGTAATGCACTCTACCTAAAAACAAAAAAATTCAGATGGCTCAATCCACCCCCCTTCCGATCCCTTGATGGAAAACGTCTAAACTGGGTCATGTGCACTTCTGCACCCAGTCACTAGCCTCAATGTTGGCAAGTCCCCAAGCATCACGTGACCCAACAGTGATGTAGCTACTGGGGACACACCACTGCTGAGGCCAGCAATGGGCTGCAGCGGCGCACATGACCTCTTTTGGAAGTTTACTGGTCGGGGACTAGAAGGAGCACAGATCGGGCCCTTATTGTGAGAATAGACAGGCTTACTCTTTTTTTTCTCAGCAGTGCGGGCACATATGAACAAGGGGCGAACACAGATGTCTTCAGCTGCCGAGTGCACATGTAACAGGTCAGACAGTGTCATAGATACAAATCTGCCCTTTGGTCAGCGGTTACAGAGTACAGGGTCACTTTGTGACTTATCGTCTTGCTTCACTACAAAACCTGACATGAATGGGACACACACTGGTGACAGTTTAATTAAAGACTGGTTTTGGTGTCTGTTCACACAGCCGTTTGGTCCTTGTTTCTGTGGGTTGATGGTTTTCTGTAGGTGCCTCTCAAGCATTTGATGAAGCCGTTTCTTAGTGAATAGTTTTATGACTACTTCTGGTGTGTACTAGACAAGACCCTCGGGCCGAGGGTTCATAAAACAACAGCTGGCACCTGGATTCCGGGAGTCATTCCTGATGGTGCCCACGGATACATATCTCCTCCGGCTCCATAAAGATCTTATACTCTGAACATTTATCAACCTCCCTCATTTTACTTTGTTTATCGCTTTACTACTATATCTGATTATATTAGACGAGGACATTTGGTTCAAGGAGCAGCGGTCGCCAAAACATATATTCTTCTATGTGTGCAGCAATTGTTTTAGACATAGAGCTAATGGGGAAGATTTATCAAACTAGTGTAAAGAACTGGCCTAGTTTCCCATAGCAACCAATCAGATTCCACCAAAGGAGCTGTGAAAAATGAAAGGTGAAATCTGATTAGTTGCTATGGGCTACTAAACCAGTTCTACTTTACACCAGTTTGATAAATCGCCCGCTATCTATCTATCTATATACAGTGGCCCCTCAAGGTACAATATGAATTGGTTCCAGGACGACCATTGTATGTTGATGCCATTATAACTTGAATAATCTGTTTCAAAGCTCCAAAATGTCATTCAAGATAAGAGAAAATGAAGAGTTAAGAAAAATAAGCAGATAACTAAGACAGATAAAGCGCCTCCTTACATATCACAGTCAGGAATAGCTGCTAACTAGTAACTACTCCAGCTATATATTAGCACTTTGTGAAGGCTGCTTTCTTTATATTATTACATACATTACAACCCTTCTGAACACCATCCATTCTTAGTCAGTTGACTGTCTATAAATATTCATGGGGCGATGGCTGCTCTCTGACCCTCTTAGGCCCCTTTCACACGAGCGTGTCCGGATTAGGTCCGGATTAGGTCCGGATGCGTTCAGTGAAAACTGTGCGATTTCACAGGCAAAGCCATTCAGTATTGCCTGCGATTGCGTTCAGTTGTTCAGTTTTTTCCGCGCAGGTGCAATGCGTTTTGATGCGTTTTTCACTGAAGGTTTACAAACCACATCTCCTAGCAACCATCAGTGAAAAACGCAACGCACCCGCACTTTCTTGCGGATGCAATGCGTTTTTCACGCAGCCCCATTCACTTCTATGGGGCTAGGGCTGCGTGAAAAACGCAGAATATAGAATATGCTGCGATTTTCACGCAGAAGTGATGCGTGAAAAACGCTCATGTACACAGACCCATTGAAATGAATGGGTCAGGGTTCATTGCGGATGCTATGCGTTCACGTCACGCATTGCACCCGCGCGGAAATCTCGCTTGTGTGAAAGGGGCCTTAGGGTCTGATAACATTGCACATTGACCTTCTCTCAGAAAACGTACATCCCCAGAAATACTCTTCTGGTGTATACTGGATGACTAGTATTGAAACCTAATGTGAATATGACCCAAAGATGTACAATATAGCTTCTTCGAAGTCTACTTTCAAACCTGTGTGCAGAGGATCTCAATACCGGAATTAAACGGATCTGTTTTGATTTTGCACGTCAGGATGCATCCGTTCCGTTTGGATGCGGTTGTGTGAAATCAAAACAGAAAAAAAAATATCCGTCATTAAATACACTCAAACACAGAAATGCAACAGCACTCTGCAACCAGCACTGTGCCCTGCCTCTATACTAGAAGCTATCAGAGGTCGTTAGTGTACATTTTGATCAAAAAGTAATAAGCCACTCGCCGCGCCAAGGCCGCCTCTATGAGTGGTCCTAACGCTAAATCCTACCTGTTATGGGCCATGACAGCCACATAAAATCCAGGGAGTGCGGGCCCAGCAAGCAGGGCTGTGGAGTCGGTAGATAAATTGTCCGACTCCGACTCCGACTCCTCAGATTTTGAAACTTCCGACTCCGACTCCTCGACTCCAACTCCTCTGTATTTAATATGCAAATACGAAGCTGTTCCACCAAGTTCTTCTAATCTTCTCTAGCACAGAGAGGTAGTTGAGCAGAAGCTGCTGCCTTCTCCTTTGTGTGCTGATCTTCTGCTGAAGATAGAGCAGTGGGAGGATCCAGGAAGGGGCAGGGGAAGGGGCATTTATTTTAAAACATGATTTTCCTAGTAGAATCCCATAGTCATGTTTAAAATTTAAGCTAACAATCTGAGTTTACATGTTTTATAGCCTTAGCTGAATGATAGCAGTTTTTCAAATGGTTTACAGCTTCAGTCTTGAACTATTGACTCTCCATTCCCTTCACTTATACAAGTGTCTCCAGTCCTTAATCAGTTATCAGTGAGAGGCGAGGATAACCGTGGGTTCCCTGTAACAGCAGACCACAAGACAATGGAAAGTGTAAGTATTGCCGCTCCTTAAAGGGACACTGACAGGCTGATTTTCCAGCTAAAGATATATATATACTGGTATTCATCAGAGAATTAGGAATAAAACTGTACTAATGTTACGCCCAGTTAAGCTGTACTTGTGTTTAAAAAACATTTTAATCTGTATGCAAATTCACTATCTTTGTGCCCAATGGGGCAGCGTCTCCTGCTGCTTTGTGCCCAGCCGCGCCCGAAGTACAGCTTCCCAGCGCTGTTCCCCTCGTTATTATTCACTGCACTGGTCTTTTTTTTTCAGGCTAGCCGAACGCTGAATTCCTGCGCAGGCGCACGTGTAGAGTGCTGGCAGCAGCCTTGTCTGGCTATGCTGAGGCTGTGCCAGCTTTCTCTCTTCCTCCTCGCTACCTAGTCCTGTCTAGTGCTGCCAGTACTCTACATGTGCGCCTGCCCCCTTGGGCACAAAGGTAGAGAATTTGCATATTGATTAAAACGTTTTTAAACACAAGTAAACCTCAACTGGGGGTAACAGTCGTCTAGTTGTATTCCTAATCCTCTGATGAATACCAGCAGATATATCTTTAGCCGGTAAATCAGCCTGTCAGTGTCCCTTTAACTGCATAGTAAAGCATATGAAAAGCGTGCTTCTTCACGGTCACTTAACGTCTTTGTTTAGCGGTAACGTGACGCACTGCATGCATTGGCCTTTATTCTTACAGTAGAGAAGTAATTAATTATAACTTTATCTGAATTGGGACATTTAAACTTGCTGTTTTTTATTCCAATTTTTTTTAATTCCAATTCAAATCTAGTAGGAGTCGGAGTCGGTCCATTTTTTGCCGACTCCAACTCCGACTCCAGGTACCCAAAATTGCCTCCGACTCCGACTCCTCGACTCCGACTCCGACTCCACAGCCCTGCCAGCAAGCATGCTAGGATCCACCGTGCTTATTAACCCTTTCTGGTGCCATAACAGCCTCCATTAGATCCAGGGATGCAGGTACCAACATGCATGCTGAGCCCACTGTGTACTCTTCCTGGAGCCAGATGGTTACTAGCAGGTACTATGAATGCAAGTTCAGTTTTTATACTTACTCTGATTAAAACCAGCCTCTAGGGCAGACAAACTAGTCAGGTGTGCACGACTGAAAAGGAGGCCGCCACACCTCCAGCATATACTACACAGAAACACAAGGGGGGGTCAGTCAGCACGTCCCTCTATGCAGGTGCACATAGCCATGGCAAAATATACATACAAACACACAAATGCAACAGCACTCTGCAACCAGCACTCTGCCCTGCCTCTATGCTAGAAGTTATCAGAGGCGTTAGTGTACATTAAATACACTGAAAGTCAATGGGTGACGGATCCGTTTTTTTAGGCACCATTGACTTACATCGTTTTCAGCGCCCGATCCTTTTTTCTTTCTTTCTTTTTTTTTCGTTTTTATGACTGGACACGAAAGAGGAGCTTGCAGCGCCTTTGTCTCCGATCACAAAACGGAATGCGGCCGAAACGGAAGACTTCCTGGTGCATCCTGAACGGATCTCTTTCCATTCAGAATGCATGAGGACTAAACGGAAACGTTTTTTTTCCGGTATTGAGATTCTCTGCTGGATCTCGATACCGGAAAACAACAAAGCAAGTGAAAGAGGCTTAAGTGTCTGCAGATTATTCTGTGATATAACGTGGCGTACACTAAGCAGCAGTAAAGGTCGATTGCTCCACCCTAGGCCTCATAAATACAGTGCAGCCTAGCCATGTACATAAAGCTGTACAGCAGCACATTGTACTGCGGAGATTCACCGTACGGCCTCCATATGCCTGCATGCAGCACCATATTCTGAGATAATGGCTTTTTGCCATGCTTTGGCTTTTTCCTCTCGTTTCCAGAATACAACAGAAAAGGAAACCTCTGTGTCTTCCTATGAATATGGAGGTAGAGATGGAAGTAGTATTTTACGCTGCATATACTGTAACCTGCAGTCTTAACACAGTGTGATCTGAATCCTGGTGTGTCCATACGTATCACACATCCGACACTTAGGCCTATTGAACACGGCCGTATGGCTTTTTCAGTGACTTACAGACCGGAAAAAACGGATCCGCAAAAAATACGGGTGACATCCGTGTGCATTCTGTTTTTTGCGGATCGGAACAGCTGGCCCCTGATAGAACAGTACTATCCTGGTCCGTTATGCGGACAATAATAGGACATGTTCTATCTTTTAACGGAACGGAATTGGAAGGCATACCTTTCCTTTTTTTTGCGGATCTATTGAAATGAATGGTTCCATATACGGTCCATATATGAAACGCAAAAAACGGAACGGAGGAAAAAAAAAAACCTTTGTGCGCAAGAGGCCTTATTTTACTGTATGATCCACCTCAGAAATCTGCGGCTGACAGTCTGACCTCTCCCTCAGGTGTGCAGCAGATCCACACGAGGATCGGCCCTATTGCTTTTTGCATGCTACTTATATTTGCGGCTAAGTTTTCTACGAAGTTGCGGAAACCCCATTCACATGCAGCAGTTGCACTTTTTTTTTTTTTCAGAATTTATTTTGGTTCGGCACAGAATTTGTGCCAAAATCCATGACTCATACATCAGGTAGGCACATAGCCTTAGGCTTTTTTCACGCCCGGATAAGAGGCGAGTGCGTTGCGGGAATATGCGCGATTTTCCCGTGCGGGTGCAAACGTTTGTAATGCGTTTTGCACGCAGGTGAGAAAAATCGCCATCACTGAAGTCCGGTTTCGGGTCTTCTGGAGAATTTATTATTTTCCCTTATAACATGGTTATAAGGGGAAATAATAGCATTCTTAATAAAGAATGCATAGTAAAATGAAGTGGAAGGGGTTAAAAATAATAAAAGTTAACTTACCTTATCCACTTGATCGCGTAGTTGCGATCTGTCTTCTCTTTCACCAGCATCAGCTAAGAAATAAAGGACCTGTGATGACGTCACATCACATGGTCCAATCACATGGTCCATCACCATGGTAAGATGGACCATGTGATGTGACGTCATCACAGGTCCTTTAGATCTTAGCTGATGCTGGAAAGAGAGAGAGATCGCAACTACGCGATCAAGTGGCTAAGGTAAGTTAACTTTATTGTTTAACCCCTTCCACTTCATTTTACTATGCATTCTTTATTAAGAATGCTATTATTTCCCCTTATAACCATGTTATAAGGGAAAATAATAAAGATCAGGTCCCGTCTCTTAGCAACCATGCGGGAAAATCGCACTGCATCCGCACTTGCTTGCGGATGCTTGCGATTTTCCCGCAGTCCCATTCACTTCTATGGGGCCTGCGTTGCGTGAAAAACGCACAATATAGAGCATGCTGCGATTTTCACGCAACGCAGAAGTGATGCGTGAAAATCACCGCTCATGTGCACAGCCCCATAGAAATGAATGGGTCCGGATTCAGTGCGGGTGCAATGTGTCATCCTCACGTACTGCACCCGCGCGGAAAACTCGCCCGTGTGAAAGGGGCCTTAGATTCACTCAGAGGCAGGCATTACCCCCACACCTTAATAAAATGTCCAGAAAAGCATCTCAGCACTGCACTGAAAAAGGAAAAACAGCATTTAACTGAATACTCAGCATTAACACTATGGGTAAACCTGAAGCTTGACACAATGGGGTCATTTAATAACAAACGAATGCCCTTTTTGGCATAAAATTGTCTCATGACACCTTTTTTGCGACTTTAAATGCCTGTGCGACAATATTTGTCGCACAGGCGTTTTTACACGGCATTTGACACAAAGGAGTGTCAAGGTAGTGGCAGGGGACGGGACTCCGGCCCCAGCAAATTTACTAACTTTACGCCTGTAAAAAGGTGTAAAAGTTGGCAAAAAAAACTAATCCAGCCAGGGGCTGCCATAGTTTTTCCGACAGGTGCACCAACTGCCAAAGATGCACCTAATTTATGACCAGGCGCTACCGTCAAAAAATGATAGTCTTAATAAATGACCCCTGATGTGTTGGTTTTGCCCAGAGTGTTCCTTTTAATTGTCACGAAAGATGGTGATAGATTCTGCTTGAAGGGGTTCTATACTGTTTTCTTACTGACGATCTATCCTTTGGATAGGTCATCAGCGTCTGATTGGCGGTGTCTGACAACTGGGACCCCTGCTGATCAGCTGATTCAGCGGCGCTCATGCCAGCCTGCTTTCCACAGGCCAGTGACATCATGACTATTTCATGTGGCCAGCCCCATTGAGGTCTCGGGTGTCGGACGCAACCCCACCCCTCCACCTTAATCAGTAAGAAGAAGAACCCCTTTAATTGTTAAGCTCTACATTCACAATGCATAGTGGATTAAAGGGGACTTACCTTATTAAAAGGTGCCACATAGTCGGCAGTGTGTGAGCAGTCTACATATATACACCCCACAGGCAGTGTAGATAGGGAGCACTATATGTTCCTGATTATCTAGTTTAGCCAATGCTGCTTTTTAACTGCAAGCAGAGTGACTGGTTCGCGGAGGCTAAGTCTGGACAGCAAGTATTGTTGAATTGCTGCCTGCGGGACGGATATCGCATAAATATAGTCCACTTTAAATGCCGAAGCCAAAATTGGCGCCTGATTCATGGAAAGAATTTTGTTTCCTCTTTCGGTTTTTCATGATGTAGGTTTGAGCTCCCCGCAGGTCCGCATTTTTCCTGCGTCTACGTTAATGATACAGTTAAAGTTTTCTACTGCACTTAAACGTGATGTGCCCGCTCCGCTCCCCCTTAGGACTGCGTTTACAGGCTATTAGCTGACATCGCCGATTGAAGAGCGTGCACAATGTTTTGGTCATCTCGCTGGAAAGTGAAAAATTAGAGGAACCTGCTGCTACTGCATTTCTGGACTGTCCTTTTCCTAGCAGCTAATCTACCAGATCAGACATCCCTAGCAAATAATAGAAGCGGGGCTATGTCAAGAGGTCGCTAGAATGGAGGTTATAACCATGTGTGTATTTATTAGAGATGAGCGAATCGATTCTACGGATTCATAATTCGCCCCAGATTTCTCCCAAAATTTGGACTCTTAACAAACCCAAATTTATGTTTATCGTTTCTGGCGAATCCCATGCTATACACATGCATACTGGGTGGTCTTATAATGGGAAATAGTACTGCACCAGACAATTCATGTATATTGCCCAGAAATCAGAGTAGCATACTAGGCGCTCTCTCTCTTTCTGTTGTTCCCTCTTTCCCTCCTAAGACACCAAAGAGTGTTATATTTCCCACTTTACACTATAATAGACATACGATATATATCCTCAACTACATGGTTCACATATTATTAACCCTTTCCCGACATCTGCCATATGTGTTCAGCGGATGTCAGGTCTTTCAAGATGACACCCACACTGGAGTGGAGCGAACGCCATAGCCTAATGTCTGCGATAGGCGATAACTCCTATCGCGAGCATTTAATCACAGCATCTGAAAGACTGTATGGTCATTTGATGCAAGGTGAGCAGGTCACCACTGTGGCCTGTGATTGGCTGCGGCAGTGTTCTGATCTCAATCACCAGTTGACAGTTATATCACACATACCTGTTCTGCTCCTTGTCACAAATCCTTTGTCACACTAACCCAGTTTTGGTATTAATATCTAGTAGAGGGGTTTGTTGTCTTGTCCTATAGCAGCTGCTTCCACTGTTCATTTGCTGCTTCCCCGTTCCTGGCTGCTTCCAATCCCTGCTGAACCAGCAGTTGCTTGGTCCCATAACCACTGCAGCCAGTCACTGGCCTCATCAATCACATGTGCTCGGATGGCATCTCACTAACAGTGATTGGCCGAGGAGGTCAGGAAAAGAGGCAGTGGTCTGAAAATGGTGGGATCTTTGGATAGGTGGTCCAAGAAGCTCAGTAGTTTCCTCCTATTGAATGACATGTTGGCACCACATAACATGACTGGGAGCTGCCTTCCCTCCCGTTTTACCCTAAGTTCACACTTGCGCGTTTTACAGCGCTTTCGAACGCGCTGTAAAACGCTCAACACATGCAAACCAATGCTTCCCTATGGGACTGGTTTAACATTTTCGCGTTTTACAGCGCGTTTGAACGCGCTGTAAAACGCCCTACACATAAACAAGTACTTGAGCTTTTTTTGGGGCGTTTGTCGCACGTATTGTGATTGACACCACAGTAGTCAATCACAAGAACGCGCGTACGACGTGCGTTTCCTATTTGCAAAAACGCGCTGTAATACGCGCGTAAAACGCGCGTTTCAAGAACGCTCAGGTCTGAACCCAGGGTTAGACAACATGTCACCCATCACGCGACCACAAGGAGCTTGCACTCTCAGCAATAACCACGCCAGCCCTTTCTTGGCCCCCGACTCTGTCCTCAGTAGAATAGCAGAGCGCGTCCAAGTGCATGCATATTGCAGAGAGGTAGGACGGGATGCCAGGACTTGTGGTTCTTCAGTGTGCACTGAAGCGGTAAGCTGTATCTTCTGTCATATCGGAAGGCAAAATAAAGTCCTGCAGTCACATCAGGTGTATAAAAAGTTTATTTTTCATTTTCTGGCTGTCAAATAAGCCCTATAGCTAAAGTCAGGATGTCAGAAAGTGCCCAATAAAATATCTGCTGGGTCCATGCATTCATTGGGTGACAGCAGCTGATCCTTCTTCCATCAAAAGCTGTGGCCAGGCGCCAAGTAATGCAGCGGCCCCGTTGCTTCCTACCGTGTGATTTCTGAAAAACAGCATGGTCCTGAGGACAGGCGCTGCACTCCGGGGGCGTCCACGGAAATCATATGTCCCCACAACAGCACCAAAGTGGACCTCCATCCACGACTGAAAGCGTAGCACCCGCACTAAAGTTTCATATTCACCTTGGTTTGATATAGACTCTTAGCTGCAGTTATCACTCCCGATCCACCAATTCCCGATCCGCACAACTTTAGAATGACCTAAATTTAAGGGGAAATTCTCTTAACTTTTCCACGTTGTGAACTCATTCTGCAGATCCCGGGAACATGGCATTATCCATGGCATTAAAGAAATGAAAGTGAAGGCACGGGTGCGTTGGCTTGCTGCTGTGCTCACAGGACCTACTCCTTATTCCGATTCCCGACATGGTTTATTTAACCCTTTGTTAACACGTCTGCAGTCAGCAGAGCATGACCACCTGCATAGGAGTGTGGGCGTTTGATCCCTATTGAAATGACAAGCCGCGGTTCAAATAAATACCTGCTGTGCCTTTAACCATCTGTGCATGAGCTTAGTATGCAGAAACCAGCGGCTCTGCATATTCTTCCCCCATGTTGTGGATGATTATTATGTGCGACGTTGCTGTCTATCAAACCCCATTATTTTGTAAAGTGTCATGTCAGGACTTCTTCAATTACATCCTCTCTGTCGCCGGGAGAAGTGACTGCAGGTCATTCTCCTAATGGTCATTGGCGGATGAAAACTTGAAACATCAAGTAAATTGTTTCTGTCAGCGGCTTTGATGTTTAAATCTCGTTCAAAGTTCCTCTTTTCCCCTGACAGCAAAATCAAAGCACTGATATGTCCCATCTTCAAAATTATTTTTGTTTGTCGTTTTTCTATTTTTATTTCTCTTCAGTTTTTCTTTCCCTTCGCTAATTTGTGTCAGTTTATATCCCTGAAGTATCCTTTATTGCAGACTTTTTATATGACATCTGTAGCCTGACACTGGATTGTACAACTTTGCCTGTTCTTCAGTTTATGCCTCTTGTAATCTTGGCTGTATATCATAGTAATGACTATCATCCCTCAGACAGAGATTTACTTACTGCCTTTCCTTTGTATAGTAGGGGATGAAATAGAAATGTGTGGTTGATTTATGTACACACTAAATGGCCAGGTATGTGGCCCACGTATTTATGTAGTGGCTGCAGCCATTTATTATATATGCAGACAGCAAACAAAATGCATATAGTACCGTTACACTGTCACACTGTTATACATGCAAACAATAGAACTAGGGATTAGGGAATATTCTGGATTACAGTGGTACTATACCTACTATACATAAAAAATGGAAGCTCCTTGCGCACATTTTTGATCAAACGTGTGTTGTGCCCATCTACCAACGTCAAGGTGGCTTCCGCAGATGGGTAGCTAACACAGAACTGCCTACAATGTTCAGGGCATTGTAGGAACCAGCTATATTTATACTGTGTGTGTGTGTGTGTGTGTATATATATATATATATATATATATATATATATATATATACTAGGCCACCATTCAGTCTCCATAGAGAAATATTCTCAGTAGATTGCGTTGTACTGCAAATCTTAGTGACTAGGCGTCATGAGCGGACAGGGAACTTGAAGATAGATTATAATTATACTTAAATCCGTTCATATGACTATACCAACCTGCCATTCAGGGTTCTGGAAAAGCTGAGTGACAAGACTGTACAGCTGCATTGGTGACAACAGATTATGTTGCTCTGGTAGCAAATGATAGATTTACATAATGTATTAGTGCAGCATTGTGTGTATTTTATATAAACAATATGCCCCCATCACCACCCCAGAGGTTGATAGGGTTATGGGAAAGCTGTTTTACAACCATGTGGAACTGTAATAGACTGCAGAATACTTAATCTACTAAAATAAATCCCTTTCCCCATTCCTAAATAGTGACATAGCTAGGCAGATTTGCCTTTTAGGGTCCTAGAAAAGCTGTGTTACCAGCACGTGGAACTGCAAGACGGGCTGCAAAATATACAATCTACGAAGCTAAATCCCCCTCCTGCTCCCTGTACCTCTGCATGCTAATGACTACTTCCATAATGATTGTGATGGACTGAACCATCACTGGGGCTGCTGGAGAAGACTGAGAGCTAGCCTCCTTCCTACGGACTATGGACCCAGAACCATGGGTACCCCCTCAGACCTCTTGGGGGTTACAAGGAACAGTGAGCCCTGATTTATATGTGGACCTTATAGGCCGTAGCGTTCCTGTTGTCCATTGAAGGTGCAGGGGTGACCCCAGCAATGCAAGAAGAGTTAACTAAGCACTGAGACTCCCAAGGAAGGTGTTGGTTCATTTGTCCCTTTGTTCTGTTGTGCTAGTGATGGGATTAAGTAGCTGACTCCGGGGTAGAGGAGTAGACCACCCTCTGATACACTCAGGAGATAATCCCATCACATGTGTCTCCTCTCTTCCTATTCTTCAATTAAGACACTGGGGGGGTCTGTTTGATTGCGCTATAATGTTAGACCACCAGAACTGTGTATGTATATTAGGTTAGTCCATTGTCTGAGTTAACTGTATCCCAGGCAGAGGGGGTGTGCCTCTGGCCTGTGGAATTGTATAAATTGTGAGTGCTGGCTGTCATTAAAGTGTCCTGTTCTACCCTTCATGAAGTCTGGGCTCATGTTTGGGGGATTGGAGAACTACACTCTGGGGATTGCTATATTCCTTATACTCTCCAGAGTATATTCCCTAGCTCTTGTGAGGGCTTTTCTTGTTCCTGTTTCGCTCTCTGGACTAAGGAGAGGTACGGCGAAAACCCAAACTAAGCTGAGGCGGTTCGTGGGGTTTGAGGTGGTTCTGGTGTCGAGTGCAGTGCTGATGGTCCTTGGCAAGCACTAGGCGCATCGGTCGACGGAGGCACCCAGTCGGGGTGGCAGGCGTTCCGTCACATTGGTGGCAGCGGTGGGATGGCATCCTAGTGCGAGGTAAAGCAGCTCTGAGACACCGTTTGTGGAATTACAAACTGAGGGCAACGCTAGTATCCGTACAGCGCCCCTGGGAGCAGAGGGATCCAGCGACTTGGAGCAGACAAGTATGGAAGGCTCTAGGTCTGGAGATAATTGGCTGGCCGAAGTAAGGCAGCGAGTGGCCCAGTATGGGGATGATGTACCCATGGAGACACGCCGGGTGATCTGGAACCAGGTCATGGCCGAGCGAAACATAAGGCTGGACCGAGAATTCCAGCTGGCGAAAAAGATGGAGTATGCTCAGCAGAAGGAGCGTTATAGCAGCCAAAGAGAGGCTCCATTCGAGGAGGTTAACCATTTCCCCCGGAGGCGGCCAGAGGAACACGAAGTAGGGGTCCTCATAGACAGGTCCTGTGAGGAACCACAACAGGCAGGTGGAGATGGGACTGAGGTCTCTCCACCGGGATGCTGGGAAGCTGGCCCAAATCCCCAGCAGCAGCCGGAGTTACCGGGTGCAGATGCAGGTGGTCCCTACTCTCAAATGTTGAGTGACCTCATAGACTGGTCTTGGGAAGACCCACAGATGGCAGGTGGAGATGGGACTGCGGTCTCACTACCGGCCCTACAGGGATGCTGGGCAGTCGGCCCAGATCCCCAGCCGCAGAGTACATTACAGGGAGGAGAGACCACCGGTTTCACTCCCCAGCGGCAGAGCGCATTATTGGAAGGGGAGACAGTCGGTTCCCCTCTCCACCAGCAGAGAGAGTGTCAGGGAGAGGAGCCTGTTACCCCCTCTCCCCAGCGGCTGAAGGTGTGTAAGGGAGAGGAGCTTATTACCCCCTCTCCCCAGCGGCAGCGTAGCCCACCAAGGGGAGACACTAAGCCCCCCACCAGTGCAGATGGGACCGCGGTCTCTGCGCCCAAGCTACAGGGAGTACGGACAGTCGGTCCTGCTCCCCAGCGGCAAAGTATTCTACCGGGAGGGGAGAGCCTCGTTCCCCCTCCCCAGCGGCAGAGTATTCTACCAGGAGGGGAGAGCCCCGTTCCCCCTCCCCAGCGGCAGCCCAGCCCACCAAGGGGAGATGATAAGCCCCACACCAGTGCAGATGGGACCGTGGTCTCTGTGCCCAAACCACAGGGGGTAGGGACAGTCGGCCCTGTTCCCCAGCAGCAGGGCTGTATATCCAAAGGGGAGACAGCCTGTCTTCCCCTCCAGCAGCAACACCAGGTCCAGAGGGAGGAGCGTGCTAACCCTTCTCCTCAGCTGGGCTCCAACCAGGCTATTACCGTGGTAGCGCTGGCACCAGGGCAGAGTACCGCTGGTCTCTACCCACTCAGCAACCCACCGATCCGGAAGGCTAGTACCCCCCAGAGCTGTGGTGGAGCCCCTGGACATGAACAAGCTACACACTACCCCAGGTGCAGTAACCAATTCTTGTGGGTGGACCACTCTGTTGATTATGTTTTATGGGTGGGTTGCTGGACTAATCAAGGCACTGACCGGCAGGAGGTCAGATACCTCGTTAGTCTACTGTTGGGAGGGGAGAAATGTGATGGACTGAACCATCACTGGGGCTGCTGGAGAAGACTGAGAGCTAGCCTCCTTCCTACGGACTATGGACCCAGAACCATGGAGACCCCCTCAGACCTCTTGGGGGTTACAAGGAACAGTGAGCCCTGATTTATATGTGGACCTTATAGGCCGTAGCGTTCCTGTTGTCCATTGAAGGTGCAGGGGTGACCCCAGCAATGCAAGAAGAGTTAACTCTGCACTGAGACTCCCAAGGAAGGTGTTGGTTCATTTGTCCCTTTGTTCTGTTGTGCTAGTGATGGGATTAAGTAGCTGACTCCGGGGTAGAGGAGTAGACCACCCTCTGATACACTCAGGAGATAATCCCATCACATGTGTCTCCTCTCTTCCTATTCTTCAATTAAGACACTGGGGGGGGTCTGTTTGATTGCGTTATAATGTTAGACCACCAGAACTGTGTATGTTTATTAGGTTGGTCCATTGTCTGAGTTAACTGTATCCCAGGCAGAGGGGTGTGCCTCTGGCCTGTGGAATTGTATAAATTGTGAGTGCTGGCTGTCATTAAAGTGTCCTGTTCTACCCTTCATGAAGTCTGGGCTCATGTTTGGGGGATTGGAGAACTACACTCTGGGGATTGCTATATTCTTTATACTCTCCAGAGTATATTCCCTAGCTCTTGTGAGGGCTTTTCTTGTTCCTGTTTCGCTCTCTGGACTAAGGAGAGGTACGGTGAAAACCCAAACTAAGCTGAGGCGGTTCGTGGGGTTTGAGGTGGTTCTGGTGTCGAGTGCAGTGCTGATGGTCCTTGGCAAGCACTAGGCGCATCGGTCGACGGAGGCACCCAGTCGGGGTGGCAGGCGTTCCGTCACAATGATCATTAGCATTTGCAATATAAGATGCACTGCCATTCCCCCTCCCCCCCCTCCTTTTGTGGGGAAAAGTGCACTTTATAGTCAGAAAAGTACACTAAATTTGGTATCGCCATAATCTCACTTGTGCACAGAATAAAGGTAACACATGATGAACGTTACAAAATTTAGAACTCAGAATTGCTGCTTTTTTCCCAGTTTTCCTCAGAAAGTTAATCAATAAGCTATATGTATTCCAAACCGGTGCCACTGAAAAATACAACTCCATGCCACAAAAAACAAACCATCATACTACTATGTCAAGAGAAAAAATAAAAACATTATAGCTCTTGGAATGCAACAATGGAAAAACAAAAGAAATTGCTTTGTCCTATATGCCCAAAATACAGGTCTTGAAGCTGTTAAACTCCACGATGCGTCTTAAAGAGAACCTGTCGCCATAAACATGCAGTGTAATCTGCCAGCATGTTATAGAGCAGGAGGAGCTGAGCAGTCCGATTATATAGTTTTGTTGGAATAGGTTCAGTAAAACTTGTATTTCACTCATTCAAATTCCTGCTCATTTTGGGTTTTGAAGTCCAGGAGGCGGTCCTATCGGTGATTGACAGTTATCTCTGTATACACAGTCATAGAGGGAAGGCTGTCAGTCACTGATAGGACCGCCTCCTGGACTTCAAAGCCCAGAATGAGCAGGAATTTAAACCTACAAAATACCTACTTAATGAACCTTTTCCCATAAAACTATATATCAATCTGCTCAGCTCCTCCTGCTCTATAATATACTGCCTGCAGCCCAGACACCATGTTCAGTGTGATAGGTTTCCTTTAAAAGGAAGTTTTTTAAAGAGGGCGATATGCTTATTGCACATAGTAAATATACTACCGCTGCCCTTAACTACTTTTAAACTTCTTAAACATTGATAATCTTCACTCAATTTTCAGTATTAATTGCTGCTATTGTTACTGCCAGTCCTGTGTAGAGTCGGGCCAGCTTCGCTGCGCTCCTACAATTAGCGCTAATAACATACCTTGTCAAGGCAACAGCTTTTAAAGGATGGGCAAGTACAGGCTGTCAGTTTTCTTTTGTACTCTTGATATACATGAGTATAAAACACATTGTGACACATCTAAGGTGCCAGACGACACCAGAAGAACCTTATTCAGTCTATTCATCTGTCAGCTTACAGGGTGAAAGAGCATCTGTCACCAAAAGTCTAGTTTTGTATATTTTTACACCTTTTTTTTTATGTATTTTCACTATGTGAAGATTTTTTTTTTCTTTATATTACATTTTATAATATGATCCTCCTAACTTTCATCTCCAAAGGGTTCCTCTTGAGTCTTGAGTATTCATAAAGGGTTTTTTCCCTGTCCCCAACCTTTTAAAATACATACAGTGGCAGGAAAAAGTCTGGGCACCCTTGGTCACAATTACTGTTACTGTTAAGCATGCTGAAGATGAATTGATCTCCAAAAAGCATACGGTTAAAGATGAAACACACTTTTCAACATTTTAAGCAAAATCAGTGTATTATGTTGGTTTTGTACAATTTTAGAGTGAAAAAAGGAAAGAAGTACCTTGCAAAAGGATGGGAACCCAAGGAGATTTGAGCGTTCAGATAACTGTGACTGAGGTCTCAGATCTTAAATATAATAGCCTGTTAGGTTTAAGGCTTGTTCACAATCATTGGTAGAAGAGGCCAAGTGATGAAAATTTCACAGCTTTATAAATACCTAGATTCCTCTGACCTTGTCTCCAAAAACAGCAGAAGACCTTCAGGAAGATTCAGCAGACTCTGGAGTTGTGGTACATTGTTCTACTGTTCAGTGACATCGGAACAAATATGGCCTTAATGGAAGAGTCGTCAGAAGAAAACCACTCCTGCGTCCCCACCACAAAATTCGGCACCAAAAGTTTGCAAAAGAAAATCTAAAAAAAGGCTGATGCATTTTAAAAACAAGAAAAGGCGAGTTTGGAGGAAAAAAGGTTACAGAATTTCATAAAAAGAACAACTTTCCAACCATTAGGCATGGCGTGGATCAGTCATGCTTTGGGGCTCTGTTGCAGCCTATGGCACTGGGAACATTTCACAGATAGAGGAAAGAATGGAGTCAATGATATTCCAGCAAATTCTGGAAGCAAATATAACATTAACTGTAAAAAAGCTGAGGCTGAAAAGGGGATGGTATCTACACATAGATAATGATCCTAAAAACACCAAAGTACGCAATAGACTTCCTCTAAAGGAGGAAGCTGAAGGTTTTACCATGGCCCTCACAGTCTCCTAATCTGAACATCATTGAAAATCTGTGGATAGACCTCAAAAGATAAATGCATCCAAGACGGCCCAGGAATCTCACAGAACTAGAAGACTTTTGCAAGGCAGAATGGTTGAAAATCCCTCATACAAGAATTGAGAGACTCTTTGATGGCTATAAAAAGCATTTACAAGCTGTGATGGTCATCAAAGGGGGTGCTACTAGGTACTAACCATGCAGGGTTCCCAAAGTTTAGCTTCAGGCCCTTTTTGTTATTTTGAAAATGTAAAAGATGAAAATATAATTAGATTTTGTTTGAAATACAAAGGGAATGTGTCATCCTTAACTTTATACCTTTTTGGGGATCATTTCATCTTTAACTTGCTTAACTGTTCACAGGAAGAGTAAGTACGTTGACCAGGGGTGCCCAAACCTTTGAGTGTCACGGTATATCATTAGGATTTGTGATCATTAGGGTCCCAGATGTTTGCACCCCAACAGTTCATAATAATAAAGAGGCTGCGCCTCTGCTTCCGTGCAACAAACCCATCGATATGTCAGATCTTAAACTCCTACTGACCATTAAGTTATGGCAGGTCTCAGTGTTGTCACTATTTCAGCTGTGAATACCCTTTATTTCTTGTTTAAAGAGGACCTTTCACTTCGGATTGAGGTAGTGAAATACTTACACTACCTTCCTGGGCGGCCCCGCTGTGGTTCAGGCCACAGTTTTTTGTTTTTTTCTCAAAATATCCCCCAGTTCATCCGCTCCCGTCCCCATTAGTTCTCACGCGCGGCGATTCTTTGTATGAGGCGGGGACTTGTCTGAGCCTGGGGAGTGGTTTTCCTTTCCCTGGGTGCGAGCGCAGCCAATCATAGCGCTTGGCAGTATGGCTACCGGACCTGACAGTGTGTCGGGGCAAGGCATTACTGCACATGAAGCGCGGAGTGGACCGCTCCTCTTTAAACATGAATTCCAGGTTGGAGGCCTGGAGCTCAGGCATAAGATAAGGGCAGCTATGAATGTCTTCTTGTGGTCCTATTTTTTGACTATGATGGATCTGCCTATTTTTGGCCAATAACGTAAAAGAGCAAAGAATACAGCTTTCTGAATGTGTCAGACATTAAAGTCGTGGATGAATATGCTTAAGGTGTTGCCAGTTCAGTACGAAATATTACCAGGAATTTCACCATTTCACTACTGTAGATCCTTCCATCTGGCTGGGATATCCGATTCTAGTTTAGCTTATAAATTACTTATTACTTACAGAAAGTTCTGCCCTAAATATTATCATTTGATGGTGCCTTGGCTAATACTTAACTTTTAATATGGTATTGGTAAGAATGCAATGCAATATACTCCAAACTAAACATATATCGAACAAACCAAATACTCAGTGACCCCCCCCATTTGAATAATCTCACCACACAGGAACGGCAGCTGGCAATCTTAGTGGAGCTCGGATGACCTGTGTAGGAGTGACCGTTTGCTTGGCAGCTAAAGTAAATCAAGGGGGTTTGGTTAAAGTGGACTTGTTCCATAAGACAAAAATGGACGACACTTGCCCTAGAATGCCCTACTTGTGGGGAATGGGACCTGGTACCGTCCTACCTGTCTACACGGGGTTCTGACCCCGCAAGGGGCGACCTCGTCTGGATACCTGTCCCTGTTCACGGGCTTCCAAAGCGGACATTCAGTGTGCAGGCCGTGCTTACTAGCCGATGCTGCATCAGGTGGTGCGCTCCCTCCATTGAGAGGCAACCCTTCCTTTATCATTTTTTGTATCCCAGGTCCACTGACCTTAGGTTACCCTTTTCTGTACATCTCCACTGATGATTTAACGAATGAAACGGGCCACGTCGGGAACTACAAGATGGGGATTGTGAGAGACTCCGCCCGTGAACAGGGACCGGTATCAGGACGAGGTCGCCCTTGTGTAGACAAGTAGGACGGTACCAGATCCCATTCCCCAGAAGTAGGGCATTCTAGGGCAAGTGTCGTCCATTTTTGTCTTATGGAACAAGTCCACTTTAACCAAACCCCCTTGATTTACTTTAGCTGCCAAGCAAACCGTCACTCCCACACAGGTCATCTGAGCTCCACTAAGAGTCAAATGGGGGTCACTGAGTATTTTGTTTGTTTGATTATATGTTTAGTTTGGAGTATATTGCATTGCATTCTTACCAATACCATATTAAAAGTTACGTTTTACCTCCTGTGGGCCCTTCTGGCGCCTTTGAGTAAATTATAGATTTCAGGGAATTTTCCGTATTCTTTCATTAGAATAGGTTTAGTTTTGTTCATTTTGCCTTGGCTAATAGGAGCGAACACAGAATACACCGGACACGTAGTTTGAGTCCAGTGCATCCATGAGCAGATCCCCCCTGCCGCCCTCCACCGGTGGTTCATGGGCTGCTATTAACCACTGCTGAGATGGGCAGGGGATGTGGGGTTGATGCGCGCCCCTTATGAATACACCAGACTCCTAAACTATGTGCCTGGTGTATTGTGCGATTGCTCCTATTAAAGGGAGTCTTTCACCTGTAAGAGGGTGCAAGGTGTTGTTTTTGATAGCAGGTACGTGTCACCGAGGTTGCTGGCCTCGGTGAGGTAAGAGCCGGGGTTTTTGGTCTGCAGCAGCTAGTGCTGCTCTGTTAAATAGCATGGCTGCAAAGCCGATCCGGGCCGGCTCTTACTGGGAGCAGCTAAAGAGTAGGGTGGGTGGCTGCTCCCCACGGTCCAGTCCATGTTTTGGGCTGGGTATATAACGCAGCCAGCAGCTGTGTCTGAGGGTGTGATTATCCTGGAGCCTGCAAACAGGGCTGAGGAATTCTCTGTCCTGGAGGAAGGAGCTCAGCAAGGTGGTGTTTCCCTGCGACCTGAAGGTGGAATCGCCTGCGGCTGAGCCGACTGCTAGGTGTGAACCCGCACCTAAACCACCCAAGGTGACTGGACCCTGTGTTGGCCTGTTTTTGTTTTGCCACAGTATTTCCGTTGTGTGTGAACTGTCACCAAGAGACTGCTTTTCATTTATGGTGTGCAAGTGTGAATAAAACACTGTTTGATGCACCATCTGGACTCCTTGTTTTGCCTCTAAACTGCACCCGCACCGCTGTCTACCAGAGCGACTCCCACATTTGGTGGCGGATGCGGGCATGCGCAGTGAGGCTGGCGTGAACGCCGAACTTTGTTTGCTGAGCAAAAGTGTATGTCCTATATTAGGCCGGCAAAGTTGCAGCCTGTGATTTCTGGCAACATGGAGGCTGCTGTGAAAGCCCTCATAGAGGCTAACGTGCAGCAGCGGGAGACCAACCAGTTATTGCTGCAACATGTGATGGCATTACAGGCGGCAGGAGCGTCCCACCACGTCCATGATGCCCGGAAGCGGTCCGTGCGGCGATCCCAAAGATGACCCCCGCAGACGGCGTGGAGACATACCTAGCCGTCTTTGAGAAGGTCGCCGTGAGGAAAAGTTACCCCGTGACCAGTGGGCCGAGGTGGTTGCTCCGTTCCTGGCAGCCGGACCCCAGCAAGTTTTTCGATTTGGCAGATGTCCAGGCAGCTGACTACCCGACCGTGAAAGGTGAGATTCTAGCAAGACTGGGGGTGAATGTTTTGGTCCGGGCCCAGCGGGTGCATCAGTGGGAATTTAACCCGGCTGAACCCGCCAGACCACAATACTATGACCTGCTACATCGGTTGCAAAAATGGCTGCAGCCAGACATACTGACTCCCACTGCTATGCTCGACCGTCTGTTAGCAGATGTATTCTGGAGGTCTTTGCCATACCCTCTCCAGCACTGGATCGGCCAGGTATCCCCCACCAATGCCCTTGAGATGGTCGACCTGGTGGAGCGATATGAGGCCACCAGAAACCTGCAGGGGGTTCTTTTGGGAGGAGGCCAGTCAAACCCGGAAACCTCCACCCCAGTCCCGGCGGCCGGCCAAACCCGCCCGGGATGTACCCTTGCAGATCCCTCCCCAGTAGTCTGCTGGCGGTGTCACGAGCCTGGCCACGTAAGGGCCGACTGTCCACAGTGGGGGAACCCATGGAGATTAATTATGGGAACCGGGCTTCCATGTATGCCCGGAGACTGTGTGCGACCGGCACCCCGAGACAATAGACAATCGACATCTGTGCCAGGTGCAAATCGGGGATAACCTGGCAGTGGCGCTGTTGGACTCAGGGAGCCTGGTAACCCTGGTAAGTGCTGCCCTGGTACAGCCCACCCAGTATACGGGCCGGAAAGTTGGTGTGGTGTGTATACACGGAGACTTAAAGGACTATCCCACGGCTGTAATGTCTCTGTCCACGGCGGCGGCACCTGGACTTGTGAAGTGGCGATCTCCACAAAGCTGCCCTATGAACTAATAATTGGGAGAGACTTCCCTGGTTTTCCGTCACTGTGGCCTGAGATGAAAGTGACTAATAGCCCTGAGACAGGGTAACCCTAGCAGAGTGGCCTGATACCCCTGGAAGGCCAGAACCCTGGGAGCCCGAGTCTGAAGGGCCAGCGGTAGGGGTGACCACTGCTGCAGCGGTAGTGGGGAGACAACCCCACTGAGTGTAATGGTGGGAGACACGGAGGACTTGCCACCGGGGCCTGAGTTGGCAGACCTCAATGTCTCCGGGGAAAATTTTGGGACCGCACAACACCGGGACCAAACCCTAACCAGGGCCTGGGAGAATGTGCTGGAAATTGATGGTAAACCCCAGAAACCAGGGGCTGAATTAATGTTCCCACGATTTATTGTTCTGCAGGATATGTTGTATCGGGTGAACCAAATCCGAGGTGAACCTGTTGAACAGTTGGTGGTGCCCACAGCGTATCGCAAGCTTGTCATGGAGCTTGCCCACCAACATGTTCTTGGGGGACACCTGGGGTGGCAGAAAACCCAGGACCGCATACTGCAGCGGTTTTATTGGCCCAGTGTGTTCAAGGAGGTAGAGAATTATTGTAAGTCCTGTCCGACCTGTCAGATAACTAGCCCCCAGCCACATTTCCGTAGTCCTCTGGTACCTCTGCCAATTATTGAAGTACCGTTCGAGCGAATCGCTATGGATTTAATTGGGCCTGTACCAAAAGTCTGCCAGGGGCCACCAACACATTCTGGTAGTTCTCGACTATGCCACTCGGTACCCGGAGGCGGTGCCTCTGCGACATACCTCAGCTAAGCTCATTGCCAAAGAGTTAATGGAGATGTTTTCCCGTGTGGGCCTGCCAAAGAGGTTCTGACAGACCAAGGGACCCCTTTTATGTCCAAAGTAATGAGGGAACTGTGTAAATTGTTGCGTATAAAGCAGTTACGGACGTCCGTTTACCATCCGCAAACAGACGGTCTTGTTGAGAGGTTTAACCAAACTCTAAAAAATATGTTAAAGAGGGTGGTGTCTAGAGATGGGAAGGACTGGGACCTGCTTCTGCCCTATCTCATGTTCGCAGTGCGAGAGGTACCCCAGGCCTCTACTGGGTTCTCGCCCTTCGAACTGCTTTATGGCAGACACCCTCGGGGCCTGTTGGATATCGCCAAGGAAGCATGGGAACAACAGCCTGTCCCCCACAAAAGTGTCATTGAGTATGTCACCCAGATGCAGGAACGGATAGAAAGGGTGTTGCCGCTGGTCCGGGAGCATATGGAGGCAGCACAACAAGCCCAGAGTAGGGTGTATAATCGTCAGGCTCGGGTGCGGGGCTTCAATCCGGGAGATCGAGTGTTGGTTCTGGTACCCACCCTTGACAGCAAATTCCTAGCTAGGTGGCAGGGCCCCTATGAGGTGATCGAGAAGGTAGGGAAGTAAATTACAAGGTACACCAGCCAGGGCGGCGCAAGCCGGAGCAGGTGTACCACGTGAATTTACTGAAGCCGTGGAAAGACAGGGACACGGCCGACGACCACAGCCCCGGCCAGGGCTTCTAGAGTGAAAAGGGTCCAGCCCCACAGTTCGAGGCCTGTGAAGCCGTAACCACGGTAAAAATTGCAGACAGCCTGTCTTCCAAACAAGTTCAGGAAGTCAGGGAGTTCATCAGTCGGAACACGGATGTGTTCTCGGACCTCCCTGGCCGCACGTCTCTCATCCAACATGACATCGTCACTGAGCCTCAGGCCAAGATCCGGTTAAAACCATACCGGGTACCCGAGGCTCGGCGACGGGCCATCGCGGAGGAAGTACAGTTAATGTTGAAGCTCGATGTCATTGAGGAGTCGAAGAGTGAGTGGGCCAGTCCCATAGTCCTAATACCCAAGCCGGATGGGACGTTGCGGTTCTGCAACGATTTTCGCAAGTTAAATGACGTGTCCAAGTTTGATACGTATCCCATGCCCCGGGTAGACGAGCTTGTTGAGAGTTTAGGGCAAGCCCGTTATTTTTCTGTGCTAGACCTCACCAAAGGGTACTGGCAGGTACCCTTAACGGAGTCGGCTAAGGAAAAACCGCATTTGTTACCCCGCAGGGCCTGTATCACTACAAGGTGTTACCCTTTGGCCTGCATGGCGCCCCGCCACTTTCCAAGGTTAATGGACATAGTGCTGCGACCACATCGTCGGTGCGCCTCGGCCTACTTAGATGATGTAGTCATCCACAGCACCGACTGGGAAAGCCATTTACCCAAGGTGCAGGCGGTAGTGGATGCCCTGAGGAAAGCCGGACTGACCGCTAACCCAAAGAAGTGCTCCATAGGGTTAGAGGAGACAAAATATCTGGGATATGTAATTGGGCGGGAGTCATCAAACCTCAGGTAACCAAGGTAGAGGCCATTCGTAACTGGCCCCGACCGGTCACCACCAGGCAGGTAAAGTCGTTCCTGGGGATTGTAGGTTACTACATGAGGTTTGTGCCCCACTTTGCCACAATAGCAGCGCCGTTGACAGACCTGTTGAAGGGGCGAAAGTCTGGGAGGGTTAGCTGGAGTGAGAAGGCGGAGGAGGCTTTCGCCGCGTTGAAGTCGGCCCTGTGTGGGTCCCCGGTTTTGGTGACACCCGACTTCAACAAGGAGTTTGTCGTACAGACCGACGCCTCGGAGGTAGGCCTCGGTGCGGTACTGTCTCAGGAGGTCAACGGGGAAGAACATCCCGTTGTCTTCCTGAGCCGTAAGCTCAATCCCGCCGAGTCCAGGTATAGTGTAGTGGAGAGGAGTGCCTGGCTATCAAGTGGGCACTCGAATCTCTCCGCTACTACTTGTTAGGGAGGAGGTTCCGTCTGGTGACCGACCATTCCCCCTCAAATGGATGAGTCAGGCCAAGGAGAGGAATGCTCGGGTCACCAGGTGGTTCCTATCTCTTCAGAATTTCAAATTCTTCGTGGAACACAGGGCAGGCCGCTTGCAGGGCAACGCAGATGCCCTGTCTCGCGTCCACTGCCTCACGTGTGTTCACCCCCTCAGGGTTGAACAAAGGGGGTGTGTAAGAGGGTGCAAGGTGTTGTTTTTGATAGCAGGTACGTGTCACCGAGGTTGCTGGCCTCGGTGAGGTAAGAGCCGGGGTTTTTGGTCTGCAGCAGCTAGTGCTGCTCTGTTAAATAGCATGGCTGCAAAGCCGATCCGGGCCGGCTCTTACTGGGAGCAGCTAAAGAGTAGGGTGGGTGGCTGCTTCCCACAGTCCAGTCCATGTTTTGGGCTCGGTATATAACGCAGCCAGCAGCTGTGTCTGAGGGTGTGATTATCCTGGAGCCTGCAAACAGGGCTGAGGAATTCTCTGTCCTGGAGGAAGGAGCTCAGCAAGGTGGTGTTTCCCTGCGACCTGAAGGTGGAATCGCCTGCGGCTGAGCCGACTGCTAGGTGTGAACCCGCACCTAAACCACCCAAGGTGACTGGACCCTGTGTTGGCCTGTTTTTGTTTTGCCACAGTATTTCCGTTGTGTGTGAACTGTCACCAAGAGACTGCTTTTCATTTATGGTGTGCAAGTGTGAATAAAACACTGTTTGATACACCATCTGGACTCCTTGTTTTGCCTCTAAACTGCACCCGCACCGCTGTCTACCAGAGCGACTCCCCACACACCCCAAAAAAACATTTTTCAACACTCACATCTTTCTCTGCAAAATTGCCCCCAGATTAAAAAGCTTCTTACCCTATTGCTGTACCTCTTACCGATCTTCATAAAATCACTTTAATTGCAGATGTCAATGACAGTTGAAGGTGCCCAGTGGCGGCGTCATAACGGCCAGTGCCCAGGCTGCACGCTCATCTTCATAACTTCAACTGTGATTGACATCTGCAAATAAAGTGATTTTTCTGAAGATCTGTAGGAGGTACAGCAATAGGGTAAGAAGCTTTTTAATGTGGGGGCAATTTTGCAGAGAAAGATGTGAGTGTTGAAAAATGGGCTTTTGAGGTGAAAGGCTCCCTTTAATTGCAGATGTCAATCACAGTTGAAGTTATGAAGATGAGCGTGCGGCCTGGGCACTGGCCGTTATGACGCCGCCACTGGGCACCTTCAACTGTCATTGACATCTGCAATTAAAGTGATTTTCTGAAGATCTGTAGGAGGTACAGCAATAGGGTAAGAAGCTTTTTAATCTGGGGGCAATTTTGCAGAGAAAGATATGAGTGTTGAAAAATGTTTTTTTGGGGTGAAAGACTCCCTTTAAGCAAAATGCACTATATAGTTGACCTGTCCCCATACTGTGCTACCCTTACATAGGGCTGAATGTGCTAGCAGATCCAAGTGGGCTCATTACAGCTGCTAGACACTGGCTTTATAGGTTCACCTTTGAGGGGGGGCGTGGGGGTTGGCAAACCCTACCTCTTGGGCAGACCTGCGAAGAGAACCATACTTACCTGCCTCCTGGACTAGGCGCCCCTCCTTCTCTCCCCAGCCTTGGCTTCTCTGCTTGGCTCCCAGAATGCAAACGGTGCCAAAACAGAAGTTTGCATCCTGGGAGTGCAGTGAAGGATCAGGGAGCCATCGCTGGGAGCAAGTAAGTTTGCTTCGCAGGTCTGCCCAAGAAGACGGGGGTTTGCCAAGCCCCCTCCCAAAGGGGCACAACCCCTTTGTTTTTTCATTCAATGCAGTTTCACGTAAGGTTCTGCCACCTCTTATAGATTTTGATCATTAATGGGGCGTTTTTCACTCTTCTCGGCTATCACAACTTCTGGTGCTGAAGTTACTGAAGTACTGTTATTTAGGGTATAATGACCCAGGCATTACACACATGACATTTGCTGCTGTCTCGAGTGCTCTTTAATGGCCCGACAACTTGCATCCTAGTTCTAATTTACTTTTAAATAACGCTTTTTTTTTCCTCCTTCTCTTCCCCAGACATTAAACACAGACGGATACCAATTTTGTTTTTCGCTAACAAAATGGACCTCAGAGACTCCCTGTCATCGGTGAAGGTCTCTCAGCTGCTGTGTTTAGAGAACATCAAGGACAAGCCGTGGCATATTTGGTAATAGTTCTATTATTGTGAAGTGTGTCTGCGCACGCTAAAGGTTTTTTTTGTTTGCTAGAAGTACAACCACCGCACGGTTGTCCCTGAGCTGCACATTAGAGCAGAAATGTTTTCTCAACATCATTATTAGAACGGGGAAGCATAAAAGGCGAAACAACACATTGCAAGAACGGCTGTAGACCCTTTCTTAGTACGTTCCGCTGATAGAGGATTTGCTTTATTTGTTTTACCCCTTTTCATGACTCTATCTCTTCTTCTCTAGCAAAGCCCTTGTCCATATAGTCAGCAAATATACTGTAGATAGCTGAATGCAGAGCTTCTGGCATTGGGTACTATTGTAGAGGACAGTGGTGGTGAAAGCAAGCCTCAAAGAATATAACTGTGGTGTCACAGTGGGCACCATCCCAGGGGCCAGGTCGCCAGAGCTCCTACAAAATTGATCCACAGGGAACATTTTATTATGATTGTATTTTACTCATTTTGGGCTAAAAGTTATTTTTAATTGGTCTTTTTTAAAATGTTCAGCTGTTTTCTAGAAACAGGGGTTAAAAATCAGTCTTTTTGCAAGCAGTCACTTTCCATTTTCTTTGAATCCTGTTCTCTTACGGAGCATCGGACTGAAGTCCCTTGTGCCCACCAGAGGAAATTATTCAGAGGGACCACCCTCTGCGTGTATATAGGACCTCAAGGGCCCTGTTTAATTAGGAGTCCTTTATTATCAGAGCTTGGGCCCACTGGAGGATCCTCTGGTAATCTGGTGGGCCAGTCCGACCCTGCTCTTACGGCTTGTATGTAGCTCTGATCTACTGATCTCAAACACTTATTTAAGCTATATTCTTATCAGTTTGATTAGACTTTAGTTATACTGAGTGTTTATAAGGTCAGCAGATCAGAGTTAAGAACTATACATGAGCCTTCAGATGATGGGATTTAAAGAAAACAGACTGTGACAGCTTGCAGACAGACTGATTTTTAACACCCCCCCCCCTTTTTTTTTTTTATAAAGACCAACTGTACAAATGATTTTTAGCCCAAAATTTGTAAAACGCAATAATAATTTTAAAAAAAAATAGCCCCAAAGGCATTTTGAGCTGTTTTAGTATGTGGCAGGAAAGTGTAGTACCCATAGGAAATCGATTTAAGCACTGGGAGAACATACAAATTCCATGCAGATGTTCCCTGTGGTTGGATTCAAACCCAGGACTGCAAGGCAGTAATCCTAACCACTGCTCTGTCCATGCTCTTGGAATGTTTTAATTAGCTCCTAAAGTCTCCAAAAAATCTAGATCCATAGATGTCCATTGTCCACCTGAAAACCACAAGTATAGCTCCAGGTACAAACACTTCTGCTTCCGTTTCCCCATGAAAACTCTTCCTGCTCTGTGTCTGTTGTTCAGTGCTGTCATAGATACAATTCTTGGATCCAAACCTCCACCCACGTCATTGTCTACCTGTGGGTTTAGAACCCGGGTATTCTCCATTACTGCTAGTGCTGCGTAAACTGAGAGCCGTCCATGACACATCTGATCATCTATACACTATACATTTGGTAAGGCTCATATTTAATCTTCTGAGATGTTATGTTTCTAGATAACTGTAAGGTTCTCCGAGCAACATACAGACTCCAATAAAAGTTGTTGCTGTAACTTCACATACATGTTGCTGATCGCTCACTCTCTGTGAATGTCCTTCAGATACAACAAAAGTGAAATGTTAGGGTCTGACATGACGGATTCACCTATGAAAGCAATGGAAAGATCCTTTACTACTTGTGCTTCCTGATGCAGAGAAATAAAGCGGAACAACCATGCTGCCTTCATCAGAAATCTGGCTTTAAATACAAAAATCTTAAAGAAATTCTCTATGCAAAGATGGTGCACTATTTTACCTGGTGCAGTTCCAGGAATTGAAATTTTGATTTGAGTGTTCCTTTGTCTCATAAAGATCTAATGTCACGGTCTGCCATCCAGGCCAGAGTCCTGCTCTCACCTCCCACTGCTCTGCCCGGTATACCTGCTCCATGCCTCCTCTCCTGGGTACTGCACATGCTGGCCTGCTGGGACCTTTGCTGTTGTCCCTAACTCTGGCTTTTTAAAAGGCCAAGATTTGCTAATGTGCTGTTTTTGCCTGTGCCCTGCTACCCCAGGACTCTCTTAATTCACTCTGGCCCTGAGCAATAGGTATAGTACTGTTCCATTTCCATGCTACGGTGTTCTATATCTATTTCCTACTTTTCTTTCAAACTAAATGTACCTGTCTGCTGCCTGGTCTGACCTTCTCCCTGTTTACCATATTGCCTGAACTTTGCCAGCCCTGTCCTCTACCTTGACTACAACTCTGCCTTTCAATTTTATACTGCTTCCTAATGTCACATTAGCTGTTGCAGATGGAGACTGCTCCTGGAGCTGTGACCTGGGGATTCCTTTCAGTGATGAACTGGGTATCCTTTAGACCTCACTCCTACGTTTAGACATGATTCAAATCCATTGCAACACAGTGGGTCCACACCCACTTGATAACTTTTAAAGGGGTTTTCTGAGATTTGGATATTGGTAACCTATCCTCAGGATAGGATAGAACCTCAGACTTCTGCTAGGCCAGTGACATCTGGTACATCAGTCACGTGACCTATCTACTCAATCCTATTCATCTGACCTGTGATACCAAGCAGAGCCGCCATCTAATGGACAGCGCTATGCCTGATAAGCTGCACAGGAGTGCCGCGGCCTCCTTAAACAGCTGATAGGCGGAGGTCCCGGGTGTCGGATAGGTCATCAGTATCTGAATCTTGGAAAACCCCTTTAACATTTAGGGCATTCAAATGCCATAAAAGGAGATCTCAGCTTCAAACACAAATTAGATTTCAGTCTGGTTGTGAGACGTGTACTCCACACTATATTTGGCTGTAGAGACTGCTTTGTATGACTAAGTCTAGGAGTCTAGGTTCAGTCCCTTCTGTCCTCATCCAAAGGAGACTTTATGATTTAGAGTATTTGTCCAGGATTTTCCACATTGGCCAGGAAAGTGCATTTCTAGTGAGGTAAACACACTAGTCCCAGGCAGTGAAAGGGTTCAATGTTCTGTTATTTCATATTAATAACGAAAACTTCAATTTCAATAAATCATTGTGGTAATTTTAATTTGTTTTTGAGTTTCACGACCTGAGTAATGTGTATCCTGAGGATATAATTGGCCAGCAAAGTTTACAAAGATTGTTAAAACTCTTTTATTGGTGTTCAGGCTCCGAAGAAGGAAAGATACGGCGGAATACAATATCTGTCTGCCCAAACCTGGTCTTTATAAATGATGCTACACTGGGGCACAGTTTTTGAAAAGGGAATAATTGTGTTTTTTAGGAAATGATGGATGAACCGCTCTGGTCGCGTTATTTACACTGGTGGATTTTATTTTGTACAAATGCACTTAGTGCTGAAGACACAAATGCTGGCGCATCGCTCAGCCTTCTTATGATCACCACTGTCTGAGGCCTCATTCAGACGGCCATAATGTGGTTGCATGTTAGTCTCCGTATTACAGCTGCGCTCTGTGACATATACGTTTATATGATATGTGCAGGAGTGAAAAGCAAAGTAAAAGCAGGGTAGAAATTGAGACATTGGGTGTAAATTTTAAAACCGTTTTCCAGGCCTTAGATATTGATGCTTTGTCAGAATAGGTCGTCAATATCAGATCGGTGGGGTCCAACACCGTGAGCGAACAACTATTTTGGGCAACTGCTGGCGCTGTAAACTATACGACCCTTCCATCCACTGGTGCCTGTGGCTGCCTGAAGCAGTTGATGGGTTGGGGCTTCAGTTGGACTCCCATCAATCTGATGACCTATCTTGAGGATAAGTCATCAATGTCCACTTAAAGGGGTTGGCCTATCTCGTACATTGTAAGCATATCGCTAGGATATCCCCCCAATGTCTGATAGAACGATATCTTTAGAATGAAGGCCGCAAAGTGAAGGAGAGCAGACCGCGCATGTGTGGCCTCCCTCCACTCATTTCTATGGGACTTCTGAAAATAGCCAAGATATGGCTGGTCTATTTCCGTCAACCCCATGGAAGTGAATGAAAAGGTGTCCTCTCTTGTGTGGTGTATTTCCCATTCATTTCAATGGGACTTCCAAAAATAACCAAGCGCGGCGCTCTGCTATTTTCAGCACTTCTATAGAAATGAATGGTGGCTCCCTTTCAGACAATGGGAGCCTATCCTAGCGATATGCCCCCAATGTACAAGATGGGCCAACCCCTTTAAGTTTGCAGCATGTCAATTCTTTTTTTGCGTATTTTCACTGCGTTTGGCACAACTAAGGGTATATTCACACACAGCACAGTGCAGAAATATGTGAAACTAAAAATCAGTTCCCTCCATCTGAATAGGGTTGTTTTTACGACAAGCAGCTGGATTTCTGCAATTCCCATACTTACAAATGGCGCAGTCACAGAAATTTCTGCGAGAAATCTGCTGCACGTGAATTCATGCTTGGAGTGCTGATTGCCCCACTACCTACCACCACATGCTCAGCTTCTCTCCCTCTGACTGGTTCACTATAATGGGGGCATCAAGGTGGCATAATATAGTCATCATGTTACATAGTGTGTATTACGATTGGATGTAGATATATAATGGGATCGAGTATCCCGCAGCTCGTTATCAGATATGGTATATATTGTGCGGTACATTTTATGTTAACTATATTGCTGTGTCTTCCAGTGCGAGTGATGGACTGAAGGGCGAGGGTCTCCAGGAGGGGGTGGACTGGCTGCAGGGTAAGTGACGGTGTCTCGGCTCATCACCACTGCTTTTCTGTCGCCTTCATTTATGCCTGCCATCCTTTCATATTATCATTTCCATTTCTCCTGCTATCAGACCAAATCACACAGTGAGTACATCTGCATTTCATCTGCTTATTCTGTCGTATTATCGCCTGCCAGCTCATCTAGTGTGTGTCTGTGCCGGCCATGGCATCTCTTTTACCAACTTGCCTACTTTTTCATTTGCCATTAACCACTTATCATCAGCTTGATATAAATATCTGTGTCCTTATGCTTTGCATAATATTACTATGTTTGTATACAGACAATATATTTGTGTTATAGAGGTGTGTATGAGTGTATGTTTTATAGGTCGTGTCATTGTCATTGAGTTACAATACTTTACAATAGATCATTGATATACAGTGTGTGTGTGTGTATATATATTTGTACCCAGTCCGGTATAGCTGTAATATTCCGCATAATATATGAAGCACAAGGACAACTCCTTCTGCATTTACACTACTTAAATTAAATCTTACAAATGAATTAGACATAAATTATTCCCTGTCACGTCTTGGTAGTAATTCCCAGTCTTTAGCTGAACCCTCTGGCGGTTTCATTGGCGAAAATACACCGTCACCCACGAGACTCGACTCATGAGCTTGTCACTCCCACTGCTTCCGGAGAACCAAGAACAAGGGGACAGTACGAGCTCGTAGACTGTAAGCCAGCACTATAAAGACGGATGATGTCTTATATTGGAGGTTATACATATATCAGGGCGTCTTGCCCGCCATAGACTGCCCCTTCTATCTTTCTAATGATTCACCAGTAATGTATTAGCTTAAAGGGGTTGTCCCATTACTGTAACTTATCCTCTATCCTACAGGTTAGGGGGGTATGTGTCTGATTGGTGGGTGGCCAACCGCTGGGGCACCTGCCTATCTCTGGAATGGGGGCCCATGTTTCCCCATTTAAATGGAGCTGCGGGCCCCCATGTACACTGATGCTCCATTCAACTCTGAGTCCTTGTCTGTAGCAGCCTCCTAGAGTTGAGTGGCGTGGCAACACGCGTGTGTCTGTTCAAACGGGGGAATACAGGCCCCCATTTTAGTGATCGTCGAGCCCCAGCAGTCAAACCCCTGCCAGTCCTGTGGATAGAGGGTAAGTTGTAATGGGACGGCCCCTTTAAGGGCCTATCGGACAGAGCCATTATTGCAGGAATTTTCATGTAAGAATTCATATTTTAAGAAATTATTACCGCATGTATTAGCATGCCAATTAATACATTATTCATCTTTCATGAATCGGGCAAATCTGCCTGACTGTAAGGTTATCGTTAGTCGTCACCCAATCCCCTTATCTAAATAGTAATTGGGGGGGGGGGGGATCCAGGCAACAGTGGTAATAAGAGCAGACAGCAAAACCGTTTAGAGATTATTGTTCGTTTGAATGCAGACGACTCACTAAATCGCCACCTGCCGCTCTTTAAAGAGGACCTTTAATCTAAAAATGCACATTAAAATAGAGAACTCGAGCTTCTTCTCCCTGGCTGAGAGCGGGCGCGCTAATTGGATGAGAGAAGAAAGCCACGCCCAGGAGAACTTTTGCAGGCCCACCCAGTTGAGCCGAATGGCTCATTTGCATATGAGGCGCGAATAGTTGCGGGGGCCACTGCGGACAAACGGGGGCACATTTTGAAAAATGAAAGGCTGAAACAGCACCACCCGGGGCCGCCATGTAAGTGGATATATGTATTTTAATGTGCATTTTCAGATGAAAGGTCCTCTTTAAAGAAAAATCTGCTTGGAGCCATGGTCCCTTACGTGTAATCTAATGGGGCATATGAAGCTGCTTTTGCAGAGTGGACCCCATATCTACTGAGCCTCCGTGTAGTAGCACATAGGGTCTGTCTGCCCCCTGCCCACTGCTAGTCTTCACTTCTCCATAGTACCTGGCACTGTTCCCCATACTCATAAGTATCTGTTCACACTTCACAGTCCCATCGTATTTTTAGTGCAGTTTTCACAAAATGACTGCAACATGTGAATAGACTCTAATCGTACATCAGTAAGGGATGGATCTCTCTGGGGCTCATAATTAGAACAGCGGGAGCTCTATACAGTATAGAAAATTGGGTGTAAAACAGGTTAAAGGCAACCTCTGTCCATATGCCCTTTTATTCTCTGCCTAAGGAGCACCCCATCCCCATCTGTATGAGCCGAAACGAGGAGGTGGTCTGATCTGGACCATCCATGGATTGTACTGGTGACCACTTATTCTCCTTGTAGCTGCCATTGCAGGAAATATGTCTGGTGACAAGAGGCTTTACCTACTGATTACAGCTAATAGCCGGGGTAAATCAGCCCCTTAAATAAAAGCAGTTGTTCTCCAAACATTCCTATAAGGCTATGTTCACACGACTTTTCTGTGTCAGAAATCTGAGGCTGGGTTGCAGTTAGCCCCTTTATCATTCAGTTTCTGTGAACAGGGTTGCAGAAACCCAGTTTAGGCCTCATGCACACGACCGTTGTTTGATTCCGTGTCCGTTGTGCTGTTTTTCGTGATTTTCTGCGGACCCATTGGTTTTCAATGGGTCCGTGGAAAACTCTGCAAATGCACCGTTTGTCCTCCACGTCCGTGGTCCGTGATTCCAGTCCGTCAAAAAAATATAACCTGTCCCATTCTTGTCTGCGAAAAACGGTTCGCGGACCCATTCAAGTCATTGGGACCGTGAAAAAATGCGGATGGCCATCCGTGTTCTGCATCCGCGTTTTTTTGCGGATCCCTTGGCAGGCACTTGGCAAAAATTGTCAGCCTGTCTTTTGGTAAAATCTTTGGTGTCATGTCCGCTAAAAAAACGGAAGACACACGGAAACACAACGGAAGCAAAAACGGACACGGATCACGGAACAACAGAACCCCGTTTTAAGGACCGCAAAAAACAACTGTCGTGTGCATGTAACCTTAGACCTCATCCACATTTCCATGTCAGTTTCATGTCCGTGAAAAGCGCCCGTGTTTTATCCGTGAAGATGTCCGTTAAGGATCCGTGTTTGGTCAGTGTCCCCGTTTTTACCTTCCATGTGTCATTCGTATTCCAAAGATACTGCTCAGATGAAAATTAACTTCCAAAGTAGGGCTGCACGATATGGGAATTTTGTGCGATTGCGATTAGGGCCCTAAAAATTACGACAACTATTTGCAATGCGATATTTGAAGGGAATTGTACTAGAGGTCTATCTGCTTGGATTTTCAAGGTAAAAGCGCACACAGAGATGACTGATAATGTGAAATGTAGTTATGCTGAACTCAAGAACTGAAAAGTACAAAATACAGAACTTGCCATTTTCTTAATAGCGCTGCATAGAATAGATAAGAACATGTGTTCATTAAAATAACGGCTTTCCACCAGCCCCTCCTCCCTCCCCGCACTGTAACTGATGTATCGCCAGCCGCGCTGTGCAGCATAGCGGCCGGAGATACAGTGTCAGTGTCACGTAGAAAGTCAACCATCGCTTTATAAGACGCACTGCCATTCCCCACCCCACGATCAGCTGTTAGAAGTAGAAGCAATGCTTATGCGAGCGCTGCAGCTTCTTCACTGTTAAACTGCTCTCTGTTTACGGCCCCATACACACAATCGTATCTGTTTTGCGGTCTGCAAATTGTGAATCCGCAAAATACGGACACAGTCATGTGTACGGGGCCGAAATTGTAGCGGTGGTGAAGTATAACTACAGCTGCTCGTAGTTAATGGAAAAACCGTTTCGTAACAGTATCTGGGATTTTTTGAAGTTCAATTAATTTAGTTTCTGCTATTGTCCTCCGTTCCTGCTCTCCCAGATGACTGTATTCGCACTGATGGTTGTTATTATTTTAGCAACGCAGACTATGACCACTAGATGTCAGAGTTGATTTACTGTTTGTGTGTCTGTAATGCTGTACATAGCAGAGCTGCGCCCGCTCTGTGTAGTATATGCATTCAAATGCGGGACTGTACGTCCTGTGCATCGCTATACAGTAAGTTGTATGCATTCATAGGGGTTTACTTATATGCGCATTATCAAGAATGTCACACCATTCAGACAAACCCTAAAGAAGCTGAAGTTGCTGCCATTAAAGGGGTTGTGTTACAGGGACAGGGATGAGCGAATCGACTTCGGATGAAACATCCAAAGCCGATTTGCATAAAACTTTGTTCTAATACTGTACGGAGCAGGAGCTTCGATGAGCCGAAGTTATTGCTTCGCAAAGTGGTAGCTTGGAACCGAACCCGAGTTCGGTAAATGTTTTTTTACAGTACAAATTAATTTATGAAGTTATTGCGCAAAGTCTGGCGAGACTTCGTGATGCAATAACTTCGGCTGGTTGGAGCCAATACATTTTAATACTGTATGGAGCTCCTGCTCCGTACAGTATTGGAACACAGTTTTATGTGAAACCGCTTCGGGTGTTTCATCTGAAGTTGATTCGCTCATCCCTAGTTACAGTATATGGCTGTCATAGTGGCGGGGATCCCCTCCTCTATGTGCCTGATTGGAGAGCCACCAACAAGCAGGCCTGTTTTACATGGACGCCCATTCTTCTGAATGTATGAATGCATTACTATATTTCGCCTCTAGCGGTCACTGCAGGGAAAATGAGCAGAGAACAGTAACTTTCTCCGGCTGTTTGGTCATCTGATCGCCGTTAAAGGGGATGAAACTACTACTTTAATGGCCGTCTGTTACAAGTGCGAGAGGACTTTAATAATGTAGCGGAGAATGTTGTATATAAGAGTTAGACAACCTCCAATTCAGGTGCGTTCCAGTCTTATAAACTGATGGCGTATCACTAGGGTATGCATCACTTCAGGAAAGCTATAGAAATGGGCTCTCCTGTGGAGGGAAACACAGTCAGACCCATTTACTTGCCCAGCAGATGGCTAGAGCTGCTGATTTCCTGGGAAATACAGTAAGGTTGCATGCACAGGACCGTATGTATTTTGCTGTGTACGCAAAAAATACAGGTGGCGTCCGTGTTACAGTTTTTGTTTTGGCGGACCTATTGTAACAATGCCTGTTGTTGTCCACAAAACAGACAAGAATAGGATATGTTCTTTATTGTAGGGCTGCCGAGCGGACATACGGATGAGGACACACAGTGCCGCCTTAAAGAGGTTATCCTGGAAACGATATGGATCCTTATCCTCAGTTGGACCCCTGCCGATCAGCTGTTAGAAGAGGCCATGTGTTCCGTGAGCGCTGCGGCCTCTTCCTAGGTCATGTGACGTCACCGCACATCGATCATATGGTTTACTTGCACCTTAGTCTCATTTAAGTCAATGGGGCTGAGATGCAATACCAAGCACAGCCTCTATGCCATGTAAGGCGCTGTGCTTGGAAAGCTGCCGGGAGCCTGCAGCGCCCACCAGAGTGAGTGGCACGGCTCCCTGAAACAGCTGAAGAACTGGGGGTGCCGAGACTTGAACCTACGCCAATGTGATAATGATGACTAATCCTCAGGATAGGGTATAAATGACTGATTGGTGAGGGTCTGACTGTTGGGGCGCTGTTCCCCCATCCTGATGGAATGGCAGGTCATTCTCTATGCAAAACTGCTACTATGGGGGAAATTCATCAAAACTGGTGCAGGGGAACATTACACTAGTTGCCCATAGCAACCATGTGAACGCCATTGTGGCTATGTCTGGATAATAAAACTATCCTGCACAGATAATCGCAGATTTATTGACCTCCGATACAATCATGACCAGTGCTGCCGGTCTGGTTACTTCCATATTATAGCAGTTTTACTTTAACCCCGTTCTCTCCAGAGTAGTTGCTCCGTCCTCTCTGTGCTGTATGATGTAGTAGATCAGTAAAGTGATACTTGCTGGCAGCTCAGTTGTTGGGCCGTCAGCCATGTTAAAGTGTTTCCATAAATCCCTACACTCTTCCAGAGGCTTGCCGTTACATCTGACAGGGGCGGACATCTTTCTTCAGCCGGAGCCAAGGAATTTTGTTTTTCTAACATTGTTTTATTTCCAGATTTCCCACATCCTCAGTAAAGGGAATACCCGTATCCATTTCATTCCCCCTTCATACAAAACTACTCATCCAGATGTAATGTATATAACATAATGTACGTCTTGCTGACTTTCATGGTGGAGTGTTAACCTCTGCAGGAAACAAACTTGACATATTTCCTTCAAATTACTGTAGATTTGCTGAATTTATCATAGTGAAGATAACTAAAGATAAAATGTGACACGTGGAAATGTTTGGGCATCCTGTCCGGTAAGGCTAGGTTCACACCTGCGCTCGTATATCTGTTATTTCTATTCTGTTGGGCAGAAGGAAATAACAGCAGTGCCCAAGGGTATTCAACTATGGTGCCAAACTGTATCTCCATATGCCTCCAATTCCTTACAGAGGCATACACAGGTGCAAATCTGTACGTCTTGCCTTGTTCAGTTGGTGGAATTAATCTTTTCATGTCCTATTTGGCATGCTACTTTCCCTTCTATTGGCCCCCACATCCTGATAGCGGGGCCAATGGCAGACAAAGAGGTCATTGTCGGGCCTTGGGCTGCCATCTACAGAAGCCAATTTGGTCCTGCCAGAGGCATGGGGCAGCAGTTTGAAATCGGACATTCCAAGCTTTTAGACAATACCAGAATGACAGCAGTATGTTCAGTACAGGGGAAGATATCACTGTTAGATATTGGGATAGTGAATGAAGCTGAAAGTGAAAGTAAAAGCAGATTTTAGTCCCAACTCTATTTCTAAAAGTGATTTCTCCTCTGTTGCTTGGACTTTAGCTGTCATTCTAGAATGTTAGCTTTCAAACATGACCAGTTGTATATTTCTAGCTGCTACCATTCAGATATCCTCATCTAAAGCAGCCCTCCCCCCTCCACTTTCTGCCTGAGTCCAGGCACTCAGGGCTCAGCTCCTCTTACCAGTGCTGTCCCCGACACTCAGGGCTGAGCTCCTCCTCCCAGTGCTCTCCCCAGCACTCAGGGCTGTGCTCCTCCTCCCAGTGCTCTCCCCAGTACTCAGGGCTGTGCTCCTCCTCCCAGTACTCTCCCCAGTACTCAGGGCTGTGCTCCTCCTCCCAGTACTCTCCCCAGTACTCAGGGCTGTACTCCCCCTCCCAGTGCTCTCCCCAGTACTCAGGGCTGTGCTCCTCCTCCCAGTGCTCTCCCCAGTACTCAGGGCTGTGCTCCTCCTCCCAGTGCTCTCCCCAGCACTCAGGGCTGTGCTCCTCCTCCCAGTGCTCTCCCCAGCACTCAGGGCTGTGCTCCTCCTCCCAGTGCTCTCCCCAGTACTCAGGGCTGTGCTTCTCCTCCCAGTGCTCTACCCTGTACTCAGGGCTGTGCTCCTCCTCCCAGTGCTCTCCCCAGCACTCAGGGCTGTGCTCCTCCTCCCAGTGCTCTCCCCAGTACTCAGGGCTGTGCTCCTCCTCCCAGTGCTCTCCCCAGTACTCAGGGCTGTGCTCCTCCTCCCAGTGCTCTACCCAGTACTCAGGGCTGTGCTCCTCCTCCCAGTGCTCTCCCAGGGTGGCTCTCCCACTCTCCCAGTACTCAGGGCTGTGCTCCTCCTCCCAGTGCTCTCCTCCTGGCACTCAGGGCTGTGCTCCTCCTCCCAGTGCTCTCCCCAGTACTCAGGGCTGTGCTCCTCCTCCCAGTGCTCTCTCCCAGCACTCAGGGCTGTGCTCCTCCTCCCAGTGCTCTCCCCAGTACTCAGGGCTGTGCTCCTCCTCCCAGTGCTCTCCCAGTACTCAGGGCTGTGCTCCTCCTCCCAGTGCTCTCCCCAGCACTCAGGGCTGTGCTCCTCCTCCCAGTGCTCTCCCCAGTACTCAGGGCTGTGCTCCTCCTCCCAGTGCTCTCCCCAGTACTCAGGGCTGTGCTCCTCCTCCCAGTGCTCTCCCCAGTACTCAGGGCTGTGCTCCTCCTCCCAGTGCTCTCCCCAGTACTCAGGGCTGTGCTCCTCCTCCCAGTGCTCTCCCCAGTACTCAGGGCTGTGCTCCTCCTCCCAGTGCTCTCCCCAGTACTCAGGGCTGTGCTCCTCCTCCCAGTGCTCTCCCCAGTACTCAGGGCTGTGCTCCTCCTCCCAGTGCTCTCCCCAGTACTCAGGGCTGTGCTCCTCCTCCCAGTGCTCTACCCTGTACTCAGGGCTGTGCTCCTCCTCCCAGTGCTCTACCCTGTACTCAGGGCTGTGCTCCTCCTCCCAGTGCTCTACCCTGTACTCAGGGCTGTGCTCCTCCTCCCAGTGCTCTCCCCAGTACTCAGGGCTGTGCTCCTCCTCCCAGTGCTCAGGGTTGTGCTCCTCCTCCCCGTGCTCAGGGCTGTGCTCCTCCTCCCCGTGCTCAGGGCTGTGCTCCTCCTCCCCGTGCTCAGGGCTGTGCTCCTCCTCCCAGTGCTCTGCCCAGTACTCAGGGCTGTGCTCCTCCTCCCAGTGCTCTCCCCAGCACTCAGGGTTGTGCTTATCCTCCCAGTGCTCAGGGCTGTGCTCCTCCTCCCAGTGCTCTGCCCAGTACTCAGGGCTGTGCTCCTCCTCCCAGTGCTCTCCCCAGCACTCAGGGTTGTGCTTCTTTTTCCCAGTGCTCTGCCCAGTGCTCAGGGCTGTGCTTATCCTCCCAGTGCTCAGGGCTGTGCTCCTCCTCCCCGTGCTCAGGGCTGTGCTCCTCCTCCCAGTGCTCTGCCCAGTTCTCAGGGCTGTGCTCCTCCTCCCAGTGCTCTCCCCAGCACTCAGGGCTGTGCTCCTCCTCCCAGTGCTCTGCCCAGTACTCAGGGTTGTGCTCCCTTTTTCCAGTGCTCTGCCCAGTACTCAGGGCTGTGCTCATCCTCCCAGTGCTCTGCCCAGTACTCAGGGCTGTGCTCCTCCTTCCTGTGCTCTCCCCAGTACTCAGGACCGTGCTCCTCCTCCCAGTGCTCTCCCCAGCACTCAGGGCTGTGCTCCTCCTCCCAGTGCTCTCCCCAGTACTCAGGGCTGTGCTCCTCCTCCCAGTGCTCAGGGTTGTGCTCCTCCTCCCCGTGCTCAGGGCTGTGCTCCTCCTCCCAGTGCTCTACCCTGTACTCAGGGCTGTGCTCCTCCTCCCAGTGCTCTACCCTGTACTCAGGGCTGTGCTCCTCCTCCCAGTGCTCTCCCCAGTACTCAGGGCTGTGCTCCTCCTCCCAGTGCTCAGGGTTGTGCTCCTCCTCCCCGTGCTCAGGGCTGTGCTCCTCCTCCCCGTGCTCAGGGCTGTGCTCCTCCTCCCAGTGCTCTGCCCAGTACTCAGGGCTGTGCTCCTCCTCCCAGTGCTCTCCCCAGCACTCAGGGCTGTGCTCCTCCTCCAGTGCTCTCCCAGTACTCAGGGCTGTGCTCCTCCTCCCAGTGCTCTGCCCAGTACTCAGGGCTGTGCTCCTCCTCCAGTGCTCTGCCCAGTACTCAGGGCTGTGCTCCTCCTCCCAGTGCTCTCCCCAGTACTCAGGGCTGTGCTCCTCCTCCCAGTGCTCTGCCCAGTACTCAGGGCTGTGCTCCTCCTCCCAGTGCTCTGCCCAGTACTCAGGGCTGTGCTCCTCCTCCCAGTGCTCTCCCCAGCACTCAGGGCTGTGCTCCTCCTCCCAGTGCTCTCCCAGCACTCAGGGCTGTGCTCCTCCCAGTGCCTCCAGGGCTGTGCTCCTCCTCCCAGTGACTCAGGGCTGTGCTCCTCCTCCCAGTGCTCTCCCCAGTACTCAGGGCTGTGCTCCTCCTCCCAGTGCTCTCCCAGCACTCAGGGCTGTGCTCCTCCTCCCAGTGCTCTGCCCAGTACTCAGGGCTGTGCTCCTCCTCCCAGTGCTCTCCCCAGTACTCAGGGCTGTGCTCCTCCTCCCAGTGCTCTCCCCAGTACTCAGGGCTGTGCTCCTCCTCCCAGTGCTCTCCCAGTACTCAGGACTGTGCTCCTCCTCCCAGTGCTCTCCCCAGTACTCAGGGCTGTGCTCCTCCTCCCAGTGCTCTCCCAGTACTCAGGGCTGTGCTCCTCCTCCCAGTGCTCTCCCCAGTACTCAGGGCTGTGCTCCTCCTCCCAGTGCTCTCCCAGTACTCAGGGCTGTGCTCCTCCTCCCAGTGCTCTCCCCAGTACTCAGGGCTGTGCTCCTCCTCCCAGTGCTCTCCCCAGTACTCAGGGCTGTGCTCCTCCTCCCAGTGCTCTCCCCAGTACTCAGGGCTGTGCTCCTCCTCCCAGTGCTCTCCCAGTACTCAGGGCTGTGCTCTCCTCCCAGTGCTCTGCCCAGTACTCAGGGCTGTGCTCCTCCTCCCAGTGCTCTCCCAGTACTCAGGGCTGTGCTCCTCCTCCCAGTGCTCTCCCCAGTACTCAGGGCTGTGCTCCTCCTCCCAGTGCTCTCCCCAGCACTCAGGGCTGTGCTCCTCTCCCAGTGCTCTGCCCAGTACTCAGGGCTGTGCTCTCCTCCCAGTGCTCAGGGCTGTGCTCCTCCTCCCGTGCTCAGGGCTGTGCTCCTCCTCCCAGTGCTCTGCCCAGTACTCAGGGCTGTGCTCTTCCTCCCAGTGCTCTCCCCAGCACTCAGGGCTGTGCTCCTCCTCCCAGTGCTCTGTCCAGTACTCAGGGTTGTGCTCCCTTTTTCCAGTGCTCTGCCCAGTACTCAGGGCTGTGCTCATCCTCCCAGTGCTCTGCCCAGTACTCAGGGCTGTGCTCCTCCTTCCTGTGCTCTCCCCAGTACTCAGGACCGTGCTCCTCCTCCCAGTGCTCTCCCCAGCACTCAGGGCTGTGCTCCTCCTCCCAGTGCTCTCCCCAGTACTCAGGGCTGTGCTCCTCCTCCTAGTGCTCAGGGTTGTGCTCCTCCTCCCCGTGCTCAGGGCTGTGCTCCTCCTCCCCGTGCTCAGGGCTGTGCTTCTTTTTCCCAGTGCTCTGCCCAGTGCTTAGGGCTGTGCTTATCCTTCCAGTGCTCAGGGCTGTGCTCCTCCTCCCCGTGCTCAGGGCTGTGCTCCTCCTCCCAGTGCTCTGCCCAGTACTCAGGGCTGTGCTCTTCCTTCCAGTGCTCTCCCCAGCACCCAGGGCTGTGCTCCTCCTCCCAGTGCTCTGCCCAGTACTCAGGGTTGTGCTCCCTTTTTCCAGTGCTCTGCCCAGTACTCAGGGCTGTGCTCATCCTCCCAGTGCTCTGCCCAGTACTCAGGGCTGTGCTCCTCCTTCCTGTGCTCTCCCCAGTACTCAGGACCGTGCTCCTCCTCCCAGTGCTCTCCCCAGCACTCAGGGCTGTGCTCCTCCTCCCAGTGCTCTCCCCAGCACTCAGGGCTGTGCTCCTCCTCCCAGTGCTCTCCCCAGCTTTCAGGGCTGTGCTGCTCCTCCTCTCACTGCTCTCCCCAGGACTCAGGGCTGTGCTCTTCCTCCCAGTGCTCTCCCCAGCACTCAAGGCTGTGTTCCTCCTCCCAGTGCTCTCCCTAGTACTCAGGGCAGTGCTCCTCCTCTCACTGCTCTCCCCAGGACTCAGGGCTGTGCTCCTCCTCCCAGTGCTCTCCCCAGCACTCAGGGCTGTGCTCCTCCTCCCAGTGCTCTCCCCAGCACTTAGGGCTGTGCTCCTCCCAGTGCTCTGCCCGGCACTCAGGGCTGTGCTCCTCCTCCAATTGCTCCCCCCAGCACTCAGGGCTGTGCTCCTCCTCCCAGTGCTCTCCCCAGCACTCAGGGCTGTGCTCCTCCTCCCAGTGCTCTCCCCAGCACTCTGGGCTGTGCTCCTCCTCCCAGTGCTCTCCCCAGTACTCAGGGCTGTGCTCATCCTCCCAGTGCTCTCCCCAGTACTCAAGACCGTGCTCCTCCTCGCAGTGCGCTCCCCAGTACTCAGGGCTGTGCTCCTCCTCCCAGTGCTCTCCCCAGTACTCAGGGCTGTGCTCCTCTTCCCAGTGCTCTCCCCAGCACTCAGGGCTGTGCTCCTCCTCGCAGTGCTCTCCCCAGTACTCAGGGCTGTAGTGCTCTCCCCAGTACTCAGGGCTGTGCTCATCCTCCCAGTGCTCTCCCCAGTACTCAGGACCGTGCTCCTCCTCGCAGTGCGCTCCCCAGTACTCAGGGCTGTGCTCTTCCCAGTGCTCTCCCCGTCTCTTGTTTATAATAAAGAGGAGACAGCTGCACATGATAGCGCTGTGAGAAGAGGCTGCAGAATAGGAAAGTAGCATGCATTTCTGGGAGTTATTATAAGGTAAAACTAAAAATGATTACATTTTAAAGCACAGTAGTATACCATTAGGGTATAATTAAACGGAAGTTATGAATGAATTGCTAGCAGTCTGCAGTAAGGGTTCAGAGGGGTGTTACCAGTTGGGGGTGTGTACCTGCACAGACTCACTCTATAAATTCAGTGCTACCATTGCCAAACTGTGCAGGGACACCCCCAAACTTGTTACCTCCCCTCTGTACCCTTACTGCAGACTGCTAACAATTCATTCATAACTTCTAGTAGAAATAATAGAGGAATGGCACAACATAAAGTCATAAGAATAGAGGCTCCAGAATTGTTATTACATGGGGAGTGCATGAAGCTATTAAAATAGGCATGTCAGGAGCGGTGACAGGTCCTCTTTAACTAACATTAAAATAGTAGGCACCTCTGTGTGTTACCCCCATATTGTACCATCTACCATATAATGTTCTATGGGATGTATATGTATATTGGCACCCCAGACATGCCATCATTTCCTCAGGCTGTAGCTGATGGCAGAGTCAGCGTCGTGATGAGTTTTACTGGACATTCGCTCGTTAATGATCCAGAGATGTTACAACCTCATTGCTCTTTTATGAGGTTCACAATATCCAGGTTTATGTGCGGCCATCATCTGAATCCTCTGTAAAATGAAGCTTATAAAAGTCTGAAGTGCAGTAAAGTCATTAAAAGGATTCTGCCAATTAATAACGATGTTATTGATACGGAGATAGTATAAACCATGTACGCCTGCTCACTCACACTGACTACATGGCCTCATGTGAAATAGATGCCGTATATCATAACAGGAGATTATACCGGATGGATGTCCCTGCTCCAGTCACCATATGTGCCACAGTTCCCATGCTTCAGACGAGGCATTCTCCATTATGAAAGTCACTATGGATGAGCAAATCAACTTCAGATGAAACATCCGAAGTCGATTTGCATAAAACTTTGTTAGAATACTGTACCTTCTGAGCGCTCAGTACAGTATTAGAATGTATTGGCTCCGATGAGCCGAAGTTATTACTTCGCGAAGTCTCATGAGACTTCAGGTAATAACTTCAGAAATTAATTTCTACTGTTAAAAACATTTCACCGAACACGGGTTCGGTTCCAAAGTACCACTTGGAACCGAAACTTCTGCTCATCGGAGCCAATACATTCTAAAACTGTACTGAGCGCTTTCTCCGTACAGTATTCTAACCAAGTTTTATGCGAATCGACTTTGGATGTTTTATCCAAAGTCCATTCGCTCATCCCTAAAATTGACCTTACTCGTATCATGGAGGTGGTAGACATTCAGGACCAGCAATGTCAGGTTATCAGATTTGCTACTGAATAATTGTAATACGACTTGCATAGGTCATCTTCAGCCCCGGCAAGCACAGATGCTGCACAGAGCAAAATGGCCCTTTCGAGGGGCTGTGATAGTATTTTGAGAATGCATTTTTGCCAAGAAATAGCTTCTCATGTTTTTTCTTTGTGATTATTAGATCAGGCCATATTGTCAAGTCATGTCTGGTCAGTTGGCATGTTAGCTTTGTCAAACCCTATGTGCATGTGGGGTGGATTGCCCATAGACCCTACAGGGAAATTTCCCGGTAGGCCGGTGCCCATTGGGCCGACAGCCAGGTACATAATGATCTGCTCCCTTCAGCATTAATTAATGAACATGCGCCCTCCTGAATTAAGCTGTATTGCCATCCTCAGTACAGTGATATAGTTAAATAGTGCAGGGGGGAGGCAGTATTTTGTGAGCCACTCTGGTATTTGGTTTTGCTGGGGCTGTATTTTGTGCTGCACTAAGGTATTGCTGGCTCCACCTACTTCTGTTGTCCCAGCCTACGTGTGCTGTCCCATCTTCTGTCAGTTTGAACTACCTTCAACAAAGGGGCCACTTTTAGTTTTTTTTCCAGTCGCCACTTTAAGTTCCCTGTCAAGGCCGGCGCCAGCACCTGGCATACCCGGGCAAGTGCCGGGGCCCACAGCACAGCTGTCAGAGGCCAGAAGCAATGAGCGCTTCCATCAATACAGATGCGCTCATTGCTGAAGCACAGGGAGCTGGGCCCTGTCACTCACCGCTCAGCTCCTTGCGCTCCTCTCCTCCTTCATTACTACTTATTACTATCAAGGGGGCGCAATGTGGATTTCTACTATGAAGGGGGCACAAAAGGGATTATTACTATGAAGGGGGCACAATGGGGATTATTACTGTGAAGGGGGCACAATGGGGATTCTTACTGTGAAAGGGCACAACGTGGGCATAACTACTGTGAAGGGGCACACATCTGTACAAAACTACTGTGAAGGTTGTACAATGAGGGCAATACTACTGTGAGGGGGTACAATTCTTTTTTAAGTATTTGGGGGGGGGGGGGCAGAGAAAGGAGCCGCTCCGGGTGGCAAACATCGTAGGCACGGCACTGAAGCATGGAACTATTTGATCCCTGCTCCACCATTGAGCCGCCAGCGCTCCAAAGCAACAGCAGCAGGATGTCCTCACGATCTGTGTAGGAGGAGGAGCGAGGCAGGCTGGGAATCAGCCTCTGCTCCTCCTACACAGCAGCGCCATGTGTCACAGTATCTGCTGATGGGGAGCGCAGATCATGGGAGGAGCCAGGTGACTGAGGCGAGGAGTATTGTTTGTTTTTTTCACTTCCTGTGAAGGGGGCACATCTGGGCATAACCACTGTGAAGGGGGCACTGGGCACATATCTTGGCATATCCACTGTAAGAGGGCACATATCTTGGCATATCAACTGTGAGGGGGCACATATTTTGGGATATCTACTGTGAAGGGGGCACTTATCTTGGCATATGTACTGTGAGAGGGCACATATCTTGGCATATCTACTGTGGGGGAGCACATATCTTGGCATATCTACTGTGAGGGGGCACATATCTTGGCATATGTACTGTGAAGGGGGCACATATCTTGGCATATGTACTGTGAGGGGGCACATATCTAGGCATATCTACTGTGAAGGGAGCATATCTTGGCATATCTACTGTGAAGGGGGCACATATCTTGGCATATCTACTGTGAAGGGGGCACATATCTTGGCATATGTACTGTGAAGGGGGCACATATCTTGGCATATGTACTGTGAGGGGGCACATATTTGTGAGTAGACCTGAGGGACTGAAACATACAAAATAAAAGTAGGCACATAAGGACTGATTCACATATATCCGCTCTGTGTAAGGTATTTAATCTATAATACATGCAGTTTGATTGCTGTAAGCGCCGTGCAAAATGCCACAAGGGGCCCACTGACACTTTATTGTCCAAGGGCCCACATGAACCTGGAGCCGGCTCTGTTCCCAGTCCACCCCTGTCTGCATGCCCAACTTTGACAACCCCTGCATGTTTAGCTCTGACAACTTCTTATCTACAGCTACACCTTCTCCTTTACATGCCCAGCTTTGACAACCCCCTCATCTACATATTAGGCTGACATCTTCTTATCTACTTGTCCATTTTTGACAACCCCCTTGTTTTCATGTCCATCGTTAACAATGCCCTCATGTACTTGTCCACCTTTTCCCAAACCCTCATCCACACAGCCACTTTTGTCAACCCTTTTACTCTCCATGCCCAGCTTGTCAGTGTCCGTCTTTGAATGGTTCCTTAGCTACATCACCAGATTTGACAGCCACCATCATCTACATGTTGAGCGGACAAGCCCTCATCTACTTCCCTTATTTAGATGTCTATCTTTGACAACACCCCAATTTGCATCTCCACCTTTGACAAACCCTCATGTACATAACCACCTTTGACAGCCTGACTTGGGCTACTTTCACCTCTGCGTTGTTAATAGCGGTTTTCAGATCCGGCACAGGATCTCAAAACCAGAATCCAATGGATTTGTGCCATTTAATACATCCGGATGCTTAAATTTTGGCCGGATCCAGCTGAATTAAATTAAAACTGAACGAATCGAATCTGGAATGAAAATCATTGTAAGTCAATGGGCGCCGTTTTTTTTTTCCACTAACAAAAAAAAAAAAAAAATACCGGATCTTGTTTGTTCCATTTCGCAAACTGGACACAAAACCGCAGCTTGCAGCGGTTTTGTGCCTGGACCGAAAAAGAATGGATGCATACTTATGCATCCTGATTCGTTTTGTCCCCATTGACAATGAATGGGGACAAGACCTGAACCATTTAGTTCTGGTTTTGAGATCCTCTGTGAAAGCAGCCTTTTCTACATGCCCCCGCTTGTCTACATGCCCCCGCTTGTCTACATGCCCCCGCTTGTCTACATGCCCCCGCTTGTCTACATGCCCCGCTTGTCTACATGCCCCCGCTTGTCTACATGCCCCCGCTTGTCTACATGCCCCCGCTTGTCTACATGCCCCGCTTGTCTACATGCCCACTTTACTTCAGCTTATTTAACAACCCCTCATCTAGATCCCCGGCTTCTACAAACATGTTCCTTCTACAAGTTGATGCTGTTTCCTATAGAATTGTTGAGGTGCTCAGTAGTGCCCCCTATTGTCCGGATCTGCTAGTCTCTGATATGGCCATGATCAATACTGAGAATTTTTCATCTAAATGTCACCTAGTAGGACATGGGGTTTGCCAATTCGTAAATCATTCAAAGATCATTTTTCCATATATTTTCATTTTCTTTGCAACAGACAAACCTAAGACGAGACCATCTGAAATGTACCCTTTTATTTCATTCATATTTGTGCTTTTAATCTTTTAACAGATCAGATCCAAGCAATGAAAGCATAAGAAGATGAGAGGATCTGGCATCCCTCAACCTCCTGCCCACCTGGACCAAAAAAAGTGCTGTCGTCCGTGTAGTTTACCAGACTGAGTGAGACTCCTATATCTACCATTATCTAGCACCTCGGGTTTTGTAAAGCGTAAATAGTGCAATGTTACAATGGGAAATACTCGATAGTATGAATTTATGAATATTTAATTTCTTCAACTTTTTATGTATTTTGTTAAAATCGTTAAATTCCACTTGTCCAACTTGTACATACTACAATGTTTGGGGGTTACGTTTTAACTTATTAATTTATTCACCTCTGTATTATGGCAATTGTACTGTAATATATCATAAAAGTAGATTTTGTATTTTAGAATTGAAAATATATTAGCAAACCTGAGCAATATTACAGATGTGTGTGTATATATTAATGTGTGACAAAGAGAATAAAGATATTGAAAAAAAACTTCTGGCTACATTTTTCTGTTTAACAAATAATTTTGTTCTCTTCAGCAAATGGCATTTATCATGTAGACACAGTTATACCAGGCCCTTACTAATGTATAGTGATTGTCCATGTTGCCTCCTTTGCTGGCTGGATTCATTTTTCCATCACATTACACACTGCTCATTTCCATGTTTATGACCACCCTACAATCCAGCAGTGGTGGTCGTGCTTGCACATTATAGGAAAAGAGACAGCCTAATTGGTGGCCGAGACTGCAGGAGTAGGGATGAACGAACCCGAACTTTAGCGGGTTCAGTGTTCGGATGGGTTAGTAAATCCATTAGAGTAATTCCATTAAAACGGAATATGACGGAATGCAAAACGGAAGCCAAAGTCCTGCATAATGGAAACCAGATGGATGTTATGCTTTCCCATAGACTTCTATTGTGACTGATCAAAACTGAATGCCTCTCAAAGGCTTCCATTTTGCATTCCATCCAGGAATTCCGTTATAACGAATTCCGCTATAACGGAATTCCTAACCCCACCAAACTCAAACCCAGTAAAGTTCAGGTTCACTCATCTTTATGTATGAGTGCTCATAGGTTGGTGCTTTTTCGTACAGTGTGAAAGTACGGCTGTCGCTGCTGGGTTGCAAGGTGGTTGTAACCATGGAAACGAGCCGTGTATAATGTGGTGACAAAATGAATCCAGCCAGCAAAAGAAGCAATATGGACAATCACAATACATTAGTAAGTGCCTTTTATTTACTGTATCTACATGATAAATGCCATTTGCAGAAGTGAGAGAACCCCTTTAAAGGGGTTTTCCAAGATATTTTTACTGTGGATAGGTCATCAGTATCTTTTCTTGGGGATCTGGATAGGTTATCAGTATTTGTTCTTGGGGGTTCTACACTTGGGACCCCCGCCAATCTACTGTTTGAGAAGTCACCAGCGCTTGCAGTAGTTCCGTAACCTTATCCCCGCTTTCTCTAGGCCATGTGACATCATGTTCATTGGTCACATGACCTAGGCGCAGCTCAGCCCCATAGAAGTGAATTGGGCTGAGCTGCAATACCGAGCACAGCCGCTATATCATGTATGGTGCTGTGCCTGGTAAGCTGAGAGAAGGACGCAGAAAACCCCTTTAAGCTATAAATGATGGTGTGTGGCAACAACAGACCTATAAGATTGCGGACACCTTCTCATGTGAATCCTCCAATGTGGTGTACATGATACTCTGTACAAGGTGTCCTAACGGAGGCATTCATATTGGGGAGACTGTACGGAAACTGCGATCCAAAATGAACCTGCACAGATTTAACATAAACCACAAGGCTCGATACAACTGTGGGAATCCATTTCTCTGGACCAGGACACTCCATGGATGACTTAAAGGTTTTAATTCTCAATGGAAATTTTAAGAATGATAGAGACAGAAAAGCTTGGGAATTTAAAATTACTACATTCCAGTCATTAAGTGATGGACTGACTCTCACCCTGGTTTTATGACCCACTATTTAGACAAAATTCACACCTCCCACAGTTCGACTCACAGTCCCTAATCTACATGGCCTCTGCTGACCATGTCCACTTGTCGCTCGGCCTTATTTTTATTATGCATCCCCCATGTACATGTTGTGCCTGTTTCTCAGTCTTTCATCTATAATCCAGCCTGAAGAAGGAGCCTTTGTGCGCTGAAAGCTTACAATATGTTTTTTTCTGCTTAGCCTATAAAGGTATCACTCCCTTAATATTTTTGTATTTATTAATTCAAAACTATTCAACATCACAGCTATAAATGATAAGATTCTTGCTCCCTACAGCCACCACTAGGGGGAGCTGAGTTGCATATTGCGTTAAATGGCAGCTGTATAAATATGGTCTTCACTAAGCTCCCCTAGTGGCAGATGCTGCATACTAAATTACTTAGCTAAATACAGGCTTGGGATACAGAAGGTATCGCATGCATTTAACCCTTAATAATGAATGACAGATATATCTGCCATATATCTATTCCCACATATCTGCTTATTCCCTCATAGTGATTGATATATCCATCATAATGATCTCATGGGTACAGCCCAGTCGTCGTGTATCCATGAGATTGTGGCAGGAGCAGAGCTGTACTACACAACCCAGCTCCTGCTTCAACTGCCGAGATTGGAGTTCTCCTCAGGTTAAGGCCCCATGCATACGACCGTTATTTGTTTCCGCATCCGTTCCGTTTTTTTTCACGGATAGGATGCTTCCCCATTCATTTCAATGGGTCCGTCAAAAAATGCGGACGGTCAACCGCTTTTGCTCCGCATCCGTGGTCCGTGTTTTCATTCCGTCAAAAAAATAGTGCATGTCCTATTTTTTTCACGTTTGCGGACAAGGATAGGCATTTTTACAATGGATCTGCCATAAAAATCGGATCCGTCAAAAAAAACGGTCCGTCATCCGTTTTTTTTGACGGACGCAAAATTTCAAGGAGGAGCGGACGCGGAGGCAGGCAACGGTCGTGTGCATGTAGCCTTACTCTTAGATGCCGTGGTCAGTAGCCACCACAGACTGTAAGGGGTTTGAGCGACAGAGGCAGCTCCCACTGCCAATTCCTAACAGAAGATCTGCCATCAGTATCTGACTTATTAGGCCATGCCAGTGTGGCCTAATACTGCACGTTGCCTGTCCGTGTAATACTCACAGGTTGTAATGCTTTGGCTAGTACTTTAAAATACTAAGTTTTCCAAAGAATTATACACATGATGAAATAATCACTGCCTCTAGTGGGACAGAAACAAAACAGGAAAGTTCCCCAAAATACACTTAATGACCATGTCAAGGTATATGGTCACATCCTCCCTGTGTTATTGTCCCTCGCCCCTATATTGGGTAGGGCACCATATTGAGGGCTACTCAGGAGATTTGTTACACCCTGCCACTTAATAGAGGAGCACCGGTCACCTCAATCCTCTTGCCACTGTAATAGGATGTTGTCATCATTTACCTGAGTTGCCTTGGGACCAACATACAAGTCGGCTTACCACCAACATATGAACAGGCTGCCACCCCATACAGGAGTGTGAATCAGCACGTCAAGACGGGGTAAGATCCACCCTTTATTCGGTCTTAGACTCTCAGGTGTTGGCGTTTTTGAGCTGTTACGGTTTGGCGCTTACAAGGCGCATGTCCACTGCAGTTTTATTTTTATAGACCACTGGCATTTTTAATTGTATTTAATAAAAGTTTAGTTTTACCTATTTCCTGGTCCACAAGCGAATGTAATTTACTGTTGGGACAGAAACAAAAAAATCCTCCCTGTGTGGGGAAATGTTAAAAATAAACCCATATTTCATTCAAAATATATATATTTTTTTAATTTCGATGCCATTGCATTCATACAGCAAGCTCTGAAAAAATTGATGGCAATTAATTTTCAGGTTTTTTTTCACCCCTTCTATATAAATGTGTAACATTTAGTTAATCTGTTCTATATAGACCAAAATATACGGCTATGTAGTAAAAAATAAAAAAGTTATTGCTCTCAGAATGCAGCAACACAACAATTGCTTTTTTTTCCATAAAACATGTCTTTATTGTGTGAAAGTAATAAGGTGATTATCAATATGATATGTACCCTAAAATGGTGTCACTGAAAAATACAAGACAAAATAAATAATGGCTTTTGGAAAGTGATATGGATTTACACATCCAGATAAACAGGCATATTATTGGGAACGAACATTCCTGTGAACGCTCCTTCCCGACAATCTGCCCATCTAAAGGGGCAGCCGATCACCCGATCATCATCATAATGCTCATTATTGCTGGCAAGTAAATAATCGTTTCTGGCCAGCAGATTGTGCGGTCTAAACGGCGATCTGCTGCCCAGAAAGAGTGCAGCTGTATAGCGATCCCTCGTCCTCATATTGTGGAGGTGATTTGCAGAATGTAAATACAGCGCTTCACCTCCACTGAACGAGATTCCGTTTTGGAGTGTGTATGACTTTGTCATCACGTTTTAGGCTAGTTTCACACTAGCGTTTTCCCTTTCCGCTATTGAGGTCCGTCATAGGATCTCAATAGCAGGGGAAAACGCTTCCGTTTTGTCCCCATAGATTGTCAATGGGGACAAAACTTAACTGAACGAAACGGAATGCTCCAAAATGCATTTAGTTCCATTTGGTTGCGCTCCCATCACAGACAGAATTACGCTGCAAGCAGCGTTTTTCTGTCCCCGATGTGGTACGGGGCAAGACGGATCCGTCCCCCATTGACTTTCAATGGTGTTTATGACTGATCCGTCATGGCTATAGGAGACATAATACAACCAGATCCGTTCATGACAGATGCATGCGGTTGTATCGTTGTAACGGAAGCGTTTTTGCGGCTCCATGACGGATCCGCAAAAAACACTAGTGTGAAAGTAGCCTTATTTAGTTTTTTGGGGGAGGCAAAATAATGAAAAAAACAGCGAATCGGCTATATAGATTTTTTTTTTCCCCATTACGTCATTCACCTTATGGGATCAGTTAGTTTATGTTTTAATAGTAAGAGCGTTTTCGGGCACGGCCATACCTATTATGTTAATTTTTTTTTGTTTATTTTGATTTTGGAGAAAGGGGGTGATTTGAATCTTTATATATATATTTTTTTTTTTTTTGATTTTGTTAAACTTTTATTTCCTTTTCTTTTAAGCCCCCAAGTGAACCCCAGCATGGAATCATTAGATGCAATCTGTATAAAGTCATGTACAAAGATCGGTATATCGCCTGAATTGTAATAAACAAGTAAAAAGCCTAGAAGCCTAGTTCAGGCTCTGGTTTATTATTTCCCCGATCTCCGCCCGAGGGAGTTGTTCCTGCTCGGCAAGCATGTGCTTGACCACGGCATCTGAAGGGTTAAATGTTACATTTTCCGCTCTAGTGGCGCCACCTGCTGTTTATCTTGTGGCCAAAATTCTGGTCCACCTTCTCCTACATTCAGAGGTGGACTAACATGCTCAGTAGCTTCCCTGCTCCCCTTCCCTCAGTGCTGGTCTAGTGATCTCATAGTGAAGCAAGTAAAATGGCCCAGAGGGCGGCATTGCATACCATAGTTCTGTAGTGGAATACCTGGTTCTGTGAGGGAGGGGTCATTTTCTATGCTGGGGAGGAAGAGTTTAACAGTATAAAACTAATGAAACTGACTTGGACAAAAATGTTGGTACCCTTAACTTAATGCGGTTATCCCATGATGTAAAAAATGAAAATCAGACATCATATAGTACATGACAATCTCTTTCTAACAAAGCTAGAACCAGCCCTGTACCTCACATGGATCCAGAGATCTCCCCATTCATTGCTCTGCTAGATTTATATCAAGCTGACAGCTCAAGGAGAGTGTCTTGTTTGCTGCACTAAGAGTGACGTGTCCATGTTCTCCCTATCACAACTAATGGGGCGTGTCCATGTTCTCCCTATCACAACTAAGGGGGCGTGTCCATGTTCTCCCTATCACAACTCGGGAGGCAGTTGATGGATAAAACTGAGCATGTGCGGCCTTCTCAGTGAGCAGGACAAAGAAATAAGAAAAAAATAACAGCAGGTGGCGCTATACAGATACATTTTATTATGTAACTCAGTGGCTAGACAAAATTTTTAATTACATGCAATTACAAAAGTATTCAGATCCAGGTGCTGGTTTAAAAACTATACAATATTTTTCGTGGGACAACACCTTTTAATATTCTGTTGCACAACCTTTTAGGCAATCACTGCAATCAAGCGATTTATGTAACTCTCAATGAGACTTCTTCACCTGTCCACAGGTATCTTGGCCCACTCTTCGTGAGTACGCTGCTCCAGCTGTCTCAGGTTTGAAGAGTGCCTTCTCCAGGCTGCTCGTTTCAGCTCCTTCCACAGATGTTTAGTAGGATTTAGAATCGGGCTTATAGAAGGCCACTTCAGAATAGTCCAGTGCTTTACTCTTAGCCATTCTTGGATGTTTTTAGCTTTGTGTTTTGGGTAATTATCTTGGAGCTGATGTGACTTGCCAAAAAGTTCTAGTACAGTCTCATCTGTCCAAAGAACATTCTCCCAGATTCTTTGTAGCTTGTCAATATGCATTATTGCAAATTTCAGTACAGATTTGTTTTTATTTTTTTATGATTTCCTTTCAACAGAAGTTTCCTTCTTGCTCGTCTTCCATTAAGTCCACTTTGGGTAAGACAGCGATGGAAGGTGCGAACTGACACTTATTTACCTTGACCTTGGAGTTCGCCTCTAATCTCTTTGGAGGTTGTTCTGGGCTCTTTAGTTACCATTCATATTATGTGTCTCTTCAATTTGTCATCATTTTTCCTCTTGCAGCCATGTCCAGGGAGGTTGGCTACAGTCCCGTAGACCTTAAACTCCTGAATAATATGTACAACTGTAGTAACAGGAACATCAAGTTTTTTGGAGATGGTCTTATAGCCTTTACCTTTAACATGTTTGTCTCTAATTTTCTTTCTAATCTCCTAAGCTTTCTTTGGTCGATGTTCAGTGTGGTACACACCACGCTATTAAACAGCACAGTAACTACTTTTCACCCTTTAAATAGGCTGACAGACTGATGACGCCTGTGATGCTAATTACAGGACACCCCTTCGTTTGACCCTGTGGTCACAATTTTTTCCATCTTTTCTAGGGGTACCATTTTTGTCCAGGCCAGTTTCATTAGTTTATTTTATAAAATATTCTGTTAAACCACAATTCAAAAGCAATGTCTGATTTTCATTAGTTGATTTTCAGTAAATTTTTATTTATTACTACTTTTTTCAGTTTCAAGTTATGTTAGTGACCATTTTGGGTTTTTCTTCCTTTGACGGAAGGAGACCAACAAATTTGTCCACATGTGTATATGGACAATGCAGTTTTGAATGCTTATCTCCTTGGTCAGTGCTAGTATGCAACCAGCCAAAACCAGGCTCAAATGACTGAAAGAACTCAAATTCTGCAATTCTTAAATTAAAGGGATCGTCTGGTTTAGACTCTTCTTTTAAAATATTCTTAAAGGGAATTCTACATTACTAGAAGGATGGAGCCCACGTTTATAGGCCCAATTTACTGGTCCAACAATAACAATTGAAAGGACAGGTGCACTCTGCGGTCTTACTAAACCCTCATTCTGATGTTAAAATTGAGCCCGAGCACCGCGCCAAGGTTTCTCAAGTAGCTTGGGTCCTAACACTCACCTACCTGTGCCGTATGGGCAATACCAGGAGCCAGTGGGCTGAATTACAGGAGTGTAAAGGCCGACTCGCAGCAGACTCCTCAGTTACCTCCAGCATGTAACCATGCCTGCAATGGGAGGAGGGAGAAGGCTGTGAGCCCCACCCAAGACTGGCTGATATGGCCCAGGCGTCACAGGTGCACCGAAATGTAGCCTATGGATGGAAATCAGGCACATTTACATAAGAGTTTATACACCTCCAAACAACTCTATATACAAAATAACTGAAAAAATGGCGTGGTGTTAGACAGGCAGGAAATGCTCAAACCCAAATGCAGTTGTGCATATATATACAGGGGAGCAGATCATGCACTTGTGGCCCGTTGCTAATGGCGATCCCCAGCAAAAATGCATACGGTGGAGGATGCCTGCAGCGGACCACAAGTACCACAATAGACATCCTACACAAGATGCCAGTTGTGTGGATGTGATAAACAATATAACAATAATAATGGAAAGGACAGGTGCACTCTGCGGCATGGCGACATGCTGGAGGTGACTGGGGAGTTTGCTGCGAGTCGGCCTTTACACTTCTGTAATTCAGCCCACTGGCCCCTGGTATTGCCCATACGGCACAGGTAGGTGAGTGTTAGGACCCGAGCTACTTAAGAAACTTTGGCGCGGTGCTCGCTCTCCGTGTCCTCCACAGCAGAATATGTTGGCTAATTCTCAATTTTAACATCAGAATGAGGGTTTAGTAAGACCGCAGAGTGCACCTGTCCTTTCCATTGTTATTGTTATATTGTTTATCACATCCACACAATTGCCATCTTGTGTAGGATGTCTATTGTGGTACTTGTGGTCCGCTGCGGGCATCCTTCATTGTATGCATTTTTGCTGGGGATCGCCATTAGCAACGGGCCACAAGTGCAGGATCTGCCTCCCTGTATATATATGCACAACTGCATTTGAGTTTGAGCATTTCCTGCCTGTTTAACACCACGCCATTTTTCCAATCTACTGGTCACAGCATAGAGTGGCTACAAAGTGAAAGTCAAGGATCTGGATCAAGGATGCCATTTGTACATATTTGGGGCATTTTTTATTATTGCAATTTACTAATTTGAGTTAATTTGAGTTTCTGAGATAGGAGAGTTAAAAAAAGCAGTCTGCTAGCTGTGACTTTGTTTTCTTTGGATCCCATCAGCTGACAGCTCATGTAGAGCACTTATGTATGGCCTCCTGACCTCATAAACACTTACAGTATTTAAGCCCTATTCTTAGCATTTTAATAAGAATTGAGCTATAAAGAAAACAAAGCCACAGCTTGCAAACAGACTGTTTTTTTTTACTTTATGTATCTCAGAAACGGCTGAACATTTTTAATGAAGACCAATTGGAAAAAGCATTTTTAGCCCAAAATTAGTAAAATGCACTCACAAAAAAATGCCCCTTTTAAGCCTTAAAATTTAACTGGAAATTGTGTAATGCCATCTTTCACCTGCAGCAGCGCCGTGGGGTTATAGATCATTTGCTGCCGGTTCCCCCACAAATTACTGCTGACTCTTCTACTGACATTAGTTTTACTAGAAACCAGCCATTTTTATTTATATAATTCTATACAACCTCCTTGGAATTCCCACTCCAGTAAAAGTTAAAGGGTTTGTCCTGCTCCGAACCCCCTGTAATATGGCCAGCAGAAACTGTGGCTGATCAGGACAGCTAATACAAGGATGGCACGGTCCGCCAGAATGGAAGTTGCTAATACAGAGTCGTTCTCTTTACTGGCTCATGAGCGGAAGACCCCTGTACGATGTTTATATGGTTTAATATAGCATCTGGACAGGGTTTGATTCCATAAGATGAACCCTTTTAAAGAGAACAGTTGCGTGACTGTGTGGTCCGAATTTACAGATTCCGGGGACTTGAATGTAGAAGTGTAAAAGCCTGCTCCATTTTACTCGGCAGTAATGTGACGGCACTGTGTCACTTGGCACGGGCTATTATACAAGGCTGACTGCATTAAAAGCAGGGCATCTATGTAGCTTATGGTTTAAACATGAGCAGTCTATTTTATCCATTTACCAGGGAGCCGTTTGCCGGATGAAGACATCAATAATGCACATATTTCAAGCGGTTTGCTATGGACGACAATATGGAAATGAGTAAAGCATTTCGTTTTAATGAGTAAAAATAATAGCGATTGGTTTCAATTATCGCTTGGAAAATGTCATATTTTCACAATGTATAAACATTTCCAACCTGTGCCGATGGGTGCATCCATCTGTTCATTAAATGCAGCTCTCCTTAAAGGGGTTGTTTGAGTTTTTTTTTTATTGGCAGGGACAGTGTTATAATAAAAAAATAAAATAGACTCGCCATCAGACCCCCCTCTGTTCCAGTGAATCCCCCTTATGTCAACGTGTACATATACCTCAGCGGTCTCATGCCATACACCACTGAAGCCAGTTACTGGCTGCAGCGATGACATGTATACCAAAATACTATCACAGCAGCTCTGACAGGGGGAGGGGCAGCAGCACTGGATTGGAGGGGACAGGACAGTACGCTTAATTTTTAAAATTCTTTTTTTGCCAATTTATTATTATTTACCAGTGTTTTAAAATATTTTCCGCGCAGTCAACATTTATCACTGCTGGGACCATCGCTAGAAAGGTGGTCCCCAACCACAAGGCCACAGTCAGGCATGCAGAAAGAATAGAACTGTGCAGAAATCTCCTTGCTAGCTACCGTATCTCCTAACCGGTCATTGTGGGGGGATCTCATGTCGACCTATGACATTAGATTGTCTGTGGAATACACCGCAGATACAGATATAGCAGAGTTGGGCTGTCACTATACCATGATACCGGTATCTCTAGAAGTTATTTGTAGTTAAATAGGATTCTCAACCCTACTGAGTCTAATCTGATGTCTAGGGGAGAAACGACAGGGAAAGGGGTTTCAGAATATTTTACTACTGCAATGGAGGGGGTGTCCAAATGTAGCATTTAATTAGCAGGGTTTCAGCTGTATATGTTCATAGGTGTTTGCAGAATTTCATGGGGATTGCAAACTCTGCTATGATGATCACAAGTCATTTATAACAATGCTAGAAGTGTTGTTTGAGATCATAAAAAGCAAGCAACGAGGTAAAATAATAAAACGAATATTTACCTGTGAGATCCCTCACCTCTCTGGTGCTCCTCTCCGGTTTTTGTTTACTGCAGTGACTACATGCTCGCCTACACATGTGACTGCTGCAGCCAATCGTAGACCTCAACAGTGGAGACAACAAAGAGCAGCGATTGGCGGCAGACTGTTGCGGAGCACTGAAACGTTAACGGATGGGGATCACACTGATGAGTATGGGCTCTTTTGTTATTTTATCTCATTGCTTGCCTTTGTCCAGGCCCTTTACATTTCACTTTGTAACACGGTTTAATATGGCTGATTATTGTGTTCTGTAATACAGCAATCTATAAAAGTCTGTGGGCCTATACTGTACCCCCGTACACCTCTTAATTTCATATGACGGTTGTTTCTGTTAGATTCCTACGCCATAAAAAAAAAGGTGACTTGCTTGTAACTTGTCTTTAGTTTGACTGCTTTGGTGACCACTGTATGGGTACATGCGGGGATCATGGAAGGGCCTGTGCGCTGTAAGAATATATTGCAGCTCTACGATGCCCAAACGTATGTCGGAGCCTCACATTTAGAGAACAGGAAGCAGAACAAGATTCGTGCTGCTTCACGATGAAACCGTGCCAGGCCCAGGGTATTAAACTAAATGATTGTGGATCCTGGGGAAGATGGCAAAGAGATGGGCGAGCAGTCCCTGCTGTGACATCCTTTCTGATAAAGATTTAACCATCAATCTCATTTCAGCTTCACTAGTTTAGCAGAGTTTTTATTAGTCATCTGGCAGGGAACAATAGGTGGACCGCTAAGTGCATGCCAAGAGGAAGGAAACCACAGCAAGTGTCATTGCAACATATTAGCATACAAAGAAAACTTCACTTTTTTTTTTTTTAGAATTCTTTTAAGATAAATATAAGGTCTAAAGGGTGTATTAGACTGCCAGATTTTCTGCCCGATAATGTTCCTGTGAACTCTGGTTACCGATCATCTTGCTGTCTAATACTGATTGCCTGACGAACAAGCAAATGCTCCTCATCAGGCAGTCCAGATCTTTCAGCATGCTGAAAGATCTGGATTTGCCGGTGCCAGATCGCTCTGTCTAATAGCGTTCTGCCACCGGCACATCGCTGTCCTGCATGGAGATGAGCTACGGTATGGCATAGCGATCGCTCCTCCCCATGTTGCATAGGACACAGCCGCATGTAATAGCAGTGGTGTCTTCTGCTAGATATCTACTGATTGCCTGGAGGGAACGCTTCTCTCCCGGCAATCCCTAGCAGCATTGGGGTGTCTAAAACACCCTTAATGGGGGAAAGATGTGATAGAACTGTTACGGTCCATTCACACGTCCGCAAGTTGGGTCCGCATCCATTCTGCAATTTTGCTGTGGGCTGTCCTCAGCATAGGTCATCATTATCAGATCAGCGGGGGTCCAACTCCTGTCACCCTGACGATCAGCTTTTTGAAGAGGCTGTGGTGCTACAGTGAGCACCTAGGCCAGGAACAAATCATTCATCTGTCACATGCCTAGGCGCAGCTCAGTCCCATTCAAATGAATGGGGCTGAGCTGCAATATCAAGCACCGCCACTATCCAATGCATGGCGCTGTGTGTGGTAAGCTGCAAGGAGGCCACAGCACTCCAGTGAGTGCCGCAGCCTTCTAAAACAGCTAATCGGCAGGAGTCCTGGGTGTGGGACCCCACCAATCTATCCTGAAGGTAGGTCATCAATATCAGAATCTTGGAAAACCCCTTTAAATCAAGTTATTTTGAAAAGCATATTTGTAACAATAATTGTTTTTTGTTTTAATTTTCCATGTCACAATCTATATTTTATTGCAGCTTTCGCACTTCTGAGCCTTATGGTAGATTTGATACTTTCTGTTCTGTAGAGATCACCTCTCAGTAGGCATTTCATTATCACAGGCAGGATTACAATGAAAATATGAGTGCTGAGACAACAGTCCCGCGGGCGGCCCGTTGCGCACAGCATCATAGTAACCTATGATGCTGTGCGCGCCCGTGCGCACGATGTATGCCGCTCACGGACAATATGTCTCGGAGGGCATACGGTCTTGTGCAAGGGGCCATATATAGTAAGGTGGCAGCAGGTAAAGTGTTAAATGGCATATATATTCCACATAGGTTTATGACCTATATGTGGTGAGGGGCTCCGTTCCTAGCCCTGGAACAATTTACTCTGCAGCCATTTTGCAGCTGGGCTGAGGCCTACTTAAAGACCCTGGCTGCATTATGTGGGAGAGAGCCAAACTGGATAGTTGCTTTGTGTGAGCAGAAGGTACAGGTTGCCGTTACTCTGTTGTATTAGGGACAGTCAGGTACGTTACTGTCTAGTTAGTGCTTGGACGAGCAGGAGTTTCTTTATGTTATGTTTTCTTTTTGAACCGTGCATCTTGTACATGTGCTGCTTGTTTACACTGACAATAAATAGCCGGAAAGGACCGCGCTTTGAAACCTTAAAGTCTGTCTGGGTCTCTATAGCATTGGACTTGCTCAGACCAGTGAGCTAAAAAAGAAAAGTCCTAGATATATATATATATATATATATATATATATACAGTATAGTAGATAACATAGCATCTACCATTCACACTAGGGGATGGTCACAACTCCTCAGAAACCTCCAATGACCTCTGTACAGGTCACAGAGCATGCCCACCACAACACTTCCATAGAAGTCAATGCGTTATCTCTAGTCTACAGGGTCCCATTGGTTCTGGGTGCTGTAAAGCATATCTGTGAATTAACAATAGTTGTTATGATGTCCCTCAAGCAGCAATGGCCAAACTTTTATTTTTGTACTTTTTTAAGTTCCTGAGTTGATTGAATAGAAGGCCAATGTGACACGTTGAGGTCATTTCTGCAGTTTATGTTTTTTGCTTTCTCTTTTTTTAGATGCTCCAGTGTCTCTACACAGCTTCAGTTACTCGTTGCACTTCAGCAATGGCTTCTTCACGTGTACACCAAAACACAAACCCATCAGGAGAACATTTTCCCACTTCTTTGTTGAAACCACCAAATGCACAGCCTGGTGACCAAACATCAAGGTCTACTGGTCCCAGCTGTGATGTCCACCCTTACAGCATAATCTACTGTTTGGCCATGACTGCCTAAAACAGAATGTACCTATAATACAGTCCACCAAACCAGAGATCAAGGATGTTGTAGGCTGTTCATGGCTTTGTTCGGTGGTTAATTCTGTTGGAAGACTGCCCCAATCCTGTTTCTCCTCTACAAATATAAGATTGTTATTGACAGACCGGCGCCGTTGTGAATGTGGCATGTAATACCCAGGAACTCATGTTCTGTTCTCTATAATGGGTGTTTTTATTTAAAGGGATTTTCCTGGACTTACCAGGTTAGGTCATCAATACCTGATAGGTGGCTGTCCAACCCCCGGCATCCCTGCTAATCTGCTGTTTTTACTGCCTGTGGTGCCAGAACCAGGCACAACCACTATGCATTGCACATAGCTGTGTAGTCCTGGTTTCAGCTGATTGCTAGAGGTGCCGAGGGTTGGACCTCCACCCATCTGATATTGATGACTTATCGTAAAGATTGGTTATTAACAGGTACAGTAAGTCCTGGAAAGTTCCTTTAAGGCAGAACTGATTTTTCTTCTTTTAACTCTGATTCTACATTGTTATACATTCACGAGTTACAGGAACACTCCTAGGGGGTGTTTCATGACACATGGATTTAAAGACCTCCAAAGAACAAATCTCTGTGTCACTCATATGAGTTGTGCCAAATACTACAACCTTTAACACAGCGCTGATATACCTGTACCATATGAAAATAAATGCCTCGATAATTGCCTTCATGAACTTTGTTCCGAGTGAAGTTTTTGACAGCAGTGCAAATATTACACCGTAGTGATTCATCCGGCACAACCAGTTTGGTGGAATGTCTAAAATCACTGCTTGTTTGCACAAGATGGCAGCATGTACTGAAGACAAGAAACTCGTTGCAGCGACCTACACTAATGACGACAAGATTGATATGAATCCGGCCATGTAGTAAAGTTTCTGGATTTTGAAAGGCTCGTTTATCAGAATGTTTTGTTAACTATACTTGCTGAATGTGAGATCTACTGTATATATTACAGATCTGTGATAAGTTTATATCTTGAAATATGGCACTTGTATAACATAAGTGTTGTCTGGTGACATTACTTTATCTGGAATAATGACATTCTTGAAGAGAGATGATGAGTGTCCAGAGGGAATCCTACTCTGTTGACTCATGTCAACAAAGTAGAAAAATGTTGAAAATGTTTTTTCTAGAGCAGAGGTCCCCTTATATGGCTTCATTCCCGTCCGCTCCAGTGCTCTGTTAGAGGTTTCTGCCACCAGTTCCATCGAAAATACAGGACCAAATAGCGCAGCATGTCAGGTTTTCTAATGGAACCCCAATGGATTAAGTTACAGTCAGTAGGGGACTGGTGGGTGCCATTCGTTTCCATCATTTGATGGAAACGCCCCTTCCCCAGTCTACGACCAGTGGCTTCATGCCTAGGAGCCCAAAGCAACATCTAGCAAAACTTCAGACTGCCCTGAAAATGCATCCTGACTGGATGAAGCAATTCACAGATGAATGACCCCCTGCATTAGACAGCTCCATCAATTTATCTAGATGCAAAAACAAATTGAAGAAACAAAAATGTTGCCGTTTTTTGGAGTAAGGACCATGGGGGATTCTAGCCAAGTAAGGGCTCTTTCACACTGGCGTTTTTCCTTTCCGTCCTAGAGTTCCGTCCTCGGGGCTCTAGGACGGAAAGATACTGATCAGGATAATCCTAATGCATTCTGAATGGAAAGAAATCCGTTCAGGATGCATCAGGATGTCTTCCGTTTTTTGGACATTGACAAAACCGTAGCATGCTCCGGAAGACATGCCGTAACGCTGGATCCGGAATTAATGCCCATTGAAGTGCATTAATCCGGATCCGGCATTAAGCTAAACGTCGTTTCGGCGCATCGCCGGATCCGACGTTTAGCTTTTGTGAATGGTTACCATGGCAGCCAGGACGCTAAAGTCCCGGCTGCCATGGTAAAGTGTAGTGGGGAGGCAGGGGAGCAGATACTTACTGTCCGTGTGGCTCCCGAGTCCCCGGGCGCTCCACAATGACGTCAGAGCGCCCCATGAGCATGGATCACATGATCGCATGGATCACGTGATCCATGCGCGTGGGCGCTCTGACGTCATTGTGGAGCACCCCGGGAGCCGCACGGACTGTAGTATCTGCTCCCCGCTCCCAACTACTTACTATGGCAACCACTCTGATAGCGTGCACGCGATACAAGCCTCCGGCGCTGGTTTACGGCCAAACCAGCGCCGGAGGCTTGTATCGCGTGCACGCTATCAGTGGCGCGCGATGTTTGCAACATGATATTATCTCTCTTCTGTCAGCTCCTGATGAGATGCCCGCAATAGGGCGATGAAACGCGTTGAGCTGCAACATTGAGAGCTGAGCGATTTGTATCAACATTAATACTAGCAGCCTCATTGGCAAACTTTAGTAGGGTCAGGGTGGAAGCACTGTGATGCCAGCTGCTAGCGGTTTAATTTTTATGTAACCAGCGCAGCGGCAGCCACCCCAACCGTATATATCTGGTATATAGCGGTGCAACAGGGAACTTTTTCGGTATTGATCAAACCGTACCCTGACAGATTAACTCTGCACCGCTATACACGGATGGTTACTTAGCACGGATAGCTCTTATTTATCCCGATACCCCAATAAAGATTTATTGTTTTCTCCCAAGCGCTATCTGTTTTTAGTAAATCCTGTTCAGTTACGTATAGCGCAAATATTGCATTTATTTCTAGTTAATCCCCACTCCTGTTTATACCCTCAGGACAATGCTTGCAATGCTAATAGTAACCCATAGTGCCAGCTTCATAGTAGCCTCCACTGTTCCACCTACAGGCTGTAAATCACTTCCCTGCCTTATGTACCCACAGCATACCCTGCTCCACTGTTACAGGTAAGCTTGTGCCTAGGAGAATCTAGATAAATGATACTTATGAGAATCCATGTCAACAACCTTAAAATCCCTTCTGCACAGAAAAGACCACATAGCAGCCCTTTAAAAAAATCCCACAGTCCCCAAAATACAGCACTTTCGTAAATGCTACTGTTCACCACCATCCATCTCAGCATCATGTGTTTTAAACCTCTTAGGCGCCCGTTACCTACAAGTAACAAGCCTATCCGTTGCTATTGCATGTTACAATCTTTTCCTTTGCCAAAGTTTAGCATCTGTATGGTCAGTTTGAAAGGATTTCCACACTTGCTGCCCACTCAGTCATGTAGTCATGAGGTGGTAATGCAGGGACAATGCACCTCTACAGCAGGACTCTGCAGAGACAACTCTAAAAAGCGCTTCGATTCTTATTACAAGGGTCAATAGCGGCCAATAGTGAGTGCTGATTGACAATAGACAAGTTTAAAGTGCCTTTCACATAGCCCGATGCAGAGTGACCACTCAGTGGCTCATTCACTTGCACATTGTCACCAGTACATGCCCAGTTTGCACATGGAGATATACTGCCGACAAACTACCATTTTAGGCACAGCATATTTCTTTCTTGTTGTGTGATCATCATCGCTTTTACACAAGGCAATTATCGGGAATGAGCGTTTGTATGAACATTTGTTTCCAATAATTGTTCAGATCTTTGGCCCTGTACAAAGGCCCTTACTCTAGTGCTCTTTGCCAGGGCCGGTGCAAGGATTTTTGCCAGCACAAGCGAAGCTACATTTTGGAGCCCCCCCCCCTCTTCTATGCGCCCTAAGGCAGCCGCTTGGTCTGCCTTATTATAGCACCGGCCCTGCTCTTTGCTCCCTTACAGACGCTATACCAAACCAACAAAAATCTACCAAATTTTTATAAATAAATGCAACATAAAGTTATGTCTTAATAAATGTCCTTTTTCCGTCTGGTTATAAAATTAAATTTCTAGACAACACTACTTTGAAGGGTGGTTTCACACATAACATGAATTACGTCTCTTCCCTGTTTTGGTAAATTTTTTGGCCTGATCTTTGCTGGTAGGGAATTATGAAATACGCTGCAGTTTTTTATGGTGTTTATTTCACTTTTGATGCACGTGTGACACAAAAATAAACAAAAAAACTTACCAAAAAGGGGCTTGTAAAAATGCATGAAATTCATACATATTTTACAAATTCAAAAAAGTCACAGAAATTGTGTTTGCTTGAAGCCTAATGAATTCAAATATTGGTGAACATCTCAAGCTCCCACCCACCTATACTGGAAAAAAAAAATGTTGGCATACAACTGGCCTACTCCTTATGTTAAGTTTTTTTTACCCATAGTAGGAAAAAAGGGATAGCCTATAAGACTAATTTAACAGCCTAGTCATTTGCCTAGTGAGCACTATATGGGTGACAGGATTATACACATCACATGGTTGCTTATCTAAAAAAAAGAGCTAAATAAAGTAAAGAGGTCTTCCTGTGATAATCCTTTATAAGTGTGACATTTGCAGTGAAACCTTCCAGGGTTTGAACACTTAAAAACCTGGTACAATTATATTCTATGGAAAACCTGAGCTACCAGTTGTTCTTCTGTAGGAGATGATGATACCTGTTGACCTCAGAGCATGAGAGATACATTATACAGTGAGATAACCCTCTCCTTATGTGCCTCGTAGGTCTTATGTCAGTAGTGGAATTTGAACCAGCCCACATTCACTATCAATCCTGTAAAACAGGATTTTTATACCATATGATATCTGGAAAATGGATTTGGCTTAGATCCAGATCCCAAGGACCCTTGTTTCCTAGGCTGACTATCCAGTAGGACAATGGAAAAGGAATACAGCCTTACCTGACATATGAATCAGACATATTTAGAAGCGTCACTTCTATGGGAGTCCTGGAGCTGGGACCTAATCTATATACTGTACTGCTTGTCTCATCTGAAGTCCGGCCACTCACAGGAAGGGAAGTAAGTCCTCCAGGTATGTGAGTAACCCATGAGCAACACAATTAAATGTAATGCAGCCTTCAAATGATCATTCCATTTATTGAAGATAAAGATCTATTAAAAGACTATATCACCCGTGTCAAAAAATAGTTGCCCCCTCTAAACAGTGTGCCTTGCAGTAACACACATAGGGAGTCTGCTTTGGTAGTGAAACAATACTGTGGGTCCGTATGACATGCAGATGACAGGAGTCGCTCTTAGAATCACTGCAAACTTCACTTATTTAGGCAGTCATGGGGCCAAAACTGACCAAATAACTCAAGTATGGACTCAGCCTTGCAGGTCGATGTTAGCGCCAAGAAGAAGCGCATTCCTTTTACTCTGTCGTCAGCTGATTCCACATAGATGTCTACAGAACCTGTTCTATTAAACACTTATGCAAGTAGAGCCCCCCAACAGAGTGGAGAGGGTGTCAGCAGTAAGTTTGTGTTGACATCACTGATAATTTGGCCCTTCCTCTGATCCGTCAGACCAATAACCCCCAAAAAACTGATCCGCCTTCACTCGGTCAGCATTTGGTCAGTAATCCATCAGTATTGCTAATGCCAAAAAAAACGGGAGTGGATCCAAAACAGAGATGACATGTGAATGAGGAGACCACAGAGTGGCCCAATGACTGAGTCTGGAGGTGGCGGAAGCATCAGAGGGAGGCCACAGAGTGGCACAATGACAGTGTGGTGGTGGCAGCAGTATCAGGAGGCCACAGAGTGGCAAGGTGACATAGTGTAAAGGTGGCGGCAGTATCAGGAGGCCAGAGTGGCAAGGTGACATAGTGTGCAGGTGGCAGCAGCATCAGGAGACCACAGAGTGACCCAGGGACAGAGTGAGGAGATGGCAGCAGCATCAGTAGACCACAGAGTGGCAAGGTGACTAGTGAGGAGGTGGCTGAGGTGGGTGGCAATACGAGTACCAGCTGAAGATGGTGGGTGAAAGAAGGAGCACTTGGCATCAGATGTATGGCATAAGGTGGGTGGCAGCATAAGAATAGTAGCTGAGACAGGTAGCCAGAAGAAACCGGTCTCTTTTGTCAAAGTGTTGGTGTGGCACAATGGATGATCTAGTCTGATGCATCAGGCATTGGTGTGTGGAAATCCTGGCTGATCGACCCCTGATTCATCTTGACAAAGGTCAGTCTCTCTACATTTTGGGTAGACAGGCAAGTTCTTCTTGGGGTAACTATGGCCCCCGCCAAACTAAACACCCGCTCTGATGCCACACTACTGGCCGGGCAGGACAGCTTTTCCAGGGCAAACTGCTAATACACTAATACACACCAAAAAGGGTTTTAATTTTATCACTTCAACACAAAAAGGCTAATAAGCCCTTTTTTTTCTTCCCCCACTAATACAAGCCAAAAAGGGCTTTAGAACATATCCGCTGAATGGCAAATATATATATTGTTTTTGCCACTAATACATGCTAAAAAGGGCTTTAGAACATATAACTGCACCTCCGAACGGCAAATAGGCCCTTATTTTTGTCCACTTATACACGACACAAAAGGCTTTAGAATATACAACTGCACCGCTGAACGGCAAATATATTTTTCTTTTTTCCACTTATACACGACACAAAATGCTTTAGAACATATAACTGCACCGCACAAGGGCAAATAAGACGTAGAAATATTTTCTTGTAATAAACCCTGTTAATGGTGGTATCAAACAGCACTTGCACCCCAATAACAAGAATGGTTTGCTGGAATTACAGAGATGTATAATGGCAATTTAGGTCCCCAGTCAGTGCAGCAAGGTGTAATAGGATTGTTCCTATTATCCAGGCTGTAACCTCCCCTACTGAACCCTGTTTATTATAAATGCTGTGGAATGATTCCTCCCTTTTTTTTTTAGCACAATTAAGTTTTTTCTAGCACTGTCCCTAGTGCCTGCTGACGTCTCTCTCTGCACTAAGTACACTGGAAAATGGCAGAATCCAAGATGGCTGAGGCTATTTATAGGGCAGTGACATCACAGGGCTGGCTGCTGATCGGCTGCATGCATGGCATTATGGGTGATCCCGCCTTCCCAGAGTTCCTTGCTCCATGTCCTAACATGTGCAGGAGCCATTTTAGGAAAAAATGTGATTCGTTACCACGAAGCGTGAAGAAATTTGGATTCGGTGCTAATCTAATTTTTCCTGAAATTCGGATCGAATTCCACTTCGTCAACTTCGATTCGCTCATCTCTGATTATGACAAGTCGTTCAGGTCCTGCAGAAACAAAGCAGCCCCAGACAATTACATTACCATCACCATGTTTGATTTTTTTTTGTAATATGTTCTTATGATGGAATGTGGTGTTAGCTTTATGCCAGTTGTAAAGAGACCTATGTCTTCCAAATATGTTCCACCTTTGTGTTATCAGTCTACAGAGTATTATCCCAAAAGTCATGGAGGTCATCACAATGTTTTTGGCAAATATAAGACAAGCTTCTGTTTTCTGTGGTCTGGGCCTTGCAACTGTCCCATGTCCTTCTTACTGTAGAATCATGTTCTTTAACCTTAAGGGTGCTTTCACATCAACGTTTTTACTTTCCGTCCTAGAGTTCCGTCCTCGGGGCTCTAGGACGGAAAGATACTGATCAGGATTATCCCAATGCATCCTGAATGGAGAGAAATCCGTTCAGGATGCATCAGGATGTCTTCAGTTCAGTCTTTTTGACTTTTGAGGACGGAGATAAAACTGCAGCATGCTGCGGTTTTATCTCCGTCCTGAAAAGCCTGAACACATGACTGAACGCCTGATCAGGCCTTAAGTCCCATTGACTTACATTGGGGCCGGATCCGGCATTAAAAAAAGACTGAAGGACGGATCTGTCCTTCAGGTGTGCGCATGCGCAGACCTTTAAAACAGTGAAAAAAATACAAGACGGATACGTCTCTCCGCATGGCAAACGGAGAGACGGATCTGCACTTGCAATGCATTTGTAGACGGATCCGCAATCCGGATCCGTCTACAAATGCTTTCAGTTGTCATGCATTGTGACGGATCCGGCGGGACGGAAGTGCACGCCGGATCCACACAACGCAAGTGTGAAAGGGGCCTTAGGCCTCTTTCACACGACCGTTGGTGTCCCGTTGCTGTATTGCGGACCGCATTTGCGGATCCGCAATACACGGGCACCGTTCCGTTGTCATTCCGCATCACGGATGTGTACCCTTTCACTTCGATGGGTCCGCAAATCTGGAGATGTGAAATGGTGCGGAATAGAATTATGGAACGGAACACTACGGAAGCACTACGGAGTGCTTCTTTGGGGTTCCGTTCCGTACTTCCGTACCGCAAAAAGATAGAACATGTTCTATCTTTTTGCGGAACGGACAAATGCAGACCCATTCAAATTGAATGGGTCTGGATTCATCCCGGCGGCCGTACGGAGGTTGCCCGTGCATTGGGGACAGCAAATTGCGGTCCCCAATGCACGGAACGGACCACCTGCGGCCGTGTACATGAGCCCTAAGTGAGGTGAGGCCTGGAGTTCTTTCGATGTTCATCTGGACTCTTTTGTGACCACCTGGATGAGTCGTTGATAAGTTCTTGGTTAAATTTTGATAGCCTGCCACTGCTGGAAGGTTCATCAATTGTTCCAAGGTTTTTCCATTTGTGGTTAAGGGCTCTCACTGTGGTTCACTGAGGTCCCAGAGCCTTAGCAATAGCCTTGTAACCCTCTCTCTTTTTTCTGTATCTGGATGTGAATCTTTTTACAATGTGGCATCATGTGTTGCTTTTTGAGACCTTGTAGCCAGCTTTACATTGCCAGACAGGTTCTATTTAGGTAATGTTCAGATTCAACACGTCTAGCAGTAATCATACCTGGGTGTGGCTGGTGAAATTCAACCCAATTGTCAATTGACTTTGTATGATTTAGTAGCTAAGGAGGCCCGGTAGTACTAAATAGCACTATCCTTCAATAAATGATATCATCTTTTGAAAAGAGCTTTTTCTGTTTACTTGGGTTATCTTTGTCTAGTATTAAAAGTACTTTGATGATCCGAAAATTTGAAAGGAGGCAGATACTTTTTCACAGCACTTTACATGTAGTAATACAGGAGTCAATGGTTTTTTTAAGCAGCAGATCTTCCATTTAGGAGTCCGGGAAAGCTGGTGAGAACTCATGGGATCTGTAATGGCAGCCATGGTAGTTATCACTGAGCTTTCCCAGCAACAGATACAAGTCACAAACTACAGATTACAGTTTATTACAACATAGTAGGACTTTTATTTAAGGTAAATGTTCTTTGACCATATAGGTATTTCTTAGAGCAAGTGCTAAAATAGAAGTTATAGAAGATTTACCCTCTTTTTAAAGTCACCATACAAGCTTTTAAAAAGTGCCTTCAGGCTACATATAACCTGTCAAACGTGTCTCTGTACTTGAAAGAACTTTACTCAGGTCATATACTTCTGACACTCCCTATTCCCTATGAAGGTAAAAAAAAAGGCCTTTGGAGTTCATCATGATAGACTTAATTCTGCAGATTCACAGTCATACTTGAAAGTGTGAACCCTTGAGAAGTTTCTGTATTTCTGGATAAATTTAACCTAAAAATACATTAGATTTTCGCACAAGTCCTAAAAATAGATAAAGATAACCAAATCAAACGAATGAGTCAAAAATATTAGACCTAGTCATTTATTTATTGAGAAAACTAATCCAATATCACATCTGTGAGTGGCAAAAGTATGTGAACCTTTGCTTTCAGTATCTGGTGTGACCCCCCACCTCGTGCAGCAATAACTGTAACTAAACATTTGCTGTAATTGATTAGCCCATTTAGAGGAATTTTGGGCCATTCCTACATACAAAACAGTTTCAATATACAGAACTAGGGTTTCCTCCCATGAACTGCTTGTTTCAGGTCCTTCCACAACATTTCTATTGGATTAAAGTCATGGGTTTGACTTGGCCATTTGCAGTATCGCCGCCACTAGGGGTCCCTTTAAGAGGGTAAAAGTTACTTGTTTTGTCATGACGCCAGTTGCAATGAAGCAACAAGAGCACAGTGATACTGATGGTAACCAGGTGTAGGAATGCCAGAGTGGTGTAGGGTGGCCTATAATGTCCCTTAAGATGTTGTGCACATGTCACGGTGCTCCTACCTGGATATGCTGGAACTGCAGGCGTTGGCTCTGATGCAGAAAAAGAGGTAGTTGATGAAGGGGATGATGAAATAAATTGAGTCTAGACTTGGTGATAAAGTTGATAACAGCTTTACTTTGGTAAACGTTCATCAGAAAACAATCTTCCAACTTTGTCTTGGTTACCAGCAGGCTTTGGCATTAACGGTGGCAGGCAAACTCCTCTCTACTACATCTGTTGCTCTCTGGCTCTGCTGTGCTTACAGGATTAAATAAAAATATTTTCCTTTCCTTTCTGCTGTACTTAACTTGGTAATTTGGTCTGTCTCTAACTTTGTCCAGGGAATTTTCTCTTCCTGGCTTCTGAGGCTTATTTGCTGTGGCCTCCAGATGCAGCAGAGCTGAAGGTGCTCTGGCTGGTCCAAACAGGGCTCATCCAGCAGGGACGGGCTCCTGCTTCATTCCCCTAGCAGGGGGTACTCTATTCTGACCTCTAACTAGCTAAACTCCTCCTTAGAGGGAGAAAATAGAATGGAAAGAAGGTTCCATTCTATGTAAGATAGCTCTGCCATATATGCTGCCACCTACTGGTAAACCAGGCGCATTACACGTGAACATTTTCAGAACAAGATTAGGAATACACATTGTGCAGGACCTGGAAATAAATACATAGGATGACATTAGGTTAACCATAGGATATAGTGGCTGGGTGCAGAAATGGTAATGCACCTCTGGGGCGTTACACATTCCAAAATGTTAACTTTATTCTTTTTAAACATTCTTTGGTAGAATGACTTGTGTGCTTAGGGTCGTTGTCTTGCTGCCCAAGACATGTTCTCTTGACATTCAGCTCACAGAAAGATGTCCTGACATTTCCTTTAGAATAATTAGGAATTCATTGTTCCATCAATGGTGGTAAGCCATCCTGGCTGAGATGCAACAAAACAGGCCAAGTCATGATACTAACACCACTGCGATTCACAGATGGGATGAGGTTTTGATGCTGGAATGCAGTGTTTTCGTTTTACCAAACATAATGTTTTTCATTTAAACCAAAAAGTTCTATTTTGGTCTAATCCATAAAACACTGTCCCAGTACCCTTCTGGCTTGTCCAAGTGATCTTTGGCAAACTGCAGATATTCAGCAATGTTTTTTTGAGAGAGCAGCGGCTTTCTCCTTACAATCATGCTGTGCATACCATTATTGGTCAATGTCCTCCTGATGGTGGATTCATGAACAATAACATTAGCTAATGTGGGAAAGGCCTTTAGTTACTTAAAGGTTACCTTGGGTTCCTTTTTGACCTCGCAGACTATTAGACGTCTTGCACTTGGCACTAGGTGGCATGAACTTAGTCACTTATATAATACATTACAATACTTTTCTATTGCAATGTATTATACCTGTCAGTTTAAAACATACAAGCAACCTATTAGACCCTGCTTCAAGCAGAGCCTAATAGGCTTCCATACAAGTCAGACCTCTTGGCCATTGTTAGGCCCCCAACTGCTATAGCAGCGCATCCCACGATCACATCTAAAGAGGTAAATGGTCAGGATCAGAGCTATCTCTATCTAGCCCATTACAGCAGGTTGTCAGCTGTACATTGCGGATGATGGCGCAGGCACATACATGTACAGGACTGCGCTATCCCCTTGGCAGATGTGCCCTATATGTCGCAAAGGATTAACTGGTTCCAGTTTGGGAAGTGAAGGGGCAGAAATGAATGTGAGTGATTACAATCTAAATATGTTATATAAATACACTCCCCAACATTGCAACCAAAAAGGACAATTTGTAAGGTTATGCAAATCAAGGAAGTAGCAGGTGTCACTAAAATCTCCAAATGATGAAATTTTCAAGCACCTAGCTCCAGTCTGTGTCATGTGGGTGGGGCAAAAAAGCCAGAGTGAAAGCAAACTTTTTAGCCACATGAAACCTTAAAACTTGGATCAGGTCATCGGGGATGATTGTGCAATGTCTCAGTTATCACCACTTGTCACAAACTGAGAGGGACAGAATCCTTGATCTGAGAGACCTTGGTTTATCACTCCTGCAGATCACTAAACGCCTAGGCCGAGATGTCAGCACTGTTCAACGTTGTGTGCCCTGGTGGTCGGGAAAGCAACGCCGAACTGGAATGACAGCAAGAGGTGAACAGAGGGAAATCTCTGCACGGATGGGTTGTTTGTTTAGAAGAATGGAACCTGGGGAACCATTCTGGACTGCAAGCCCTGGATGGCAAACAGTGTCTACACAAACCATCAGAGGGTATTTGCAAGACATTGGGTTACAATCCAGACAACCAGACATTGGGTTACAATCCAGATAACCACGTGGGTGTGTTCCATTGCCCTTAGGAAAATAAGCTTTAGAGGAAGAAAAGAGCTCAGCTCAGACGCCCAATATTATTCAAACCCCTAATATTAATCAGACCTCAGCTCAAATCACCAATCAGACCCCCAATTTTGATCAATTCTCAACTTGTAGCGCCAATCAGACTCCCAATGTCAATCAGACCTCAGAACAGACCCCTAGTGTTAATAAGACCTCTATTCAGACCTCAGATCAGACTTCCAATGTTAATAAGGCCCATATTCAGACCTCAGACCACCATGTAATAAGCCCCATGTGAAGTATACCTCAGATCAGAGAAAAAAAAATAAACCAGCTTACATCTACTGCTCCAGACCCGCCGCTGCTAACATCCAGCGCTCCTCCTGCCGCGCTGTGCTGTGAGGTCACAGGGCGCCAATGTCCTCATACACAGCGTGAGGAGCCTAAGAGAGAAGATCAGGAAGCAGTGAGTACAGAGCCCGGGGAGCACTGTATTCATCCCTTCCCGGTCCTCCTGTACTAAAGAGCGATTCGATTATGAAAGCTCTAATTAGTATTAGCCCAGTGGCGTAACTAGATATGACTGGGTCCCACAGCAAATTTTTGAATGGAACCCCCCCCACCAGCAACTTCTTTGCAACCACCGACTCCCGTGCAACCCCCACTCCTGTGTCTAATAAAGATCGCTCTCTCAAATGAGGCCCAGCAGCCGCTCCATCCATTTCCTACAGTGTCTATGTATATAATTTCATATTACAATATTGTTGAGGGGGCCCTGACAATAAAATCTTTCAGTCCTCCTCCTGGATGGGCCCCTTCTGAGTTCGAGCCCCAAAACAGCCTCTTCCCCTGCAGCTATGCCCTTTTATTCGCCCCATAAGATGCACTGACATTTCCCTCCCACTTTGCAGGGCATCGGTACCGATTGGTACCTCGGTATCAAAGCAAACTTTGGATTGCTATTTAAAATGTTTTGGAATTTGTAGAATCAAAGACTGAAGTTCTTCACCGAAGTAATGTGCGACTTTGGACTTAACGAAGTTTGCCTCCGCAAATCCCATACGTTTTAATGCTGTGCGGAGACAGGTCTCCGTACAGCATTAAAACTAACGGCTTGTTCACACGACCATGCCGTGTTTTGCGGTCCAAAAATTGCGGATCCGCAAAACACGGATGCCGCCCGTGTGCCTTACGGAATTTGCGGCCCTTTATAGAAATGCCTATTCTTGTCCGCAAAACGTACAAGAATAGGTCATGACTCATAATTTTTGCGGGGCCCCGGAACGGAACAAAGGATGCGGACAGCACATTTTGCGGCCCCATAGAAGTCAACGGTCATACCACGGTCATGTGAACGAGCCCTAAGGCTACTTTCGCATCAGTGTTTTTCCTTTCCAGTATTGAGATCCGTCATAGGATCTCAATAGCGGGGGAAAACGTTTCAGTTTTGTCCACTATTCATTATCAATGGGGACAAAACTGAACTGAATGTGCCATCCACAGTTCCCCTATAACAGTGCCATCCACAGATCTGCCCATAACAGTGCCATCCGCAGATCCCCCCATAACCGTGCCATGTGCAGATCCCCCAATAACAGTGCCATCCGCAGATCCCCCATAATTGTATCATCCGCAGATCCCCCCCATAACAGTGCAATCCACAGATCCCCCATAACAGTGCCATCCACAGATCCCTCATAACAATGTGTTATCCACAGATCCCCCCATAACAATGTGTCATCCACAGATCCCCCCATAACAGTGCCATCCACAGATCCCCCCATAACAGTGCCATCCACAGATCCCCCCATAACAGTGCCATCCACAGATCCCTCCCATACCAGTGCCATCAACAGATCCCCCCCATAACAGTGCCATCCACAGATCCCCCATAACAGTGCCATCCACAAATCCCCCCCATAACAGTGTCATCCACAGATCCCCCATATTAGTGTCATCCATAGATCCCCCATAACAGTGCCATCCACAAATCCCCCATAACAGTGCCATCCACAGATCCCCCATAGCAGTGCCATCCACAGATCCCCCATAACAGTGCCATCCACAGATCCCCCATAACAGTGCCATCCACAGATCCCCCATAACAGTGCCATCCATAGATCCCCCATAACAGTGCCATCCACAGATCCCCCATAACAGTGCCATCCACAGATCCCCCATAACAGTGCCATCCACAGATCCCTCCCATAACAGTGCCATCCACAGATCCCCCCCTATAACAGTGCCATCCACAGATCCCTCCCATAACAGTGCCATTCACAGATCCCTCCCATAACAGTGCCATCCACAGATCCCTCCCATAACAGTGCCATCCACAGATCCCCATAACAGTGCCATCCACAAATCCCCCCCATAACAGTGTCATCCACAGATCCCCCATATTAGTGTCATCCACAGATCCCCCCATAACAGTGTGTCATCCACAGATCCCCCATAACAGTGTCATCCACAGGTCCCCCATAACAATGTGTCATCCACAGATCCCCCCATAACAGTGCCATCCACAGATCCCCCTCCCCATAACATAGCGTGTAAGAAGAGCGTTAGCCTCAGCCCTGACCATGTGGACATATTGTCTTTTTTACAGTTATGCAAAATTTTCATAATGATGTAACTCCTAAACTTGTTTTAATATGTCCTTTAAACATACTGTTTCAAGTACAATCATATAAACCCCTTTTTTTGTCATTTTGGTGTTTTTTCCCGATTAATCGATGAAATTATTGACAACTAATCGATTATTCAAATAATCGTTATCTGCAGCCCTATGACACACAGTGTAAGTCTCTGTAAGACTGTGTAAGACTCCGACACAAAAGAAAACGGATCCGTCCCCCATTGACTTACAATGGTTTTAGAGACGGATCAATCTTGGTCATTTTAGACATAATATAACCGGATCTGTTCATAACAGATGCAGACGGTTGTATTATCATGACGGAAGCGTTTTTGCTGATACATGGATACAGCAAAAACGCAGATGTGAAAGTAGCCTAAGGGGAACGAATCAACTTCGATTCATCCACTCCTGATTGTGAGCTCCACCGGTGACGGCGAGTGATGATAATGTCTGTAAAACGCTACAAAATAGGTCAGTGCTATATAAGTGAGTAAAAGAAATAAGTACAGAAGTGTTGTAACCAATGTTACCATATCTGAGGCCTCATGCACATGACCGTATGTGTTTTGCGATCCGCAAAAAAAAAAACGAACGGACACGGAAAAAAAATGTGTTTGTGTGCATGAGGCCTTAATCATAGGAAAAACACAAGTATATACAATACAAGTAAATCCCGTATAAAATGATATAGAATATTCCGTTGCCACAGCAAGAAGGATCAAAAGTCACAAAGAAAAACAAGTCATACTTCTAACCACTAAAACCTAAAGACCGCGCAATAAACATTACTAGGAATCTGTAAAAAAAAAAAATGACAAGCATGCTAAAACACAAGTCCACACACACATGCTGGCTGCAGGCAGCAGCTGGGAGCTCCTGGCCTGGAAGCATGGGGGTCCCACTAGCCCCTCACAAATGCTGCCCCCTCTACACCCCCTCCAGTGTTCTGCTGCCAGTGCACTGGGCACAGTCAGTGTGGGTCACATAGCACAGTGAGCAGCAGCACATAGCACACAGCTGCAGGCTGCACCTCCTCCCTGTATGTGTAGGGGCAGGGCCAAGGAGCAGGCTGCAGAGGAGGACAGCCCTAGGAGTGTTAGTAGTCTCTTTCCTCCCTGCCAGGTCACATCATACACTCTATTCACTTGTTCCTGGTGGAGAGGCATGGAGTGACTCATGCCTCCTGCACTTGTGTGAGCTTCTCATGCTGCCTGGGAACTTTTTGCAAACTTTGACTGTAAGCCTCCAGGAGTGACAGCACAGTCCCTATGTCACTGCTCCCAGTCAGCACATTGGAAAGTCCTTGTTGATCTCCAGGACATGAGCACTCGCAGGAGAGCAGGCACCTGGCAGGATGAAGTAGCTAGGAGCTTCTCCAGACTCTTTTCCAGGTCATCATCCCAGGAGAAGGAGGAGGAAAGTGGTAAAGATCCAGCTGAGGAACAGGACAGAGGAGACAGGAGCTTGCCCAGGCTTTTCTTCAGAAGTCCATCCCAGGAGAAGAAGGATGGAAGTGACAGGACAGAGCATGGAGAGGAGCAGGAGAGAACTCACAGCCCATCCAGGCTCTTCTTCAGGAAGATAAGCCTGGAGAGCAATGCCTCCCCTGCCAAAGGGAATAAAGAGGAGCAGGACAGGTCCAGGGTGTTCTCTAGACTCTTCACCAGGACATCTTCTCAGGACAAGGAGGAGAATGACACCTCCACAGTGGCAAGGGAGGACCAGCGCAGGTACTACTTCATTATTATAGTTGTTTAATATAATATTATTATCATCGCCCCTATTGTTATTATAAATATTCAGATTGTTGCTGTAATTGTTACTAGCATTAGTAATTTTGTCTTACCCGTTGGTGCAGTTTTATGATTCTTATTTTCAGTCAAGTATGATCTAATTAACCAACTAATTGTTAAGTAATTTTATTGTTATTATAGAAATTATATTGTGATTATATTAAATGGGTTGAGGGGCACCAGGACCCCCTGTCCCAGGTGAAGAGTATAGTGGTGTCAAGCAGCTACTGAAAGGGGACTTGTTTTTATCTTTGCTATGGGAGCTCTTGTTCTCTATGTACATTTCTAAAGTCAGCAGCGCGTATTTAATATATTAGTTACAAACACCCTTTACAGGATTTTGGGAGGGAATTACTCAAGTAGCAAATCACTATCATTGTGTCAGTACTTGCATTGATCTTGTAGAACTATCCTCTAAGATAGAAGAACAGTGGAGGAGGAGGATGCCCTGCCCTCAGTAAACACATTGTGTTGTATTTTGTTGTTTTTATTATTGTGGTAGTCTGTATTATGTAGTCAGCTACTTCACAGGGCAATTGCAGAGAATTTCCCGTGTGGATTGTGCATTATTTTTCTTTGTAAAACTTACCATAAATCAGACACTTCCTTGGTAATATGAGTCTGGTGAACATGGATTGCTTTTGAACTTTTCCAGACAGGTGAATGATGTCTAGGCCACAGTTTTATCAGATGAAGTTATGTCATGTTATTCGAGTTTCCATTGTAAAACGTCCCTTTAGAGTACAGTACGTCCATATAATGTGCAGGAAGAAAGTCCGACGAATTTTGCTTAGCAGCAAATCTCATGCTCTTGCTACGTAAAAATCCGTATTAATGGATGGTGCCGATGTTAAAATCCACAGGTCAATTTAAGCCGTGGGTTATCACCTTGGATTTCACCCTTTGCACTGTATAGATGCTTAAAGGGGTTCTCCGTATTACAGATATTGGTGGCCTATCCTCAGGATAGGTTGTCAGTATAAGATGGGTAGCCAGAAACTACACAGTGTACGGAGTCTTCTGCTTTTGTTCCGTATGCTGTATAGTTTCTGGCCCCGTCACTGCCTGAAACAGCTGATTGGTGCAAGTATCGGCTGTTGTCACCCACCGATCTATGCTGAGGATAGGTCATCAGTATCTGTAGCCTGGACAACCCCCTTAAGGCCTCATGCACACGGCCGTTGTTTTGGTTTGCGGCTCGGGCGCGGACCCATTCACTTCAATGGGGCCGCAAAAGATGCGGACAGCACTCCATGTGCTGTCCGCATCTGTTGCTCCGTTCCGTGGCCCCACAGAAAAAAATAGAGAGTGTCCTATTCTTGTCCGTTTTGCGGACAAGAATAGGCAATTCTACTGGGGCCGTCTGGTTCCGCAAATTGCGAAACGGAATGCGGAGCAGCTTCCGTGTTTTGCGGACTGCAAAACACATACGGTCGTGTGCATGGGGCCTAATGCATAGATGATCTTCTGCTGGATTTCACACTTTGCAGTGTATGGGGTTAGGCAGGGTGCTGAATCTCCTTAAAGAGACCAGTCCTGTATGGAGACTTACTGGAAGTACTGCAGGGTATGGAGACGTGTTGACAAAGCTCCATAGGAAAACAACATGCCAAGAGGTATCTCCCAAGGAAGAGAACCATCTCACCAGTGCCACCTCTTGGAAGTGTCTCCCTATGAGTTTGAAACCGAATTTCCAACAAGCCTTGGGATTTGACAAGGGAATATAGCCAGGCCAGATATCCCTCCATAGACAGCTGTTTCAGGGTGCTTTCACCTCATCGGTACAGAGTAGGACTCTGGCTGGCCGAGTGCAATGCCTTGGTTACAGCTTAGACATGGTGCTCAATGTCCTTAAAGAGACCAGTCCAGTACAGAAATAAGACTTACTGGCTATATTTACTTGTCAAATCTCATCTGCTGCCGGCAAACGATGATGTGATTACCCAATGAACAAGCTTGTTCATTGGGTAATAGGTGGCACCTTTACACAGGCAGATCATCGCTAACGAGCGTTAAATTTTAGTTCCTAGGCACTGATACTCTGGACAGTCTCTTCCTTGGGGTGGTAGTAGTTTTTGACCTTGTCCAGGCCGAATAAACAAGAGCGTTCGCTGCAGTGGCATATTTTTCTGACATTTATTGAAAATCAATGATATTTTCCTAGTTTTTCTTTTGCACCAACTTCTTGATTGTTGTAGCTGGAACCTACTGGGCCTACAGGTAAAATCCACTCCAAAGCACATTGTGAAGACCACAGTGACCTCGATTTACTATTGACTCTACATCTTGATTTCATCAGCAATTTTGGCACATTTTCACCATGCTTGATGAGGGGACGTGGCCTAATATGGAAAGTGAGCGACTAATATGGAAAGTGAGCGACTTAAATACTGCTTTTTGTGCCAAAATGCACCAACATTTTGTTCCAAAAAAATGTAAAACAACTAAAATTTGTCTCAAACTTTTAGAAAGGCAGACCACACATGTGCCAAATTTATCATGAAGCCTGAGCCACTGGGAAAATTGACGCATTTGAAGACTCCCTGTCTAGACATCTCCCCTGGACCATCAGTGACTTTACACCTGTATACTTTATACCATGGACGTATAATTTGTATAGTAAGACAGCTCTGCCTACAGATGTCTGCCGCCGGTCTCTTCCTTCTGGAGGTGTCTGGTTTAGCTGATATGACATCAGTTTCTTCCATCTGGAGAAGAGCTAACTTGAATACTTTTTTCCCGAGGAATATAGCCTGTGGTAAAGGTTCTCTTAGACGGGACAGTAATGAGCGCCAATTGACGATGAGGTGAATTTAGGTGCTGCACGAAACATGCGCTCACCTGTCAGAAAAGCCTTTTGTACGTCTGTGATTGGCGGCATCTTCACACAGGTCAGTTGTTTCAAACCAGCAATCCTGTCAATGCTTGTTCTCATAATTGACCCAATCCTCGTATATAGGGGCCGTAAGTCTCCATACACCAGCCGGGTCTCTTCACTGAAGGCCAGTACCCCGCCAGAGTAATGCAATCGTGAAACACCGTCACACCTCTGCACTACCCATCCATAATATAGCACCCATAGCCTGCTCCATGTGTGACTCCATGTGCGCTCTGTTGTATACCGTATTACAGAAGCATTGCTTCTAGGGGAGTATAATAACCGCTAGGAGCTCCTCGTGCTGCTATACTGGGTCCGTGCACATAGCACTTCTATCTGGTACCATATAGAGCCTGGCATATCGCTCTACAAATCACAGCTCCTATAACAGCCTTGCCCGGCCCGGTTATAACAGTGCACAGAGGCAGCCTGCTTCAATACTGAAGTAAAATGAGCTTTTAATTGCAACACATAGCTGAGAGCCTAGAGCGTGGTGACTAATCCCGGAGGTCTTGAGACACTGGTAAGTGGCCAGCAGAAAGGAGAAGTGGGATGTCAATGCTTTTGCATCTCTGCTGATAATTAAATAGCATTTCCCACTAGCAAAAAACAATCAACCGTAAATGGATGTCATCGAGTCATCTGTCCGGCTGTACAGCCCTTCGTAGTGACATCTCCGTCTGGGAAATCTAGAGGTTGTCACCCAGCTTTCCCAGGCTAGAGAATTGTAAATCTGCCTCACTGTGGGGGGATGGAAAGCTGGGTGACTGGTGGGAGTTCCAGCACAGTTCCAGCAGTACTCGGGCAGGTAGGGCGGCCATTTTATTGAAGTCCACAATACTCCTTCTGCTGTCACAAAGGAGCTTCATCAATAAATGTCCAGATGGAGGCCAAAAAGACATTCTTTTGATTTCCGCAGGACTAATTCGCTTTTTTCACACGTCTCTGTCCTTGATGCTTTCTGTGACAAGGTGTCAGTGGTTTATCCATGAGGAATTCATGTTTCCGTGTGTCCATTTCTTTACGCTCCGTCTGTCGTCTGTCTTCCACGGACACTGCTAGGCTGAGAATGAATTTCCAGAGCATCTCCTACAGATGGTCCATAAAACCACGGGCTAAACACGGTTAGCATCCGTGTTGTGGCTGTGGTTTTCACAGACCCATAGACTATCATGTGCGTGAGGGATCTGTAATTATGGACAAAAATAGGGCCTGCAGTCTGTGTCTAATAGTCAAACAAGAGCACAGACGGGGAGGCACTGCTCAACCTCGTGAACGGACCTCGACGATGCCTCACTACTGGCGGCGCTCTGCCCACACAGTCCTTTGAGTATAAACAAGTATGTAGAAAGATCGAGCGGCACGGAATGTGAAGGAATATTCTTTATTCCACGGATAAAAGCATAATAGGCATAGGCATGCAGCGGACTACACACTGCAGGCAAACACTGGTGGCGACGGCTGTTTCGCACCGCAGCGCTTTCTCCAGCCACTCCTAGTGGAGCTCGGCCCACATGTGCGGTGCACCCTCCTTCACTTTGCGGACCTCCATTTCTAGCGATATGCCCTCAATGTCTGAGGTGAGACAACTCCTTTAAAGCAGCCGCTATGGGCCATAGACACAATGGACAGCAGCAGATGTCATTGACTTCTATGGGAGAGTTTTCTAGGTATGCTGTGTCACCTGTACAGGGAGGGAGTAGATAAGCTGTGATATTACCTATTGCAGATGGTGGATCCTGTGTTATTTATGTATAGGTGATATCACCTATGTAATCCTGCCTGTGATGATAATGAGATGACTGCTGAAAAGTGAAATGTACAGACCAGGAAGTGGCGCCAATTTTTAGACTTAGTGCGAAAACTGCAGGATTTTAGTATTTTTTGGAACATAGACGTGACATGAAAAATTAAAAATAACCACCAAAATGTCTTTAAAAATATGTTTAGCATAAAAACATGATTTACAAAATAAAAAGACTTTGGAAATAAAGAGATTAGAGAATGACGTAGAGATCAGGTCCCTACCCGCAGTGGGATCCTAATAGCAGACAAGCTATAGGAACTCCTAATACCCTGCAGCTTCCCTTATAGGTCTGCAGCAGATCCATGCTGTTTTATGATGGCCTGCGTCTGCTGCTTCTCACAGAGTACAGGTTGCTGTAAAAGGTAGTCTGTATTCTGTGAATGCCATTTCAGGAAATATTCAATTTCTGCAGCCCTGGTAATGTCAGTTAGGCCACATGCACCCATCCGTATCCGCAAATCGTGGACCGACAAAATATGGCTGTGGTCTGTGTTGTCACATTTTATGATTACCCGTTGACTTGCAGACATGTTCTATCTTTTTGCAGAACGGATATTCACATGCGGAAAGCATACGGACTATCCATGTGCTTTCCGCATCCGTATCTCCGTTCCACAAAAAGATAGGCTATGTCCACAAAATGTGGACCATGGAGCCATTGAAAACAACAGGTCTGCAAATAAAATGTTGAGAGCACACGGACCGCATCCGAATATTGTGCCTCTGCAATTTGCGTAATGGAAAACATATACGGCCATATGCAAGGGGCTTAATTCATATGATATGTACTATATATTAATTAATGCTGTTTTCGGATTCTCTGACACAGTAGGCTCCCCAGTTTTGGCTGACCTGTACTACAGATACACGTTACATTGCGGTAGTAGTGATCCTTTTCCCCAGACTATTCCCCTCCAAATCTGCGCGTCGTTTCCCACACTTTTTTTTATTATAAAATCAATTCCCAATGAGCAGCGGAGATTTACGCCAGTGCTTCACATCTGCACTTGGCAAGTAAACACGCGCCAGGTGAAATACCTTGCCTGAAGGAAGCAGAGCTGCGGGCATCTAACTGTCTGTCATCGTGAATTACTCTGCATGACCAGGCGCGGCCCACTCACATTGTATAATATATTGTAGATGAGGAGGACGTAAACCACATGTGAGATAATATACAGCAGCTTCATTTTCCTTCAAGTTCATTCTTATTAGTCAGAAATCTGCCATACGCTCGGCACATGCCTTTTAATTAAGTGCCGCCATAGGATCTTGGCATCACTGAGACAGATTGATGGTCTATATATCCTGGGCGTTGATTTGCGGTTCTTATTGCTCTTCTTTATGGGAGACATCTGCTGCGATTCCAGCAGAAGAAATAAGGGTGTTCTTCATTGGCGGCATTAATGAGATATTAAAGGGGTTTTCTAAAATGTTTATACTGATGACACATCCTCTGGATAGGTCATCAGTATCTGGTGGGGTTCTGACAGCCGGGACCCCCACCGATCAGTTGTTTGAGAAGGCGCCGGCTCTCCTCTGATTGCTGTGGCCTTCTCTCTGCTTTTCCTAGACCGAGTGACATCACGTTCATGTGTCTTGTGGCCTAGGAGCATCTCAGTCGCGACCAAGTGAATGGGGCTGAGCGCGAAACCAAGCACAGCCGCTATACAGTGCACAGCGCTCTGCTTGGTAAGCTGCAAGAAGACCACGGTGCTCACAGGAGTGCCACTGCCTTCTCAAAACAGCTGATTGGCGGGCGTCCTGGGTGTCGGACCCCCACACTGGCTGAGGGAAGATGCCTTAAAGGGGCTTTTCGATATTTCGCTTTTCGATATTAGGTTAATAAAGCTTAAAGGGAGTCACCTCCAAACTCAATCACAAAGTACTGTAAGTAAGGTAGGTGCCTGAACCATAATCAGACCTTTCTTGTGGAAATCTAGTCCTCTAATCTGGTGAAATGCTTCTTTTTTGTTTTATGCAAATAATTTGGTGCACCATCAAATGGGTCCACGTGCGATCTGCAAAAAATGCCCAAAAATGCAAAAATATGGTTAGTGGCATAAGGCCTTAGGGCCTTATGTTCACACAGTAGATTTTACAGTGGAATTTTGGAGTAGAAATTTAGTTGAACAAACCCCACCAGTGGCCGCGTCCTTTCTGCCTTCCATTCATTTTAACGGGAGGCAGTGCTGAGGATTGCGGAACGGCGGCTTATAGCCTTGACCGCACTGAGAAGGGACATGTTCGTGCCAAAATTCCACTGTAAAATATGTTATGTGAACGGCCCATTATAGTGTGTTTTTTTTTACCAGCAAAAAAAAACATCAAACCAAATTTAAGTGTTTAGGAGCCCATAAAGGGGTTGTCCAGGATTTTCATACTGATGATCTATCCTCAAGATAGGCCATCGATATCTAATCGGCATGTGTCTGTCCGCCCCCGCCATCATCTGTTCTGCAGTAGCTTCCGTGTAAGACCTCCATCCAATGTGTAGTGGGCAGGGCTGGTCATACTTCTGGCATTTAGATATTGAGTTTCTTTCCTGAGGAAAGGCCATAAATAGAGATGAGCGAATTTCTATTTTTAGTTCGGCGTCCAAAGTTCGGGTTGGGGTTATCGTAGCATCCCGTTATGGATTCCGCTACCGCTGACCATAACGGCATTTGGAATCCATAAGGGGATGCTTCATTGAACCCGAACCTTGGACAACCCTAAGGACCTGGGGTGACGTCACCGTCATGTGATCAGTGCAGGGGGCGTGGCTCAGCACTGGATTGGATAAGAGGTGATCCAGTACTGAGCCACGCCCCCTGCACTGATCACATGACGGTTACGTCACCCCAGGTCCTTAGGGTTGTCCAAGGTTCGGGTTCAATGAAGCAGCCCCTTATGAATTACAAATGCCGTTATGGTCCGCAGTAGTGGAATCCATTACGGGATGCTACAATAACCCCAACCCGAACTTTGGACGCCGAACTAAAAATAGAAGTTCGCTCATCTCTAGCCATAAATATAAAAATCCTGGAGAACCCCTTTAGGGCCCATACACACTAATGTGTTTATTTTGCATCCCGTATGCCGATCCATTCACTTTAATAGGTCCACGTAAAAAACGTAATTTAGTCAGTGTATGGCCGCATGGCCGTTCCGCAATTGAACATGTCCAAATATTGTCTGTATTATGTACAAGGAAAGGGCAGTTCTTTTATGGGCCGGATGATCCGTTGTGCAAAATGCATGTTTTGTGGATCTGCAGTTTGGATGAGCATGAGCACTTAAAGGGGTTGTCTCATCACAGACAATGGGGGCATATTGCTAGGATATGCCCACCACTAGGACCTGCACCTATATCAAGAACCGAGCCCCACAAAGTGACTCTGGTCCGGCCACCACTAAGCGGTTTCCCCATAGAAGTGAATGGGAGCGCACCGCGCATGGCCGGCCACCGCTCAGATTCACTTCTATGGGCTCGGTGGAAATAGCGGCCCCATAGAAAATGAGTGGAGGGCGGCTACCACCACTTTTGGAGATCTGTTCTCGATGTAGGTGCAGGTCCCGCACCTATCAGACAATGGGGGCATAGCCTAGCGCTATTCCCTCATTGTCTGTGATAAGACAACCCCTCTATGGAGTTTGACTATCCCTAATATGCTGCAAAAATCCCATTCACGTGTAGAAATTGGATTTTCAGTTGCAGAAATTTTGTCCACATGTTGGCACTCCGGGGTAATACTTCTGTAAGGGCTCATGTACATGACATATTATGTACCAGTCTATGAGATAAAACCTCCATGTGCCTCTGTATAAAATCAGATGAGAATGTAGGTACAGTATAGGTCCATGGTAGTCCATAGGTCGTCGCACAACCCCCCCCCCCCCCGCTCCTAGAGGCTAATTAGCATATTATAAAAGTTTGTTTTTCCCAATAACCAGTAACGGCAGCAGGCAGTGAGATGGCCGTAATATAGTTATGTTCAGCTGACATTGGCACATCGCCAATGTCAGCCAGCTTAGTACCCATTTTTCAGGTGACAGAAACCCTTTAAGCAATTCTTTTGCTTTTTAACCTAAGCCGTATTACCTTGTAGAGGGCTGTTTTCTCTTTGAGGTCACCCATACCGGAAAGTCTGATGCATGATGCCAGGGAAAGAAGAGCACATAGAGCCCTGATGTTCCTGGCACGGCGTCTCGTGCCTGCGGAGCTGTAATCCTGTGCTCCTAGTGCAGGGGGAACTAGATGAGAGTTTGTTTTGGCTAATAATAGAAGATGAGGGTTGTAAAGCTCCAGCTGCGCTGCTTACAGATAGGGACCCGACGCTCAAACAGCAATAATTAACACAACCTAATTATACAGCGGCGGGGATGATATAACATGCGGCACCGCAGCTGCAGAAAAGCCAGCATTTAGCTAATTAGAGGAGAAGATTTCTGTCGGGGGAATGCCATTAATTGAAAGACGAATCCAAGGGTTCCCGTACGCACTGTGGCCGAGCCAGGACACCTGCCGTGGTTTACTGGCAAGTACAGGTGAAGCGTGGCAATTAGTGGTAACCGGACCGAGTCTTCCATCCGGATGCGATGTGTGTTGTGAACAGACAGCATCCTGACCCATTCATTTCATTGGCTCTGGCTATGGCATCAAGCTCTATATTGTACGTTTTTCACGCAGCTCTGGCTCCATATAAGGGAATGAAAAACGTAAGGCGTCCGGAGGCAATGCGTTATTCACTGATGGTTGATAGAAGACGTAGACTGTTATTCTTCAGTTTTTCTTCACGCGTGTAAAAATCATCAAAACTGATTGCACTCGCGCAGAAAAAACGCACGCACTGAACGCAATCGCAGAAAAAAATTATTGAGCTTGCCTGCAAAACCATCCGTTTTTCCTAAACAGATCCTGACACAATCTGTATCGCTCATGTAAAAGAGCCCTAACATTTTTTTACTTTTCCGACACTAAAGCGCGGCATGCTCTAAGTATAACGTTTTTTCTTGAGTTTTCCTATAGGCTTCTCTATAGGGGTTGAAAAATGGCAGAAATACGCAGAGTAAGAAAGCAGTGCAATGTATTGAACTGGAATGATGTTTGATGCCGTTTACATTTTTGCCTCAGGTAGCAGGAAGGCTATGTGCTCCCCTGCCCCTGGCCACAAAGTACTGAGGGAAGGAGGCCAAAGCTGACCTCTTGCACCAGGGCCCATAAGCCTTTAGCTACGTCCCTGACTCTATGATGTGTCAGTCCTCTGTCATTCCTACTAGAAGTTTTTGAATAATTTGCTAGCTATCTGAAATAAAGGTCTGTCTGTATGTTACCAGTTGGCACAATCTGACACTATCCAGTCAGTGCTGTCAGCTGGTAACACCCTTCTGGACCTTTATTGCAAACTGCTTATATTTTATTCATAAACTTCTAGTCGGAATAATAGAGGAATGGTACAACATAGGATCATAACAGAGGGCCCAGAATTGGTATACAAGTAGTAGTAGTATGCAAGTAGTTACTAAAACTGCCAGGAGAGGTGACAGGATCCCTTTAAAGTGACTTCTCTGAGGAGTCCCAGCATGTATGTGCCGTATGAGAATTTATAACTGACTGAGAGCCGAATTTGATCATTAGTGTATGTGGTCACATAATGCGGTATGTAGTGACCTGGTGGCGTAATTGCCTTGTTGTCATTGCTTCTGAATGAAGTCTTCCGGTTCTTGTTTTTATAGGATTGTGCATTTTATTTATTGACCCTTATTAAGGCGCCAGCTGATTGTTTTGTAAATGTCAGGTAGAGACGCTGTGTAACAGCCGGGATTGTTCCAGCCCCAGCAAACTATAAAACTGAGCGTATTTTAAGTGCAAAGTGGTGTGAACCAGATGAGACAAGATCCAGTCCTCCATACGGAGTGGAGTGAGTGGTGCAGGGTCATGTTCCATACCTCCATTTATTTAATTAAAGCTGAAGCCATAGATCATTAATGTGGAAAAACACCAGCATGCCCAGAACACAAAGCTTGTGGAGCATGTAGTTCCATCACCAGTGCTGTACTCCGGAGCTGAGGATGCATGTAAATCACAGTAGAAACTTTGTGCAACTTTAACCCATATCATCAGAAATGACTTGTCTAATTCTGTGATTGTATTCTCTTGTGTTAAAGGGGTTCTGTCATCAGATACGTTGCAATGAAACTGTCTCACCTGAGACATGAGCACTTGACAGTTGAACATCATGGTCTTGGTCCCATCTTTCTAGGTGCCTGCTTTCTTGAATTTATGTTTTATGATATGCACATAAGCTCATAGGAGCATCAAGTGTCATTGCACCTCATTGCTCCTCGAGGCTCTATTCGCTGCCCTTCATGCCTTGCCTCCCACCTCTGACTGACCGAACAAGTTCCCTCAAGACTTTAGGACCAGGAGTGAGTGCGTTTCACTGCCTGGCCCTGAAGTCTTGAGGGAACTTGTTCAGCGCACGCGCTGTACAGGGATGGAGGCTCTCCATAGGCTCTGGGCACATACTCTACCTCTCGGTGCTTCCAATTTTATATGGGGACAAAGACTTTTTATGACATGCAGAACTGCAAGAATCATTGCTACTAAGGAGCGACTGTAGTGCCCATGGCGGTACCATACAGTTCTGCGCCTATGGGTCTGTGCAGGTGATTTTTCCTTGCGTGTGAATGTTTGTGTTGTTTATATATAGGGGTGTAGCAAGGACACCAGATTTTCATAACCCACTTTTACACTTATGTTACTGCTGTCCCAGAATCTTGGAAAGAAAGAAAAGACCTACCTTAAGAACAACCTTGTCTCCTGGATATCGTGCCCTGAAGTTAAAAAAAATATGGCTTCTGGTTTGGTATCTGTATTTAATTTTGGGGTCCGGTTTGGAGTCTATATGTATTTTTAGGGTCTGGTTTGGGGTTCGTATTTATTTTTGGGATCTGGTCTGGCTTCTGTATTTATTTTAGGGTCTGGTATGTGAACTAAAAACTCTATGGTGATCTCGGTTTGGAGGCTAACATGCAGTTAAAATATGGCTGTCTGAATCAGGCCTTTTTACCAATATACCATTGAATAGGGTGGAGTTGCATCATAATTAGACCATTTGCTGTTGGCCTTTTACACTTGTCGTCTCATTGATCATAAATCAGGCATGAGGTGCTCAGAGGCCGCGGAGGCCAGTAAATGTTCTTAGTAGAACATGTAGTAATAAACCAGATATTTTTTTCCATTCCAGCACTTTGGTATTTTTGGAGACTGACTTCATAAAAGATACACAAACCTCCAGTAGTTTATTCTAGTTGAAATACTGCTTGGAATTCCCAGATCCTTTTTGTCTCCCGCGCTCTATGATCCTGTGGACCCCCTTGTCTGTACGTTGCTGATTAAGTAATAAGTCCAACATACAGAAATGTTCCAGAGCTTATATCATCATGTCCCTGTACTCTGTGATGTCTGGGGCGGTAAGAGATCAATCAGCTGCTGCTTCTAATCCTATTCCTGGATGTAAACTGAAATGGCCCATTAATTTACTGTATAGCAAACAAACCTCTTGACAATAGAGAAGAATTAAATCCAGAGGTGCGAATTTATTAAAGTCTTTACCACGGTTTTCTTATGTGTAAAAATAAAATAAAAATGTTTGCATAAACTTTTTCATTTTTATGCCACCCTTCTATAAAGGGCCTGGGACGGGGAGGGTGCATGGCCTTCCACAGCCCAGATTTACGGTAATTTATCCCAGATCTATGCCATAGGTGACAGGGGTCGTCTTTTCTGGCAAGAAGATGCGGCTCTTAGCTTTCGTATGTAACTCCAGTCTTAATTAATTCCTCCCATTGTTTTTTAGAATAAGTAAATTGGAGGAAAAGCAGCGATGTAGGAAAGTGTAAATGTACAGCAGGAGGTCAGACCGTGATGAGAAGTTTCCATTGTTCTTCTCTTGCTCGTATCCTCTTGCCCTCTGAGTGTGTTTTTTACTTTTACATTGGAATTAGTGCCTTCCAATATGCATAATGAGGCCTAATTGGCCATATGTCTGTAAGCCCGCACCTCACTTCCTTCCCTCCCTTTCCTTCCCTTGCTCTTCTTCCATTCCTTGTGTGTGCACACCGCCCAAATACACTTTTATAAGGCAATGTGAAATTTCACTGTGCAATACATGCCACCATCCAACACCTTCCCTGTAGTCAGATTTTCCTTTGCATGTGGATATAAAATGGCTGGGCAGGTGCAGGTCATCTCCAGTGTAGTCTTTATTGCCTCAATGCATCTAAAATAGAAGAACTTGAAGCAACTTTACTTATGTAGATAACCTCATTTACTTATAAGCTCTTTACTTATAGCGTTGCTCCAGAGGCATAAGGGGAAGCTCCTATGCCCCAAAGCAAAATATGAAAGAGGGTCCCCCACCTGCCATGTTCCCCCTCAGGCACCCAGACCCAAGGGTGGCCACTGCCTCTTCCTTCCACCTCCACCATAGGCAATGCCCTCAGTTGAACCCATCCAGAGGTTTTTAGGTGCCGGTTAGACGTTTGTCGCCCTGTGGCCTGTGGGGCAGGTCTTCATAAGCAGTTGTGGATGGAAACCAAAGTAAAAGGAAGCCATCTTTGTTGTGTTTTTCTGTATGTTCTGATTAGCAGGATCCTGAGCGGAGCCCTCGGCACAGGCTGCGGGGTCGTCTCCTGGAGGTTACGTCTGGGAGGACTGATTTGTACAATGTGGATTTTGGGAACATAGTGGGTGTATTGTGTGGTGGATTCTGGAAATGATTTGAAACAAAGAGATCTGTATGTTTTATTGTTCTCTCACTTTCAGTCCATTTATTCATCTTCCAACACATCTGCAAGTGCGAGAGCCCAGAACGGAAGGGATTGCTATGCTTCATTATCTATTGTGTAGCATTATCTATTCTGATCCTGGGCGTCCTGATGTCACCAGTGTAATAGGGGAGATCATACAAATGTTACAGACATTGCTTAGTCTAGGCCGCTTTCTAGCACCAGTTAGATTAGGGGCAAAGTTAGTTGATGGGTTCTGTCCAAGATGGCAGGATCGACTGATGTAAATCTAATGTCTTTGACCAGGTTGAGTATCAATGAGTAGTCAGAAACCTGTAGTTATAGTAACCCTACACATGCTAGATGTATGCTGGGAGTTGTAGTTTCCGTAAGTTCACAGGTTGTAGACCGCTGAACTAATCTATGAAAGCTTCCATAAAAGCATTGGTCCTCATGGAAAGATTCCTCAGATTTATTATAACATTTCCCTAGAACGTCAGATAGTGCAGTATGTTATATTCCTCCAGCGTAGAGGGGCGGTGTATCTACAAGAAAGGAATGGGTTTTAATGAGCCAGCGTAATGCCCTCCTCATCTTGGCATCATTCACATCTTCGATGAGGGATGCTTTACTGCTTGGCTGTTATGATTTAAGATGCAGTAGTTGAGAATAATTTAGGAGAAGAGTGATAAAGTCATATGTGGATTTCATTCTACATTACGACTTATGTTTCTGTAAATGTTCTTTTATTGCTAATTCTGTTTATTTATTACCAGTCGTTCTCTTACTTTCTTCTTTCCATGAGCTTCTTCTCTCAATAAATCGCATCTGTGGATGGATAAATATCTCTCCATGATCTTATACTGATCACTTAGATAGGTCATCAACACCAGATTGGACTAAGGAGCCCTGACGGTCTGATATTCACCTATCCTGAGGATACTTGTCCCTGAGAACCTCTTAATTCTCCTCCTCTTTTCTTGCACATCCGTTATTTAGGCTGATTTACTTTCACACTAGCATCAGGACGGATCCGATAGGCTGTTCATCCAACGGAACTGCCTGTCTAAAGTGTGACCCCGTACTACCTCTCCGGCCCCATTGACTATAATGGGGGTGGGGGGGGGGGGAGTACCGGCGGAGGCACGGCAGCGCACGACGAAAGGCTGCCGCAATAAAACTACGACATGTCCGAAATTTATTCCGGCAGCCTCTTGCCATGCGCTGCCGTGCCTCCGCCGGAACTCCCCCTGCCCGCATTATAGTCAATAGGGCCGGGGGCACACGTTCACTAGCGGCAGGACGGTTCCGACAGGCTGTTCCGTCGGGTGAACAGCCTGTCGGATCCGTCCTGCCGCTAGTGTGAAACTAGCTGGATTTAGTTGTTACATTGATCGGCCAGATTAGATTATCGGGAACAAACTTCCTGCGAATGCTCGTTTCCGAGAACCTGCCCATCTAAATGCGCAGCAGATCACCCGATGAACAAGAACAACGCTCGATCGGGTGATCCTTTCGTTCTTGCACACACTTAAATTATTGTTTTGTGGGCAGCAGATTGTGCGGTCTAAACAGTGATCTGCTGCTCTGAAACAATGCAGCTCTAGGAGAACGAGCGATCGCAATATTGATGCCTAGTTCTCATACTGTGGAGGGGATCGCTGCACGAAAATGCAGCGGTCTTCTCCACTGAGCGAGCAGCCGACTGTCGGGAAGGAACGCTTCCTTCTGGACAATGTGCTGCCCATTACAAGTGTACATTGTGAATGCACCTTTAGTTTCTACATAGGCAACTTCATCTTAGCAAAATTATTCTTATGTTATTCAGCTGTTGGACTGATAGGAGAACCCAGCATGATTTCATACCCCATCCTTTGTTCTCAAGGGAGATAAGCTACCACCAGATGTGTCTTCAGCAACTTCCTCACCTCTGCAATCTTGGCTGGAGTGAAAGATCACCCGACCAAGTCTTACATCGAAACTTTCCAATAACTGCCTGTTATATATAGTACATGGCACAAGGTGGCCAGGCCGGCATCTTCAGTAGGTTAACTTGGGCAGATGCCAAGGAATATTTGCCTGAGGTCCCATGGTGAGCTGGGTAAACATGTTTTCTGCTAGTCAAGCAGAAGGTGCGGTAGAGCCAGGTCCTAGACGCTAACAATGGAGGAATTCCTTTCCCTGACTAACAAGATACCTGGATCATCTTTAAATAAATGAGTATAGACATCCATGGATGGAAAATCACTGGTGAAGATCTAATCGCAGGCGGCAACAGCTCACACACCTCTACCGGCTATGGAAACTGCATACAGCAGCCCCAATCTCAGCTTCATAGACTGATGTCATTAAGATGGAGTACAGTGAAATTGGACATTCAGAAACCCCTATCTCTGTTTCATATTACGATGCAAATAATATGGGGTGCAGAGATACTAGACATACAGGAGCCCAAATTTCAGCTTCCTAGGCCGATGCAGTGAAGATGGGGTGCAGACATACTGGACTACATTTTAGCGTTGAGTTCCACAGGCCACCTGCATGTGATTGTAGCATTGAGGGCTGGGATGTTGACTAAGATGTGATGTCCAGGAAAGGTTCTCTGCAGAATGGATATGTGTAGTGAGAGCTCTCGCGGAGTCGGGAGTTTTGGGACTGAAGTCAAACGTGATTTGTTCTGGTTTGGAGAATGGCGTGGAATGCATTGTACGGTCAGGAGGAGAATCATGGATCTGCCCCCTCCTGTTCTCAGGAATGTTTGTTGTGATGTTTGTGACTAACAGGAAACCATTAGTGTGCCTCGTAGCTGCCAGGTTTGTGAGCTAAGAGCTCAGTAATGCCTGAAGGAGAGGTGTTGGCTTTCCATTGATGCCTGCGATTTATTCTTCACCTCACCAGACTTTGAATTGACATTGTCAGATTTGTTTCTGGTTCCAGTTACGTATAGAAATTTGCACTGGTGCCATTTCTTATCGGCTCCTCATGTCAAATCAAACTAAACCATAGACGCCTCTAGATATTACATATTGAACATGTTGGCAGATCCTGGTCTGACTGGTGGCTAGATCTACTCTGACCTACTAGCCAGAATTTACTAGATCTGTGGCCTCTGTTTGTTATTCCCTACTGTCATAGCCAAAGAACAGCTACATTTGGGAAAGTTCTGCCCAAAATGTGCATTGTACAAAATGAAAAGCGTTGTCTGCTACTGATAGTTCCCCAGTAATAGGCTGATGATGAGGTGTCCTGCTGCTAAGACCCTCAGCAAACAGTTGTAAGGTGTGGGTTCATCTGCAGCGCCACCACAGGAGAAAATAAGCATTACACCCAGCATTACAATCAGCAGGCTGGGCAAACGATATGCAGCCTCTGCTATTCTGGCCAGTCAGTGCCTTGTTCATGAGAAATAATTTTGTTCAGGTTAGGCCAAAATGGCACTTGCATACCTTCTGCGACAGCTGAAAGGTCTATCTATCTATCTATCTATCTATCTATCTATCTATCTATCTATCTATGTCATATCTATCTATGTCCTATCTATCTATCTATCTATCTCATTATCTATCTATCTATCTATCTATCTATCTATCTATCTATCTATCTCATATCTATATATCTCATATCTATCTATCTATCTATCTATCTATGTCATATCTATCTATCTATCTATCTATCTATCTATCTCATATTAATATATCTATCTACAGTACTGTGTAATAGTTTTGGTTAGGTGGGGGAAAATGCTGCAAAGTAAAAATGCTTTCTGAAATAGAAGTGTTACTAGTTTATTTTTTGTATCAATGAACAAAAGTAATCTAAATCCAATCAATATTTGGTGTGGCCGTCCTTTGCCTCTAGGTACACTTGAAGACATTTTTTGAAGGAACTTGGCAGGGAGGTTGTTCCAGACATCTTGGAGAACTAACCACAGCTCTTATTTGGATGTAGGCTTGCTCCAATCATTCTGTCACTAAAGATAGTTCTTAATGACATTGACTGGATGTTTGGGATCATTGTTCTGCTGCAGAATACATTTAGATTTAAACTAACACTCCTATTTTTTTTTAATCATTTTTACTTTGCAGCATTTGTCCCACACCTGCCTACAACTTTTCCACAGTACTGTGTCTAGCTATATATTTCTTCTATCTATCTATCTATCTATCTATCTATCTATCTATTTATTTATGAATGAAAAAGGAAATTCCACAGCACTTCCCAAAAATAGATATGTGTTTATTTCACCAGAAGCAACGTTTCTGTTCTCCCTTTGAAACCTTTTTCAAGCAGTGACCTATCTATCTATCTATCTATCTATCTATCTATCTATCTATCTATCTCATATCTATCTATCTCATATCTATCTATCTATCTCATATCTATCTATCTGTCTATCTATCTTCTATCTATCTATCTATCTATCTCATATCTATCTATCTATCTATCTATCTATCTCATATCTATCTATCTATCTATCTCATATCTATTCATCTATCTATCTATCTATCTATCTCATATCTATCTATTTATCTATCTATCTATGTCATATCTATCTATCTATCTATCTATCTATCTCATATCTATCTATTTATCTATCTATCTATGTCATATCTATCTATCTATCTATCTATCTATCTATCTCATATCTATCTATGTCATATCTATCTATCTATCTATCTATCTATCTATCTATCTCATATTAATATATCTATCTACAGTATTGTGTAAAAGTTTTGGTTAGGTGGGGAAAAATGCTGCAAAGTAAAATGCTTTCTGAAATAGAAGTGTTACTAGTTTATTTTTTTGTATCAATGAACAAAAGAGTAATCTAAATCCAATCAATATTTGGTGTGGCCGTCCTTTGCCTCTAGGTACACTTGAGACATTTTTGAAGGAACTTGGCAGGGAGGTTGTTCCGGACATCTTGGAGAACTAACCACAGCTCTTATTTGGATGTAGGCTTGCTCCAATCATTCTGTCACTGAAGATAGTTCTTAATGACATTGACTGGATGTTTGGGATCATTGTTCTGCTGCAGAATACATTTAGATTTAAACTAACACTTCTATTTTTTAAAATCATTTTTACTTTGCAGCATTTTTCCCACACCTGCCTACAACTTTTCCACAGTACTGTGTCTAGCTATATATTTCTTCTATGTGTCTATCTATTTATGAATGAAAAGGAAATTCCAATAGATATGTGTTTTATTTCACCAGAAGCAACGTTTCTGTTCTCCCTTTGGAACCTTTTTCAAGCAGTGATCTATCTATCTATCTATCTATCTCATATCTATCTATCTATCTATCTATCTATCTATCTATGTCATATCTATCTATCTATCTATCTATCTATCTATCTCATATCTATCTATCTATCTATCTATCTATCTATCTCATATCTATCTATCTATCTATCTATCTATCTCATATCTATCTATCTATCTATCTCATATCTATCTATCTATCTATCTATCTATCTCATATCTATCTATTTATCTATCTATCTATGTCATATCTATCTATCTATCTATCTATCTATCTCATATCTATCTATTTATCTATCTATCTATGTCATATCTATCTATCTATCTATCTATCTATCTATCTCATATCTATCTATGTCATATCTATCTATCTATCTATCTATCTATCTATCTCATATTAATATATCTATCTACAGTATTGTGTAAAAGTTTTGGTTAGGTGGGGGAAAAATGCTGCAAAGTAAAAATGCTTTCTGAAATAGAAGTGTTACTAGTTTATTTTTTGTATCAATGAACAAAAGAGTAATCTAAATCCAATCAATATTTGGTGTGGCCGTCCTTTGCCTCTAGGTACACTTGAAGACATTTTTTGAAGGAACTTGGCAGGGAGGTTGTTCCGGACATCTTGGAGAACTAACCACAGCTCTTATTTGGATGTAGGCTTGCTCCAATCATTCTGTCACTGAAGATAGTTCTTAATGACATTGACTGGATGTTTGGGATCATTGTTCTGCTGCAGAATACATTTAGATTTAAACTAACACTTCTATTTTTTTAAAATCATTTTTACTTTGCAGCATTTTTCCCACACCTGCCTACAACTTTTCCACAGTACTGTGTCTAGCTATATATTTCTTCTATGTGTCTATCTATTTATGAATGAAAAAGGAAATTCCAATAGATATGTGTTTATTTCACCAGAAGCAACGTTTCTGTTCTCCCTTTGGAACCTTTTTCAAGCAGTGATCTATCTATCTATCTCATATCTATCTATCTATCTATCTATCTATCTATCTATCTTTCTATCTCATATCTATCTATCTATCTATTTATCTATCTAACTCATATATCTATCTATCTATCTATCTATCTCATATCTATCTATCTGTCTATCTATCTTCTATCTATCTATCTATCTATCTCATATCTATCTATCTATCTATCTATCTATCTATCTATAATAGCAAAAAGGCAGTACTCCAAAATCAGTAAAACTTAAAAAAATAAATAAATGTTTTCACCCATGTGGATAATACACGACGTTTTGGCTCAACCCTAGAGCCTTTCTCAAGCAGTTATACATGTTAGCAGATCATATATATATATATATATTTATATACAAAGTGCATGTTCTAGGAAACATGAATCAATATACATAAATAGACATAAAATACAGAAATAAAGTGCCAAAAGTGTCATAAAAAGTGCATAGTGCCCTAGTACATCATGATATATTCATACAATTATACACATGATTATCAGATCCCCATACAGAATACAGCGAGTGCACCAAATCTTATAATCACATGATTAATATACATTACAAAACATGATGCACCTGTGTACTGCATATACAAATGATTATTCAATGAATGGATCATAAGATTAGGCTCACCAGGGGACAAACAGCATGTATGCACGCCAATATCGGCGTTTACCCAGCGCCAATGCGCATGTCCAGGAAAGATGGAGGAGGCAGAGGAAAGCCTAAGTGTATTGAGCATGTCTGACATGTGCTCTGCCACTCAGGAATGGGCGGCAGCCATCTTTGAAAGGGAAAAACAAGAGGGCAAATCGCTCTATAGTCAGTGATCACTGACAAGCGCCCTAGCTGTTATTGGGGCGCTATCACCCTATTGAAACAGGGCAAAAGTGCCTGTAGAGTGATAACAAAGGGCTGCCATATATTCAATTAAACTGAATACAGAAAAGAGGCAAGTGTGTAAAATAATACTGAGTACTTAGGTTCTTAAGTCAACCAGAAACAGAGGGGTCTCCTCATTTAAATAGTAATGGTGTGTAAATAATGTGGCATTACTAGAAAAGTGAAGAAATTCGTCATCACTCCAAAACTGGAGAAGCGACCCCTAACTGCCGGGAAACCAAATAATTGGACAACCCCACAAGTGTGGAGCGACCCCCCTTGTAGGCTCCCTTATAAACACTCATACCTAGCTTTCACCACAATGTCGCACCACCCATAGACCGAATACATAAAGAAATGCCGCCCAATGCTTCACTGACACTTCCTCTGTCACCCAAAAAAGAAAATATATAAAAAAGCAATAATATGCCATTAAACATAAAAATGATGTCCGTCCCCCAGCGAGTCAAATGTTGTCAAGGCGCATCTAGAAAAGAGAAAAAGGAAAAAAATATTATTAATCATGGATATATGAAAAAAAGAAAATGAACTTAACTTAAAATTATTATTAGGGATGAGCGAATCGACTTCGGATGAAACAAGTAAGGGACAATGTTGTTGAGAAGTACAAGTCAGAGGTTAGGTTGTAAAAAAATATCCAAATCTTTGATGATCCCCAGGAGCTCCATCAAATCTATCATAATCAAATGGAAAGAACATGGCACAACAGCAAACCTGCCAAGAGACGGCCGCCCACCAAAACTCACGGACCGGCAAGGAAGGCATTAATCAGAGAGGCAGCACAGAGACCTAAGGTAACCCTGGAGGAGCTGCAGAGTCTCACAGCAGAGACTTGAGTATCTGTACATAGGACGACAATATGCCGTACGCTCCATAGAGTTGGGCTTTATGGCAGAGTGGCCAGAGGAAAGCCATTACTTTCAGGAAAAAACAAAAAGGCATGTTTTAAGTTTGCGAAAAGACCTGTGGGAGACTCCCAAAATGTATGGAGGAAGGTGCTCTGGTCTGATGAGACTAAAATTGAACTTTTCGGCCATCAAAGAAAACTCTGTCTGGCACAAACCCAACAAATCACATCACCCAAAGAACACCATCCCCACAGTGAAACATGGTGGTGGCAGCATCAGTAGCCGAGACTGGGAAACTGGTCAGAGAGGGAAAGATGGACGGTGCTAAATACAGAGATATTCTTAAATAAAACCTGGACCACTGTGTGCGTGATTTGAGGCTAGGACGGAGGTTCACCTTCCAGCAGGACAATGACCACTAACACACTGCTAAAGCAACACTTGAGTGGTTTAAGGGGAAACATGTAAATGTGTTGGAATGGCCGAGTCACAGCCCAGATATTAATCCCATAGAAAATCTGTGGTCAAGATTGCTGTTCACAAGTACAAACCATCCAACCTAAAGGAGCTGGAGCAGTTCTGCAAGGAGGAATGGGCAAAAATCCCCGTGGTAAGATGCGGCAAGCTCATAGAGACTTATCCAAAGCGACTTGGAGCTGTGATTGCCACAAAAGGTGGCTCTACAAAGTATTGACTTTAGGGGGGTGAATAGTTATGCACATTGACTTTTTCTGTTATTTTGTCCTATTTGTTGTTTGCTTCACAATAAAAAAAAAAAAACATCTTCAAAGTTGTGGGCATGTTCTGTAAATAAAATGATGCAAATCCTCAGACAATCCATGTTAAGGTTGTGAGGCACCAAAATACGAAAAGGGGGTGAATACTTTTGCAAGGCACTGTATTATCTATTTATCTATCTCTCTCATATCTATCTTTTTAGCTCCTATCTAGATATCTATTCTCAGACTCTGGTAAGCGTGGTGTCATTCCTCATAACCTCTCCATTGGTTGACAATAGTTATTATCGGTCTGATAACGGAAATGTCTGAATATGCCATAAAACACAATAACTCAATAACATAGTTAAACTCTGCTTAAATGCCTAATAAAACATAGATTGATCCAATATGTTCATAAAACCTAAGGTTGGCACATAGTAGGCCTGCGGTTTAGTAATACTGTATAAATAGTTAATGATACATATACATTATAGAACGGTTTCCCAGAACCGCGTCTTCTGACGGCCCAGAGAGACTCACTCATGTGCCACACACTGGGACATGTCTCTACATTACCTTGTCATATATCATGTGATGTGTACGAGCTCTAAGTGCCATGGCAGATCCTTGAAGGATAAGAGTGTATGAACCCCATTCCAGTGTATTAAATATGGATGACACCAGGGCGCTACCTACCTGCTCAGAAAATAAGGCTGTGATCCCATATCGCCGTTACTCTCTAGTGGAAATTAAAAGCAGCTTAAAGTAGGCATTTATAATTCATCTCAGTTTATTACAGACATGATGTCCAGGACATCGGCAAAGATTTTTCCTCTGTTATCATCATCCTGGAAATGCTGAATACCTGCACATAATTACTCAATCAGTCGAGTACCTACAATGCTGTCTACCACCATGTGTATGGACGATGGCGGTAAATATTGGAGCATGGACTATCGAAAACCAGGCGGAAGACAATTAGGAAGAACAAAATGTGATCTGCTGATGTTTGTTTGCTCTGAGGCTGTTTGAGGAAATGGAGAAATATCAAGCGATACATGCACGTGACATTACTAATGGCTGTGTACAGCATTGTACATTAAAAGGATTGTCTCATGAAGACAAGTACAGTTCTCATGCCCGGGTACATGGACATCATGGACTAGGGACCCCTCCATAAGCCACAATGAAGAGGTACTCTGACTGGCTCCCATTCTGTTGGCCTTCAGTCATGCTTGCATTCTATGGATTCGTGTGGATGGCTGCCATGTAATACTGCATTTCCACTGCAGATGCCGCTAGCACAGTGAGCTGCTCAGCATCATAAACATTGGGGGCACCACAGAGATCTTCTAGTCATGGTCATCAGAAAATCCTTACACAACCTTGATGGAAGCTTCTGGACATAACATTGGGCATGGACCTGCCTATCTTTCTTTCTTTTTTAGTGTATATGTCTTCAACTACTCCTATTTGTGGGCTTATATCTCCATATATATATGCCATATAGCATGGTATATGCTAGCATTGACCCATTGCACTCAAGTCCACTGCAGAAGAAAGCTAATGTGGGCCTAGGTCATGCTGGTGTCATCCTGTCTCTATCAGAAACAGAGAATGGTCAAGCTGAGGATAAACTCTGTGTGCTGTCTGGGCTCCGTTATATCACACGTGAAAACACTTGGTTGCTTGAAAGATTTTAAAGGGAGATGATGGAAAACCCTCAATTATCAGAGACCCCTGGTTACATTTTGCTAATTATTTTTCTAGAAAGGATCACCTGACCATCTCACATGGATCCGGTGAGGTGATAAGTGCACCCACAGCATGATGGTGCCACCATCATGCTTCACTTTAAGGATGGTATGGGGCAGGCGATGAGCAGTGCCTGGCTTCCTTCAGACATGGCACTTAGACTTAAAGCCAAAAAAGTTCAGTCTTGGTTTCATCAGACCACATATTCTTGTTTCTCACAGTCTGAGAGTCCTTCTGGTGCTTTATTGCAAACTCCAGACAGGCTTGCATGTGTCATTTCCTGAGGAAAGGCTTCTTTCTGGCCACTCTGCCATAAAGTCCACATTGATGGAGTGCTGCAGTGATGGTTGACTTTCTGGAAGTTTCTCCCATCCGCACTCAGGATCTTTGGAGTTCAGCCAAAGTGGCCATTGGGCTCTTGATCACCTCTCTTACCAGGGGCCTCCCTCCCCAACCCCCGATTATTTAGTTTGGTGTGGTAGCCTGCTCTAGGAAGAATCCTGGTTGTTCCTGAATTTCTTCCATCTAAAAATTATGGAGGCCACTGTGCTGTTGGGAACTTTGTGTGTGGCAGAAATGTTTTTGTATTCTTCTCCAGATCTGTTCCTCCCCACAGTCCCACGGTCCTGTCTATGAGCTCTACAGGCAGTTGTTTCCTCCTTATGGATTAGTTTTTGATCAGGAAAGTGCGTTTGTTGGAACATTTGTTCCTGATAATTGGTCTGATTTTTGTGTGTTGTAAACGGTCCCTTAAAGAGGACCTTTCACTGGTCCACAGTTTATCAGTTAATGGTATGTACATTGAGAGCGGCACCCAGGGATGTCCCTGCACTTACTTGTATCCCTGGGTGCCGCTCCGTTCATCCTCTGTAGCCCCCGGTACCGGCGCTCCTGCTGCTGTAATTTTGCCTGGGGCGGAGACTTCTTCTTCTGCCCTGGGCGTCTTCTTCTCCCAGGGCTGGAGCGCTGGCGCGCGCGCGTTCACAGGGAAGCGCGGAACAGCAGTTCGGCTACAGCCTGCCAGCGATGATCCATCGCTGGCAGGCTGTAGATGCGAATAAAATCGCATCAAACCAGCTATATCAGACGCTGATTTATGAACAGCGTCTGATATAGCTGCTACCTGGTCCTCTGGTGGTCCCATTTACTGGGATCGACCACCAGAGGACCAGGTAACACAGTAAAGTTGCACCAAACACTACACTAACCCCCCACCCTCCCCATCCGATCCAGCAGATCCTCAAAACACGGACACCGGCAATGTGCTTTCCGCATTTTGCAGATCCGCACATTGCCAGAACTATATAGAAAATGCTTTTTCTTGTACGCAATTGCAGACAAGAAAAGGACATGTTCTATATTTTTGCAGAACGGAAGTGCAGACTCGAAGCGCGGATCCATAATTCCGGATCCGAGCGGGACAAAGTCTGTCCCCATAGAAATGAATGGGTCCGCAATTCCGCTCCGCAAACAGAATTAGTGGACGTGTGAATGGGGGCATAAGGGTCCCTTATCACCGCCAGTTAGCTAGCTACTTGTTAGGTAGCTAGCGCCCAGCCCACCGCACCGCAGTCACTGATTTGGCAGAGATTTTTTCATCCACATTGACCGATGCGAATGAAAAATCTGTGCCGCTTCATTTTTTTTTTCAGTGCAGAGGCTGAACGGAAAAAAATCTCATTACCCGTATGCTCAATATACGGAGAATCACAGAAACTCCTAATGCTGGCCATACGTGTAATGATTGCGGAGACCCCTAAAATGCCAGGGCAGTACAAAAACCCCACATGTGACCCCATTTTAGAAAGAAGACACCCCAAGGTATTCCGTGAGGGGTATGGCGAGTTCATGCAAAATTTTATTTTTTGTCACAAGTTAGTGGAATATGAGACTGTAAAAAAAAAAAAACAATTTCCGCTAACTTGTGCCAATTTTTTTTTCTCTGTGAACTCGCCATACCCCTCACAGAATACCTTGGGGTGTCTTCATTCCAAAATGGGGTCACATGTGGGTATTTATACTGCCCTGGCAATTTAGGGTCCTAAAGCGTGAGAATCCAAATGCGTAAAAATGGCCTGTGAAATCCTAAAGGTACTCATTGGTTTTAGGGCCTTTGCATCTTGGCTGCAAAGCAGTCACACACGGTAGTCGCCGAACTCAGGAGAAGTAGGGCAATGTGGTTTGGGTGTATTTACATACGCATGCTGGTGTGAGAAATATCGCTGTAAACGACAACTTTTTAAATTTTTTATTCAAAGTTGTCAATTTACAGAGATATTTCTCTCACCCAGCATGGGTATATGTAAAAATACACCCTAAAACACATTGCCCTACTTCTCCTGAGTACGGCGATACCACATGAGTGACACTTTTTGCAGCCAAGATGCGCAAAGGGGCCCAAATTCCAACGAGTACCTTTTAGGAGGGCATTTTTACGCATTTTTCTTCTACGCTTTAGGGCCCCTAAAATGCCAGGGCAGTATAAATACCTCACATGTGACCTCATTTTGGAAAGAAGACACCCCAAGGTATTCGCTGAGGGGCATAATGAGTCCATGAAAAATTAAACTTTTGTCAAAAGTTAGCGGAAAGGGAGACTTTGTGAGAAAAACAATAAAAATCAATTTCCACTAACTTGTGCCAAAAAAATCTTCTATGAACTCGCCATGCCCCTCATGGAATACCTTGGGGTGTCTTCTTTCCAAAATGGGGTCACATGTGTTGTCGTTTACAGCAATATTTCTCACACGCAGCATGGGTATATGTAAAAATACACCCCAAAACACATTGCCCTACTTCTCCTGAGTACGGCGATACCACATGAGTGACACTTTTTTGCAGCCTGGGTGCGCAAAGGGGCCCTAAAACTAATGAGTACCTTTAGGATTTCACAGGCCATTTTTATGCATTTGGATTCTCACACTTTAGGGGCCCCTAAAATGCCAGGTCAGTATAAATACCCCACATGTGACCCCATTTTGGAAAGAAGACACCCTAGGTATTCTGTGAGGGGCATGGTGAGTCCACAGAATTTTTATTTTTGGCACAAGTCAGCGGAAATTGTTTTTTTTTTTTTGTTTTTTTTTTTACAAAGTCTCATATTCCACTAACTTGTGACAAAAATAAAATTTTACATGAACTCACCATACCCTCACAGAATACCTTAGGGTGTCTTCTTTCCAAAATGGGGTCACATGTGGGGTATTTATACTGTCCTGGCATTTTAGGGGCCCCTAAAGCGTGAGAAGAAGTCTGGAATCCAAATGCGTAAAAATGCCCTGTGAAATCTAAAGGTACTCATTGGTTTTAGGCTTTTGCATCTAAGCTGCAAAAAGTGGCACACATGTAGTCGCCAGATTCAGGAGAAGTAGGCAATGTGTTTTGGGGTGTATTTTATATATACCATACTTTGTGTGAAAAATATCTCTGTAAACGACAACTTTTAAAAATTTTTATACAAAGTTGACAATTTACAGAGATATTTCTCTCACTCCAACATGGGTGTATGTAAAAATACACCCCAAAACACATTGCCCTACTTCTCCTGAGTACGGCGATACCACATGAGTGACACTTTTTGCAGCCTGGGTGCGCAAAGGGGCCCAAATTCCAACGAGTACCTTTAGGTTTTACATGGCGGCTCACAATTTAGCCCCGCCCCAAAATGCCAGAACAGTAAACACACCCCACAAATGACCCCATTTCTGAAAGTAGACACCCCAAGGTATTCACTGAGGGGCATAGTGAGTCCGTCTGAGATTTTTTTTTTTGCCAGAAGTTATCAGAAATTGAAACTTTTTTTTTTTTTTTTTTTCTCAGAAAGTGTCATTTTCCGCTAACTTGTGAAAAAAATGAAATGATACATGAACTCACCATGCCCCTCCGCGAATACTTTGGGGTGTCTTCTTCTAAAATGGTGTCGTTTGGGGGTATTTATACTATCCTGACATTCTAGCACCTGAAGAAACATGACAGGTGCTCAGAAAGTCAGAGCTGCTTCAAAATGAGGAAATTCACTTTTTTGCACCATAGTTTGTAAACGCTATAACTTTTACCCAAACCAATAAATATACACTTATTGGATTTTTTTAATCAAAGACATGTAGAACAATAAATTTAGAGAAAAATTTATATAGAAATGTAGTTTTTTTGAAAAATTTTACAACAGAAAGTGAAAAATGTCATTTTTTTGCAAAAATTTCGGTCATTTTTGATTAATAGCAAAAAAAGTAAAAATGTCAGCAGCAATGAAATACCACCAAATGAAAGCTCTATTAGTGAGAAGAAAAGGAGGTAAAATTCATTTGGGTGGTAAGTTGTATGACGGAGCAATAAACGGTGAAAGTAGTGTAGTGCGGAATTGTAAAAAGTGGCCTGGTCATTAAGGGTGTTTAAGCTAGGGGGGCTGATGTGGTTAAACTAAAGCCGTCTATAAGACCAAACTAAGTAACATGAAGTATCCTGGTACCAAGATCTTGTAAGATGTAGGACATGTCTAGGTAAACAGATGAGTCTTTAGTCTGTTGTTAAATATTTACAATGCTTGTTCCAAGACTGCAGAAACCACATAGCTCTGACCAGTCATTGGTATGTAGAACAATGCTGGGAGCAATGGGTGCATACAGGTAGACAACACTGGAGTGAGTTGTACTAATGAGGTCTCATGTTCTACAGATTTGATGTTAGCAATCGGTCTTCATGCAGCAAGTGCATAATCATTGTGCAACTATTGCAAGGAATGGTTATTCTATGAAGAACAAGAAGTTATACAATTTTTCAATATGCTTTCTGTATCCGTTTTTCACAATTTTCAAGGCCTTTGCTCATCTGTCTTGGTCGTTTGATGACCAGACAGGCTGCTCGGCTCATTACAGTTCAGTGTTCGAAGCGCTATCTTGAGACATGCACCTGACCAGAATCGTTTTTTTTTACACACTAGAAGTAAATGACGGTTGTTTTTCATGACTGCATGCAGAGATCTTTAAAACTAATGAGGAATTAATATAGAAAGTATCAGTTATTGGAAAATTGTATCAGTTATTATACAAAGTATAACATGTATCTGCTCAAACTGTAATGTTCCTCGGTGGGGGCATTTTAATATTGATGACCGGCCCTGACTTCTGGCTCTGGAGCTTCTGCAGAAAAGCTGATTGCGGGGGGGTGGGGTGTCAGACCACCAAGAATCAAGATATCGATGGTTATTTTGTGGATGGGCCATCAATATTAAAATCCCAGAAAACTCCTTTAATGTGGCCATGGACATTAGATATTTCTTGGCAGATCCAAGCACTTGAAGTAAGATCTTCTGTATTGTCTATTATTAGAGCTTTTTCTATCCATGTATCATAATTAGAGATGAGCGAATTTCATATTTTGAAATTCGTTCACGCTTCGTTTGGTGGTGAAAGCAGAATTGCGTTATGGATTCTGTTACTACGGACCATAACACAATTTCATGACGGAATGCATAACAGAATGCTTTTAGAGGCATTCCATTATTCATTCCATCATAATAGAAGTCTATGGGCTGTAAAATGGATCAGTCATATTTCTGTTATAACATATGCATAACGGAAACGGGACGGATCCATTATGCAGCCCATAGACTTCTATTATGACGCAATGAATAACGCAATGCCTCTAAAGGCGTTCCATTATGCATTCCATCATAGAATTGCATTATGGTCCGTAGTAACAGAATCCATAACGCAATTCTGCTTTCACCACCAAACGAAGCGTGAACAAATTTCAAAATATGAAATTCACTCATCTCTAATCATAATTACTGATAGATTTATATTGCAGTCAGCGTTTTTCTGTAAACCATGAGCTGCCTTCATCAAATAAGCAGTTGTAAATCAAAGAGCTCATGTACAGTTTTACTGTTCTTCTGTCAGGTTAGCTGCTATGACATCACAAATGTATTTCTATCAGGTTAGCTGCTATGACATCACAAGAGCGTATTGGCAGCTATGACTTCACAAGTGTCCTGTCAGGTTAACTACTGTGACATCACAAGAGCGTATAGGCAGCTATGACATCACAAATGTCCTTCTGCCAGGTTAGCTGCTTTGACATCACAAATGTATTTCTATCAGGTTAGCTTTTATGACGTCACAAATGTATTTCTATCAGGTTAGCAGCTATGACATCACAAGAGTGTAAAGGCAGCTGTGACATCACAGGTGTCCTTCTGACAGGTTATCTGTTCTGACATCACAAGAGCATTTTGGAAGCTGTGACATCACAAATGTCCCTCTGATGAATTAGATGATGTGGTATCACAACAGTTTTTCTGAAGTTGTGACATCACAAATCTCTTTATGTCCGATTTGACATCACAAGTGAGTTTTCGGAGAGGTAAATGGCTGTGACATAACAAATGCGTTAAAACAAAGTATACAACTTTGACATCACAAGAGGGCTTCAGACAGGTGGGGTCAGGGGCTGACATACCATATGTACCATCAAATACAGAAAATTAAGGAGGCCATGTATTGTGTGCCCTCTGTTGGTGCCCACCCTTGACCTGATCACTGATGATCCTCATCACACATCTCCCCATGTCTCAGCTGCTTGGGCTTAGCAATCCGGGCCGGGGAGTAGGATTTTAGGGGTTGCCATTATGTTTTTAGGTGCTAATGGATCAGTTTACTAATTAGAAAAGAAAATGCAACAGTAGCAATTTATTTGTAAAGTAATCAACAACGTTTTTATAAGTTCCTAGGGAAAAAATTACAACTTTTTTGTTGTGTTGAGAAAATGTGGTGAAAGCACACGTTCTATGGAGAACAGCATTGTTACACAAGCTTACCAGAAAAACCTTTTACCTGGAGCCACAGGCTGAAAAGTTACATAGTGACTCACATGGTAGAACAAGGCCCTGAATTCCATACTGAATGTTTATGTTCAGCGCTCATTACATGGGTGGGTCAGGAAATCGGGCACCTTCACTTCATGGGTTTCGCCTCAGAAGGAGAAATGTAATCCAAGATGAAAAGCAGATGTGCAGTTCAGCCAACGCATTTTAATTCCTGATGACATTTCCACGTAGAATGCCTAGAATTGTGGAGACTACACCATCGGGCACAGTCATTGTTTCTTCTCGCTGCCCTTGGGTACATTGTAGCCCACCGGCCCTGCACCTGATACAGCTGAGATTTTCTCTATGCCTATGTTCATTTTACAGATTGCATACATTACAGGGGATTATCTCAGGATTAATGTAAAAAAAATATCCAATATCATATAGTACATAACAGTCTCTTTCTAACAAACTTAGAACCAGCCCTGTACCTCACATAGATCCAGACATCTCCCCATTCATTGCTCCAATTGCTCTGCTAGATTTATTTCAAGCTGGCAGCTTTGTGGGCGTTTTCTTTCTCGGGTTGCGTCCTTTCTGCTGCAGCTGAAGGATGGAACTGAGCATGTGCTTCCATCTCAGTCAGCAGGACAGAGAAATTAGGAAAAAAAGCAAACAGCAGGTGGCGCTATTCAGATATTTCTTTTTTAGTGGCTGTACAAAATTTTTATTTACATGCAATTGCAAAAATGTTCAGATCCAGGTGCTGGTTTGAAAAATGTTTAATATTTTTTGTGGGAAAACCCTAGTTTTAACTCAGGCTTTTGCTAAAATATATAGAAAGTCTGGAAGGAAAGAAAATGCAAGGTGATGAGTACAAATTTAGGCCTCATGCAAACGACTGTATTTTGTATCCGTGTCTGATCCTGGCGCAGGGGCCCACTCATTTCTATGGGTCCGCAAAATAAAACGCACAGCACACAGATGTCATGTGCGCTCTTCACGTTCTGTCTGCATCCATATGTCTGTTCTGCAAATCAGAGTACATGTCCTATTCTTGTCCGAGTTCTGGACAAACGTAGTCATTTCTAGTTATGAGAGTGAGAAATATGCGGATGGCGCTCGGAAGGTGGCCATATTTTGTGGACCTGTTTGCAGACGGCAGGGTGGACACAGTCACGTGCATGAGGCCTAAATTAAAGTTGTGACCGCAGGTTCAGTCTACTTAAGGGTTGTCTCCAGATTTCACATTAATAGGGAACTCTCAGCTCTTCTGACATGCCTATTTCATGGAGGGCGTCTAGTAGACGCAAGGAGTCTTATGGGCCAGGCAATGCTCCTCTGGGAAAAAAAGGTATGCAGATTGGAAGAAGAGCTAATTTGGATGGCTATCTTAGTACATACTTGTATTCATGAAGAATCTTTGCATTGTGCTGCTCCTCTGTTATTCCTCCTGGAAATGTATGACTAAATTGTCAGATGGGTGTTATTAGTCCCCTTGTCAATGGGTTGTGTGCCTTCACAGTCTTAAAGGGGTTTTCCAGTACTATTCATTTTAAAACAAGTGCCCGCAGCCTGCCTTCTGAAATAGGACATTCATACTTACCTGCCTACAGATCCTTAAAGGGGTTGTCCATCCTCTTGAGATATTTTTTTAACCTAAAAATGTAAAACTGTATAAAATAACAAATAATAATAACCTTACCAACTCCCCGCTGCTCCTGTGGCCTTTTCCCAGGTCCTTCACTGTATGCTGGTCTCCAGCAATGATGTTTGGGGATGTAATGTTTTTTTTTTTTTTGGCCAATCCCCCCACTTGGCCGGATCTGTAAATGGAAGATTACTTATCTGCTTTCTGGTCCCGTGCCTTCTCCACCTGGCCTGCAATTCTTTGCTTGGCTCCTTTACTGAAAACATCCGGTTTGACATTGCCGCAGCCAAACACTGGCCGCGGTGGACAGGAGTGCACCTAGCCTTTCTGCTGCCTGAGGCGAAAACCGAAACGGCTCCCCCCCCCAATGCCAATTTCCTAACCTAACCGCTTTGCCACAATTAAAGCACTCATTGCCCATGGCTCTTCCGCTGCCCTCCTCTTGCCCCTACCTGGTGCTGCCTGAGGCGATCGCCTCACCTGGCCTCATTGGTGGTGCACCCCTGGCGGTGGAGACCGGATCCACTTTGCATCATGTGACCATTTGCTTGTGGTGTTTCTATATACATCGTCCTTTATGTGCAGTATATTGATTTACAATCCTTTATTTGATAGATTTCTAATAATTATCTGTATGTCTTGTACGTTTCTAAGAATGTTAAGAAAAAAAATATTCTCCAAGTTAGAAATATAGGAGCGGCCTTGTGATAACCTTGTTTGTGGACTGGGAGAAGCCAGCTTGTGTTTTAATGAGGTCAGTTGGGGTTATCTGAGCGCTGAACCTGCCAGATTCCATCCTATTTTACTGGATGTCACAGTGATAACGGCCCGTTCCAGGGCTTACCGCACACGGCGCCCCATGCAGCCCTTCTGTAGGACGGATATTTAGCCAATCAGGGCGCCTGCACACGGTGCAGATATGTGTGCAGAGAATGTACAAGACATTTGCACCAAAATCACATCAAAAAGCAGATAAATCCACAATATTTCTCACATTTTTGGTGTGTTTTTTGGGGGCCTACTAAAAGGAATGACAGAATGGAATGCCCATAGACTTTAACAGGAAAGTGGAATGCCCATAGAGAATAATGGAAATGTAATATTTGAATTAGAGACAAAACCATTTGACATATATAATAATTATTTAGCAGGATTACTCTCTGTTTTCTGAAGAATTACGAGGGTGAATGACACCATGGAATGCCCATAGACTATAATGGGGAATAAACTATGAGCTCATTTGCAGGTAAATCTGTGTTATGTTGGACATTAACCCTTACAGCCAGTGTTCCCTGGGTAGAGTAGCATGTAAAATGAAAATTACCTTGGATTATAACTGTTTTCTATAGAATGCAAAGGTGAGTGACATAATGGAATGCCCATAGACTATAATGGGAAGTAAAACGTGACTTGGTGCCTGAACCATTCAACATATCAAATACACCTATAGCAGGTTTACTCTTCAGGTTTAGTGGGATTATTTAAAATTGAGATTAAGTGGGATTATCATTGGTTTCTATGAAATGCCAAGTGGAATGACACCATGGAATGCCCATAGACTATAATGGGGAAAAAACTATGAGCTCATTTGCAGGTAAATCTGTGTTATGTTGGACATTAACCTTTACCGCAAGTGTTCCCTGGGTAGAGTAGCATAATGTAAAATGAAAATTACCTTGGATTATACCTGTTTTCTATAGAATGCAAAGGTGAGTGACATAATGGAATGCCCATAGACTATAATGGGAAGTAAAACGTGACTTGGTGCCTGAACCATTCAACATATCAAATACATCTGTAGCAGGCTTACTCTTCAAGTTCAGTGGGATTATTTAAAATTGAGATTAAGTGGGATTATCATGTTAATGTGCTACATAACACATATTTAACTGCAAATGAGCTCAGGGTTTACTTCCCATTATAGTCTATGTCCATTCCATTGTGTCACTCACCTTTGCATTCTATAGAAAACAGGTATAATCCAAGGTAATTTTCATTTTACATTATGCTACTCTACCCAGGGAACACTTGCGGTAAAGGTTAATGTCCAACATAACACATATTTACCTGCAAATGAATTCATAGTTTATTCCCCATTATAGTCTATGGGCATTCCATTCTGTCATTCCACTGGCATTTCATAGAAACCAGTGATAATCCCACTTAATCTCAATTTTAAATAACCCCACTAAACTTGAAGAGTAAGCCTGCTATAGGTGTATTTGATATGTTGAATGGTTCAGGCACCAAGTCACGTTTACTTCCCATTATAGTCTATGGGCATTCCATTATGTCACTCACCTTTGCATTCTATAGAAAACAGGTATAATCCAAGGTAATTTTCATTTTACATTATGCTACTCTACCCAGGGAACACTGGCGATAAAGGTTAATGTCCAACATAACACAGATTTACCTGCAAATGAGCTCATAGTTTTTCCCCATTATAGTCTATGGGCATTCCTTTCTGTCATTCCACTTGGCATTTCATAGAAACCAATGATAATCCCACTTAATCTCAATTTTAAATAATCCCACTAAACTTGAAGAGTAAGCCTGCTACAGGTGTATTTGATATGTTGAATGGTTCAGGCACCAAGTCACGTTTACTTCCCATTATAGTCTATGGGCATTCCATTATGTCACTCACCTTTGCATTCTATAGAAAACAGGTATAATCCAAGGTAATTTTCATTTTACATTATGCTACTCTACCCAGGGAACACTTGCGGTAAAGGTTAATGTCCAACATAACACATATTTACCTGCAAATGAGCTCATAGTTTATTCCCCATTATAGTCTATGGGCATTCCATGGTGTCATTCCACTTGGCATTTCATAGAAACCAATGATAATCCCACTTAATCTCAATTTTAAATAATCCCACTAAACTTGAAGAGTAAGCCTGCTACAGGTGTATTTGATATGTTGAATGGTTCAGGCACCAAGTCACGTTTTACTTCCCATTATAGTCTATGGGCATTCCATTATGTCACTCACCTTTGCATTCTATAGAAAACAGGTATAATCCAAGGTAATTTTCATTTTACATTATGCTACTCTACCCAGGGAACACTTGCGATAAAGGTTAATGTCCAACATAACACATATTTACCTGCAAATGAGCTCATAGTTTATTCCCCATTATAGTCTATGGGCATTCCATGGTGTCATTCCCTTGGCATTTCATAGAAACCAGTGATAATCCCACTTAATCTCAATTTTAAATAATCCCACTAAACTTGAAGAGTAAGCCTGCTACAGGTGTATTTGATATGTTGAATGGTTCAGGCACCAAGTCACGTTTTACTTCCCATTATAGTCTATGGGCATTCCATTATGTCACTCACCTTTGCATTCTATAGAAAACAGGTATAATCCAAGGTAATTTTCATTTTACATTATGCTACTCTACCCAGGGAACACTTGCGGTAAAGGTTAATGTCCAACATAACACATATTTACCTGCAAATGAGCTCATAGTTTATTCCCCATTATAGTCTATGGGCATTCCATGCTGTCATTCCACTTGGCATTTCATAGAAACCAATGATAATCCCACTTAATCTCAATTTTAAATAATCCCACTAAACTTGAAGAGTAAGCCTGCTACAGGTGTATTTGATATGTTGAATGGTTCAGGCACCAAGTCACGTTTTACTTCCCATTATAGTCTATGGGCATTCCATTATGTCACTCACCTTTGCATTCTATAGAAAACAGGTATAATCCAAGGTAATTTTCATTTTACGTTATGCTACTCTACTCAGGGAACACTGGCGATAAAGGTTAATGTCCAACATAACACATATTTACCTGCAAATGAGCTCATAGTTTTTTCCCCATTATAGTCTATGGGCATTCCTTTCTGTCATTCCACTTGGCATTTCATAGAAACCAATGATAATCCCACTTAATCTCAATTTTAAATAATCCCACTAAACTTGAAGAGTAAGCCTGCTACAGGTGTATTTGATATGTTGAATGGTTCAGGCACCAAGTCACGTTTTACTTCCCATTATAGTCTATGGGCATTCCATTATGTCACTCACCTTTGCATTCTATAGAAAACAGGTATAATCCAAGGTAATTTTCATTTTACATTATGCTACTCTACTCAGGGAACACTGGCGGTAAAGGTTAATGTCCAACATAACACAGATTTACCTGCAAATGAGCTCATAGTTTATTCCCCATTATAGTCTATGGGCATTCCATTGTGTCATTCCACTTGGCATTTCATAGAAACCAATGATAATCCCACTTAATCTCAATTTTAAATAATCCCACTAAACTTGAAGAGTAAGCCTGCTACAGGTGTATTTGATATGTTGAATGGTTCAGGCACCAAGTCACGCTTTACTTCCCATTATAGTCTATGGGCATTCCATTATGTCACTCACCTTTGCATTCTATAGAAAACAGGTATAATCCAAGGTAATTTTCATTTTACATTATGCTACTCTACTCAGGGAACACTGGCGATAAAGGTTAATGTCCAACATAACACATATTTACCTGCAAATGAGCTCATAGTTTATTCCCCATTATAGTCTATGGGCATTCCTTTCTGTCATTCCACTTGGCATTTCATAGAAACCAATGATAATCCCACTTAATCTCAATTTTAAATAATCCCACTAAACTTGAAGAGTAAGCCTGCTACAGGTGTATTTGATATGTTGAATGGTTCATGCACCAAGTCACGTTTTACTTCCCATTATAGTCTATGGGCATTCCATTATGTCACTCACCTTTGCATTCTATAGAAAACAGGTATAATCCAAGGTAATTTTCATTTTACATTATGCTACTCTACCCAGGGAACACTTGCGGTAAAGGTTAATGTCCAACATAACACATATTTACCTGCAAATGAGCTCATAGTTTATTCCCCATTATAGTCTATGGGCATTCCATGGTGTCATTCCCCTTGGCATTTCATAGAAACCAATGATAATCCCACTTAATCTCAATTTTAAATAATCCCACTAAACTTGAAGAGTAAGCCTGCTATAGGTGTATTTGATATGTTGAATGGTTCAGGCACCAAATCACATTTTACTTCCCATTATAGTCTATGGGCATTCCATTATGTCACTCACCTTTGCATTCTATAGAAAACAGGTATAATCCAAGGTAATTTTCATTTTAGATTATGCTACTCTACTCAGGGAACACTGGCGATAAAGGTTAATGTCCAACATAACACATATTTACCTGCAAATGAGCTCATAGTTTACTCCCCATTATAGTCTATGGGCATTCCTTTCTGTCATTCACCCTCGTAATTCTTCAGAAAACAGTGATAATTCCACTTATTCTGAACATTAAATATTCCCACTGAGTTTGGAGAGTAATCCTGCTAAATAATTATTATATATGTCAAATGGTTTTGTCTCTAATTCAAATATTACATTTCCATTATTCTCTATGGGCATTCCACTTTCCTGTTAAAGTCTATGGGCATTCCATTCTGTCATTCCTTTTAGTAGGCCCCGTTTTTTGTCTATTTTCTTTGCGATTTTTGGTGCTGATTTTCTGTTTATGTTAACAACCCCATTGAAGTCTGTGGGGAAATCTGCTCTTCGCATAAACAATTGACATTTCGAAATCCGTACGACAGGTCAGTTTTTGCAACTAATAAAAAAGTAAAGTGTAAATGAGATTTCTCTGATTTCATAGACTTTACTGGTACTGTATTACACTGCGTCTTTTCTGCACAAAGTCCACACAGAAAAAACGCGCATAATCCACATTGTGTGTAGACCTCCTTAAGAGGTGTTGCAAGACGTTTGTACTAATGACCTATCCTCTGGATAGGTCATCAGTATCTGATTGTTGGGGGTCTGAAATCCGGGACCCCTACCAATCCTTTGTTTGAGAAGGCACTAGCGCTCACAGTAGCGCCGCAGCCTTGTCTCTGCTTTTCCTCGGCCAGCGACGTCACGTTCATCGGTCACATGACCTAGGCGCAGCTCAGCCTCATAGAAGTGAGTGGGGCTGAGCACGATACCAAGTACAACTGCTATCAAATGGATGCCACTGTTCGCAGTGAGCAAGGAGACGGCAAACACTGGTGCCTTCTCTTACATGGGTTTATATATCTGAAAAAATGGAGCTCCTGCTTTGTCCAGTTATTGCTTCTTCCCATAAAATCAACTGTGTAGCATTTCCTATATCGACTTGTTTAGAATCAGGGAAAAACATGAAAGTATTATCATGTTGAGTTTGTTATATATGTACCATATTATCATGTTTAGTTTCTTCATACGTGTTATCATGTTCAGTCACTAAGGCCTCATGCACACGCAAACCGCGGATCCGCAAAACACGGAAGCTGCTCCACATTCCGTTCCGCAATTTACGGAACGCGGCCCATTGAAGAAATGCCTATTCTTGTCTGCAAAACAGACAAGAATAGGACATGTTCTATTTTTTTTTGCGGGCGCACGGAACGGAGCAACGGATGCGGACAGCATGATGCTGTGGATGCTCTTCGCATCTTTTGCGGCCCCATTGAAATGAATAGGTCCGCGCCCGAGCCGCAAAATATGTGGCTCGGACACGGACCAAAACAACGGCCGTGTGCATGAGGCCTAAGTATGTATTTTATCTTGTTGAGTTGCTAAATACAGATGTAAAATGGAAAAATGGCAGCACCAGACAAAAAATAATAATAATAATAGCAGAGGTGCAAGCCTAATGGGACACGACTATTGCCCAAACAAACATAAAAAGCGAAGCCGCAGCAATTGATGAAAATATAGGAATATTTATTCACCCAAAGCTTAAAGAGGACCTTTCATCACCCTAACAAATGTAAACTAAGTATACATACATGTAGAGCGGCGCCCTGGGATCTCCCTGCACTTACTATTATCCCTGGGCGCCGCTCCGTTCTCCCGGTATGTCCTCCGGTGACTTCAGCTCTGCGTCTCAACTGGGAGGAGCCTGCCCTTGTTCTCCTGGGCGTCTCCTTCCATCCAGGTTTTCTTCTCCCAGGCTATGAGCTGAGCGCTGCGGTTGGTCAGCGCTACAGCCTGGGAGAAGGAGACGCCCAGGAGAACAAGGGCAGGCTCCTCCCAGTTGAGACGCAGAGCTGAAGTCACCGGAGGACATACCGGCAGAACGGAGCGGCGCCCAGGGATAATAGTAAGTGCAGGGAGATCCCTGGGCGCTGCTCTCCATGTATGTGTACTTAGTTTAGATTTGTTAGGGTGATGAAAGGTCCTCTTTAAGGAAGGCTCTAGTGTTTGAGCCGAAACGTCGCGTCCACATGGGTGAATAAACTTTTCCTATCTTTTCATCAATTGAGAGTGCTGCCGTTTTGCTTTTTATTTTTTAACATACAGAGGTAATGGTCTTCTTGACCCTTAATGAATTAAGTAAACAATGTCAAGAAACTTCTAATTGACTTTTTCAATGGCTTTTGTAACGTGATATCACACTCAAGTTTAAAAGGTCTCCATCTGTATGTATTATCATGTTGAATTTGTGGCTTTTGTATTATCATGTTGTATTCTCATGCTGAATTGCTAAGAGTCTATTATCTTGTTGAGTTGCTACCTATGTGTTATCATGTTGAGTTTGCGGCACTTTTTGTGGTGATGCACCACTGCTACAATGTGCGAATGCATAACTGGGGGCCCCTTGATGCTAAGTGTACCGATGACTTTATAGATAGATAAGCTGCACTGATTCCATCCAATGTCCTTGTCTTCCAGACCTGAAGATAATCACGGCAGCCTGATCATTGACAAGCATGAAGAGCTACCATCAACAGAGCCGGAACCGGTAGGTCACCATAGAAAGCTTACATTTGCTTTCCCAGTCCCTTGGGGGGCAGAATCTATTATAGTTGAGTTTCTGACATTTTATATACGTTACTGTGTTTTTGGAGTTCTTTCTTTTACTGTTTGGGTTGTGAACCTCCCCCATCAGCCTCTGGACTAAGTAAAACTCAGTGGGACAGATTTACTAATAGTTTCTAAAAGTAAATCAACTATTTTTGTAATCGAGTATTCTATCAATTAATCCAACGATTAATCGAGTACTCTAATAACAAAAGACTAATTAAAAGAACCTTTTTCTTTATAAAAACCCAACAGCCCCCCCCCCCCCAGTGCCATCAGGTTCCGACATGCCATAAGGCTCCCCCCAATGCCATCAGCTGCCCCCACAGTGCCATCAGCTGCCCCCTCAGTGCCATCAGCTGCCCCCCGTGCCATCACGCTCCCCGCTAGTGCCTTCAGCTGCCCCCTTAGTGCCATCAGGTTCCGACATGCCATCAGGCTCCCCCCAATGCCATCAGCTGCCCCCCCAGTGCCATCAGCTGCCCCCTCAGTGCCATAAGCTGCCTCCCGTGCCCTCAGGCTCCCCCCCCAGTGCCATCAGCTGCCCCCTCAGTGCCATCAGCTGCCCCCCGTGTCATCAGGCTCCCCCCTAGTGCCTTCAGCTGCCCCCTCAGTGCCATCAGGTTCCGACATGCCATCAGGCTCCCCCCCAATGCTATCAGCTGCCCCCACAGTGCCATCACCTCCCCCCTCAGTGCCATCAGCTGCCTCCCGTGCCATCAGGCTCCCTCCCAGTGCCATCAGCTGCCCCCTAGTGCCACCAGCTTGCCCCCCATTGTCACCATCTCCCCCTCCTATCCATGTCCCCAGCGCCAGTAAAATAAAATACTTACCTCTCCTGTAGTGGCGACCCTTCACAGCTCCTTCATCTTCTTCTCTGCGCGCTGCACTGTTCTCCTGACGTCACACAGCGTCCTGACAATGTGTCAGAAGGAAAGTGCAGCGCGGTGTGGGCCGGTGGGTGACCACGGAGCGGTGAGTAAAGACAAGCACTAAACTCCCGCTCTGTGGTCACATGACACAAACGTATCCTCGATGTAAAAAATTTGCATCAAGGATTTTTTTGTGTCAAATTACTCGATTCAGTCGAGTAATCGTTTCAGCCCTACACCAGATGTATCACAATGTCTGATGCTGGCACACCTATGGACTTTCGTATGATTAGTTTACCCAAAAAATGTGTCAAATTTTTGGTCAATGTTGCCTCTAAGCCACTCCCTTCTCCTCTAATCCACTCCCTTTTCCTATAAGCCACTCCCATTTCCTCTAAGCCACTCCCCTTTCCTCTTAGCCACTCCCATGTCTGTTAAACCACACACCATTGTTGGGTAAATCACAAAAATGAAACAAATGTCTAAAACAGTCAATAAATATGGTGGAAAGTATGTAGGTCAGGTTCCTTTTGGTGCAAATTATGGCACATTTTGAATAGTAAATGTCCCCCAATATATCAGGTTTGCCTGAAGTGCTCCTTACATTGGCACAGGTAAGTATAAAATACTCTCTCATAAAATGAGGCAGGTTATTTTCTTTGATGAGGAGACACGTAGCTCTGTGAATGTATTGCTGGGTCTGGGGCGGCCGAGGGGAAGCCTTCTTGGGATATTGCTCTTTGTATGGAAACGTGGCACATTCATACACGCGGCCTTAGAGTCAGACGATGCCAGTTCCCACAGAGTGCCCGTACCCCACAGTGAGGCGCACACATTACACATGGTCAATGGTGCAAATCTCTGCTTTGTTTTTGTATTTCCATGCCAGAGGATTGTTTGGCAGCATTATATGAGAGGATGTGACAGAGTGGTTAACCATTTCATGGCATATTATGGAAAGTATCCTGTGTTCACAGTGTTGTCATGTAATTGCTGCAGGACACGCACGGTCAGCACGTCTATATCTGTCTTATGCTTTTGGTTCTTTAAAGGGTCTATCCAGGAAAAGATTTTGATTACCTATCCTCAGGATAAGTCCTAAATATCAGACTGACGCCCGGGACCCCCGCCATCAGCTGTTACAAGAGGCCAGGGCGCTCCATGGTTTTTTCCTAGGCTATGTGATGTCACTGTACACCAGTGACATGGCTTAGTTGCAGCTCAGCTCCTTTCAAGTCAATGGGGCTGAGCTGCAATACCAAGCACAGCCACTATACAATGTATGGCGCTATGCTTGAGGTGGTTAGGAAGTTTGCAGTTATGGAGTCAGACGAGGGTTGGTGACATTTATGCTGTACGAGCCTCAGCACTGTACGACCCCACTCTGTAACATTACGTGGCCTTGTTCGTGGCTGAGTTGCTGTGGTTCCTACACACTTCCACTTCACCATCATACCACTCAATTGATGGTAGAATATCAAGGAGTTAAGAATTTCACGAACTGACTCGTTGCAATGGTGGCGTCCTATTACAGGACTACATTGGAATACAATGAGCTTTTTAGAACACCTATTCTTTCCCAAATGTGAGGGCAGACTGTATTATTATTATTATTAAGCGCCATTCATTCCTTGGCTGTACATATGATAAGGGGTATCCACTCATAATAAAAATACAAGTACAATATGCATCAACAAGACCAATTACAAACCGTTACAGAAGGAGAGAGGACCCTGCTTGTGGGGGCTTACAATCTACAAATAGCTGGGGCTGGATTTTACACACCTGTGGCAATGGGACTGAATGAAACACCTGAATTCAATAATTATGAGGGGTTCTAATACTTTTTCTCTATATAGTATATGTTATTTTGCTGGAAACTTTTTAGTTTCCGCCCCCAGTTCCACTTGTTTTGTTACCTCCGGATAGCTGCATGTGTCCAGCATATTATCCTTGTACTTGTGTCATCCCGGTAACATTATATGACACAGTCAAGCACTTAGTCCAGGACAGAATCCGTCTTGCTGCTGATCTATACTCCATGTCACTGCAGTCATCGCTGTGGCTAGCTCACTCGCAGTTCCTGGAAATCTGTTCTCATATCCCCAAGCGTGCAGGACATGTTGGCAGATGCTTGGACAGAGGGAATGTCTTCCTGCCCCTGACACATGTTTCGGCATATTTGTGGCTGTATAATAGTTCAGTAAATCAGACCTACTTCTTAAAGAGACACTCTGCCGCTGCAACCCCCTTTAATGATTGTGTGTGGGACATGCCTAATGTAATGGTATTAGCAGAATTTAACCCTTTATGAGTGGAGATGTTCCCTTAATAACTTCTAGGAATGTGAAATTCCATAATCTGCACATCTGCTCCACCGATTCCCCGGGGTGGGCAGAAGATATGACCCTGTAGATCTCCAGCCTGTTGATAAATTTGCTATTATGATAATCTCAATTTATTAGGGGATGCCTATGCAGTCAGTACAGTAGTTCCAAACCAGAATCTGAAGGGGTTTTCTAGGGGTTGGCCAGTTTCTGGCTACTGGTGACCAATGTGTATACAAGGTGACTATATGACACTTACTAATATATATTTTGTTGATATTCTGTGTCGTTTGCTATAATTCATTAGCCATGTCCCATTGTTGGAAACATCTTCTGCGCTGTTCACACAGAGGTCCTGCCCATAAGATGGCCGCTGATGGAAGGTCATGTGACCAGACTCCAATCTAACACCCTGTACTGATGGCAGGTGCAGTGCACTTGAAAGGAGGAGACTTGATTTACCCAGTCAAATGACCTTCCAGCAGCAGCCATTTTATGAGCACCTGCCAAACAAAGGGGAATACTTTCTAAAATTTAAAAAGTGGTGCAAAATTTCAACACAGGCTATATTAGTAAGTACCATATTGTCATCTTACAAACACATTGATCAACAGGAGCCAGAAAGTGACCAGCCCCTGGTCTGCCATTAGGATAGGCCTGTGATGGCTAACCTCTGGCCCTCCAGCTGTGGTAAAACTACAACTCCCAAGATGAACACTTGCTTGGCTCTTCTCAGAACTCCATAGAAATCAATGGAGCATGCTGGTAGTCGTAGTTTCACCACAGCTGGAGTGCCGGAGTATAGCTGTCACTGATATAGACCATCAGTGTTTGATTATGGGGGCAGCAGAGTGAAGAGGCTGCAACGCTCGTTTGTGATCGCCATATGAGCTGCAGGACAAGGCACAACTGCTAATCGTCAGATACACCAAAAAATTTGGGATCCCTTTATTGTGTTTTTTTTGTAACAGATTTGTGTTCTACTTCTCTGAAGATTTTGAAATCCAACTGTGATTCTTATCTCCACCGACATCTGCTGTCAGAATTCAGGAGACCCCATACACATCAGCTGGTAGGCCGGTCCCACCAAAATCATCAAGTTTGGCCAATATTTATCTAATGCATATGACAACTTAAATCGAATTCCCTGCAGTCTCCATTAGTACAAGACAGGACACCCTGTATTTCATTCTGTTTTCATAGTGAAATTATTAGATTAGAAAAAGGGGGCTCCGACACAATGGCACCCTTGTCCCTGAGCTGGGGCTGCCATTGCAGCCCAGCCCCTTCTGAGACAGACACAGCCCCTGAATGACAGTGGCACTGTTACTATAAGAAAAATTCTTCCCCTTTAAGAAGCAGCGTACACAGGCTTTTATTAAGAAAAAGGTTGGGTCTGCTAGATGATAGCTAGGAAGCCATGAGAATTAGATTTCCCTGCCTCTTGTATTCTCTGTTATAGGATTGCTCCTACATGCGTTTCTAGCTTATATGCAGTGAATACTCCTCTTTCCAGAAGGATCCTCGGTTGCAGAATCCATAAAAATAAGGAAAACATATAAATGCATGCAGTAGTATTTTACCTGGCAAAATTCCAGAATTCACGCCGCAAGCCCAACGAACCACCTTTATAGTCAATGGGATCCATTGGGCCCCAGCAGTGTCTGGTGTTTAGTGGTTCCAGATGTCTGTTCCTATGCCAGAAGAGGTAACCAGAATCCTGATGCTGATGTGCATCTATCCTTATAGATATCACTGATACAGGATTAAAACACCAGTTCACTGCAGGACGCAGCCAGACCCCCATGATGGACGCTGTCCTTACTTTTCTTATATTTGGATGGGTCTTAAATATTTTATAATTTCTGTTAACAGTGAAATGCACTTGGAGCTTGGTAAAGGGTTTTATGCAGACCACGATACCGATGTAGTAATGAAATATGAACTATTCTGATGGTATTTTTATTTTTATATTATGTGCCGAGATGTTTAGATGCTGTCATGAAGGCTAGAGAACAATGCAGCCTGGTACCCACACTTATATGCCTACCTACGATTCACCATAAATGATGGCCCCTGATTTGACTAGGTGCTGGACCCTAAACCAAATGGGGAAAAAGAGTAGTCAGACAGAAAGAGGTCAAAACGAGACAGGCAAAACCAGTACTGCATCAAAGTCCAAAAGTTAAGTCAGATACACAGCAGAGTGAAACTAGGAGAAAACTTCAGAGACAAAGTCAGCAGGCAAAGGGGAGGTCACAAACTAGACTGGTCTAATACCAAACAGTGTCCAATATCAAGTCAAATGTCAAATAAAAAGCATAACCATATACCAGGAGATCACATCTGAGGCAAAATCTAAATATAATGGCAAAGTCAGAAAAACAAGCAAAAGGCCAGCGATCTAGAATAAGAAACACAAAACAAGCTAATGAGGCGGGAATACAATCACAGGCAACTGTGGCCAGCAGCCGTCTGTTTAAATAGCCTGCCCTCAGGAAGCATGTGACATCGGCGCCAGGGCTGATAGGCCTGTCGTCCTTGCTCCCGGATGGGTCACCCAGCCCCACTGTCAACTGGACTGGTTGCCGTAGCAAAAGAGCACCACTGGCGCCGCCATAGTGCGGATGGGCAGACGAGTAAGTATGTGACAGATGCATTATCTTCTAGGTGGATTTCAAGGACTTTTCAGATTTTTTGAAGAAAGGGAGGATTCCGAACTCGATACAATTCTATGCTGGTTGTATTTAAGACAATCTCATTTTCTCAGGGTCAAGTGCATCCTTTCCTTGGAGTCCCTCCAAATCAATGTTAACTCAGGTCAGAGTTATTGTTTCACTATGTGATGTGATTAAACGGATGTATCCCACACCGAGGCATTACTGTAAATTAATGAGCTTATTTTCCATTTGCGGACAAGATTGGCACAGGGCGCAGCACTGCATCATAACATCTCAGTTTCACGTCTGGCAAGGTCAGTGCTGAATCGTATAATGTAATGGGCACAGAGTAGGTATTGAGTGATTCTTAAAAAATATCTCATCCAGCTGAGGTTATAATATGGCTGCATTTTTGTGCCTGTACCCCCTGCGGTTCTGCTGGATCTAAGATCAACATAGAACAATATGATTTTTTAGTTGCATAATATCTTCTTCTACATTCATGTCTAAATCTGAATTCTGCTGATCTCCCACTGCAAGAGAGCAGCGCATTGTACACAGCTAGAGCCATGCTCGTATAGTAGGTCTCATGTCTGACAGTTGAAATTCTGGGGAATCTGGTCTGCACCAGAACATGTGGCAAGCTGATTTCAACCTACCTAAAGGTTATGTACACCATCGGCCGGCATTTTTATGATTGCCATTTACTCATTTTGGGCTAAAAATCTTTTTTTCAATTGGTGTTTATTAAAAATGCTCAGCCGTTTCTGAGATACAAGGGTTAAAAATCAGTCTGTTTGCAAGCTGTCACGTTTTTTTTTCCGTTGAATCCAATCATTTAATGGCAAATGTGTACTTCTTATCCCTGATCTCCTGACCTCATAAACACTTATTTAGGCCATATTCTTGTCAGTTTGATAAAAATTGAGCTATAGTGAGTGTTTATGAGGTCAGGAGACCAGAGATAAGAGCTACACATGAGCATCAGGTGACTGAGATTAAAAGAAAATACAAAGTGACAGCTTGCAAACAGACTGATTTTTAACTCTTGTAACTCAGAAATGGATGAACATTTTTAATAAAGAACAATGGAAAAAATTATTTTTAGCCCAAAATGAGTAAATTGCAATCATAAAAAAATAGCACTGAAGGTATCCATAGCCTTTAAAGATTAAAGTGAAGCTTTGCTTGTACATATCATGTGCCATGTTAGTGGTTGAGGTCAGTGGATTCAATTCAATGGATCTGCCATGAACATTAGTCCGAGAAATGGAAATCGATGAGACAAAGGGCACAACACATTGGCGAGACCCCTGCATTCTGGCAATCTTTGGAGGTCCAAGCTCATGGACCACCAACAGAAACATTAACTGTCTCTAGCATTCCCTTAGACTTTGAATGAATAGGCAGGGTGCATGCTCGACTACCACGCCGTTCAAACTCTTCCTCAGCGCGGTCATGTGGGGACCCAGCAATTAGAGGTCTTTTTCTATACTGTGGGAAGGTACTAACTATTGACTGGTTTGGACATCCCTATACAAAATGTCCCCCAGGTATATGCTCTCCGCTGGAGGTCCTGTTGCTGGATCCCACACTGATCAGCTTTTGATAGCCAGGGAGGCATCCAGTGAGTTCTCATTTTCCTATTCACTTAATGGAGCATTACATCCACTGAAATCAGTGCCAGGTCCTCCAGAGTGACAGTGTCTTTCATAGAAGCTCTACTATAAAGCTAATAGAGGGGGCGAGCCCAGTGGTGTATCTTGGTTTTGTGCTGCCCTAGGCGAGACTAAACTCGGGCACCCCCCTAATATAAATTTGACCCGCCCCTTCCTGTCAAGGCCAAACCCCTTTCTCTGTAAACCCCGCCCTTCCTTTTAGGCTCCATCCTTTCCTGTATTCCTGTATTTAAAAGTGAATAACGACAGCCACACCTCACACCCCTCCCTTGATCCCACTAAGTGTCATCCACAGATCCCCCCCTTAAGTGCCATCCACAGACAGATCCACCCCTTAAGTGCCATCCACAGATCCCCCTCCTTAAGTGCCATCCACAGATCCCCCCCCCCCCCCTCAGTGTCATCCACAGATCCCCCCCCCTTAACCCTGGGTTCACACCTGAGCGTTTTACAGCGCGTTCAAACGCGCTGTAAAACGCTCAACAGATTAAAACCAATGCATCCCTATGGGAGTGGTTCACACTTGAGCGAGCGTTTTACAGCGCTTTGAACGCGCTGTAAACGCCCAACGTATAAACAAGTACTTGAGCTTCTTTTGGGGCGTTTGACGCGTTTTGTGATTGACATCACAGTAGTCAATCACAAGACAGCGCGTTTACTGCAGCGTTCCTATTTGCAAAACGCGCTGAAATGCGCGCGACAAAACGCGCGTAAAGCGCGTTTTAGAACGCTCAGGTCTGAACCCAGGGTAAGTGCCATCCACAGACAGATCCACCCCTTAAGTGTCATCCACAGATCCCCTCCTTAAGTGCCATCCACAGATTCCCCCCTCAGTGTCATCCACAGATTCCCCCTCTTTAGTGTCATCCACATATTCCCCCTTAGTGTCATCCACAGATTCCCCCTCAGTGTCATCCACAGATTCTCCCCCTCAGTGTCATCCACAGATTCTCCCCCTCAGTGTCATCCACAGATTCTCCCCCCTCAGTGTCATCCACAGATTCCCCCTCTTTAGTGTCATCCACATATTCCCTCCCCCTCAGTGTCATCCACAGATTCCCCCTCTTTAGTGTCATCCACATATCCCCCTCAGTGTCATCCACAGATTCCCCCTCTTTAGTGTCATCCACATATTCCCCCCTCAGTGTCATCCACAGCTTTCCCCCTCTTTAGTGTCACCCACAGCTTCCCCCTCTTTAGTGTCATCCACAGATTCCCCCTCAGTGTCATCCACAGATTCCCCCCTCAGTGTCATCCACAGATTTCCCCCTCTTTAGTGTCATCCATCCACAGATTCCCCCCCTCTTTAGTGTCATCCACAGATTCTTCTTGCTGTAAGTTTTTACTAGAGTAAATTCTCATTTCGATACCCTCACTGCGATTTTCAAGTTTTACTGTTTACTTAACTAGCTTCCCAAATTCCAATTACCATTAATTAAGAATTTGCTGAAATGGTTCAGGCATCATTAACAGCGCTATTTGTGATTGCAGAATAATCTAACCACATTAAATCAGTTTGTTAAATCACTTTATTACTTTGATTCTGCATCTTGTAAATGGGCTACATAAAATGAGAACATTTGGAAATGTACATAAAATGGCACATGGAAAACACAAAAAAACAGCTCCACAGTATGGTCCCTAGTGGTATTCAATGGAGCCCTAAAGGGAATGTGTCATTAGTTAATGACCTATTGTTTCAATCAAGTTTTTTTTTAACATTTTTACATTTTGGTGATTTTCTTCTTAAATTTTACATGTCCTTAAGTCTAAATTTAAAAAAATATAAGGAAATCTTGTAGTTCTCACAACAGTCTGACACTTCCCGTCCTTTAGAGATTACTTTCAGTAGTTATCTCATTATCATGGCTGGCAGGATTATGATGAAAGATATCACCTACTTATAGATAAAATAGGAACTATTCACAATAGGTGATGGCAATAACTCACCCTGATCCTAACACACCTGCACAGGTCTCAGAGCATGCCCACAACATTCTCCCACAGAAGTCAATATGTCATTTCTAGAGTACAGGTTTCTATAGTCCATATGGCTGCTTTTAACAGCAACTCAGGCAACATGGCGACCCCCATAATCATGTACAGAAAATAAAACTATGTGCTAGTAGAAAATATAACATATTCTAGTATAGCATTGTGTGGTGTGATACATTCCCTTTAAGAAATTGGTCTTTCTTCTGATTCATACTACAAAACAAACCTTCAGGGTGACATAAAGTATAGGAAACTGTGATTGTCAAGACACTGGTTGTAAGCCTCTGATTCAAATACAAATCTCACGGGGGCCCAATTTCACTTGGTATTGGCATGGAATTTCTGGCTGGTTCCACCACTACTGGCCCTGGGCTACAAAAATCAGTCTTTGAACGTCTTGGCAGGTATGCATCTAACTAACATCTTACTAATGTCTTTCAGCAATTTTCCATTGCTTTCATACAGCCTAAAAATGTCAGAAGGTCTCTGGTCTAGGTCTGGTATTGGCATGGTGGCAACAGGAGTTCCTGCAAGGATGGAGTGTTGTGGAGAGTCATGGTGGAGTTTTTTGGAAAGCCATGGTGGATTTTTTTGGAAAGCCATGGTGGAGTTGTACAGATAGTCATGGTGGAGTTTTGTGGAGAGACATGGTGGAGTTTTGTGGAATGTCACAATGGAGTTTTGTGGAGAGTCATGGTTGACTTTTGTGAAGAGTCATGGGGGAGTTTTGTGGAACGTCACAATGGAGTTTTATGAAAAGTCATGGAGTTTTGTGGAAAGTCATGGTGGAGTTTTGTGGAGAGTCAAGGCAGACTTTAGTGGAATGTCACAATGGAGTTTTGTGGAGAGTCATGGTGGAGTTTTGTGGAGAGTCATGGTGGAGTTTTGTGGAGAGTCATGGTGCAGTTTTGTGGAAAATTATGGTGGAGTTTGTCATAGGGAAGAAAAGTATCACTGTACTAGTCTGCCAGCATTGTTGAGGGATGAGGTAATTGTCTTCCTGCATATGGTCAGTTCAGCTTTACTCTTACAGTTTGTGAGTATTGCCAAGGAAATTAAATTATTAAAGGGGTTGTCTCACTTTAGCAAATGGCATTTATCATGTAGAGAAAGATAATACAAGGCACTTACTAATGTATTGTGATTGTCCATATTATCTTCATTGCTGGCTGGATTCGTTTTTCCATCACATTATACACAGCTTGTTTCCAGCGGTTACGGCCACCGCTGCAGCGCAAAAACTGTGTGGATGTGATGGGCGTTGCTGCGCACTTATGCCTATGTGTGCTCTCACGGTCACTGGAGATGCCGGTACCTTTTCTTATAGTGTGCAAGTGCGACCACCGCTGCTGGATTGCAGGGTGGTCACAACTCCTGGAAATGAGCTGTGATGGAAAAATTAATCCAGCCATCAAAGGAGGCAATATGGACAATCACAATTCATTAGTAAGGGTCTTCTATTAACTTTCTCTACATGATAAATGCCATTTACTGAAGTTAGACAACACCTTTAAGTTAAGATTTCGTCCATCAGTGATTGTTTACAATGTTTCTTTGTTAAATATGCAAAAGCCTTAACACTTATTGATTTGGGTGGTGTGCCTGCCTAGGCCTGGATGTCTGTAGCCTCTAAACATATGTGTGCTTAGTTTTAAGCAGACATAATTGCCACCTTTATTTACTTAGATGTACTATTTGAAGGGGTTTTCTTTTTAAGAGGCATTGCTCACCTCATGGATACTCCACTTCTGCTGCTTCCCCTGCTGATTTCTGCGTCTTTGGATATGAAGAGGAAAAGACGGAGAGTTATGCAGCTCTGCTGAGATATGAAGCATAACAGGACATTTATTGGTGCTTGAGGCAACCGGTCTTAGTTTAGGAGAGATCCCCCTCATCAGGCAAGACACACCATTGATGGTGTCTTGTCTGATGAATGGTGAATATTTTTTTAGGGGAGTGGATCTGTCCACATACTATAGGGGCCCTTATATAGGGTAGAGAGCTACTTTGATTATTTTGCCCTCTAATTATAACTCTGCTAAGGTTGTCAAAGTCTACACAGATACTAAAAGCTCAGAAAGGAGCTGCAGAAAACAGGAAGCGTTAGCCCGTTGTGTAAGCTCTAGTTTCCAGTGTAAAAAGTAGAATATTTCTGGATTTTTTTTTATAAGGATAGCCATGAAAAAATATCTATTGAATTTCTTTTAAAATTTAAATCACATTTTCTTTTGAAACATTGGGGGGGGTCATTTTCTAAAGACTGGCATTTCTCACGCCAGTCTTAGTTAAAAACCCCACTGGAGGAAGATCCAACCAGTTTATTAGGAGATGCATGCCTCTTATTAAGTTTGTCATATGTTCTGCTTGTCCATGTGCCAGAACTGAAATCTGCTTTTAAATGGTATTAGGTGTGCCAGTTTTCCTTCGCACATGTATTAAATGAGTAGGGCTGTAGAAGTCCTGTCAGCAGCCCAACTCCTCCCAACTTTTCTACACCAGGAAACTATTGGAGAGCAATAATTAATTTCTCCCATTAAAGCATACCTGAGTTTAAAAAAGAAATAAAAAAATTGTATAATACCTATGCTTCTTTGTACAATCATTACTGTGAAGGACCAGTTATGTTAGGCTTCCCTAAAGTCTCTTTCAGCCATGTTATTCCCTGTTTCAGCTGCAAAGCTAGATGCATTTCTCTCAGAAGCAGGGGTGTCTCCTTTCTGTCAATACTCCATGTACCATGACCTCACTTCCATTACTTTACACTATGTTTATTTTCTTCCAGGGAGCTCAGAAAGCTGATAAGGAGGGGTAAATCACACTTACAGAAAGGCAGCAGGCTCCTGTGATGTTCAGAAGCAGTGTAGAAGCAGTTGTTTTATCAGACTTAGCTAGCTCTGACACCCCCCCACTTCCTCTCTGCCATCTTCCTTATCTCTGTTATCAGGGATGGATCTCCTCTGACAACAGGCAGTTGACGGCAACTTAGGTGGAAGAGACACACCTAGGGGCCATACATTTTTTCAGGTGGATGTAAGCAGATTTTATAAATGAAGCGATTTAGAAAATTTCTAGTCGCACCATTCTCTATTGAATGAAATGAAGTTGTGTAAAAGTTTAGTGATTCTTTATGTTTAAGCAATACAACCATCATTAAAAATTCTAATTCAAATTTGTATAAAATGGAAAATTCTATTTTGGTAGTATAAAGTCACAACCATCTTAAAGGCTATGTACACCTTTGGGAGCAATTTTTTTTATTACTGCATTATACTTATTTTGAGCTAAAAATAATTTCTTCAGTTGGTCTTTATTAAAAATATGGAATCCTTTTTTCTGTACAGGGCTGACATGCTCTAGAAGCAGCCTTTGTGGTTTTCTGTCTTTTCCGTCATCTGAGGAGCAGACGGACTCCTTATCTCTGCTCTCTGATATTATAAACACTCATTAAAGCCTAATCCTTATCTTACTGATAATAATGTGGCTTAGATAAATGTTTATGACCTCTCAGTAGTTTAGAGATAAGGTTTAGATGACCAGCACAGAGTGAAAGTGAAATACCAGTCACACAGCTAAAAAAACAGTTATCCCTTTGTGACAGAACGGCTCAATATTTTGTATAAAGGCCAATTGAAAATATGATTTTTAGCCAAAAATGAGTAAAATGCAATCATAAACAAAAAATGCCTCTGAAGGTGTACATAAACTTTAAATATGTATTCTCAAAGTTCAAAGGTTTTGTTTGGAGAACCTAGAGAGACTAGTGGTTGGGCTGCTAAGCTTATATTGCCTGGGTAGAGGAAGTATCTCAAGCAAACTTTTTTCGTTTGTGAAATAAAAAAAAAGTAAAGGTTAAATCTATAAAAGAAAAGTCTATCAGTCATCGTGTTCATGGTACTTTCATAAGTAAAATGCTGAAGCACGTTCTCTGGAACACATAGAATAGGTCCCTACAAGCTTGGGTTATAGATTAATAAAACTCTAAAAATGGACATACCTGGCATTTTTATTGGCTGTAAGACTGGATGGGTGACACAATAACAACATTTTCTTGATAGATTCCCCTGAACACAGTGTACACGGAACCGGTAAGATTATTCCCAGAAATCATCTTTATTGGAAAGTACTACTTTTGGAAGGGCTCCGGATTTTTATTGGTTTATCTGTTTGTACAGAAAGAGAAACAAAGAACAAACCCTGAGAATCATTTTGTATAAAATCTCATACTGTGGGTTAAATATTTCGTATAAGGATAGTAAAGTCAACTTATTAAAAATACATGCAGTATATACATATTAAACAGAGTATGTTTTTGGTACAGTAGAGTCCCTATACAGCCATTGATCCTTATGTCTATGCACACATTGCTATGCGCTGGCATCAATCAGCGATCCCAATGGCTGCCCTTATTTCAGTAGGCTGCACGCAGTCTCTGGAGCCTTTTATGTGCTGGGCAGCCAAAGCTTCCACAAAATGAAATTGTTCTCCATAAAACAACAGCTTGCATCACTAGGAACTCTTTCTAAGACTTGGGGCCCCTAAGCAGTTGCCGAATTAACCTCCTCCTTTCTTCAAGACAAAAAGATGTACGGTGACATCACACAACCTAGGAAAAGACCACAGCACTGACGGAGGGAAACAGCTGGTGTGCCTTCACTTTGAGGGTCCCCAGAGGTGGAACTGCCCCAAGATGTCATATCTTAGCGATATGCCACTAATTTCCAGGATGGGAACACCTCTCTATGATTTCATGTGCAGGTATATACCATAAATGGTTTGATCTGTGGGATTTTCTTTAAGCCCAAGAATGCTGTCTCCTCCCAGTAGAGTTATAGCATGCTCCATTATAATGAAAAGGAGATACAAAGACAGTGACCTGCATCGACTCAGCCACCAAACAGGCTTCATTATGGTGAATACAGAGGCAGCCAAGTGCATTCACGCAGGGATCAAACATTTCCCTTCTTGGACTCATGGGGGTCCGTGATCAGGTCCCACCAATCAGGCTTATATAGCATTAAATTACTATATCAGTAAAGGGGTTGTCTCGCTTCCGCAAATAGCATTTATTATGTAGAGAAAGTTAATACAAGGCACTTACTTATGTATTGTGATTGTCCATATTGCCTCCTTTGCTGTGGCTTGATTCATTTTTCCATTACACTATACACTGCTCATTTCCATGGTTATGACCACCCTGCAATCCACAATCCATCAGCAGTGGCCCTGTTTGCACACTATAGGAAAAAGCACCAGCCTATGTGCGCTCCCACAGTCCTGGCCACCAGGGAGACCAGTGTTTTTTTCTATAGTGTACAAGCACGACCTCCATTGATGGATTGCAGGGTGGTCGTATCCCCTGGATATGAGAAGTTTATAATGTGATGGAAAAATCAAGTCAGCAAAGGAGGCAATATGGACAATCACACGACATAAGTAAGTGCGATAAATGCCACTTGCTGAAGTGAGACAACCCCTTTAATGTCTGTGATGAGCAAAACGCTTTAATTTTTCATTCTTATTACTATGGACTGGATTCATTAATGGAACACTTTCTGTTTTTTTCTGTAGGTTACACGGGCACAAAGCTCCAGTCCTCCCTTGCATAACATTTCAGAACCTGAGGAAGAAAATGATGGAGAATTCCCACATCATTCCAAAGTGCTGGACAGTGAGAAACAATCCAGGGAGAACATTTTTCATTTTATAGGGAACCTTTTCCATTTCTCACCAAAATCATCTCTGGGAAATCCGAAGCAGGGTGCTGGAGTCCAAGAGCCTTGCAAAGAACATGTAGAAGCACAAGATAAAAATAACCTGGATAAAGAGGACTTAAATCAGCAGCGGACACTAGATGATCGTAGTGGAACAGAAGAGGCGTCACAGCAAAACACAGCACGGCATGAGCAGGAAGATCCTGAGGTCAGTGGAGATGAAGACTCCAAAGATTTACTAGAACGTTGTGAAGATGCAACCACCGACACTCCAAAGTAAGTAACACTGTCTTGTGTATATATAGATTGCAGTCTCATTGGTAGGGGTGTTGCTAAACGGAGGTGCAGGAGTAAAAGTCTTGCCTGGGCCTGGGGCCTGGAGCCTGAGGGGCAAGAGGTCCCTCTGCCACATTATGGGGGCTCATGGCGAGGGGACAGGGAACGAGCGTCCCTGACATTGATTTTTCAGATAATTCAGCTGAACGTCTAATTTTTATCAGATAATTCAGCTGAACGTCTAATGATTATGAGGGCCTCCTGACTCTCCCTCGACAGTAGATTTCAGGGAGAGAATGATCAGGCTGTTGGATTTCAACTGCCTGATCCTTTTATTTTTTGGTGATATGACCTCCAGTAAATGATGGAATCAGCTTACACCTCTCTTCCTGTTCAGGCTACATGCACACTTGGCTGAACTATGCATGTGTGTGTATGGGGTGTTGTGAGAGATAGCTGATGGCCAACGGGTACCTCATGTCTGTTGTGAAGATCAATAAAGTAAATTCAATAGAGCCATACTCAATATAGAAAATGTACTAGTTTAATGCTACGTTATAAATGTGAGATTCTTGGAAATACACTTTGTTCAAAATTATTTGTTCCTGTCCGCCAACGACAAGGCGATTTCTTTAGGACAGGAACCTACACTAAATACTACCGCCTCTGTTGCCATACTCTACCTCATGTCTGTAAATCTGATATTTATAATATATAAATACGATATCTTACTGACCAGCAGCATAAGGTTAACAGGTTTACTGCACAGTGAAAGCCGTAAGAACAAAGCCCATATAAATATGATGGAATTACTTTTTTTTTCCGATTCCACCCCGCTTACATTTTTACCAGCTTCCCACTGCATTGTATGGAATATTAAATGGTGCCGTTAGACAGTACGACTTGTCCTGTAAAATACAGGTGCTGTGTCAGGGATCAGCACCCTTAGGCACTCCAGCTGTTCTGAAACTACAACTCCCAGAATCCTCCTTTCACTTCTGTGGAAGTTACAAGAACTGCCAGGTAAGTGTGCATGCTGGGAGTTGTAGTTTCACAGCATCTGGAGTGCTGAAGGTTGCTGATCCCCGTGTGATTGATAGAGTAAAAATAAAAAGTTATAGTTTTTGAAGACAGGGAGTGAGTACCCAAAATGGAAAATGACTGCATCAGGAAGGGGTAACCCTTTCAATCTAAGTTCTGTAGGGATGTTAGAGTCACAAGTGGTGCATGGTTCTAACTAGACGTGGATTCTGTACAGAACATGAAATGATCGCATTCATTAGACATGACGTAAGTTCTGTTTGTCCAGATGTCCGTAGTACTGTCTCTGCCTCACGATGCACATGAAATCTCACTTGTAGCTCCAGGCAGAGTCTACTTCGTGTGATGGTGTAATGCTCGTCTGCATGTATACTGCATATGTGCAGAGGTGACATAACATTACACACTGAGCCGCTTAATCCCTACCAGTGGGTGTGTGAAAGTGTCTCCCCATTGTGTGCGATTCTATTGTTCTCATTTCCGCCTAGAGGGAGAGGACTGTCATTAAATATATTTTGTATTTTGCCTTGCCAGAAGTATAATTTGTACTTGAAACTGTCTCTAAATAGGATTGTGAATTGTATTCCTGTGTGCTCTGCCTGTGATATTAGACTGCTCATTGTTCGGGAAGACAAGCGCCAGTCGACATAAACTCATCAATCGACACTCGTTTACATTGGCCTATACGGGGGAGGAATGATCGCTACCGCCGCCATCCTTCTATCATCCAATTCTATTGATTATTGCAGGCACATCCTTGATTACACAGGGAGATGTGCCGCCAATAATTGGGCATCTTTTATTTTGAATGAAAGATGCAAACAAGCAGTGGCTCAGGTAGATTAGAGAGGCCAATTATCTGGAAGCATATATTTTATGTGCCCTAAAAATTGCATGTTGTAATAAGCCCTTCAGAAACCGTCTGGTTGGAGGAACACTCGAGGCAAAGTTGTGTTATGTCTAGTGAAGGGTTCGAAGGGGGCGGTGCATGACACAGAGACTATCTAGGACATTGGATTCCTGTGTCATGCTCCGTTCCTTTCATACCCAGCTCTACACATAACAGCTGTTTGTCTTACCCATGGTGTACCTTTAATATAAGATTATGATTGAAAGGGATTTGGGATGGGGAACATAAGCAATGTATGTAAAGCGGCCCATTTTCAAAGGTCCTTGATCAAAAACTTCCTGGCCTCCCAGTTGGTAGTTTGGTGATCATTGGCTATAGTACCCACTAGCTTATTGTTTGTAGAGTATCTACTTAAAGGGGTTGTCTAAGCTGAGTACAAAATCTCAGACAAGCTGTACAAGTGCTTAATGCATTTTACTATGCTTAAAAGTGTAAGCACTTATAGGGCTTGTCTGAGATTTTTAATTATCTCGGACAACCACTTGAATGCCCTGATTATAAGAGACCCTTCTTTATAATTCGATTGCCTGCTTTGGACAAAGTTTTTCTCTTAGAAGAGTCGCTTGATGATAAACTGATTACAGTGTTTCCCGCCACTGTTATCCCCAGCGATCATCTGTACATTGTGAGTGATTGCTACAGCAAGTGTTCAGTGCTTCTTCAGCACCACCACAGGGGAAGTGAAGTATTACACAGTGTCCATTGAAGTCAATAGGCTGGCCATGTAATGATCAAACCTGTAAAGTTCTCCAGAGCATGAAATACTCTTTGTAGATGCTCTCCACAGTGGGCAAGATTTGTTGGTGCCCCTTGATTTAGCGGACCCTCCCATAAAAGCTGAAAATTATGAATTAGAGTATTTGAAAAGTAAATATGCACCCTTGAACAGCACTGCCTAGCTGTTTTCCTCTAAGCTCAATCAGTATTAATAGCAGCACCATTCATTGTCAGTGCTGTATTAAAAGTTTACACAATTTGCATGGTCTGGCCAAAATCTACTGTCTCTCCAGTGCAAGCAAACCAGGCCAACTGAGCCAAAAATCATAAAGTATAAAACTATGACTCTGTCAAAGAGGTGAGATTTCTAACACTCTTAAAGGTAGGGCATGCTAAAATTAACTGCATAAACAATGTCTTGATCACTGGGTCAGATTATATGAAGGGCGTTTTTCTGGCTGGTAGCCATCGGGATATTTTAGGGAACATCCTTATTATGTTTTATTGCAGGAACTTGCTTTACCAGGCTGCAAGCATAGACTAAAACATAGTGTTCTTAATATCTAACATATGACTTACTTCCTTTTGTTAAAGTGGCAGTGTGCCATGCAGGTAAAGATATAACCTACTTTATCTGTATAGAATTTTTAATATTATATAAACAGAGATCATTAAACTAAATATAATATTTACAATGTTGTTATAAAGTATACCCAAGTCTGTACATATTATAGTAGGGTGTAGCTAGGGGGAAGCGCACGACTTGCCCTGGGTGTAAAGAAACAAAGGTGAGGAAGAATACAGGGTCACTGTCCAGGACCACTACCAGCAAACTCAAAATCTGCTACCTATCTTCCTTCACCCTCTCCAGTTGGTCGATCTAAGGCTAACCCTAAGTGTTCACCAGAGCCCACCAGGTTATGTCTGTGAAGTAAGGCAGCAGAAAACAGGTGTGAGGTCAAAAATAGCAGACCTATCAGATGCCAGGAAGTAGCAGGAGAGTAAAACCAGACAGAATCTGAGCCAGGAGAGTCAATAGAAGACAAAGGGGTTAAACCAAATTGAAGCAGAGCAGTCAAAGCCAGGAGAAACAGTAAAAGCCTAATCTATAGACAAGCGGTTATTCCAGAATCAGGCCGAGGTCAATACACAGGATTAACAGAAATGCAGTGCTGTTCTGAGCACAAAGAACAAAAAGTAGTCAGGCTAAAAGACAAAACAAATTGTACAGGACTTAAATCCCAGCCTGGCTCTGGGATTGGACACCGAGTCAGGAACCTGATTGGCTTGACGTTCAGGCTCACAGATAGATTGAGCAGTTGGGACTTAAATGGGTTGGCATAGCCAACCTCCTAGAACAGCAATGCACTGGCTAGGTAATTTCCTGACAATGGGTGCTGCGTACCAGTGTGTTGCCAACAAGCTATGATTCCTTAGATTCCTTAGATAGAAGAGAACTTCTCACAACAAAATACAGTGCAGGCAGCATTTTATAGAGCAGGAGGAGCTGAGCAGATTGATATATAGTTTTATGGCAAAACATTGGGAAAAACCTGTAGTTTATACATTTATATCTTTGCTTTTTCTGAGCACAGTTGTACATAGGATTGGCTTATCAGTGACCGATAACATTGTGTATACAGAGATAGTTGTCAGTCACTGATAAGATGGTCCCATGCACTACTGAGCTCAGAAAGAGCAGAGATTTAAATGTACAAAGTAAAAGTTTTGTTGAATCCTTTTCCACAAAACTATGTAACATGCTATGTAACCTGCTGCCTGCAGATTGCACTGTATTTCTTTAAATACTTTAAAATTTCTTTAAAGACTGGGGCAGCAAAATAAACCTTTGTCCCATGTGAAAGACAGCCTAGCTATGTCTCTGTACCATAGAGGCAGATCATGCAGGTGCAATGGGGCAGTTGGTGGCCTAGCCTTGGTTGTTTCCATCCTCCCTCCCCCTTTGCTGCTGAGTGGTGAGAACTTAAGGTACTTTCAGACTTGCAGCATGGCTATCCGGCAGTCTTTTCCGGCGGGTGAACAGCCTGCCGGATCTGCAATGCCGCAAGTACCTACGGTGCAGCACGGCAGTGCTCGCTGGACTAAAAAGTAGGACCTGCAGTACTTTTAGTCCAGCCATCTCTGGCCATGCACTGCCGTGCTGCGCAGTAGCTCCGCCCCCCGCCCCATTATAGTCAATGGGGACGGAGCGGCTGCACACGGGTACTTGCGGCATGGCAGATCCAGGGGGCTGTTCACCCGCTGGAACAGCCTGCCGGATAGCCATGCCGCAAGTGTAAAAGTACCCTTACACGGGACTTCCCTCTCTACAGGAATGCAAAAAAGTGATGCAAAATTTTCCCAAAAACATAAAAAGAATATGAAAACAAACAAGGGTTTTTGTCTCGGGTGGCAAAAACCATGATCGAGGACCTATTTTGCTCTTGAATGGGAAGACTATCTTCTGGGTATCCCACTGATTACAGCAATCTCTATCCCACTTTGAGCAATGGTTTTCTATTGCCATTACTGAATCATTGCAATCAGAAGAACTTTCCATACATGTATGTTCTACAATAATCTACAGTAAGCTAAAACAATACATGTGCAGTGAACCCTTGAGGAGCCGGACTAGAGGATGGGAGTAGTAGTGGCTCCGGCTATAGGATGTGTCACAGTGGTTTCCCTTTAGGACATTGCTCCATATGGCTGGTACAATGAGAGGAGTGTGCACTGTTTCTTCCCTTGGGACACTCCCCGTTGTTGGGGCTACTGCCCGATGGTAGTTTGGGGTGCCCTTGATGCCGGTAGTTGTATAAGTGCCTGGCAGGAGGTGTAGTAGTGCAATGGTCAGCATACAGTGTGGTAGGAGTCAGGAAATTGGACCAGAAGTTGAAGAATGAATGTCTCTTTTTACTTGAGTTCAAAATAGGAGTTGTAGTACATCCAACAGTAGTCTGTTCACAATGCAAATCCTTTTTCCAGAGGTATGGAGGCTCTTGGTATGCTATCTTGCTAAAGTCATGTACAGGCACATATCTGCTCTCTCAGGCTTGTGCACAAAACATTATCAGAACAGGGAGGTAAGCTGACATCACAAATCATGTGACCCGCAGTGAAATCTAAGAAACCAGCAACTGGAGATGGAGTAAGTGAATTGTAAAGTCCTTTCATTCGCCTAGCTATAAACATACAAAGAACAAAAAAAAAACTCAGACAACCCCTTTAATTCATGCTGGGGGACATCAAGTAGTACCTGGCCGGTGACCACAGGTGTCCCCCTGATTCCTGAATTCAACTGTCGTGAGGAAACTAGAGTAGGTGGACAGAACGTAAGTGCTGGCAGTCACCACCACAGCGGGGCAGCTTCTGAAGAGGTATTTTGTGCTACTGAGGCATTATTTTATACTGCACAGTGGTTTTTGATGCTGCTAGGGCAGTTATTTATGTTGCACTGAGGTATTTGTCTCTGCTGGGGTGGTATTTTGTGCTCAATATTGTATTTCTGGCCCGCCTACTTGGTAACTATAACTACTGTGTGGGGCAATAAGGGGTCCCTCCTTGGGATTTTAAAGAGTTGGGAGGTGTGCTGGTTCCCACCATTTCTCATTCTCTTTATTTTAGTACCCTCTTTCATGTGGTCGGTAGATATTTATGCGCTGCATTGTCTGCCAGACCGGTGGTTGACCCTTGAATAAACCCTGTAACCTTGTACTCCCTTCTTTGCTCTGTGGTTTACCACTCTACATCTTCGCAACGCGAGACACTTTTATCTCCGTCAGCCACCCACATTGCTGTTACATACCTTCTACAACCAGGTTCATTTCATACTCAGTGATCATGTTTTGTTAAAAAAAAATAAGAAGTCATGAAAATTTACAATATTCTAGAGTTATCCAGATCAGATTATAAACTGAGGCAATGTTAACAGATAGTGAAATATCTTATGTCTGGTATTTCACTGGCAGACCAGAAGAAGAAGGCTGATCACAGAGAATCCACACAAAGGTTAGCCACATTGTTTAGCTTTGGCAAACAAAATGAATATCAAGTATTATGCCACATACAGAGGTTGCAATAACGCCTGTACAAGCGTCATAGACGCATGTTCAGGCCTATTTACTCCCTGGAAAAAGTCTAAGGCGTACCAATACGCCTTAGACTTTCCCCCACATTCATCAGTGCAGTGAGCACTGTGAACAGCGTGGGCAGTGCAGCCATGCTGTCTGTGCCTGAAATAACCAATAGCAAAGCTCCTTATAGGCGGCCGCTGGAGCAATACCGTTCCCTGCAGCAGGGAAAGCCGGCAGGAGCTGGAAGGAGGAGGGGCCGGCTCCTGGGGTGGCTGTTGTAAAGAGAGCAGGGCATGCTGCCCCAGGACCTTGGGAAACATGACAGGCCCGCTGGAGAGGTAAGGAGCTGTGGACTCATGTGACTGGTCCCTGGTGACCCTGCTCCCCCCTCCTCCTATTACCCCACTAGTGACCCTGCTCCCCCCTCCTCCTGTCACCCCACTAGTGACCCTGCTTCCACCTCCTCCTGTCACCCCACTAGTGACCCTGCTCCCCCCCTTCCTCCTGTCACCCCACAGGGAAGAAGCTGAACAGACTCCATCGACTATGATGGGATCCGTTCAGTTTCTGTTCGGGATCCTGTCTTTTTACCAGACACAAAAGTGCTGCATACAAGGCTTTTTTGTCTGGTCTTTCGACAGAATCTGCAACAGAGGCTCCAAACGCAGCCTCCAACGCGGACTTGAACAAGTGTAGGCCTACGTATTATGTATTATGTATTTGAATTACCACAACTTTTGTACTCCTCCTTGGGTAAAAATACTCCTCAGAAATGGTCAGAGGAGTATTTTCTGCTCTTCTGCAAAAAACGTAGTGCGACCTCTGGCCACATTTGTCTGCTTGGGATTTCTTCAGTAGTGGCTATAAAAATCTGCTGGTTAAAATTTAAAATGCGTGTGAACAGGTTAGCGGAAACCCTATTCACATGCATGGAATGTGGATTTCATCCGAATTTTGGTGTGGATCACACACTGAAATCCACCTGAACGTGAAACAGAATTACCAACCTTTGGCTCTCCCTCCCACTTGTGATTTTCTAGTATATGGCCAGTTGTTATATCTTATATTTTGGGCCAAAGTTGTACTTTGCCCAGTTCACGGGTACAGGACACAAAGGGATTTCATCTGACATATCTGGGCCCTATGGTGGCAAATGGTCAGAGTCCCCATACTCCCTAATGCACCCATCGTCATCCATCCTGATGAAGACTGGTATTCATCTTCTCAAGCATAGTGACACTATGATTTTGAAATATGAGGGAGAGGGGACAGAATACGACTTGGGATTAGCATCATATTGGGAACTAGGTCTGCCCATTGTCAACTACTAAATAGGACCTATTAAATAATTAAAACTGGTGGGTAGTGGGCGAGTGGCAGCAGAGTTCGAGCAGCACCACTTGTACCCTGTCCTAATGGTGCCCTGGGTACACATGGGTAGCCCTCAGTTGTTAAAGGGATTGCCCCACAAAAATATTCAGCAGTTTTCAAACCAGCACCTGGATCTGAATACTTTTGCAATTGCATGTAATTCAAGATTTAGTATAACCAGTGAGTTATTCAATAAAATGTATCTGTATAGCGCCACCTGCTAGTTGTTCTTTTTTTTAGTTCTTTGTCCAATTTGCGGTGGACGCACATGCTCAGTTCCATTCTTTAATTGCCTCCTGAGCTGTGCTAGGGAGAGAGCTGCAACAGAGAGGACACATCTCCTGAGCTGCCATCTTAAAATAAATGTAGAAGAACAATGAATGGGGAGATCTCTAGATCCATGGGAGGTACAGGACTGGTCGTAGTTTTATTTGAAAGAGGTTGTCATGCACTGTATATGTGATTTACATTTTTTACATTAATCATGGGAAAGCCCCTTTAAGCACTTTGCGTACACGCTGTCCGTATTTCATGCACATCTTCTCCTTTACAGCCACAGTGAGGTTAAAAATTCCATAGCTTTCACTTCTGTCCAGATTCATGTTACTTGGATGAGCTAGGCTGCCAAAGGAAATTACTTTAACGTGTGACCAAGAATAACATTGAATCGACTGAGTAGCCACCAAATTTATAGTGTTCCTGCCTCCAGCGGCTGCCGTGTGCACGCATGGCGGACCAGCCCAGAAACACGTCCCACAACGGATACGGGTAGAGAGACTCAGTACATGTTCACTGAGGAGCGGTCGTCAGACTGTAGATGATATGCACAGATTTGTGGCTGAGTAGACTCACTGGAGGCTATATTCCTATAGAACTAAGATTTCTTACAATATCATAGCACAGAAACATAATTGTAACTTAGTAAGACAGATATTAATAAGCAGAAGTAGATAAGGATGAAATGTTAATGGACATTCACACTACACACCTGAACGGCATAGTTTAAAGGGCTATTCCCATCTGAGACACACATGGCATATCAATAGAATATGCCATAAATATCCGATAAGTGCGAGTCCCACCTCTGGAACCTGCTTCTATCACAAGATGCGAGCACTGCCGCAAACTGAGAGAAAACGGTCCTGTGTCCTCTCCATTCACTGCTGTGGGACTTTAAAAAAATAGCCAAGCGAGTGTGCTCACCCATAGCAGTGAATGGAGAGCAAGTCGCACATAAGCCACCCCTCCAGTCACTGATACTGGACTTCCGAAAATAGCCAAGCTAGCTTAGCATAACTTTTACAAAATGTTGAGATTTTACCAAATGGTCACATGTGAATGCAGCCAAAAAGAAGCTTGCACTGCAGTTTTCAAACAGATCGATTGTTAGATATGAGCTAGAGAAAAAGAAGAAACAGCAGCAGCACGATCATAAAACGATGGAAATACTGGGTGCAATCCCGCCAAGACCGTTGGCTAGTAGTCCAGAGATTCAACTTGAAAAATAAGGCAGCACTCCAATGTTGGTAGAAGGGCGATGGACCTGCTTTAGTAACCCAACATGCAACGTTTCAGCACAGCTCAGTGGGGCTTAAGATAGGGCCCATTGAGATGGGCTGAAAAGTTGCATTTTGGGGTAATAAAGCAGGTCCATCAACCTTCTACCAAAATTGGAGTGCTGCCTTATTTTTTAGGTTAGAGATAGATAGATAGATATGAGATAGATAGATAGATAGATAGATAGATAGATAGATACTATATGCAGCACACTCCTCTATGCGCAGAGACATGCAAACACCAAACATTGGATATGTGGATAATTACTGCTATGCTAAGGCTAGTTTCACACTAACGGCAAGGAACTCCGGCAGGTGAACAGCCTGTCGTATCCGTGCTGCCGCTAGTGCACGCGTGCCCTCGGACTACCGCTGCAGCCCCATTGACTATGATGGGGGCGGGCCAGAGTTTCGGCGGCAGCTCGGCAAACATACCGATAGGCGGCCGGAATAAAAGTACGACATGTCAGCCTGCCGGAGTTCCTTGCTGCTAGTGTGAAAGTACCCTTACTATATGAAAATTACAAGCTCTTTGTACACTTGTTTTTTATCAAAATTTTGTCGGGCCCATCTAACGACAAGGTGGCTTCCAACAGATGGGCAAATCTGATAGTGTAGGTCCCATCTGTTGGAAGCCACCTTATCACTGGTAGATGGGCCAAACACAATTTTGATAAAAAATGTGTGAAAGTTCTTTTAATTTTCATATAGTAAGATATGAGATAGATAGATATATATATATATATATATGAGGTGGGAAGGTAGATAGATAGATAGATAGATGGATAGATAGATAGATAGATAGATAGACAGACAGACAGACAGACAGACAGACAGATAGATAGATAGATAGATAGATAGATAGGAGATAGAGGGATAGACAGACAGATATTTCCCTAAATTAGCCGTTTACTTTGACATTGATTTATTTCTACCTCCCAGCACCTAAAAGGTTAACCTGAGATTTTCTAGAGGATTTCGGAAGGTATGAGTGTTCCTGGCAGCGCTGCGGGGCATAGTCTTTCCATAATACCAGATGAAGCAAATATTTCCTAAGGTGCGCGGGGAGCATTGTTATTGAGCTGATCTCCGTGCATCCTTTAATAACATTGTACATTTTTTCAGATTACAATTTGTGGATATGATTTCACAGAAATATTAAGAGTCGGTATATTGTGGTCCCTAAGTGCCAGCGCCATGTGAATAGCTTGTTTATTTCACGTTTTACTGTTCAAACAGGAATGAGAATAAGAAGGCGACAAAATAAAATGCTTCCTGACACCCGGCAACAAAGACGTGGAATTCTAGGTGTTAGCTGATTAAATGCAAGGAAGCTGATCCCTGGCACTTGGCTGACATCATTAGCATAGGCGACAGATCGGAGAAGCTAAACATTTTTGCCAACATGCTGACAGCATTTCAGGTGACAGTGTCACTGCCAAACCAAGGACTTGTCAGTCCAATGCAGGTACTGAAAACTTTCCCTAGATCCCCAATGATGGGTTCAGTGATGCAGCACCTCCAGAATATTGTCATCGATTTTCAACATGCCACTGGATTTTAGTTTTAATTTAAAAACATAATCCTAATGACCTATATAAATCAGGATGCTGGAAAGTCATATACGGGCCCCTCACAGAGGTTATACTTACCTACCTCCCGTGTCACCAGTGATGCTAGGTAGGCTCGTCCCTGTCACAACCTGCTATTGGCTGCCCCGCATTTTCATTCACTTGACAGAGAGATGCAGCGGCGGCCGTGCCGGTTATGAGAAGCAACGTGGGTGCCCGGGAACGAGGTAAGTACATTGTGTGTGAGGGGCCCAGGCATATGGGGTGGATTCTAGAACTTAAATAACCCTTTTAAATCATGTTTATATATTATACATATTTGTTTAGAATTTTGGGCGATTTTTTAAGATTTTCATCTTCCATGTTTCTATATACTAAATAATAGGCACTACTGCTTAGTCTGTACAGATTACATTTCAGCATTCATCTCATTATCATCTCATGACAGATAATAGCTCTATATAGATTACGTAGGATCCACTATTTACAGTAGGTGATGGTCATAGCTTAATTACTCCCCCTCCCTGCACAATGACCTCTGCACAGGTAACAGAGCATGTCAGGAAAACTGTCCGATAGAAGTCATCAGCAGACCCGGGTTTCCTTTGTCCATATGGCTGCTGTAAAGCATATCTCGGAATGCTGTTTACAGCAGCTCTGGCAAAAAGGTCGACCCCATGAACATGTACAGATAATAGATAAAAATTAAATCTATAATCAGAAAATAAAAATGGATACAAAAAGTGTGTATCAGTATCTGGTTTTAAAGGGTTTCTGTCATCACGTTTTGACATTATAAGCTGTCTGACATTAGCTATGTGCTAACATCAGAGCAGCTTGATAATGTCTTTTTTATAAAAATCAGATTTATATTCAGGCTAAAAAAGTACTTTTATAATATGTAAATTAGCCTCTAGGAGCAGGGGGGGCGTTGCCCTGCTCCTAGAAGCTCCGTGCGGCAACCTGCTGGCACGCCCCTTCTTACTTTGAGTGACAGTGCCGGGCAGCAATCCTCCGGCACTGTCTCCTTGTGAAATCCCGCACCTGCACGGCCGCTCTGTATTCGGCGCAGGCGCGGTGAGCAGAGGACGCTGGTGCCTGCTGTCCTCTGCTCACCGCGCCTGTGCCGAATACAGAGCGGCCGTGCAGGCGTGGGATTACTAGCAGGAGACAGTGCCGGAGGATCGCTGCCCGGCACTGTCACTCAAAGTAAGAAGGGGCGTGCCAGCAGGTTGCCGCACGGAGCTTCTAGGAGCAGGGCAACACCCCCCCCTGCTCCTAGAGGCTAATTTACATATTATAAAAGTACGTTTTTTAGCCTGAATATAAATCGGATTTTTATAAAAAAAGACATTATCAAGCTGCTCTGACGTTAGCACATAGCTAATGTCAGACAGCTTATAATGTCAAAATGTGATGACAGAAGCCCTTTAAGTAGTAGAAGAAAATATGTGATGTATTCCTTGCAAGAAAGACCATTCGTTGTGTGGTTGGGCGGTGAGTTGTTTTTTTTTTATAGTTTTTCCATGTCTCTTCCTATATTTAAAAAATTGTATATAATTCTGCAATGTTCACACTGGCCATTTGGCCTAAAATATGTTAAAGAGCATCTGTCCCTCTTTGTCCCTATGACACTGGCTGACCTGTTACATGTGCACTTGGCATCTGTGTTGGTCCCATGTTCATGTGTGTCCGCATTGCTGAGAAATATGATGTGTTAATATATAAAAATGACACGTAAGTGTTGTAGAGAGAGCTGAGCCTCTAGGTGTAATGGTAACGCCCCCATTGCTCCTAGAGGCTCATTTGCATATATTAAAACATCATTTTCCTCAGCAATGCGGGCACATATGAACATGAGACCAACACAGATGCCGTCAGCTGCCGAGCGCACATGTAACAGGTCAGCCAGTGTCATAGGTACCAATCTGCCGACAGATGTGCTTTGAATCTTGGTGTCTTTTGAAGGCAGCTACATGGGCCATAGACACAATGGACATGAACGTCTATGAGAGATTTTTCTAGACATGACCTGTGCAGAGGTCAGGAGGGAGCTGATAAGCTGTGATGTCCCCTATTGTGAATGGTGGATCCTGTGTTATCTATATAGAGGTGTTATTGTGATTCTGCCGGTGTTGATAATGATAATGGCTACTGAAAAGTAATGTACAGAACAGGAAATCATAACCTAATATTAGACCTAGTGGCCATTGTGAAAATTGCAGGATCGTGTACATTTTAAAAAAACAGTGGGGGGAAAAAAATCTAAATTCCAAAAAATACATTTAACATAAAAACATGATTTAAACAATAGGGCATTTTCTGATGACACATGTAAAACATTTATTGGAGCAGAAACTAAACGGCCATATGGTATGGGTAACTTAAAATAGGGATCTACTTCTACTACTCTTTATCTCTGGCAATTGGGAGGGGGGGTCCCAACCACTTAGTCTGTCCTTGACTAGCGCTCTTCTAGGCACCATGCCTGTGCTTGTGTTTGTCTCCCGAAGAAACCCCAATTTTGATCGGAATTGGTGCACCCATTTTCTGATTGCTGCAGGTCCACCTTCTCTAATCCCCTGTGGTTTTTAAAGGGGTAGTCTGAGTTAAACTAAAATAGGGGAATAAAAGGGTTAAAGTAATACAAAAAGTTATACTTACCGGTCCGAACCTCCTTGGCTACCCAATTCCTGTTGATGGATTTGTTTATATGGCTGTACTGTGTACTGCACATGCCCGCTGGCCTTATCAGTTCCATGCCATATACCACTGTGGCCAGTGAGTGGCTGCAGCGGTCACTATATAATGCATGTAAGGGCCTAGTCCATATGAGCCAGAGCTGTTCCTACAGAGTGACTCTTCATATTGTATCATATAATTATATTATCAACAGACAACAGATTGAATAAGTGGCGCAAAAAACACATCAGATGTCCAATCCTTTAAGCTCATAACACCATACAGCAGGATACAGGGGGTGCGATTTACATGCAGTAAATGATCTACACACTAATTGATTGATTCCACAAATATAAAAGATAAAATGGCGACCTGTAGGAGAATTTATCCTCCTAATGTAGGCTACATGGATTTTATCCTTTTGCATCTTGTTAATAATACATGGAGCCTCCGCTGTGTTATACTTACTAAACCTATTGATCGTATTGAAATAGGACAGTTTTAGAACGCTTGCATTAAATATTTACAAGCATATCGTCTCCGGTTCTTCCATAGCAGGTGAATATTCATCTCATAAGAGATTCATAGTAAATTTCTACTTTTTTACACCATTTCACAAATCTAACCTCATTCATTTCATTATATAGCGTTAAAGGGATCAGAGCTCAGTTTCTTTTACACAGAGCTCCAAACCCCCTGCATGTTAAATGATAAAATCTGGCTACCTGCATCTACCACTAGAGGGAGCTTACTGTATACAGATTTATAAATGAGATCGATGTATAAGCAGTATGCAGTCATTTCCTTAGCTCCCTCTAGTGGCAGCTGCTGTAAATTGGAAAAATAATAGATGTATATAATAATAATAATTAATAATAAATGCACACAAAATTCTTCTGCCACGTCATAAAAATAGAATGAAGAGGCAACGTCACTCTCAAAAATGCATCACCATGTCCACTGAGCTCACAATGGCCTCTTTTAAGAGCCTTGCTGTCAGTCCATTACAATGTTTCTATTAATACATACCCATAGATGTTCCTATATTACTCCTTAAAGGGGTATTTCCATCTGAAACAATGGAGGCATATAGCTAGGATATGTCCCCATTGTCTGATACGTGCGGGTCCCACCTCTGTGACCCGCACCTATATCAAGAACGGCGCGCACTTCCCATAGAAGTGAATGGGAGCGCACCGCACATGCGCGGCCACCTCTCCCATTCACTTCTATGGCCCTGACGGAAATAGCTGAGCAAGCGCTTTCAGAGCTCCGTTGTCGGTGTAGGTGTGGGTCCCAGAGATGGGACCCGAACCTATCAGACAAAAGGGGCACAATGGGAAAACCCCTTTAACTAGATAGTGCTGTGTATGCCTCAAAAGAATGCTTAAAAAAATGAATACATGACTCATTATTTAACAACTTCAGAAGAGGATGGGACAAGCAAACATAAAGCTACTGCAGCTTGGGAAAAAAATGTGGTTTAACCACAAATTGGCCCAGATTGGAAATGCTTTTTAATGTCTATCTGGTTTTTGCAGGTTTACCTGTTGTTTCTCAACCAGTCAGGCTTAAAAGAGTTATCCAACTTTTTAAAACTAAGCCTTAGGGTACTTTCACCCTTGCGTTGCTGGATTCCGGCAGGCAGTTCCTTCGCCGGAACTGCCTTCCGGATGCGGCAATCTGTATGCAAACGGATACCATTTGTAGACGGATCCGGATGCAGATCCGTCTCACAAATGCATTGCAATACTGGATCCATCTCTCCGGTTGTCATCCCGAAAAACGGATCCGGTATTTGTCTTTTTCACATTTTTAAAGTTCTGCACATGCGCAGACCGGATACGTCAATGCCGTAATTTTAATGCCGGATCCGGCACTAATACATTTCAATGGAAATTAATGCCTGATACGGAATTCCAGCAAGTGTTCCGGAATTTTGGACGGAGAAAATACCACAGCATGCTGCGGTATTTTCACCGGCCAAAAATCGTAAGAGGGACTGAGCTGATGCATCCTGAACTAAATGCTCTCCATTCAGAATGCATTAGGATTAAACTTATCAGAATAACGCTAGTATGAAAGTACCCTTAGCCTTTGGATAGGTTAGCAGTAGGGTTAAGCGAACCCGTGGAAGTTGGGGTTCGCCGGGTTCGACTGAACTTCAGGTCAACCCAAACTCGAACCCGAATCCCTTTGAAGTCAATGGAGACCCGAACTTCACTTTATTATTTTCTGTTATATCATGATTATATCGGAAAATAACATAATACTTAAGACGGAATGCAAAAGGGACACCTTTAGAGGCATTCCATTTTGCCTTCTGTGATAATAGAAGTCTATGGGCAGCATAACGGATCCGTCCTGGTTTCCGTTATGCATGACACGACTCCTGCATCCCCACTCCCTGGCACTTGTGTTGTTTCTGAAGCCCGCACGGCCGCCGCTGCATGAGCCTCCCTAGCGGGAAGCTCATTCCCGTCACGGTCTGCTATTGGATAACCCCACCACCCTGTTGCTGGATGTTTTGATCAGAAACTACGCAGGTGCCGGGGAGCGGGGCAAGTATAACCGTAAGAAGGGGCCTGGGAATTTTGGGTGGCATTATAGGTCTCGGATAACCCCTTTAAGTAAGAATCACTGCCGTGCTAATGGAGGCCATATACCTTCGAAAACTCATTCATACTATGCCTTTATAACTATTATTTTATGTCATTAGTTTTTTTATTTTTCAATAAATTTCTCTCCTCCTTGGAACTAAGCCCTGAATTACAGTCGCTTATTTGTCCACCTCATCTTTATCTACAAAGTTCCGGTCGGACCCTGCTGGAAGGAGCAGCATTTACTCACCTCTCACGCTTTCAGCAGAGTTGTGTCTCTGCACAGTTTTATTCTGGTGAGCATAATATTCCCTCCTTAATCCGTTATATATTGACATTCTGCACACTCGAGCGCCTCTTGTCTTTCCCTTCTAGTGCTAAAAGTCCAGACAGAAGAAATTAAATGCTCCGGACAAAAACTAGTACATAGAATACTCACATGTAGGGTGTTAATATGTGATCTAAGAAATTGATGGAAGTGTCCTACTTTGAGGGCAATATGGTGTAGTAAGCTTCAGCTGTTATTTATTGCATTGGCATGATGCACTTTTTACGTATGGCTTAGTAGGATAAACCGGTGATTACCGTGATGTTTGACGAGGGAACCTTCCATGAAGAGAGACTATTCCAGGGTTGGTCAGACTATTATTAGAAAGCATATATCCATCAGTGTGGGCTTGACACGGCCCAGATCTTTGCCCTTGATGACACCTCACACTTGGCAGCGTTTGTGTAGTCAGTAGAGTGATCTGCGGGGCACGCTAAATGGATCATATATCCACCTCCAGGTACTTACCTCTTTCATTTTTTTTTAGGCTGCTTTTACATGGTCTGGGTTTGATCAGATGCAGTTTTGAAGCTAAAACCAATTATGGATTTATTAAAGAGGAGAAATAGAATCTGTCCTTCATACTTTCTCTCCCTTTACCATCCATACCTGGTTTTATCCTAAAAACTGCATCTGAAAACCTCATCACAACCTGACCGTGTATAGGCAACCTAAGGCTATTTTCACACTAGCGGCAGGGGAGTCCGTCCGTGTGCCCCCGGATTGCCGCCCCATCCCCATTGACTATAATGGGGGCGGGGCGGAGTTCCGGCGGCAGCACACAGCGAGAGGCAGCCAGACTAAAAGTACTGCATGTCGTACCTTTAGTCCGGCAGCCTCTCGCCGTGCGCTGCCGTGCTGCTGCTGGAACTCCGCCCCGCCCCCATTATAGTCAATGGGGATGGAGCGGCAGTCCGGGGGCACACGTGAACTAGCGGCAGGACAGATCCGACAGGCTGTTCACCTGCCGGAACAGCCTGACGGACTCCCCTGCCGCTAGTGTGAAAATAGCCTAAGTCCTGTAGGACATGTGGACATGTTAAATGCTGATGCTCTCGCCTAATACGGTTTTGGGTCTAGATGTACGATTATAGAGCTTAGAAATTTTTTAATTACCATCTCAGTACTGATCATCGATGAATCTTTTTTTGACTTTGGAAACCAAGTAAGAATTTTGTGAATCATTTTGAGTGCAGTCATTCTTAAAGGGGTCATCCCATGATTGACGCAAAAAAGAAAGACATTATATAGCACATGACAATATCAAACAAAGCTAGAACCAGCCCTGTACCTCACGTGGATCCAGAGATCTCCCCATTCATTGCTCCTATTGCTTTTCTAGATTATCTTCAGGCTGACAACAAGGAGGTGTTCTCTCCCTGTCAAAGCTCAGGGGTGTGTTCATTCCGTTGCAGCTCTCTCCCAATGACAGCTCAGAGGGAGTGCCCTTTTAATTCAGCTCTTTCCCTGTCACAGCTCAGGGTGTGTTTTCTTTCTGTTGCAGCTCTCTCCCGATCACAGCTCAGGTGGAGTGTTTTTCCATTGCAGCTCTTTCCCTGTAAAAGCTCAGGGGTGTGTTCTTTCTGTTGCAGCTGTCTCCCAATAACAGCTCAGGGGGGAGTGTCCTTTCCATTTTAGCTTTCTCCCTATCATGGCTCAGGGGGGCTGTCCTTTCTTTTGCAAATCTCTTCCTGTCACAACTCAGGGGGCATGTCCTTTCTCATAGTGGTGTCCTTTCTGTTGCAGCTTTCTCTTTGTAACTGTGACAGCTTCTAAAGGAACATCCTAAAATTAAGGAGAAGGCCAAACTTAAGGAGGATACATTTGACAAATATTGGAATCTATGGTTAGTGGTAAATATTAAATAGTTATAGATTTAGGAAAGGGTAAAAAATGTTATCTCCATTTGTCCAGGGATTGGGGGTGGTATTGAGTTGGTATTGACAGCTGTGTATTCCTTTCTTCTATATTGATGAGATTGTAACAAAGGAGAAAAAAGAGAATGGAATTGTACTTGCAGCCTGGGCATGGATTTCCGCACCTAAGCAGGATTAAGCATCATTCAGTGATGTTAGCAGGGAAGTAATTGTGACCGTCATCCTAATGAAAAATTATATGGATGTCACCTTCAAAAATAATATTATATTATTATATTAGAAATCCACTGATGAATTACACTGACTTGTTACATATTTTAAAGGAAGTTACAAATCAAAATTCAAAGTGAGCCTGTCAGATAATGCTTGGGTCCCTATCTGAGAGCAGGACACAATTGAGGGAGAGGAGCTGAGCTCTCTGATCTGTACGTTTCTAGATTTTTTGTCTGCATCCTTTCCACTTTTTGTGCGGGTGGGATGCGGACCCATTCACTTCAATAGGGGCCACAAAAGACACAGACAGCGCACCGTGTGCGTCCACATCCGTTTGTCCGATCCGTTGTATGCCCAAGGATAGGACTGTTCTATTATGGGCAAAATGCGGAACACACACGACCAGCATCTGTCGGAGTTTTTAGGATCTGCAATTTGCAGACCGCAAAACAGTCCCCGGTCATGTGCCTGAACCCTAAAGAGCAGGGTAAATCCTAACAGGACACCTAGACGAGAGAGTCCTGATTACCCCACCCGCACAGGATGATTGACAGCTCTTCATGTACCAGTGTTTGTATAGAGAAGACTGTCAATCATTTGTGTGGGCGGGTAAGCAGGACTCTCACTCTCTTTCCTAGGAGTCCGGTCAGGATTTACTCTGCTCTTTACTGAGAAATCCTGATCCAAATCATACAAACTTGTATATCACAGAGCTCGGCTTCTCTCCGTCCATTGTATCCTGCTCTCAGACAGAGAGCCGTACTCACCTGACAGGTTCACTTTCAAAAGGATCTCTCTTGCCTAACACGAGAAAGGAAGAAAATAACCACATAGGAAAGCGCTGACGATCTCCGAAAGAGCATTTCATGTGGTTGCTGCACTGTCCCAGTTCTGTTCTGCTGCATTCTTAATCCATCTGGTAATTCATTAATATAATCCCAGTTACAGCCGCTATGTAACAGGTATACTGGATTTCAGGGACAGGAACATTTCACGCTGGTTCCTTCATCGGCTTATATAACAGGTATTACAGTTTGCTGGCACTTATAATAAGTAGTTGAATCTACAGTGAGGTGTGCATATTGGACATTTAAGTATTTAATAAGAAATTCCACCTTTAGGTAAGCCACAGAGACCTCAAGGTCATATCAGGGCATTGTCTTTGAGGCTCCACTGCGGATTTGTCCAGCAGAAACTGATCCAGTTGCCGGATCTCTGTTGGATCCCAATATAGTCAATGGGGATCCAACAGTGTGAGGCAGTATCCCGGATTCGGAAAACTCTGGTAGTCTGTTCCTCTGCCTGAATAGTTGCCACAGATGTGAACCTACCCTCATGCATAAAGAGTATTTCTTTTATATGAATCCAACAGAAATTGCTCCATCAGATACTAGGGTGTGGTGAACTTGTCCTCTAGAAGCATTGCTTTTATGACAGGATATTATCTTAAGGTACTTTCACACTAGCGTTATTCTTTTCCGGTATTGAGTTCCGTCCTAGGGGCTCAATACCGGAAAAAAACTGATCAGTTTAATCCTAGAGCATTCTGAATGGAGAGAAATCCGTTCAGGATGCATCAGTTTAGTCCCTCTTACGTTTTTTGGCCGGAGAAAATACCGCATGCACTATTTTCTCCGTCCAAAATTCCGGAACACTTGCCAGAATGCCGGAGCATTGATTTCCATTGAAATGTATTAGTGCCAGATCCAGCATTAAAATTACTGCATTAACGGATCCGGTCTTCCAGTCTGCGTGGACCTTTAAAAATGTAAAAAAGATAAATACCAGATCTGTTTTTTCGGATGACAACCAGAGAGACGGATCCGGTATTGCAATGCATTTGTGAGACGGATCCGCATCCGTATCTGTCTACAAATGGTATCCGTTTGCATACAGATTGCTGGATCCAGCAACGCAAGTGTGAAAGTACCCTTAAACATATGACATACCATACAGCGGCACACATGATGACTGCCTTGGCTCTGTCATGTGCATGAGGCCTTTCTCTGAATCTCTTTTTTGTGCAAGCATTATACAGCTTCATTTAATTCAATACCATAATAGATAGAATACTTAAAGGGGTTGTGTCATCTCAAACATTGGTGGCGTATCGCTAGGTTATGCCACCAGTGTCTGATATCTGTGGGTCTCACCTCTGGGTCCTGCAGCTATCTCTAAAACTGAGCAAGCAAAGTGAAGGAGAGTGGACCACGCATACACAGCCGCCCTCCATTCATTTCTATGGGAGTGACGAAAATAGCCAAGTGGCGCACTCGGCCATTTTCAGGAGTCTCATAGAAATAAATAGGAAGTGCTCCGCGCAAGCATGGCCACCGCTCCATTATCATAGCAATATGCCACTAATATTTGATAAGACACAGCCCCTTTAATGTGATTCTTAAGGGGGTTTTCCAGGCTCCTGAGATTGGTGGCCTATCCGATCAGAAGCACAGCACTTGAATGGGAGCGTACCTGCAGTAAGCCGGCGCGGCCACTACACCAAGCTGTGCTGTACAATATGCTAGATCTGGTGCCAGAGGCTGCAGAGAGCAGCTGATCTTGGAGGTGGTGAGTGTCAGACCGCCACCGATGCTGATCACCTATCCTGAGGATTGATCATCTACTGCTATATCAGGAGCCCAGAAAACCCCTTTAACTCTTAATGAGCATAATGGGCTTTTCATTCTTGGAAATGGGGGGATCCCATCTCAAAGACTCTCAGTTTGTTTTCTCCTTACCTGGATTTATGAAATTTGGAAAGGTCCTATTAGACCGCACGGTTTTCATGCCAATTATCAGGAACACGAGTTCAAAGGAGCAGTCATTCCCAATAATTGTCTCATATAATCGAGCAGCCGAGCAGCCAATGATTTGCTCGTTTGTTGGCTCATCTTTCATCTGGATGGTAAATGCCCGATTGTCTGCAGCACATCCCTGTGTATTACCATCCATTATCGCTCTCACGGCCTGAACTTCGGGTAGTCTTAACAGCCGTCGTTTTTGTATGTATTCCTTTAAAAAAAATGGCTCAGCCATTTTGACATTGATCAGTTGAATGCAAATCAGTAGGATAAGTGAGGTTCATAAGTAGGCTGTTTATGAAATGGTTTAAGAACCTATAGACAAAATGGCTGCACGAAAAACGAACTTGTCAATGCCGTCACATCTGCAGGCACCATGCTATAGAGCAGGGGGAGCTGAGCAGATTGATATATAGTTTTATGGGAAAAGATTTGGCAAAACTTGTAATTTATTCACTAAATCCTCTGTTCATTTTGAGCTTAGGAGTCCAGTGGTTGGTCTTATCAGTGATTGACTGCCTGGCCTGTATGACTGCGTATAGAAAGATGGCTGTCAGTCACAGAGTAGGACCACCCACTGAACTCCTAAGCTTGGAATCAGCAGAAGTTCAAAGAGATTCTTCGGGAATGATTTAAAATGGCTACCAGCAACCTGTCCTAGAATGGGAGGAGGACTGGTTGCCGCCACTTGCAGAGCTGCCAAGGTGGGTGATGTGGCAGGGCCTCACTATACACTGCACTGCTCTACAATAGATGGTAATGTGTGATCCTGCCTATGATATGCCATCAGGGCTGAGCAGCCTTACAGGAACACTCACCACTACGTAGTGTATGCAAATGCTAAAGAATAGTGTGTAGTGAGACCCCCTCACCCCCTAGGCAGTCCTGCTTACATTCTAGGAGAGGATTCTGGCAGCCATTTTAAATCATTCCAGAAGTGAATAAATTACTGAATCTTTTGCCACAAATATACATATGAATCTATTTAAATTGTCTTTCTGTAGAACATGGAGCCTGCAGAATTAACTGCGCTTTCAATGTGATGGGTTTCCTATAAGTCAGCATGGTTCAAAAGTTGCTCAGCCAACTTCACCGGCTGCTGGAGACAAGTCCCCTTTAAATAGAAAGTGGAAATATTCAACCGAAACATATCATTAATCACCTTGACCCAATTACACTGCTCATTAACATCTCGTATACAGAAACTAGCTGAGGTCACACAGTTTGTCCTTGCGATTGACTCCATAACAGTGACGCACCTTTTCCGAAAATGTTAATGGTTTTCAGTTGTACTTCTTAATGGGAAACCAGTACTTATTCATAACTTTGGCCGTTAGCAACCAAAAAAGAAATAACACAATGTATTAAGAGCTACAGAAAATCGGATCCAAAGGCCTCTAGAGTATGATTAGAAGTCTGGCAATTGACCCACTATATTATTTTCTGTGTGGTCTAAAAAGTTATAAAACAAAATATGTTGTTTTTACTGTGCTCATGCTCATGGCAGAGCCTCCCATGCTTCTTACGTATATAGCCCCCGTGTGCCCCTGTATATACAAAGATATTCTTCACTACAAGCAATACTTTTAGCATAGGATAGCTCCTTATGAATTTTTTCTGTTGGATTCATGCTGATCCAGAAAGAAAAAAAACTATATAAAATTGGAGACATATGTAAAGTATGGTGGAGGCCACATCGACCTCTGTGGCTCCATCCAAAATGAAACCATAATCCAGTCGTGTCCATCAGGCCTTATTATCGAAATGATAACCTGAGGATAATTTGTTTGACTTCTGTGCTAGTTTTCTAACTTAGAAAATTAAAAAACAAAATTCCATTTGCACCAAAATTTCAGCTTTTTTCAGTTGTAAAATGTGGGCAGGGCATGGCGGTCTGCTGGTGGGACCCCTGTCCAATACATTTTCCAATATGTGTGCCAAGAAACTGGTGCACATTACACTAGAAATCTGCATTGGCTTCTTGCTGGCGTAGATTTCATTTTTTTGCCCATCGACCTCCTGAGAATGCGCCAAAATGATTATGAGTGCTGTGACCCAGTGATTAACCGATATCAAATGGTTTACCACTAAAAGGGTTAACACTGTGGTTCACTACAAATGGTTTATGTGATTCCTTATGCACCATGTAATCCAAAATGGCTATGTATGGGAGGGAAATAGTTGACAGGCAGTCTTAGTAACAGTTGCCGGGTGGTAGGCTGGCCCCACATTCCCCTGGCTAGTAAAGAAGTCTTTTGGTAAGCAAGCCAGAATGAACATGTGTTTTGTGTGTGCTGCTGCCAAATAGGCCAAGAATTTTTTTTTTCTCCAGGGAGACCCCATAGCTATGAGTGTTAGTTGCCAGAATAGCAAATGTATAAAGAGCTAACTTCTGAGCAAGAGCGGAACCAGACTACTACAGATAGTTGAGGACCATTAAAGGGACAGTGTGTGGACATTAAAGCCAGTAAACGTAATGCACACATACGACTGTTGACTTTACTGCATGTGGTTTGGGTTATATTGCTTCAGGCGCCCGTCACACTGCTGAGACGGATTGCTGAGACGGCTATCCGAACTAGGACTGCACCCCACAATTGGGAACTGCAGAAATATAGAGCAAGGACTTGCATTGCTCTGGTCAATTAGGAAGATCGCATGGTATACCTAGAGAGAGACTTGCAGGGGACCATCATATTGCCTATCCCCTATAAAAAGCCATTTGGAAAATGTCTGCCTTGTGAAATATTTGAGAACTGTGCCTATTGCTTATATACGCACTGCGATACTCATCATCTGACCTGGTCATTGCCTCCATCATTTACCGACCCCTACGCTGTCCTTCGGTCTTGCACCCGTTACCCATTCGCCATCAATGGCCCCCCGCCGCCACCACGCAGGAGAACCTAGAACCAAAGGTGTGCTCAGAAGGGAGAAAGGTGTGCCCAGAAGGGAGGGTGTGCCCCTCCAAACACTGCAGCTGCATCCTAGAGAAGAGTTAGAGTAGGATTAGCCACAGTGAGGACTACAAATACCCTTATTGCCACTGTCACCACTCTCATCCTCTTCATCCTCACACCTTGCCCTTGTGGGCCTGCACGCTGCAAGTGAAGTATGTACATCAGCATATTTCTTTATTACGAATGGCATAAGAATGCTAGTTTTAATAAACTTTGCCCACTAAGGCTACTTTCACATCAGCGTTGTGCTGTCTGGTTTTGAGATCTGGCACAGGGTCTTAAAACCGCAGCACAACGCTTCAGTTTGTTCCTATTCATTGTCAATGGGGACAAAACAGAACAAAACCGGAACGCAGTGCACCAGAGTGTATTCTGTCTTGGTTTGTTGCATTCCCATGCCGGACAGAAAATCACAAAACGCTATCTAGATATTATAATAGGTACAGTACAATTATATACATCCATCACTGTTAGTTGCTGTTCACATATGAAGAGTTGCATTACCAGGTCACTTATCCAGATGTATAATCAGCTATTGTCCTTTGACTTCCAGAGCACAAGATGACAGACCAAATATTGCACACAAATTTTGTATACAGCTCTGTTCCAGATGGTGCAGCTGGCCACATGTGGCCAAGCCATGCCCACCTACGCCAGCCAATGACTACATGATTTTTCCACAAGATTTGTACTCATTGGTTGTCGTAAGAAGGCACGGCTTTTTTGGATGCTGCCAGCTGCACCGTTGAGTTGTACTCTTTAAAGCACTTCTGTCAGCAGGTTTGTACCTATGAAACTGGCTGACCTGTTACATGTGCGCTTGGCAGCTGAACGGCATCTGTGTTGGTCCCATCTTAATATGTGCCCACATTGCTGAGTAAAACTATGTTTTAATATATACAAATTAGCCTCTAGGAGTAACGGGGGCTTCGTCATTACTCCTAGACGCTTTGATATTTAATAGACAGGACCGGACAGTGAAAATGTCATTCCACCTGGCCTTGTCAATCAAATTACAGAAGCATGGCAGCCGCAGAAAGATCAGGTGTAACAGCAACTCCCCCATTGGTCATAGAGGCTCATTGTCATATATTAAAACTTTATTTTTCACATATGAACATGTAAGAGGTCACCAGTTTTAAAGGTACAAATCTGCGGACAGATGCCCTTTACATCTCTTATGAATGCGTTGATTTACATTACTCTTATGGGTAAATAAAAGTGCATGTAATAGTAAAAAAATAAAAAAAATACAGCACTTTTCTGCTTATCACCCCACTACAGCACTGGAAAGTGCACAGCTTTCCCAATAGTCATATAACAGTCTTTTTGAGCTGTGTTAGACAGCAGCTGCACAGGCTACAATTCACAAAGCTAAATTCCCTTCAGCTGATCACCTCACAGTGGACAGTGGAAGTGACAAACACATTGTAAGAAAACCTATAGCTCAGTGACTAGCACATAATCATCAGGTGTAACATGTTCACATCCCTGTCACTATACTCTGAACCCCAAAATGCATTGTCCTCTCTTTCTTTCTTTTTGATCTTCTGTTTTATGCTGTTGTGTTATGTTTTATGCAAGATTATTTCAGCATGGTTATATTAAACATTTATGTAAATGTTCCCACAGGCTCAACGGACATACCCAGGATGCTCCTTCAATAACATATGGCACCTACCGTGGATCTAGAAGAATCAGAAAGCTGCTAAAGAGACGAGCTGATGTAAATTCACCAATCCCTGAGAAAGAGGAGATCCCTGAAACCAGTTCTGTAGGAGATGCTAACAGAGAAAATTGTCTGATGCTGCATGATTGGGTAAAAATGGAACCAGTCGAAGATCGAAATGGAAAGGGTGAAATGCCTCCTTCAGAGATACATATAAAAAAGCAATCAAAACTTGAACCTCTTGACCAAAATGCTAAATTGCATAACGATGACAACATAATCCAAAACGCAAAGAACCTAAAACTCACAAATGATCTAGAAACCAAAGACACCCCAATATGCACAAACAGTGGAGAGGTTACAAATAGCTCAGAGAATGTAGAGGGACAACAACCAAACATTGAGGAATTTGTAATACCTGTCCCACAACTAAATGCAGAAGGATCCTCTGAAATCATCTTACAGCCAAACACTGGTGTACAACCAACTCTTGGAGGGAGTTTAAACATTTCAGGGACTTTACAACAAAATGTAGAGAATGCAGAGGGTCATACCATGGAAAGCAAAATTTCAAGGAACTCAGAGTCAAATGATGAAGGACAATATACAGATGATGAACTAAAGACAGTAGACATTTCAGGTATTGTTAGACATAAACAACTAAACACCGATGATGTCTCAAAACAGCCAGAAGATCATCAGCCAGATGAAGAAAGTGTACATTTTCCAGAACTTCTGCAAAAAAGTATTGATGATGATTTAAATATTGAAACAGGATCATCTCCAAAAGAAGCAGAGAACTTCAACTTATTACCTCATACAAAAGAAATTATAAAAGATTGCTTAATAGGTGATATACAAGCAAATACTAACAGTTCCAAAAAATGTGAGACATTTTCAGTAATTGATAATTTATGTTCGTCAGAATTTTCAACAGAAGGCGAAGATGCATTCGTGAGAACAGAAGAATTAGAAGACACACAGGTTCCAGTTGGTGTGGAAAACTGTGTTGCAGACAAAATGCAAAGTGCCTTACAACAATCCCAATTAGAGATTGGAGATTCAGGGGAGATGTCAAATAGTCAGCAAGTGGTTGAAGGGAACTTGCATGTTAAAGAAAAACCACATGAAGATCTCTTTGATAATTTGCACCTAACTACACACAGTGTATCAGGCAGGTCAAGTGACAAAAATTATGAAGACTTCAACTCACCAGTTTCTTATTTGAAACCAGAAATAGAAAAGCCAGAGATAATAGATCTCCAACCAAATGCACAGTTAATCTCCAGCAGTACAATAGATGTAGAACCAAGTACCATTGGCAATTCAGTAATAAAAGAACAAATGCAATTACATGGAGATGAATACCTCAACCAACCAAATCCAGACTTGAATATTACATTTTTAAATAGAACTGTTTCAGAGTCAGAACCCATGCCAAATTCACATCTACAACTGAATGGGATGTCCGTAACTTCCGAAGATCTGCAACAAATTGAAAGTGTAGGAGATCTACCGGCAAATGCTGACATTATTCCAGACAATGATCTACAAAATGATGAAGAATTGCTAAAGACTGAGCAACAGCCAAATACCAACATATTCTTCCAGTTAAAAGAGTTAAACAATACAATTTTAGAAAAAATCCTGTCAGAAGACATCCCAAATTTAGATCTACAACTTAATAAGACCAGAAGTTCCAAACTTCTGGATCAAACTGAAAATACAGAAAATTTACAGACAAATGCTAATATTATGCCAGAAAGTGGTCCACAAAAAGATGAAGAATTGTTGCAGTCAAATACCAAAGTAAACTCTCAGTTGAAGGAAAGTTCAGATGAATCTCTTTTAAAGTCCAGAATAATTTCAAAGATGATAGAAAACCCGAAACACATTGAGTCAAATGTATCAGAAGCAGAAGTAGAAGAACCATCAAAGGTCAATTTGTGTCAAGAGATAAATTCCAAAATTCATGTTCCCGAAGTTATCAATGACTATTTAATTGACAAATTATCACAAAAGCATGAATTTGGGATTGATGAGGGGCTAGCAGAGACCAGAGATAATAATAGATTGGTCGATGAGGACAATGTTCATGTTGACAAACCTGATGGAACAGTAGAGGAGCCAGACATAGAAAATGCTATTTTTGATGATAATCACGAAAGCGTAACTGTACCAGAAAGCTGTGTGGATTATATTTCATCACTTAATACGGACCAGGAATCCATAACTTGCAGGAATATTTCATTTGATAATGGCATTGAGTGTCGTTCCCCTCTCCCGTCACAATATCTGGCTCTTCATCATATGCCGATTGCAACGATGTTCAATTTGACAGTCCAAATGATTCAGGCATTGTTTCATCACAAGCTTATACACCAGAGGAACACATCCTGGTTAAGGCCTTTCCCTCTGAAATATTCATTAAAACTGTTACTGAACCATTTGCAGTTGACCAAAAGAGTGAAGAGTTTTCTGGGCCAAAACATGACAGTATTGTCAATGTACAAAGTGTCCCAAAGATGCAAACTAAGGAACCAGTGATAAACATAAATAAATCATTTGAAGACGAGTATGCATCTCATGGAAGTGGAAGTACATCTAACTCAGCTAGTGATGATATTTCCTTTAAAATTTCAAACCCAGATAAAGTGGTCAAATTGAATTCTGATATTTATATTGCTAAGGTGTCCGTGAAAACTGTGAACATTGAAGAAGTCAAAATATCACCCCATGGTTTGTTTTCAGACATCATATCTGTAGCTAAGGTAGAAAGCCCAACCTTTACAAAAGAATTAATTTGTCTACCACAGTCTTCGCCTCCACCGACAGAAAATACATTCCAGCTTTTTCATGGTGTCGAAGAGCATAAAGACTTTGTTACAAACAAGAAGTTACTCAACCATAGTGGGGGGCATATTACTGTGAATAATTGTGATAAACATCCGAAAAACAGATTGGACACTGATGATATGCTGCTATATAAGGACAGTGATGTGACTGTGAATCTCATTAGTGATTTGCCTAATAATGAAAGTGGCAATATTCCACAACATACCTGTATTGAAGAATCACCAAAAATCACAGATAAATCATCAAGCATGCTAATAGAAAATCTAAGGAATAACAATGTAAATGTATGCACTAGTGACATCATAAATGCTTCCTGCCAGGCACATATATCTGATAGCGAAATGATAAATGATACCTTGATGTCCAGTGATTCATTGAAGGATCTAAAACTTGGTGAATCACTTTCAGAATTAAATCCAGATTCAACAATGAATCATAGAGAAAAGTTGAGTGATTTACTGTTACATTCAGCATTACTCCAAAATGCTGCTGACACAAACGGAATCACGTGTTTACCTTCTGCAACTGCAAAAAATATCCTTCCAGGCAAAGACTTTTCTGAGTCATCTAATGAATTGTTCGAGCAAAAAGCTAATGAGATTATTTTCAGTGTCTTGCAATCTGCCATTGATGAACTTCAAAATATACACCAACGGCATATGAATATAATGCCTGGTAATAATCACACCCTAACAGATATAAAACATGTTAAAGAGAATGTAAGTGAGAAACTAGAGGACCATCCTGATGAAGTACTTGTCAAGTGCCCCGGAAAACCCTCTGACCATATACTCACTGAAGACACAGATCTGATTATGTCCATGGCAGTAGGAATAGTAAATGATGTTATATCTTCTTCGAAACAGCTTGTGGTTTCCAATATCTACCCAGATGTGCTAAGTAAAGACTTTACCACCGATGAAGCCACTCAACAAAAACCACCAAGTGTGTTTAATGGCTTATCCATGGACAATCAGCATGACCTAGTTCAGGACGCAACAAATTCAAACCATGTCATTTCTTCATTTGGCTATGATAATGAAGTCCATCCTCCTTCTTGTGAAGTCAATTCTAATGTTCTTGAAGTGACAACAGAAGTGTCTCCGAAAGTTGAGTCTAGACAGGCTACAAAACCCAGATCTGATGAGTTGGGGTCAAAATTTACAGAAGACATGGATGAAAAAGATGCGGATAAGACTATAGAAACCAATGTTTTAACAAAAACAGAAGTTGAAGAACATCTTAGCTTTTCTAAAAGCTCACTTAAAGCAGATGCATACAGCTTAATTAATGAACCATATATCAATGGAGATCTTATGCTGGATGACATTCATTGTGACAGACAAATGGGATCTTTATCTCTTGGGACTGAAGGATCAATCGAAGACTTCAATTATAATAATATATGTGAAGAAAGCAGCAACAGATCAGACTTCTCCGACTTCTTACAGTTTTCTGTACATAATAGTAAATATATTGAAATAAGTGGAAGTGATGATGAGTCAACAGATGAGGAAAAAGATTGTGGCAGTGAAGAGGCCTCTGGCAATGATTCTTATGTCCCTATGCAATCAAGACGTGTCAGGATTTATCCTTTAGCTCTGTCACCGATATATGAAGATGATAGTGCTTGTGAGGACAGCTTGTCCAACAACAGTTCACCAAAATATAATGAGGGTGCAAGTAACAGTGGTCATGACCACACATCAATCTTATCTCTTTTGCAATCTGTGTCAGATCGCCTCAAAGAGGCTGACTTGGAAGAGACGTCTGGTGAAGAAAGATTTTTAGCACTCAGTAATGAAGTGTCTTTTGTCAATGACAGGTGTAATAAGGAAGAACCAGGGGAACTAGAGGACATCATCTCGATATCTAAGACTATCCCCGATGTACCCTCAACCCTTGAAGATAAAAAAACATCTTTAGGTACAAGGTCTGGTTTGTTCATAACAAAGTCCTTCGCGGAAAACAAACCCAATCTAGTTTCTGGCCGTCAATCTCTTCTTCTTAATTTGACATCACACTCTAACATCTACGGGTCAAAATCCAGCCTTGAAAGCAGCTCTGTTCCATCTTTGACGAGTGAAACATCTGTGTCGCCAACAGCTCAAAGTACGGATCTTTCCCCAAGCACAGCTGCTGTGAATTCACTTTCTTCAGAACCTGCACTGCCCATTCAAAGCTCACCTGTAGATCACAAGCCACGTATGTCTCCTAAAAGTGTTTATTATCAGTATTTCCATGCTGCCCAAAACTACTTATCCAATATTGAGGATAATGGAAGTCCTGCTCAGGAGAAACTAGAAGAACCAAAGAAAACAGCTGAACCTTATATGGTAAGAAATGTTGTTTCTTATGTTTGTGGATGTGTTAAAACCCACTCTATATATGAGCAGTACATGTATAAAGGTATTTTATTGTATCAATAGATATAAGATTATTCACTTTCTATACTATAGGTGTTAAAGCGTGTTCAATACATTGTCCATAAAGGTAAAGAAATAGAAGCTTGCTGTTGAGTGCCTTTTCTTTTTAGTTATACCAAAAAAATGATACCATGTTCTTATGCACAAAAGATTGGCTGCTGAAGTAAAGAACTGTTGGCCAAATAATTGGGGAATGTGCATGTTAAAGGGCTTGTGCAGGGGTTTTATATTGATGACCTATCATCAGGCTAGGTCATCAATATCTAATCGGCGGGGGTCTGACATATCCGGCACACCGGGCGACGAGCTGTTTGAGGAGGAGGTGGTGATCCATCCAACAAGTACTTGTCGTTGCACTGCACCACCGTAGCTTCCAAGGCGACGCGCAGTGTAATGAAGAGGAAGTGGCACTTGCCTGGAGCACTGCCTCTTCTTCAAACAGCTGATTGTCAGGGCTGCCGTGTGTCGGACCCCCACTGATCAGATATTGATGACCTACCTGAGAATAGGTCATTAATAAATAAAAAGTGCACCATACACATAAGATAAGTATCATCTGAAATGCAGATGATCAGTCATCTATGGGATTGTGCATATAAATTATTATACTAACAACATGGCAGACTGAACTGGCCGATCAGGGAGCTAGTTTAAAAAAAAGGAAGGAAGATTGAATTCGGCCAGTCATGTCTAACACATGTAGTTTCACCTGACCACAACTGATTTCCAATCTGGCAGATCACTTTTTCAGCAGATGAGGTCTGCCGTTGACCATCTCATCAAACCTATAGATGTCATCAGATTTCTGGCCATCTGTGGCTAGCTTAGCAAAATGTTAAGCTAAACCTTGCAACATCTTCCTCTCTTAAACTGCCCATACATATGATATCCAGCATAGCCCAAAAATCTCAGCAACTGTTCTCATAAGAAAATTTTGAGCATATCTGAACTTTATTCCACTTGGTGTAAACCATGGGCAAAAGGGACTGGAAGTGCTTTCTTCCCCTTTCAACCAAGTGTTCATGTTTATGGGGAGGTTGGATAGATATAATGTGTATCTCTTGACTTTTACTCTCTCATCTGACATTGTACAGCGAATAAATTTGAATGAGATACCTACCACAAAGAACTATGGTTTGGAAAACAAGAAAAATGGGAGAATTTACAATAGTGTAGGCTCAAAAGTGATAATTTTCACAAAAAAGCCCATAATCCTATATTTATATATAGAGTCCAGTGGGTAAATGGTTGTAGGCTGCTCTTGCCAGCAAGGACGATCATCATTTGGCCCTTCTCCCATACTGTCAATGTGCTGTACAAAGGGCTAAAAACAAACAAACAAACAAAAAACTGGAGGAAAGAAAATACAAAAAACAGAAAAAATACTCCCTAAGTGACAAAATAATAATAATAATAATGGTATAATGCAAGGGAAAAACTGTTGTGCGTGCATATATAAAAAACACCTTAGTTATATATTAACCCTGCCGGAGTCCTGCACAGGGATTAACCCTCCCAACGTCCTACACAGGGATATTTATTTCTACACCTCTTTTTACATATATCTAATCAATACATACCAATTCGTCTGGTAAATACTTTTTTCTTTCATGATTTCAGGATTTGGATAATTCAGAATCTTTAAAGTTCAACCCAAGGCCTGGAAAGGTTTGTTCTGCATTGTTTTATACTCATTATTACACTTACTTAGGTGGTACTAAATATAACAAAATTTAAAATGTACCTATATATTTGTTTGCTAAAAAACAGATTTAAAAAACAGATTTATACAACGCTCATTGAACTCAGTAATACATCTGTCTTCATTTAGGTATTATGCTCCCCCTAGTGGAGACTAGAGGCAGAAAATAACTTTGTTATGTAAAGTTAAAGGCTATATACACCTTTGGGAGCATTTTTTTTATTATCGCATTGTACTCATTTGAGCTGAAAATAATTTTTTAAATTGGTCTTTATTAAAAATATTGAGTCCTTGTTTTTGTTCAGGGCTGAGCTGCTCTAATAGAGGGATCTGAATTATCTCTCTGCTCCATCAGCCAGCTAATCTGACGGCTCTTAATCTCTGCTCTCTGACATTATAAACACTGATTATAGCTCAGTTCTTATCTTACTGATAAGAATATGGCTTAAATAAGTGTTTATGACCTCTTAGTAAATTAGAAATAAGCACAAGACAAAAGTAAAAAGTACTATTCACACAGCTAGACAAAGTGTACATAGCCTTTAAGGCCTAGTTCAGATTATTGTAATTTCCATCTATGCACTATCCAGACTGCACCTGCATAGCACATTAAAATAAATGGTGCAATTCACGCATTCATCAGTTTTTGCGCATGTTCTCCGTTTTCAGTGAATGGGTCCAGGAAATAAAGGGCATGCATGGACACCATAGTGTGCACACACATCTGTGTTTTGTGGCTGGTAATCGGAATGGCCATCAGAATCTGGTCTAAATTCACATGTTGAGAACTTTACATCGGTTTTCACATGGAATCCCCTCTGAAATCCACATCAAATCCACGCTCAACCTGCCTGCCATGCAAATAAATCAGGTCTCCACAATGAATTTATGTCCGTGTCTGTGCCACTATTCACCAGAATAATGTAGATGTTCTTCATTTTTGTGAATTCTGCACAGAAGAGCCATATATTAGCCTCACTGAATGACAATGAGACTAATCTGCATGAGTCCAAATGTCTGCCTCGGATTTCTGCCACAGATCCTATTAAATGTCCCCCATATGCCCATGCCCCTCACACTGAATATACTTACCTGGCTCCCCGTGCCGCTCCTGGTCCCGCACTGCCGCTGCAGCTTCTCCCCGGGTGACCAGGATCGGCGCAGCGAGCCAGGTAAGTATATTAAATGTGAGGGGCCCGGCATGTGGGGAGGCATTTAATAGTCTTGGATAACCCCTTTAAGTAGACTATCAAGCTAACCTGATGTCTTACTCTACAGTAATGTACCATGTACAAAAGTTCATTTATTTCCAGAAGAATGGATGGTAACCCTAAAACTAATGAATTTTACTTAATTCCATAAATATGTCATCTTCCTATCTCATGACATATTATAAATATGTCAACCTCCTCCAAATATATCATCTTCCATAGGGACACTGCCTGGTGTCCTTAGTGTATTTAATGGTCCGTAACATGGAACCATGTTTGCTAGAGGATGTGGCCTGTATATGGCTTCATGTACTGTTCTCTCCTAAAAGCAATGCTTCTAGGGAACATCATCTCCCTAGTATAGCTGGGCATGCCAAGGAGCAGTATGGACCCATAGATTTCTATGGGTGCCACATTTTGGATCCATACAGCACTGATACATAATACTGCCATGTACAGTACATGTGTGTATCTATTACTTACATAACTTCTGATATGTTTTAGTATTGTTTATACCAGTGAAGGTTCTGGTGCTAAGACCCCCACCGTTTGCAAGAACTGGAGAAGAAGAGCGACATGTCCTTTAGCTCCCATTAGCATTTTCCGTGGTTCCTTAGACTGCCAAATAAAATTTATAAATTTTTAATTTGTACAAAAGTGTGTCATAAAGAAGAGGTATGTATTATGTACCAGATACGTTACAGGATGAAGGTTTCTACAGCCGGCCTCACTGTTGTCATTTGTGCTTATTCTATATCGAATTCATACTGTCCTATGAAATGAATTACTACGCCATTCATGGGGTAGAACGCCGGGTGCCCAGACATTCATGTGACTGACAGAAGGACCCTGCGGCACAATAGTTAGTATTGCCCATTAGCAGAAGTAGAGCAGACTAATTCATCATGCAGGTAAAGTGTCCTCATTTACCTAATCTTACATTATTGATCGACTTTTTCTTTAGAATTTGCCTTTAACTAATTTAAAAGCTGATTGTTTCATCACTGGCGCACTGCATACTAATGGGGCCTTTTCAATGTCAGGGGCGCTAGAGGTTCATTACGAAACACCAGCATAATTAACTTGTTCTGTTAAACACTCATCATTACTTTGCAAAACAAGGGAAGCTCATCTGAAGGTTCAAAAAGTCGCCTCTGTGATCTTAACACAACATGCCAAATTAACATTTTATTAGTAAACTACAAAGGAGCCGTACTAATGTGCCACTGGCTGCTAATAAATAATCCTAATTGATTCCAGGCGGATTTATCTGTTTGCAGCGCACAAGGAAGGGATGGAAGGGGGTCTGTGCAGTCTCTAAGTGAAGTCCTTAATTATATTAACAAGGAAGGATTCTCATTAAAGGGGTTGTCCAGTTTAGAAAACCCATTTTCATATACCCGATTAGGGAATTCTGAGTTATGGTAGTTTTACACAGCTCAATTTTCAAGCAGATTATGAAGGACGAATTTTTTTGGGCTTTTGGCTGGAAAAAATGTTGCATACAATGGCTTTTGTCCAGCCGAAAACCAGCACTTATGCTAGAAAGCATCCGGATCCCCGCAGAATCTATAGTGAGTGGCCTATCCAGCTAGGCCAGATCCGGTGAACTCCGGCAGGTTGTTTTCTGCCAGAACAGCCTACTAGATCCATTAAACGCGAATGTGAACCTGCCCTTAATAGACAAAGGTATGCAAATGAGCTCTTAATAAGCTCTGCCTCTAATGCTACCAGATGTAACGCAGCTATCCTATAAGTCAATGTTCGATCTTTTAAAAGGTCTTGAGATATGACTTGGATAATAAGTAAGCCAGGATCTCATCTGCAGACAGCTGTTTTGAGGTGATTGCCCCTCATCAGTGCAGAGCAGGGAGTACTGGCTTGACTGGGTGAGAGGCCTAGGTCAGGATTTGGGGAATACAATATCTCCTTATGGGGAATGCCTTAGCAATCACCCCAAAAAAGCTGTCTGCAGATGAGGTGCTGGCTTAATTAATATCCAAGTCTTGTCTCAAGACTATTTAAAAGGTCGAACATTGACCTGTAGGATAGCTATTCTACATCTAATGGCATCAGAAGCAGAGCTTTTTAAGAGCTTGTTTGTTAAGAGCTTCTTCCCAGAATCCCAAACGAGAGTTGCCTAGCCTATAAAACTCCTCCTCCTAAGGGGATCTCCATAAGGAGATATTGTATTCCCCAAATCCTACCCTTAATAGAAGGGTGCCCTACATTCAGGATCGTCATCTCTTGGCCAGAGTGGAGAGCAGTTACAAATAGCGCCTGGAGGACCTGTCTTGTTCTGAATTACACAGACAGCTGTGTAATGCTTAATTTAACCCGTGGGGGTGCTGCAGAGAAATTGAACACATGCCAGGTCTTCCAGGAGTTTGCAGTGGATTGCAGGAGATCCCAGCAGGAAGCACATTGCGATCAGTTTATTTTTAATTTAATAATCAGGATCAACCCAACCAGGCAGTATACTAGCTTTAATAGGGTGGATCCTGCTGATGGGTGCTCTTTAAATTCACAACAATAAATTAGTATCTTTGAACAGCCCCCTGATCTCCCTTTCAGGGTATATCATATAATGTTGCTCTTTGAGTTAAGGTTGACAAACTGAATGATAATAGTCTGGACTGGTGCAAGGATTTTTGCCACCCTAGGCAAAAGTTAATTTTGCCGCCCCCTTGACTCCGCCCATTGACCAGCCCCTTTTTTGTCTGCCGCTGCATTCCTCGGCTCTGATCTATAGGCTTCCATGCTATGTATATACATCCTCAGCTCTGATCTATAGGCTCCCATGCTATGTATATACATCCTCAGTCTGATCTATAGGCTCCCATTCTATATATATACATCCTCAGTCTGATCTATAGGCATCCATGCAATGTATATACATCCTCAGCTCTGATCTATAGGCTCCCATGCTATGTATATACATCCTCAGTCTGATCTATAGGCTCCCATGCTATGTATATACATCCTCAGCTCTGATCTATAGGCTCCCATGCTATGTATATACATCCTCAGTCTGATCTATAGGCTCCCATTCTATGTATATACATCCTCAGTCTGATCTATAGACCCCCATGCTATGTATATACATCCTCAGTCTGATCTATAGGCTCCCATTCTATGTATATACATCCTCAGCTCTGATCTATAGGCTCCCATGCTATGTATATACTATCATATCCAGTCTGATCTATGGCTCATGCTATGTATATACATCCTCAGTCTGATCTATAGGCTCCCATTCTATATATATATATATATATATATATATATATATACATCCTCAGTCTGATCTATAGGCTCCCATGCTATGTATAGACATCCTTAGTCTAATCTATAGGCTCCCATGCTATGTATAGACATCCTCAGTCTGATATATAGGCTCCCATTCTATGTATATACATCCTCAGTCTGATCTATAGGCTCCCATTCTATGTATATACATCCTCAGCTCTGATCTATAGGCTCCCATGCTATGTATATACATCCTCAGTCTGATCTATAGGCTCCCATGCTATGTATATACATCCTCAGCTCTGATCTATAGGCTCCCATGCTATGTATATACATCCTCAGCTCTGATCTATAGGCTCCCATTCTATGTATATACATCCTCAGTCTGATCTATAGGCTCCCATGCTATGTATATACATCCTCAGTCTGATCTATAGGCTCCCATTCTATGTATATACATCCTCAGCTCTGATCTATAGGCTCCCATTCTATGTATATACATCCTCAGCTCTGATCTATAGGCTCCCATGCTATGTATATACATCCTCAGTCTGATATATAGGCTCCCATGCTATGTATATACTGTACATCCTCAGCTCTGATCTATTGGCCCCCGTGCTATGTATAGACATCTGTCACCTGTATGTCACCTCTCTATCCCATAGCCCAGCTCCGTCCCAGCCACTCACACATCCTGCCAGCACTAATCCCATCATCGCCTCCTCCGGGCTGCTCTCCCCTCATTCATTCCCGCTCTCCCTCCCCGAGGACAGCACGTCCCCATACAGCCCCCATCCAGCGACTTACAGCTCTTTTACCAGCACCAATGGCCGCTCCTTGCGTTTCCCGGTCTTCTCCTCTGCTGATCCCGGCCACTTCCTTCCTACTCCGCACCGCCCAGTGCGCTCTACGCGGTGACCTACTTTGCTTATGGGTGGTGCCGGCCCTGATAATAGTAAAAGGATAAAGAATATGTTTTTGTTATTTGTACGTGGTGTAGAAAATGTATGTGATTACAAATGCATTGAAAATGACATTTAATGTAGTTCTTCTGCTAGAATATACACCATGTACCAGATCATGATGTGTTCTTCACTAAATACAGGTGATCCTTTCCGACATAGTAGATCAGGAGAACAAGATTGAGCTCAAAGCTGACGTCAGGGACGCAACATCTTGGGAGTATCCTAATGGAGTAAATATCCGGGTCATCAGGGGATGGTAAGAAAAAACACCTATTATTATTAATGATACATCTGGTGCCATTATTCTTTTGTACAGACAGCATGTTAAGCAGCTTTCAGAAAAAGTATCTGCTCACATTTTTCTCTGCCAAACCCCCAGATGAACATGCCAAACCAAAGTGGCCAGTTTATAAATTAAACCAAATTCCCATGGTCATGACTAAAATGTATTTTTTTTTTTAAACTTGGGACCTATGACGATCTGCTCTGTGAAATGTAGGAGCCAAAATTCTACTGCCTCGTATCACTACCAGTCATTCTGCAGTTTGGCAAGTGACACTGGTACATTGAGATCCATTATTGTCCCACCATGTATTGAGGTGCCTGTTGGCGTGCAGTACCTTGGAGTTACATATTCAACAGATCTACTGAAAAGATGATTAAAAATATATTAATCATCTTTTCAGTAGATTTATCATTAGCTAAAGTCACTTTAATGGAGTGAAAAAGCCGCCAAAAATGCACGATCGGTAAAATTGCGCATTTTTTGCAACTTTTTCAAGCTCTGCGCTAAGCTCTCCAGTTTTGTGAAAGTGGGCGTGTTTTCTTATGTAAATGAATCTCTAGCCAGATTTACTATTGCGACCATTTAAAAAGTTCAAAATAAAATGCGCAATTTCACTCCAAGGGGGAACATGCTTATCTTATGCAACTTTTTAATAGAACATGCGACTTTTTTTGTAAAGACGCGCGACTTTTGTAAAACCGCTTACTGAAGGATAAACCACATTTATCACAGTATAAGGGTCCATTCACACGTCCGTGTGTGTTTTGCGGATCCGCAAAACACGGAAACCGGCAATGTGGGTTCCGCATTTTGCGGACCGCACATCGCCGGCACTCTCATAGAAAATGCCTTTTCTTGTCCGCAATTGCGGACAAGAATAGGACATGTTCTATTTTTTTCGGGAACGCGATTGCGGACCCGGAAGTGCGGATCTGCAATTGTGGACCCGGCCGGGACATCGTCTGTCCCCATTGAAACTAATGGGTCCGCAATAGTGAATGGACCCTTAAATGACTATTAATAAATCTGATTTAGCCAAAAGTGACTTTGGGCATATGTAAAAGTGGAGTAAGATGTAAGTGTGATGATAAATCTAATCCCATGCTACAGCCTCAGAGGCAAATCTTTCTGGTTCCAATGCAAAATCTGTAACCCGTCTTCCCAACTATCACCATTTGGGCGCCCTTAAACTCCATGGCACAGGTACAAATGTAGCCTCTTTACCACCCATAGTTACACCCCTATAAAACCAGGGCCGGTGCAAGAATTTTTGCCGCCCTAGGCAAGATAAAAATTGACGCCCCCATCAGATGATCTGCCCTTACGGTACTGTAGCGGCGACACGAAGCGCACGGCGTCATAGTAATCAATGACGCTGTGCGCAGTGTATGCTATATGTGTATAACAAACATATTTCACATGAAAACTTACAGTTGCTTGGCCCTTGGGGATCTCGGACACCACTTCACACTTTGGCCGGGGGATCGGTGTAGAGGTATACTGTATACTGTGGGGATCGGCGGAGCTGATGATGTGTTTTATCCTAAAGAGAAAGATATCAGAATAAGGATTTGGAGAAGGATCAGAGGGATAGCAGAGCAGGGAGAGGCTGGTGCTGCTACTGGGGGTCATAACATGGGGAGTAATAAAGCCCACCATAATACCCCCAGTAGTAATAATTCTCCTTTTAATATACAGTGCAAAAATACCCCCTTGTAATACCCCAGCTCAGCTAATGTCCCCATAATGTACCAGTATGAAATACCCCTATATAGTGCCCCTAGTAAATGCCCCCATAGTGCTCCTCTCCCGCCTTCCTCCTAGTGCCCCCATAATATAATACACAGTATATAGGGTATATCCCAATTCTCCCCTCCAACATGGCAGCACAGCTCGGTATTATTATTAATATAAAGGCCCTCTCTGTGCTATTATTATAATAACGGCCCCCTCTGTATAAATAATAATACTAATACAGTGGGGGCTATTAAGATAAAAATAGTACAGAGGGGGCCATTATAACAATAATATACAGAGGCGGCCTTATAACAATAATAATAGCCCGCCTTATGTGCCAGTAGTGCCCCTTATGTGCCAGTAGCCCCTTTATGTGCCAGCAAGCCCCTTTATGTGCCAGTAGCCCCCTTATGTGCCAGTAGCGCCCCTATATGTGCCAGTAGTGCCCCTTATGTGCCAGTAGCCCCTTTATGTGCCAGCAAGCCCCTTTATGTGCCAGTAGCCCCCTTATGTGCCAGTAGCCCCCTTATGTGCCAGTAGTGCCCCCTTATGTGCCAGTAGTGCCCCTTATGTGCCAGTAGCCCATTTATGTGCCAGCAAGCCCCCTTATGTGCCAGTAGCCCCCTTATGTGCCAGTAGTGCCCCTTATGTGCCAGTAGCCCCTTTATGTGCCAGCAAGCCCCTTTATGTGCCAGTAGCCCCCTTATGTGCCAGCAAGCCCCCTTTATGTGCCAGCAAGCCCCTTTATGTGCCAGTAGCCCATTTATGTGCCAGCAAGCCCCCTTATGTGCCAGTAGCCCCCTTATGTGCCAGTAGTGCCCCCTTATGTGCCAGTAGCCCCTTTATGTGCCAGCAAGCCCCTTTATGTGCCAGTAGCCCCCTTATGTGCCAGCAAGCCCCTTTATGTGCCAGCAAGCCCCCTTATGTGCCAGTAGCCCCCTTATGTGCCAGCAAGCCCCTTATGTGCCAGTAGTCCCTGATGCTCCAGTAGCCCCCTTATGCGCCAGTGACCCCCTATATGTGCCAGTAGCCCCCACACATATGTGCTCCATCCTCATTTGAGTTAAAAAAAAAACACAAAAAAACAAAAAACACATACTTACCTCCATGGCAGCGATGCGATGCAGGCCTCTTCCGGCCTGTGTCCGCGCTGTGCGGCTCAGGCGGCGCGATGGCGTCATCGCGCCTCCTGAACCGGCCTCTGATAGGCTGCCTGCCAGCACTAGGCAGGCAGCCTATCAGATGAACAGGGAGGACGGGACACGCCTCCGGCCCGCCCTCCTCCTGCACGCTCCGCTGCCGCGACTCTGCTCTGGTGCCTGGGGGCGGGGAGACCGCACCGGGTGTCACCCCAGGGACTGGTGTCACCCAGTACGGTCCGCCCCCCCTCAGGCAGTGCAACATGATAGCGGGGCGGCGCGCCGGCCGCCCCGTTACTACATAAGTTTTTTTTTTTTTTTTTTCCAATAGCAGGGTTCCGGCGCCCCCTGCTAAATTGCGCCCTAGGCAATTGCCTAGGTCGCCTTACAGGTGGCGCCGGCCCTGTATAAAACCTGTAGTATAGTCCAGAGAGAGATTACAATTCTTCTGGCTCCAGAGATGAAATCTCCCAGTATTATGGGATATGTCGCTATCAAATTCACTATTTATATATATTTGAAGTCACTCCATGTATTCTACTTCCTGTCTTGGCTCTTTAACTTCTTCTTAGTTTTTAGAACAGCAGACAGTCTCACTTAGATCTCTCAGTCAAGCTTTCACTACAGCCAGAGAAAGCCCCCTGTAAAAAGTCCCCTGTAGTAAAACAGAACATCACACATCACATTGCGTTCATCTATCCAATGCTTTTCTGTGGGCATCTTTATCTAGACCTATCAAGAGAAAAATGGAGCTGTCATAGTGTTATCCCAATTCTACACCTACTGTTATCATGAGGATTACCCTTCAGATAACATCTTCCCCTCACAGCAGCAGTAAACTGGCAGTGGATTACCTATGTACTTAGGAGATCTTATCATTTATGTTGACTTCTACAGAAGGACAATACTGTGTATTTAATTTTCAATGGCATTCTACTGCCGAAATGAAAAACGTGTCCCTTTAGGTCTAAACAATGACCTGCCCCATGGGATTTAGGGGACTATGTTTAAGGGAGTGCGGGAATGCACGAAATGTCCGTCACCTAAATTCCCACCTCTTATATACTTGCAACAGAAATAAAAGAAATTTAACCGTATGGTGAGTGCCATGTCTTTCAGTTGTTCTGGGACTGCTGGTTAGGCCTTATTCACACGTCCGCAATGTAGTCCGCATGTATTCCGCAATTTTGCGGAATACATGCGGACCCATTGACTGTGAATGGGGCCAGGAAAGATGCGGAGAGCACACACTGTGCTCTCCGCATCCGATTTTGCGGAGCGCGCCGCCGATTTTCCGGTCCGCGGCTCCGCAATAAAAATAGAGCATGTCCTATTCTTGTCCGCAATTGCGGACAAGAAGAGGCATTTTCTATGGAGTCCGAGCAATGTGCGGTCCGCAAAAATGCGGAATGCACATTGCCGGTGTTTCCGTGTTTTGCGGATCCGCGGCTCCGTGGATCCGCAAAACACTTGCGGACGTGTGAATGTAGCCTTACAGTTTTTGTGGCATAAGGCACCACCTCTGATCAGTTGGATTGACTCCTTTTGAGCATCTTCAACAAGTGTCTATAGGAAGCCTTAAGTAGTGCCAGTACACTATAATTTTTTGGACTATGTTAAAGGGGTTTTCTGGGTATTTTTCCTAAATTGTGTTTCTTGGAGGGAAATTTTTTTGCATAGTACTTACGTAGGCACTGATACTGCTGTCTCCTCTGTGCTCGCGCACAATGCGAGTCTTCAGCCTGGTTCCCAACGGGAGGTGACCACTTCATTTCCTGGTCAGCTGCATAATGGTTATGGTAGCTAAACAGGAAAAGAAGCGACCACATCCGGTTGGGACCCGGGCTGAAGACTTCCATTGTGCGCAGGCACAAAGGAGACGGCGGCGTGGGAGGAGAGTAAGTGCTATGTAAAATATCTTCACTGCCTGGCCCTGTCAATCAAAGTGGAGTGGGCGAGGCAGTTGCAGAGAGATCTCAGCCTCTAGGTGTAATGGAAACGCCCCCGTTGCTCCTAGAGGCTCATTTGCATATATTAAAACATTATTTTTCTCAGCAATGCGGGCACATATGAACATGGGACCAACACAGATGCCGTCAGATGCCAAGCACACATGTAACAGGTCAGCCAGTGTCATAGGTACAAATCTGCTGACACATGCCCTTTACAGTCATGTGAAAAAATTAGGACACCCTTTGAAAGCATGTGGTTTTTTGTAACATTTTTAATAAATGGTTATTTCATCTCCGTTTCAACAATACAGAGAGATTAAAGTAATCCGACTAAACAAAGAAAACTGAAGAAAAGTCTTTTCAAGATCTTCTGTAAATGTCATTCTACAAAAATGCCTATTCTAACTGAGGAAAAAGATAGGACACCCTTGCCCCTAATAGCGAGTGTTACCTCCTTTGGCTGAAATAACTGCAGTGAGACGGTTCTTGTAGCCATCTACCAGTCTTCGACATCGGTCTGAGGAAATTTTACCCTACTCCTCAATGCAGAACTTTTCAGCTGTGAGATGTTTGAGGGTTTCTTGCACGTACAGCCCTTTTCAAGTCACCCCACAGCATCTCAATGGGATTCAAATCTGGACTTTGACTTGGCCATTCCAGGACTCTCCATTTCTTCTTTTTCAGCCAATCTTTGGTTGATTTACTAGTATGTTTTGGGTCATTGTCATGTTGCATGGTCCAGTTCCGCTTCAGCTTTAATTTTCTAACTGATGGTCTCACATGTTCTTCAAGCACCTTCTGATACACAGTAGAATTCATCGTGGATTCTATGATGGTTAGCTGACCAGGTCCTGCTGCAGCAAAGCAGCCCCAAACCATGACACTTCCACCTCCATGCTTCACAGTTGGTATGAGGTTCTTTTCTTGGAATGCTGTGTTTGGTTTACGCCAAACATGTCCTCTGCTGTTGTGTCCAAATAATTCAATTTTGGACTCATCTGTCCAAAGAACATTATTCCAGAAGTCCTGGTCTTTGTCAACTTTATCTCTGGCAAATGTCAGTCTGGCCTCGATGTTTCTCTTGGAAAGCAAAGGTTTCCTCCTTGCACACCTCCCATGCAAGTTAAACTTGTACAGTTTCTTTCTGATTGTAGAGGCATGTACTTCTACATCAACAGTAGCCAGAGCCTGCTGTAGTTCTCGAGATGACACTTTAGGGTTTTTGGAGACCTCTTTTAGCATCTTGCGGTCTGCTCTTGGGGTGAACTTGCTGGGACGACCAGTCCTGGGCATGTTGGCAGTTGTTTTGAAAGCCCTCCACTTGTAGACTATCTTCCGGACAGTGGAATGGCTGATTTCAAAATCTTTGGAGATCTTTTTAAATCCCTTCCCAGACTCATAGGCTGCTACAATCTTTTTTCTGAAGTCCTCTGACAGCTCTTTTGCTCTCACCATGGTGCTCACTCTCACTTCAACAGTCAGGAGCACACCAAACTAAATGTCTGAGGTTTAAATAGGGCAAGCCTCATTCAACATGCAGAGTAACGATCTACTAATTATGTGCACCTGGTGTGATATACCTGTGTGAGATCTGAGCCAATTTAAGAGGGAATACATGTGAGGGTGTCCTATCTTTTTCCTCAGTTAGAATAGGCATTTTTGTAGAATGACATTTACAGAAGATCTTGAAAAGACTTTTCTTCAGTTTTCTTTGTTTAGTTGGATTACTTTAATCTCTCTGTATTGTTGAAACGGAGATGAAATAACCATTTATTAAAAATGTTACAAAAAACCACATGCTTTCAAAGGGTGTCCTAATTTTTTCACATGACTGTAAGTTGTTGAGGTGCATCTGTTCCAGTAGCAATCATTATAAATGTAAGTGGGCTCTGGTCTACGGACCGTTTGTGTAACTGATATAGACTTCAACCCATATTAAAGTATCCACACACAGTAGCAATGTAACATAGGCCTATTAAGGTAAATTTAAATAACTTTAGAACAAGAAGAATTCACTGGTGAGCGGCACAGTCATATTTCGCATCATTTGTTGCCCTGGTAACCTGCGATTTCTGAAATATGAAATTCAGTGTAAAAAATTATATTATTCCTGTTGAAAAACGAAGCCTTCATGGTGCGTATATTCCTCGTGCTATCAGTGGTTGTCAGGTGGGACTTATATGACATTCTCCTTACTGTACTTAATGAGGGCGTTAAACGTCAGTATTTATCGCCGGGACTTTGGCTGACCACTCCATCTTTTTCTAATATTGTCTGGAATGTGTTTATTACATGCAAGTATTCTAGGGAATTTATGGCTTTGCTTTTGAGAGGAAATTGCTTATTTTCAGTTCTGGCTCAAGTTTACAAAAGAGAAAAATTACAGCTTAGAAAATGAAGAGAGAAACAGAGATATACGCGAAGACAGACTGTCTGCCTTGTGTGCGAAGAAACACAAATACGGGTCATTAATCTAGGTTCTCGAGCCAGAGTAAACTTCTAGTGTCATCCAGAATACATACTCTTATGTCTAATATACAGCGCCGCCACAGGCTAGAAGATGCATTACAGAATGAAAATACCATTGGGTTTTGGGGCCCATATGGTAGAGGAATCCCAACCCAAGTTATTCCCTGCCCATGACATGAATATGTAACATATGCAATGGGTCTGTTCTCCGAGTACAAGACCTACTCAAAAATGAAGATTGAATAAATCACAGGGATCGTTTTGTAAATCATTGCTTTTTGCTGATTGGAAACCTATATAAGAACACGTGGAATCACGCTTTACTGTGGAGCATAAAACATTAATAAGAAAGGGAATATTTGGAAATTTTGGACCAGATCATCTTGGGGTTTTCCTCAAAATGTTACAGTTACTTGCTGTTAGGCAGTGAGGTGGAAAGTGAAGTCCGAATACACAGCACCCATTAAAATCTTGCTTCTACAAATCTCCTTTACCCTGGGTTCAGACCTGCGCGTTTTTGCAAATAGGAAGCGCGTTACAGTCTGACAGCTGCTCTTGTGATTGACTACTGTGGTGTCAATCACAAAACGCGCGATCAACGCCCCAAAAGAAGCTCAAGTACTTGTTTATGCGTTGGGCGTTTACAGCGCGTTCAAACGCGCTGTAAAACGCTCAAGTGTGAACCACTCCCATAGGGATGCATTGGTTTTAATCTGTTGAGCGTTTTACAGCGCGTTTGAACGCGCTGTAAAACGCTCAGGTGTGAACCCAGGGTTAGCACAACACCGCCAGGTAATACCATTTACTTGGTTGTCCATTTTGTTGTTGATGACACAGTACCTTCTCCAGGTGGTGCAGTCCCCATCAATATGGACTATATGCAAGAGGAGCAATCTCTGTTTCCACAACCACCATGCACGCCCTGCACTGTCCCTCCTCAGTTACATCATCCTTCTCTTTGAGGCACATGGCATTGTTAATAGTTAGTCGCCTCTATATGGCATGCCTTGTGGTTGAGCTTCTAATTTAGCTTCAGGTCTTTGGCTGCTATGAGTATTCAAGGGCTAGCTGACTTTTCTTCTCTCCTATGTCCCAGTCTCTACCTCTCTGAGGTGCTCAGCTGCGTCTTTGTCCTATCTAGGCCCTGAGGTGGCGCACCTTTATGACTAGTGCCACTCACCTCTATTGCTTGGTAGCTACAGGCAGGAATCTGCACCATCTTCCAGTTCGCATGCAGAACTGTGTTTCGCTCTGTCAGTGGTTCAGTGCATCTGACAACAGAGGTCTGCCTGCACGTCTACTTATCCCCTGTGAGGAAAGTACCAACTTGCTTGGAGAGCACTGGCAGAGTTACCCCAACACTGACCTTTGCCCCATCCATTGCCATATTACCAGACAGTTAACACTTCACTGTCACCAATAGGGTTAATCATTAAACCTTGCCGACCATCTATAATGCCCCTCAACACCCTGTCCATGGTGTATGGTGTATTGACCGCCTGTGGCATCACTAATATATGTTCCCACCATGGTCTCAATACATAAAGGGCATTTCACCCGCATTAGTCTAAATCATATTTATCAATCTCGCTGGCATATCTAAGTGGCATAAGGAACATCTTAGGTAGACTACATGGCATATGACATGCTATCACCATATGGCATATTATACCTGGGTGTAAATTACATGGACAGTCCCCAATTTGCCAGGATTATCCTGAGACAATCCTGCCAAAGTTGACTTGTCTTGGACCAATGGGTGGACTTAAAAAACCTCACCCAGAAATGGCGGTCCAACGCCTTAAATTTACCAATGCAAATATTGGTAAATATGCACACGTGTGGGAAGATACACTTTTGTGACCAAGGCTGTTTTTAACCTACTTACACTTCTTTTGACTTAAATCTCCAGAACTTGGTGTCCAAGGGTCTAGTTATTGTTGTTTTATCTATTCTTAGAAGAGAAGGCCTAAACATTTACATTGATGCACTCATCCAGGAAGGTAGAAGAAGTATTGTCTAGATAAATACAGCTCTTGCCATACAGGTGGTTAAATATATGATATATATATCCTCTTATCCTCTTGAGCCTAGCAGGCAGATGCCTTCATTTAGGCATGGCCATCGATCAGCTCTAGGTTAGCGTCATTTTTAATAGCATTGTTGTAGGACATTTTCCGGATGAAAAGGTATATCGGAAATGGATTTGTCTATTTGCCAAGACAAGTACAAAAATCCTTTATAATATAGGTAGGGGTTCTGTAATACCAATTCTCCTGAGGAAGGCTGATCTTATATTTATATTAACACATTCTTAAATGGACCTAATCCGTCCCACAATTCCCTGGGCCATTCCCATAATTAGGTTCTTCTTATTAAAGTGTTCTGCAAAAATCCCCTTAGTACTTATGTCGAAAGTAATTTAGTAATGGGGCCAGATTCTCTGCCGTTTTCTTACTATTACCTGTATTTGTTATATTACTAATATGAATTCCATTCCCTCCCCTTTATATGTTTTATCCATTGAAATATCTGTGCACTTTAAAACACACAAACACATATATTATTTCTCTTTATATAGGATATGTCTTTTAATAATGAGGTAAAAATAATTTCCAGATGTCGTAATGATACCGTAGTAAATTTACTTCCGCAGTCTGTGTTTCTCAGCCTACGTTTTCTTTCTCGATCACAGCTGGATCCTCTATGAGAAACCACATTTTGAAGGTCAAGCACATGTCCTTGAGGAGGGGGAAGCTGTGTTACAGCACCTTTGGGGCCAGCGAAGAGCCAACGCTAAGCCAGATAAAATCACTATAGGCTCAGTGAAGAGAGTAGTGAAGGTATGTACAGAAATTGTGTGATGTCACACCTCTCGAATCAATGCTAAACCCATGTATGAAGGGTCCTGTAGTCGGGCGCGTAAGGTTTGTCAGAGCAGCAGGAAGGCTATGGCAAAAAACTTGTAAAACTTTTTATAAAATAATTGTTTTGTTTTGCATTTTTTGTGGATATCTCACAGACCCATTAACTTGTATGAGTCAGCAAAAGAAAACAAAAACGGACACCATACTGATGTCTCCGTGTGCTTTCTGCATCCATGTGTCCGTTCCGCAAATTATAGAACATGACCTATTTTTGTCAAGGAATAGTCATTTCTACTCATGTGAGTGAGAAAAATGCGTATTGCACACGGAAGGTGTACGTATTTTGTAGATCCGTGGTTTGTGAACCACAATATGGTCATGGACGTGGGCATGAGGCCTTGGGCTACGTTCATACGACGCACTATTCGCACTATTGTCACGCGACAATTTTTATAATGGGAGTCTATGGTGTCGCATTGCGACATGCAACATGCTGCGACTGCGACGCGACAGTCGCAAAAAATCCATTCAAGATGGGGTTTTCTGTGACTGCCGCGTCGCATTTGCAGCATGTCGCATGTCGCAATGCGACACCATAGACTCCCATTATAAAAATTGACGCGCGACAATAGTGCGACAAAATGTCGCGCGACAAATGTTGCAGTGAAATTGTGCCCTATTTGTCGTGCGGCAAATGTTGTCGTGTGAACGTAGCCTTAGGCCTCATGCACAAATGCGATCCGCAATACGGGCATGGGGTGCACACGTTCGTGTGCATGAGGCCTTAGTTAGCAGCAGATACTGCAACCGGCAAGTGGCTACTATGGACACCAGTGGAGTCACTATCTAGCCAACTAATGAAAGGCGACCCTTAACTTCTCCCCAGAGGTGAATCCACCCTTTAGAAATAAAATCTCTTGGGGCAAGTAATCAAAATGGGATTGCCTTCCGCTGGATCCTCGTGGCCCTGTTGTATTAGGCTACGTTCACACGACGACAATTGTCGCGTGATAAAAGTCGCGCGACAAATAGGGCACAACTTCACTGCAACATTTGTCGCGCGACATTTTGTCGCACACAATGTCGCGCGACAATTTTTATAATGGGAGTCTATGGTGTCGCATTGCGACATGCGACATGCTGCGACTGCGACACGACAGTTGCAAAAAAAACCATCCGGGATGGATTTTTTCCAACTGTCGTGTCGCAGTCGCAGCATGTCACATGTCGCAATGCGACACCATAGACTCCCATTATAAAAATTGTCGCGCGACAATAGTGCGACTTTTTGTCGCGCAACAATTGTCGTCGTGTGAACGTAGCCTTAGAGGCCTGGACCAACTGGAGAATCCTCTGGTACCCTAGTGGGTCATATTCTTAAGGCAATCCTTAGACTGCTGCATTCACACGACCGTATATATTTGCGGATCCGAAAAAAATGGATCCGCATGTCTGCAAAATACTGAAGAGTGTCTTCCGTATGTCATCCGCAAAAAACAGATGAGGAAAAAAAAAAGGGGAGAGAATAAAATATTATAATAAAAATACGGAAACTGATCCGAAAATTGCGGATGACATACGGAAACCATTCCGTATGTCATCCGCAATTTGCGGAACCATTCACTTCTATGGGGCTGCGGAACGATTTCTGCGGACAATGATAGGACATGCTTCATATTTTTGCGGAGTATAAATGCGGAACCACGGATGCGGACAACATACTGAATGTTGTCCGCATATTTTATTTACCCATAGAAATGAATGGGTCCGCATTTATTCTGCAAAATGCAGATCGGACGCGGAAAAAAAAAGTACGGTCGTGTGAATGTAGCCTTATGTTGAGGATAGATACGTGGAGTGGTGCGGCATGTTCCTCAGGTTCTGGGTTCTAAGAAAGGAGGGAATGCCAACATGTCCAGGGTATTCAGAAACAGGGCTAGGGCTGTAAACTGAGTCTTTTCACCAATGTGTTAACAGCACGTTTTTTAATATTTTTTTCAAATGATAATCCTACAATTTTTTTAAGATAACCTAAATTATATATATATGTAAAATGAGATTATAAGAAACGTTATAGCCACTAAACTAACGTGCGAAAAACGGTATCCGGTCCTGAAGACCAAAATTACCCTGGACCTCTATCAGCAAAATAAGAAGTAAACAAAATGAATCTTCTTTCATGATACCTACCTTTTGTGTTCAGAAGATTAGTACACACTTACATGTTCCAAACATTTGTAAATGAAATCCTACTTTCCTCACAGTAGGGGAGATTTATCAAACTGGTGGAATACTGGCTTAGTTTCCCAAAGTAACCAATCAGATTGATCATTCCATTTTCCAAAGGAGCTCTGAAAAATGAAAGGTGGAATCTGATTGGCTGCTATGGGCAACTAAGCCAGTTCTTCTTTGCACTAGTTTGATAAATCTCCACCAGTATTCTTTGAATCATTCAAATGTAATGCAACAAAACTGTAAAAGAGGGAGATTTATCAAAACTGGTGTAAAGTAGAACTGGCTTAGATGCCCATAGCAACCAATCAGATTCCACCTTTCATTTCTCAGAGCTCCATTGGATAATGAAAGGTGGAATCTGATTGGTTGCTATGGGCTACTAAGCCAGTTTTCTTTTATACCGGTTTTGATAAATCTCCCTCATTATGTCTATTATGTCTCTAGTGACATAGGCTGCCCAGGCCGCTCCAAGGACACGCTAAGCCATTGGCAGTGTTATATTAGAGGTTATTATAGAGCAACGTGGAGGTTAAAGATGATTTTCCTCAGAATAAAATTCTGCCTTCAGCTTCCCCTCCGGCTGTGTGATCTCCCTTCTCCTCGCTTTCTTCCTCCATTAGATGCACAGCTCCGGCATTTCCCTTCAGACATAATACCGTAGCAAATGTATTAATAAAAGTGACATAAAACTACAAGGATTCCAGTATAAGGTCAGGGCCAAACCCTATAGGGCCATCCAAGAGCCGGACCCAACACAAGTCAGAAATGGATGACTTTCAGTTCTGTCGTCAGCCATCTAGATAAACGGCCATGCAGTGCTCCAAAAGAAATGATATGTGTGTGGTAATACTCACCTCATGCTGCAGTGTGAAACGGACATTACTATTATACTATCATTACTCTAATATTTATGGGGTGGATTTACCTGTGCGGAATGAATCAGTCAGGGCCGTCTATTCCACTAACACAGAGTATGCTTAAAGGGGTTGTCTCACTTCACCAAATAGCATTTATCATGTAGAGAAAGTTAATACCAGGCACTTACTAATGTATTGTGATTGTCCATGTTGCCTCCTTTGCTGGCTGGATTCATTTCTCAATCACATTATACACTGCTCGTTTCCAGGGGTTACGACCTCCCTGTACTCCATCAGTGGCGGTCATGCTTGCACACTATAGTTTAAAAATAGAGAGAGGTCAGCGCCTTTTCGTATAGCGTGCACGACCACCACTGCTGGATTGTAGGGTGGTCGTAACCCCTGGAAACGAGCAGTGTATAATGCGATGGAAAAATGAATGCAGTCAGCAAAGGAGGCAATATGGACAATCACAATACATTAGTAAGTGCCTCGTATTAACTTTCTCTACATGTGGGCATATGGAGGTACCGTAAACCACCTCTGTCGAAGCCCTGAAGAAAACGAAGACATATTACATCCATGTTCATTTCTGGAGCCTCAATAAGGTGTTAAAGAGGTTTTCCGAGACATTTAGGGCTCATTCAGGCAACCATTCATTTCAATGGGGCCGCAAAAGATGCAGACAGCACACCGCGTGCTTCCCACATCCGTAGTTCCGTTCCGCAGCCCTGCAAAAAATATACAGCATGTCCTATTCCTGTCCACAATTGCGGACAAGAATAGGCATTTCTATCATAGTGCCGGCCATGTGCGGTCCGCAAAACACTACGGCTGTCTGAATGAGCCCTTATACTGATGACCTATTCATTTCATAGATCATCAGTATCTGATCAGTGGGGGTCTGACACTTGAGACCCCCGCAGATCAGCTGTTTGAAAAGGCACCAGCGCTAGGCCATGCCACGTCACGTTCACCGGTCACATGGCCTAGGTGCAGCTCAGACCATTGAAGGGAATAGGGTTTAGCTGCAATACTAGTCGCAGCTGCTGTACAATGCATGGCGCTGAGAGAAACCGGTGATCGCCAGGGGTCCCAAGTGTTGGACCCCGGCCGATCAGATTTTAAGGGGGTTATCCCATGATTAATGTAAAAAATTATCAGACATCATGTAGTACATGACAATCCATTTCTGACAAAGCTAGGACCAGCCCTGTACCTCACATGGATCCAGAGATCTCCCCATGTATTCTCCAATTGTGCTGTTAGACTTTCTTCATGCTGGCAGGGTAGGGAGTGTGTCCTTTCTGTTGCAGCTCTTTCCCTGTCACACAGTTCAGGGCGGTGTCCTTCCTGCTGTACTTCTCTCCCTGTCACAGTTAAAAGGGTGTGTCCCTTCTGTTGCAGTCCTGTCCCAGCTCAGCGGGGGGCTGTTTCCTTCTCACTGCAGCTTCTTCTGTGTAACTGTCACAGCTTCTAAAAGAAGATCCAGCCGGTGGGAGTTGAAGGATGTATAATCAAGCCCATTCAGCTCAGTAGAAGGACGTGCACAATACTATACAGTCTGGACATTATACTGAAGTAAAGATACTGTTTCACAATTGTAGTATTTTGTAACAGAAAGTCAATCACAAAAGTAATTAACATGTAATGGGACAGCCCCTTCAAGTGAATAGGAAGAACAGGTCAGTCCGCGGCTTGCCTATAATACATGTACATAGCCCCTTTCCATTGCGCTCTATGCCGTAGTAACCTGATAAATCAGACACATATAAATGTCAAAGATCCCCAGCCATTAACATGCTCTGAGTGCTTAAGAGGATTCCCCCTAGGAACCGCCCTGTGGGACACCGGCATGGTTGGCGTGCTCTGAGGTTCTGCTCAATGTCACTGTGCAGATCTGCCCAATTTTTCATCGCCATCAGAGGTGTTGAGGCTGGAAATTAATAGAATACCCTCGCGGTGCAGGTCAATCGCTCCACCACACTGACACTCCCCAGACTCACGGCCTGTGTTGTCACCCAGCATCGGCTTCTTTCACTTCACTTATGTATAGATTGAGGTAGTGTAAGATGTCACCTGTCATAGTGTAATACCGCCAATTGATATCCATTTCCTATAGGATTATCTCCCGGAGGTGGTGATATCCTCCCTGCAGGACGTGTCCGACTCTCCCATTTACATACGCGCAGAGGTTCCTTCGCTGGAAAGTCTGGTTGGGAATCACCCCCGTTCTTTAGTAGTTAATTCAGGAGTGTAAGTACCGCATCTTCCTAAATTGGACTTATTTTGATCATTTGTTTTTAGCATCTTGTTATCATTTTATTTTAATCATTTTATCACTTTATTCCCCATTATTTCTATAGTAGTAAGAGAGTTTGTAGCAATATTTCATGTAGAAATGATGGGGGTCATTTATTAAGACCGGCGTTTTAGACGCCAGCCTTGAAAACCCCTATATCTGGCAGCGGATCTGCCAAAGTTATGAAGAGGCACCAGCTTTTTTGCTGTCATAGGCCCCTTGCACACGACCGTATGTATTTTACAGTCCGCAACAAACGGATCCGCAAAAAATGCAGATGACGTCCGTGTGCATTCCGTGTGGCCCCTAATAGAACAGTACTATCCTTGTCCGTTATGCGGACAATAGTAGGACAAGTTCTATCTTTTTGCGGAACAGATATGCGGAAATACGGAAACGGAATGCACACGTACCTTCCGTTTTTTGCGGACCCATTGAAATGAATGGTTCCGCATACGGTCCGCAAAAATACACTTACATTTAGACCATTTTCTACACTTAAGGGTCCATTCACACATCCACGGATCCGCAAAACATGGACACCGGCAATGTGCGTTCCGCATTTTGTGGACCGCACATCACCAGCACTCTCATAGAAAATGCCTTTTCTTGTCCGCAATTGCGGACAAGAATAGGACATGGTTTTTTTTTTTTGCGGAACGGAAGTGCAGATCCGCAAGTCTGGATCCGGGCGGGACATAGTGTGTCCCCATAAAAATGAATGGGTCCGCAATTCTGTTCCGCAAAATGCGGAACAGAATTGCGGACGTGTGAATGGAGCCTTAGGCCTCTTTCACACTTGCGTTGTCCGGATCCGTCGTGTACTCCATTTGCCGGAAGTGCCCGCCGGATCCGTAACAACGCAAGTGACCTGAAAGCATTTGAAGACGGATCAGTCTTCAGTATGCTTTCAGCGTTACTATGGCAGCCAGGACGCTATTAAAGTCCTGGTTGCCATAGTAGTGCTGGGAAGCGGTATACTTACAGTCCGTGCGGCTCCCGGGACGCTCCAGAATGACGTCAGAGCGTCCCATGCGCATGGATCACGTGATCCATGCGCATGGGGCGCCCTGACGTCACTTTTAAGCGTCCCGGGAGCCGCACAGACGGTAAGTATGCTTCTCCCCCTCTACACTTTACCATGGCAGTCAGGACTTTAGCGTCCTGGCTGCCATGGTAACCATTGAGAAAAAGCTAAACGTCGGATGCCTTTCAATGGGCATTAATTCCGGATCCGGCCTTGCGGCAAGTGTTCAGGATTTTTGGCCGGAGCAAAAAGCGCAGCATGCTGCGGTATTTTCTCCGGCCAAAAAACGTTCCGGTCCTGAACTGAAGACATCCTGATGCATCCTGAACGGATTTCTCTCCATTCAGAATGCATTGGGATAATCCTGATCAGGATTTTTCCAGCATAGAGACCCGACAACGGATCTCTATGCCGGAAAACAAAAACGCCAGTGTGAAAGGACCCTTAAACAGGTTTAGAAAATGATGATTGAGACGGACCTGCCCGGCCGTCCCCGCCACACCCACTTTTTTACACCTGGAGTGAGCGTGGGAAAGTCGCAGATTGCGGTGCAAATAACCGCTGAGCCGCAATCTGCATGTTATGTCCTCAGGACCTGTCAGTTCACTTGGCGCTTCTGGTTTAGTACTTGCATCCCTATGAAATAACAGTGCAGAATTATCTTTTCTTAGAGCTCTAGGTTGTGCTGTTCCTCATTTATTCCTCCTGGAAAGTTTACAGTGTCTTAGGCAGGATTAGTAAACTTGCCCTGTTATATTCATGCAGAGCTGTAAGGTGCTTTCTTCTAAGATTTACAGATGCATCTTGTCTCTACAGCTGGCTGGCATACACAGAACCCCAGTATAACGGCACAGTCACCGTACTGGAAGAAGACAGTGAGTTGCCCCAAATTCAGGACAGCGGCTTCAGATCTATTCGGCCCTTGAAAATGGTGAGACGCTCATCATTTCTGTTATGGTTTTCCCAGCAGAGCCAAATGTATGGACTGTCTTAATATGTATACTGGGTAACAAAATATCCCTTAATGGACCAGGAGATAAGCGTGGTCTGAGGTATCTGGCAGCCGCTTATCACCTGTGTTTGACCAGCAGATTTCCCCTAGTTAGCAGTGCAGTCCACTAGTACTTTTATGTATTTGGAGGTACACATTAATTTATCTCAGATTTCCTTGTCTTGCTGCTCGTGATGGAGGGAGGTGGGTAGCGGAGGCCCCTGGGCAGTTTCTCCTTTTGGCTGCCCCATTACCCCGGCACGTCATGAGCTCTTTTGATTATACCCCATACATCAGGTAATTCAAAGGCTAAGTCCATCTTCACAGCCATTTTCTTATCATCCCAGAGAGTCTGCTGATAGTCGTCCGTTCCGTTGTGTACATACAGCTGCTATGCAGACCTATGTGTTTCTATGGTAACAAACAAACTTACCTCTTATATTCATTTGAAACGGCAATTATACACACTCATTGACAAAAACATAACGCACCCAGATAGAAATGTCAGATTGCTGCAACACTCGGCATGCAGACAGATATGTAAATGATTAAAGTGTTTTCTTGTTAGATACTGGGTCTGGCCACAAGAGGGCGTAAAAGTGCCTCCTCTGCTGCCCCATATAAAGGCTCTCAGAGGCCACTTTAGGGTAGTGTACCTCATGGCGAGAGATCGTTGATTGCTAGACATGACTATGATGCATTTGAAGATATTTTACTAGTTGACCGACTTTAAAAGGGGGCGCATCATTGAATTGAGAGGAGGATAGTCGTTTAGATGAATTGCCTGCCATCTACCTAGCTGTTAGGTGGTGTTGGGAGCAATGGTTACATGGGCGCAAGGACACATGGCAAACCAGACGGCCCAAACAGACCATCATTAGAGAGGATTGTTTTATCATCCGACAAGCATGAGCAGCTCCCACAGTTTCATGGTCCACCATCCAGACACAGGTAGCACCTTCATTACACACCCCTGTCTCAGCCCGGATCCTTTCCAGGCAATTAGCAGAAGGAAATTGGTGTCTTGATGTCCTAAGTGTCCTGCCATTGACAGCCTGCCCCCATCTCCTTCGTTTGCATTGATGGAATTGAGAAACCTGGGCTGCTACGGATGGAACTGCAACGTCTTTAGCCACAAATCTATTTGGGATCAGATGACGGTCTGGTTCGAGTGTGGAGGCCTCGTGGTGGCGTTTCCATCCTGCCTTTGCTGTGGAGGACACACTGCCCCAACTGCTGGTGTGATGATGTGTGGAGCCCTCACATATGACAGCCGGTGTTCTGTCAAAATCTGCTGCCCGTCAGAATCTGCTGCCCTCGTCATTTCTGGTCATGACGCATCGCCTATGTAAGCTGCCCTGGCGCGTTCACAGCGAGTTCATTTCAGCTGGCCTGGCGCGTTCACATATCGCGCATGCGCGATAGCCTGTAAAAGTAAGCTGCCCTGGCGCGTTCCTGGCACTCTGGGTGCGTTCACATAGCGCGCATGCGCGCCAGCCTGTTATTTTCAGCGGCCCTGGTGAGTTCACAGCCATCGGCTGTAAAATACTCCTACCCGGAGCCATGGTGCGTAGCCGCAAACACACCTCCTCTTTTAGCTTATCAGGTGGCCCGCTGCGAGAAACTCCTCCCCGGAAATGACGAGGGCAGCAAATTCTGACGGGCAGCAGATTTTGACAGAACACCGGCCCCCCCTTGTAGTGATATGAGGGACACTAACAGCCCGGTGATATGTGCAGGACATCCTGCCGCCATCTGGGGTCTCTCACGGCAGGGCTTCCAACTGCAATTTTCAGCAGGATATGGGTACATTCACATGACCATATGTATTTTGCAATCCGCAACATGTGGATCCGCAAAAAAAACACGGATGACTTCTGTGTTGCATCTTGGTTTTTTGGGGTGACCCATTGCAACAATGCCTATTCTTATCTGCAAAACAGACAAGAATCGGACATATTCTATCTTTTTTGCGGAGATGCGGACCCATTTTAATGAATGGGTCTGCCTCTGTTCCACAAAAAATGCAGATCACATTCGGAGCAAAAGTATGATCGTGTAGATGGGGCCTAATGCTGTCCCACGCACGACAAGGGTTTCCCAGGAATGTCACCGCCAGATTACAACACTTCCTTAGCTGCCCAGTCACCAGATTTATTACCAATCCAGCATTTATGGGACTGCCTAGGATGACAACTTCGGCAAACTACGATTGTGCAGGGTCTACAGGCCCAGCTGTAATGTCTGTGGGCAAATGTGCTGCAGGACACCATACAGAACCAGTATGCCTCCATGACCAGCCGTATCTCATCTTGTATCCAGACTAGAGGTGGTCCAACAGGGTCCTAGAGCCTCCTTTCAATTGTACAGTTTTCCCAATAAACGTATCATTTCGCTATTATATTGTCACTTACATCTATCATCATTACATTCACATACATTTATTCCTTTCCAACAACTCCTTCTTGGTGCATTATGTTTTTGTCAATGAGTGTAGTTATACATAAATATAATAAAGCTGACTTTTTTGGAAATGTAACAAGAGTGAAGCTAAAATGACTAAACACACTCAGCTCTGCTACATCTGTGCGTAAGTAGTTTTATATTTTACTTCTGAATGAGGGCTAATGGACAGTGTTCTTCAGGGGCACTCTGGATTGATTATCATGTTGAGTAGAGGCTAAAATATCAATTCTTTAGGAATTAGTTACATCATTGAAATAGTAAAAGACAGTGATGTCATCGATCCGTCGCCATTATTGGATTACCGCCTAAAATTACTGCCTCAATTACGGCTTTGGTTCCTGGTGTACTCTATGTGCGGGCATTAGTGAGAACTGCTTTTAAGCTCTATTATTTGATGCTCAGCAGTTTGAATTTCACTTAGGATGATGGGAGTTGCAGTCAGTACAGCTGGGTGACTGCTTTCCCCATCTTGCAGTGGCAGCACTTTACTTGATAATCTAAAGCCTAATTGTGTGGAAGGAACAAATGTCGACTTAATTTTTTCCATTTGTTTCAGGGAGGATTAAAAGTACAGCTGCCCAGTGATCCGAAGGTAAGTGATTAGATTGCCATAGTTACAACTTTTTGTTTCCGCAGAGCACCTCATTGTACGCCTGAAATCTACCTGAAATCATCTCTTTTACAGATAATTATATATGAGAAGCCGCACTTTCAGGGGTGGTGGAGAGAGATCACAGAGCATGTCTGTAGCATCGGGACGCTCACCCATGACGGAGAGAATAGCAGCAGTCAAGATATTGGCTCCATACAGGTTCTTGGTGGAATGTAAGGGCACAGCCTGCTTTATTGTGTCCTAGATGGGTAGATGGGACTTATAAAGACTACATGACAAAATAACGTGGTCTCAAAAAGCAGGAATGCTCAACCCTATATGCAGTTGTGCATCTATACCCAGGGAGCAAATCCTGCACATGTGATCCATTGCTAATGGCGATCCCCAGCAAAAAAAGCATGCAATGGAGGATGCCCGCAGCGGACCACAAGTGTCACAAAGACATTCTACACCAGATAGTAAAATCTGCGGATGTAATGGACTATATACAAGAATAGGTACACTACTATGGTGGGTGCATTCAACAAAATCTGAACCCTCACACTGATATTAAAATGAGACTTTAGCCAAAATATCCTTATATGAAGGACATACCGGAGCCCACGCACCCCATCAAGGTATCTCAAGTGGCACGGGACCTAACGCTAGCCTACCTTTGCCGTATGGGCAGTACCAGGGGCCATTAGGCAAATTACAGGAGCGTAAGGTCCGACTCACAGCAAACAGCTCCCAGTTACCTCCAGTGTGAAGCCACACATACAATGGGAGGAGGGAGGAGGCTTTGAGTCCCACCCAAGGCTGACTAATATGACGCAGGCCTCACAGGTGCACCAAATGGGACTTAGCAGGTCCCAAAGTGTAATATTTGTAGGAATAGTCCATAATTGTGCTTACACTGATACAATAGAATAAGGGCTCATGCACAGTACCATATCCCGCTCCGGAGACACCCTCTCACATGAAGCATAGACGTTTATGCGGGCCTACCTACCATTTCACTGGACTGAAGTGGTGGGAGCTGAGCTGTAGTACACCGTATTAGTTGCTACACAGTGGATGGAGCCTTCTGCCTCTGGTTCCGTCCACTGTTATGTACATGGTTTCTACCACATTTTATGTGTTTTAGACAAGGGCATCTTAATACACATCAATCTGTACTGCACCTTCACAACTCCTGTACTCCACCCGCACAACTGTCCCTACCTACTTGCACAATCTGCCCTGAATAGCGGCCCACAACTTGTCAAAGGTCCCTGAATTGACTAAGTGCAGGGGCCTAAACCTAATGGGGTAAAAAAACAGTCAGGCAGAAAGAGGACAAAACCAGAGAGGCAAAACCAGAACCAGATCAGAATTGAAAGGCTAAGTCAAAATCAGGCCAGAATCCAAACCAGAGAGATACATCAGAACCGATGCAAGATAGAAACACAGAGTAAAATACCAGACAGGGTCAGTGCCAGTAGATAATGTAAGTGGAATGATTGGTAGTCAGGAGCAAGGTCAGGGATAATCCAAAAGTCAGATTACCAGGGATACAAACAATACCAGGGGCCAGTGGCGTACCGTCAATAGTGGCAGACCTCGCAGTTGCTATGGGGCCCGTGAGCTTTGGTGGCCTCGCCAGGTTGAATGGCCCTGCCCCCTTTCCGACCTGAATACACGCCACATACAGATGCTGGACAGATAAATGCCAGCCTTCCTAAGTACTCCTCCTGGAGCCCCTTGCTACTTGCCACTGCTGCCAGCATTAGCTTCTACCTGTCAGAACAGTCAGCAGGGAGATGCTCTCCTCCTGACTGGTCAGCTGACTTGTAGACAGCGCCACCTAGCCTCCACTCTTGGCTCTGCTTCTGACTGCCTGCGGATGTGCCTCAGTGCAGCGTCATTACAGGAGTAATGAGAGCACAGTGTGAAGACTCTTCCTTCCCCAGCTCCGTGCAACTGATTAAATCCAAGGATCCAACACCCTGAACCAACCTGCTGGTGAGGCTGAACTGTAGCTGCAGCATTCGTCACATTGTGTAAATACACATAATACTGCAATGTGGAGGGGAGGGGGCACATTTTGCTGGATGTGCTGGTGTTTATACATACAACTATACACAACCCCACCCATAGACATATACTTCAAGTTCTGTGACTGGTCCAGGCCCTGCCCCTCATTGCTCTATTAGTAATAGCCTGTTTCTATTAGGGCATTATCTTCTGCTACTGCTATGTACAAGCATATACATGGTGCAGACACAGGAGTTGAGCTTGCACCATTACCTGTTGTGTACATTATAACATGCCTTCTTGTAGTAAGTTTATATATATATATATATATATATATATACGTTATAACATGCAGGTGACACATTGCTGCAGCCGGCAGGATTGGAGCTAGTTCCAGTTCTGCCATTGTAACACTTTAGATGCTGCGTGCTGACATAACAACCATAATACACTTACAATTTTATAAAAAGTAAAAAAATAAGACACACAAAAAACACTTCACAAGCTTTTTTTCTCATCAATATCAGATCAAACCCCACAACTGATCAGCTACACTAATTCTATTTTTTATTGCAAGGAAGAGAGGGCCCCATGATTTCTATGTACGCCCCTGCCAGGGGCTAATACCAATCACAGGCAACTGTGGTCGGCATCTGCCTGTTTAAATAGCCCGCAGGAAACATATGACGCAGGCCTTGCTCCTGCCATAGGGTGGCCGGACTTACCACGGGAGGGCAGGTGGTTAAGTACGTGACGATTACATTCACATTTAAACCAAACATACACCCAAAGTAGGCCAACCAATCGGTGGTGTAAAGACAGAAGTCTAAAGATAGACCAAAGTTATCATCTCGTATGAGCCACTTTGGTCAATTTGGCAGATCTGTAGATTGTCTACTAGTCTAAAGGTCCCTTTAGATAGGACTATTCAGAAGGTGATTGTTGGGAAGGAAGCGTTCCTTTCAGGCAGTCGACTGCTTGTCAGTGAAGGAGACCGCTGCATTTACATGCAGCGATCTTCTCCACAGTATGGGGAGGAGTGATTCCTAATGCCATCGCTCTTCCTGATATAGAATCTTTGTTTGTCGACAGCAGTGAGTGTTTAGACGGCACAATCTGCTAACAGCAAATGATGAATTAGGTGCCTACAAAGACAATTCAATTACCCGATGAGCAAGTAATCAGCGGCACAGTCAGATAATCGCTAACAAGCCTTCCTATGAACACTCGTTAGTGATTATCTGGCGGATTCTTGGCTCGTGTAAAGTGCCCTTAAGGGGGGATTATGGCTGTTTTGTTGGTGAAGTAAGCATTTGTGCCAAATATATGATGTATTTGCACCATTCTTGCATTTTACAGAACGACCAACTCTATGATTGATATGCCTATTGTCTGCGAAAACGGACAAGAATAGGAAATGTCCTATCTGTTTTAGGGTCTGCATCTTTTGTGTCCCCATTTAAATGAACAGATGTGGACACAAATATACGTCTTCTGAATGAGCCCTCAGTCAGATTTATCTTTGCGCAAAAAAGTGCAAAAAGTCCCAAGTCTACTTCAGCCCCCTGGTGGCGTACAAACTGATGGAACCTTTCTAATAAATAGGATTAGACTTCAGACAGAAAAATCCAAAGGTATTACCGTAAGTGCAACAACGGTAACAAGTGGTGTGGGACATTTCGTAAATTTGTCACTTAAAAAAAACACAAACAAAACCCATGACAGACACTGCAAAAACATGAGAGCAAAAAGTCGCATGTTAATACATTACTCCCTTAGTTTACAAGGTCTAATAGACAGGACTAGTAAATCTGGCCCGGAGTGTGGTCCAATTCAGACATTTAAATTACAAAGTTGCAGTTGATAGCTGCATTCCAGTGTACGCTAAATTACCTTCTTTTGGAATGTGACTCAAGAAATAGCTGAATCAGGCTGTGCTCGGTGTCATATAGCAGAGGCCAGGGGCATAGCTAAGGGCTACTGGTGCAAGAGTTCAGCTTGGGCCCCCTTCCCTCAGTGCTTTGTGGCCGGGGTCAGGAAGGCACGTAGCCTTAGTGCTGCCTGAGGCAAAAAATTGATACGCACTAAGCCCCCCCTCCTCCCCCCCATGCCAAATTCTTGACCTAACCCCTTCCCTCCAGCCAGAGGTGTAACTTGACCTGCATGCACTTTCTATAATACTGGTGTCTTCTTATGTGGCACATGAGTCTTTGGGCCCCCCCAGGCTCCTGGGCCCGGTAGCGACTACCTCTGCACCCCCTATAGCTACGCCCCTGGCAGATGCCACTATCTGTCCGGTTCTCGTTCCTGTTATAACATGTGGAAGAGTTTGATCACGATCAGTTGGACTAAGGAACTATAGTCTTGAAGTGTATGGACATATTTTTTTTCACTGATTTTACTAAATTTGGGCAAAAAATCATTATTTCAGTTGGTCTTCATTAAAAATGTTCAGCAGTTTTTGAGATACAAAAGTTAAAAAAATCTGTCTGTTTGCAGAGTGTTACTTCCCAGCTGATGGATCATATGAAACCTTATCTCCAATCTCCTGTCTGTATAAACAGTCATATATGCCATATTCTTAAGGCTTCACATGAGCCGTCAGCTGACGTAACTCAGGAGCGACAGTCTGCAAATAGACTCATTTTTACAAGTTGGCCAAATATTTCTAATAAAGACCAATTGAATTTTTTTTTATTTTTAGCCCAAAATGAGTAAAATGCAATTATAACACAAAATGGCAGTTGTCCAGGTTGGCACAGCTGGCACAGCTCCTTCTGCTGTGTAGAGTCCATGCCGGGTTACTGAAGATCAGCTCCCATTCAGGTGACCCCCACTAATCTGATATTGATGACCTATCCTAAGGATACAGTAGGTCATCAATATCTAGAACTCAGGCGACCGCTTTAATATTTTTTACATATATTTATACTACTTTTTTTTCCATTATAGATGGGTTGGGTATGAAAATGAGAGATTTAAAGGACAGCAGTATCTCCTGGAAGAGGGCGATTATGAAGACTGGCATGCCTGGGGTGGATATAACAATGCTTTGCAGTCAATACGATATCTCCAGGCGGTAAGTGCGTGCATCTGAGGGTTAGATATGCTTGTGCTTTATATGTGTCAGTGATGAAGGTTACCCATTCCCACCAGTATATATCTATAAACTTACAGTATATCAGTGGGCATATAATATTTATAGGCTGTTTTCATGTAGGCCTTGCTGACGTGGATATCTGAACCAATGTAGCCAGGACCTTGTCCATCTAGAGGTCTGGGATGATCCACTCCTATGGTATACATATTAGAGGACGGTTGGCCTACTGATTTCAGCAGGATTGGCCAACCCTCTATTGTGCAGGGCTGTCAACAGATGTCAGGGAAAGAAGGGTTGGGCATGCTGGATTTCAACCTTTGATCTTACAGTACCTAAGCCGCTGAGTCAGGAAGTTTTTAGGACTCTGTTCACACTATGTTAGTACCCCCGTAATCTATTGCGGAATGGCAAATACAAGCTTAGTATTTACACAGAAGATATCATCTTTGCACATGGTTACACGGCAATTGAAAGGAAAACTGAGATCCTGTGTAGATAAAGTGTTACTGGATGACATTGGACATAAGACATGGAGCCTGTCCAGCTGGAAATAGGCTCCCCTAGAGGCATTAGATAGCTATGTACGTATGGAATCTGATGCAGCTGCTTATGTCTCTATGAAGGCGGAGGCTATCTGTCAGCAGATTTGTACCTATGAAACTGGCTGACCTATTGGTGTTGGTCCAGTGTTCATATGTGCCTGCACTGTGGAGTAAATTATGTTTTACTATATGCAAATGAGCCTCTAGGTGTAATGGCAACGCCCCCGTTGCACTTAGAGGCTCATTTGCATATATAAAACATCATTTTTCTCAGTAATGCAGGCACATATGAACATGGGACCAACACAGATGCCTTCAGCTGCCAAGTGCACATGTAACAGGTCAGGCAGGGTCATAGGTGCAAATCTGCTGACTGCTGACAGAGGCCTTTAAGATATAGGGACCTCATGGACCTATTTGGCAACCCGTTTTGCACAATGTTGTGTGGAAATAATTTGCCGATCCAGTTCTAGTAGTAAAGCACACTGTAACACATTGCACACTAATGAGAACTTAAAGGGGTTGTCTTATCTCGCCGTTACTGAGGCGAGATGAGACACAGTCCGGACCACCAGCCGGCCGGGACAGCGAAATGATACAACCCCTTTAGCCTTCCCTTCAGAATAAGGCCTCATGCACACGATGTCTAAGTAACGGACGTCACACGGCCATTTTTAGCACCAATGAAAGTCTATGGGGATATTCACATGGCCGTTCTTTCAACGGCCAGTGAACAGCATCCGTCCAAAAATAGGACATGTCCTATTTTTGGCCGTTTTCACGGTCAGACGGACCCATTGAAATCAATGGGACCGTTTTTAACTGCCTTTAAAAACGGGTACACAGGCCATTTAGGGGTTAAAAAAAAACTCACCTCATCCGCGGTGCGGCAGTTTCTTCTCTCTTCATTGACCAGGACCTGCGATATGCGCGGTGACGTAACCGCGTGGGAACGCACAGTGACGTCATTGCGCACCTTCAGCAGGTCCCGTACTGTGAAGAGAGAAGAGACTGCTTTTTTTACTGTCGTGTGCATGTAGCCTGAGGTTCCTTGTGAACTTATCAGTAATACAGGACATAACACTTCCCAACCGTCTTCTCTTAATGGGCGGACAGCTTTGTGCTCCTCACCATGTTAGAAAAGAACGAAGGCGCCATTCACAATGCAGAAGATGCTAGTGGCCTTTCGCTGTACATATTCCCAGATCGGGCATAATGTTTAACAGCCCGTCCACTTCATGTCTCATTAATTAGGCCAGATTATACTTGATGCGTCTCCGGTATGTTAAGTTTAATAGGCAAAACGAAAGTATTGTTTATCTTGATTCTCGCTAGGTCTTTTCCTTTAATCCCCCAAGTCTTCGCCTCTCAAATGGGCGAGAGATAAGAACGCCGCACATTATAGGTTTAGCTTATGGTGGTGGAGAGTCTTTACAGTCTACAGATTGTTTATGGGAGTAACTGTAATATGTTATTAATTGATATTAAAGGGATATGATTGGATACTAAAATATGATAGTTAAAGGGGTTTCCCATGATTTTTTCTTTCAAATCCCCCCACCAAGTGGAACTTGTAAAGGGATCTATACTTACCCACTCCCCACTGCTCAGTTTCGGCTCCTTGAGTCAGTGGCTGTCTTTAGTTCACTTCCAGTCCCTGCATGTAAACTTCTGACATGGATGAGGTTTAGTGCTCCACTGCAGCCAATGACAGGCTTCAGCAGTGCTGTGTCCCTATGTGGTACGTCCCTGCAGGGTTATGTGCCATTTGGGGACACCACTGAGACCAGTCATTGACTGCAGCAGTGCACATGACCCCGTCACCAGATCAGATGCCAAGAAGTGCTAAGCAGGTGAGTATAGTTCCAGGCAGTGACAACATCATCACACCCGGCCCTGTCAGAGTGCAGAGGGCGGGGCAGTTGCAGAAAAAGTGGAGCCTCTAGGTGTAATGGAAACGCCCCCGATGCTCCTAGAGGCTCATTTTCATATATGAAAAAATCATTTGTCACTGCAAATGCGGGCACATATGAACATGGGACCAACACAGATGTCTTTAACCAAGTGCACATGCAACAGGTCAGCCAGTTTCCTTGGTACAAATCTACTGACAGATGCCCTTTGATTACTTAAGGCTACATTCAGACGGCCATAAGTGTTTTGCAACCCGCAAATTGGGTATCTGCAAAACACGGATTCCACATTTTGCAGAACGCACAGGGCCAGCCCTGTATAGAGATGCCCATTCTTGTCTGCGATTGCGGACAAGAATAGGACATGCTCTATATTTTTTGCGGGGCTGCGGAACGGAACTACGGATGCAGCAGCACACGGTGTGCTGTCCTCAATTTTTTGCGGCCCCATAGAAATCAATGTATTTGCACCCATTCCACAAAATTGCGGAATGGATGCAGACCCATTCATACGGTCGTCTGAATGCACCCTAACACATCAATGACCACCATTACACATGACAGAGCCTGCACAAAGCCTGTTTGGCCGTACATGGGGTCCCTGAGACTTAAGCATTCCATATCCCGCTATGCGGCTCCTTTGTAAATCCCCATATTACAGAGGTATTCTCTAGAATCAGTGGTTTTGAAAATGCTTCAGTTTTTGACCTGTTTGATTTAGGCTACATGCACACGACAGTGAAAAGAAACGGACATTTTTAACGGACGTTTGTTTCACTGATGCCTTTCTGGGAGACGGACTTTAAAAATTGACCCATTCAATTGTATGGGGTCAGTCTGTCAGTGAAAAATGGACAAGATAGAGCATGTTCTATTTTTTGACGTCCGTTTTTTTACTGACAGTCAAAAAAACTGCCATGTGAATAACGCCATAGACTACCATTGGTCTTAAAATATACATTTCATGGCCGTTAAAAAAATGTACATCACATGTCCGTTTTTCACTGTCGTGTGCATGTAGCCTTAGTATGAATAAGGGAGCGTTCACATCTCATTTCGGCCCTAGTTTCAGCATATGCACCAGTAGGACCCCAGCATATATGCTAAACATATCCATAGGCCCCTATTGACCTAGTGTATGCCAAAGAATGTTCTTTTGCCATATGCCAGACCAGTCTGTGTCCTGTACCTCACACTGTTGCAGTATAGAAGGTTCTTTAAGAGGTTCTCTCACTTCAGCAAGTAGCATTTATCATGTAGACAAATGTAATACAAGGCACTTACTAATGTATTGTGATTGTCCATATTGCTTCCTTCATTTTTCCATCTCATTATACACTGCTCGTTTCCATGGTTATGACCACCTTGCAATCAATCAGCGGTTGCCGGGATTGTACACTATAGTACTATAGTGTTTCTATAGTGTGCAAACAGGGCCATGCAGATGGATTGCAGGGTGGTCAAGACCATGAAAACGAGCAGTGTATAATGAGATGGAAAAATGAAGGAAGCAATATGGACAATCACAATACATTAGTAAGTGCCTTATATTAACTTTCTAGTAACAAATTTACATAGTTTATAAGGCTGAAAAAAGTCATCTGTCCATTCACTTTGGCCTGTTATCCTGCAAGTTGATCCAGAGGAAGGCAAAAAAACAAACAAACATGAGGTGGAAGCCAATTTTCCCCACCTTAGGGGAAAAAATTCCTTCCCGACTCCAATTAGGCAATCAGAATAACTTTTTGGACTCTTTTTAAATATTGGCACCGCATTTGCTATGCGCCAATCCTGTGGAACATTATCTGTCAGTATAGAGTCTGCAAATATCAGAAATAAGGGTCTGGCTATAACATTACTGAATTACCTTAGGATACGGGGGTGTATGCCATCCGGTCCTGGAGATTTGTCTATTTTGATCTTTTTAAGTCGCTGTTGTACTTCTTCCTGGGTCAGACAGGGCACTTTTAATGGGGAATTTACTTTTACATTCTGCATTTCATCTGAATACAGTGGAGAAAAAAATATTTATCAGCTTTGCTTTCTCCTCATCGCTCTCTGCAACTCCCCCCTCATTACTCTGTAGAGGGCCGACTCCTTCAGATTTATACTTTTTACCATTTATATAATTGAAGAACATTTTAGGGTTAGTTTTACTCTCTTTTGCAATTAATCTCTCAGTCTCTAGTTTGGATGCTTTTATTTGTCTTTTACATGTTCTATTTTTTCCTTATAGTTTTTCAGTGCTTCCTCGCTACCCTCCTGTTTTAGTGATTTATATGCTTTCTTTTTGTCCTTTATTGCTTTCTTTACATTTCTATTTATCCACATAGTTTTTTTCTTGTTTCTTAACTTTTTATTCCCTTAATGTATGTACAAATAAATGTAAAATATCACATTTGGTGGCTGTATTTTTAGTTTTGAGGACTTTGTTAGAGTTAGTTAGGCCTATGGCCTCTCTTAGTTTGCTAAATTTTGCTTTTTTGAAGTTTGGTATTTTTGTTCCTCTCTGAAAAAACACTCTTTTGAATGACAATTGGAAGGTTATTACCTTATGGTCATAATTTTCCAGGTCCCCCAACCTGCACATCTACATAATAAATGCAATTTGCTAAAGTGACACAACCATTTTAAGGTTTTATGCGACCTGCTATTGGATACTCAATGGCTGACCAGCAAGCCAAGGACAGGGAATTTTAACAGTATTTGAAGGGATTATATGTCATTCTCTAATTTTTATTATAACTTTTCATTAGGCTCAAGTTGAAGTTCTTTCTTATAACAAAAAACTATAAAGTTATAATTGGCCTCTGTTTTTTTGCAGAGCCGTAATCAAACTCCCTTCAGTGTACCTCAAATTCTGTACAGCAGCATTTAGAGTTTTTTTCTGTCTGATTCCACATAACTTCTACAGAAAAAAATCATATTTTTATATTCCATTAGAGGCTATATGTACAAAGGTATTCTTCCCAAGAAACAGCGATTCTAGAGGATAATAGCTTCTCACATATTGCGGCGGTCTATAACACTAAGTTCAATATTTCAAAACCTTGAAACAAAAATGTCATTTATTACTCTGATGTTGCTCAGTGAGTTATATTTTAACCTCAGTTGGTAGAGTTAAGATAAGAGGCACCCGCTGGCATGATTGATGTCTGCATGTGCATTCCACATGGATTAATCAGTGCTTAGTGATGCCAGTTAGGAACTACACATGACTGGTAGTGTGGTTTATTTTCCAACTCCACCTGGTTTACAAACAGCCAAACCACAGCTAAGTGCACAAAGCCAGGATGCTGTACACATGCCCATGTCTTACAGGCAGGGAAAGGTTGGCACAAGACTGGTAAAATGTACTACATGGCCTGCAGTATTATAGTTAACTACTTATGTGGATTGTCAGGCATTGCTTTTAGGTCCTGCGGTATTATACAAGGCTCTGAGTGTTGCCTTCAAGCCCAGAGAGATGGTGTTGTGTCCTCTTCTCTTGCTCCAGTGACATTGCAGAAGGTTCAATACTGATAATACTGTACTTCTTCCACATGATTGTCTACTCTAAAAATGGCCACCAAACCACATGCAGGAACAAAGCTTCAAACTACCAGGCTATCCTGTATAATAAATACCAACAGGTTAGAATTGGGCAGGGTTGAGCCGGTTCCATGCAGTGGAACTAGCCTCTACTCAGATTTGATACCAGGTAGTTTGTTTTCTGGGACGCAGAACCCTTTCAAAGTAGATAGTAGCAGTGTTGTGAAGAGTGTCTCGGACCAATCACTAGTCAGCAGTCTTTTCATGGTACTGGCTTGGCTCACTTGGGACCTTCTCAGATCAGGTACCAAAAAAGTGCCAGGTACTATTTTCAATTTTGGGTAAAGTTAAGTCGGTCCTTTGCAGTGGAAAAGGAGAGTATGTAACTGGTGAACACTGACCCCTGTAGTCTGAAGCATACAGCTCTCCTACCAAAGTCAGTATGGGAACACATTTCAGGATACAGGGTCCCCTTTACTATGCCACGTAGGAAAAAAGGTTGGGTTGCTTTTGGGCAAGTTCCCCTATAATGTCTCAGAACCTGTTTAGAGTTTAAAGGGTTTCTGTCACCAACTTTTGACATTATAAGCTGTCTGACATTAGCTATGTGCTAATGTCAGACCAGCTAGATAATGTCTTTTTTATAAAAATCCGCTGTATATATAGTCTGAAAAACTTACTTTTATATTATGTAAATTAGCCTCTAGGAGCAGGGGGGGCGTTGCCCTGCTCCTAGCGGCTCCGTCCGGCAACCTGCTGGCACGCCCCTTCACACTTTGATTGACAGTGCAGGGCAGCGATCCTCCTGCACTGTCTCGTTCTGAATCGCGCGCCCGCGCCGCCGCTCTGTATTCGGCGCAGGCGCGGTGAGCAGAGGACGCTGGTGCCTGCTGTCCTCTGCTCACCGCGCCTGCGCCGAATACAGCGGCGGCGCTGGCAGCTGACAGCAGACAGTGCAGGAGGATCGCTGCCCTCACTAGTCAATCAAAGTGTGAAAGGCGTGCCAGCAGATTGCCGAGACAGCCGCTAGAGCGCAACGCGCCTGCCTAGAGGCTAGTTTATAATATAAAGTAAGTTTTTCAGACTATATATACAGCGGATTTTTATAAAAAAGACATTATCAAGCTGGTCTGACATTAGCACATAGCTAATGTCAGACAGCTTATAATGTCAAAAGTTGGTGACAGAAACCCTTTAAGTCAAGAAAAGTGCCATATGGTCTCCCTCTATGGTACACATACCATTGTCTACGTCTATAGCCCCATGCCGCGATGTGTCTTTAGAAATAGATTTCTGTCTCCTTTTCCATCAAGGTACATTCTACTTAATGTATATTAACATACAAACAAATTCTTCAAATTCTTCTGTACCGTAGGACTTTTTAGAGTCATCTGTCACCTTGTATGAAACGGATGAAGAAGATGGGAAACAAATAAATCTTTTCAATCAAGCGGTTCCTGATCTGGAGCTGGCAGGATATAACACAAGAACGCAGTGTATACATGTGACAAAGGGAATGTGAGTAGATTTTCTGCTACCAGTGTATAGATACTGTAGATAGATGGATAGATATATAGATTTAGTAAAGAAGACTATTACATACATATATATTAACCTCAGATTATAGCATTTTCAATATACTATGGTAATGGTACAGGTTCCAGCCTCACAGCATGGACATTTTACTGGTAAAATGCCTGCATTACTGGAGTACATGCACTGAGTAGTATTGTTTCTCTGTAGTATAGTGCGGTACTACATGTCCTGCTATTTACGTGAGCTGCAGACACCAGGTGAGGATGGCTCTATATTATTGTTATGGTACTCAATGTACTGTACAGGACCCTGAAGCCTTCTGTCCTCTACATAGGCATTGATTTCCATCTTCTGACTTGGATATGTAAGGATTTGCTTATTTTTCTTTCATCCCCATTGTTTCAGACTTTGAGGGTGACATTTGGGGGCTTCAAACCAATGATTAATTTTCCAAAGAGTTATGGTCTCAGGTTACATTGTCTTCAGGTCTTATCACAACAGCCTTTGTAAGGCTGGGGGTCCCAGCTTATGAACCTCTGTTAGATATTGTCTGACATCTTTCAGTGAGGTTAGAAGAAGACGACTTCGTGCCAGTCCAGTACAGAAGGACTTTCACTACTGCCCAGTCCACGTTTAGGGTACTTGTGGTCAAGCAGGACATGGTTCACTGGTCACTAAGTAATATCTACATAGCTTATTGGAGAGTAATGGAAATGCATCAGTTGTACAGTTCTGTACTGCCGCCATAGCAGGTTAGTGATGATGTGAGTTAGGAGTTGGTATCTAGACCTTATAATATACTTTAAATCAATCATAACCATTTTCAAGCATTTCTAAAGAAATATACTAGATAACTTGCATTTCTTGGTTTTAGAAAGCCTATAGTGTTGTAGATTGTTATTCCCAGTTGAAGGAGGTGTCGTTGAGTTTTATAGGGTATTCCCTATTAATGATGCTTGGCTAATCAGCGCTAGTAAAATTAACGGGACTTAATTGGAAAAGGAGATGCACATACTGTGAGGCTGCAACAATTAAACACAAGTTCTTAGTAAACCAATATGTTATCTGTGTGCTGTGGTCTCGGAAGAAGCCATGTTTAGACAATTTAGCTTTTTTCCACCAAATTTATTTATAAAATTATTAAAGGCTGTTTTACCATAAATTATGAAATGGTAACTATTGTATAAATCCTCATGTACACTGCAAACCCTGGAATCCCTGCACCACTATAAGGTGCCTCCACAAGTTGCTGCATTGTACCCTCGAAGCTATGCTCTATCCATGGTATAGCATGTGATGGGATATATCAAGTCATGCCAAACAGAATCGGAGGAACAAAAGGCTTGTTCATGCTCTACCATTCCAAAATATGGATGCATAGGACTCCACAGACCTTGTGTACTTGAGGCCATCTATAACGCCAACATGTTCTGCACGCTATACAAAGATCTCTCAATCGGCCTCTGTCACACTTTAGAGCCAACTACCTGTCAGCATTGTCTTACTTGTACTGGGGATTCTCTGATATTACATGGAGATACTATTTATGTTGCTATTCCTATATATTACGCTGTCTTACTTCATAGGTGGGTTGCGTACCAGGAGAAGCATTTCTGTGGAGAACAATATGTACTGGAAAAAGGCAGATACAAGTCATATGTGCACTGGGGAGGCAGCAACAACACAATCATGTCCATTAGACCGATTCTTCTGGTGAGTTGCCTTGGATTATGAGAAGTTTATACCGAAAAACAACCAGAATTGGATAAAAGTTAGCCAAAACACAGAGAGACATCCATTGGTGGTCTGAAGTGTGCTCCAGTACATACACAATTTAAGAGGGGATCAAAGCCCTAGCATTAGTAGAACACCATTTAGGGGTCCATGCACACGTCCGTAGAATGGGTCCGCATCCGTTACGCAATTCTGCGGAACGTGTGTGGACCCATTCATTCTCAATGGGGACCGAAAGGATGCGGACAGCACACATTGTGCGGTCCGTATCCGCATTTCCATTCCGCGGCTCCGTGCTTCCGGTCCGCGACTCTGTACTTCCGGTCCGCAGCTCCCGAAAAAAAATGAACATGTCCTATTCTTGTCCGCAATAGCGGACAAGAATAGGCATTTCTATAGGGGTGCCGGCCCGTTGTACGCAATTTGCAGATCCACAATAGACTACCGACGTGTGAATGGACCCTAAGAGTTTGAAAGTCAAGGTGACATAAGATATCCAATTTTTTTAGACAACCTCTAGTGAGATATAGCAACTTTGCAATCATCTATATCAACCATAGTTACGAGAAGTAGTAGACTTCCAATTTTCGAAGCATACAACAACTGTAGTCTGTGGTCAGTGTTTCTTAGTGTTTCTCAGTTGAGTCCCCCCTATTCAATTCTATTGCATCAAAGTAACTGCTAGACGGTGTTCATATTCTGTGTGACACAGTATAAAGACAAAATGAGCAACCTGTGGCCCGTTGTGCCATTCTCTAACCATCTGGTCACAGACAGGCTTGTCTATGGAGGTCACTCACATGTAGATCCATGTCAGAGAGAATAGATATGGGACACAGCTCAAGAGCAGGGATGGGCAATCACTGATGGTGGATTGAATATCTATATAGCCAACAAGATGACTCCCGTGTGGCACTTGAGAAAGGAGTAGATTAGCTGGAGAGGATGCCATGTATGTGTGCGGCTATCTTCTTTGAGGTTTGTGGGAGTAGTAAAACACTCACGTAAAACACAGTTTCTGGAGTTCCAATGGAGAAGGGGTCCCCATTTTTGTGATAGGAGTCCTGGTAGTTAAGCAGCAAATATTTGTGTTATGCATGTTTTATATGTCTCAGTTGGTAATACCCCTTTCAGTTTTATTGCAGCCTTTGTGGACAATGTGGACCTTGGACTGGAAAGGGTTCTGCTCTAGAGACATATGGTGTCTACACCCTGAGGTAGACTTACCAAAGGTTGAAAACCTAGGGTCTAAACTCTAAAGAGTCTAAAGGAAAAAAAAAGACCTCTGTTTGCCATAGGTTATAACCGTCCAGGCAGGGGAAGTTAGAAAACACCATTCCCTGGGGTCAGAATATAATTATACTTCATGTTAGACTTCTATGAATGCAGATTTTTGTAATCACATGCTGGATGGCTACTACATTTAGAGCAGCGTTAAATTCTTATATATATATACCTGCTGAAATAAGGTTCATTTCATTTTCAGGAACCACTTGGACGGAACGACGTGAAACACTTGGTAAGTTCATATTTTCATATTAATGGAAACACTAAGCGTTAAATGATGAAGAACACTTTGTTCTGTGCCCACATCAGCGTTGATCCCACATATTACTGACTGACAGTCATTCTTGGACCGTTCTTCCAATCCAGTGCTTGATATATAGAATAATCCATGAGACATTACGGTAAATGAACAGCAGGATTTTGTAATATGAGTTATTCAAGGAGGGCATGAAGTAGGAAAAGCTTGATGAACTTTTCAGACCTCTGCACTATTATTCTTTTAAAGGTCGGTGTTTCTGGCCATGCTCAACATACAGTGCTTTGTAAATGACATAGAACTGTTCCCATTCTGGTAGAAACAATGCAGGATAAAGTGAATTTTATTATTACTGGAATATAAAAGGGTTGCTCACCAAGGGCATCTACTTTTAGTGATCCATATCAACTCAACAGTGAGCTGGTCACTAGGGATAAAAATATTGTAACCCCTGGAGATCATCTATTTTTGCTGGGAGGGTAAGGGAGTACTTCCACCAGGTATTAGCAAATTCTGCAAAGCGAGAGAAACTATTTACAGCAGACCTCTGCTGTAACAAATAGCAGGATGTCTTCTCTAATAGAGATGTCTTTCATTAGGTTTTTTCAGGACATATTTAAAGGGGTCCTAGAAAGTGAGCAGTACTGGTTGCCTCCACTTGCAGAGGTGCCTGGGGGGTGACATGGCCTCACTACATACACTATGGTCTGGCACTTGCATATATTACACATAGGTGAGTTTTCCTGTCAGGCTGCTCAGCCATGATGGCATATTGTAGGAAGGATGACATCATTACAATCTATTGAGAATTATCTTTGTAGATGTGTTTGAGCAATATTGTATGCATTACTAATAATTTTTCTTCCATGTTTGTCCAGACCATTTCATATTGGGGTTCTGACAAAATATTTTGCCCATTGGCATGCTCCCTAACAAATGTGGATAAGGTGGTGTCCAGAGGACAGGTCATCAGTTAGAAAAGAGTCTGGACATGTTGAGATTTGATGCCCTTCATTAGTAACTTTACTATATAGATGTTGATATAGAACGAGGTAGACTTCCATATGCTTATCATGTTCCCAGTTACTGAACATGGCATAACTGGTTGGTAAGTGAGTGTTCATACACAGGAACTATGGATCAGATGTTGAAGTCTGTAATGTTTTTTGAAAACTTCTCTGTATATTAAGTATTTTTTATGTAGACCTTAGCTTTTGGATATAAGAACCTATTTATGATGAATGTTGTACCAGGAAGTTAATTCAGGATTTTTGCTTTTGAACCACAGACCATAGCAAATTTCCAACTAGACGGACTGGAAATAAAAAGATCAAAAACAGATAGTCTGAAAACCTGCATTTTGTCTGGGTGTGATAGCACAACTGATGTACATACAAATAGAGCCTTTCAGATCACTAGAAATTATTTGGCAGGAAGACAAAATGGCAAAGATTTATGAAAACAGGTGCAAAGGGAACGCTTGGCCTCAGCAGTCATATTTCCGCTTTTATTTTCCAAAAAGAATTCTTAAAAATTAGAGCTTGAATATTATGATTAGTTACTATGTGTGCTTACTAATTGTGGTGCCCTGCCCCAATGTCTCTTGCCACCATCACATGCACCCTCTTCTACACTGTACCAAATGCAAACTAAGTATACTTACCTTTCTTTGCAAGTACTAGCTGACATATTCCCTGGAGTTACCTAAGTGTCTCGTCTTTAACACCTGCCACCCTAGCCCCCCCGCTGTGATAGCACAGACAGTCTGGTAACCCACTAGCCTAGGAAACTGCCTAAAGGCTATGGACACATTCTTAGCTATTTTTTGTGATTGTGTTTTACTCATCTTGGTCTAAAATTATTTTTTCAATTGGTTTTTATAAAAAATATTCAGCCGTTTCTGAGATATAAGGGTTAAAATCAGTCTGTTTGTAAGCTGTTACAATTCCTTTATCTGACAGCTCATCTATAGCTTTTACCCTGATGTCCTGACATTATAAACACTCATACTGATAAGAATATGGCTTAAATATGTGTTTATAAGGTCAGGAGATCAGAGATAAGAGCTACACAAGTTGTCAGATGATAGGATTCAAAGAAAACACAAAGTGACAGCTTGCAAACCGACACATTTTTTAAATAATGGTTTGCCCAAAGAGTAAAATGCAATCATAAAAAAAAAGAGGAGAGAATATTTAAAAGAAGAAAAACTGCTACAAGAGGACACAGTTTTAAATTAGAGGGGCAAAGGTTTAAAAGTAATTTCAGGAAGTATTACTTTACTGAGAGAGTAGTGGACGCATGGAATAGCCTTCCTGCAGAAGTGGTAGCTGCAAATACAGTGAAGGAGTTTAAGCATGCATGGGATAGCCATAAGGTTATCCTTCATATAAGATAGGGCCTGGGGCTATTCATAGTATTCAGTCATATTGGGCAGACTAGATGGGCCAAATGGTTCTTATCTGCCGATAAATTCTATGGTTCTATGTTTCTGTGTTTCTACATGCCCCGAATTTACCAACTGCAATGTTGGTAAGGATGCATTCAAAACCATGGCACTGTAGTTTGCTAAGGAGTTTCGGTGTGGAATTCACGTGGAAATTCTTCATTAAATCCAGTGTAAACATGGGCCTTGATTAGGTCTCCCCAAAAAATTGATTTCAGGAGTGGTCTAACTGTCTCCTACAATGTGACCACTCCTTAAGTCTACATTATAATGCATTATAAGTAAGAAAAGTTTTTTTTTACAAAACAGGGCGGCGGCAAAATCAGAAGCAGTCAATTTCGTGCAAAAGCGATTGCCTTCGAACAGGTGCTTAATGTGGAAGCCTGTATTCTGTTGGTAATGCTAAGGGGCATCAGGACACCCCTTTGGCAACTCCCTTCACAGTATACAAGCGGCCATCAATGGGGCATATATTCCATTATAATGGTGATGGCATTGTGTTGATGGTGCCTGCAAGGAAGTAGCGGAATAAATGATTTAATATTGACTGAATCCATAATTGGAATTCTTTCCACTCGTAAAGGCAGAGATTACAGTAATAGTATTATATGAGTGTGCATAATGCATTTTCCTAACATAATCAATACTACGGCTCCAAGTCAGGGGACATCTGATTTGGACAATTTGTTTTTGTTAGAAGGATCTACCAGTGATAAGCTTATTACAGGTTGTCCGACTGCTGAGACTCCCTGTGATCGGCTATTATAGCAGCAAGTGTTTTTTTGCCTTGCAGCGCCACCACAGGATATATAGAGTATTACATAGTTTTTAGAAGACATAAGTCTATCAAGTTCAACCAAGGGATCATTGAGTCGTTGTTCTTCACTCTAATAGATGATGGTCCTGAACGAGGGACACCCTTCTATAATCACTCAAATCTTCACTACTTATATATTTAAATTATTGCAGATTAAAGCCTACTCAGGGGCCGAGTTCCAAGGAGAATCCATGGATTTCTCACAGGGTGTATCCAGCTTTACATCCTTTATGCCCATGTCTTTCAAGATCTTAAGAGGATGGTAAGCAGCCCATGTAATGCTGAACACTATATCTATGGCCTGTGCCCTCTGTCTGCAGCCGGGTATGGCGCTGAGAAGGTGACATCCCGAACTCTGCTTATAAGTAATGGAATACTTCTAGAGCTAAATGCAGTGGATTCCTATAATAATATTACGGGGTTTTCCTCTTGTTAGATACTGATGACCTATCCTCCAGATAGAACATCAATATCAGATCGGGGAGGATCCTACACCCAGAACTCCCAACTATCAATTGCTCTGGGCAGTTGCTGGTGGTGGAAACACAATGGTGGACGAAGGCTCCATCCGCCATGTGATGATTGTGCCCGGGTATTGTAGCTAAGCTCCCATTCACTTGAATAGAGTGGTGCTGTAGTTCCCTGCAAAGCTATTGTGCAGGGGAAATGTCAAAAGGACCTCTGACCTTTCATTTTTTGGGATCTGGAGTTAGAGAGGTCATACCCCACTGATTATAATGTTGTATTACACCCGGTAGTATTCCAGAGCAATCTTTGATGGGAAATCACCTTAAATCTTGATTCATATAAATGGAGAGTTATGCTTGGAAGACCAGTTATCTAGTGAAAGTATGGATGGGACTGGGAACGCCATGTTCTCGAGGTTGGTAAGGTGGCAGCTTTCAGACCCCCGTTATCTGGCGCTATGATATGTTTAATAGCTGTCACATTATATTATATCTAGATTGTTATTTTTCTCTCTGCCTCCATAGTGACCAATTATGATATATTTGCCCAATTCTCTGTCTCTTCCAGCTGGCTGCTGTGCTATGAAGCAGACTCGAGTGACAATCTGTGTGTATTGGAAGAGGGGCATTTTCCAGACTTGGCTTTGTGCGGATGCCCTACAGCTGAGATCAAATACATCAAGCCAATAGATTATGTAAGATATTTGTATCATCTGTTTTCCATTTTGCAAAGTTTAGTACAAAATATCATTTTCCTAATGTCTGTAGTCAGTCAGGCTTTCGGATATCTGATCAATGTTTTGTCTTATTCAGTAGTACAAATCACAATATGCATATGTGTATTAAGAGAGTGATTTTCCATTTGCTTCCTCAACCACAAATAGTGTCTATAGATACATTCATTGTTCATGCCATTACCTTCTCGAAGAGGACCAGCCTTCTAGAAAAGGAGTGGTCCCTCAACAAGGTTTCACCATACAGTATATATCTGATCATCATTGTCAGCACCATAAGTTTGTGCTTTTCTTACTCATTCTAGGTCTTTGCTGAACCTTCTATAAGTCTCTTTGCCCTGGACTCTTGTGAAGGGAGAGAGTTGCACTTTGAGGATGCTGTGACCTCAGTCCTTAGCAAGGACCTTCACTTTTATGCCCAGTCTGTGTGGGTGAGAAGAGGGCTGTAAGTATCAGTAATCATAATTTGTAATAATGTTGGAATTGCCAGATTGTATTCTTCAGAAATCTTTGATTTATAAAGCCTATGGGACATGCACTAAATATCCTCCATGTAAAATGAGGATTAATGGTTACTGGACAGCTGGCACATGGTCGTTTTTAGAACCAGTTGAAGTTAACGGGGCCATTGAATAGTAGCCATCAAAAAATAGGACATGTCCTATTTTTGGCCCTTTTTACGTCCAGACGAACCCTATTAAAATCAATAGGACAGTTTTTAATGGCCGTTTAGACATGAGTGCACCCGTCTAAAAATGGGTAGACCAAAAGCCATTCAAGGGTTAAAAAAAATTAGTCACCTCACTCACTTGCATGTGTTGACTCCACATGATGTGACATCCTCATGCTAGGAGCACAGGTCTTGCCTCCAATCATAAGCATGTGTATCATCGTGTGCAAGTGGAGGAGGGTATTTATTTTAATTTAATTTTAATGGATCTGTTGACACTACCAGGGCTTGGGGTAGGTGAGGCCATTATATATACTGGGAGCTCAATAGAGCACAAATATATATAATAAGGGGCCCTAAGGGGACATTATTTATACTGAGGAGGCTAAGATACTGAGGAGGCTAAGGATGGACTGAAAGTAGACCCTAAAATTTCTCGGTCGGCTGATGCCCATAGAGCCGTCCGAACCCTCCTGATGTCCGCCAGCAGGGTACATAACAAGCTGATGCTCTCAACAATTAATTAGTGCTAGGAGTATCAGGTGCTCATGCACCTGTCCGGCCACCATAGGTGCCCTCCTGAATTTAACTGTACTGGGACCGCAGTATTTTGTGTTGCACTGTGTTATTTGGTTCTGCTGGGGCGGTATTTTGTTCTCCACTGAAGTATTGCTGGCCCCGCCTACTTATGTTGTCTCTGCCTACTTGTTTTGCCCCACCTTCTGTCAGCTTGAATTCTCCTACAACATGGGGCCACATTTAGGATTTTTCTAGGGCCACTTTGAGTTCTCAGTCCACCTCTGGAGGAGGCACTATGTGGGCAATTACTAATAATAGGGGCACTATGAGGACATTATTTATACTGAGGGAGCACTATAGAGTCATTTTTTTTACTGAGGGGGGCACTATGGGGTCATTATTTATACTGAGGGGGCACTATGGGGCTATTATTCATACTGGGGGTACTATAGGGGCCATTGTTTATACTGGGAGTACTATAGGGGGCCATTTAATGTCCAAGCACTATTGTGGGGGAGGTGGGGGGCATAAAAAATCCTGAGGACACTGCAGAGGTTGGGATGCAAAAAAAAATAAAAAAAGCCAATGAACTACATCCATTTTTAATGGCTGTTTTAGAAAATGGATGCACACACTGATACAAAATGTCTGTTTTTAATGTCTTTTTTTTTTTTCACCGTTGTGTCCTTTCTCTGCAAGCATCTGATTCCTCCTTGTCCTTAATACATCAGAATTACATTATCTTATTGGTGTGGATGAAGCCTACATGCAGTAAAACTGCACTGTTTTTGAGTGGTTTCAGAAATATAGGCGGCCATGGATGATGCTGCGATTTAGGGCTCATGCACACAGCAGTTGTTCAGCTGTTCCGCAGACGGATCTGGACCCATTCAACTTGAATAGGTCCGTAATCCGTCTGCACTGCAACATTTTCTATTTTTTTGCGGTGCCACGGAGAGAAACCCCATGGAAGCACTCTGTAGTACTTCCGTGGAGTTCCGTGCCTCCGTTCCGCACTGGACCTTCTGGATTGGGGACACATTCAAGTGAATGGGTCCACATCGGTAATGCAGTGAAAAAATGGCCGGGCCCGTATATTGCAGACCCGCTGTTTGCGGGCCACAATATGGGCACGGCCGGCACACGATCGAGTGTATGAGCCCTTACTAGAAGGCTTCAGAGTGGGCACCAGTAGAGCCTTTGCAGATCCATTGTAACAATGTATATCCTTGTCTACAAAACGGACAAGAATAGGACATGTTCCATCTTTTTTGCGGGGCTACGGAACTGACTTACGGATGCGGACAGAACACAGTGTGCTGTCCGCATTTTTTGCGGACCCATTGAAATGAATGGTTCCGCATCCTATCCGCAAGAAAAATGGAACAGACACGGAAACAAAATAAGTTTGTGTGCATGAGGCCTAAGTAAAATCGTATAGTGAGTCCAAACCAGTCCCATTAGTTCTGTGGGTCTGACAGGTAATAGACACAGAGTAGAGGAGCAACTCAGTCATGTGTGAATGGGGCTAGTGCAGAAACTAACTGTGGAGGCACAGGGGCATCTGAAAAGTGTAGTATCATTACAGCAGAGCTGCAGAGCGTAACGTCTTCCTGTAGATAAGGCTCTGCATGCTTCTGGTTTCGCTGCGGGTGTAAATGTTGAAGGAAGATGGAGTATTTTTCATTCCTAATCTGTCGGCCATGTCCATATGGCGTAAGGGTCCATTCACACGTCCGCAAGTCGGTTTTGCATCCGTTCGGCAATTTTGCGGACCCATTCATTTTCAATGGGGCTGGAAAGGACACTATGTGCTGTCCGCATCCGCATTTCCGGATCCGCACTTCTGGATCCACAAATTCTGTTACCGAAAAAAATAGAACATGTGCTATTCTTGTCCGCAATTGCGGACAAGAAAAAATCATTTTCTATTATAGTGCCGGGAATGTGCGGTATGCAAATTGCAGAACGCACATTGCCCGTGTCTGTTTTTTTGCAGATCCGCAAAACACTTACGGACGTATGAATGCACCCATAGTCCTATAGAAAGTATTTACATTCATGGTAATAGTTCAGTGCCGTGTTCACTTAAAGGGGTTTTCCCATTATGACAAAATAGGAAATAAGTGTCTGAGCGGTGGCGATCCGCTGGAGGTGCCCTATGCTCCCTGTTTGAGTAGAGCAGCAGGTAGCACGTGTGTCCGTCACTTCATTTTACCCTGTAGGACATAGCTGAGTACAAGTGTCCGGCTATCTCTGGCAGCCCCGCAGAGCTGAAAGGAGTGGCATTGTGATGGATGTCTGTCACTCCATTCAAACACGGGAGGAGCACCGGTTCCTGTCTTCCTAATCAATAGGGGCCCCAGCCAATCGGACACTTATACCCTATCCTGTGATAATGGGACAGTTCACACTTGTGTTATGGCTTCTGTGCATAACGAACCACAGCACTCTGCTGAATGTGTCATATGGTGGATTCCTGTGGCACCTGACATAACGGAGTCTATCATGTGCGGGCAAGGGATTTGTTGTTCTGAACTGCTTGCATCCCCCAAGTAATAACAACTTTGGAGCATCTATTCCTATCAATCTTTGTTATGCCATCCATTATTATTACTGCTAGAAGTTATGAATGAATTGCTAGCAGTTTTCAGTAAAGGTCCAGATGGGTGTTACCAGTTGGGGTACGGCACAAGCAGCAGTGACTGGATAATGTCAGACTGTGCAGGGACATTAACCATCTGGACCGTCCAACTTATAGTAGGAATAATAAAGGAATGGCACAACATAGAGTTCTAAGAATAGACTTATTACTAGTTATTATTAGTTCTAGAATTGTTATTACATGGGGAATTCAAGGAGTTACTAAGAGATATCAGGAGAGGTGATAAATCTTCATAAAAATTTATTAAAAATCAGATAGAAAACTGAATAGAAATACGGTGGTGTGAATAACCACTCCTGGGACTCGTGCTTGTATAGCAGGAAACTGCAGATATTGAGCGTGACTGCAGATACAGCACGTACAGTAATAATCTTTATTTACATAGCACCAGCATGTCAGAGGGCTCAATCCTACATCACATAGCAACTAAACAAGTCAACACGAGGAGGGCCTTGCTCACAACAGCTTACAATCTATGAGGAAGTACTTTGAGGGTGGCCCATAAGGTAAAAGTGCTTGTTTTAATGGTAGTGGTATTGCTTGTTGTTTCATGTATGACTCCTATGTTTCAGTGGCATGTGCCTTGGCAGACCCAATAAGAAAAGTTCAAGAAAAAGTTGCCGGCTATCTTAACAAAATAGGGTAGTAGGATGAAAGGATCAGGCACTGAGGAATCATTTTGAATGGAGAAGCGTTAGATTAGGGAATGTGATAGGCCTGCCTGAAAACATGTGTTTTCAGGGAGAGCCTAAAGCTGTTGGTGTTGGAAGTTACCCGGATTGCCTGGAGTAGGGCATTCCAGAGAACTGGTGCAGCTCAGGAGAAGTCTTGCAGATGGGAGTCAGAGTCTTTGGATTGTGGAGGATGTTCATAGTAAGTCATTGCTAAGTCAAGAGTACGGGAAGGGTGGGAGACAGAGATTGGTGAGGAGATGTAGGAGGGTTCCGCACTGTGAAAAACGTTGTGGGTGGGATTGAGAAGTTTAAATAAATCCTATACCGTATGGACAACCAGTGCAATGACTGGCACAGGGTGGAGGCATCGGACTAGATAGATGAGCCTGGCTGCTGCATTCAGGATAGACTAGTGAGGGGAGAGTCTGGTGAGGGGGAGACGAGTTAGTAATTAGTTACAGTAGTCAAGATGGGAATGGATCAGGGCGACAATGATAGTTTTTCTTGTTTCCACGGTAAGAAAAGGATGGAATCTGGAGATGTTTTTAAGGTGCAGGTGGCTTGAGTGGGAAAGTGAAAGACTAGAACGAGTGAAGGAAAGATCAGTATCAAACATAACACCAAGACGTGCTGCCTAGGCATTATGGTAGTGCCACACACTGAGATGGATTTAGGTAGGTTAAGTACATGATGAAAACCAATGTGAAATATTCAATTTAAGACCGAGAGAGGACATGATGTCAGAGACAATGGACAGACTGGTGTTCTGGAGCAGAGCAGTGGAGATGGCCTTCGTGGATGTGAGCAGTCTGATGATGGCACAATGCCGTAGTGCTTCCTGGCTGTTTATCTCTCTACATTTATCTATGGAGCATTAGAAATAGTCCATGCTAGGGCTGGCCCAGACATGTGACTGGAAGCTCCTGGACCCCAGGGCCACAGTTCCACCATGTACTAGTTATAGTACTGATGTCTTTATGTGGCAGAGGGGCCACACCAGGTCCGTGTGCGACCATTACCTCTGCACCAGTACTGTAACACCCCTAGCTTGACATGCAACATTGTCACATATGGTTTCAAGTTAATTTAAGAGGAAATTCAAGTCTTGCCCTGGGGGACAGTCCGACCTGAATTCTCCTGACAGGGTGCAGCCATTGCAGAACTATGTGTCGTATTTGCGGACACTTGTTCCACTGACACTCAGTCACATGTTACTTTCCACCTTCAAATTAAACAATTTGTGAAAGGAAATGTTAAGCGTCTCTAGTGCTGGTATTTGAACACGCCTGTTTGCACATTCCTGTATGTGTCACTTGCTGGGATTATTCTTGTGTCATCTTGTGAACGTTACTGAATTGTTACATGGCCGCCTCTTCTCCATAGGAGGCTTGGGTGTCATAAAAAACACTAAATAACTAAAAAAATACCTGAAAGATTTGTAAAACCAACAACAACAGAGAATACAAAGTGAATTCTTCTCCTCTCTCCAAAATACAAGAGTGTCACATACATCGTCTTGTAACAGTAAGGGACAACCCCTTTAAGAATCAAGATGAGGATTGCTACATCTGTCCATGCAGAAATGATCCCCTCTATATGGGGATGAATGATCGCTACTGTGATTTTCATTGTTTGTCAGCAGCACATCCTTGCTTAGACGATGTGCTGCTGACAAAGTGATTTTATATGCCGCATAAACAACGGATCAACAATGGTCCCTTAGTTTAAGACATGTGCAGTTACACGTGCCGTGTGTATTCTCTCTTTTCTGCAGCATCATTGTACGTGTGCCACTATTTTACATTATTTCTTACTGTGCCTTCATGTCTGCATTATACCGATCTGTGACATCACTATTTTCATTTATACTGTGCTGTGATGTCACATTGTACATAGTAACCCTTTTGTGTTATGATCTCAGGGAGTGCATGGTATAATTCCTCTGCTGCAGAATATCCATGTACTGTGACATCACCATGAGCATTACTCCATTGTCATGATGACATTACTATATGATATATCCCTGTACTGTGATATCACTTTAGGTGCTATCCCACTATTGTGACATCACTGTGTGCATGATTCCTGTGTAGTAACTTCATTATATTAAAGAATCCCATTGCCATGTTTTTTATTTTATGATGTGACATCACTGTGTGCATTGCGGCATTATTCTGACATCACCATGTGATATATGGCTGTACTATGACATCATTTTAGGTGCTATCCCACTATTGTGACATCACTGTGTGCATGATTCCTGTGTCGTAACTTCATTATGTTAAATAATCCCATTGCCATGTTTATATTGTATGCTGTGACATCACTGTGTGCACTGTGGCATTATTCTGACATCACCATGTGATATATGGCTGTACTATAACATCATTTTAGTTACTATCCCACTATTGTGCGTTCAATGTGTCATGATTCCTTAGCTTAATTATGTTAATCACTTTATTATTATTATTATTATGTATTATCTATATGCTGTCACAACATTTATGGATATTATCCCTGCACTATGACATCACTGTGTGCATATTCCCTTTATATCAGGGAGCCCAGAATAATCATAAGCTTTTCACAAAGGCGGTCATTGGTGGACATAGACTCCATACCATGTTTTGCTATGTTGCCCCATGGTTACTTGTTGTCCCTCAGTAGTCCCTATATTAATCCTCTATATAAAATGTTTATAATGGTGTTTGGCGAGAACTTTAGTGAGTAGGCTTATGCAGTTTGCAAACCTCATGTCACTAATATCATAAGCGATAGTAAGGCAAAGTTCACACATGGCAGATTTTCTGCGGATTTGCAAACTGCAAACCTGTAGCAATTTGGAGGAAATGATCTGCCGTGTGTGAACTTAGCCTAAAAGGAATGAGGCACATTGGGGGTTATGTGTACGGAGTGTCAATTCTGCTTATAAACACTTGTGATTTGGCAGGAATCTTAAGGCTTACATCTGTGGTTTGGCATACTTGACTGTGTACTGCGGCCTACTTGTGCACATTTGTCATGTAACATATTGTTTTAAACCATCAACCTAATACAACAAGGGATCACTCTGCTGCCGCTGTGCGGGTGGCTGCACCTGTCCCACCGGCGCCGCTCATCATACTTGCAGCCACCAACCATAGAATGCGGTTGCACTCGTTTTTTGGAAGGTAAATTGCTGGGAGCCTTTGTAGGGTTCTACTTTTTTATCTTGGATATCTAAGCAAAAGTACAAGCTTGTTATTTTTACGACAATTTTTCAATGTCATAGAAAATCTATATATTTGTACAGAGTCTGTATTTTAATCTCTGTGGTATTTATCAAGCTGGCCTAGGGGAGGATTGAGTGGGCTGACGGCACTACAGCATACTCTGGAGACGCGGGATACAGGTGAGATAGAGCACACCAGCCAGGGACGGAGTGAGCGGGAGGACCCAAAGTGGTAGAGGCCCCTGGACAATCGTTCCTTACTCTCTCCCTATAATTCGGCCCTGTGCCCCAGTATCGACACAAACATAAGCTGGTCATACACATTCAAAAGCTGACAGCTGAACGTTCAGCTAATTGATGTCTCTCCCCCATACACATTCGGTTTGGCCGAGTTTGTATGTATTGTTAATGGGGAGAGAGGAGAAAGCTGCTGCCGGGAACTTCTAATGGCGGCATGTCTCCTAGACGAACAAAAGCATTGGGAGAATATTTACTTCGTCCGATTCTTCTCTTCACCGATCTGTCGGGGAGGAGTCGGAAGCTCCCCATAAAAATCACACTGTCAGCCAAACCCGAGACACACACGAGGTATGGTATCGGCTAGCTGTGGACATAGAAATTGTTCATCGAATTATACAAAGCCAGTTTAATCTTCCCATATGTTCTCATTATTGGTGTGTTAGGACAGATCCTTATTTATTTCAGACGCAAATAAAGCAAACAACCATTTTGGAGGTACCTCGACTTAAAGAGCACTTGTCACCTCTGTGGCCAGTTCCTCCCTCGCTGCTTTGCCACTGCCTGGCCCTGTCAATCAAAGCAGCACAACAGGGGCTGGTCACAGGAAGGAGTGGATCTTGGGTGCATCAAGAGCAATCGTGACGCCCTCATTGCACCAAAGGCCTAGCTTATATGTTAAGAAAAATAAACGGAACCTTGGATCAACAAAACAAAAACAGCGTTTTAGTCAGGTGCATGATAGCGAGGTCACTGGTTACAGATTCCCTTTAAATCCAGAGAGCCCCTTTAAAAACACACTTCCGTTAAAAAATATCACATATTTACAGCCTCTATGTGAATATTTTGTGTATTTTTTTAATGGGTGCGTAGTTTTCTGGATATCACATTTTGAAGTTACATCATGTTTTTTTGCTTCCGGCAAACAGGCGCGCTTAACTCACTTTCTGTCAGACCATCACTGAGACCGGAGAGAGCCCACACACATTACACTCATCAATGCAATACTCGTTTGTGGGCATCTTTATCTAGACAGCTGCCATACTGTTATCCCACTCTACAGCTACTACGATCAGGAGGATTACCTTTCAGATAACAGCTTCCCTCACAGCAGCACTAAACCAAAAATGGATTTTCTGTCTATATAAGAGGACTTATAATTTGTGCTGACTGCTACCGAAGCTAAAAAAATAAAAATTCTGTTTTCTATGGATATTGAATTTAAACAAAATACCCCTTCCTTCTGATGGAAATAATCCTAAGGTTAAGCCATTCCTCTGTCCAAAAACTCTTATGGTGGTGCATTTTTACGAGCGCTGTCTGATATCAGCATTTGTAACTTGTTGGTACATGATAATCTGACAGCAAAATTGAAGCCATCAAATTCTGTGGCCTTAATTTACTTGTACAGGGAAAAATAATTGAAATTACACATCTCGTAACAGTGTGTCAGGACGTATTTATGTATGACAGCAGATTAAATGCATTACTGGAATTTACGGCTAATGGAAAGCAAACTAAAGTGAAGACGTGCTTGTGAGATTTTATGTCAGTCAGAGGGGGACTGAATTTAAACAAATTATCTCTCTTGCTTAAAATCTCAAACTTTTGTTTAGTTATGATTACGGTTCTGTTCAAGTATCAGTCATGCACCGTCCTATGGACAAATAATCCTGCAAACCGGTATGAAAGCTGGATGGCGCCAACATCAATGTCATCATTGCCAGCAGGCACACAGTGATGTTGCTGGAGGGCTATGAAGATAACAACGTCTACACTGTGGGGCGTCAGGGGGCCCCATCTCCTCTGTTCAGGGGGTGTCAAACTATGAAATTATCCGGGTCCTCTGTCTCCAGGAGCATTCAGATTGGAAAGATGTGCCTGACAATAGAAAGAATTGGGCCCTGGGCTGTGGTATCTGGCAGTATTATGTGGGCTCTATAGCAGCATTATTTAGGCGTTGTATGAAAGCCTAAGGCTACATGCACACAATGTATATCACACATCCATTTTAGGACCAATGGTAGTCTATGGGCTTATTCACACAGCAGTTTTTTTGACTGTCAGTGAAAAACGGACGTAAAAAAATACAACATGTTCTATCTTGTCCGGTTTTCACTGACAGACTGCCCCCATACAATTGCATGGGTCCGTTTTTAATGTCAGAAAGGCATCAGTGAAAAAAACGTCCCTTAAAAATGGACAGTTTAGCCTAATATATGTCTGTTTTATGGTCCGTAAAATATGAATGTGGTCTTTGTGCCGTCCACATTTTTTTTGAATATCTATTGACTTTTCCGTGCAATGGACATACGGATGCAGAAAGCACACGGATGTCCATTCTGCAAAAAGAGAACATGTCCTATACTTGGCCGCAAAATGCAGACCACAAACCCACTGAAGTCAATAGGGGCATTTATCAATGCCTTTACACCACAATTGTTGCGTAAAACAGTCGCACATTATGGCGTACAGCATGTGTGCACCATAATGTGTGACTTTTTGAGCTTCTCGGTACTTTTCTGAAGTGTCGAGAAAAGGGCGTGGCTTAGTGGAAGGGGTGTGGCTTCGCGAGGCCCCCCCCCCCCTTTAATTTCCTATAACTAGTGTAGGCTTCAGTTTCTGGTGCACAGCAGGGCTGAGATGCTCCTGATTTGTTAATAGGCTTCTGCCTCTTTACAAATCAGGCGCATATCACGCGCATTGCAGGGAGATCAAGACCGGCAGATATATCTCCCCCAATAAGTCTGCATGTGGATGCAACATGGGACCGCAATATACATACAGTCATTTGCATGAGGCCTTATTTGGATACTGTATAGGGGTATTATTTATGCATTGTAGGGCTCAATTTTTTTATGTATTTATCTTTTTTATTGACAAAAACTGTCTAAAAAATTGTGAGCAGATGGACCCTATTTTCTTATTGCCCAGTGCCCCATCTTGTATAAAACCGGCTTTGTTGCAGTCACTGTAGTAATGCTGGAGTGGAGAGGAGGAAGACAAAGCAATTCAGACAGGGGCGGACTGGTCATAGATCCTACAGGGAATTTTTCTGGAAGGCTGATGGCCATAGGGCCACCCAAGGCCTCCTCACTGCCACTGGCTGTATATATACTATAGGGGGAAGTATAGGGGTCATTATTAGAGGAAGTCCAGGCAGAATGCTGAACTTAGGGCTGGCTTGGTCTATGGGAGTCATTATTAGAGGAAGTCCAGGCAGAATGCTGAAGGTAGGGCTGGCTTGGTCTATGGGAGTCATTATTAGAGGAAGTCCAGGCAGAATGCTGAAGGTAGGGCTGGCTTGGTCTATGGGAGTCATTATTAGAGGAAGTCCAGGCAGAATGCTGAAGGTAGGGCTGGCTTGGTGTTGTGGCTCACATGTCATCTCCTAAGCCCCCTGCTCCATATCAATATTAGGCTTCATTCAAAGCACCGTTTAGCCTTTCCGTTCTCCTGCTCCGTTTCGGAGCAGGAGAACGGAAAGGACGGATTTGGCGCATAACGTTGATGAGAATGAAGCCTAAAGACCCCATAGACTATAATGGAGTCTGTTAGGTGTCCGCTCAGAAGATTTTTGAAGCGGAGACAAAAGTCCTGCATGCACAACTTTTGTCTCCACAATCATCTTCTGAGCGTAAACTTACCGGACTCCATTATAGTCTATGGGGTCCTTGGCTTCGTTCACATCACCATGATCTGCTGAATCCGTCCTTTCCGTTCTCCTACTCCTAAACGGTGCAGGAGAACGGAAAGGCTGAACAGTGATGTGAACAAAGCCTTAGAGACAATTGGAGGAAGAAGATAGAACATGGAAACTATTGATGGCCACCACAGAGGCACAGATTCTGGGTAGGTATTTTGTGCTGCACTATGGTATTACTGACCCTGCCAACTTGTATGGGCCCTATTTACTTGTGTTGCCCAAAATTCTGTGAATTTGGACTCAGCTACAACATTGGAGCCACATTTGGGTTTTTTCCAGGGCTACTTTAAGTTCCTAGTCCGCCACTGAATTCAGAGCATAGATAGACGGGAAAGACCTAGAAAGTCTCTTCTGTGTGCATGCAATGTTCACAGAGCAGCGGGGCCCCAATCCAAGTTTTGTTTTCAGGCCTGTAATTACATACTTGAAACTAATTGTTTTAGGACAATTTAGATCTAAGAGAGCCTGGGGAGCTGACTCTGCTTTAGGGTTGAGCAGTGTCACAAGGCAAACCTATGGACATTTTCCAAGAAGAGTATAAGATACATGTCTTCCACAGCTTCGATCATTAGGAGCTGCAGAGGTATGGAGGAGGAGGGGGGGAGACACGGGGAAAAGAGAAAGAATTATGTGATAAACTGTGCACAACCAAATGTTTTTGGTTGGTTTGGTTGCCAAATTGTCCCCATAAAAGAGTTAATAATCTTGCCCCCATAACAAAACCATTCATGTTACAGTACTAGTCGGGATGTCTAGGTCTCCCGGACCCTAGCCAATTCAGGAGTAGTAAGGGTGGCTATTTTTTGGTGTCACGCAGCTTCTCCAAAAACATATAAAAATGCAACAGCCAAATAAATTCTTAATCAACTTGACAGAAGAGGAAAACTCGAGAAGCTGCATTCCTATACACAGATTATTTGTCATAAAAGAGTTGTGCAACGAAAAATGTTCTACATTTTTCAAACCAGCGCCTCGATCTGAATACTTTTGCAATTGCATGTAATTAAAGGGGTTGGCCACTTGTGACCAATGTGTGTGTAAAATGACTGTATCACAATTACTAATATAGCCTTTGTTGATATTTATTGCCGTTTTCTATATTTCATGAGCCATGCCCCCTTGGTAGGCAAATCTGTGCTGTCCATAAGGTGGCCGCTGATGGAGGGTCCTGTGACCAGAGATCACTCAGCCTCTACTGGAACACACTGCAAGTGTAGATGGAAGGTGCAGTGTATTTTAACAGAAGAGAGGTGATTTGTCTGGTCACATGACCCTCCATCAGCAGCCATTTTATGGACAAGACCTCTGGGTGGACAGCACAAAAGACTTTACTAACAAGAGGAAAAACCTTATGAAATATAACAAATAGTGCAGAATTTCAACAAAAGCTATATTCGTGTCATATAACCATTTTACAAAGACATTGGCCATCTGTTATCAGAAAGTGGCCAACCCCTTTAAAAATGTAGTATAGCCACTTTGCTTTTCAATAAAATGTACCCGTAGCACCACTTGCTGTTCTTTTTGCTTTTTTGTTGTCCACCTCACTGAGGTGGTCGCACCCGCTCAGTTTAAATGTTCAGCTGCCACCTGCCATATGTTCTGTTAAACGCTGCGGCAGTTACAGGGGAAGAGCTGCAGCAGAAAGGACACAATCCCTGAGCAACAGCAGAACGGACATATTCCTTCAGCCTGAAAAAAATCTAACAGAACAATTGTAGCAATGAATGGGGCGATCTCTGGACCCATATGAGATACAGGGCAGGTCCTAGCTTTGCTAGAAAGATATTGTCATGTACCATACAGAGTCTTATTTTTATTTTTACATCAATCATGGCATTACCCCTTTAAGATGAATGCACGCGCCAAGCTAACCGCTATAGAGTAAGGTAGCGGGATCTCTGGATGATATCCAGGCATACTGTGCCATGGGGAAAGCTGATTCATTTTGAAGTCTTCATAGAGATTTTACCTTGAAGCCAATGGTCATGAACTCCTGAGCACATTTCCACTATACTTGATAATTGCTTCCCAGAACATACCTGTTAGTACAGCATTGCAGTAAGGATAGACAGCCCAGTGTGACATTGACCATTCTATATTAGATTCTTTTTTTTTAATTAATGGCAGCATTATATCTCTGCCATATGGTTTGGTAACAGAGAAGCTTAACCTGCAGCCGCGTGTAAAGCCACAGAAAAAAAAACACTAGAATAGCTCAGCTACATCTGTATAATGCATATAAAACCCTCCAGATGTATATATGAGTTGTTACGGTGTGGATAGGAACATATGTACCTGTCAAGCAGGGAGGAGAAAGCGCTGACTGTTACGTATCTATTTCTGCCCGCTTCCCTAGAGATTATATACCCTAGCAGGAGAAATCAGGGAGAGACCAATGACAAACATATGCTTAAAAGTATAAGGCAGAATGCATAATAAATAATTTAGGTTTCTGCTCTTCTCAAAGGCACCTTTCCTAAAGTTTCTCCGCATGCTTGTAATGTAAACTTCTCCTTATACTGATATTAGATAGGGCACCTATCCAGAGCTGGGGGGAAAATATTACATTGGAAGAACTTGCATAGACTTCTGACGAGACTAGGATTAGCACTACTGCTGGAATTTATAAGCTGATGGTCCTATTAAGTGACGGCTTCTGGGAGCTTCCACTGTGGTGGACAACATGTCACCTGGCTTCATTCCTGCACTCAAGTGGCACTTCTGGGAGTTGGATCTGCATCAACTACTATGTCAAAGGGGTTTCTGTCAATCACCATTGAAGACTTGCTAGGATTGTGCCATCAGTGTGTGAGTGATGGAACCCGTCAGTGATGCTCCGGCTTCTCTCTGACTCCTGACTTAGGTGCAGTATTTCAAAACAGTCCTACTTAAGTGAGGTTGACAGCGTTTTAATTTATATTTAGCATCAGGTTGGGAGCATGGGCATATCTAGGTGCAGAGGTATTAGTCGTACCCAGGCTCTGATGCTTGAGGCAACCAAAAGGTCCTTGTTCCACATAAAACACCAGTATTATAAGTGACGCATGGTAGATGCAGGTTCCTGTTATGTATTTTCCATCAGGGATGAAAGGATGAAAAGCAGACCTTTCATACTAAGGATAGTCCTAGATGTTAGACCTGTCAGTTTCGCCCCGGACCTGGCATCATTTTCTGGGGCATAGGTTTATGAATTATCTGGGTTTTCCACATAAGTAATACATAGGAAAATAGCTGTGGCAGCCTCGGATCCTTCAAAGGGATCGAGCCTGCCACAGGAAATAAACGGCTTCCACGATTGCCGCTAAGACAAGCTGTTCCACCGCTAGGAGCGCAGCACTCTCGAGTTTTCAGCGCTCAGATACCATGGTCACATTTGAACATGCCACCTGAGAGGGTTAAATGTCTGTAACCTGCATTATTGCCGATCGCAGATATTAGTCCTGGATGTCTGCGTGTGAAACAGCAGCCACCCAGCCGCTACGGTGCTCACTCTCCTCCAGTGTGGGTACTATCTTTAAAGAGACCACGTCTGCCATACATGTATGGTGGATGTCGTCAAGGAGTTAAAGGTGCTCGTACACATTAGTCTGAAGTTGATCAAATGGATGATTTCAACAAAAACAAAGAATTTAACAAAGAAAAATCAATTTAACTGACCAATTACGGATTGCTATCATCTTAAAAGTAGTCGGCCGCGTTTAATATTTTTCATCCGATTGATAAAAGATCTTTTGTTCGAAGAAAGATCATTTATGGACGAAAGATCTTTCATCCATTGCCCGGTTAATCTGAAATTATGTATTTTAAAGCAACTGGTATTGAGTCTGCTTTCTGCTAACGTTTCCAGTCTTAGTCCTTTTATTTCTTCTCCGCTTCAATTAACCACTACAACTTACTAATCTAAACTCATTTTTCATGTTCTGTACTTTTTTCAGATGGATTGCATTTGAAGGCGCCAATTTTCTTGGAAGACAAATGCTGCTGGATCCTCAGCAAATTCTAAACTGGTCACAGTTCAGTGGCTGGAAAGCTATTGGGTCCCTACGTCCTGTAAAACAGGTAACACAATCTGTAAACTGTGCTCATGGATCATCCCTCGTTGACAGTCCATCAATAAACAAGTCATAAAGATAAAAAGGCAAACAGGCTGGAAAGTTTGGTTCCCTGAGGTAACCCGAAGGCCACAGCAATCAGCGCCTGTCCATCACATTACATTACATTACCTGATTTTCTAGAAATATAAGGACATTAGAAAATACTATCCTCCCCTCCGGCCCAACATTTAAAGGCTTAGCACAGATTGGGGCACAGGCAGAGGATGATGTAAAATAACAAAATGACCATTATTGTACCTCAAACGTACAGTGTTGAGGCTATTGGCTGACTGCAGCAGCCACATGTTGATTTGACATCAGGGCTGCTTGTAGGTTGCTTTGCTTTCATCCTTCTGTCCAGTTCATCCTAAAGAAACTCAATGGGGTTTGAGTCTGGAGACTGTGCAGGCCATTCCATTCTTTGAAGCCCATCACCTTGTTTTTGTCTTCTGAGGCAGCCCTGACATAACCTAGAAGTATGTTTTGTGTCATTGTCTTGTTATATGAACCCCTGAACTTGGTGACGTTTCAAAATGGTAGCCCTTTTTGTCCAGTCTTCCAGTTATCCTGCCCAAGTTGCCAACTCTGGACCCATCAAAAGAGCCCCAGACCATAAGGTTCGACAGTTGGTGTCACACACTGAGGAACCATTATTTCACCTACTCAACAACATACAAAAACCCTACGTGATGTACCAAATATGTTAAATTTTAATTCATCAGTCCATAAGACCTTCTTCCAGTCTTCAGTAGTCCACGGAGGGGCTGTTTTGCACACACAAGCATTTTTTATTTTATTTTGCAATTAGCAGCGGCATTTACACTTGACCTGTCAAATTGTCTATACAGTTGAAATAAAAGCTTGCTTATTTCAACCTGCATTAAGCTGTGCTTGAAGATGTCGTGCTGTGTGTGCCGCTTGTCACGCAAACTGTTGACTTTCAAAAACTTGTCTTCTGATTTTGTTGTGGCCTTTGGGCTGCGAGATCTCTTCCTGTCCGAGTTTCTCCAGTTTCCAAGTGCCTTTTGATGGTATAGAAAACTGTACTCACCAACACCTGGACTTTCTTTGTAATTTTTCTGTAGGACAGACCTACTCTCATAAGGGTTATAATTGTCTGTTTGTCTTCTTTTGTCACATGCCTTTTTCTTGCCATTATGATAGAAATGTGCTATGTCCTTTAGTGCAATACTGCCCAAATCCTGCCCTAGAGGTTTTCTGTAATACATTATCTTCCATCGCTGCTTATATAGAATCAGAGGGTTTGTAAGTGATCAATAGTGTAAAGCAAAGCGAGCTTCGGATGTTACAGCCGAAGTCGCTTCATTCAAAACTTCAAAATAATACTGTATGGGGTATTACCAACTGAAATACTGTATTTATGGTGTATTGTACATAAAGTATATAATATAAATGTCTGGTTACACCTCCAGGGTTTCCATCTAATGGGAGAATACATGAAAAATGTATGAGAACAGCCACAAGACATAGACATACATGTCTGTCACCAGATGGTTGGGGGCCGCACAGAATGATATCAAGGACAGGGGCGTAGCTATAGGGGTGCAGAGGTAGCAGTCGCTACCGGGCCCAGGAGCCTGAGGGGGCCCAAAGACACTTGTGCCGCATAAGAAGACACACAAAACACTGAGGGAAGGGGGGCCCAAGCTGAACTCTTGCACCAGGGCCCATGAGCCTTTAGCCAGGGGCGTAACTACCATAGCGGCAGACCATGCCACTGCTATGGGGCCCAGGGCAAGAGGGGGCCCAATTGGGGTTGAAAACTTGGTAAGGACTCTACCCTCTAAAGGAACAACTTTTAGCAAATGAGGCAGTGGAAAAATTGGCCCAGGGGTCATCGAAAGAGGTTTAGGCGGAAACCCTTCTGTCCTGTTTGAGGGGGCCTGGTTTGATCCTTGCTATGGGGCCCTTACTTCTCTATGTACGCCACTGCCTTTAGCCACGCCCCTGATCAAGGGCCACAGGTTGTACACCCCTGCTATATGGAGATCCTCCCTTCAGTATTAGAATGTATCGGCTCCGATGAGCTGAAGTTAGTTATTCGCAAAGTCGTGTGTAACTTTGTTGAATAAATTCGGTAGTTGATTTTTAAAGTAGAAAACCACTTTAAAACTTGAAACCAAACTCGGGTTTGGTTCCGACTGTACTCATACAAGCATGTGTCTAGCAGTCACAGTCCAAGGTCCCACCAGCAGCTATGACAGTAATTCTGCCTCCTCATCAGTTTTTATAAGAAGTGATGTAAGGCACCTGTCCAACAAGGGCACATTTATAGGGATTCAGAATGTGTGGTCACTCCAATTTCATGGAGTCTGATGCTGTCTAAAAGCCCCTATGCAACAGTTGTAGTGTAGAGCCTAAGAGCTTTATGATACACCTATGTATCTGATTGTGATGCACATCTAAAAGCATTTTCTTATATTCACTTTGTTTCTTCCTGCAGCCTTCAGTATTTTTCATGGTCAAAAACAGGGACAAGGACAAGTACCTGACAGTCACTGGGAAACCAACAGATACAAGAGCGACATTTGTCAGTGTCGCTCCAAGGAACAGGCAGACTACTCAGATCTGGTATTTCAGCAGAGGATTCCTAAAGTCCAAGGTACACTTTAACATAATCCACCAAAGAGGTTATAAAATACGTATTATATGATCAATTATCAGCCTGATATACTCACAGGCAATATAAGATTACCATTATAGTCACCTTTACCTATTGGAAAAAAAACAACTGGCCAATACTGTCTCAGATACTTTAGTTATAATACCTCGTTTTTGTATATTTTGTATCTGAGGCCTCATTGACCTTGGTGAAACAAGTCCATGTACGATCTTTACCCACAAGCAATATGTAAATCGATGGGCATGGTTATTGAAATGCATTCACATGATTTACATTTATGACCGATCAGATTGTCGTAGGTCTGGCAAGTAGGACTATTCCCATGAACCAAATGGATCCCTGCCCCTCATAATAGTGAAAGGATAAACGTATGGTCACTTTTAGTTGAAGATCATGGATGTTATGGAAACCAGTGGAGTCAAGTCGGTCTCATGACATTGTATAAGATTTGTCTTCTCTTTGGCTCCTCAAGTTCTTAATGGCAATTCATGATTTAGGTGATAGAAGTATGCATCCGTACATTTGGTTGTCCACCAAAAATGCAATGGTTTAAATTGCAAAAGAGAGCAAGAACTGTTGCTGGATTACAGTGAAGTCAGTCTTCTACATTTCTAGGATTACCATGTTCTTGATAGCTCTTATTTCTGCATCACATCCAGGTAAATGGTTCATGTTTGGATGTCATCGGAAGCAAAAATATCCCGGGGTCAAAGGTGTCGCTGTGGGCAGAGCACGGGAAAACACGACAGAAGTGGAAGATCAATAAAGATGGGACCATTTCTTCATATCTAAGTGATGACCTGGTTCTTGATCTTAAAGGTATGAGATATGAGACGTATTTTAGGTGTCCTCTGTCAAACTGTGTATTCAGCCTTCATCTGCTGCCTGTAGAAACTGGTTTGGTAAAATAACCTAGATCCAGATTATTAGAGGTGGTCACATGCAGAACAAAAATCTGTACAGACTCTCGGTCATACTGTGGATTTTTTAAATACATACACAGAAAGCTTTATATATACATTCACCAAGGATTAGGGAGTGTACTGGTTCTCTTTAAAAAGACCAGTCCTATATAGAGAGTTATTGGAAGTATCCAGGGCATAGAGACTTATTGGCAAAGAGGTATCTTCCAAGAAAGAGAACCATCTCGCCATTGCAACTTACTGGAAGTGGCTCCCTATGATCGAGATCTTGACTCTTAGGGGCCTCTTTGACCAGGTGGCAACGCAAAGGATGAAATCCACTGCAAGTCTGTGGCAAAATCTACTGAAAAATCCATATGTAACACGTGAAGATTTTGCAGCATCTAAACATGCTTGTAGATTCACACACACATACGTTCAGCTTTATAGACTAGTGTAGTCTACTGTGCGATTCCATACAGGCATACAGATGCTTTAACATGGGAGCCTATGGGCAACATTTGCCACTATATGCCTGTACAGTGGCATACGTTGGGGGGGCATCCGTCAGAAGTACACATTGGAAAACCATTTTGGTATATACCTCCAAAGCTTGCTGTGTGAATGGACCCTAACGCATATATAGGACCTGCCTGACAATCTCTTCTTTTACATAGGTGGAAATTACTATGATCAAAACTACTTAGTGGTCAACAAGGTCCAAGAAAATGCTCCGACACAGAAGTGGGACATTGAGATACTATGATGTCTCCAAGATGGCATCTAGGATATATCAGACAGGATCTTTCCAGTCATGCTGTGGAATTTGGAAAATACTGAAATCAAACATCACTGGATTTCTGCTCTGCAGATATTCCTGGCAGATGGCCACGAAAGCATGGCTCATGGTCTTCAGAAGATAGGCTTTCATCTGCCTCAGGCTGAACTGAGCTTGGTGGCATCCGGAAAGAATTCAGAACACTGGAACCAGAACACATGAATGTTTTTGTGTGGGAAATGTTTCCATTACCTCTATCAATCTGGACTGAACTATCATCATGTCTCCTGTGCCTCAACCTTTATAAGCTATGTCTATGCACATTTATAGCTGGAATCTACAGAGCCAGAGCCTGATTTACCCTGGATGCTGTATAACACGTAACTGGCATGCTTCATAGTATATCTGCGTTACATAGACCACGCATCTGGTGATCACGATGTATACAGTGCATTTAAAGGGGTTGTATAGGATTAGAAAAAGATGGCTGCTTGCATGTAGATAGAGCCCTACACCAGTCCATGGCTTGTGTCTGGTATTGGACCTCAGCCCCAAAGAAGCAAATTTTTCGTTGAGGTTGACTATAAACATTTATGACTCTGTCTGTCAGTAAAACTGTCTGTTGCCCATAGCAACCAATCACAGCCCAGCTTTCTTTGCTTATAGTGCGCTTCAAAAATGAAAGTTGCATTCTGATTGGTTGATATGGATAATAAAGGAAGTCTTTCTTTTTGGACAGTGTTTATAAATCTTCCTCTTTTGTGCCTCACTTATCAACTGTCTATCGGTAAAACAGCCTTTGTTGCCAATAGCAACCAATCACAGTGGAGCTTTCATTTTTGGAGAGCACTATAAGAAATGAAAGCTGGGCTGAGATTGGTTACTATGGGCAACAAAGGCAGTTTTACCGTTACACAGTTTTGATAAATCGGGTCCTTTTATCATACCTACCAAAATGTAAACAGTAAAAATCGTGACATGTAGGCCCCGCCCCTTTGAACACCCAGGAACGCCCTTAAAACATTTGGGGGTAGGGATTGCATTAACCCCATCCCTTTTGAGGGCCAATTATCGGATGGTCCCAGCAAAGTCGGGCTCGTATATCTTGATATACATCCATTCAGACACGTCCTGATGATGTTTTTACATACGGGTATAAACTTCTAATGGCAACAAGCTGGGCTAAATGGAGTTCTCTCTACTATATGTCGGAGTACTACAGAGGCATAGGGACTTGGCACATTTATTAACACCGGCATTTTCGACGCCGGTCTTAATAAAGCCCTGCACAGGCGGTGGATCAGCCAAAGTTATGACGAGGCGCCGGCCGCTACACAACTTCGGCGGATCCACTGCCGCTTCTAAATGTTAGACATCTTCCTGGATGTCTTAGATTTAGACCATTTTCTCCGCCTCAAACCGTCCCGTCCCTTTCCCCGCCCACATTATGCCCACTTTTTTAGACCTAGAGTGGAAAAGTCCTTTGTGCCGCAATCTGCTTCAGAAATACGCCTAATTTAGCCGTATTTCTGTTTAATAAATGACCCCCTTAATGTAGTGCTGTACATGTTCTGTGAGCACCTTAGGGTGGTGTCATACATATTGTTTTTAGAAAAAAATGCTGTTTTCAACAAAAAAAAATCTGCAGCCATGTTTGCTGTAACTCAATGGGGAAATATGAAAAGCACTACAAACGTATTCGTAAAAAATTTTTTCCCCCTTCTGGTGCATTTTCTCGGGGTCCGTGTTTTTTTTTCCCTCAAAACACAGCATACTCAACATATGGTGTTTTTCACAGGCATTTCTCTTAGACTTCTTTACAGGAAATGAAAAATGCCAGAAAAACACCATTACCAAAAAAAGCTCTTAAAATAAAAACAAGCTTGAAATTCATGGGAGCAGATTTATGAAAACGGACTTAAAGACAAATTGTCCTTGTTGCCTGTAGCAACCAATCACCACACAGCTTTCATTTTTCCAAAGCAGAATGTAAAATGAAAGCTGTGCTGTGATTGGTTGCTTCTCTTTTAGGCAGTTTCATAAATCTGCCTCATGGTGTTTTTTACCAGCCTAGTAAACTGCCACGTCAGACATCTCCTTTTTCTCTAATTTATTTGTATTTTGTGATTACAGATTATTTTTTTTATTCTATTTTCTGAACATGATTATGGGGGCGGCCATCTTGCTTGAGCTGTTCTTAACAGCATTTAGAAATGCTATTATAGGATGCAATCATTTTAAATGTATCTTAGGCTTTTCATGTATTTTTTTTAAGCCAAGCCAGAAAAGGATTCAAGAGGAATGAGAAATATGAAGGAAGGACTGAGGCCTCTTTCACACGAGCGAGTTTTTCGCCCGGATGCGATGTGTGTTGTGAACTCAATCCTGACCAATTCACTTCAATGGGTCTGTGTACACGACCGTCGTTTATCACTCATCATCTCTACATTCAGGAAAAAAATCGCAGCATGTTCTATGTTGTGCGTTTTTCATGCAGCTCCGATTCCATAAAAGTAAATGGAGCTTGAGGAAAAAACAGAGGCATTCAGATGCAATGCTTTTTTACTGATGGTTGCTAGGAGACATAGATGTTATTTTTCAGTTTTTCTTCACATGAAAAAACACATGCAATCCGTATACAATCTGGACAGAAAAAACACAATTGCAGAAAAAACTGATTGAACTCGCGTGCAAAACCATCCGTTTTTTTTCCTAGACAGACCCTGACACCATCCGTATCGCTCATGTGAAAGAAGCCTTATACTTTTCCTTCCTATTGGATCCTCATCTGGGTCTGGCTTAAAAAATTGCAGTGACATTTTCCCAAAAAACGCTGCGTGTGATCTCGCCCTTCTGCAGTCAGTTCTGCCGCCCTTCTGCCATTTCCAAGCACAATTTCATTTAGCTCAGGCCTGTGAATGCCAAAGATTTTTCACTATAGTATTTCATCTTATCCAACTGGTCCTTGAACATACTATTTTTGTCAATGTTGGTACACCTATATGCAAACGATAGGATAGACGCCAATTGCTCAGCTATCCGGATGGTATATCTGATGTAAAAGTGCTTGTATTCTCCTAGATATATGATGTACATACATATAGGAACTCATGTATATGCCCTGCTGGAGGATGCAGGAAGTTGTATATTTAAACTGTTCAGGAACCATATAGAGTAAGATATTTATATACGGCTGTAAGTAATGTTGTGTATATGTGTAAATCCAGATCAGATGAATCTATGGAATGTATATTGTATATATTATTATACAGCTACATGGGAAGAGGGGATGTAAATCGGGTTTGGATGGTCATGTGGAAGATGAACCGTGCCTTTATTTGTATTATCACGTCAATACTGATGTTGATTTCTTTATATTCAGAATAAAATTTCAGTGATCTAAATAGCGATTACATAAAGTTTGGTTCCATATAGAGAAAACTTGTCTTGCGGCATAAAGCGAGATATCTATGTGCTGCCTGAGGACGATGAATAAAAAGAAAATTTGTCTTACCTGTAATTTTGCTTTCCTTGAGTCCAAAGGCAGCACAGAGCGGGATATGTATGTGCTGCCTGAGGACAATGAGGAAAAATGTATTTTATGGCCTGCATTCCCTGAATATTTCACTGCTGCTTAATGGAAAACCAGGTCAGAAAAGGCACAAAAAGAAAAAACAAAACCTATGACACACTTTGGCTTTTTCAATAACCAGATAAGTGCCCTATTTGAGGGGTGATGTATAAGGGTATATATGGTGTGCATGTGGAATTTATCTTCATATATATTATGTTGTGGCGGATTATTATATAATTTCCAATCTATTTAGCCACACTGATTATTCAGATTTAAAAAAATCATATTTAAAGAGGCCCTGTCCCCTCTCCTGATATGTCTATTTTAGTAACTGCTTGCATTTCCCATGAAATAACTATTCTGGAGCATCTATTCTTATGACTCTGTTGTTCCATTTCGCCTTTATTTCTGCTAGAAGTTATGAATGAATTGCCAACAGTCTGAAATTAAGATCCAGATGGGTGTTACCAATTGGGGGTGTGAGCCTGCATTCTGAAGGTATCCAATCAGTGCTGCCAGTGTCAGACTGTGCAGGGACACCCCCCTCTCCCAACTGGTAACACCCATCTGGACCCTCATTTCAAATTGCTAGCAATTGATTCATAACTTCTAGAAGGAATAATAAAGGAATGGCATAACATAGAATCATAAGAATAGATGCCCCAGAATTGTTATTACATGGGGAATAACCAGTGGTTACTAAAATAGACATGTCAGGAGAGGTGGCCACTCCTCTTGAAAGGGAGTCTTTCACCCCCCAAACCCCATTTTTCAGTACTCACATCTTCCTGTTCTAAATTGCCCCCCCCCCCCTTAAAAAGCCTCTTACCCCATTGTTTCACAGCTTACCTATCTTCATAAAATGACTTTTATTGCAGCTGTCAATCACAGCTGAAGGTGCCCAGGGGCGGGGTCATAACGGCCGGTGCCCAGGCCGCGAGCTCATCTTCCTAAGTGTCCACGCCCCCTTTCACCCAGACGGCCCACCCAGTGTCTTCTTCTTGTCCTCCTACTCAAGTGGCCAAATCCCGCGCCTGCGCCGAGGATCCAGCAGTCTGGTTTACAGATTACTGGCGCAAGCATCGGGGAGCGGGCCCGTACATCGATACTCCTAGGAGCGCTGCATCGAAGGGCTGTTCAGAGCAGACTGCCGGATCCTCGGCGCAGGGATTTGGCCACTTGAGGAGGAGGACAAGCAGAAGACACTGGGCGGGCCGTCTGGGTGAAAGGGGGCGTGGACACTTAGGAAGATGAGCTCGCGGTCTGGGCACCGGCCGTTATGACCCCGCCCCTGGGCACCTTCAGCTTTGATTAACAGCTGCAATAAAAGTCATTTTATGAAGATAGGTAAGCTGTGAAACAATGGGGTAAGAGGCTTTTTAATGGGGGGTCAATTTAGAACAGGAAGATGTGAGTACTGAAAAATGGGGTTTGGGGGGTGAAAGACTCCCTTTAAGGCCACGTTCACATCACGTTAAGGCCTTATGCATCCATACGTTTGATTCTTTGGACATTTTTTGTGGTAATAGCTTAGTAGACCCTGCTATTCCATATGAAGGTATATAGGAAAAAGTATACCATGTGGTATGTTTTATTTAACAACGGAGGCCTATTAGTGATGTATCCCAATATTTACCTATATAGTGGGATAGGTTGTAGCCTAACTATGGAGGTGTATATCCAGAGCTCCTCCCAAATGTAGGGGCAGTGCACTGGTGCCTTGCAGCACTGGGTTCGAATCCGACCTCCGCCAGATCTCAAAACCGGAAAGGAAAACGTACATGTGAAAGTAGCCTGACCTGAATAAAGCCAAATAGATCCCATCAGCTGTAATGGGGTCCGTTCCATCTCCATTCAGGATCCCACCTCTTTACCATAAAAAAATGTCCTGCCATTTGTGTTGGAATCTGCAACGGGGCCCTGAACATTCACTGCTAGCAATACGGTTTTTGACTCTGGCGCCAAGTTCTAGTAACATTATGACCGCTCTGGTGGCACTTGTGCTCAATAGTATCTGCAGCTGCCAGTACATGCAGAGGACCTGAGGGTCTCGTATGGCTCCCAAGGTACTGGTTGCGGTACATGGCTCTAGAAGTATGTTATTGTATTGAGACAGAACTCTTCTTAATCCTTTTTTTTTATCTCTGCTGGTGAACTATCCACAGACACAAGATTAAAGTCGATCAAAATGGACAATCTAAAAAATTTTCACAAACTTCTGATCTGCCAGATTGAAAAACCTTGGCCATGGTCGGCTGAAACTACACGTTTGGCATGATCTGCCACCCCCTGATGAGCTAGTTTAGTCTGTCACGTTGCTGGTGGGATCATTCCTATGAGCGATCCTACGGACGATTTATAGGCCACCTTAGGGCCGATGCTTATCGCATGTGTGTGGCTGGAGTAAGGTGAAAACGTTCATGGCCTGTAGTATATGGGTTCTGATGTATTTTCTAAAAAAGGGCATGTCATGGATTCTACTGCTATTTCAGCTTTGGCAAGTCAAGCAGATGCCTGAGCCTAAGGGGAACCCTGCCTGGTGACATTTTATAAACCTTGTTTTTTTACAGCCACTCTACAGGCCCATAATAGTAGATTGCTCAATAACCTGAGAAATTTGCAGAAGAACTCCCAGCAAAATACCTGCCTGGTGAAGGTTCTCTGAGGACTGTTACTAATTCATTCCTTCTCGAACTCCATCGACCTTAAAGGATAACTGTCACATTTAGACCCTAATTTCAGTTTTCATATATGTAGTTACTAATATGATAATATTCCTGAATCAATAACTATTAGACTTACTTACCCCTTATTTAATAAGATTCAGCCCTTAGCAACCAGTCTGCATAAAACTGCAATTTCACTATTCTGTTAAGATGGCCGCCCTCAGCCCTGAGGCTAATCCATAGGACACCTGCAGTGAAGTTAGTGAAGACCAGCTCTGTATAGGGAGGTCTTGCAGTGAAGTTCCCAGGTCTGGCTGAAGCCTGTAGTCCTTCTACAAGCTCTCCTCTTATCAGATAAGGCTGTCATTTATACACTGAGCTCTACATTGTCCTGCACTGCTAAGGGAGTGTCTGCCAAGCACAGGCATGCGGAGAAGTTCACACACACAGCCCAGCACTGTTATCTCCTGTCAGGAAGAGCCTGGCTTTTTATACATTCCCTTACAACAGGGGTGCACAACCTGCGGCCCTCGATACCATTCTGTGCGGCCCCCAAACATGTGGTAAAAGACATGTAGGTCTATGTCTTATGGCTTCTTACATGTATCTTGTATGTATTCTCCTATTAGATGGGAGTCCTAGAACTGTAACTAGACATTTATGATATATACTGTATGTTCAATATGCCAACAATACAGTATTTCAGTTGGTAATACTCCTTTAACTTTAATTTTCGGCCCTTGGAATTGGTTCAGGCTGACAATGTGGCCCCCAACCAGAAAAGGTTGTGCACCCCTGCCTTACAATGTTGACTCACTATCAGTTCCCAGTGCACGCAGCGTGCTCCGTCCTCATCTGGTAGACGGAAGGAGCATAGCGACCTGATTTTATCTCAGGTAACAATAGCCAATACTGGGGACTTTTAGGGGTTATTTATTAAATAATCAGAAATTAAAACAGGGCCAACAAGGTGATATTAATCACCAAAATCCAATAGTAAAAAAAAAAAAATTGACAGTTATACTTTAATCTGAAGGCTGAAGAACTAGGGGTCAGAAATACATTGCATTTCACGTGCATTCACAGATGTAGCAGAGTTGAGTGTGTTTATGGCATGAAGCCCACGGATACCATATAACAATTTATTATATAGATCCGTCATCGGACCACAGACAGTTCCTCACATAGGAATGGTAAAGGTGCTTTATAAATTTGAGGTATCTTTGTACGACCACATACCCAAACTGAAAGCTGTAACACATGCCTCTCAGCTCCATATTTACAGCGAGAAGCAGTACAGTTTATGGTTTTTTTTTTTATAGTGGGTCACAGGTTTGTTTTCGTCGATGGTGTACAATCTAAAAAAAATTAAAAAGTTATTCTAATAATACAGCAAGCAGCTGCTATTTATAGGGGCTGTCCAGGACAAACAACCTGAGGATGACCAGGCATGATGTGTGAGAAAAAAAAACCACTCACCTGCTCTGGACGTCCCAGGTCCTGCAGCACGTCTCCTTCCCGTCACATCCGGTCCCAACCTGGCCAGAATTGTGACGTGCCAACTCCTCACATGTGACAACTGCTGACCAATCAATGGCCTCCGCAATGATGGGTTATGTTCTGTACAGGTCACCACCAGGGGCCCTAACTGGCTGGCAGTGGTGACATGCAGGGAGATGGCATGTCACACTTATGACGAGAGAGGAAATACTGTATAAAGGAGAGAGACAAAAAGACCGACAGATATGAAATGTATAGATAGAAGATAAATAGATAGATAGAAGATAGATAGATAATTATGAGATTATCAATCTATCTATCTATCTATCTATCCATCCATCTATCTGATAGATAGATAGATAGATAGATAATTATGAGATAGATAGATATTAGACAGATAGATAGACAGATAGATAGACAGATAGATAGATAGATAGATAGATAGATAATTATGAGATAGATAGATATTAGACAGATAGATAGATAGATGGATAGATAGATGATAGATAGATAGATAGATAGATAGATAGATATGGGATACATACATATGAGATAGATAGATGTCACAACTGCAACAAAATCTGCATGTGATTACAGCTTAAAGGGCAATGACTATACATTTAGGGCTCAAGCGCATGAACAAACAGTGAAAACTAACCCCTTAAGGATCGGGCCCATTTTTGTTTTTTCCTCTCCACGTTCCAATAGGCATACATTTCTAAATTTTCAGTTCATATAGCCATGTCAGGGCTTATTTCTTGGGGAGATAAGTTGTATTTTTTTAATGCCACCATTTAATTTTTAGCGGTTGTTAGACGTGTGCACCCTCTGTCTAAGCAGCAGTTAAAAACAGTCCCATTCATTTCAAAGGGGGGTCCATCTGGCCATGAAAAAAGCCAAAAATAGGACATTTTTAAAGACCACTATTCACTGGCAATTAAAAACGGTTATATAAATAGACCCTTTTATTTCAATTGGTTCTAAAAGCGGCCGCCACACATCGTGTGAATGTAGCACAAACTGAGATTCAGCAACCACAGCCCTTGTAGAGCGATCTAGCTGATCATTTACGTATATTTCCACAAAGTTGCAAAGAACTATGAGAGAATTTTGTCTTAGCCCTCAGGGCAAGCGCTGCTATGTGATTAGGAAATTTTGCATTTGTAACATTACACGACTGTTTTTCTCAGGACTGTTTGTAGTTTCAAAGTACACCTTTTACAAATTCTTTAGTTTAAAGTATCTGGACTTAAGAAAAAAACATCCGGTCCTTAGAAGGTCTTAAAATTAAATACAATCCCAGGGGAATACCATACGACAGATTCCACCACGTCACTATTTATTCTACAAAAATGAAAAAGCCATGTGTGAAAAACTAAGTCCACCTCATGAATCAGTAGTTTGTAGAACCACCTTTAGCAGTGATAACTTGAAGTAATTGTTCTCTGTATGACTTTATCAGTCTTTCACATCTAGAGGAATGTTGTCTCACAGTGAGAATCTTCCTTACAACTTTCCTACACTTCCTTAAGGTTCGTGGTACATTCATTTATGGCCAGCTCTATTAAGGTCCCACCACAGCATTTTAATTGGGTCGAAGTCTGGATTTTAACTGGGCCATTGCAACACTTTAGTTCTTTTCTTTTTCAGCCATTTTGTTGTAGATTTGCTGGTGGGCTTTGTAGAGCTCCTGCCAATGGGGCTCTACATACCACATCACTGCTCCGCTCAAGCCTGGCATAGCACATTATATTTGCTATGGCAGGCTTTAGTACAGCAGTGCTGCCACAGGCAGGACACTGCATTACAGATGTGGCGTGGATGTATCATATGGGAGAAAACAGGGGAATATTGGACATAAACTGAATATTTTACTTGGACACCATTTTCCCCCCTGGTATAAGCGGGTGGTGAGTTGCCTATAATGGAAGTGATCAATTTATGCTTGAAAGTGAACCCTTACGAATTTTCTATATTTCTGCATGAATTTGACATAAAACTACTTCTCATTTTCACCCAAATCCTAAAAGGAACCAAAAAAACATTACCAACTCAAACAAATGAGTCAGAAATATTAGACTTGGCCATTTAACTATTGAAGAAAATGATCCAATATCTCATCTCTGTGAGTGGCAAAAGTATGTGAACCATTGCTTTCAGTATCTGGTGTGACCACCTCGTACAGCAATAACTGAATTGGTGATTAGTCCTGCACATTGGTTTGGAAGAATTTTAGACCATTCCACTGTACACAATAGATTTAGCTCAAAGGGGTTCTCCGGGAATTAAGAAAATGAAAATACTTAAATATTACTTCATTATAAATATATTCCCAAATACCTTACATTAGTTATAATGGCTTGATTTGTCTAGGGAGCAATCATTAGGAGAAACAAAATGGCCGCCGTCCTATTAGTACACACAAAACCTGTCCTAATCACATAGCAGGACAAGTTACTTCACAACACTGAGGTAAAGAGCTGCCTCATCCTCCTCTCTGCTTTATCTGTCAGGGATTATGATATTGAATACAGATGATAAGATCTTCAGCTGAATCTCTATAGGAATGGAGTTCATGAGCAGATGTGGCTAATAAGCAGAGGCACTTGTCTGCAGTCTCCATTACCACAGTCTGTCCTGTCCTCCTCTCTGTACTGCATGTCTCCTGATGAACTCTATACCCACAAAGATTCAGCTAAATATCATATTAAACTGTATTTAGGATCCTAATCTCTGACAAGCAGAGCAGAGAGGAGGATGAGGCAGCTCTTTAGCTCAGTGTTGTAAAGTAACTTGTCCTGCTGTGTGATTAGGACAGGTTTTGTGTGTGCCAATAGGACAGCGGCCATTTTGTTCCACCTAATCATTGCTCCCTAGACAAAACGAGCCATTATAAGTAATGAAAGGTATTTGGGAATAAATTTATAATAAAGTAATATTTGCACCCACTGAAACTGCAAAATGCAGATGAGCAGCAATGTTCTTTTTGGAGAACAGCGGCTTTTTCCTTGCAATCCTGCCATGCAGTGTCCTCCTGATGGTGGACTCGTGAACATTAAAGGGGTTGTCCGAGTTATTTTTATTGAGGACCTATCTTCTGGATAGGTCATCAATATCAGATCCACGTTACATATGACATGACAATGCTGGAAGTAGATGTGGTCCGTCCTCCAGTAAAAGCTCTGATGTCATTTGTTTAGTTTCTGCCTTCCTGGAAAATGTGATGAATGAAGTTAGGAAATGCTGAGGGAATGAAGCTGAAGACATAAGACGAGGGCCGAAAGCTGCACTGAATGCCATGCAGAATAAAGGAAGGAAGCTGCTTGCTGGATGATCTGTGAAGGCCTGTAAAATTGGCTGCAGTGTGGCTACTATGTCCTTAAAAAACAGGATAGTACTTTACCCTGGAGGAGGTCATTTTGTTTTAGGCAACATTAGTTCATTACTATATAACATTTTTCTTGACTACAAGGGGTGCTCTTTTTGGTAGAATATTCAATGGTTAAACCAGAGCAGCTTGTGTCCTTTGTGTTAAAAGGTGACTTCTTTTACAAAGGTTCTCCAATAAGATGGGGATGGCATGTCTTCAATGTTGGCAGGATTCCCACATCGCATATTTATTGTCTATCCACGGGAAGAACAAGGATCTTCTGTCCTTCTTTCAGCAACCCAAGGTGGCCAAAGGAGGCCGGTGGGATCTCCATCTATTCCTAAGAAAAAGCAATACCATCGAGGGTAGGAATATGATCCACAGCAAGATACGGACTCATAAAATTTACTATATATAACTGGTAGAAGGACGTTCGGGAAACCATCTGACAATATTATATTACAGGTGAGTATGGGTAATATAATCTTCCATAATAACAATATTACAGGAGGTGTCAGGTGTACTGGTGTCAAGGTCTGAGAGGTTATGTTTCAGGACTTTACAAGCAAAACATTATGAAAAACTGTCCTCTAAATCTTGTGAGAGAGGTTGAGACAAGGAAATTACCGTATATGAGGAGATATTTGGCTACAATGTACAGTCCCATGCACAGGTCCATATTACAGCTCCATACAAGCGCCAAGTTATGGCACCTATAAAAGTGCACAACGCTATACTGTACCTTCGCATGCCTCGGAATTCATGAGAAGGCAACATTTTTTGTCAGATTCATACAGCAGTGGTCTGTTTTCTTGGATGCCCTTTTACAAAGATTTTCTCCTATGACAAAAGATTTAGAAGCAAATGTTAGTACAATACCACAAAAAGTCAAAAACTTCTCCTTCCATACTAAAGCCAGTGCTCAAGTTTAGGAATATTTTCCTCTAAGTTATTATGTTCCTCAATACGGTTTCAGCAGCATCTCAGAAGAACATTACTGTAAAGATCTCTATTCTTCTCGCCAATGTGACAGTCAACATACTGAAGAAAACATTTCAACAAGTGATGCAAATGATGACAACTTGGGTATTTCACTGGACTATAGTCTCCCCAAATCACATACACCATAAATGAGAGGGAAATCTTGGTGCTGTTAACATGGGTGATGCTCAATCAGTAGCATTTAAAAGGGGTCAAATGTTTTTTAAAAATAGATTTCAAACAAATGTGACTATACATATCAGAGGATGGAATGATGGATGGACGAACAGGGGGAAAAGAGAAAGGGAAAAGAAAGATGGAAAGTGTGAAAAAAGAGAGGCAGGTGAAGGAGGGGGAAGAGAGAGGGTGAGAGAGAGAGAAAGGGGAGAGGGATTGAGAGGGGGAAGAGAAGAAAGAGAAAAGAGATGGGGAGGGAGGGGAGAAGGATGTGAGAAAGGGAAAAGAAGAAGAAGAGGGGCAGGGAGAAGACAGTGGGAGGGGAGAGGAAGTGGAGAGGAAAAAAGGAGAGAGGAAGGGGAAGGGAAAAGAGAGGGGGAAGAAAGAAATAGAGAAAAGAGGGAGGGGAGAAGGAGAAGAGAGGGGGAAGAAAGAAATGGAGAAAAGAGGGAGGAGTTAATAAGAGGAGAGGAAGAAGAGAGGGTGGGGAGAAGAGAGAGGTGGAAGAAATTATGGAATAATAAATAGTGGAAAAAGAGAGGGAAGGGAAAAGAAAGGAAGAATAGTGGAGAGAGGGTAGAGTCAAACAGAAGAGAGGGAAGTGAGAAGGTAGAATGAGGAGGAAGGGTAAAGTGAACAGTGAGAACAGAGTAAAGAATGAGATATAAGAGGAAAAGAGAGACAGATAAGCATATCTGTAGCAAAGCCTTATGGCTCAGAGCTGAAAAGCAGCAAGTATTGTGCCCGGCCTGCTGTACCCGTTGAAAAAAATCCTACTCACTTGCTGCTTGCCTCTCCGTTTCAGGTCCCCGTTCTGGATCACGTGCCACTTGGGGTCATGCACCAAAAACAGCGGACCTTGTCTGGGAAGGGTTTATTACATATGCTTCAACAGATTGCCTACAGGCTTATAACCTCTCTTGTCTCAGATATTGTATTAGATTTAAAACCACAGAAAAGCACTATTGGTGAGCTATACAGTTTAAAGCTATCTGCCCCTCTGCCGTGCTCTTTATAGTACTGTAGTACTCCAGAGTGCATGCGGGGGTGCACTGCCCCACACTGTCACCCTGATAGGACCTCACTATCTCAGTGAGTGCTTAGACGCTGCATTAGTATTCATGTCACATTTGCCTTTTAGTGGATAGAACCAAGATTAACTCTATCCTCACTAGACTGATATACAGCACTACTGAAGGTACTTGATATTTTAACACTAGCACTGACAGAGGAATGCAGGGCTAAAAACCTAACAACTGTCCCCCAACATGTTTCGCCAGCTAATCTGGCTTCATCAGGGGTTTGGACAGACTTGGTCAGACGTCATAGCCAGGGAGCCGGAAGGAAGCAGGTGAGGGTTTTTGGCTTTGTGTTTTTTCTTTAGTTTCAGTTTTTTTACAACTGGCTGGGCTTCAACCTCAAAAAAACAACTTTTAAACTTAATTTAGGTGTTGTACCTGTGTTCCCTAGTTTGTATTCCAGACGTAAAACCAGACCCTCAGTTCTACTAAACCGAACTTACAGCACCAGATACGAGTCCAGGTATTCCATCTGGAATATGGGCAACACATAGGGGATCATTTATTAAGACCAGTGTTTTAGACTCTGGTCTTAATAAACCCAGTCCAGGTACGGCTTATATAGGAGTATTTTTGAGAGTAAATGACCCCCATAGTCTACATTAGACTCGACTAGCAGGAGGTAAGCAGCACTCAGATGTACTGTCTTGCAGATAATATGCATATGTTTTTGCTTTCTTCAATTAGCAGACCATTTAGGGTGGGTTCACACTAGCGTTATGGAGTCCGGTATGGCTTTCCGTTATAACTAGCTTATGGAGTCCATAAGACGGAAGGACGGATCCGTTTTGCTGCCCATAGACTTGCATTATGACAGAATGCAAAACGGAAGCCTTTAAAAGTCATTCCGTTTGCTTTCCGCCCTAATAGAAGTCTATGGGAATCAAAACGGATCCGTCTGGTTCCCGTTATGCAAGACGGAAAACAAAGTCCTGTTGACAGGACTTTGTTTTCTGTCTTGCATAACGGGACCCAGACGGAGCCGTTATGTTTTCCCATAGGCTTCTATTGGGACGGAGCAAAACAGAATGCCTCTTAAAGGCTTCCGTTTTGCATTCCATCCTATGGATTCCGTTATAACGGAAACCATAATGGACTCCATAAGGCTAGTGTGAACCCACCCTTTGCTACATAGATTGTGCAATCCACACTGATGAGTATAATTGCAGGTCTGCATGTTAAGAACCAGTTTTGGATATACTATTCTGTGCTTTTTTAAATTGTTATTCAGTCTGAATCTACAACTGTGGGTAATATTTTTTTAAATTTTCTATTACTATAATTTTGTGACCCGATTGTTTTCCTCCCTTTTTCCATTTCTTCTGCGTATATAATATAACTAATCTTTGTGTAACACAAGTAAAGATGACACAATTTTTACAAAGAAAGCCTGTAGCATCTTTCCAGCACCGGCTAGCTGCAGCAGACGTTCATAACACCACCGGGCGATATTCACATCTCTCCACTACTGATTCGTAGCAAGAAGGCCCTGTTTACAGCATGCTGGTCGACTACATTCGACATATGTCTGGAAGGTATCCAGGCTTATATTAAAACATTCCCTATATATGTCTATGGGTCAAATCAAAAGTTTACTTCTGAAAACCAGCAAAGTACAGGTCTTCTACACTTTTCAGCACTATAGCATTCCATAAAAATGTTCATACTGAAAACGAACAGGTCCAAAATGCTGTTTTGAACATATCTTTATAGTGGTTAGATTTCTGGTTTTCTGACACAGAGCACCAAATCACCAGTATAAACAGTTTAAAGGGGTTGTCTCACCTGGAACATCATCAGATAAATGTGGGTCCCACTCCTGGGACCAGCACCTATCCATAGAACAGGGCTCCAAAAGTGAATGAGAGCACACTACACGCAGGTGCTTCTGTGGGAGTGCCAAAAATAGAGAGCTGGCTTGGCCATTTCTGGCAGTTCAGTAGAAGTTAATGGAGCGGAGGCTGCACTTGCGCTGTGTGCTCTCCATTCATTTATATAGGACACATGAAAATAGCATAGCATGGCGCTCGGCTGTTTTCGGCAGTTCTATAGAAATGAGTGGAAGACAGCCGTGCATGTGCCCCTATCTGACTTTGCTGGCACATCCTAGTGATAGGCCACCAATGTCCCATTTGAGACAATCACTTAAATCATACATTCTGGTGGTATGCAGCCTCCACTAGAGGGAGCTTACTACAAACTGTTAAATACGGAACTCAATAGTAGCACTGTTCCCTCTCGTGGTGGCTGCAGGTTGCAGGGAAATTTATTAACATTGATGTTTATACACTAGTCTTCACAAAAAGCACGCAGGCATAACATGTTCCAAATTTATTAAGAGCAGCATGCCATGCATCAGATACTGAAATGTACGGCAGGGGGAGATGGCGGATACTTCAGGTGTAATTTATGCCAGTTTTCTAAGAGCCAAAAAACACTTACTCAGGAAGCCGAGCCAAACAGGTAGAAAGGAGTAAAGCGATCAGGTAAGTACTTTCGTTTTACAGATTGGTGGGGCTCACAGCACCTGGACCCCACCAATCATTTCTCACTAGGGCTGCAGCTACCGATTATTTTAGTAATCTAGTATTCTACCAATTAATCGAGTACTCTAATAAGAAAAAGCCTAATTAAAAGAACGTTTTCCTTTATAAAAACTCATCAGCCCCTCCATGCTATCATCAGACCTCCCTGCCATCAGTCTCCCCCAGTGCCAGTGAAATCAAGTACTTACCTTTCCTGCTAGGGGCTCGGCTGACACTCCACAGCGCTTCCTGACGCGCTGCACTGTCCTCACACGTCACACAGTGTCAGGTCATAGCGCACGCTTTTGTGCACTACATCCTGATGATGTGTGTACGTCAGTAAGACAGTGCAGCGCGGTGCCAGCCAGCGGGAGACCAGGGAGCGTTGAGTAATAGCAATCGCTTCACTCACGCTCCGTGGTCACATGGTACAAAGGAATCCTCGATGCAAAATTTTTGTGTCGAGTTTTTCGAGTAATCGTTTCAGCCCTACTTCTCACATCTGAAGTTAGTGATAATGATAGGTGCCCTTTAGTACTGATGTTTAAAGGGGTTGTCCGGGCTTTTAACATTGATGACCTATCCTCAGGATAGGTCATCAATATCAGATCGGCGGGGGTCCGATACTGGCACCCCGCCGATCAACTGTACGAGGTGACGGCGCGTGCAGTCTCCCATCTCTGTTCCTGCTCACCGCTGCTGTCTATGGAAAAGAACATAGACGGCAGCAGCGGACAGGAAGAGAGAAGGGAGACGGCACGTGCGCACGCCGTCTCCTCGTATAGCTGATCGGCGGGGGTGCCGGGTGTCGGACCCCTGCCGATCTGATATTGATGACCTATCCTCAGGATAGGTCATCAGTATTAAAAGCCCAGACAACCCCTTTAACAACATATTAAAGGGGTTGTGCTAAGTTTGAAAGTTATCCCCTATTCACAGGCTAGGGTATAACTAACTGATCAGTGGGGTCCAAACAATGATCCAGAGAATAGGGGTCCAATGTTCCTGTCCTGATGAAGCATTAGGCCAAGCATGGACCACACCACTCCATTCATTATCTATAGGACTGCGGTACAGACAGAGTACAGGCACTCAGCTATTTACAGGGGACAACTTTCATACTTGGACTTGATATGTAAGATCTCACATCTCTAGAATCAGGATAAGGGTAACACTTTAAAGGAGTTCCCTAACCAATGAAAATGTATACCTTACCAGTCCCGGCCTGCTCCTCTGCTGCTGCCTTCATGGTCTCAATCACTGGCTGCAGCAGTGACATGCCATCACTGGAGCCCAGCGGGATAACAGGGAAGCGGTGGCACCGGGCGATAGAAGGCTGGTAAGGTATTACTCCTTTTGTTATATTAGACCACTGTAAGTGGCTTGTAGAATACTACAAGGGGCTGCACAACTCCTGTAAAGACCCACATACATAGCATTGGTAGGACGGAGAGAAGTGGATCAGTTCCCCAGTTACCAACACCAAATCTCATACACAAATCTCCCAAACAGTCTTTATGAAAGCGGCATGAAATAAATCAGAAATCACTTTATGCATTTATTGAGCATGTACAGGATTAGAACATCAGCCACTGAAGTTATTCCCAGTTACAAATATTCACACCAGTTTCATTAAAAGTAGCAATATTAGAAAATTCCAGTAATGGAAAACCATGGTGTCACAAATAGCATTATAGCGGTATACAACTAACAGGATGGTCCTAGTGTAAGTTCTTATCTGAATAAAGACTGTATAGCAAGCATTAGCCCTCACATGTTCCAAGGCACAAAGCGGAAGACAACACCATGCCTACTTGAAAGAACTTGATTGTTTTTTATTTTTAGAAAAGTGCAGACTTATGCATAGAAAATGTAAGGCACAACAATGGCTCCGCAATGTGTGAATAAGGTCTTACAGCGGCCCATATCCTGTCTATGGCACCACAACCACATGCTGCGGTCACACAGTCATTGTCTGTTTCCATTCTCTATTATCACTCCTACACATAAATTAAAGGCGGATTTACACCGCACATTGTCGGGCTGATTATCAGGAATGGACGTATGACTACTCGTTCCCGATAAATGAGCAAAACGCTCGTTCTTCAGGTGAATTTACAGTTCGTGCAGAGACTTTAATCATCGTTTCTGGGCGGCAGATCGTGTTGTGTGAAGAAGAAACAGGGATCTGCTGCCCAGAAACAATGAATGTGTATGAGGACGAGCGATCGCAGTAGCCATCATTCATCCCCATACAGTGGAGGGGATCGCCACAAGTTAATGCAGCACTTTCCTCCACTGATGAGCAGGATATTATCTGGAAGGAACGGCCCTTCCTGAAAATTGGCTGCATGTAAATCCGCCTTTTAAGTGATTCCTATAACAGGTATCCACTGGGGAACTACCATAGCCACAACTCACTGATGTGCCAGTCTACGTTCATCAAAGACAAGCCTACGATTTAAAGGTATTGTCCTGCTTAGAAAAGTGACAGAACGGATTAAAAACCCAGCCCCACTGGTCTATGCTGCCTTGTTCCCCTTGACACACAGACGCTGTAGCTAGTGAATGGCTGCATGTCGAAAGGGATCATGAAATCTACATGAAGTAATCAATAACAATTAGGTCAAAGTCAATGACAACAAAATTCACTCATGATGTCTAAAATAAAATAGCATTATTTCCAAGTCCAGTATAAAAAACAAAACTTGCACCCTGTACCCACAAAAGCACATAAAGCTCCCATTTATGGAACCACTCTACTGGTGCTCCTAAAATTTCCTATTCAACTTGCTAACCTTCTTCTGGGGGAATAACACAATGCCCTTTATATCGTTGCCCAGGTCATTAGTTTCAAGATAGGCCGTCTTGGTGCAAAGGCACGATAAGTGATCAGCCCCAGGTTTCGTTCTTCACAGAGTCATATTATCCCAGTTAAAAAAAACAAAAACTAAACATTTTCTTCCTATTTTTTGTACCACATATAAATAATGATGATGACAGCGTAGGTACAACGTGGTGATGACAAGCTCAGGGCTCAAGCTTCAGCTGGGACACTTTCCAATAAACCCTCAGCCCACAGAGAAATAGCCAGGTTCTCCTTGTCACTGTCGTTCTCGAGAGGTAGATCCTTAACACACACCGACTTATCCTCCCACAAGCCTTTCAGTGCGTCCATGTAGGAAAGTGGGAAACGTATACCGCTCACCTGTAACAGAGAAGGCAGGATTACAAAATGCAGAGTCCTGTGCACACCACCAGAGGTCCTCAGCTAAGTCCACAGCCACCAAGAATGGCAGACTTACACAGGAGATGTTTATATGGTTATATGTTTCCCAAACTGAGGGTCCATGGTCATGTTGGTTTTCCAGGTGAGGTCTCTGGGGTTCTGCGTTGCTTATTGGTAACGGCAACCTGCATACACTGGTACCTATCTAAGGAAGTAGGCTGGGGAAAGCCGTATTTGAATCAAATTTTGGGGCCACTACACAGGGGTGTGTATATGTCCATGAAAAGATCAGGTCATCCATGATGTCTGGCTCACTGTTGAGGTGTCATCCATAATGGTGACATCACCTTGCCACAAAGTCCCCTTGTAGCCTGCAGATAAGGCATCAGCATCATCATGGGTGACACAACTATCATGTTCTTGTGATACGATATCTGGTTTGTGGTCTGAAGTGATTTGGCAACCACTGTATTACAGAATTTCAGACCATGACCATGATTAAAGTCAGCTTCAGCTAGACCAGCCAACCATCTGAAGTGTATGGTGACCCACCAACGGCAGATGTCAGGGGAACAAAGGATCAGGCAGATGAATTTCAACATTCCCAATTGTTATTCTCAGAGGAGATAACTTGCTACCAGAGGTATAAGGAAAAGAAGGTTCCTGGACTCCACTGCTTTGCTTTCTTGTATCTTTATTTCACAGCTCAAATTACAGAATGCGGTTTGCCAGTTGTAGGTAAGTATAACAACGTTTCGGCGGTAATTGCCTTCATCAGGAAACTGGACGTGCCGCACTGTGTAGAAATTCGGTGTGGATGAAGTATGGGGCTCAATGGTTCGCTGGGCTAAGCTGTATGGGATTGGTGCCGATGTTCCCTTAGCACCGATCCCATACAGCTTAGCCGTGCGAGCCATTGAGCCCCATACCTTATCCACACCGAATTTCTACACAGTGCGGCACGTCCAGTTTGCTGATGAAGGCGATTACCGCCGAAACGTTGTTATACTTACCTACAACTGGCAAACCGCATTCTGTAATTTAAGCTGTGAAATAAAAATACAAGAAAGCAAAGCAGTGGAGTCCAGGAACCTTCTTTTCCTTATATATATACTTGGCCTGGGAACCATTCCCTGTGACCCACACCATTCAGGTGGAGCACCATCCAACCTATCTAAAATTGCTACCAGAGGTGTCTCCATTCATAGCACACGAACCCTCAGCCAAATCGACCATGCGGATGTACGTGTGGGTTAAAAGGGATAGCGGCCGATCAAGCATTCTACTGACAGATTTAACCCTATTAAACTGGCTGACATTAGGGATGTGCTAATGTCAGCAGACCCTAACTCTCCTAATCTTATGCTTCTGGATGCCCCCATTACTGCACAATTTTAACTTTTATAATATGCTTATTAGCCTCGATGAGTGGGGGGCGTTGCTCCTGCTCCTAGAAGCTCCGTTCGCCAACCTCAAGTCTTGCCCTGCCGTCCTTGATTGACAGGGCCAGGCAGTGCTTGTCTCCTCCTGCCGGCTCTGTGTGCTGGGACTGCGCATGCGCGAGATTTTTCGAGCATACAGGGCCAGCCAGAGAAGACGAACGCTGGCCCTGTCAATCAAGGACGGCATAAGAAGCATAAGATTAGGAGAGTTAGGGTCTGCTGACATTAGCACATCGCTAATGTCAGCCAGTTTATTAGGGTTAAATCTGGTGACAGAAACGCTTTAAAATGTATGGGCCGCATTACACTTTAATCCCACCAGGAGAATGCAATAAAGTGTTTATCTACAGAGAAAACGCATGGTGTAGTTCATATAAAATAAAATGATGCCATTTATGGCATTTAGTGTCAACTTGACCCTTTAAAGGGCTTTCCCAGGAAGAATTTTAAAGCCCAGAAGGAATTAAAAGTGATGTACAATGGGTTTGTATTGGTGTCCAATCCTCAGCATAGGTCCTTAATATCAGACTAGCGAGGGTCCGACTACCAGCACCCCTGCTGTTTAAAGAGGCAGCGGAGCTCTTGTTCTTCAAAATTACCTGCGTGTCATCTCGTGCAGTGTAATGAGGACTACAAGGGAGACAACGCGCAGGTAGTTCCGAAATGGAGGTAACTCTTGTCACAGCTAATCGGCTCGGGTGTTGAGGTTCTCCCTTTAAAATGCTGGTCATAACATATTTTATAAAATTCTGAAAGAAATTGATATTACACTTTTATCTCTATATCAAAGTCAGCATATTTTAATCTCCTATCTGGATGGATCTGACTATTAACCCGAAGAGTACACACTTTGAGAAAAGGCAGATTATAGGACAGACTTGTTACAGAGGCTACTGAACGCTAAAAAGTGTCAGATCACATGCAAGAGGTGAAACGACAGCGCCACCCGCTGGATAATCCTCCAAAGTACTACTTCCTCCAGCTACACAGATCACGCAAAGCCAGTTTTTCTTTAAAGACAGAAGAGGAAGCCTAACCCATAAAACACCAATATTTCCCCCATGGGAGAGATATTTTTCTCACTTTTACTCGCACTTAGGGAATTTTGCAAACATATATTAGCTGACTACCATAAAACAATATCAACAGGAGAAGAGATGTTGTATTTCTGCTGACGGCTTTTAGAGCTGTAGTCTCCTGTCAAAAACAACTTTGTAGAAACACAACTGGTCCCCCTAGATTTTCCTTCCATCGGTGAGGCTGGCAGGGCTTGGTAAGGACTTGGACATTTTACATGTAGCTCTACTTATTTTGCTTAACAAATATTTGAAAAATACAGACAGAAGATTATGTCCAAATTCCCAAAGGAAAAAAAAAAAAAAGAAGTAGGGTGAAAGGGGGCACACCCAAAATACCTATATCACAGTTACACAGTAACGAAGCTTATAACCCACCTGGTCCTCTCATGAACATTCACGTTTGACTTGACTAAACCTACATTTTATCAATCTGGAGTTGGGTAGCTATGTGTCTGAGCTGCCTCTATATCCAGACTACAGCGACTACACAAATATCCAGTGAGGGTAAAGGATCCTTCCTGTCTGTGCTCCACACATGAGCAAGAACGTGCGCTCAAATGGAAAATCAAATAAAGTGTAACTGTGCTTTCATAAAACTTCTGAAACGTCATAGTGACATATCAAAGATTTTGATCTGTGGGGATCTGCCAACCACTAAGACGAGAAGACAGAAGCGCTCAGATAGCGGCTCTCCAAGCCGATGAACACGAGCTCCGCAGAAAGTCCATGGTGCTGATTTATCACGTCTTCACTCCAGAATTCTTGCTTCAAAAAGTCACAAAATTGGGCTTTTGCAACTTTTTGATGTCACTTGTGCAAAAATTTTGCAACTTTTTGCATTTTTACACCACTCACTCCAGTTTTGAAATATGGGTTGGAAAGTGAGTTTGGTTAGCTTTCTTAGGCTTGTTTCACACCTCCAGTATGAATTCTGCAGACAATCTGCTGGAATGCAGCCGGATCTCTGCCCGACCTTATTATAGTTAATGGGGGAGGCGGGCATTATGTTGGCATCTGGCATTGCCGGATCCGGTGAAATCCGGCAGGCTGTTCTCTGCCGGAGGTGTGAAACTAGCCGCAATGCTTTTCCCTCCAGATTTATCATTGAGACTTTTTTTAAAAGTCGCAAAAAAGTCACAATCTCACTCCAGGAGGAGGGTGGAGTAGGAAGACTGGAGGAGCTTTTCTAGACAAAAGTGTTCAGGAGGGTTCAGCAAAAACGCTTCCCTTACTCATAATACAACCATCTGCATCTGTTCACATAGCCAAGATGGATCCGTCATGAACTACATTGAAAGTCAATGGGAGATTCGTTTTCTATTGTGTCAGAAAAAATGGATCCGTCCCCATCGACTTGCATTGTGGGTCTTGCTCCACATCCCAGGACGGAAAGCAAACTGCAGCCTGAACTTCTATCTCATTTCAGCAGTTGGTGTGGATGGACCATGGACCACCTACTACCAAAGTCTTTGATATGTCAGTATGAGATATCAACATTTTTGAAAGTACAGGTACATCTTAAAAGGATTCTGTCACCAGGTTATAGCCGCTAGCATTCCGCACTATATCCGGCAGGCTGTTCCGAGATCGCGCATGCGCAGTTCCGACATAGTGTTCCTTCCCTGTGCTGGCATCAGCCTCAGGGAAGGAACTGGGCATGCGCGATCTCACGCATCATGAAATTTACGGGGATATAACTGTGAGCAAGGAGGAGATATGTAAAACGGAGGTGGTGCAGGGCTCCTTCACAGGGGGGCATGGCTGGGCACAAGAAAGGTTCGTATCGCCCCTTAGGCACATTAACACCCTGATTTACATATCGATAAAATCATTTTTTACACTGAATAAAAAAGCACAGCGCTATGGCACAGCATCCCATGGGTGGATTGGCCATAGACCTTACAGGAAGATTTCCTGGAGGGCCGATGACCAGGGGGCCGGCCAGTGGAAGTTTTTGGGGATACATTTTGTGCTGCTGGCAGAATTTTGTGATGGACTGTGGTATTTGGCTCTGTTGGGGTGGTATAATGTGACACAATATGGTATTGCTGGCCCTGTCTTCCATCAGTTTGGACCTAACTACAAAGCTTTTCGTATTTTTTCCAGGGCCACTTTAAGTTCCCAGTCCTGAGAAGACAAGCTCATGTACATCCTTTTTTCAATTTGGACTCCTGACCCCTTTTCACCATATTCTGTTTCCATCCTGTATGTAGCACTTCCTGTTCCTGTATCCCACCAAACCCATGATGCACTTCTTTCCTCTGCCACAGCTACCGCACCGCCCTTAATAACGCCCAGCTAGTCTATAGCCCCTCCCACTCAGTTACATAGACACTCCCCTATCACTGCCCCGCCCATGGACATAACATCACAGGAGATAAGAAAGAGCTGCGTGGACATGGTCATGTGACCACAGCCCAGAACCAGAGATGGGAGTATTTAAAGGAAAAGAAAAACATCACAACATGACAGCTACCTTCATAAATGATTATTTTAAAGGATGGTGATGCAAACTGCTTATCCAGTCAGCAAGTGATTTTATTTCCAGTGTTTGCTCCCAATAAGCCTGAACAGTCACAGTACTTACTGAAGGGCTTTCTTCATTGTCTGACACCATGTGCGTTTTCCTCTCATTCTTCAAGGCATGGAAGACGTAAATCATTAACTCTTCTGAGGGCTTCTGTGGTAATAAACAGAACAAAACATTACTTTTACACGGCTCAGTGGCTAAAACACACCACATACTGTGGACAGCAGTGTTAGCACTTGGAAGAACCTTCCAAGGCAAAGGTGCAGAATTTAATTCTCCCATAGAAACACCCTGTAACCACAAGAGGGCGTCTTCTGTGTCTGAAGGAAAGAAGGTTTCTTCATCAACACAGAAGGAGATTCTTTACTGTAGGAGCAGTAGGAGCTCTCTGCCAGATGACATTACTAGGGCTGATTCATTGTACACGTTCCTGAGCGGCCTGAATGCCTTTCTTCATGTAAAAAGGTTTTGTGTTATGGCTACTGGATATCTGGAGATGGGATGCTCATCCAGGGATTGATTCCGATTGTCAGATTTAGGGTACCTACACACGGTTGCAGGTTGTGTAACGGGTGGACTTCCGTGTATATCCGCACCAAAAACTGCACATGTTAGGGCTGTATTACACCAACAGATTATCTGACAATCATTGGTCAGATGGCCGCTCACACACACAGATCTCTCGTTACACACCACATATTGGTCTCATTGGACAGATACTGGTCAGATAATCTGTAGTTTTTGGTGCAGATTTGCTGCAGATCTCGCACGTTGCATCGCAAAGGGTGAAATTTGCACAAACAATTGACAATACCATTTCTAAAGTCGCACAGCAGGTCAAGAATAAAGCAAAGTGTACATGACATTTGCTGGTACCGTATGATGAAAATCCGCACAGAAAAAAAAAAACGTGCATAATCCGAATAGTGTGCAGTTACCCTGGGTGCAGGTTTAGAAACAGAATATCCGCATAGATTTTTGTGAGGATTTTCTCCATGTTTTCGCATTAAAAAAATGCATTTGTTACTTGCGACTTTTCTTGCGGATTTGCCGCAGATTTCCCACTTTAGGGTGAAATCCGCACAAAGAAATAAAAACTGCATAAACAATTGACATGCTGCGGATTTCTAAATCTACAGCAGGTCAATTTCCTCACGGATACAAAAAAAAAAAAGCAAATTGTAGGAAAGTCTGGGCAGGAAAAATGCACGTAATCCGCCACATGTGCAGGTAGCCTTACTGTAGAGAGAAGGAATTTTCTCTGGTTCAATACTGTAGGATTATCGGTTGGACTTGATGGAACTGTTTAACCTTGCCAACTACATAACTATGAAGGGGTTGTACTGGTTGTACCAGGACAGATTTTGATCCACTGGAAGTAAACAATGAAGGCAAGCAGAGATCTTTAAAATCATGAGAAACTGATAACGAAAGGATTTTGGAAACTTTCATAACTAAAATGCAAAATCTTTATTTGCTGAAATGGTAATTCACCTTTATGGTCACTGTGAAGACGGGTTTACAGGAGCTAAAGCCAAGTGTTCGGAAGGAAGCGTTCCTTCCCAACAGTCGTCTGCTGGGTCAGTGGAGGCGAAGAACTGCATTTACATGCAGCAATCTCCTCTACAGTACGAGGAGGAGGGATTGCTACTGCGATCACGCCTCCTCCTACAGCTGTACTCTTTCTGGGCAGCAGATCGCAGGTTAGACAGCACGACTCTGCTGCCCAGAAACGATCATTGGTTTGCCTGCACAAACGAAAGGATCACCCGATGAATGAGCGTTTCACTCGTTTATCGGTGGCACATTTACATGGGCAGACTGTCGGGAACGAGCGTTTGCAGGAACGTCCGTTCTTGATAATCTGCCTGAATATCAAGCCGTGTATATCGACCTTAAGAGCGCTACAAGAAATGCCTGCACGTCAAAATATCCAATATTACAGGAGGACCAGGGGCTTAGCTATAGGGGTGCAGAGGTAGCAGTCGCTACTGGGCCCAGGAGCCTGAGGGGGCCCAAAGACCCTTGTGCCGTATAAGAAGACACCGGTAATATAGAAAGTGCATGCTGGTGAAGTTACACCTCTGTCTGAGGGAAGAGGGTTAGGTCAAGAATTCGGCACATGGGAAGGGGGTAGTGCGTTTCAATGTTTGCCTCAGGCAGCACGAAGGCTATGTGCTTCCCTGCCCCTGGCCACAAAGCACTGAGGGAAGGGGTCCCAAGCTGAACTCTTGCACCAGGGCCCAGGAGCCTTTAGCCATGCCCCTGCAGAGGATGATACTTTATAGTGAATGCCTGAGATCCATAGGATGTCATTAGGTACTTACCAGCATTTCTGGAATGTAGTCTACAGTCATGGCTGCATAATCTTTGTACTGAAGTTTGATTGTGCTGTTGAGGTTTGGCGGACCATCTACAAATACAACAAAATAGGCCTGGTAGTGTTAAAGATAAAAGACAGGTGATAATAGACTAAAAAGATCACATCATAGAAAACTCGCCCTAGAAATATTATTCTATCCGTGTATTACGATGACTGGTGCTTGCGGACATGTGCATAGCCAGGAGTCAAAGAGTCTGCAAAGACTTGTTCTGGTAACTGCTCCTATTACCCCATGATATAACCATTCTGGGGCATCTTTTCTTACAACTCTGTTCTATTCCTCTGTAATTCCTCCTAGAAAATGCATGAATAAATTGACAACTGAGGGTTGCCGTTTGGGAGTGTATCCTGACACACTGTGACATGGTCCGATCACTGGTGACCAGACTGTGTGACGTTTGACAAGGAAATGCTAACACACAGTGTTTAATGCTTTGACACGTTAGTAGGAATAACAGGGGAACGTCATAGAGTAAAAGTTCGATGACTATATAATTCAGAATTGCGATTTTACGGGGAATACAAGTATTTTCTAAAACACGTCAGAAGAGCAGAAAAAAATAACAGGCAGGTAGAAAGCAGAAACCTCATCCTAAGTCAAAAGAAGACATTTTGCTCGGCGGACCTGGATTCCCGTTTGTTCCGTTCTTCTCCTGATTTGAGGAATCCTCATCCGGATAAGGCGGCAGTCTGTTTCCCATGAAGTCCCGCAGCATTTCACATGAGCGCAGTTGGCACTTGCCCTCTATCCTCTTGGATAAATCCGACAGGAGACCACTGAGGGTGCCACTTGCCCCGCTTGGGTCCAGGCACTGGAAGAGTCAGGGGAGACAGATTCATTGATAAAACAAGCAGTATTATGTGGCTAACCCCCTGCTCTCACTGCCAGGATTGCAGAGTGTTGAGCAGGGGTCTGAAGGGCACCGGTCCTGCCATGTCCCAGCTGTTATTACACCTTGCCTGTGACAGAACGTAATAAAGTGCCTGTGAAAATCCCTATACGCTGTATTACAGAAGTATTAGCGTGAATAGTGCAAGTTCCCTAAGGGGACTACGAAAAATGTGAAAAAGTTGAATAAAGTTTAAAAAAAAAAATATATATATATGTATATATATATATATATATATATAAACACAGTCTGACTTTATCCAATCATCAGTGGTGCCAGTGTCAGACTGTGCAGGGTCCCAGCCTCAACTGGTAACCCCCGGCTGGACCTTCATTGCTGACCTCTGGCAATTCATTTATAAACTTCTAGTAGAAATAATGCAAGAATGGCACAACATAGAGTCATAAGAATAGATGATACAGAATTATTATTACATGAAGAATGAAAATAGTTACTAAAACAGACATGTCCAGAGAGGGGACAGGTCCTCTTTAAATCCACTCAACTTCCCTGTCAAATTTTTATCACAGCCAAAAATGGCAGCTGACAGAAAAAGAAGGGCCAACACAAGAAATGCACATATTTTTTTTTTTACTGTATTTTTTAAGGGTAAGTGTCCTGTGGTATTTCTGTGCCCGCCACCAGATCGATAACCTGGAAGCATATAAGTATATAGCCGGATACATGTAAAAGCTCTAATGAAATAACATAGGAAAAACTGGAAAGGTAAATCCAGAGTGAAACCTATCTGAGACAACCACCCAAAACTGCAATGAAAAGTGCTCTTCTAGGGGGGGGGGGGGTCTTCTCAAAGAAGATGGTCCGTATCCACAATGTGCAGGGGAACTAAAAATCTGTCTATTCCATTCTAGGAAATTTCGTCTGGATAAGAGGGTGCAGTGCAGTACATGCAGGTCTTTTAAGTCTCTGTCGCATGCGCTATTAATCCAGGCGTGGGCTACAGAGAGCCACACGTGCTGCACTGATTCAACGCTCCAGATCCCATTCTCGTTCTCCCTCCTGCCTGACTCTTCATGGGTGTGCTGGGTGAGGGGGGTGCAGGGGGTTGACAGAGCTCACTGCTGCACCGTAGCCCTGCAAATCGCCAAGAACCAGGGCATCTAATACTGAAGGAGGGTATGTCCCCCCCCGGCACACCGCTAATGGAGCACCTGCTCCTGCACCTCAGGCTCCAGCTCCTACTCACAGATCTCCCGCAGCCCCATCTCTATCTCCGCTGTGAAAGCTCCAGGCCAGGAGAGCCTAAAAGCAGCCGATACCCTCCTCCATTCCTCTCTCTATATATTATACACCCTCCTCCATTCCTCTCTCTATATATTATACACCCTCCTCCATTCCTCTCTATATATTATACACCCTCCTCCAGTCCTCCATCCATATACATTGTATACCCTCCTCCAGTCCTCCATCCATATACATTGTATACCCTCCTCCAGTCCTCCATCCATATACATTGTACACCCTCCTCCAGTCCTCCATCCATATACATTGTACACCCTCCTCCAGTCCTCCATCCATATACATTGTATACCCTCCTCCAGTCCTCCATCCATATACATTGTACACCCTCCTCCAGTCCTCCATCCATATACATTGTACACCCTCCTCCAGTCCACTCTGTATATTATACACCCTCCTCCAGTCCTCCATCCATATACATCGTATACCCTCCTCCAGTCCTCCATCCATATACATTGTACACCCTCCTCCAGTCCTCCATCCATATACATTGTATACCCTCCTCCAGTCCTCCATCCATATACATCGTATACGCTCCTCCAGTCCTCCATCCATATACATTGTATACCCTCCTCCAGTCCTCCATCCATATACGTTGTACACCCTACTCCAGTCCTCCATCCATATACATTGTATACCCTCCTCCATTCCTCTCTCTATATATATTATACACCCTCCTCCAGTCCTCCATCCATATACATTGTACACCCTCCTCCATCCATATACATCGTATACCCTCCTCCAGTCCTCCATCCATATACATTGTACACCCTCCTCCAGTCCTCCATCCATATACATTGTATACCCTCCTCCATTCCTCTCTCTATATATTATACACCCTCCTCCATCCTTATACATCGTATACCCTCCTCCAGTCCTCCATCCATATACATTGTACACCCTCCTCCAGTCCTCCATCCATATACATTGTACACCCTCCTCCAGTCCTCCATCCATATACATTGTACACCCTCCTCCAGTCCTCCATCCATATACATTGTATACCCTCCTCCAGACCTCCATCCATATACATTGTACACCCTCCTCCAGTCCTCCATCCATATACATCGTATACGCTCCTCCAGCACTGCCTCTAATGTATATTTGTACCCCTTAATACACAGTGTACTCCTGACAACAACAAAAAAAATCTAAAAGTCATTGCCAGAAAAATAAAGCAAAAACAATAATTGAGATTATAATCAATAATCGACCATAAAGTTGAAACATCTGAGATTAATTTTTTTGCCATAATCACCCAGTGAGATATATAAAAGCAGGTAAAACTATGTGAAAGGATGATTACCAGTAACTGTTGACGGGGGATGCCTTTCCGCAGCGCCACATTTTCCTTTGCAGCATCTTGCAGTAAAGCAGGCATCAGGTCCTGCAGATAATCTACCCAGGAGCTATAGAGACAGAGGTTGAAAGAACATAAGCTACAAAAAAATATTGGCGAAGACCAAAAAAACTAAACAGAAAATACAGTGAAACCCTTTCAATCCAGTATCCAATAAACTACAAAATGTAATCATTCGGTATTTCTTTTCACCTAGAAATGCAATATAACGTGGAAATTCACAAAACACAACACTGAGCAGAAAGGACTAAACGGACACATTAAGCTACTGAAAAATTGAATTTGATAATGTGGCGCCATCTGCTGGAGGAAGAGGCCAAAAGACTCAGAACTCCAATGTTGAGCTCCTGCTCTTAAATATAGGTTTATTGCACTTTCATCCTGGTGCCCTCTATCTGTCTAAGGTTCTTTTCATCCCAACTATTAATACTTCAGAGCCGTCCCTGTACCCCACAAAGCACCACTGCGATAACTATAATAGGTGATACACATCACAAAGTCAGGGCCAAAAAAAAATCAGGGCAATCTCATCTCATATACTATGGAGGCTATCCGTAGATCCATACTGTGGGCTTCCTTTCAAGCTGCCTCCTGCGTCCGTTGGCTATGGACACTTTCGGGAAAATTTTTTTATGACTGCATTTTACTAATTTTGGGCTAAAAATAGTTTTTTCATTTAGTCTTTTATAAAAATGTTCAGCCGTTTCTGAGATACAAGAATTAAAAATCAGTCTGTTTGCAAGCTGTCACTGTGCTGTGCTCTCTTTGAATCCTGTCATCCCACGGCTTATGTGTAGCTCTCATCTCTGGTCTTCTGACCTCATAAACACTTACCGTATTATAGCTCAATTTTTATCAAACATATACATGTTTATGAGGTCAGGAGATCAAAGATAAGAATTACACATGACGGGATTCCAAGAAAGCACAAAGTGACAGCTTGTAAACAGACTGATTTTTAACTCTTGTATCTCAGAAACGGCTGAACGTCTTTGATAAAGACAAAATTAAAAAAATCATGTGAAGCCCAAAATGAGTAAAAGGCAATCATGAAAAAAATGCTTTTAAGAAACTTTAATTAGTTTGTAGCTATTGCAAAAGGGGAGGGGGGTGAAGAAGTTCTGCAGCAGTCGAGACAATGAATGAAGAGCTTCGTACACATAGCATGGCACCACGATTTAAATGAGGTGTGGGATGGCCGAGGCTGATGAGGGCAAGAAGGCTAAAGTGGACGAAGGAGGGTGGGGGGGGTTTGTATGACGCAGACCAGTGCAATAATAGAGACAGCCTGTCCTGATATGTATTATACACAATAGATAAACTGCAAGTCACTAGCATTAAAGAAAAATAAAGCCCAGACGTGCCTCCCGCTGGCAGGAGACCATATTTACTGAGGGCTCTCACTTGTTCTGGTAGGTGCTGATGGTCACATGTGTGGAGTGCGGGGAGCTGGCAGGGGTGTCAGCTTGATGAATCGTTCCTCTGGGAAAATACAGCATTTCACCTGCTGTAACTACAATCACCATAAAGAAGAACTATAAATGACATCGACATCCAGAAAAAAAAAAAAAACAGTCCCAATGATGCTTACGTCCACTGGGTGAAACAAGCAGCGATGGCGGGTCAGCCGCGCAGAATGCACACCTGAACCCCAACAATGTGTATGGATAAGCTTTCACAAAATCCCATTCACAGGCCTGAGGTATCCTATGAATCTTCAAGTTCACAAACTTCACAGCATGTCTGAACTACAATATTTCTGAAGAAAATTAAAGGCAAAATCTGCATATCACACATGCAGATTTTGCTGTGGATTTCAGACTTTCTCCACAAAGGAAAATATCCACTGCACAGACGGATGACCTGAAAGCTTAAAGGCAACTGATCAGTTTTGGGGCAATTTTTTTTTTTTCTAATCGCATTTTACTCATTTTGGAACAAAGATCATTTTTTCAGTTGGTCTTTATTAAACATTTTCTGCAGTTTTTATGATACATGGGGTTTAAAAAAAGTCTATTTGCTGAATGATGGCTCATGTAAGGCCTCATCTCTGATCTCCTGACCTATATTCTTATCATATAAGACAGAGTTCAGACTAAGCAAATATACATCTACACTCACAAGTGCATATCCATAAGGCAAATAAAGTTGGTTAAAAGATGGCTGCACAATACATCATAAACTAATAGAAAAAAATAAAAAAGGGGCTCATTCCAAAATGGAATGAAGGAAGCTCTTAGCGCACATTTTTGATCAAAAGTATGTCGGGCCCAAGTGCCAAGTCACGGCGGCTTCCGCACAAGGGTCCCTAACATTACAGATACTGCCTCTTATAGACTTACCAGTCTCCTTTTATTCAGGGCACTGCAGGAACCAGCTAAATTGATTTTGTGCTGAGAAGTCCCAGGAACTTTCGCGTTGCTCAGTCCAAAAGAGGCGCCACCCTCAATATATACTATAAGACAGAGACAGATATTGAGGGTGGCGCTTTTTTTGGACTGAGCAACGCCCAAGTACCTGGGACTTCTCAGCACAAAATCAATTTAGCTGGTTCCTGCAGTGCCCTGAATAAAAGGAGCTTCCTTCATTCCATTTTGGACCTGTCCGGAGATAAGGGCTTCACGTGAGCAGCTGACAGAACTCAGAAGTGACAGTCTCCAAATTGACTGATTTTTAACCCTACATATCCCAAAAACTGCTGAAAATTTTTAACAAAGAGCAATTGAAAAAAAGATTTTTATGCCAAAATGAGTAAAACGCAATCACAAAAAAACTGCCTTGAAGGTGTCCGTAGCCTTTAAATATCTTTATTTGTTTTGAGGGTCCATCCACGTGGGACAACTACTACTGAATTTCCATCATCAGTGGGTTGTCTGAAATTCGCACCACAAAAAGCTCCTGAAATAGGTAGGAATTGCAGCTTGTATTCTGCACCAATGTTTGAAAGCTGCAGGTTTTACATAAACGGTCAATGCTACAGAATGTTTAAGCTGTGAGGGTTCATTTTGCAACGTGGATGTGATTTCTGAAAACTCATCCACTTTGCTGCTAATGTAAATGCTGTACATTTTTTGCAAGCAACTCTGCTACAGCATTTACACTATATGTGGGGCGGAGGCTATGAATTTAAAATTTGCGCCGGAGGTTAGTTTACTACGCTGATTTATTTTCACAACCCACCTTGCTGGTACTGTAAAATGCCGCGGATTTGCCGCACGCAAATTTGCAGCAGTAAATCTGCACAACATACATCCCATGTGGACATGCCCTAAAAGGGTTTTCCCGATATATTACACAGATGGATTATCCACTCCTGGGATCCCCACTAACCACAGAGTAAGGGGGCAGCAGATACATCACTGCCATATGGGTGCGGCCATGCCTCGTGCCGCAGCCCTGTTTACCTGAATGTCTAGTACTCAGCACAGCGTATATGGAGGACACTGCTACGCCAGGTAGACTGCAGGAAAGGTCCACTACGGCAAGCTCTGCTGCCCCTTCATTCTGCTGATCGGAGGGGACCTGGTAGGAGAGACTTCCAATGATCATACATTTATTGCTTGTTCTTAGGATAGCCCATAAATGTATAATATCTTGAAAAACCCATTTAAAGTGTTTGTACAAAGGATAGGGGATCAGCATCCGATTGTGGAGGTCTAAGGTTGGGACTCCCACCGATCACTTGAATGAGGTCCCCAGTTCTCCTGAATGAATGAAGCAGCAGTTGACTATGCTGAACATGACCGTCGCTCCATTCATTTGGGGACTCAAGAATCCCGCTCTCATGACCAGTAGGGTTTTAGTGTTTACCCACCACCATTGATATGCTTATCATGTATCGTGTGGATGGGGATATGTTTATATCTTTGTAAATATCCTTTAAGACAAGTAGTAAATACCAGCACCAACTATAATATATCTTATGGACCTGGGAAAGCTGTCCAGTATGTCCACCATTACAACTCACACATGGACTAGCTCTCAGCCTTCCAAGAAACAGACGGAACCAAGGCCCATTTACAAAACGCTCTGATCAGAGAACCAGTGGAATAGCTATCTGTGCACACGCTGAGCTTTGTATTGCTAAGATGGGAACAAAAAGAATCCTAAGGGGTCTTCACTGTGCAGAAATGGCTTTTTTGGCCAGTATTTAGATCCCATGCACACGACCGTATTTTTAGTGCGGATCAGATGCGGACCCATTCATTTCAATGCACTGTTTGCTGTCCGCATCCGTATGTTTATTCCGCAAAAAGGATCCGGGAAAATGCGGAGGGCACGTGGCCGTCATCCATGAATGGTATGAAAAGCTTGTCTGAGAATCTGTAATACATACAATATACTGCCTTTTACCTCAACATCGTCATGGTGTGGTGGCAGGCCCTGAGAGCTAGATGGTGTGATATACACATTGCATCCAACCAGTGTGCCAAAGAAACACTCCAGCTTCTCCATGATCTGCCACAACTTGTCCTGTAGAGAAAGACGATCATGATCAGCATCAGTGAAAACCGTTCTCCCCAGCACCTAACATACATAAATATTCAGCAAACTGGTCACATATCTGGTCAGCAGGTGACAAATGAAACCAAGGAAACTGGAACATCTGAAGTTTCGACAGAAGTGAGGCGCCACCTTGAAACCACGTTAAAGGGGTTGTCTCATGAAGATGACCTGTGTCCATATCGTCCTACATTGAGATAAAAACGGCATAGAGGCGGCGTCCTATCCTTAAGAACCCCTCTACAAGACAGCACGGAGAGCCGCTGCTCTAGTGGACTTGAACCGTCCTTGTATTTCATGGTCAGCCACTTATTGGCTGCAGGGTGTATGTCTTGCCCCAGCGATCTGCTGTTTGCCAGGGTCTACCATGTTCCTCTGACAGAAAAGGGGATGTCTGTGGTGAGAGCACGCCGTTAAGGTCACACTTTTGGCAGGTTCTGTAACATCTAGCATTTTACCACAGAAGGCTAAAGGCTATATTTGGGCAAATGGGACATTTAAAAATCGGACTGACTACCATAACCACAGGTCAAAGTGACAGGTAGTCACCGCAAGGGCGTAAACCAACACCGGGGAAAGGCCAGGCACATAAGTGATGGGGGATTGCAGAAGTAAGTACGGTGGGTTTTTATTCTTTGTATTTTAAGAGTTATTCCCATCTCAGCCATTGGGTGCATATCGCCAGAAAATGCCCTCAATGTCTGATAGGTGCGGCTCCCACCTCAGGGACCTGCACCTATGTTAAGAACGGAGCTTGCAAAATCCCAAAAGGTGCACCGTGCATGCGTGGCCGCCCACCATTCATTCCTATGACAGCACCTATTTCCGACAGCCCCATAGAAGTGAATAGAGCGTGGCTGCGCTTGCACGGTGCTTCCCCCCATTCATTTGATTGGGGCTTCTGAAAACAGACGATCATGCCACTTTACCATTTTCGGCGCTCCCACAGGAATTAATGGAGGATGGCTGTGCATGGCGCCGTGCACCACCTCTGGGACCTGCACCTATCAGACATTGGGGGCATATCCTAGCCCTTTAACACATATGATGTTTATGTGGAAATAAATATGGGACTGGACATTACCTTTAACCGCTTCAGGATCAGCCTATTTTTGGACTTTAGGACAAAGATTTTTTATTTATTTTTTTGCTTTTAAATCCTCATGGTCCAAGAGCTATAGCACTATTATTTTTCTGTTGACATAGCTGTATGAGGCTTGTTTGTTGCGGGATGAGTTGTGTTCATCAGTGGCCCCATTTTAGGGTACATATAACTTATTGATTCATTTTTGCTAACTTTTTCTGGGGAAGGGGAAAATACAAAATAAAATAACAATTTTGCCATTGCTTTTTGTTGTAAGTTTTGCAGCATTGACCACAGTCTATTCTGTGGTTCAGAACACCATATAGATTTTTTATGTTTTACTACTTTTGCACAATAAAAACACTTTGGAAAAATCATTTTTGTGTCGCTATACTCTGAGAGGCATAACTTTTTAATTTTGCAGGGCTCGATGTCTGCAGGACAAGCTTTCGCTTTCATACCATTTTGCAGAGAGGAGTCTTTTGATCACCTTTTATTCCACTTTATAGGGGTTAGAAGAATGGACATAAAAACAGCAACTTTAGAATTGTATTACGCGTTGTTTTTTCACAGCAGTCGAAGTGCAGTATAATTAACATGTTGACATTATTGTATGATTACGGGGATACCAAATTTATATCTTTTTTATTTTGCTTTATCGCTTTTTTTGTACATGGCAGTGGCAGACCTGGGGGTTATTGTTAGGCCTTCCCATCTTTGATAGCAGCCATCGGCATCCCTCAACTGAGCAGTAGATGGGCCAACGGAGTGAAAGAGGAAGACCCATCCTCTGTTTAACTGCTTAGATGGTGCAGTCGCTATTGACTGTGTTATCTAAGGGGTTTGAGCTAGCTGCAATCTCCATTCCGGCAACTTAACAGTACATTGAAGTGCGCAAAGTAAGGCCTCATCTGAACAGAGAGTTATGTGAAGGTGCGGGAAGGGGTTAATATGGGTATATATTGTTTAACTTATATTAATCATTAGCCCTATGCCAACATTTTGCATTTAACACTGATTTTGATGCAGATTTTGCACACATAAAATCTAAAGAATTCTGCAACCCATTGTGAATTAGGTTTCTGCAACCCTGTTCTAACAGTACTAAAGGTTATTGTGTGGATTTTTGGCTGCCCGGTGGCTAACATGCTAACATTAGCCCCATGGAATGACAGTGTAGGTGCGGGATTTCTGCAGCAGATCCTGTAAAATATGTTCCCAATGTGCAAATCCAACATGTGAACATACCCCTACTGCAGGTATACTGTATATGGTTATACTGTATGTCTTACATTGAACCGCTGTGGTTGATGAAACTGGATCGTTGCCCTGGAACTTCTGAAGTCTTTTAATATCTCCAGATAGCTGGCTTTTCCTCGTCTTGGTAACAGGATTTTCTTTCCATTTTTGCATTTGCACATGTTCACGTCTCGCCCATAGCGAATGCCTTTCCCACATGCGAGTTTTAGGTCAGTCATGGGAAATAGAGACTGGTAGTAACTCTGTATGTCAGGATCACTCCGCTGGATCAGCAAAGGCTTCTTCTCCCAATAAGACTTGAAGAATTCCTCACTTGTCATTGGGGCAATAAAACTTTCAAAAAGACTTTGGGGTGAGGTAAAGTCCAGAGGTGGTTTGCTGGGATGAGGTAACTTGCTAGGTGGAGGAGAATCATCTTCTACTTCCACTCGTCTTCCTCTCCGAGGCATTTTCTGAAGCAAAAAACAATAAGGATGTTCCAAAAATCAATAAGAACTTCATAATAAAGTAATGTTCTTGTGTATCACTGCTGCGTATATACAGTACAGACCAAAAGTTTGGACACACCTTCCCATGCAAAGAGTTTTCTTTATTTTCATGACTATGAAAATTGTAGATTCACACTGAAGGCATCAAAACTAAGAATTATCACATGTGGAATTATATACATAACAAAAAAGTGTGAAACAACTGAAAATATATCATATTCTAGGTTCTTCAAAGTAGCCACCTTTGCTTTGATTACTGCTTTGCACACTCTTGGCATTCTCTTGATGAGCTTCAAGAGGTAGTCACCTGAAATGGTCTTCCAACAGTCTTGAAGGAGTTCCCAGAGATGCTTAGCACTTGTTGGCCCTTTTGCCTTCACTCTGCGGTCCAGCTCACCCCAAACCATCTCGATTGGGTTCAGGTCTGGTGACTGTGGAGGCCAGGTCATCTGGCGCAGCACCCCATCACACTTCTTCATGGTCAAATAGCCCTTACACAGCTTGGATGTGTGTTTGGGGTCATTGTCCTGTTAAAAAATAAATGATAGTCCAACTAAACGCAGCCCGGATGGAATAGCATGCCGCTGCAAGATGCTGTGGTAGCCATGCTGGTTCAGTATGCCTTCAATTTTAAATAAATCCCCAACAGTGTCACCAGCAAAGCACCCCCACACCATCACACCTCCTCCTCCATGCTTCACGATGGGAACCAGGCATGTAGAGTCCATCCGTTTACCTTATCTGTGTCGCACAAAGACACAGTGGTTGGAACCAAAGATCTCAAATTTGGACTCATCAGACCAAAGCACAGATTTCTACTGGTCTGATGCCCATTCCTTGTGTTCTTTAGCCCAAACAAGTCTCTTCTGCTTGTTGCCTGTCCTTAGCAGTGGTTTCCTAGCAGATATTCTACCCTGAAGGCCGGATTCACAAAGTCTCCTCTTAACAGTTGTTCTAGAGATGTGTCTGCTGCTAGAACTCTGTGTGGCATTGACCTGGTCTCTAATCTGAGCTGCTGTTAACCTGCGATTTCTGAGGCTGGTGACTCGGATGAACTTATCCTCCACAGCAGAGGTGACTCTTGGTCTTCCTTTACTGGGGCGGTCCACATGTGAGCCAGTTTCTTTGTAGCGCTTGATGGTTTTGTGACTGCACTTGGGACACTTTCAAAGTTTTCCAATTTTCGGACGACTGACCTTCATTTCTTAAAGTAATGATGGCCACTCGTTTTCTTTACTTAGCTGCTTTTTTCTGGCCATAATACAAATTCTAACAGTCTATTCAGTAGGACTATCAGCTGTGTATCCACCTGACTTCTCCACAACGCAACTGATGGTCCCAACCCCATTTATAAGGCAAGAAATCCCACTTATTAAACCTGACAGGCACACCTGTGAAGTGAAAACCATTTCAGGTGACTACCTCTTGAAGCTCATCAAGAGAATGCCAAGAGTGTGCAAAGCAGTAATCAAAGCAAAAGGTGGCTACTTTGAAGAACCTAGAATATGACATATTTTCAGTTGTTTCACACTTTTTTGTTATGTATATAATTCCACATGTGTTAATTCATAGTTTTGATGCCTTCAGTGTGAATCTACAATTTTCATAGTCATGAAAATAAAGAAAACTCTTTGAATGAGAAGGTGTGTCCAAACTTTTGGTCTGTACTGTAAATGTAAATTATATAAATAAATATATATTTATATATACATACATAGATCACTGCTGTACAGTAAGCTGAGTGTATATATACAGGCTGTACAGTAAGCTGGGTGTATATATACAGGCTGTACCGTAAGCTGGGTGTATATATACAGGTGATGCAGGCTGTACAGTAAGCTGGGTGTATATATACAGGTGACTGCAGGCTGTACAGTAAGCTGAGTGTATATATACAGGTGATGCAGGCTGTACAGTAAGCTGGGTGTATATATACAGGCTGTACAGTAAGCTGGGTGTAGATATACAGGCTGTACAGTAAGCTGGTGCAGTATAGCTGGGTGTATATATACAGGCTGTACAGTAAGCTGGGTGTAGATATACAGGCTGTACAGTAAGCTGGGTGTATATATACAGGCTGTACAGTAAGCTGGGTGTATATATACAGGCTGTACAGTAAGCTGGGTGTAGATATACAGGCTGTACAGTAAGCTGAGTGTATATATACAGGTGATGCAGGCTGTACAGTAAGCTGGGTGTATATATACAGGCTGTACAGTAAGCTGGGTGTAGATATACAGGCTGTACAGTAAGCTGGGTGTAGATATACAGGCTGTACAGTAAGCTGGGTGTATATATACAGGTGATGCAGGCTGTACAGTAAGCTGGGTGTATATATACAGGTGACTGCAGGCTGTACAGTAAGCTGGGTGTATATATACAGGTGATGCAGGCTGTACAGTAAGCTGGGTGTATATATACAGGTTGTACAGTAAGCTGGGTGTAGATATACAGGCTGTACAGTAAGCTGAGTGTAGATATACAGGTGATGCAGGCTGTACAGTAAGCCGGGTGTATATATACAGGTGACTGCAGGCTGTACAGTAAGCTGAGTGTATATTTAGGTGATGCAGGCTGTACAGTAAGCTGGGTGTATATTTACAGGCTGTACCGTAAGCTGGGTGTAGATATACAGGTGATGCAGGCTGTACAGTAAGCTGGGTGTAGATATACAGGTGATGCAGGCTGTACAGTAAGCTGGGTGTATATATACAGGCTGTATAGTAAGCTGGGTGTAAATATACAGGCTGTACAGTAAGCTGGGTGTATATATACAGGCTGTACAGTAAGCTGGGTGTAGATATACAGGCTGTACAGTAAGCTGGGTGTATATATACAGGCTGTACAGTAAGCTGGGTGTAGTATATACAGGCTGTACAGTAAGCTGGGTGTATATATACAGGCTGTACAGTAAGCTGGGTGTAGATATACAGGTGATGCAGGCTGTACAGTAAGCTGGGTGTAGATATACAGGTGACTGCAGGCTGTACAGTAAGCTGGGTGTATATATACAGGCTGTACAGTAAGCTGGGTGTATATATACAGGTGATGCAGGCTGTACAGTAAGCTGGGTGTATATATACAGGCTGTACAGTAAGCTGGGTGTAGATATACAGGCTGTATAGTAAGCTGGGTGTATATATACAGGTGATGCAGGCTGTACAGTAAGCTGGGTGTAGATATACAGGTGATGCAGGCTGTACAGTAAGCTGGGTGTAGATATACAGGCTGTACAGTAAGCTGGGTGTATATATGCAGGCTGTACAGTAAGCTGGGTGTATATATACAGGCTGTACAGTAAGCTGGGTGTATATATACAGGCTGTACAGTAAGCTGGGTGTATATATGCAGGCTGTACAGTAAGCTGGGTGTATATATACAGGCTGTACAGTAAGCTGGGTGTAGATATACAGGCTGTATAGTAAGCTGGGTGTAGATATACAGGTGATGCAGGCTGTACAGTAAGCTGGGTGTAGATATACAGGTGACTGCAGGCTGTACAGTAAGCTGGGTGTATATATACAGGCTGTACAGTAAGCTGGGTGTAGATATACAGGTGACTGCAGGCTGTACAGTAAGCTGGGTGTATATATACAGGCTGTACAGTAAGCTGGGTGTAGATATACAGGCTGTATAGTAAGCTGGGTGTATATATACAGGCTGTACAGTAAGCTGGGTGTAGATATACAGGCTGTACAGTAAGCTGGGTGTAGATATACAGGTGATGCAGGCTGTACAGTAAGCTGGGTGTATATATACAGGCTGTACAGTAAGCTGGGTGTATATATACAGGCTGTACAGTAAGCTGGGTGTATATATACAGGCTGTACAGTAAGCTGGGTGTAGATATACAGGTGATGCAGGCTGTACAGTAAGCTGGGTGTATATATACAGGCTGTACAGTAAGCTGGGTGTATATATACAGGCTGTACAGTAAGCTGGGTGTAGATATACAGGCTGTACAGTAAGCTGGGTGTATATATACAGGTGATGCAGGCTGTACAGTAAGCTGGGTGTAGATATACAGGTGACTGCAGGCTGTACAGTAAGCTGGGTGTATATAGTACAGGCTGTACAGTAAGCTGGGTGTATATATACAGGCTGTACAGTAAGCTGGGTGTAGATATACAGGCTGTACCGTAAGCTGGGTGTATATATACAGGTGATGCAGGCTGTACAGTAAGCTGGGTGTATTTATACAGGTGACTGCAGGCTGTACAGTAAGCTGGGTGTATATATACAGGCTGTACAGTAAGCTGGGTGTATATATACAGGTGATGCAGGCTGTACAGTAAGCTGGGTGTATATATACAGGCTGTACAGTAAGCTGGGTGTAGATATACAGGCTGTATAGTAAGCTGGGTGTATATATACAGGTGATGCAGGCTGTACAGTAAGCTGGGTGTAGATATACAGGTGATGCAGGCTGTACAGTAAGCTGGGTGTATATATACAGGCTGTACAGTAAGCTGGGTGTATATATACAGGCTGTACAGTAAGCTGGGTGTATATATACAGGCTGTACAGTAAGCTGGGTGTGATATAGTACAGGCTGTACAGTAAGCTGGGTGTATATATACAGGCTGTACAGTAAGCTGGGTGTATATATACAGGCTGTACAGTAAGCTGGGTGTAGATATACAGGCTGTATAGTAAGCTGGGTGTATATATACAGGTGATGCAGGCTGTACAGTAAGCTGGGTGTAGATATACAGGTGACTGCAGGCTGTACAGTAAGCTGGGTGTATATATACAGGCTGTACAGTAAGCTGGGTGTATATATAGGTGACAGGCTGTACAGTAAGCTGGGTGTATATATACAGGCTGTACAGTAAGCTGGGTGTAGATATACAGGCTGTACAGTAAGCCGGGTGTATATATACAGGTGATGCAGGCTGTACAGTAAGCTGGGTGTAGATATACAGGTGATGCAGGCTGTACAGTAAGCTGGGTGTAATATACAGGTGATGCAGGCTGTACAGTAAGCTGGGTGTATATATACAGGTGATGCAGGCTGTACAGTAAGCTGGGTGTATATATACAGGCTGTATAGTAAGCTGGGTGTATATATACAGGCTGTATAGTAAGCTGGGTGTAAATATACAGGCTGTACAGTAAGCTGGGTGTATATATACAGGCTGTACAGTAAGCTGGGTGCATATATACAGGCTGTACAGTAAGCTGGTTGTAGATATACAGGTGACTGCAGGCTGTACCGTAAGCTGGGTGTATATATACAGGCTGCATAGTAAGCTGGGTGTATATATACAGGTGATGCAAGCTGTGCAGTAAGCTGGTTGTAGATATACAGGTTCTACAGTAAGCTAGGTGTATATATACAGGCTGTACAGTAAGCTGGGTGTAGATATACAGGTGATGCAGGCTGTACAGTAAGCTGGGTGTAGATATACAGGTGATGCAGGCTGTACAGTAAGCTGGGTGTATATATACAGGCTGTACAGTAAGCTGGGTGTATATATACAGGCTGTAGAGTAAGCTTGGTGTAGATATACAGGCTGTACAGTAAGCTGGGTGTATATATACAGGCTGTACAGTAAGCTGGGTGTAGATATACAGGTGATGCAGGCTGTACAGTAAGCTGGGTGTATATATACAGGCTGTACAGTAAGCTGGGTGTATATATACAGGCTGTACAGTAAGCTGGGTGAATATATACAGGTGATGCAGGCTGTACAGTAAGCTGGATGTAGATATACAGGCTGTACAGTAAGCCGGGTGTATATATACAGGTGATGCAGGCTGTACAGTAAGCTGGGTGTAGATATACAGGTGATGCAGGCTGTACAGTAAGCTGGGTGTAGATATACAGGTGATGCAGGCTGTACAGTAAGCTGGGTGTAGATATAAAGGTGATGCAGGCTGTACAGTAAGCTGGGTGTATATATACAGGCTGTACAGTAAGCTGGGTGTATATATACAGGCTGTACAGTAAGCTGGGTGTATATATACAGGCTGTATAGTAAGCTTGGTGTAGATATACAGGCTGTACAGTAAGCTGGGTGTATATATACAGGCTGTACAGTAAGCTGGGTGTAGATATACAGGTGACTGCAGGCTGTACAGTAAGCTGGGTGTATATATACAGGCTGTACAGTAAGCTGGGTGTAGATATACAGGTGATGCAGGCTGTACAGTAAGCTGGTGTGTATATATACAGGCTGTACAGTAGCTGGGTGTAATATACAGGTGTGTAGCTGTATATAACAGGTGACTGCAGGCTGTACAGTAAGCTGGGTGTATATATACAGGCTGTATAGTAAGCTGGGTGTAGATATACAGGCTGTACAGTAAGCTGGGTGTATATATACAGGCTGTACAGTAAGCTGGGTGTAGATATACAGGCTGTACAGTAAGCTGGGTGTATATATACAGGCTGTACAGTAAGCTGGGTGTAGATATACAGGCTGTACAGTAAGCTGGGTGTAGATATACAGGCTGTACAGTAAGCTGGGTGTATATATACAGGTGATGCAGGCTGTACAGTAAGCTGGTTGTAGATATACAGGTGACTGCAGGCTGTACAGTAAGCTGGGTGTATATATACAGGCTGAATAGTAAGCTGGGTGTATATATACAGGTGATGCAAGCTGTACAGTAAGCTGGTTGTAGATATACAGGTTGTACAGTAAGCTGGGTGTATATATACAGGCTGTACAGTAAGCTAGGTGTATATATACAGGCTGTACAGTAAGCTGGGTGTATATATACAGGCTGTACAGTAAGCTGGGTGTATATATACAGGTAATGCAGGCTGTACAGTAAGCTGGGTGTATATATACAGGCTGTACAGTAAGCTGGTGTAGATATAGGTGATGCAGGCTGTACAGTAAGCTGGGTGTATATATACAGGTGTCTGCAGGCTGTACAGTAAGCTGGGTGTATATATACAGGTGAATGCAGGCTGTACAGTAAGCTGAGTGTATATATACAGGTGATGCAGGCTGCACAGTAAGCTAAGTGTATATATACAGGTGATGCAGGCTGCACAGTAAGCTAAGTGTATATATACAGGTGATGCAGGCTGTACAGTAAGCTGGGTGTATATATACAGGCTGTACAGTAAGCTGGGTGTATATATACAGGCTGTACAGTAAGCTGGGTGTAGATATACATTGTACCTACCTCCGGTTACACTGAGTTCCGCTCTCACTTATCCCCGGCTGTAGACTACAGTACACGAGAAATCCATGTGGCTGCAGTGCTTTTCCCAGCATGCCTAGCGACACTTCTGCTGCAATTAAAAGGGCAACGACTAAAACTCTTTAGAGCAGGCGTTGTTGATATCTAGGGAGACACCTAGTGGTGGAATTGTGGTATTGCTGGTGTATAATGCTTCTAACCAGTACATTCTGTATCCTCTCCATAAAGAGAAGTGGTGCCCCAGAATTCCGTACAGATAACCCTGATTAATGGATCAGTTTGTGCAGATGTGTACATATAGCCATAGTGTTTGGTAGACTTACATTCAGAGTTCAATATACGGTGTATCATTGTCAATTACGGCTCACATACGTGACGTTCGGCCAACAATTAAGCCTCTATCAAACTGTTGCGCTGGAGATACTAGAGGGCACAGTTGGTGGTCAGCGCAGCAAGAGAGTAGAACGTATGTCCGCACGTGTGTGTCAATGGGCACAAGACCCTTTTTTGACCAGCCATGCGACAATATTTAGTCACACAGCAGATTGTACACCGTGTTAGGCAACTAGCGGGGTGCGGCCATGGAGTGGGGGGTGTTGACGGTCATGCCGTGGCCGAGACCCCAGCTGCAGCAGAATCCGGACCCATTTACTTCAATGGGTCTGTGTACATGAGCGTTGGCTTTCACGCATCACTTTTGCGTTGCTTGAAAATCGCAGCATGTGCTACATTCTGCGATTATCATTATTATAATTCTGCGTGAAAATCGCATAGCATCTGCAAACAAGTGCGGGTGCATTGCATTTTTCACGGATGGTTGCTAAGAGATGTTGTTTGTAAACATTCAGTTTTGTATCACGCGCGTGCAAAACGCAGTAAATCGCGTTGCACCCGCGTGATAAAAACTTAACAACTGAACGCAATCGCAAGCAAAACTGAATGGACTTGTTTGCGAAATCGCGCAGTTTTCACTGAACGTATCCGCAACGCATCCGGACCTAATGTGCTCACGCTCGTCTGCAAGGGGCTTTATAGTGTGAATGTTGGCAAAAAAAACGTTTTTAATCCAGTTGCACAGACTGCCATAGATGCGCCTTACCTTATGGCTGGTATAAAAGGCCAATACTTAGGTCCCTAGCAGACGAGCGTGAGCCGATTAGGTCCGGATGTGTTCAGTGGGGGGCCAGCGTGACCATTGCAGAATATAGAACATGCTGAGATTTTCACGCAGCGCACAAGTGATGCGTGAAAAAAAAACGCTCATGTACACAAACCAATTGAAATAAATGTGTCCGGATTCCATACGAGCGCAATGCGTTTGCATTTTGCATTGCACCCGCAGAATACTTGCCCGTGTGAAAGGGGCCTTAGGGGGTGTCATTATAATATCTGCTGTTAGACACCTGGGGGGACATTTATTAAGGCTCAATGTCTGAATTTTGGCAGAAGTGTCATTTTTAGCTGCCACATACTGCAATACGGTTCGGCAGTAATAAACGCTTCTCTATGAGACGGAATCACCTGTATGGATGCAGCCTGACAATAGGGCAGATTTACTCATCCTGATTGAGGCCTCATGCACACTACTGTATTTTGCATCCACGTCCGATTCGCATTTTTTGAAAATCGCACACGGACTCATTCATCTCTAATGGTCCACAAAAAAACAATGGCCAGCACACAGATGTCATTCACGTGCTATCTGCATATCCGTTCTGCAAATTATAGAACATGACCTGTTCTGGTGAGTATTGCGGATGAGAAAAGTCATTTCTACTCATGAGAGTGAGAAAAATCCAGATTGCACACGGACGATTTCTGTATTTTACGGATCTGTGGTTGATGACTGCACCATGGACACGGTCATGTGAACGAGACCTAACATTTAGATAGAATAAACTAAAAACGTGGCAAATTTATCAAAGTGGGTCCCACAGAATGAGACATTCGGGGCATCTTCTGTCACTTTTGTCTAACGTCGCTTGCCGTATTTTACTCCAAACTTATTTCCCCCTTGTATCCCCTGTGCAGCTCCTGCTCAAATGTGATAAACGCCTTTCACTTGGATGAAGCTGTGCTGCAGTTCCCTCCACAGCGTGAAGCTTCTGCCCCTTCGTTTTTAGGATCGTGGGAACGGTCAGACGCCGAATGCTCATAGCATGTCATGGTATATCATTCTGAAACACAGGGGAGCTAAATAATAAAACTGACTTTTATGCATGAATATTCTTTTTCTTGTTATCTGCATAGTATTCACTTGTTAGAGCAGATGTTTCTGCTCCAGAGCTGCTCTTCTTAGGCTGGGTTCACACTGGCGAGTTTTCCGCGCAGGTGCAGTGCGTGGGCTGAACTCATTGCACCCGCACTGAATCCGGACCCATTCACTTCAATGGGGCTGTGCACATGAGCTGTGATTTTCACGCATCACTTGTGCATTGCGTGAAAATCGCAGCATGCGCTATATTGTTTTTCACGCAACACAGGCCCCATAGAAGTGAATGGGGCTGCGGGAAAATCGCAAGCATCCGCAAGAAACCTATTATATGACGATTTTAAAGAGATGTTTGTGAGTATATTAAAGTGTTTGTACCCATTATCCTGAGGGTACCTCACTATTTGTGTGGTCTCTTGGTGAACCCCACAGTGACGGGTGAGAGGGGGAACATACTTGAATGTGGAAGTTACTGATTTCCAGTGCCAGTATATGTGGATGGATGTGCTGAACCGGCCAGTGTGAACAGGGAGCAGCGCGGTTCTACTATCGTCTCGATTTTCCCGCATGGATGCTAGGAGACGATCGGGATGGGGACCGCAGAGCAACCGGCCTGAATCCTGACCCATTCGTTTCAATGGTCCTGTGTACATGAGCGTCATTTATCATTGATCATCTCTACTTTCAGGAAAAATCTCAGCATGTTCTATATTGTTCATTTTTCGCGCAGACCTGGCCCCATAAAAGTGAATGGGGCCTGCATTAAAAAAAGGAAGGCATCCAGATGCAGAGCATTTTTCACTGATGTTTGGTAGGAGATGTTGAGTGTTAGGCCCTATGCACACGGCCATATGTATTTTGATGTCCGCAAAAATAATGATACTGTCTGTGTTGACTTTAATGGTATAGGACATGTTGTGTCTTTTTGTGGAATGGACATACAGATGCAGAAAGCACATGGATCATCAGTGTGCTTTCTGTATCTGTATGTCCGTTACTGTCCATGTTGCATCCACATTTTTTTACTGGCCCATTGACTTCGATACTTTTGCCCTTTCCGCATTCGTATGTCCATTGCACAAGAAGATACAATATGCCCCCAAAATGCATACCACGGACCCATTGAAGTCAGTGGATCCGCAAAAAAATGTGGACAGCTCATGGATCGCATCCGTATTTTGCGGATCTAGGGTTTGCAGACCACAAAACAGACACGGTCGTGTGCACAGGGGCTTATTCTTCAGTTTTTCTTCACGTGCCTGAAAAATGAATCAAAAACTGGTGGCACCTGTGAGGAAAAAGCTAAAACACTGAAAGCAATCGTAGAAAAAACTGATTCAACTTGTGTGCAAGACTATCGGTTTTTCCCTGAACAGACCCTGACTCATTCTGTATCGCTTATGTGAAATAAGCCTAAGGCCTCATGCACACGACCGTTGGTGTTTTGCAAACCGCGGATCTGCAAAACACGGAACCTTTCCGCGCTCTGTTCCGCAATTTGCGTAACAGAACGCGGCCCATTGTAGAAATGCCTATTCTTGTCCGCAAAACGGACAAGAATAGGACATGCTCTATTTTTTTTGCGGGGGCACAGAACGGAGCAACAGATGCGGACAGCATGTGGATGTCGTGTGCATGAGGCCTAAGGCTGGGTTCACACGGGCGTTGCGGGAAAATGCGCAATTTTTCCTCGTGAGTTCAAAGCGTTTTAGTGCGTTTTGCACTCGCATGAGAAAAATCAGCATTTTTGGTACCCAGACCCGAACCCAGACTTCATCACTGAAGTTCAGGTTTGGGTTAGGTGTTGTGTAGATTCTCTTGTGTTCCCTTATAACATGGTTAGAAGGGAAAATAATAGCATTCTCAATACAGAATGCTAAGTAAATTAAAGATGGAGGGGTTAAAAAATAAATAAAAAAAAATTAAACTTACCTAAGGGTCCTTTCACACTTGCGTTTGGAAGATCCGGCATAGAGTTCCGTGGTCGGGGCTCTATGCCGGATGAATACTGATCCAGATTATCCCCATGCATTCTGAATAGAGAGAAATCTGTTCAGGATGCCTTCAGTTGAGTCACTGAACGTTTGTTGGCCCTAATCCACTTGTTCACGCAGCCCGGCTTCTTTCTTCTTCTTTCTTCAGGACCTGGCAGAAAAAGGACCTGTGGTGACGTCACTGCGCTTATCAAATGGTCCTTTACATGGTCCATCACCATGGTGATGGACCATGTGATGAGCACAGTGACGTCAACACAGGTCCTTTGACAGGTCCTGAACAAAGAACAGGAGACAGGAAGCTACGCGATCAATTGGAGGAGGTGAGTTAATGTATAATTATTTTTTTAACCCTCTATTGACCGTTAACTAAGCATTCTGTATTGAGAATGCTATTATTTTCCCTTATAACCATGTTATAAGGGAAAATAATAAAATCTACAGAACACCTAACCCAAACCCAAACTTTAGTGATGAAGTCCGGGTTCAGGTCTGGGTACCAAACATGCCGATTTTTCTCATGCACGTGTAAAACGCATTAAAACGATTTGCACTCGCGTGGAAAAATTGTGCATTTTCCCGCAACGCACCCGCATCTTTTCCCACAATGCCCGTGTGAACCCAGCCTTAGGCTTATTTCACATAAGCGATACAGAATAAGTCAGGGTCTGTTCAGGGAAAAACCGATGGTCTTGTACACAAGTTGAATCAGTTTTTTCTACGATTGCTTTCAGTGTTTTAGCTTTTTCCTCACAGGTGCCACCAGTTTTTGATTCATTTTTCAGGCATGTGAAAAAAAACGGAAGAATAAGCCCTCGTGCACACGACCGTGTCCGTTTTGCGGTCTGCAAACCCTAGATCCGCAAAATACAGATGCGATCCATGAGCTGTCCACATTTTTTTGCAGATCCACTGACTTCAATGGGTCCGTGGTATGCATTTTGGGGGCATAGTGTATCTTCTTGTGCAATGGACATACGAATGCGGAAAGCGCATGGATGATCCCTGTGCTTTCCACATCCATATGTCTGTTCCACAAAAGTATTGAAGTCAATGGGCCAGTAAAAAAATGTGGATGCAACATGGACAGTAACGGACATATGGATACAGAAAGCACACTGATGATCCATGTGCTTTCTGCATCTGTATGTCCATTCCGCAAAAAGACACAACATGTCCTATACCATTAAAGTCAACACAGACAGTATCATTATTTTTGCGGACCGCAAAATACATATGGCAGTGTGCATAGGGCCTAACACTCAACATCTCCTACCAAACATCAGTGAAAAATGCTCTGCATCTGGATGCCTTCCGTTTTTTTATGCAGGCCCCATTCACTTTTATGGCGCCAGGTCTGCGCGAAAAATGAACAATATAGATTTTTCCTGAAAGTAGAGATGATCAGTGATAAATGACGCTCATGTACACAGGACCATTGAAACAAATGGGTCAGGATTCAGGCCGGATGCCCTGCGTTATTAGCACCAGCTTCCATGCGCCTTCAGTTGTTGCAAATTATACTCCAGCATGCCCACACAGCAAAAGGCTGTCCGGGCATGCTGGGAGTTGTAGTTTGCAACAGCTGGAGGCACACTGGTTGGGAAACACTGCACTACACGCATCGCATCCGGATGGTGTGAAAGAGGACTCACTTTAACTAAGGACAGGTAATTACAACCATAGTCAGCCACTAGCTAAGTCCTCTAGGCACCAGCCTTTACCAATAGGTACCACCACTGCTCTTCCTCCCGTCCACCCTTTACATCTCACAACCTGTTTATGCTGTTCCCTCATTCTTTAGGATAAGTGGTTCAGCGACTTTCCGGACTCCAGTTCGTGTTGTGAAACCACAACCCCCAGTGGCATGCTCCATTCCCTTCTATGAAAGTTCAAAGAACAGTTGAGCAGCTTTTGCATGCTGGGATTTGCAGGCTTCACACCAGCTGGCGTGCCGAAGGTTGCTGAACTCCTGCATTAGATCATAATGTCTGTGGCATTGCGTAGAATGAGTGTAGGCCCACATGTACACTGGGAGCTGGGGATGCAAACTCTCCATTCATTTCTCAGTGGGGGTCATAAGCAGACAAAAGCACCTTCGTAAGCAAAATTCTGGTGTTTTATTAGCGCAGGCACATCTCTACAAGTACAAGTGACCGAAACACACTGAACGCACTCTAGGCATCATCAAACTCATAAGTATCCTGCAAGCCTCTTAAGCGCGCAGGAGTCCTGCGGTTTTTTCCATGTAAAGTACATTCGGGATGTAGGATCTCATGCACGACCTCATCTTGTATTCCTTCCTCATAAGTACATGTCCTCAATAGAAGAAATTAAACAAAATGTAGACACTGGGAAAGATGATCCTAGAATAAGTGTCTATGCGGATTGTTCTCGAGGATGATTCTGCCGACATTCCCTTTGATGGATCTCTTGCGTTTCACACGCGCTGCGTCGAGGGTGGCTACGCTGGCAGCTCGCCCGCGAGACGAGCTTTCCTCAGAATGTACGGAATAGTTCAGGTCGGCGTCACTGTCGTGGTAACAGCCATCAAAAGCCATGGCCTGCACTGCCTCCAGGTTCAGTGTCATGGAAGACTAAAAGAAAAGACACGCAGGTCAGCTGTGTTTTCACTGATAGCGCTCACATATTCTGCAGCACTGTACAGAGAATGCCCCAGTTCACATATGTCATATGTAACTCGTATGTAAACATTGCTGAGCCTGGAATATGGTGATTTATCACACTAGCACTTTTTATGCACACCTGGCAGTAATCACAATACTAAGGTGGAAGGTCCACAAGTGCATTCTCCCAGAGCTGAGGATAAGTAGTTTGTTGTTTGATGTTATGTTATGCCATGTGTTGTAATCAGCGTAGCATAGTATGGATGGCACAGCCAGGGTCAACAATCCTGGCTAAGCCCTTGTAGGATGCTAGGTGGTGGCTGGCTCCAACTCTAGCTTGGGGGTTGAGAGTGAGAGTTCAGAGAGAGAGAGAGGAAGCTGTTGCCTTATACTCTCTCTTCTCAAGCCCAAAAAGATACAGAGACTCACCGATCTCTGCTTGATCTACAGAAAGAGAGAAGGAGAAAGGCAAATGACAGAATTGGAGAACTTAGAATTTGCATGGCTGAGCATTGGAGTCAGTAAATCAACCTGCTACCAAAAGCTGCTAAGACTTTACTGCTGTGAGGGACAGTGTTAATCACCCTTCACACTTGGACATGACCTGGCCAGTCGATGTCACTGCATGTATCCCTCAGTGAACACTACAGCTACAATTACATGTAAACCCTCACGGGCAGGGCCTTCTCTCCTTCTGAACAAGTCTGTAACTAGTCTTGTTCATGCTTAATGCAATTGCCTGAATTATGTATGTCTATCCCTTTTCATATGTACAGCGCCATGGAATGAATGGTGCTCTAATAATAAATAATAATAATAATAATAATACTGTTGCCCGGCATAGATTTTGTTGGAAGAGACTTTAGCAAGATAGAGAAGAGGGCCATCACTCCCAACCTTGTCTAAATCCATACAGCGCTATCTGGGGAAACTATTTGCACTATGTACAGTTGGAACTGTGTTTGCTATAATTGGATGTACTACAACTCCCATTACTTATTACTGCATGGCACGCTGGCCATTGCACATGGCCTGCTTTGCACCCATACGGACACTTAAAGGGGTTTTCCAAGATTTTAATACTGATGGCCTATCCTCCATAGCAGTGTTCTTCAACTCCAGTCCTCAGGGCCCACCAACCAGTCATGATTTGAGAGTATCCCACAGAATTAATACCTGTGGTAAGTCCTGATGCACTGACACTAATTGTATCATCTGCTCAATACTAAGGAAATCCTGAAAACATGACCGGTAGGTGGGCCCTGAGGACTGGAGTTGAGGAGCCCTGCTCTAGAGGATAGGTCATCAGTATTAATATCTTGGAAAACCCTTTTAACCTCACAGGCACCCCAACTACCATCAGACATGAGCCTCAGAACCAGGGTGTGTCCTGAGGGAAATTGTGCACCCTCCTGTCACTGCCCTGGCCCTAGAGTGCACACAGCGAGAGGATAAAAACTGTAATAAATTGTTGCTACAAGAGCCACTACTACCCTCATCCTCCACTTTGGCCCCTCCTAGAAAAAGAGTGCTTCTTCCTTCCAAAAACAGTGGCACAGCTGTCCACAGGTTGTGTGCGATATTGCAGATCAGCCCAATGCTGCATTATCAGACACAACCCATGGGTGTGGCACTGTTTCTGGAACTTAACAGGGTTGTTGTATGATAAGACCGAGCCTAAAAGGACCGTAGAGGGGTTGTCCAGAATTTTAATATTAGTGGACTATCCTCAGAATTGCCCATCAATATCTGATTTGCAGGGGTCTGACAACACCCCCACCCCCAACCGACCAGCTCTGTAGCTCCAGCATCAGGTATTCGCTGAGGGGCATAGTAAGTCCATGAAAAATTAAACTTTTTGTCAAAAGTTAGTGGAAAGGGAGACTTTGTGAGAAAAAACAATAAAAAATCAATTTCCACTAACTTGTGCCAAACATTTTTTTTTCTATGAACTCGCCATGCCCCTCACAGAATACCTTGGGGTGTCTTCTTTCCAAAATGGGGTCACATGTGGGGTATTTCTACTGCCCTGGCATTTTAGGGGCCCTAAAGCGTGAGAAGAAAAATGCGTAAAATGCTCCTCCTAAAAGGTTCTCATGGGAATTCGGGCCCCTTTGCGCATCTTGGCTGCAAAGTGGCATCATATGATATCGCCGTACTCAGGAGAAGTAGGGCAATGTGTTTTAGGTGTATTTTTACATATACCCATGTTGGGTGAGAGAAATATCTCTGTAAACTGACAACTTTGTATAAAAAATTTAAAATTTGTCGCTTACAGCGATATTTATCACACACAGTATGGGTATATATAAAAATACACCCTAAAACACATTGCCCTACTTCTCCTGAGTACGGCGATACCACATGAGTGACACTTTTTGCAGCACAAGATGCGCAGGAGCCCTAAAACCAATGAGTACCTTTAGATTTCACAGGGCATTTTTACGCATTTGGATTCTCACGCTTTAGGACCCTAAAATGCCAGGGCAGTATAAATACCCCACATGTGACCCCATTTTAGAAAGAAGACACCCCAAGGTATTCTGTGAGGGGCATGGCAAGTTCACAGAATTTTTTTTTTTGGCACAAGTTAGCGGAAATTGATATATTTTTATTTTTTTATTTTGTTTTTTACAAAGTCTCATATTCCACTAACTTGTGACAAAAAAATAAATTTTACATGAACTCACCATACCCCTCACAGAATACCTTGGGGTGTCTTCTTTCTAAAATGGGGTCACATGTGGGGTATTTATACTGTCCTGGCATTTTAGGGGCCCTAAAGCGTGAGAAGAAGTCTGGAATCCAAATGCGTAAAAATGCCCTGTGAACTCCTAAAGGTACTCATTGGTTTTAGGCCCCTTGCATTTGGCTGCAAAGTGTCACTCATGTGGTATCGCGTACTCAGAGAGTAGGGCAATGGTTTAGGTGTATTTTTATATATACCCATACTTTGTGTGAGAAATATCTCTGTAAACGACTAATTTTTTATTTTTATACAAAGTTGTCAGTTTACAGAGATATTTCTCTCACCCAACATGGGTATATGTAAAAATACACCCCAAAACACATTGCCCTACTTCTCCTGAGTACGGCGATACCATATAAGTGACACTTTTTTGCAGCCCGGTGCACAAGAGTCCCAAATTCCAACGAGTACCTTTAGCTTTACATGGCTGCTCACAATTTAGCCCCGCCCCAAAATGCCAGAACAGTAAACACACCCCACAAATTACCCCATTTCGAAAGTAGACACCCTAAGGTATTCACTGAGGGGCATAGTGAGTCCGTGGGAGATTTTTTTTTTGCCAGAAGTTAGCAGAAATGGAAACTTTATTATTATTTTTTTCCTCAGAAAGTGTCATTTTCCGCTAACTTGTGAAAAAAATGAAATGATACATGAACTCACCTTGCCCCTCCGCGAATACTTTGGGGTGTCTTCTTTCTAAAATGGTGTCATTTGGGGGTATTTATACTATCCTGACATTCTAGCACCTGAAGAAACATGACAGGCGCTCAGAAAGTCAGAGCTGCTTCAAAATGCCGAAATTCACTTTTTGCACCATAGTTTGTAAACGCTATAACTTTTACCCAAACCAATAAATATACACTTATTTGATTTTTTTATCAAAGACATGTAGAACAATAAATTTAGAGAAAAATTTATATAGAAATGTAGTTTTTTTTTTAAATTTTACAACAGAAAGTGAAAAATGTCATTTTTTTGCAAAAATGTCGTTAAATTTTTATTAATAGCAAAAAAAGTAAAAATGTCAGCAACAATGAAATACCACCAAATGAAAGCTCTATTAGTGAGAAGAAAAGGAGGTAAAATTCATTTGGGTGGTAAGTTGTATGACGGAGCAATAAACGGTGAAAGTAGTGTAGTGCAGAATTGCAAAAAGTGGCCTGGTCATTAAGGGTGTTTAAGCTAGGGGGGCTGAAGTGGTTAAAATCATGGAATATAACTTTAATGACCAGACCCTGTTTTGTATTTAGTGCACCTGATGGTTTGACAGCTTTATGTCATTTATCTGTTGGTCTACCAAAATTATGTTTTACATGTTTATTCTTTACCAAAACCCTGGGCCACATTTACACATTAATTTTTCGTAGTTTTTTTGTTTTGCACTTTCTACTGTAACTGGGGCATCCAAACGTTACAAGTGAAACAGCCCCTGTGGGATCCTTTTACCTATATAAAGCTGATCAAGGTCTGCTAAGACCCTGCAGCTCTGCCCTCGAGACACCCAGCAATTATGCGACCGCCAGATTCAATAGAAGGAAGTGAAATAGCTGATTCCTCTATTCACTGCATAGCGCTCATTGAGTTCTATGTATACAGGAAAGTGGTAATAAACTGCTTCTGTCTTCACCTCTGCTTTCCTGGGGTCTGACCTGCTGCTGCTAGATTGCAGGAGCTTCAATCCCACAGCTGTACAGGTACAGCATGCCGGATTAAGGTCCAGCACCAAGTGCCGCACATGAATGGAGCTTGGTTCTTACAAGGTTAAAAACTGCTCTTGTGTGTAGATATTACAGTTACATGATTGTTATAGCAGCCAGGTTACTGTCTAATCTGTCCAGTGGTAATGAGAAGAAGCTGCTTCTATAGCACTGATACTTCTTGGCTCGCCCTGTACAATACCACGAATAATTCAGATGCCCAAGTAGAATAGGATCCAGGTGGTAGGACTGAGCTAATCAGCATGTGTGACCACCAGCACTGAATACATTAGGTGGACTTTCTGAGAGAGAATCAAAAGAACACCAGGGGGCGCAGTAACAAGAATATAACTATGATATCTATACACAGAAGCATTCTTTTAAAGGGAGTCTGTCACCTAATCTAAACCTTTTAGACCGCTCAGATCAGGTTATAGACTCCTTTGCCCACATTACAATGTTACCTTTATTTGTGCTGTCCCAAGCCGAGATCTTCCAAAAAAGAATTTTAAAACATATGCTAATGAGGTTCGGCAAGTGCCCAGGGGCGGCGTTACTGCAGCAAGTGCCCAGGCCCCTCCTCGATGTGCCCAGAAAACCACACCTATTTCACCCCTCTGACCCGCCCTCCTTTCCTATTATTACCTCCTCCTCTCCCTCACAAATCTTGCGCCTGCGCCGCTCCACACTTGTCCCGCACCTGCGCACTGCTGTGCCCATTATGAGCAGAGGAACAGGGAGTTGGACTGCGCATGCGCCGATCTGTAGCTTGGAATCCAGCGAGCGGAAGTAACCAACCACAGCAGAGGACTGCAGTGAAGCCAAAGAAGGGTGGGGTCAGCAGCATCGCCTTTCCTCCAGCAGGCGCAAGATTTGTGAGGGAGAGGAGGAGGTAATAATAGAAAAGGAGGGCGGGCCAGAGAGGTGAAATATGTGTGGTTTTCTGGGCACATCGCAGAGGGGCCTGGGCACTTGCTGCCGTAATGCCGCCCCTGGGCACTTGCCGAACCTCATTAGCATAAGTTTTAAACGTCTTTTTTGGAAGATCTCCGCGAGGGACAGCACAAATAAAGGTACCATTGTGATGAGGGCACAGGAGTCTATAGCCTGATCTGAGCGGTCTAAAAGTCTCACATTAGGGGACAGACTCCCTTTAAATGATTTCAAATGAAAACTTAATTGTAATTTCAATAGTCCACTGGTGCTGACGCTCCCTATATTTTGTGCTGCAGTACCACAACAGTACCGCAATACCTGCTGCTAAAAATGCCTCACTGTAAAACAACTCTATTCGGGATACCGCACACAACCTTCCCCGCTATCTTCCCTGGTTCCCCTGCTTAAAAAGGACCACAGGTGCATGCCAATATATAAACCAAGATTACCTTGCTATTGAACGTTCCTCCATGGTCTCTGCTTTTCCTCTATTGCAGGCTTGACTTCAGAGTGTAGCGGGTCTAGTATCTTTCTACTGGAGCAGGCCCGGTCGGTGGCGTTGCTCCGTACTAATGAATTGAAAGCTCGCACTCACGTGGAGCAGCCTAGTGACGTCACTATACGAGCTACGGATCGTTACAAGTGCCAGACCTTCAACTCGTTTCGGACAATGCGTTGTCCTTCTTCAGGGAATCAAACTGCACCTGTGGTACTTCTCAAGCAGGGGAACCAGGGCGGATAGCAGGGAAGGTTGTGCACGGTATCCCGAATAGAGTTGTTTCAAATGAAAACTTGCTATGTTTTGCCTGGTCTAACAGATCAAAGTACTATTTATAATTACGAGATCTGCCTGTGCTGAAGTATGTGTAGTACAGTACCTAGTCTCCTTGGGAGGAAGGAGACTCCACTGCTACTTATCTGTTTGGGGATCTGTTGCAGCCCCTATATGTACTAAAATGTAGAGGAATAATCGCAAGTTGCGATAATGATAGTAGCGCTGGGGTACTGTGCTATTATATGTGGGTGACAACTTGCGATTATTTCTCTACATTTTAATATTTATAATTATTTTTCTAAACCAGACAACCATTCAATACATTGAGTGATGTTATTGTGTATGCACAGTGTACCATGCTTAAACATGCTGGACACATATTTGCTGTTGTTTCTTGATTTAGTGCCGGATAACATTCTTATTAAATTGAACACTAAAGTTATAAATCAAGCAGGGAACCACAAATGGTGCTGACCGGTGTGTGCAGATGCCCCTTCACCGCCAGATCAGATGAGTGTGCGGGTCCGTGTGGAAGGCGCATTTCCCGGACCGACATCGGCTTGGCTAAACCAACCTCACTGCATCATAATGCTGCCAATCATTATGCTGCTGTAAATTCCAGCCCCACCATACAGTAGACCAGCGGATAGGCTGGAACTCACAGCATCCTAAATCACTATCATGCAGTGAGTTGGGTCAAACGAGCTGCGGTCAGTCTGGGAAATGCACGCGTTACACGGACCTTGTTTCACAGACCGCATGTGCTCACCGGTAACCAGCTAGGATATGCCACCAATTTCTGATAGGTGTGAGTCTCACCTCTGTGACCCACTCCTGTCTCCAGAACAGGCCTCTCAAAGTGAATTAGAGCGCATTATGCAAGTGCAGCCATCTTCCAATCAGTTCTCTAGGATTCTCAGATTTCCAGCAGTCCCATAGAGGTGAATGGAGAGGTGGTTGTGCATGACGGTGTGCTCTTCATTTATTTCTATGGGAGTTCGAACATAGCCGAGTGTGCTTGCTCGCTTATTAGAAGTTAATGGAGAGGATGCGTGCATACATAGTGCACTCTCATTCACTTTGGGGGGACCCATTCAGGAGATAGGAGCAGGTCCTAGAGGTTGGACCTGCACCTATCAGACATTGGTGGCATATCGCTAAGATATATGAGATGACACAACCCCTTTAAGTATTTTTCTCAACTTATGATTCCTTGTTCCTTTACCTTTCCTCTCCTTTTTAGCTGTTTTCTTTCTTCCACTGTAGTCAGGTAATTGACGGCCGCATATTCAATAACAGACAGGAAAACGAAAAGAAAGCTGATCCACAAGTAGACGTCTACGGCTTTAATGTAAGACACCTGAGGCATTGAGGCACTCACTCCTGTGATGATTGTGGACATTGTCAGTACAGTTGTGATACCTGTTATAGGAAATAAACAACAATGTAGGCTCACGGCTGCAAGAAAACCAACATTGTAATAAATGAATCATTTTACATGGTCTGATAATCAGGCCAATTATTGGGGTAAGTATGTTCATCGGGTGACCCTATAAATCTGCCAGCACTTAAAATCATCATTTCTGGGCAGCAGATTGTGCTGTGTAGATAATGATTTTCACTGTAGTGATCACTTGTCCGCATACAGCAGAGGTGATTGTTACATGTGCATGTAGCTTCATCTCCACTGACATTAGGCAAGTCTTGGTTCATTCCTGATAATTGCCTGAAACATCAGTCCATTTAAAAGGACTGATTAAAATGTGTAGGTAAAATAAGTTGAATAACTTTTGAAATATATTTCATTAGCAAATGTATACTTTTACTAAAAAAAACAAACAGCCTTGCTGTGCATTGCTAAGGAGAATCTGTCTCCAGCATGTACTGCACGCTGAAGATGGATAACACTAAGATGGCTTCTCAGCCTGCCTCTTCTCACTAGCCCAGCCACTGCCACCCTACATGTATATTCAATATTTTACTAAGGACCTATGTTTTTTTTACAAGTGTCCCTGCCTTTTTGACTTCCTGACAGTGCTGATCACTGATAGCAAGGCTGACAGGAAGCTGGTGGTCGTTTTCTGGGTTGTCCGGGATCACAGTAATCACCTTCATGTAGCTGAAAGGTTCCCCTGTAAGTTTCCAGTTTTTTTTATTCCCTTCTCCAGTGCTCCTACGGGTCCCCGGAGCTGTGATTGGTATTGTTTACATCGCAGCTCTCCCTCTATGTCACTTTCTGACGCACTGCTTTATGGGTCCCAAAAGGCAGATTGATGTCTTGGTCCCTACCACTCACTCTCATCACTATTTCGCCTCTGGCTATTCCTCCCCTTATTACTAACGCCCCTAAAACCACCCTTGTCAACGACTACAGGCACAAACCCTCCCTGCTTCTATGTATATGCTCTATGCTAGCGTCACCGGTATGTTCTCTAGTGCTGCCATCTCCCTCCAAAACAGCCTCCTTGAGCGCTCCAGAAATCTCCTCTGTGCCGGTGACATCACTGGGCTCCTTGCTAAGCAGAAGAGGAGGCTTAGCACACCAGTAAGGAGCCCGATACATCACTGGCTGTAAGAAAGGAATGAGGAATGGGGAATAGGAAACTCTGAAGAAAGAAATAAAAGTACAACCCACTTACATGTAATCAAAATCAGCCTATTAACCAATAATTGCTGAAAACCGGACAACCCCTTTAAGACCCTCAGGATAATGCCACATGATCTGACTGCGGCACAAGGCCAAAACCCTGCCCATCTGTTGTGGTTAATAGATGGACGGTATTTTCATAGGTGAGTGGGTAGAGTTCCACTCATGTGCGGCAGTTGGACCATGTGGTCTCACCTTAGGCCTCATGCACACAACCATGTCCGTACCCTTAGGCCTCATGCACACAACCATGTCCGTATTATGGATCTGAAAAATACGGATACTCCTTATTCCCAATACTAGAAATTACTAATCTTGTCGGCAATACAGACACGAATAGGACATGTTCTATCATTTGCGTAATGGAGCATACAGATACAGAGAGCACACAGATGACATTCGTGTGCTGTCTGTCTTTATTGTGGACCCATAGACTGTGTGCAATCCACAAAAAATGCAGATCAGACACGGATGCAAAATACACTCGTGTGCATGAGCCCCTAGTCAGACTATCCAGATCTTTAATATGAAGGTTGAATCAAGAGTGACCGGACAGAATGCCTCCTGACTGCCATGCCAGATATGTGAAATCCAGTGTTGTTTATTAATGCAATCTTACAAATGGATTATTCATAGTAATTCCGTCCATCCAGTTCAGTCTGTTATCCTAAAATGTTGATCCAGAGGGAAAAAAAACCCTGTGAGGTAGGAACCAATTTTCCTCACTTTAGGAAGAAAGAAAATCCTTCCCGACTCCAATCAGGCAATCAGAATAACTCCCTGGACCAACGACCCCTCTCTAGTAGCTGTAGCCTGTAATATTATTACACTCCAGAAATACATCCAGGCCCCTCTTGAATTCCTTTATTGTACTCACCATCACCACCTCCTCAGGCAGAGAGTTCCATAGTCTCACTGCTCTTACCGTAAAGAATCCTCTTCTATGTTTGTGTAGCAGAGGATGTCCCTCAGAGGATGTCCCCTCGTCACAGTCCTGGATATAAATACTGATCTCTGAATTGACCTTTGGTGTATTTATACAAAGTTATTAGATTCCTCCTCAGTCGTCTTTTTTTCTAAGCTAAATAACCTTTTGGTAACCTTTCTGGGTCCTGTAGTCCAACCATTCCAGTTATTACTTTGGTTGTCTTTCTTGTGCACAGCTGCCCAAAATCACGCACCATATTCTGTATGCAGTGAGACTAGTGGTTTGTAAAGTGGTAGAACCATGTTCTCATCATAATGCACCTTGTGATCTTATTGGCCTTGGCAGCAGCCTCCTGACACTGGTCTCTACAGCTTGTTTTTCTGTCCACTGAAATTCCAAAGTTCTTTTCCCTGTCAGTGTTACCTGGTGTTTTACCATTTAGTATGTACAGGTGACTTGCATTATTCCTTCCTGTGAGGAATGTGCAATTATAATATAATTCCAGCCATTTGCTGCCAGCTAGCAGAGGAAGCAGAGTCCACAGGGGACCTGGCTTCAAAACAGACCACATTTGCAGTTCACATCCCACTCAGCCACACTGGCAACTCAAACCTCTCTGGCAAGATGAATGTCAGTGGGGAGGCTGAGTCGGTCTTTAGAACAAAAGAATCAATTAGACATCATGGAACTGGGGGTTCATAAGGAATCATGAATTGCCCCTCCATCACAGGCATAAACCAGTTACATATCTGCGACCCTGGGACCAAGACGGACATGCTCCTGGTCGCCACTTGGGGGTAGGGTGTCAGAAAGGGGAGATACAGAGATCTCCTAGTAGGAACCAAATAACGGCGCAATGTTTGGTCTCCACTTGCAGCCGGTGTCCAGGCGGATCCGTTGGTCCCAGAACCATCTCCCTGTGACCTTCCGGTATGAAGCTATGTGCCATAATGGGCTTTATGGATCTTTGGCTACCAGAACCAGGAAGAGGGAGTGGACTCCTCCCAGAGGGAGGGAGAGGAGTGGCCGAGTACAGGTGAAAAGGCCCATGCAGGCCAGAGACCTCTGTAGGGGGCCACATGGAGTAATGTGTTTGGGGAGGCCTGGAACAGCTGACATCACTGCCCCCATGTGACTGCAGCTAAGGATTACAGCAACTAAGAGCTCATCATCCTAACACATAGGACTACTCATCCACCTGGTGGCTGACATTTGCTCTGTTTAACCCTGTTTATACCACGTCGTCTGTATTTGCACATCCGACCATTGTATATCTTCTGTGTTTATCTAGTGCGCCCTTAATGCAATTAAATATATAATTTAATCTTGTGCTGTTCTTGTATATTGAACACGAATCCCCACGTCCGTGTGTCGGCCTAGTTATAAGCTACCTAGGCTTGGTTCCCGACCCGATATAATCCCACTAGCGGACCGTGTTTATATCTAACTAGGAACTGGTGGCAGTCTACCGGGCTGACAGGGCGCTGTTTGACTGGGGAAGTGAAAAAGCCCTCCCCGCTTGTCAGAGTTGTGAGCGAGTGTGGAGTTACGCCGGAGATAGCGTGGACCAACCTCACTCACTCCTCGTGCCCGTGTGGACAGGAGGTGTCTGTTTAAACTGTGCCCAGATGACTGTACGTACTCCCAGGGAGGGTATAACGTCACGTCTTGGTAACCAGTGACGGATCCAGACTACGTGAGCTCGACGTGGTTGACGTCTGGCGGGGCTGCGAGGTGCGGTATTCTTCACAGTTCTCATGTATATAACCTTACATTAATCAGTATTAAACCTCATCTGCCACTTCTCTGCCCAAGCCTCCAATCTCTCTGTATCCCTCTGCAGCAGCGCACTGTCCTCTGTTGCGGTAATTACTTTACACAGTTCATTATCACACTTCAGTATCATCTGCAAAAATCAATACTTTCTATCCTTCTACGTTAATTCAATTTGATATACTTAGCAGTACTGCATTCTGTCCAGCAGATGTCAAACTTGTAATACAGAAGACATTTACGGTATGCAGTACTATGGGTATTTGTATCTCTGCCATATTGGGTGAAAGTAACAGAATCAATATACGAAAAACACATATCAGAAACCAAAGTCAAATGAACTGAATTACACAAAAATGTGAACTGCCCAAGGCCAGGGATAAGCGCAACAAATAATTGGAACTGTCTTCGGCGTCTTTTAGGCTAGATGCACACGTCCGTTAAACCCGGACGTGAACAGTCCGTGGTAACCAGGACTGAATTTCTTCGCAACCAAGGATGCCGTGCACTCTGGCTGTAAAGAAGAAATCCAGTCCTGATTACCAAGGACTGCTCACATCCAGGTTTAACGGACGTGTGCATCTAGCCTTAGGCCTCATGCACACGACCTTTTTTTATGCTGTCTGCAAAAAGGGGTTCCGTTGTTCAGTGATCCGTGTCTGTTTTTGCCTTCCGTTGTGTTTCTGTGTGTCTTACGTTTTTTTTTAGCGGACATGACCCAAAAGATTTTACCAAAAGACAGGCTGACAATTTTTGCCAAGTGCCTGTCAAGGGATCCGCAAAAAAACCGGACGCGGAAAGCGGATGACACACGGATGGCCATCCGCATTTTTTCACGGTCCCATTGACTTGAATGGGTCCGTGAACCGTTTTTCACGGACAAGAATAGGACAGGTTATATTTTTTTGACGAACTGGAATCACGGACCACGGATGCGGAGGACAAACAGTGCATTTGCCGAGTTTTCCACGGACCCATTGAAAACCAATGGGTCCGCAGAAAATCACGAAAAACGGAGCAACGGACACGGAATCAAACAACGGTCGTGTGCATGAGGCCTTAGTGTTGAGTAAAGCCGAGTTCGATTTCAAGTTTTAAAGTGTTTTTCCACTTTAAAAGTCAACTACTGAAGTTATTTAACAAAGTCACGTGCCACTTCGTCAATGAACTTCGGCTTATCGGAGCCCATACATTTCTAATACTGTACAAAGAGTTCTGGCAGAGAACGGCCTGCCAGAGCTCTCTGGATCAGGCATCGCCAGATGTTACCACAATTCCTACAGGCCCTATTTTGTCCAGTGGAACCCCAGCCCCCATTATAGTCAATGGGGCTGGCGGACATTGCTGTAACATCCGGCAATGCCTGATCCAGAGCAGGGCCGGGCCGACACAGAGGCTGAGGAGGCTCCAGCCTCAGGGCGCTCAAGCCTCAGGGCGCAGGCACACAGGCCACTCTCACCAAGTCCCTGCTGCTGCCGTGTAGTTGTATTAGCAGCAGAGCATCCATTTCTGCGCTCTGCTGCTGTAACAGCCGGTCCTGCGCCCCCTAGTGGTGTTCTTCCTCCCTCCCTCAGTCTAGTGCAGTGTGCTGCAGCTCCGTACCTTCCCCAGCCCCTGACTTCCTGCCTGTGTGTGCACCAGAGATTCACAACCCCCTCCCCAGCACAGAGAGAAGAGCAGCGTCGGGACAGAGAAGGAGGAGGAGGAGGAATACTCTGCATCCTGCCTCTCCCTCCAAGTCACCAGAGACTGTATGTGCAGAAAATGTAAGGGGTTAAAGGGAATGGAATGGCAGTAATGTAATGTGCATATTGGGTGTTTTTATGTATGTGTGTCATATGTATGTCTGTATATATGTATGTGTCATATGTATGTCAGTATGTGTGTGTGTGTCATATGTATGTCAGTATATATATGTGTGTGTCATATGTATGTCTGTATATATGTGTGTGTCATATGTATGTCTGTATATATGTATGTGTGTCATATGTATGTCAGTATATATGTGTGTGTCATATGTATGTCAGTATATATGTGTGTGTCATATGTATGTCTGTATATATGTGTGTGTCATATGTATGTCAGTATGTATGTGTGTGTCATATGTATGTCAGTATGTATGTGTGTGTCATATGTATGTCAGTATATATGTGTGTGTCATATGTATGTCAGTATATATGTGTGTGTCATATGTATGTCAGTATGTATGTGTGTGTCATATGTATGTCAGTATATATGTGTGTGTCATATGTATGTCTGTATATATGTGTGTGTCATATGTATGTCAGTATGTATGTGTGTCATGTGTATGTCTGTATATATGTATGTGTGTCATATGTATGTCAGTATGTGTGTGTGTGTCATATGTATGTCAGTATATATGTGTGTGTCATATGTATGTCAGTATGTATGTGTGTGTCATATGTATGTCAGTATATATGTGTGTGTCATATGTATGTCAGTATATATGTGTGTGTCATATGTATGTCAGTATGTATGTGTGTGTCATGTGTATGTCTGTATATATATGTGTGTCATATGTATGTCAGTATGTGTGTGTGTGTCATATGTATGTCAGTATGTATGTGTGTGTCATATGTATGTCTGTATATATGTGTGCGTCATATGTATATATGTGTGTCATTTGTATGTCAGTATATATGTGTGTGTGTCATATGTATGTCAGTATGTATGTGTTTGTCATATGTATGTCAGTATGTATGTGTGTGTCATATGTATGTCAGTATGTATGTGTGTGTCATGTGTATGTCTGTATATATGTGTGTGTCATATGTATGTCAGTATGTATGTGTGTGTCATATGTATGTCAGTATATATGTGTGTCATATATATGCCAGTATATATGTGTGTGTCATATGTATGTCAGTATGTATGTGTGTGTCATATGTATGTCAGTATATATGTGTGTGTCATATGTATGTCAGTATAGATTATCTAACCCAGTCCCCCTTCCCCCATCAGCCCTTGTCCTACCCCCATCTTCCCCACCAGACATTTAGATGTTATTTATTCCTGCTATTCTAATGCTCTGATCAGTAGATGCTCAAGTCAAGCCCTCACCCCCAGCCATTTAGATATGTATGTTATCAATCATCCCCACCCCCGCCTTCCTTGTAATTTGCTGGCCCTCAATATCCATTGTGAGTCACAATCCATAACAGTGCCATCCACAGATCCCCCCCATAACAATGTGTCATCCACAGATCCCCCATAACAGTGTGTCATCCACAGATCCCCCATAACAGCGTCATCCACAGATCCCCCATAACAGTGGGTCATCCACAGATCCCCCATAACACTGTCATCCACAGATCCCCCATAACATTGTGCAATCCACAGATCCCCCATAACAGTGCAATCCACAGACCCCCATAACATTGTGCTATCCACAGATCCTCCATAACAGTGTCATCCATAGATCTCCCATAACAGTGTCGTCCACAGATCCCCATAGCATTGTCATCCACAGATCCTTCATAACAGTGTCATCCATAGATCCCCCCCATAAGTGTCATCCACAGATCCTCCATAACAGTGTCATCCACAGATCCTTCATAACAGTGTCATCCATAGATCCCCCCCATAAGTGTCATCCACAGATCCTCCATAACAGTGCGTCATTAATTGATACATTAAACTGTGCATATTTATGTGTGATTACAACAGTATTTAGTAAAGACTCCACAAGTTGGGGGGGGGGGGGGGGCCCCCGCACTTGGGCAGCTCAGCCTCTGTTGGTGGTGGACCTTGTCCCAGCCCTGATCCAGAGAGCTCCAGCAGGCTGTTCTCTGCCGTAACTCAATGCTCGTGTAAAACTAGCCTATAGGCTACACTCACATTATTTTCTTTTTTCTGCACACAGAAACCAAGAGCGCCCAGCAGAACCCAGTGACTATAATGGGATCTGACTGTCATGGAGCGCGGCCTCCTGCACTAGTTTGCCCTGCAACAGAAGCCCATAATGGATTCTCTAATGTAGATGTGAGCCTAGCCTTACCAATGGGCCCTCTGACAGGTACGTCTCTGATTGCATTACACTTTCAGTTCTCGGTCCTCTCTTGTTTCAGTCCCCCCGATGAGTCCACAGTACATTTTGTATGAAACACGTTGGGACAAGACGTTTGGCTCACCTGAGTGGAAGCTGAGCTGCAGTACCCCCGCACGGCCACTAAACAGAGTAGGGTGCTGTCTGCTTCCATCTGCACACTGTTAGGTCCTGGAGCCACGGCTAATCATTGGAGGTGCCGGGTGTCGGGCCCACTCCAACCTAATATTGATGACCTATCCTTAAGACAGGCCCTCTATATCTGAAACCCGGAGAACCCTATTAAGAATAATAGTTTTTTTATGTTTTAGTATATTGATTGGAAGTTACGCTTTACTTACTGTGACCCCTTATGGTGGACTGTTCTGGAGTGTGGTGAAACACTGAGCCTGGTCTCTGTACTCTCTTTATTTGTATGTTTTATATCAATTTTATTTGCACATGATGTGTATATATTATTATGGGGATTTTTTGTATTATTTTTTATTTGTATCTTTTATATTTTTATATCATTTGTGTATATCATCGTGAGGTTTTAGGTGTGCTTACATGTGCTCATCTTGGAAGGTATACTTACCTAGTGATACTCTAGCAGGTACAGCTCGCCGGTCAATCCAGAAGGAAACCCATGACAGCATCACCATGAGCATCGCTGGGAAGTAGGACTGGAGCAGAAAGAAGAAGATGTGCCGCCGGAGGATGAAGTTGATGAATAGTCTATTGTACCATCCTATAAACAGACAACAATTAGTACGTTGCTCCACTTGTAAAATAGAAATGAATCCCGGCAGTCGTATCTTCATTTCCGTTTTATTTCATCCAAAGTGAAATGTCCCAACAACCAGGATGCATTTCGGCGATACGCCTTCATCAACATATCGCCGAAACGCGTTGTGGTTGTTGGGACATTTCACTTTGGATGAAATAAAACGGAAAAGAAGATACGGCTGCCGGGATTCATTTCTATTTAACAATTAGTAGGTTGTCATATGAGCTATAATTCTCCATTACTGTAGTAAAGGATGAAAGATTCTCAGATTAGCTTGATATAGTTTTCAGGATTACTTGTTCTACGTGTGAAACCTGTGTGCTTTATGGGAATTTGTTGGGATTAATGACTTTTGAACAACCTCTTTTTCCCCCTATTGGAACAAGGTAATTATGAGTATAGCTATGCGGGGTAGAAAATTAGCAGTCACACCAATGCCCTGGTGCCTGAGGGGGGTCAAAGCCCCCACTGCTGCATAAGAGGATACCAGTGTTATAAATGGTACATGGTAGGTGGGGTTGCATTGGGGTCAAGAGCTCCAAGTTACAGCTAGCTAATAGTACAGCATTCGGATCAAGTGAAGACTGTCTCCCCCGAGATTATTTATTTTTATTTATTTTACAGGGGGTTATGCGATGTCATAGTACATGGCAACCTCTTTCTAACAAAGCTAGAACCAGCCCTTTACCTCACATGGATCCAGAGATCTCCCCATTCATTGCTCCAACTGTTCTGATAGATTCTCTTCAGGCTGGCAGCTCAGGGAGCATGTCCTTTCTCAGGGGGCATGTCCTTTCTGCTGCAGCTCTTTCCCTGTAACTGCCACAGCTTCTAACAGTAGATTTGGCTGATGACAATTGAAGATTTAAACTGAGCACGTGCGACCACCTCAGTGAGTTGAACAAGAAATAAGGAAAAGAACAAACAGCAGGTGGCGCTATACAGATACATTTTATAGAATAGCACAGTAGCGATATAACATTTTTAATTGCATCAAATTGTAAGAGTATTCAGATCTAGGTGCTGGTTTGAAAAATGTAGAATATGTTTCATGGCACAACCCCTTAAATGAAATATAAAACAAGCAATAAACTATGTACAGCAATTATTTATTTAAAGAGGTTTTCCAGGCTTTTATTATTGATGACGTATCCTCGGGATAGGTCATCAATATCAGATCGGTGGGGGTCCGACACCCTGCACCCCTGCTGTTCAGCTGTATGAAGAGAAGGCATGCATGCGTGCCGTCTCCTGTCTCTCCTCCTGTTCGCTGCTGCTATGTCTATGGTGAGCAGGAAGAAAGACAGGAGACGGCACGTGCGCATGACTCGTGACTTCTTTTCATACAGCTGATCGGCGGGGGGGCTGGGTGCCGTACACCCGCCGATCTGATATTGATGACCTATCCTGGGGATAGGTCATCAATATTTAAAGCCTGAAAAACGCCTATCACTAAAAATATTGACAGGTGTTAAGAAATTTAGTGAAATAAATTTAAAAAAATAATCCAGGGGGACATGATCTTCACTTGATCCCAGCAAAAAAAAAATGTATGCTTAGTCTTCTAACACTGATCGCCATATTTAAGGGCTTGTTTAGTCTAGAAAACCTATTTCTATATTCCCTATTAAAGGAGTGGGGTCCTCTGCTCAGGATCGTCCTCTCTTGTCCACAGTGGAGAACATTTACAAAAAACATTCCTGGAGGACCGTCCTGTATACAGTGTCTAATGTGTACAGCCTAAAGGGGTTGGCCATCTTTTAAAAAGAAATGGGGGGGTTGGCAAAACCCCCTCCTGGAAAGACCTGCAAAATGAAGCGTACTTTCTGCATGATGCAAGGAGAGCAGGTCACCGCTGCAGCCAGCTATTGGCTACAGCAGTGTCAAAGCGGATGGTGACAGTGGGGGACTCGAGCAAGGCAGCTGAAACGGAGGAGCAAAGGAGCCGGACTCAACAGCATAGATCAGGTAAGTACAGGGGTGGTCTGGAAATAGACCCTACAGGGAAACTTTCTGGTGGGCCGATGCTACCTGAGCCCTCCTCACAGCCAGAGAGTCGCAGTCTTTGGGGATTTACTTTGTGCTGCTGACGGCAGTATTTTGTGATGCACTGAGGAATCTGGCTCTGTTGAGGGATTATAATGTGCCGCAATATGGTATTGCTGGCCCTGCCTACTTGTGTTGGCCCTGCCTTCTGTCAATTTGGACCCAGCTACAAAATAGGGCCACTTTTAGTTCTTTTTCCAGGGCCACTTTGAGTTCCCAGTCCATCCTTGGGTAAGTATGCTTCTCTTTACAGGTATGCCCAGGAAGGGGGGTTTGCCAAAAACCCACAAAAAAGGGGCCAACCCCTTCAAATCTCCCCGACCCAGTGGGAACTACTCTCTGACCATCTTTGCTGGGTCCCTGGGTCCTTGGCTCTCTTCACTAGTCTTCCAGTCCCTGTCCTGTAAACCTCCAGATAGATGGGGTCTAGGGTGGCCAGACGACTGGCTTCAAGTGGATGTGAGCTGAACATGAGCTGCATGCACAAACTAACAGACTGAGGCTTCTCTCACCCCCAGTCAATCCCTATAGCTGGCGGACATGTCACTCTGCGTACTCCCGGCCCGCTCGCAGCTTACCTTCAGGTCTTTCGGTTCTTTTTTTTTTTCTTTTGCCAGCAACTGGAGCGTGGCTTAGCAAAGTCAGTGGCGTAGCTTAGCGGAGCCAGAGGACACGGCCTAGAATGTCCAGCTTTAAGGGGTAAAGCAAGTGGCCACCCTAATGGTATCCTGTGGACCTCTAAAAATAATAACTGGCCTTAGCGGTGACGTGTCCCCAAGCGACACATCACTGCTGGGTCACATGCACCTTGACGACATGTCACCACTGAGGCCACTCATTGGCTGTGATGGCGCATTTGACCCCTCTGTGCAGTAAGTTTAGACACTGCAGCGAAGACAGAGCTGGATCCAAGCCGTCGGGAGCAGGTAAGTATAGCTCGCTTCACAGGTTCTGCTCGGTGGGGGATTTTAAAAGGCAATACATTGTGGACAACCCCTTTAATATCTCCTGTGGTGGAGCTGCAGGGAAAGTGATCACTATTTGCCTGGCAGATTGATTACAGCTGATTGCAGGGGCCCCGGCATGGAGATACTTTATCAGCCGGGAGCAGGGAGCTTGTTACATGCCCCAATGGAGCAGATGAAGTCCGAAGTGTTCCTTCCTGAGAATCAATAATGCAGCGATCTCCTCCACAGTATGAGGAGGAGAGATCATTAATGCCATTGCTCGTCCCCATACACGATCATTATTCGCAGGCAGCAGAGCATTGTTCAGACACCACGATCTGCTGCCGGCAAACGATAATTTAGATAACTACACCAAGATCATATTACCAATGACCGAGTGTTTCACTCATATGAGCGCCTGTTAGCAATAATCTACCCGAACATCGGCCAGTGTAAAGGGGCATCAAGACAGAGAAGTCCTTAAGACACCAGTATCTGATCGGTTGGGGTCTGACACCTGGGACCCCCGCTGATCAGCTGTTTGAGAAGGCACTGGCGCACCTGTGAGTGCCGCAGCCTTCTCTCTGCTTTGCCTAGGCCAGTGACGACACGTGTCTCGTGGCCTGGGAGCAGCTGAGTCCCTTTCAAGTAAATGAGGCTGAGCTGCAATACAAAGCATAGACGCTATACAATGTACGACGCTGTGCTTGGTGAGCTGCGAGAAGGCAGCGGTGGTCACAGGAGCGCCACTGCCTTCTCAAACAGCTGATCGGTGGAGGTCCCGGGTATCAGACCACCACGATCAGATACTGATGACCTATCCTGAGAAAAAAAACCTTTTAAGCAATATGTCCACGACTGCATTTAGTCACGGTACTTACCTGTGCTACTGTACAAGGCCAGTCCGCTAGACGCACTGAACTCTTCAATGAAAAACTGGGACAGTGAAATATGCTCATCGGTTTTCAGGGACTCATTTCCTTTCTTCCAGTACAGCATGAGGTCATCTTCATTGTAGGCATCTATAAAAGATCAAGTCTAGTCATGGCCGGGGCAGGTAGGTTGCATCATTGTCATTTACATTATTTTCTATGGAGATTGTTTAATATGGATAGGGATTCTCATTCCCATAGCAAACAATGAGGTTTCCACTGATTGTGGCACAAATGCTAAACTGTGTATGTGAGCCTCATTTTTTATCTATAGAATTTTTGTAAGAAAAAAGACAAAGCTCAAAATGCTGTGTGACACATACAACCAAATCATGTCTGCCATGTAGAGGTTAGGCCGACAGCAAAGGAGATAGATAAGATAAGATAGATAATATAAGATAGATCCTCTGCGTCTGGAGGAAAGAAGGTTTGTACACAAACATAGAAAAGGGTTCTTCGCGGTAAGAGCAGTAAGACTATGGAACTCTCTGCCTGAGGAGGTGGTGATGGTGAGTACAATAAAGGAATTCAAGAGGGGCCTGGATGTATTTCTGGAGCGTAATAATATTACAGGCTACAGCTACTAGAGAGGGGTCGTTGATCCAGGGAGTTATTCTGATTGCCTGATTGGAGTCGGGAAGGAATTTTTTCCCCTTAAGTAGGGAAAATTGGCTTCTACCTCACAGGGGTTTTTTGCCTTCCTCTGGATCAACTTGCAGGAAACAGGTCGAACTGGATGGACAAATGTCTTTTTTCGGCCTTATATACTATGTTACTATGTTACTATGTTAGATAAGATAGATAGATAAGATAAATAGATAGATAGATAGATAGATAATATAGATAAGATAAGATAGATAGATAGATAGATAGATAGATAGATAGATAAACGAAGAATAAGTTGGCTTCCTTATTACATCTTGTCGGACACATTCTTGATACAACATACAGATGTCCCATATGCTGCATATAGAGTGAGATTGGGGAGGGGGGTATGTGCGGACCTGAGCAAAGCAGGGGTGGACTGGTAGCTTAAAGTGGCCTGGACAAAACGTAAAAGTGGCCCCATATTGTAAGTGGGTCCAACCTGACAAAGGCGGGGCAAAACACAAGTAGGCAGGGCCAACACAAGTAGGCATGGCCAGCAATACTGTAGTACACAACATAGTACTGCCCCAGCAGAACCAAATACCACGAAGCAGCACGAGATATTGCCACCTGCACCACAGTATGAAACTGTATCATTGTCCTGAGGATGCGGATACAGGTGAATTGAGGAGGGGTCCTATGGCCGCTGGTCGGGTATATAAGTACCTGATGTTCCTACATTAATTAATGCTGAGAGCATCAGATCTTTATGTACCCGGCTGGCGGCCATAAGGAGGGCTCAGGCGGCCCCCTGAGCATCGGCCACCAGGAAATTCCCCTGTAGGGTTTATGGCTAGTCTGCCCCTGCTCCAAAGTTTATATCCAGAGGAGCTCAGGTCAGTGGGTGCCATACGGAGGGCCCTACTATTATTATTATTATTATTATATTTTTTAAACCATACAATGAGAAAGCCATTTTATTCTTCATGAGGTTAGATAAAAAAATTAAATAAAAGCCTGAAAAAAAAACATTTAATTGGGCAGCATTGTGTATTTTAGCAAAATTTCTGAAATCCCGCTGCCTTTTAAAAAAAAAAGTATTAGCTAAAACCTGTCTTCTTCCATCCTGGCTTCGGGTGAAAAACAAAGCACCCTGAATGCAGCAACACTGCACTGTATGAACATGATCCAGTTCACATTATTATGCTCCTTTTTCATGTTCGTATCGTGTTGTTGTTTTTTTCAGTCAAAACTGGAAATTTTAAGGGATTGTATAGGATTTTGATATTCATGGCCTATCCTCAGGAGATACCATCAATATCATGAAACATCCGAAGTCGATTTGCAGAAAACTTTGTTTCAATACTGTACGGAGCGAGCGCTCCATAAAGTATTAGAATATATTGGCTCCGATGAGCCGAAGTTATTACTTTGTGAAGTCTCGTGAGACTTTGTATAATAACTTCAGAAAATGATTTATACTGTAAAAAAAACATTTCCCGAACTCGGGTTCAGTTCCAAGGTACCACCATCACTAATCATAACACTGGACAACCCCTTTAAGAACAGTATGGCCAGATTCACACAGAGCAACTTTTGAGAGAGTGTTTTATTGCCAAAAAAGTGCACAGAAAGAATACAGTGCAGAAAATTAGTGCAGAAAAGAGCTGGAGATGTTGTCATAGCAACCAATCAGATTTCCACTTCTGTTTTGTCCAAGCAGGCCTCAAATTGAAAGCAGAGATCTGATTGGTTGTTAAGGACAACTCCAATATATACATTATGCCCAATAAGAGGGCCCCTATACAGTCTGGTACCCATGGCCTGGTTTTGCACCAGCCATGCCGGTAATTTAGCGCCCCTGTGGGGGCTGGTAATTCTTTTTCAATAAGCAATAATAATTGCTGGTATTTTCCTATAAGGACTGTGACTAATGAGCGCTTCCATTGTGGAACGCACATTAGTGCAGCCTTTAACTCCTGCCCCTCCCCCACTTGTGTTAAGAAAAAAAAATATAAGGAACTCACATCCATTTGCTCGCCGCGGTGAACGCTCGCTGCAGCACTACTGGGAGCATTATTAATTCTTGGGGGCACTAATAGAGGCATTACTATTACTGGGGGCACTATTAATTCTTGGGGTCACTTATGGGGGCATTATTAATTTGAAGGGCACTAATTGGGGCATTCATTTTATTGGGTGGCACTAATGGGGCATAACTATTATTGGGGGGCATTAATGGGGGCATTAGTAATACTGGAGGCAGTAATGGGGCACTATTAATTCTGGGGGGTGTTAATGGGGGCATTATAGATTCTGGGGGGTGCTAATTGGGGCATTATAGATTCTGGGGGGTGCTAATGGGGGCATTATTAATCCTAGGGGGCACTAATGGGGGCACTATTAATTCGGGGGGCACTAATGCGGCATTATTAATTCTGGGGAGCACTACTAGAGGCATTACTATTACTGGAGGCACTATTAATTATGGGGGCACTAATGGAGGCATTATTAATTCTGGGGAGGTCTAATAGAGGCATTACTATTACTGGGGGCATTATTAATTCTGGGGGGCACTAATGGAACATCATTAATTCTGCAGGACACTAATGGAGGCATTGCTATTACTGAGGGCACTAATGGGGGCATAATTCTGGGAGGCAGTAATGGAGGCATTACTATTACTGGTGGGCAGTATTACTACTGGGAGCCACATTATGACATAACGACTTAACATCCCGTGTTAACCCAGGCCCCCACAACCACACACCCTTTTGGGTGTGGCTTAACCTGGCCGGTATTTTTTGTTGGGAAAGGGGGCAACCCTAGCTGTGCCAGATGCATGAAGCAGGCTAAGCTGATGTGGTATCAATTTCAGTTTTTTTTTTACTTATGTTTTTAGATATAAATTATTATTAAATATTAAATTCAAATTAGTCTAAACCAGGCATCCTCAAACTGCGGCCTTCCAGCTGTTGCAAAACTACAACTCCCAGCATGCCCGAACAGCCTACAGGTATCAGCCTACAGCAGGGCATTGTGGGAGTTGTAGTTTTACAACAGCTGGAGGGCCACAGTTTGAGGATGCCTGGTCTAAACTGATTGAAAATCTGCTGTCCAATTGACATACATTTATATCAGTTTTCATCAGTTTGTTCAATCGATCACCAATTGACCTCACAATTATGAAAAAATGATAAATGTGAAAATGTCGGATATTGGTGTCCCATTATCTCTGACATGTTGGACACCAATGGCACCAGATGGACCCCACTGACTTTAATGGGGTCCACCATCGTGATAGCTGTCATTTTACAGGGACAAATAGCACAGCGTCTTTTTGGTAATATCTGTGACAAAGGTGCCTAGCCGAGCTTCCAGCCTAGCCCACCTTAGCATCAGTTTGAATCCCATAAAATGATAAGGATCTGTCAATTACAAGGGATTTCTGGGAGTATAGAAGTGATGAAGTGATGACTTCTTCTCAGGATAGGTCATCAATATCTGATTGGTGGGGTCTGACTCTGGGCACCCCGGCCGATCAGCTTACCAAGCACAGCGCCGTACATTGTATAGTGGCTTTCCTTGGTATTGCAGCTCAGCCCCTGGGGCAGATTCACAACTGGTGTACAGGAAAACTGGCATAGTTGCCCATAGCAACCAATCAAATTTCTTCTTTTATTTTCCAAAGGAGTTCTAAAAAATTGAATGTGGATTCTGATTGGTTGCTATGGGCAACTAAGCCATTCTTGATAAATCTGCCCCCCTGTCTATAGATCCCCCAATTCTTTGGTAGGATGGGTTCGCATCTCTTTTTTTGTCTTACCTTTAACCCGTTCCCAACCGCCTAAGGCTAGATGCAGACGTCCGTTAAATCTGCTGGACTTGTTCTTTACAGAGGGAGCACACGGCGTCATTGGTTGCCTATGACGCCGTGCGCTCCAGCTGTAAATAACAAATCCATCCCGCACTACCACGGACTGCTCAAGTCCGGGTTTAACAGACGTGTGAAGCCAGCCTTACACGTATATACTTCAGGGGTTGGGTATTTAAATATGGCACGGGCAGGGCTGCCGGGTGACTGCAGCTTTAAACAGCAGGCACCCAGGGCTAATGTATGCCATCGGCGATAACGTTGATCACACATATTTAGCCCCTCAGATTGCGTTGAACCCCTCGGCAGGGCTCCATAGGAACATAGCGAAATTCTCATATAAATTCTTTAGAGTTACCTAGGGGAACTATTGTAAAGTATAAAAAAAAGAAAAAAAGTTTTTAAAAGTATTAAAGAAAAATTTAAAATATATAAAATTTAAAGTCAGCCCCTTTCCCCAAAAGTAAAATAAAAAAGCTCTAATAAAAAAAATAGTTTCTTCCAAAGTTTAGATTTTTTTTCAGTATAAAAATGCAAGAAAAACTATACATATATGATATCGTTGTAATCGTACTGACCCAGAGGATAAAAGTAACAGTCCGTTTTACCACATAGGACAAAACCAACAAAACTGCGTCAGAATTGTTTTTTTTCCACTACATTTTTTTTCCCACTACATTGTATGCAACCGTAAATAGTGCAATTAAAAAGTACAACTTGTCCGGCAAAAAACTAAATAAAAAAGTTATGGCTTTGGGAAGGTGGGAAGTAAAAAGTAAAAATGAAAAATCTGAAAATTGCCCAGTCTTAAAAAAATAATAATAATGTATGAGTTTTTACTGGGCTCTGCAGGATGGAAAAGAGTGGTGTGCTACGCTTTTGTATCCTTTTTTTTCCCAATGTATGTCTAAAACGTGATGTGAACCCAGTCTTACGTCTCATGAACACGACCGTTGTTTTGGTCCGCGTCCGGGTGCAGACCCATTCACTTCAATGGGGCCGCAAAAGATGCGGACCACACTCCGCGTGCTGTTCGCATCCGTTGCTCCGTCCCTTGGCCCCGCAAAAAGAAATAGAGCATGTCCTATTCTTGTCCGTTTTGCGGACAAGAATAGGCATTTTTACAATAGGCCCCGTTCCGTTCCGCAAATTGCGGAATGGAACGAGGAGCAGCTTCTGTGTTTTGCGGATCCGCAGTTTGCGGACAGCAAAACACATACGGTCGTGTGCATGAGGCCTTAATTGATAAGTCCTAATGCACAGTATGCTAGACTCCTGGGCCATATTCGCAGTTGCTTTCGTTTTTTAAGCAGCTTTACTTTCAGTAGAAATGAAGATGTATTTCCAGCTCAGCACCTGCTTAGATTTAACCCTGTGTATTCTAGACAGATTACATGAGAGCCATGATTTAATGTGCTCAGCATGTATAAATAGAAGCACGGTTATTATTAAATGGGCCGCATTAATCCCAGATGACTGGGGGAAATGAGCATTTCCCAGTCATAGCAAAACACAATGAGGTCACTGCTTAGTGTCTCAACCATGACGAGAAATAAACGCTGCACGAAACGCTTATCTACAGACTGGGGTTTTACGTTTCCTATCCTATACTTCTGTATAGCCAACATCTGAACAGCTTCAGAGATTTACAGGCTTGAGTGTAAAAAGACTGTATGATACGTGATATGCTCAGTTTATTGGTACTTTCACACTAGCGTTAAAGTTTTCCAGTATTGAGTTCCGTCACAGGGGCTCAGACCGGAAAAAAACGCTTCAGTTTTATCCTAATGCATTCTGAATGGAAAGCATTCAGTTCAGTATGCATCAGGATGTCTTCAGTTCAGTCCCTTTACGGTATTTGGCCAGAGAAAATACCGCAGCATGCTGGGGTATTTTCTCAGGCGAAAATTCACGAAAACACTTGCCCGCATTCATTTTCATTTAAATGTATTAATGCCGGATCCGGTACCAAGTGTTCCAGAAAAATGGATCTGGTTTCCTGGTCTGCGCATGTGCAGACCTTTAAATCTGTGAAAATATCTGTGAAAATAATAAATGCCGGATCCGGTTTTCCGGATGAGACCGGAGAGACGGATCCGGTATTGCAATGCATTTGTTGGACGGATCCGCAAACAAATGCTATCCTTTTGCTTACGGATTTCCGAATCCAGCAGGCAGTTCTGGCATCGCAAGTGTGAAAGTACCCTAAGACATGAATGTCTGATGGATGCACACGTCAGGGATCCCCCAACCCAATGGATGAAGAAGGTGATGGATGCCATAAATATCTAAGTTGGTAATACCAATGTAAGGGCGGGTTCTGCTTAGCGCTAGGAATTCCGTTATAGTGTTCCGTTATAACAGAATTTTTTTTCCGTCATGTATAACGGAACCTTTATTTGTGCCTATAGACAGAGCAAAGCTTCCGTTTTGGATCCCATCCTAAAATTCTGTTATATTCCATTGTAACTCTGTTATAACGGAACACTATAACGAAATTCCTAGCGCTGCTGAGAACCCGCCCTAAGCCAGATTACTTTGTCACGAAGCGCATTTCTTTGTGAGTAGTGGGCGCAATGACGGGGAAAGGCGATGGTGCCAACCTCCGTCATAGAACCCCTCAGATGCCGCGTTCATCGCTGATCATGGCATCTAAGATGACCATTGAGGGCTGTCAGTAGTTAATATGTTAAAAACAATACTCACCTCATCCATTTGCTCACGAAGAGTCCGCTTCGGCCATGTTGATTGAAAATTCATCGCGAAATCTCGGGCAGGCGTGATGACATATGACGTGGTGGCGTCATATGTCACTGCGCACAAGATTTCGTGCAGGATATTCAATCAAGATGACCTCAGTGGACTCTTTGCACGCAAATGCATGAGGTGAGTAATAGTATAAATATTTTTTCTTTACCACCATTTTAGGGAAAATTGATTCGTAACCACGAAGTAAGAGAAAATTCGGCTTTGCGGCGCATCGAATTTTCCCGGAAGCTTGGATCGAAGCTCACTAGTAAACGTCATTGAAATAACGTTACAAAACAGGGTTGTAGAGACAGCTGATGCACTTGGGCTCTGGGGCCTGAAGGTGTCCAATGGTCTCACTGTTGAATGAGAAGACACTAGTACAATAGTATAATAGACGGCACGTGATGGGGGGTGTCTGTTAACGATTTTGCACTGGGCCCAGGAGCTCTGTTATAAAGGTTCATTTAAATAGTAACATGTACCCCCCCCCCCCCCCTGAAAAAAATAAATAAAAATAAAATAGTGACATGGATTCTTGAAATATAGAAACTAATTGGTTACCATAATAAATGTGTAATGTATTTAGTCCACATGGTACATAGGCACTCAGACAAACTGAACTGTGTTTTTAAAGAACTTCAGAAACCTACTTACAACTTTCCAGTTCCAAAGAACAGTTCTGAGTGTCCAGGGGAAATCTGCTGAAATCCATGAAGCACATTGCAGATACAGTTATCCTGTAATATTAGAGAGAACCGAGCTGTTACATAATACAGGACTGGTTGTTTCACTAAGGGTTGTATTTCATGGCAGCATTTTATTATTTCACTATTGGATCACTTCTATCTATCTATCTATCTATCTATCTATCTATCTATCTATCTATCCGTCTGTCTGTCCAGCCATCTATCCATCCATCCATATACAATTAGCATAAAACATGGAGTAAAATTGTAAATAAATCACATTAAATTGTAACATTGTAAATTGTTACTTAATCCTGCGTTTTGCCTCAATTCTTTATTTCAGAGCAGTATTCACAATTCATAATGGAAACAGCCAACAAGCTTGTTGACCAACACACATTGTGCTGTGCTCCTATAATGCAATCGAATATTTTTTTTCCCCTGCAGATATCTTTTAGATAAATACAATCCACTAGATTACCAGAACCCAAGGGTGTTCACAATAGAGGAAGAACATGCTGCTATGGAGCTCTCGGAAAGAAGGGAGCAGTCTTGGTAGGTCCTATGGCCTTTGCTCTTGGGTGGTATGAGATGACGGAAGACTCCTGTCTATAGAGGAACTGCATTGTTAGGCTACTTTCACACTTGCGGCAGAGGATTCCGGCAGGCAGTTTCGGCGGATCCGGCAAACTGTATGTAAACAAATGTCATCTTTTCTGACTGATCAGTCAGAAAAATGCATTGCAATGCCGGATCCGTCTTTCCAGTGTCATCCAGCAAAACAGATCCGGCATTTATTTTTTTTCACATTTTTAGAGGTCTGCTCATGCGCAGAGCGGAATGCTGGATCCATCGTTGCAGTATTTTTAATTAATTTTTAACTAATGCAAGTCTATGGGAATTAATGCCGGATCCGGCATTTTGGACAGAGATAAAACAGCAGCATGCTGTGGTATTTCCTCTGTCCAAAACGACTGACAGTGACTGAACTAAAGAGATCCTGATGCATCCTGAATGGATTTCTATCCATTCATGGGGATGTGACTGATCAGTATTTTTCCGGCATAGAGCCCCGACGACGGAACTCAATGCCGGAAAAGAATAACGCAAGTGTGAAAGTAGCCTTAGCATCAAGGGGATCGAAAATTGTACTAAAGGAAGTGGAGGGAAGACCCTCCTGTCCTAGAAAAATCCAGCACTATGAAGCAACGTTCACATCTGCAGCACTGTGATCCGGTATGCTGGGAATCAGGCAGACACAAAACGCAGCATGCAGTGGTTTCTGCCTGGCTGATTCTCTGTATATTTGTCTGATTGCGGCCGCCGGACTATAATCGGGCTGGTGGGCATTCCAGGTGCATCCAGCAATGCCCAATCCAGAGAACTCCAGCAGGGTGTTCTCTATTGGAACAGCCCGCAGGAATCCATGCTGCAGATTTCAGCTGTAAAGGGGTTGTCTCACTTCGCTTGTTCTTGGCTCCCTTGCGGCTCTCAGGACCTCGATTGCTAGCGGCAGGACTAAAATATTAGATGGATGGCACAGCGAGCAGGGCAGGGAGGATGCAACCCCGCTCCTTGCTTGTGTGAGCATGCTCCCTAGGCTGCTATTGTAATAGAATCATCCCTGGAAGAAGCCTGTAAGGGCGAAACGGCGTTGGGAGGAGGCGACCGCAGGATCCAGCACACTACGAGGGTATATGTTATTATTTTTACTACCATCTTGTTATCACTCTTTGAGGATAAGCCTGTCTTTTGGGATTTCTTTCCCAGGGCCCCATTATTATGATGTAATTTTTGAGTGGTGTTTTTCATATACCTTTATGCACTTATGTGTGTGTGCCCTCTGTGTGTTGATCCTGCGGTCCCCTCCATTTTTTGTTTCCTCATTTTTGTTCTGTTTGCCACAATTGTTTACTATTTTTTATACTCTAATCATGTATTAAATAAAGGCATATAATTTGTTCTAAAACGCTTGGAGTGTTGTATTCAATGATATTCGGTGTTCAGTGTTTTGATCTTTGGCTCCTAAACGGGAGTGGATACCCGGTACTTAATTGGTGTATTTATATTGTAAGGCTACGTTCTCGCGCGACAATTTGGGAACCACTACACTGCAACATTTGTAGCGCGACATTGATGTTACATTAATGTCGCGCGACAATTTTTATAATGGGAGTCTATGGTGGTGTCGCACGTGCAACATGCAACATGTTGCGACTGCGACACAACAGTCGCAAAAAATCCATCCCGGATGGATTTTCTCCGACTTTCGTGTCGCAGTCGCAGCATGTCGCATGTCGCACTGTGACACCATAGACTCCCATTATAAAAATTGTCGCGCGACAATAGTGCGACTTTTTGTCGCGCGACAATTGTCGTCGTGTGAACGTACCCTAATAGAATCATTAGCAGCCTCAGGAATCCTAGCAGCTTGTAGTAAACTCGTCTCTGACATCACAGGCGAGGTGGCCGGGGCCAGGAGTGACTGTGCAAGCGCAAGAATATATGCGCTCTCGCTCCCATGAAACCCGGCCACCAGGGTTTCTGTGTGCCTGCGGACCCCTAGAAACAAGCATACAAGACGCTGATTGAGGAGGAAAACATGGTGACAATGGCAAAACTGAAAATTGAACTACATTGCAGAAAAGAAGGGACTACAAGAAACGTATTAAAAGTTGATTATTGACAAGAAGCAACCCCTTTATCATGGGCCGTCACTATTGTAGTTACATTAAAAATGTTGCAAATTGCACCAAATTATTCATAATAAGTCATATGGCTAATTTACTAGGCTTGTTAGAATTGTTTGCTTATGTCACTTTATAGCGTGTGTACATTTACACCAATATTACGTAAGTTGCATTCAGGTAGGTGAAAACATGTCTAAATCACATAATAAATTGGGCGTGTACTCCATGTTTTGTTTAGTTTGTGACAGAGATTTGTTGGATTTCGGAGTATACTGTATGTCCGAGGTACCTGTAGTAAGTGGCCCATCTACACAAAAAAAATTCTTTCCCACATCCTCAGTTGGAATAATGAGATTGAGGAATGTACTGCCTGCTTATGCATTTCTTCTTGTGTCCACCCTTTCACACTTGGGTATACGTGACATATAACATAAGATTCTCTTCCTCTGTCTTCATCTTTCTCACCACTGTCATCAGCTGCAAAGCACACAGTATATCATAAACAGCACCCATAGGCTCCAAACTATCCACCTCCACTTTTGAGGCCAAAACACCCAACATCTGGCCTCATTCACACAAGTGTATCAGATCAATATTTAGATGGTCTTGAATGCTAATATTCATAAATATCCATTGACTAAGGGCGCTTTTACACAGGCCGAGCATTGGGACAATGGTCATGACAAGCAATTATGAGCACTAGTCCCTGTGTAAAGATGGGTGACCTGAAAGCTATCATTTGTAGGCAGCACACAGCCCCCCAAGCAATGAATCTGTATGGGGATGAATGATCACAGTAGCAAACAATCCCCGAATGGAGGGGATGATCTCTGCATGTAATTGCAACTCTCCTGCAGTTCAATGGTCGGACAATGGTCAGAAACACTGCCCATTGAACAGAGTAAAGGGCTTTACACCAGAATCAGACTAACCCACCAGAGGAGACCCCAGGGGATCCAGTACTGATTTTAAACATTTTAGTTGCCATTAGGGTCTATTACATTTTTAGGCCAAAAAACACATCTTAGTCCTGACTGATAATATGGTTTGCGTGACCAACAGCAGAAAAGTTTATTTCACCAGTCAGACCCAAACTTAAAGGGGTTCTCTAGGACTAGAAACAGATGGCTTCTTTCTTTCAAAAACAGCAGCACACCTGTCCACTGGTTGTGTGTGGCATCACAGCTCAGTCCTATTAAATTCAATTGAGATGAGCTGCAATACCAAACACAACCCATGGACAGATGTCACAGTGCAGTTCACTGTGTAACTTGTTGCCGCGTCTGCATCAGTGTGTAGTTCCTAACACTGCTTGCTGTGTAGGCCAGCTGCCTGTGCTTCGCATACTGGCTGCAGGCTGCTACCAGTGTGGCTTGGGTGCTGCATGCTGGCTGCGATCCTTTGTGTCTGAACGTCGGCCTGTGTATATGGATACTCTCCTGTATTCTGTGTGTGAACTGTGGCCTGTAAATGTGTGTACTCCCCATGTCTGCATCACAGTGCAGTTCCTGACACTGTTACCGTGCAGGCTGGCTGCATGTGCTCTCACGTACTGGCTGCAGGCTGTCTCCTGTGAATGCTGATTGCTTGGGGCTGTGTGCTGGCTGCCGCCCTCTGTGTGTGAACGTGGGCCTGTGAATGTTGATACTCTCTGTGTGTGGATCACAGGACAGTTTGCGGTTTATGGTGGGGATTCACATCAGCGTTTCTCTTTCCGTTATAGCATTCTATTCAGATGTGATTAAAATGGAAAATAGCCGAATTGCTATAACGGAAAGCCAAAGGGAACACTTTAAAAGGCATTCCGTTTTAATTCGTATTGGGTGGTGCATGCTGGCGGTCGCCTTCTGTGTGTGAAATGTGTCTCGTGTATCTGTATATTTCCTGTGACTAGTATGCTCTGTATTAGGCCTCATGCACACGACCATATGTATTTTGCATTCTGCAAAAAATGGATCCGCACAAAATACGGGTGACGTCCGTGTGCATTCCATATTTTCCGGACCAGAAAAGCTAGCTCTTAATAGAACAGTACTATCCTTGTCCGTAATGCGGACAATAATAGAACATGTTCTGTTTTTTTTTGTGGAACGGAAATACGGACATACGGAAATGGAAAGCACACGGAGTAACTTCCATTTTTTTTTTTGTGGACCCATTGAAATTAATGGTTCCACAAAGAAAAACGGAATGGACACGGAAAGAAAATACGTTCGTGTGCATAAGGCCTTACTTGTTTGCTCTGTGGGGTTAGGCCAGGGCTACAAGGCGACAATAAGTCACATGACAAAAAGGATACAACTATACTGCGACATTCATGTTGCACCAATGTCATGCAACACTTATTGTAATGATAGTCTATGATGTTGCACATAGTGACGTGCTGCGACACGACAGTCGTATAAAAATCTAACTTGGATGGATTTTCTATGACTGTCGTGTCGCAGTCGCAGCATGTCGCAGTACGATACCATAGACCATCATTACAATAAATGCTGTGCGACATGTCCCTGTATAGCCCTAGCCTTAATGTTTCCCGGTGTTTGTGATTATCAGGTGGTCAACTGCCTTAATGTCTGGGCTACAATGTGACTTTTGTAGCGCAACTGTAGCATGAATTAATCGATGTCTGACTGGGAATGCCATGCATCAGTTCCTTATGGGTTCCAGGTGTCATGTCTGAGCAGCTCTGTCTGTAACTGCATCCGTTCCGCATGGGGTCCAGGCATCTGCCTGTTCCATGTCTGTGATCTTGTCTTTGTTCCAGCATATGTCTTGGGTCTGAACAGTGTCCTGTGTTTCTGGTTTTGTCTGGGTTCCTGTTAGTTTGCCTGGTTTCCTGTTTTCTATCTACCTTGACCGCTGGTGCTTTTACCAGCAGCTTTTACTTTGCAGATGTCGGCCAAGTGCACCAGGACCATCCTCAAGGGGTAGCAACCTGGTGAACTGATGCAAATTAATCTAAATGACATATACATTATTACATAGGTATTAATTACTGTTCAGCCCATTTATTTTGATAGGACGATCGGTTGCAATTACACCGCACTCCTGCTACAAGTGAGATGGCGTGTGGGTAAACAGGGTAAAAGATGCAACGCTCACAGAATGCAAAGAAAAAAGCGGGTCAGTCAGCACATCCCAATGCGCAGGTGCATGCTGCCATGGCTAGAAACAAAGAAAAAAAATATACAATGCAACAGCACTCTGCAAACCAAATAATGTACAATAATGCCATAGTAATAGAAAATATTCTGGTGCTAATGCTACGCTTATTTAGTAAATATGAGATTTTTGGCAAATACATTTTGAACAAAATTATTTGGGCCGTCTGCCAAACGTCGAGGTGATCTCTGTAAGACAGGAACCTAACACTAAATCCTATTTACTAGTGCAGGTTCCACATGCATGCTGGGTCCAGTCTGCTTTTTATAATTTTTGGTGCCAAAAGGCTTCCATTAAATTCAGGGAATGCAGGTACCAACATGCATGCTGAGCCCATTCTATACCTCTCCTAGTGCCAGACGGCTTCCAATCAATGCATTGAGAGTCCACTCTATACCTCTCCTGGTGCTAAAAGGCTTGCAGTGAGTGCAGGGAGAACAGGCTACAGCCTATGGTTTGCAGAGTGCTGTTGCAGCGCTCACAAAAGCATGGACTCTTCGGTGGTGATTCTGGGATCTGGACCCCCACCGATCTGATATTGATCACTGATCCAGTGGACAGGCCATTAATCTTCTAGCGCTGCACATACCCTTTAACTGACCTTAAAACGTGATATAAACCCGCACAGTGCACTGGTACTAATATATGTACCATATATACATCCAATATATATTATCCTCAGATTACCCAGTAGGTCCATGAGCTCTGCTATTATAATCCAGCATAATCTCACATTGGTATAGCCCCTACAAAGACATCTTACTAAATTAAACGCCATATCCTTACTGGAGGACACACCAGATGTCCAATATTTATTTCTCTGCCATTCCCACTTGATTTATTCCAACTAATGAGCACAGACATTTCCCAGTAATAACTGGCCTGCCGCTGAGACATCATATGTATCCCTGTCCTGGCCACGTTCTTAGAATCAGGTCGCTGGGATGTGAGTTCATCATAATCAAATGTGTAGTAATCTTCATGAGCATGATGGGGGTTTTCATCTGCTGGTGATCAGAGGTACTAGAGCTAGGTATCATCTCTATGAAAATGACATTGTATAATAGAATGTGAATGCATACACTATATATATGTTAATTAAGAGATTTAGGCTACTTTCAGATTAGTGTTAGCAGCGATTGGCAGGGGAACAGCCTGCCGGATCGGTATTAACGCTAGCCCATGTGTCCGCCAGTTCTTTCCGGCCCCATTCACTATAATGATTAAAGCATTAAAGTGAATGGGACCCGAGCGGACTTCCAGCGGCACACATGGGCTAGCGTTAATACCGATCCGGTAGGCTGTTCCCCTGCCAGTCGCTGCTAACGCTAATGTGAAAGTAGCCTTAACGAGAACCTGCCCCCATGATAATGCAATTTGCAGGCCGAGCTGACCAGATTGATATATTGTTTTGTATATATTATTTTATTCACTTCGGGCCTCATTCACACGACCATGTTTTCAGTCTGCGTCCCATACGCATTTTTTAAAGATGTGATCCACGTGCTGGTCGTATCCATGCGGCCGTGCACCTCTGGATAGGGCATCAATATCTGATCGGCGGGGGTCCGCTCAGTGCCTTCTACATACTGCCTGCAGTTTGCAGTGCATTTTCATGGTTACAAGTTCACTTTAATAGAATGTCTATGGCCAGATTCATAATTCCTCAAATTCAGGAAAATATACTCCATGGATGATCTCCCAGCAGATATTTGAGAAATGACACAAATGGCCACATACTGTAGTACTCGCCTTAGGCTAAATAAGACATTTCCATCCGGATACACGCGGAGCATGATATTTTCCATGGTGGTATCATGTATAAACGACCGCTTGGAGTGAACAAAGAATACATCTGGCACCCAAATTTTCTTTATTAGTCTTCCATCAAATGTCATGCTCCTGTTGTTAGTACTCTGGAACGAGAGCCTCTCATCTTTCCAATAATGTCTGAGGTATAAGGTCATTGTAAAATCCTTCACAGGATGACAGAAAAAAAGATATATAATATGAAATATAAGACAGGATATCACTTTACATCAAATATATGTTGTTAACCAGCCCCCCCCTCCCCCCCAAAAGTGCACAGCCCTTTAATACACCATGCAAATCTGATCTGTTATGGAATTATACAGTACATTCAAAATCAATATATGTTATAACAAAGTTCATTTTAACTCTATAAAGAGGACCCATCTCCTCTCCTGACATGTTTTAGCAAACAATTGTATTCTGCATAAAATGGCAATTTTGGATGATATTTTCCTAGCCCTTTGTGTTGTGCATTTCCTCTATTATCCTTGCTGGAAAAGTTTAAAGACACAACTGGGTGTTACCAGTTGTGGATGTGTCCATGCACAGTTTTACATTTTCCAATGCAGTGAACCCCCCCAACTGGTAACACCCGTCTGGATCTTTATTCATAGAGTTCTAGCAGGAATAATAAAGGAATGGCATAACATAGAGTCACAAAAAGATGCTACAGAATTGTTATTGCATGGGTAAGGGTACTTTCACACTAGCGTTGGTGCGGATCCGTCTGTTTATTTGCACAGACGGATCCACACTTATAATGCAAACGTTTGTATCCGTTCAGAACGGATCCGTTTGCATTAGTTAAAAGAAAAATGACAAAGTCCAAAACGGATCCGTTTTGAATTACATTGAAAGTCAATGGGGAACGGATCCGTTTTCAAATGCACCATATTGTGTGATTGAAAACGGATCCATCCCCATTGACTTACATTGTGATTCAAAACTGATCCGTTAGGCTCCGCCTCTTCAGACGGACACCAAAATGCTGCATGCTGCGTTTTGGTGTCCGCCTCCAAAACAGAATAGAAGCGGAACGGAGCCTAACTGATGCATTCTGAACGGATCCTTATCCATTGAGAATGCATTGGGGCTGGACTGATCCGTTTTGAACCGTTTGTGAGAGTCCTGAAACGGATCTAACAAACGGAATCCAAAACGCTAGTGTGAAAGTTTACTTACTTGAACAGACTTTTCAGTTTTAGGTCTTGAAACAAAGAATTATCCTGGAGTGATGAATGGGGATTTGGGTGCAAAATGATGCATCTTAGCCACGATTCTTTGCTACAAAGCCATGACCCCACTTGGTAGATGAGGCGCAGCGATTATTTTTTTTTTTTGCTTTTTCTTAATATGGCTAAAATTAGATGCATCAAATTGTGCCGTTAATGTACCATATTTTGGCACAAATTAGGCCAGAATTGAGGCACAGCCATAATAGTACATGTGGGAAAGTGAATCTATTTTCCTTTTAAGATGTTTTATTTTTTTCCGGTAATTTGAGGCATAACAGGTTAAAAGGGGTTTTACGGTTTCTTGATATTGCTGACTTGAGTGAGCAAATGGGTTCTAAATAAATTGGATTTGTTACAAATTGCACAAAAATTCGTCTGCCAAACGAATCTGAAGTTTTGGCAATTTGTTTTGGACAAATCTCGCAAAAACAGCACCAGTACCATTTTACTGTGAAAATGGTATGAGAAAACAGAAGAACAGATGAAGATGAAGGATCACAGTATACTGGGAGTTGGGATTGGCTGACAGCCTGATCAGCCTATCAGGGGGCTGGATTCGGACGGGTCCTTTTGCTCGGAACAAGAAACACCATTCTGTGTGCAGCTTGTAATCTGAAAGCATGTGTTTGGCTGTATCTGCTAAAAAGCACCTAATTTTTTTCTGTAAATGGACAGCCAGCCTTTTTGTGTAGAACCTCAGTTCATAGCCTTTTTGCCAGCACCTCCAGCATCAACAGGATACATTTTGCTGCAAACACTGACCCTAGGTACACACCTAAGCGTTTTAACGCGCTGAAAAACGCACAACATGTGAAATGCCATGTATCCCTATGGGCATAGTACACATTTGGGCGTTTTACAGCGCGTTTAAACGCGCTGAAAAACGCCTGACGCAAACGCTAGTGCTTGAGCTTCTTTGGGGCGTTTTTTCAAGCGTTTCCACCCATTGGAATGCATGGGAACGCTCCAAGATGAAGATATGCGCGTTTTCTGTTTAAAAAACGCGCATACGATGGCGCGCTTTTCTCATTTGACCCAGCATAAAAAGGCCGCTTCCAGGTTCAACACAGAATCCTAGGCAAAAAAAAACAACTACACTATCTGACAGTAACACACTCTCTAACACACAGAATCACTCCAACTCCCAATTTGGCTAACCATCTGCAACTTTCATATAGGTCGGCCTACATTTTTAGTGGATCTGGAACCTGTCAATCAAAAAAACGCCTCAAAAACACGTGTTCCTTAAATGCAAAAACGCCCATGAAAACGCGCGTTCGTCGCGCGAAAAAAAACGCTCAAAAAAACGCCCGCTCCAAAAACGCTTAGGTGTGTTCCCAGCCTAAGCAATTGCCCTCACCCCATTTTTTCTACAAACCAGTTTTTTCAATTTATCTACTGTTTGTGCTTGGGCTTTTCAGAACATTTTATTACTTCAAGATACCGAGCAGTTACAGCAAATGTATTTTACTGCAATAACTGCATTAGTATACTTGTTTTAGTTAAGGCGTTTTACTACTTTAAGATACCTTGCAGTTACAGCAAACACATTTTACTGCAATAACCGCATTAGCATGCCCATGTTAGTGTATTATTTCAAGATATTGTGCTTCACTTGTAGCCACGGTGGTGGCGGTGGTGATAGGGGCAGTGGAAGCCCTGGTGACTGTGGCACTTACAAAGCTGGGAATAGGGAGGGGGGCCAATGAGTTAATGATGACATGTCACAGTCTGATAAAAGTGTCCGGGAGGGTGAGGAGTATGCAGGCCGAAGACTATAAAGGCGTTCCATTATGCATTCCGTCATAGAATTGCGTTATGGTCCTTGGTAACGGAATTCATAACGCAATTCTGCTTTCACCACCAAACGAAGTGTGAACGAATTTCAAAATATGAAATTCGTTTATCTCTAATTAGGGTATATTTTTTATGAGTTGACTCACAAATAACTTATTTGGATAGAGGGTGGCCCTCAGAGACATTTTCCCTGGTAGGCCCACGGAACCCTAGTTTGACACTTTGGTGAGGGTTGTACAATTATTTATTGTAAGTTTGGAGGATACTTAGATTGATATTATAATGGTGAAATAACTATGTTGGATCAAAAAACAGCCACAATAGATGAGTTATTCCAAAATTACGGTAAATAGACCATCAAAAAGTCCAAGGGGAAAAAACTGAATACGAGAATTACAAGTATTCCCTGCATTCAAGTGACTGGAGCGAGTACTTGTGATTATACTGCACTGAATCTTCCAAGACGATGGGCAGTGTAAGGCCTCATGCACACGGCCGTGGGTGTTTTGCGGTCCGCAAACCGCGGATCCGCAAAACACGGAAGCTGCTCCGCGTTCCGTTCCGCAATTTGCGGAACGGAACACGGCCCATTATAGAGATGCCTATTCTTGTCCGCATAACGGACAAGAATAGGACATGCTCTATTTTTTTTGCGGGGGCACGGAACGGAGCAACGGATGCGGACAGCACACGGAGTGCTGTCCGCATCTTTTGCGGCCCCATTGAAATGAATGGGTCCGCGGCCGAGCCGCGAAATATGCGGCTCGGACGCGGACCCGAACAACGGCCGTGTGCATGAGGCCTAATGAAGAGGAAATAGCACTCACATGGAGCACCGTCTCCTCTTCAAACAGCTAATCGGCGGGGGTGCTGGGTGTCGGAACCACCGCCGATCAGATATTGATGACCTATCCTGGCGATAGGTCATCAATATACAGTATATTGCTGCACAACCCTCTGAAAAGAGATATTCAGTTTTTATATCGGTTTATTGTCATATTCCTGTGATTTGCCACTTACCATATCGACCTCTGAGATGCTGTCTATGCTTTCTATCTGTACATCGATACCGACAGGAATTGCTGAACCTTAGGATAGAAAAAGTAAAATGACATATTATTCCTGGATGAAATCCTGTCAGGGTACTGTGTATTCACATGCTGCTCTGCGACAGGGTCACACTGTGTGTGAACGCGCCCTCAGGTAAAAACAAGTTTTTTATAATCGGCACAATCATAAAGGTAAATCTATCCTGGAGGCCATGTGAGTTCACACATTCCAGATTTGCTGTGGATTTAAATGTGCGGATTCTGCACTGGAAACCCGCAGCAAATTACAGTTCAATACGTGTGAGTTCAGACAATGTCATCCAAAATCTATGTGGAAAATCGACTTTTAAATTTGCAGCAGAATTGTTGGGACTTTCACCATGGATTTTACCCCTTTACGCTGGGTTCACACCTGAGCGTTTCTGAGACGCGCGTTTTCTGCGCAATTTTGTCGCGCGTTATCCGCGCGTATTTGCGAGCGTTTTTGGCAATAGTAAACGCGCGTTTTACGCGCGTTTGTGTGATTGACTGCAGTGTTGTCAAATGACCAAATATCCCTGTCTATATCAAGTTTGGCCTTTCCAGCATGTTGCAAATTCATAAACGCGCGTTCGAACGCGCCTTTTTTAGTGTCAAAAACACGCAAAATACAATCGTTGCGCGTTCCTATTGAAGTCTATGGGCCAAAACGCGCGACAAACGCCCCAAAAAAAGCTCAAGTACTTGTTTATGCGTCGGGCGTTTTTCAGCGCGTTCGAACGCGCTGTAAAACGCGAAAGTGTGAACCAGTCCCATAGGGAAGCATTGGTTTGCATCGGTTATGCGTTTTACAGCGCGTTTGAACGCGCTGTAAAACGCGCAAGTGTGAACTGAGGGTTAATGTATAGGGATGAAATCTGCAGCGCAATCCACAGCAATTTGTGGAAGCATCTGTGCATAGGTGCCAGCAGTTCTGAATTTGCAGGACTGTCCCAAATTTTTAGAGACAGTCCCAGCAAATTTGGGCTATCCTGGGCTGAAAATGGGTAGAAATGATGTAACCTCCATCCATAGATGGTCGTTCTCTGCGGATTTGGGGTGTTCCTGGGGACCAACTGCTATGTGGGTAAATATGTCCGTGGCAGACACATTTTGCCCTGTGTCCGTAGTTTCATTATTAATATAGTGCTTAAAAGGCACTAAATTGTTATTCCATGTTTTCTTATATTTTATTATTGGAATTATTCTCCAGTTTTCTGTGTATTTTAATAAATTTATGTTTAAAAAAATATAAAAAAAATCTCCATAAAAATGAATGGTAGAATTTTGCGATTAATACAGCCTGAAGTGCTTAAGGTAAGTGCGCCAGGATTCACTACAATTCTATATTCTGTATACTATGATTTAGATACGCTTGATGTCAGTATACACTGCACATCTAATATTATGTTCATTATATTCAAAATAGCACACACTGACCACAGTAGTAGGGTTCATGCACACGACCCAAGCCTGTTTTGCGGTCAACATATTGCGGATCCGCAAAACACTTATACCGGTCGTGGGCGTTCCGAATTGTACATAACGGAACGCCCTGGTCTCTATAGATCAGTCCTATCCTTGTCCGTGACATGGGCAAGAATAGGACATGTTCTATTTTTTTGTGGGGCAGGGGAACAGACATACGGATGTGGACAACACACGGTGTGCTGTCCGCATCTTTTCAAGCCCCATTAAGGTGAATGGGTCCGCATTCTAATCGGCGCAAAATGCAGATCAGATAAGGACCGAAAATACGGTAGTGTGAATGGGGCCTTAAGGAGAGAATACTATATACTTTACTATATTTCTATACTATATCAATATACTATACCTGATTCTAAAGCGCTGAGGAAAATGTTGACGCTATATAAATAAAGGGGGTCATTTACAAAGCTGAAATACACCTAAATTAGGCATATTTCAGGCGCAGATGGTGGTGCAACAGTTAGCTGCGCCGCTATCTGCCCTGCTCACGCCAGGTCTAAAATTGTGAGGTCTAAATGTAAGACAGTAAGGAAGCGGTCTTACAGTTAGAACTGACGCTGAATGCGCCGAAGTTATGGAGAGACGGGCCCCTCTTAATAACTTTGGAGGAACCCCTGCCAGCTATAGGGGTTTTAGACGCCGGTCTTAATAAATGTGCCCCAAAGTTTTTTCTTATTATTATTAGGGTCCATTCACACGTCTGTAGAATGGGAAGGAATTGCGGAACAGATGCGGACCCATTCATTCTCAATGGGGATGGAAAGGATGCGGAAAGCACACATTGTGCTCAAGAAAAAAATAGAACATGTCCTATTCTTGTCCGCAATAGCGGACGAGAGTAGGCATTTCTATAGGGGTGCCGGCCCGGTGTATTGCGGATCCGCAATTTGCGGATCCGAAATACACTGCGGACGTGTGAATGGACCCTTATTTTTGTACTAATTGGCTAATAAATCCTAATTCCAACCAGTGTGAGGGGAGAATGAAGAGGTTGCCCATAGCAACCAATCAAATTCCACTCTCATTTTTCTGGTGAGCTTTGGAAAATGAAAGCAGCGACCTAATCGGTTACTGTGGGGAACTGTTCCTCTTCCAGCTCTTGTTTTTTCAGGGCAGCTTTGTTTGCTGCTCCGTTCTTCACAAGTCCTACATTGTTACAGTGTGATATCACCGCCTGACGGCCATTTTACTCTCCTTTAACCATTCTACCTACACAATGCATGTCTTACCTCCAAATCCAGGTCTCATGGCAAAGTCATGGTCGTCTATACGTAAAAGCTGTTCCGATTTGACCTGACGGACTTTAGTACTGTCAATTTTCTTCATTTTACTGCAGAATAAGGTTACAGAGTAATTAGTGATTACTATTATTTCATTTCTGTGCTTGATGGGGTCGTCCATTTAAAAAAAAAAAAAAAACATTAGGGAGTTAACAATGAGAGGTTCAGGATCCTTATCTCTTAGCCAGAGTGATTATGAAGAGTGTCTTATACTCCGGAGGACCTGTCCTGCGTTACACAGACGACCCATTGATTTCAATGGACACGGTGAAGGGTTGGCCATTTTCTGGCTACTGCTGACCAAGGTGTATGTCAGATGACAATATGGCACTTACTACTATAGCCTTTGCTGATTTTCTGTGCCATTTGCTATGTTTTTTTCTTCTGTGCTGTCCACCTAGAGTTCCTGTCCATAAGATGGCTGCTGACAGCAGAGGCGGAGTAATGTGTCTGGTCACATGACCCTCCATCAGTGGCCATCTTATGGACAGGACCTCCATGTGGAAAGCACAAAAAGACTTGCCCAAAAAGGGGGCATACCTTATAAGGTATAGAAAATGGCGCAGAGTATGGACAAAGGTCATTGATCAACAGTGATCAGAAAGTGGGCCTCCGGGCCTCTGTACTTCACCAAATTATGGGCATATTTACGCCTAGAAACATTGAATACTTCTGTAATAAGGCACCCAGTGAAACATGGCACCATTTTTTTCCCATAGAAAAACCATAGGGACTCTGTTCAGGCTTTTCTGTGTGCACAAGGCCTAATACTGATAAAATTAGACTATTTTTAAAGGGAATCTGTAACCAGTGACCTCCCTATCCAACGGTTTGCATAGACACATAGCTGTGGTTCACCTGATAGAAACGCTGATTTTTGTTCATTGAAGGCTCCATTCTTGAGTTATGATACTTTTCATATGCAAATTAGGCCTTTGATGCAATAAGGGTGTCACCATTGCTCTGGTTGCACCCAAGCTCCGCTCCTTTTTGTGGACAGCTCTTTCTCACTGTTTTGTCACTGCCTGGCCCTGACAGTCAAAGCAGCTAGAGAAGGGAGTAGAGTTTGGGAGCAACGAGCACAATGGTGACGCCCTCATTGCACCAAAGGCCTAATTTGCATATATCATAACTTATGAACGGAGCCTCCGATCAACAAAAGAAAAACTGTTTTATTCAGGTGAACCACAGCTATGCGTCTATGCAAACAGTGTGATCGGGAGGTAGGTGGTGACAGATTCCCTCTTTTTTTAAGTGGAAATCTGTAATGACACTGGTACGACGCCTGTTGTTATCAGTAAAATATAATAAGTTCTCTGAAGATATGGACGTATTTTGTAACAGCCTCTTGTATATTGAGTAAATGGCCCCGGAGAGTAATCTCTCTCATGTACTTCTGGTTAATGCTACAAAATCTTCTTTGGAAGAGAACACGGACAAATAGCTTTGTAGAGGAGGGGGCATCTGCGCTCTGAGACCAGGGGAAATTGTAGCTTAATAACATATTCACTGTGGCTTCTTTTCTCAAAGTCTCCTAGTCTTCCCAGCACCATCTGTCTAGGATGTGTCTTCTCTACGTGCCTATCAACCACTTGGTTCCAATCAGGAGAAAATGTAAGACACATAAAGGGTTAACCTTTCCAAAAATTGAAAACTTAATGGAGCTTCATACGTTTTAAGGTCAGTTCACGGATGTGGGCTCTGGGGTCCCAAATAGTCCAGATAATGTCCCGGTATCTCCTATGGTCATCTCTGAAGGCCAAAATTAGTTTTTAATATGGAGATGTCCCCTCAGCTGGAGTAAGGAGATTGCCTCAGATGACGTTATTTTTTATGAGTTCTAATTGTAAAATGACTGCCAAAAATTTGGACTAAGAAAAAAAATTCTAAAACTGGCCACAGACTTTGGAAGTCATTTACTAAGACCGGGGTCTCACAAACTGGAGGAAGATCTGACCAATTTACTAAGAGCTGCACGCCACTTAATAAATCTGGCCATAGACCCACCAGGGAATCTTCCCAGTGGGCCAATGTCCAGGGGGCCTCCTGAGCCCTCCTTAGGGTCACCAGGCAGGTTAGTAACGATCTGACGCTTCCCCCCGACTCCTGAATATAACTGTATTGCTATCCTAAGGCAACTGGAGTAGGAGGACAGACCGTGGTAGCAGGAGCTGGCCACCACAGAGGGGCAGTATTTTGTGATGGACTGTGGTATTTGGCTCTGCTGGGGTGGTATAATGTGCCACAATATGGTATTGCTGGTCCTGCTTACTTGTGTTGGCCCAGCCTTCTGTCAATTTGGACACAACTACAAAACGGGGACACTTTGAGTTTTTCTCCAGGGCCAATTTAAGTGCCCAGTCCGGCCATGCATCTTCTGCTGTCCGTGCGCCAGAATTAAAATCTTCACCAGCCAGGAGCTCGAGTAAATTTCAAATGTAATGTGCCTCAGTTTTCTGGTGCACATGTTTTTAAATGAGAAAGGGCAAGGCCTTCCTCCTGCCAACCACATCCCAGCCACAAAAGTGTCACCGTAGACCGCCACTGTCATTAATAATGCCACAAATTTTACAATTAGTTTTGACCTATGGGGAAAAAAGCATATAGGACAGGTCAACACACTTATCAATCATCATTCATGATTTTCTTTACTACTACAACTGTAGGGATTAGTTAACCATAGCCAGAGAAAAATACACGCGGGGCAATGCAGTTATTTACAAATGATTTTCCATGGCAAATATATTAGCATTTTGGGATATGCATTTTTGGGTATGCCCCCTTTCCTATACATCCTTACATCTATAGCTTTGGGCTATTCCTAATGCATACCTCACAACTTTTGAAAATCGCAAAGAAGGACAATATGTGTGGCGCGCATGACAGCGTTTTTTTTTTCACACGCTTCTAACTCCGCCCAAAGCATACTTACTGACTCCGTCAGAACTGCAGTGGCTGGGGATTAGTTAGGTGAGTATAAGTTCCTTAATTTTTTTACAGCATGTGGAGTCCCTGGCACAATTTTTTGTTTTTTGCACTTCAATATCAATTTAAATATTAGCACATAACTCATTGGATTATAGATATTTAAGATCAAAGTTGCACACAATAATGAGGTTCTGGTCTAATATACAGGTATAAACTATACAGACACTTTAGTAAGGAGCAATTTAGTAAATGTATTAATGTACAGTACACTTATTCATTCTCCAGGTCAAAAAAGGGACATTTAAGGATCAAAGAGGGACAGAGGGTCTTGGGTCAAAAAGAGGGACTGTCCCTCCAAAAGAGGAACACTTGGAAGGCATGCCCTAACGTTAGAAAGGTGTCCAAAGAAGTGTCTTGCTGTTTTCATTACTTGGGGCTAAAGGGGTTGTCCCATGATAAATATTCTACAGCTTTCAAAAAAGGACCTGGATCTAAATACATTTGTAATTGCATGTGAATTATAATTTTGTATAGCCACTGAGTTATTCAATAAAATGTATCTGTATAGCGCCACCTGCTGTTTGTTTTTTTCTTATTTTTATGGCCGCACGTGCTCAGTTTCATCCCTTAACTGCCTCCTGAGCAGGCATACTTAGTTTATATTTTTTATCCTGATGAAAGGTCCTCTTTAAAGTGGCCCTGGAAAAAAAAATAAAAGTGGTCCCATGTTGTAGGTTGGTCTACATTGACAGAAGGAGGGTCAATAGAAGTAGGCAGGGACAACAGAAGTAGGCAGGGCCTGCAATACTGTAGTGCAGCTCAAAATACCGCCCAGCAGAAGCAAATACCGCAGTGCAGCACAAAATATTGCCACCCTCGACACAATATTCAACTGTATCATTATCTTTAGGACGGCGATACAGTTGAGGTCAGGAGGGCACCTGCGGCTGCTGGCCACGTATATAAGTACCTGATTCGCCTAGCAATAATTAATGCTCAGAGCATCAGATCGTTATGTACCCGATCGGTGACAATGAGGAGGGCTCAGGCGGTCCCCTGGGCATTGGCCCACCTGGAAATTTCCCTGAAAGGTCTATGGCCAGTCCGCCCCTGCAATATATCATATATGACTGCGATAGCCAATCAATGGCCTCAACACTATACAGCACAGGACTGCTGAGGTCACGGACTGGCAGCAGAAGTCAGATTAGGTGTACGGGCAGGTCACAACTACAGTCAGGAAAAATCAGAGGGTTCTAGGACGGTGAGCAGAAGTTTTTTTTTTAATTATTATTCTAATTACATCCCCACCTTTAAAAATAAAAAAATCACAACCTCTTTAATGCAAACCCGTTTGCCAAACCTAATGTAGTAATCGCTGATGCATTAAGAAAACCTACTAAATAACGTTCACTTGTGAATGTCAGACCCATCATCCCTTAAAATGGATTTCATTTTATATTACGTTTCACCATGGGATGTGTCTCCTGCTGAGTAAAGCACTTTTTATACACCGCCAATACGGGAGGAGGGAGGGAAGGGACAAGTGGTCTAAGCACATGTCTGGCAACGAAATGTGATTTTCACGCCCATCCAGGCATTAGTCTGGTTAAATCTGTAACTAGCAACGGTAATGTAGATGTGCCACTTGAGGCAGGGATGACTGAGTAGAATAATATTGATATATGACTGGAGTTACCCTTTAGGCCTCATGCACACAGCCGTTACCTGGCCGTGCCGGTGGGTCTGCAATACACGAGATGAATGGGTCCGCAATCCGGAGTGCGGTGCATGGTGAACGGAGTGCTTCCGTGGTGTTTCTGTCCGTGCCTCCGCACCGCAAAAAAATAGAACATGTTCTATTTTTTTTTGCGGTGCGGATGGATCACAAACCTATTCAAGTTGAATGGATCACGATCCATCTCGGCGGCCCCACGGACATTGCCCGTGCATTGGGGACTGCAAATTGCACAACGGCCATGTGCATGAGGCCTTAAAATGTATATACAAGAAAAAACTAATAGTGCAGGATGATCTGTTCAAATGTTTTATATAACCCTAAATAGAGGTTTGTCCCTCTGTGTTGGACGACTTGTACTTTTCATTGGTATCACTTTGGGGGAAATAACACTTTTTGATCGCTTGTTATTATTTTTTTTGGTGGAGACTAAGCAAAAATTAGCAATTTTGGTGTTCACTGTAGGGCATTATATTTGTGTAGTGTGGGTCATTATGGACACTGTGATACCAAACATGTGGAGGAGATGTTATTTTTGCTATTTTTTTCTTTGAAAATGATATTTTTAATGCAAAAAAGCGTATTTTTTATTTAATACATTTTTTAAATGTTTTTAACCACTTAATAGTCCCACAAGGGGGCTATAACAGGTGATCTTTTGATCACTTCTAAAATACAATGCATTATCCCTATCACTGTTCCTGGAGAACACTTAAGGCAGGCGTATACCAGGTCCCAACCCGCCGAAAACACACATTGGCGCCCAGCAATCTCATCTGCGGGGTGTCGATGGGAGACAGAGGGAGGGGTTAAACTGCCTGGATCGGCAGTCCTGCTGGTCCAGGCTGTTAGAGCAGGAGAGCATGCGAGAGCCGAGCCCCTTTTCTCTGCTGCACAGGGGACCCTAAAGCCTTAACCTAAGGCCCCTTAGTGACCACCATAAAAAAAGAGTATGGGTGGTCACTAGTGTTGAGCGAATTGAGCTTTAGATCATAGATCCGAAGTTGATTCCTTCTAGCACTTCATTTTAATGCTGTAGAGAGACCTGTTTTGCCTCCATAGAGGCAAAATTCGTTTCACCCAAAGTCGCGCGAGACTTCAGTGAATGAATTCCATATTCAGTTCTACACCTTTAAAAACATTCAAATTCGGAATCTAAAGTCGGGTTTGGTACTGGCTGGTACCTCGGTATCAAAACCGACCTCAGATTGCTACTCTGAAATGTTTCTAAAGGTGTAGAACTGAATACGTAATTAATTCACCGAAATCTCGCGCAATTTCGGGTGAAACTAATTTTGCCTCCACGGAGGCAAGACAGGTCTCCGTACAGCATTTAAACAAATTGTTAGAACGAATCGACTTCCGATATATGATCCGAAGTTCGATTTGCTTAACACTAGTGGACACTAAAGGGGTAATACTGATGATCTATGCTGAGAATAGGTCAACAGTTTCTGATTGGTGGGGATCCGACACCCGGGACCCTGTCAATCAGTTGTTTGAGAAGGCATCGGTGCTCCCGTGAGCGCCGCAGTCTTCTCCTGAGATAGGCCATGAGTATCAAGCTCCCGGAAAACCCCTTTAAGAATTCCTGTCTTTTAAGGGAAGCTTGAGCAGGTTGGGCAACAGACACAATGGACAGGATTCGACTCGACTGACTTCTATGGGAGCGTTTTATAGGGATGCTCTGTGAATTGTGCAGAGGTCAGGAGGGAGCAGATAAGCTGTCATTTCACTTATTGTGAATGATGGATGTTGTGTTATCATTTACCGAGGTGTTACTTGTCATTGTAATTTGCCTGAGGTGAAAATGAGAATGGCTACTCTTGTAGAGAACAGGAAATCATGACTTATTATTATGCCTAGTGGCCAGTGTGAAAATTGCAGGATTGTATACATTTTTCTTTTAATATAGTGACATGGAAAAAGAAAAAACTCACCAAAATTAAAAAATAAAGTATGTCTAACATAAAAAGGTGATTTAAAAAGGACTTTTCATGGGATTATGTGTTACAAACTGTTATGCTTATCAGATAGGGTGGCCCCTACAGATGTTAGCACTTTTTGTTCCCTAAGATACCCCTCCGTTCCAGCGCTGTGTCCCCCGCTGTTTTTGGCGCCTCATTTGTTACTTTGGAGTATTGGTACAGGGAGGAGGAGACGGCCGGGTTTCTCAGGGGGGCGTCTCCTTCTCCCTGGCTGTAGCGCAGTTCAATTGCGCCGGAGAGCGTCACAGCCAGGGAGAAAAAAAACAGCTCACCTTCTCCCTGGCTGTGACGCTCTCTGCTGCAATTGGACGCCCATTGAGAAACCCGGCTGTCTCCTCCTCCCTGTACCGACACTCTAAAGATACTCTGCCCAAAGAGGGGCATAGAAAGAGTTACTATTACTGAGTGGGGACAATAAAGGGGACACTATTACCGAGTAGTAGCAGTAAATTAGTAGCATATTACTGAGAGAGGCATAAAGGGATCACTTTTATTGAGAGGGGCATAAAGGGGGTACTATTACTGAGAGGGGCATAAAGGGGGTACTATTACTGAGAGGGGCATAAAAGGGGCACTATTACTAAGTAGGGACGTACAAGTTGGCTTCACAACCGAGGCATGAAGGAGCAACTATAAAAGTTTCAGGCACTAAGAGAAACATAGGAGCCCTAATGTGTGGAGACGTAATAGGTCACTATTACTGTTCACAGGGAATATAAGGTAGAACCCATAGCTTGCACAGAAGGGGGTCAACAAGAGTGGAATTATTACCATCTGGGGCACTATTATAGGGAGTTTGTGTAGAGGGCATAGAATTAGTGGGGAGTGTGCTGGAATAGCAAGGCACCTAAGATATCTGTGTTTCACATTCTAAAGAGACAAGTAATAGTTGGGAGAAGTCATCATGGCGACCTTGGCCGGAAGGAGAAGAAAAAGGAAAGTGAACAACTCTAGTCATAGAATTTCAGTTGTGAGTATTAGGATTTAACTGTATTCTAATAACTTAAATGGTCTTCAGAACGCTGCATAGCACTACCACTGTATGGTCACAGTATGCTGGTACTATTGGTTTTTGTATAGTTTGTTTTATTCAGTAATAATATGGTGGTTTTCAGTCATTAAGTGGTGGGAGTATGTGGTCATTGTCTGGTGGTATCATTGAGCCCTTACGTGTTGGTCTAGGTACAGTGGATTTTGGTCAGTATTGTAACATATCTCACATAAGATTTAAACAAGCTGAAATTGACCATGTCCTACACTGTTTTGCTTCAACATCTGCCATCAGGCAAGAGTTAGGACACCCCACTTCACACTAGATGGTCATCGACCCTGCTCAAATTAGTGAGTACTGCCAACAGTCATCTAATGTGTATAACTACCTTTAAAGGGGTTGTTTCACTTCAGCAAATGGCATTTATCATTTATACAAAGTTAATACAAGGCGCTTACTAATGTATTGTGATTGTCCATATTGCCTCCTTGGCTGGCTGGATTTATTCTTCCATCAGATTATACACTGCTCGTTTCCAGGGGCTATGACCACCCTGCAATCCATCAGTGGTGGTCGTGCCTGCACACTATAGGAAAAAGCACAGGCCTCTGATGGCGGGTACCGTGGGAGTGAGCATAGTCACGCATGCGCAGCAGCCTCAGTGCCAGACACCTGGTGTCTGCGCTGCAGGGTGGTCATAACCCCTGGCAACGAGCAGCGTATAATGTGATGGAAAAATGAATCAAGCCAGCAAAGGAAGCAACATGGACAATCACAATACATTAGTAAGTGCCTTGTATTAACTGTGTGATAAATACCATTTGCTGCAGTGAGACAACCCCTTTAATTATTTATTTGGTACTACTGACTATAGTATTACATAGGTGAAATCTTTGACAATATCTACAACACTTGCACTTTTAATGCCACTTGTGACACAATGCAAAGGGGCCCACTAAGGGTACTTTCACACTTGCGTTATAGTTTTCCGGTATTGAGTTCCGTCCAATACTGGAAAAAAACTGATCAGTTTTACCGGATCCGTCTACAAATGCTTTCCGTTTGCACGCGGATTCCCGGATACGGCAGGCAGTTGCGGCGACGGAACTGCCTGCTGGATCCTCACAACGCAAGTGTGAAAGTAGCCTAAAACTCTGCCACCTAAGGGCCCATATAAACCTGGGGCTAGCCCACTATGTCCACACTGCATTTTTCAGACATGGATTTCAGCACAATTTCAGTGCCAAAGTCAGTGTGAAAAACGTACATCATAAGTGTCTCATGGAAATCTGTGCTGTATTTATATGGTGGGGATTTTTCCACGCACAGATTTGAAATCTGTATTACAGGAAAAAGAGAATGAATATGTCAATTCATGCTGCAGTTTCACCACAGGAACCTCAGCAGATGGCCTCATGAGTTTAAGCCCCATTGAATGTGGCTAAAACTGCATGTGGATCCACTCCACGTACAGCACAACATCTGTGCCAGAAATCCAAGGGTCAGCCTTGGATTTCTGCCGGGGATTCCGCATCAAAAAGCTGTCGTGTGAACATCCCCGGAGCTCCAATAAGCTTCTATACCTCCTGAAGCTCTTATTAGTCTTATAAGATGTTGTAAACTGTAAATGCAGTTCATACAGGTCTGGAAAAGATGGATAGTAGAAAAAGACCACATGGTCCGTCTAGTCTGCCCTTATATTATTTCCTCTGAATTTTTCCCACCACATCTGCTGTTTGCACCAAGCATCCTCTGCTCTATTTTCATCACTGCACAATTACCTTTCGGTTTTTATATTCATTTATCAATACATAATGCTCTTGTATAACACGTAGCAAGAAGTAGAAGACAAATTGATCTTCTTACCTTGTATTTTTCCGGCTATCTGTCATGGGCACTGGGTGAATCTCATCTTTTTCATGATGGTGGTGCTGATGATGATGGTGCTGGTCTTTCTGTCTTTGCGAATGGAACCCGTTGAGGACAGCCCCTGGCCACAGACTTGACAGTAGAAGCATTTTAATAATGAGGACCATTTCTTCCAGAGCACAGGAGGGTTCTAGTCCTCAGAGAATCTTCATTTCTTTATCCTTGTAACACGCATCCCTGGAAGACTGTAGCAAGCACATACCCAAGGCTGATTATCCCTTTTTTTAAGCCCAAAGCAAATCCCAACTATCCAAGCTTTTTCCTCTAACGCATTGGCAGGGATACATCCTCTGTCTTCTGTACTTGGAATTCCTAATTGAAATGAAGAAACCAAATAAAAAAATCGGATTGTCAGGTTACTGGAACATCATCCGGCCCAGTTCTTCTCCCTCTGTGGAACTACATAAGCTCAACACAGGGCTTACCACCCACACAGTGCATTCTCAAACATACTCCGGCATGAAAAAGAGTCATGTTGACAGTTAATCTCCTTAATCCTACACACGCCATAAAAAAAAAAAATCTTCAATACACTACAAAATCTGGTCTTATTTTGTAGAGGTCATGGGTTTTAATCTCAGCTATGCATCTTGAGACTAATTTTTCAAGGGGTTATTTCACTGTAAAAACATGACAATTCGAGAATTATATTGATGTAATGTTTGGACCTTAATGAACCCCTTATAATTGCAACATGCAAGGCACTAATTATATTGTAGGTGCAGCGCTTTCAGAAAGTCTTCAGACCCTCTCACTTTTTCACAATTTGTTATGTTGTGGCCCTGTGCTAAAATTTAAAAAAGTTCATATTTTTCCTCATCATTCTGCACTCAATACCCCATAATGACAAAGTGAAAACAGAATATTTGAAATTCGCTAATTTATTTGGAAAATCTTGCACTGATTACTCAGGACTTAGTTGAAGCACCTTTGGCAGCCATTACAGCCTCCAGTCCTCTTGGGTATGATGCCACAAGGCTTGCACATCTGGATTTGGGAATTTTCTGCCATTCCTCTCTGCAGATCCTCCCAAGCTCTGTCAGGTTGGATGAGGACCGTCGGTGGACAGCCAATTTCAGGCCTCTCCAGAGATGTTCAATTGGGTTCAAGTCAGGGCTCTGGCTCAGCCACCCAAGGATATTGATAGAGTTGTCCCTAAGCCACTCCTGTGTTGTCTTGGCTGTGTCTTGTTGGAAGGCGAACCTTCAGCCCAGTGTGAGGTCCAGAGCTCTCTGGATCAGGTTGTCATTAAAAATATATCTGCACTTCATTTAGGCATAGATTGGAGATACTTAATGCACGCTACTGTGAATCATTGTACACACTGTATTAATGTACGGACTTCTGTTAAAGCTTTAATAAAAATTAATATAAAAAAAATATATATCTGCACTTTGCTGCATTCAGCTTTCTCTCAACCCTGACCAGTCTCTCTGTCCCAGCTGATGAAAAACACCCCCACAACATGATGCTGCCACCACCATGCTGTAGGGATGGTATCCTCGACTTCATCAGACCAGAAAATCTCTGAGAGTCCTTTAGGTGCTTTTTTTTAAAACTTTCACGTGTCTTTTAATGAGGAGACACTTCTTTGTAGCCACTCTGCTATAAAGCCCAGATTGGTGGAATGCTGCAGTGATGATTGACCATCTGCATACAGGATCTTTGGAGCTCAGCCAGAGTGACCATTAAGTTCTTGGTCATCTCCCTTACCAAGGCCCTGTTCTCCCCGATTACTTAGTTTGGTGGGGCAGCCAGCTCTAGGATTGTTCCAAACTTCTTCCATTTAAGAATTATGGAGGACACTGTGCTCTTGGGAACTTTCAGTGGAGCAGAGATTTTGTGTACGCTTCTCCAGATCTGTGCCTCCACACAATCCTGTCTCTGATCTCTACAGGCGGTTCTTTCCCCCTCATGGCTTGGTTTTTGCTCCGATATGCATTGTCAGCTGTTAGCCCTTATAAAGACAGGGGTGTCTTTCCAAATCATGTCCAATCAACTGGATTTACCACAGGTGGACTGCAATCAATGTGTAGAAACATCTCAAAGATGATCAAGTGAAATGGGAGGCCTCCAGAGCTAAATTTCAAGTGCCATAGCAAATGGTCTGAATACTTAAGTCTACGAGAAATGTTAGTTTTTTTATTTTTAATATATTTGCAAACATTTCTAAAATTCTGTTTTCACTTTTTTATTTTACAGTATTGAGAGCAGAATGATAGGGGAAACTGCTGTTTTTTTTTAGCACAAGGCCGTAACATAAAATGTGAAAAAGTGAAAGGGTCTGAAAACTTACCAAACACACTGTAAATAGGTCAAAGTGGATTATTATTGGATTTTACAACCAGTGTAGGACTGGAGCTCTTTGGCCGACCAGAGGATATTATTTTTGAGGTCCAACTCCTATATCATCAATAAAGGCTAATAGAATTTGAATCAAAGAAATAGACAGACATGCCAAGTAATTGGCTCCAAAGGCAACCAAATGTTTTTTTTTTCTCCTGGACTTTTGGGTATGAAACCCCTGTTCTCGTGACCAATGGGGTCTCAGTCATGGGCGTAGCCATAGGGGGTGCAGAGGTAGCAGTCGCTACCGGGCCCAAGAGCCTGAGGGGGCCCAAAGACCCTTGTGCCACATAAGAAGACGCACAAAGCACTGAGGGAAGGGGGCCCAAGCTGAACTCTTGCACCAGGGCCCATGAGCCGTTAGCTACGCCCCTGGTCTCAGTGGTCAGACCCTGAACAATATAATAGTTATTTACAATACTGTCGATAGGGGAATAACTTGCTATAACCAGAATAACCTTTAAGGACCTTATGTAAATTAGATTAGATTAGTAAAAGGTCTTTTACCGAGTAAACAGTCTAAATACTTATATCAATGCAATAGTTACGGCGCTTGTACGGGCGTGTATGGTGCAAACCAGGAGTCCACCTTGACAGCATCCTCAGTAGTAGCCATAGGCCAAATCAGCAGGTTGTAAATTTCACTATTGGATTTAACAAATGACTAGTACAGCGGATATACCTCAGATGACCATACACTGGAATCAGTGAATAGATGCCAGTACGTGCACCTTTGAATAGCTTACCTCTAAGAGGACATACATATACCATTATTAAATTAATTGCAGTTACATGAGCTGAGAAATGAAAACAGCAGCAAATGCGGAGGAGTTTTTTACATGCCAGGGGCTCGTGCAGCTAGAAGACCAAGATTAGACTTAATCTCCGGCAGCCGCAACAGATGATCTTGTTCGAAAATCCCTATTCTAAAATGAAGACGCCATTATGACAGAGGGACAGGACTGATGTGACTCTTAATGAGGTTTCTTCACTGTATGATAGTTTTCAATTATTTATGCCAAACCTCTACATATATACTTTACAAGGTATGTGGGTGGTTACTGGAGTCCCATAACAAAATCAAGAGCAGGAATCAAAGTGGAGTGCAATATGCATTATATGGAAGAAAGTATTGGGACACCTTTATGACATCCCGTTCTAAAACCATAGGCATGAATATGTCTGCTGTCAACTAGTGATGAGAGAATCGGTTCGCCCCAGTACGGAAGAACCCGATTCTTTCATCATATTATCATTATTGTGGCCAAGGGAATACCTTTACAGCGCTGCTAGAATATATTCATTATGATGAGGGCAGATTAAGATTGCTGCCAGTATCATGAGACCATCTTACTCTCGCGCATGCACCATTACTCTGAGCAGCAACGCATGCGAGAAAATACTTGATTATGAACCCGAACACTGGATTAGTGATGTGCGCCACAATCACAACTAATGTTCATCCAGCAGTAGGGATGAGCAAACCTGTGGATTAGAGGTGAGCAAACTTTAAAAAAAAGTCTGGCGTTCTGGTTGTGGTAAGTCGCGCATCCCGTTATGGATTCCACTATAGCGGCATATGGAATCCATAAGGGGCGGCTGCCACCAACCCGAACTGTTGAACAGCCGAAGGACCTGGGGTCACGTCACTGTCATGTGATCAGTGCAGGGGGCGTGGCTCAGCACTGGATTTGATCCCGTGCTGAGCCACGCCCCCTGCACTGATCACATGATGGTGACGTCACCCCAGGTCCTTCGGCTGTTCAACAGTTCGGGTTGGTGGCAGCCGCCCCTTATGGATTCCATATGCCGCTATAGTGGAATCTTTTCTTTTTCTCCAGGGCTTGGGGAATGGACAGCTGAACACTTCCATGATACACTGCTGGTGGTGGTGGTGTTGCTGTCACATCCTCACTTTGAGGGGTGCCAGGTGGCCCTGTCGCAGCAGAAGAGGGAGCCTCAGATCTTTCATGGTGTTTCAGGTGTCTACTCCACTGCAGCTCATGCTTTGCAGTTAGATGCCAGGTCATGCAGGTGGTGCTCAGCTTTAGAACATTTATGCCTCGCTTCAGGCTCTGACTGCACCGCGTGCTAACCACCCGTGTGTTGTCGACAGTACACGCCAGGGAACTCCTTTGAGCTGGCTTTGGTGTGCTCGGTCCCTCGGCGCATTGGCCAGTTGCAGTGTACTGGCTGGCCGCTCTGCTTTTGCACTCTGCTCCCTCTTTTGCTTTGTGGCTGGCGCTGCACGACACTCACCTCTTCCTCCGAACTGCACACATCACTCTGATGACCTGGATACCATGTAAGGTCTAGGATCTCATCATCCTCCACATCATCTTCCTCCGATGCCTATCTTAGTAGGGCTGTCTGGGTGAAAATATGGGTATGTCCGGGTTCATCTCAGACAACCCCTTTAACAGATTGTCTTACTCTGCTATTACAGATGGATGTAACGGTGGACTTTGGAACCCCCAAAAATGTGCTTTGTGTCACCGACACAATTAACAGACTACTTTACTCTATTACAGTTAGACGGATAAAAATGCGGTGTTATTAATGAAAGGTACCTGGACACCATAATGTTCGGTACGAACCTGAACATTGTGGTCCAGGTTCGCCCATCCCTATCCAGCAGCCATCTTAATCTGCCCTCATTGTAAGGCCTCATGCACCCGACCGTATGTATTTTTCGGGCCGCAAAAAATACTGATTACACCCGTGTATATGCCGTATTTTGCGGAACGGAACACCTGGCCCCTAATAGAACACTACTACCCTTGTCAGTAAGGGTCCATTCACACGTCCGCAATTCTGTTCTGCATTTTGCAGAACGGAATTGCGGACTCATTAATTTCAATGGGGACAGACAGTGTCCCACGTTTGACCACGGCATCTGAAAGGTAAAATGTATGCGATCAGCCTTATGGCTGATTTCATACATGTGCCGCAGTTCTCTGCCATTTAAAATAGCAGAAACCCGGCGGCTATGGCACCCGCTGCACGTGCGCCATGTTTAGGGACCGGACTTCCGCCGTATAAGTCCTTAAGGGGTTAACCACATTTTTAAAGTAGCAAATACAAAGTCACATATTGATTTGTCCCAAAATATTTTATTTCATCATTATAACAATATTACCTGTTGTACTCGCCTGATCAAAATAAATACAAAAGTATAAAATCTGATTCGTATCTTCACAGTTTGAAATGTATCAGTGCACAATCACAGCTAAAATATCAAATCCAGTTTACAGTCGCCTTCTCATAGGTGGCTATTTTATTTATTTTTTTACAGCAGGGAATGCACCATTTCCAGCCGTACAAAACCCAGGAAGACAATACACGCAGCAGATAGAGGCACAAGCCGGGAAACATAAGGACTCTGCTGAGGTGGTCACTGCTTAGACCCCTTTCAGTACATAATCCTGTATGCAGAGGACACAAAGTAATTAACCACCAGGAAAATGCATGTTGATATTGAAAGGCATCCTAATTGGAATTTCACATATTTAAAATACAAACCATAAGTTCATAGAGAAAAATACATGCATACACATGGAGCAGGGTTTGTTACAGTGACTGGCGCTCAACAGCCAAGTACTGTGTTTAGTGGTTATGGGGGGGTACAGTAAGTGGATTGCCCCAGGTCCTGCCCCGGGAAGAAACAGATATCGCCAGGGTAAGCAATCGCCAGCCAGCCATTCCGCCTGGAAACGTAGAATTCCATGGTAGCCATTTAGAGAAATGGCCATCCTTGCAACAGAAGGAATATCCAAGTCCGCCAGAAGGGAGCCATTCCTAGAGCTTTAGGTTGTAGAGTGTGACTCCCAAGCAGGGGATTCCTATGATATCCATATGCCCTTTAAGCATATGGACAGGGGTTGTCTTAGTTTCTTATCAGTTACTTAAAGGGGTTTTCTCCTCATAATCAACCCCTTTTCTGCAAGTCTTGGTCAGACAGTGGATTCTGATGGGAGAGTCAGCCCGCAGCATTGCAGGGAAAATGCTCTTCAAGGCCACGACATCCATATATCAAACTCTAAAAGAGCATATGGACTGGGGTTGTCTTGACGAGACATGCCTTTAAAAGCAGGCCAATATTAGGTTTCTTCTTTTTCATTAAATATCTAGAGTATTTTTTTGCTTACTGCAAATGTGCCTGGTTGCTGACATTTTCAATATTTTATCACTAGGCAGGCTGTACAGCAACAGCAGCTCTCCTGCCCAGGATTCCTAGTCGGTACAGAAATGGGAAAAATGCAATATATACAAATATCACCTTAAAGCCCGCTACTGGTCTTAATAACACAGCAAAATGTGCACTGTGTGAATGAGGCCTAAATGCGTGACATTTTATGCAAAAAATACTAACGCTAGTGAAAATTCTAAAAAAGTTTGTCAAATATATGACAAGTTCATAGAGTCAAAGTGGAATTGAATCATTCATTAAAGACCCAACTTTCCTTAGTGGTATCAGCTCACTGTACGCTGTACTGTTCACTACAATAGAACCTGCTCCACCTGTATATGGATATAGAAATGTCTATGGAGATACATGGTAGGATCCTTTGTAATTTTATTATGCAGCTGCTTCTTCTTGTGTCCAGAGCGGCTGACCCCCCCCAAGTAGGCTGCTCATTACAATTAATACTGTCTTCTGCATCCAGCGCAGCGGTCACCAACCAGCAACTCTACAGCTGTTGTGGAACGGACTTCCTTCGGCGGTCAGAGCACGCAAAAAATTGTATGGTCAAAGCGGCTGGTTGGAAGCTACTGATTCGTGTACAAAGGAATAGAATGATCAGGTCCAGAAACAAATAAAATTTGACAAAATTATATAAAAGTGGTCACTGCAGATAGAGTATCGGGGGGGGGGGGGGGGGGTAAAAGAAGTCCAGATCAGGGCACGTAGATGAATCAAGGACAAACTCAAGTCCAAGAGGGAAACAAGAACAGGTAAGGCACATGTGGAATCAGAAAGAACGTGGATTTCTTCCCATAAAAACATTCACTCTCCCAATCCTCCTTCCAATAAGGGCACTGTGAAGAGTCCCCGAGCTCATCAATGTACCCAGTCCTTGGGTTCCCGCAGAACGTTAAGAATCTCAGCCTCCCGAGACTCTGGCGGAGGTACATGCATATACTCCCATCTGAAAATAAAAAAAGATCAGGTTACAAGAAATGGAAAATTCATTTATTTTGGAACACATTTCATAAAAATAAGTCACAGTCCACCATGTCATAATGTGTATACAGCTTTCATGCAGACATGTCTTTCCGTGGTTACATACCAAATGCCCCTTTCTTACTGAACGTACAGTAATATAATACATACCTGGCAGTCAGTGGCAGCGACATAAGAATGCTCTCAATCCTAGAGCCCGGGGTTGCAAGCCCAAATTTGGTTCCTCTGTCATAAACTAAATTGAATTCCACGTATCTGGGATTCAGAAAACATAATGGTGTTAGTCCCACTTTTTTTATACCTGAAAAACATTGTGGTGCCAAGCTGCGATGTCCCTAACGAAAAATGTGTCCGAGTTCTCAGAGGGAGAATATTATAGGTGACCAAACAAGGGAGAAGTGTAAAAGTCAAAATCCAACAAAGGAAAAGCATGGATCGCACATCCACATGCTGTGCATTGGCCTAGCATCACTTCTCAGCACAATTAATAGTATACAATGGCATCGTTTCCATACTGTACTTTTGTATACGTTTTGATCAAAATGCATAATAGCAGGTGCTGTGTCTGTGGGGTTCAGTGCCAGGGGGCTTGGTCTGGCAGCAGGGGCACTGTTGGACTACTGGATTAAGCCACCTGCCAGTGCAGTGCTGTGGCGAGAGTGGTTACCACCTAGTGCAGCGCCAAATTACAGTAGGTACCCACTGGTAGAGGAACTCTGACGTGGTGAGCGGGCTCATGTATTTTCATCAAAACCTATACAAATGCCTTGTGCACAGTATGTAGATAATGGGGCTGTATATTTATTAGGCAGAGGAGCAATGATAGATGAGCGCACGGAGCTGCGATTCATGCTTTTCTCTTTTAGATAAAAAGTAAAAATCTCCTGATGCAAAGAACTGAGAATCCACAGAGAATTGCACAGGAGCGCCACCCAGTGTTAGCATCCACAAAGTGATTTGACTGAGGTAATGCACTGCGGTTTTTTCTTTATCACAAACTGTTGAGGCCATGATGTATAACTCGGGGTCCATTTACACGTCCGTAAGCGTTTTGCGAATCCACAAAACACAGACACAGGCAATGTGCGTTCCACAATTTGCGGACCGCACATTGCCGGAACTAGAATAGAAAACGCCTAATCTTGTCAGCAGTTGCGGACAAGAATAGGACATGTTCATTTTTTTGCGGTAACGGAAGTGCGGATCCGGAAATGCGGATGCGGACAGAACATAGTGTGCTGTTCGCAACTTTTCCGTCCCCATTGGAAATAAATGGGTCCGCACCCATTCCGCAAAACGGAAGCGGACCCATTTTGCGGACGTGTGAATGAAGACTTAGGCTGGGTTCACATCACATTTCTCACATCCTTTTAACGTATACGTTAAAATTTGAAAGTGAACTTGACTGGTACCACAGAACCGAAGCCAAGTTTGGTTTCAAGTTTTAAAGTGGTTTTTCCACTACCGAAGTTAATCAATGAAGTCACGTGCGACTTCGCATATAATTAACTTTGGCTCATCGGAGCCCATACATTCTAGTACTGTACGGAGACGGATCTCCATACAGTATTAATCCAAAGTTTTAAATGAACCGACTTCAGATAAAACATCCAAAGCTCGCTTAGTTCAGTACTAGTGTCAACGTCCGAATACATAGACTTGATCGAGGTGCTGGGTGCGACATCTCAGATGCGAATACGAGGGGCTCTGTTGGTGATGCCATTTTTAATAGCCCAATATCAGTGTCACATTAGTAGGGCGGAGCTGTCAGTGACAGTTCTATGCACCAGTTCAGCTAGTAATGTATATTCTTCCTGTACATTATGTAGGTGCAGGGCAGATATATCGTAGCACAGAACAATCGCGTTTGCCAGTATACACTGCCTGAGCTTCGTTTCCCAGAGCATCGTACACAACGGCTTCTATTACTGTGCAAATTACACATGGAATCCGCAAAAAACACGGATGCGGCCCATGTGCATCTGGCACTTTTCGCAGGCCCCACTGTAGCAATGCCTATTCTTGTCTGCAAAACATACAGATGCGGTCAGCACACAGTGCGCCATCTGCGTTTTTTTGTGTGGCCCTATTATAATGAATGGGTCCACATCTTATCCACACAAAAAAATAAATAAAAAAATGCCATATTAGTAGGACTCTCACCGTCCTCTTCTCAGCTGCTGCCACATTTTTTCTTCTGGACTGAAGGAGTCATTCTTGTGCTTGTTCACAATGGGGACATAACATGGCACTACGGCCTTGGCGCAGCTCTTCACAAACTGGAACAGTTTATCTTTTGATAGGGAGTCCAGGTCATCGAAGAAAATGCCACCGACTCCTCTGCGTTCACCGCGGTGCTTGATGAAGAAGTAGTCATCACACCTGATAAGACATCAGCAATGGAGTCTGTGGTTAGTGTGTACTTACCATAAACTAACACGAGAGTTCACCAATAGTATAGTTTTATTAAGCACACGTTAAAAGGGTATAACTTAATACTGATCACCCATTGTGATGCTAGGCCAGGCATCCTCAGACTGTGGCGCTCGAGCTGTTGCAAAACTACAACTCCCAGCATGCCCGAACAGCCTACAGCAAGGCATTGTACGAGTTGTAGTTTTACAATAGCTGGGGGGCTGCAGTTTGAGGATGCCTGTGCTAGGCCATCAATATCTAAATGGACAGGTGTCTGACACCCTGTACACCTGACAACCAGCTGTTTCAGAGTAGCTCCAGAGCTGGACGATGACGGCGGACCTGCACAGTGAATGTAGCTGGATACTGCGGTGCTGCTTGCACTGAAGTGAATGGGAGCAGAGCTACAGTATCCGACTCCATCCACTACATAAAGGACAAAGCTGTGGGGTTCTGGAGCTACTCAAACAGCTGATCAGCGGGGGTGCCGGTGTCAGACCCCTGACAATAAGATATTGATGGTCATCAATTCTCGGAATCCTTGTGTAATTAGGGAGGTGCTGCCGATAATCAATGGAAATGAATGAGGGAGGGACAACCGAGGTAGCAATCATTTCTTGCACCTTCAGTTTGCATCAGCCTGTGTAATCAGGCAAATACACGTGTCCGGGCTTTTTCACATGAGCGAATCCATTGCGGGAATCGCGCTCTGTGTGTGAGCCTGATCCTCAGTTTTGCATTTGCAGGAGCGCCCATCGTTATCATGATTCGTAATGCTGTGTGCCTCTGCCTGACCTTTCTTCTACAGAATCATAATGACATAAAGCGGTCACTATGATTCTGTAGAAATGAGGTCAAGCAGAGACACACAGCATTATAAATCATAGTAATGCCCTGCGCTCCTTCATGTCCAGAAGGGAGGATCATACTCACTGAGGGCGATTCCAGGGGTGGGCTTGCCCTTATAATCCACTGGGCAGTGTAATACAGCCCTTAGGCCCAGTGTCACTTCAGTATGATCACATCGCCTCACTGTGGAGTGACTTGAACATCACTAATGGAAGAGCAGTCCACAAAGTGGGGAGGGCCCGTGTAGACTGCTCCTTGCACATCATCAGGGCGTTACGAGATAGTCAGCACCCCGCCCTTCTTATCAGAGAGGCCCAGTGTGTCCGTTACTCTCATTATCGTCCTGCGGAGATGGCCTGTGCTTACAAGGAGGTCACCGTGAGCAGACAGGGTTCTTCAAACCAAGAGTATTTCCACTGGGCACCACAGTGCGGTACACTGGTTACTTTTTCTATGGTAATGAGGCATATAAATGACCTAAGAATCTCGCTGCATCCCTGCCAGAAACCAAACCCATGTATGATAGAAAATAAAGCTTCAGCTGTGGTGTCCACTGGCATGAAAGGCCTGGAGGACTTAGAGCATGGTCACATACCACTTCTTGAACTTTGGGTAGAAGCCCGGATTATGTTGATCACACGCCTCCCTCAAAGTCTGATGGAAATGCACCACATCCTCCAGGTTCAGATAGGTCGGAGTCAAATCTGTCCCACCGCCAAACCACCACTGCTTGTTACCTGAGGTAAGAGATGAACAGACGCGGTCACGAGTGCTGAGCTGCAAACCCCGGCTCCCAACATGAAATATTCATGGAGATCAACCTAAGAAAATAAACCATCAGAGGCTCTCGCAGTCTGCTGTATACATCTAAGAAGGTGTTCTATATTACTGCACCCACAGACGCGTTTCTCAACATCCTCAGTCATAACCATGAAACATAAAGGCATCTGATGGTGCATAGGACTTGATTCCACTCACTTCTTCATCCCCAGGAAACTTTCCTATAGACCCCATCATGGCCGGATCTGTGGTGGTAATCATACGTACCTGACCCTCGTCTCCGGGTTCCAGCTCCATCGCTGCTCCGTAGGTCCAGAGTCCTCACGTCAACATCCTGACACGTGATCCAGTAACAATGCATAGTTGACATGTCACTGCTGTTGCCAGCCACTGGCTGCAGCGGTCACATAACCCGCATGAAACAAGATGTGGATGTTGGGAGACCTGGAACCTGCAGAGCCAGTGGATTGCGATGGAGGTGGCCCAGTGGTGGGGATCAGGTAAGTATGATCATCTTTACAGATCTGGAGTCTGTAGAAAAGGTTCCCAGGGTGAACAACCCCTTTAACTGCACATCTTGACATGCACGTAAAAAAAAAAAAAAAGAAGTATGGAGAGGGGTCAGGATCTGCACTATACACAGCAAGTCCCAGTTAGGATATACAGATGACGCCCACTTGCAGCACCCAAAATTGGAGACAACGCCTTTCCCAGGCATTTATCCCCTCAGACCAAAGGGGTAAGACAGGGATGGGAGGTTCTCAGTGTCAGATTTGACTTTTTTGGCCTCCTCACCAAAAAACGGAATAAAAAAGAAATAAAAAAATCAATACTTCATAAAATGGAATTGCATTTTTTGATATCCTATCCCACAAATTATTATTATTTTTTTCACAATACATTATATGGACCGTTTAAAATACAGGTCAACCTGCAAAAAGAAACCCTCACATGGCTGTGGGGACTGAAAAATGTAAAGTTATTGCTCGTTGTCAGAAAACTAGCTTGGTCCTGAAGGGTTATATACGTAAGAAGATTATGTAATAGAGTGTGGTTTCTCACAAAATAAGAAGAGTCACAGCCTTGATACACGTACCCATGTTCAAACCCATCTATGAGAAGTGACCTACGCGTTTCGGATAAGAGGGCTGTGCCACCAAAATATTCTGCAGTTTTCCAACCAGCACCTGGATTTGAATACTTTAGTAATTGCATGTAATTAAAAATTCAGTACAGCCACTGACCTATTCAATGAAATCTCAGTATAGCGCCACCTGCTGTTTTTTTCTCAGTGAGGTGGACAAACACAGTACCTTTCTTCAACTGCCTCCTAAGATGTGGGGGCAGGGGCTGAGTTCCAGCGCAGCACGGCGAGAGGCCACTAGACTAAATTTCGGACATGTTGTAGTTTTAGTCCGGCGGCCTCTCGCAGTGCTAAACCGGAACTCCGCCCCTGCCCCCATTATAGTCAATGGGGACGGAGCGGCAGTGTGGCAACACACTTGAACCAACAGCAGGACGGATCCAACAGGCTGTTCAGCCTGTCGGATCCGTCCTGCCGCTTGTATGAAAATAGCCTAAGTGTTTTGCAGTCCACAAAACACGGATACAGGCTGTGTGCGCTCTGCATTTTGCGGACCTCACATGGCCGGCACTATATAGAGAGCACCTATTCTTGTCCACAGTTGCAGACAAGAATAGGACATGCTCTATAATTTTTGCGGGGAAGCGGAACTGAACAACGGTGTGCTGTCCGCATCTTTTGCGGCCCTATTGAAACGATGGGTCCGCACCCGTTCCGCAGAATTGCGGAACGGATGCGGATCCATTTATACGGTGGTGTGAATGCACCCATAGAAAGAGATTGTCATGCACTATGTCATGTCCGATTTTCATTTTTCTCATTCATCATGGGACAATCCCTTTAACACTAGACTGATGTGCGATGCGGCTAATTTCTAACTGCGTGCGCCTTCACAACATGCTGTACATTCCTGACATTTTCACTTTCATGCTGGATTAAGTTAGGACATTTTTCTCTGCCAGGTTCTGTGTGCACAGCTTTTATCTCACTTGTGCAATTCTTATTTTCTGCATGCAGTTCTACAGAGGGGGAAATAGCTTCTGCCTCGTGTGGCTGCTCCCGTAGACGTCAGCGCTGCTTCAGCCATCCGGGCACGACCACAGCATTTACTGCAGCAGCTGGATGAGAGTCCGCACTGGAATTCCTATGCACCGCATTTCAAGTGATAGGAACTCCAGTGTGGACTCTGCGCAGAGTGGATGAGAAATCTCCCACAGCCCGACATATTTACTATCATTTACACCAGAAGCCTACAAGTATAAACTCCCGGAGCATGGGCCGCCTGGAAATACACCAAATGTATGAGGAGGTACAGGCCTGTTAATACATTTGGTGCCTTCTGCCCCGATGGGCTTTATGCCAAGCCTGGCGTTTGTAATGCCAGTTTTAGTACATCTGCCCCTTTGAATTAATAGCATGTTAATTCATGTTGCGGATATCTGCTGCGGATGTCAACCATTGTGATGCGGAGTGTGAAATCTGTGGTGTTTCTGCCCCAGATCCACAGCAGACCTGCTATACGTGGACGGACCCTCCCAGGGCGCATGCACGTTCCCACCATCTTTACTTTGAGGTCAATGTTGGGACGCCACAAAAACAGGTGTCAAAATCCTACAGCTAAGCCCAACAACCGGCTTTTTAAAATTAAAATGTAATACGACAAGTGTCGCTCCGACCTAAACAGCGCCAAAAATGGCAGGCGGGAGCCTGGCCTCTACACATCACCTTGGTTTTCTTCACACTTACCGTCTGCCTCCTCAATTTCAAAGTATCTGTAGTTAAAGTGAATGGTGGGAACATGCGGATTCTTGGGATGGATGACAGAACTCACCCCCATTGCACAGAAGGGCAGCTTTCCTAGAAGAAAAAAAATAAAATCATTACGCCCAAGCCAAACACTTCTACCAGGCCTACAAAGGGAGCAGGAGCCAGTACAAGACGTGGCCTCATGGGCAGACATGTCACACAAACCAATATAAACCTGCTCCTGAGTCTTAGATCCTGAACTTTGTATACGGTGATAAGGGCAGTGGTTGGCATCTGGTGACCGGCAGGCACTCACCCCGCGGCCCTGTCTCTACTGCTCCATCAGCAATACTAGTTCTGTGGGGCCCCATCTGCGGGAACTCTTCACCGAAACCAAGAACTGGTTGTCCATGTCCCCAGTCTATAGAAGAGAAGAGGCCGCCGGCTGTTACAGTGAACAGGAGACATGACAGCGCATGGGCGTGCTCACTGGACTGCTCTGTATCTCCCATAGACTATAATGGAGAGCAACTGTGCAAATGAGGGAGACTGGCACTAAAGTGCAGCCTTCAAATGGGGCCCCCATAATGTGGTAGGTTGTGGACCACTGCCACAGTAATGGCTGAACCGTGGCGGTATGTAATACTGCATGTGACTAATGAAAGTAAATGGTAAAACACTGGGTAACACTGACAGGGAAAAGGACTTCGGAAACCAAGCGGTAGAGACCAGTGTCAGGAGGCTGCTGCCAAAGCCAATAAGATCACAAGGTGCATTATGATGAGAACATGGTTCTACCACTTTACAAACCACTAGTCTCACTGCATACAGAATATGGTGCGTGATTTTGGGCAGCTGTGCACAAGAAAGACAACCAAAGTAATAACTGGAATGGGTGGACTACAGGACCCAGAAAGGTTATCAAAATTAGGGTTATTCACCTTAGAAAAAAAAGACGACTGAGGGGAGATCTAATAACTATGTATAAATATATCAGGGGTCAGTACAGAGATCTCCCATCATCTATTTATCCCCAGGACTGTGACTGTGATGAGGGGACATCCTCTGCGTCTGGAGGAAAGAAGGTTTCTACACAAACATAGAAGAGGATTCTTTACGGTAAGAGCAGTGAGACTATGGAACTCTCTGCCTGAGGAGGTGGTGATGGTAAGTACAATAAAGGAATTCAAGAGGGGCCTGGATGCATTTCTGGAGTGTAATAATATTACAGGTCATAGTTATTAGAGAGGGGTCGTTGATCCAGGGAGTTATTCTGATTGCCTGATTGGAGTCGGGAAGGAATTTTTATCCCCTAAAATGAGAAAAATTGGCTTCTGCCTCACGGGGGTTTTTTGCCTTCCTCTGGATCCACTTGCAGGAAACAGGCCGAACTGGATGAACAAATGTCTTTTTAGCTTTACAAACTATGTTATGGCCATATAATACTGACAGTATGTGTGTAATATCTACCGTATATACACGTCACATGTTCAGACCTTGTACATACACTCTTTACAGCAGATCATAAAGGGCTCCTCTCGTCTCCTCTCCACATTGACCATCTGCTAGGAAGGTAAGTCCTAATCTAAAAGTCTCCATTGATGGACGGTTATCAATTATCTTGAAATTAGTAACCGAGCTCCACCGCTGAAGGACCCCTTGAACTCATTATCGGGGGCACAGCAGAGCAGGTACAGTGCATACAATGATGGGCTTCAGACCTCTATGGAGAGCAGAGGCCCACCATTTACCAGACCTCCATGGAGTCTTCTCACAACAGGCTGCTCTATGGGGCACCAAGTAGGGATGCTATGAAAATCCATACGTGATGGACGGTGGAGGGCTGCGCTCCACGGCTTTAACGTGTCGTCTGCCCTAGAAATACAGAGAAGTCGCGACAAATCTGCCACACACGCAGCACCGGAGAACGCGGGCCCTTAGCTGTAAAGATGTCTCAAGGGGCTTCTGCTATTTACCATCTTTAGTTTTCAGATCCTTCCCGCGGCTCCTCATCTGCTGAATGGACTCCTCTGACAGGTAGCCGTAGACCACCGACACATTGACTCCGGCTTTCTCAAAGACATTGCCATCCTGGAGGACACAGCTGACTCCTCCACCACCTGCCAAGAAAATGAGAAGAAAACCTAAGGCCGAAGTCACAAACGGCAGGAACTAGGAGGCACAAAACGCATTAACGGCCTCACGTGCGCAGACGACGACCTTCTGAGGAGATCTCCGGTGTGGCAGCGCATGGTGGCCACGGCTGGCTCAGGTCTGGACACATCTCCGCCTTCTGATTAAGGGTCGAGGTACAAAGGGACTAAATATTACATGTGACTAGAGTTGAGCGAACTTCTGTTTTAAGTTCGGCGTCCAAAGTTCGGGTTGGGGTTATCGAAGCATCCCGTTATGGATTTCGCTACCACGGACCATAACGGCATTTGGAATCCGGGGTGAAGGACCTGGGGTGATGTCACCGTCATGTGATCAGTGCAGGGGGCGTGGCTCAGTACTGGATTGGATAAGAGGTCGTAGCCTACCACCTCTTATCTAATCCAGTACTGAGCCACACCCCCTGCACTGATCACATGACGGTGACGTCACCCCAGGTCCTTCACCCCGGATTCCAAATGCCGTTATGGTCCGTGGTAGCGAAATCCATAACGGGATGCTTCGATAACCCCAACCCGAACTTTGGACGCAGAACTTAAAACAGAAGTTCGCTCAACTCTACATGTGACTGAAGAGAACACTGAGGTTTACGGTACTTTCACACTTGCGGCAGAGGGATCCGGCAATCTGTGTTGAAACGGACAGCATTTCTAGATGGATTGCAAGAACGGATCCATCTCTCCGGTTGTCATCCGGAGAAACTGTTCAGTTACGTTTTTTTTTCTTCACATTTTTAAAAGGTCTGCGCATGCGCAGATCGAAAGAACGGATCCGTCAGTGCGGTATATTTAATGCCGGATCCAGCACTAATACATTCCTATGGGAATGAATGCCGGATCTGACATTCCGGCAAATGTTTTGGCATTTTGGACGGAGATAAAACCGCAGCGACTGAACTGACGACATCCGGAACGGATTTCTATCCACTCAGAATGCATTAGGATAAAACTGAAGCGTTTTTTTTTCCAGTATTGAGCGGCGACGATGGAACTCAATACCGGAAAAGAAAACGGCTAGTGTGAAAGTACCCTAAACGTGGCTTTAGTATCTCAAAGACGTCACAAAACTTCCAACCGGGAAATGCGGAGATTCCGAGGGACAGTGGTAGTCACACAGCAGCAGGGACTCTAGTGCTCGGCCGGACACCTAGATGAACGTCAGCGCCACCAGGTTCACATCAGCGTGCAGTAATACGCCAGTCTGTTCCGGCAGAGGGGGGCAGACACCACTGGGTGGGATCCTTCAGCTCACCGGCAGAAGACTGCTGAATGCAGAGGTATTTTGCCAACAGACCCAAGAAAGCCGCTTGGCCAAATAACTCTACCTTGTCCCATCCCTCTGTTACTCCCCCTAGAAATGTATGCCTAAATTGACAAGCAGCATGTCCCTTCACACTCGGACACAAAACATACCGAGGACAGGAGATAAGGGATGATGGGGGTCCTACTGCCGGGCCACTGCTCAGGACAGGGGCCCTATGTTCTCCAAGTTGAACGGAGCAGAGGTCACCCATGTCCGCTGCCACCCCATCCCCATCCACAGATACAGGCGACGCGTGTACTGGGCTCTCCGCAGACTTCTATACAGAAAGAATGGAGCAGCACAAGCCCGACCTGCTGCTCCATTCATAAGGGGGAACGGGGCCCCTGTTCTTGTGATCGTTAGGGCCCCCACTAATCAGACGCATCCCCTATCCTTTAAGGGAGCGTGTCCCTGCACAATCCGATAGGGTCAGCTCTGAATGGACAGTGTCAAAGTGTGTAGTACCATGCCCCCCAACCAGTGTCGGACTGGGGTACCTAGGGCCCACCAGTAAAATTCATTTTGGGGGCCCACCGTATGGATACATTAAAATATAATAAGTATTTTAACAAGTTTTTTATATGAACATAGGCTGGTTGAGGTGCTGTACATTAAATATATGTATGTAGTGCTGTAAGTCTACTGTGTTATGTGCCACTTGTGCAGGGGGTGGGAGACTAGGGGCTCACTGGGGGATTCCCCTGTACCCCTGTGGGCCAGTCCGAGCCTGCCCCCAACTGGTAACAGTTGTCCATTTAGCCATATATTTCCAAGGGCAATAACAGAGGAACGGCACCTGGTCTTCCCAGCGGACTGGTACCTGTAGTACCTCCAGCACTCACCCTCCGTCCTCTGCCAGCGGTCCACAGTGAAGCCGGCTCCCCCGTCCGCCTCCTCCAGCGCCCGGCACACCTCCGCCTGGGTCTCCATGATCAGCAGCTCCATTCGGGTCTTCATGTCTCCCCCGCTCCGCCGCAGCCTCTCCAGCTCCGTGACCGGAGGAGCCATGAACGCCGCCACGCGCCTGTCCAAATCCTCCCCGTGATCCACCGAGGCCATGTCCGCCCGCTGCAGGTGACCGTATCCCGCCACCAGCCCGGCAGTCACCGCGGCCCCCGCCGCCACCAGCAGTGACCGGCGCCCAGTGGAGCGCAGAGCGGCGCCGTGCACTGCCCGGGCACCATGGCACACGGAGGACAGCGGGAGCCTCCCCCGCACAGCCCGGCCGGCCCTCAACACAACCTGCAGCGACATGACCGTCAGCTCTAGCGCCAGGAGCAGCCGGGTGACAGCGCTATATGTACAGTGACAATCGGCACGTCTTGTATAGGGGGCGGGGCGTAAGGCGGGGGCTGCCGGGAAATGTAGTCCCTAAGAAACTTCCAATTAAAAAGCTGTCTTAAGTCACGTGAGCTTCGGATGAAGAGATGGTTGCCGGGAAATGTAGTCTTCTAGCTCTCACGTGGAAGTATAACCGTGTATTCACCAGTACGTTGCTGCTGGGTGCTGTAGTTCAAGAACAGCTTAATGCACGTACAGAGAGGGCTAGCAACAAGTTGTGTTGAGTGGTGACAATCTATTGTAGGCCCTACAGTGTTAGTTACCAAGTCTTATAAATCTTTAGAGGGGGTTGTCATACCAGAACCCCCTTACCCATATGTTCTAGGACCACCAGAATTCCTGTCTTGGGAATAGCTCCATGCCTTATCTGTACGTCCATTTATTTGAAGGGCTGGTATGTTGGGCGGTGTTCACGTCTGCGTTGTGGCTTCTGTTTATAGCAGATGTGACAACGCTGTGCCGATCAGTCATTCCATGGACACCACTGGCTTATAATGGGATGCATTGGGTTCCACCTAAGGCTATATTCACATGACCAGATCCATTTTACAGTTTGCAAATCGCGGATACGCATTCAGTCCGTGTGCATCCCGCTCTTTTTGCAGGCCCATTGTAAAAATGCGTATTCCTGTCTGCATAACAGACAACAATAAGGCATGTTGTATCATTTGCGGCATGGTCGTACCGATGCGGACAGCGCGTATTTGTCATCCGTGTGCTGTTTGCATTTTTTGCGCCCCCGTAGAACTGAATGGGTCCTTCTGCAGTCCGCAAAAAATGTGGATCAGACACTGACCAAAAATATGATTGTGTGAATGTAGCCTGAGAGGGAGATTTATCAAACTGGTGTAAAGTAGAACGGGCTTAGTTGCCCATAGCAACCAATCAGATTCCACCTTTCATGTTCGCAGCTTCTTTGGAAAATGAAAGGTGGAATACGATTGGTTGCTATGGGCAACTGAGCCCCTTCTACTTTACACCCCAAAGGCTCCTTTCACATTCGTGAGTTTTCCACGCGGGTGCATTCATTTTTGGCCACATAGAAGTGAAAGTGGCTTCAGTGAAAAACGCATTGCCTCCGGATGTGAACTGGATGCTAGGAGATGTTTGTAAACCTTCAGTGTTTTTCCACACGCTTCAACAAACACATCAAAACTGATTGCACCCGCGCGGAAAAAACTGAAACACTGAACGCAATCGCAGACAAAACTGACTGAATTTGCGAGTTTCACTGAACGCCACTCCTACATGTATTGATCCTCACGTCTTTTAGAAGTGGGGTCACAAGTAGATCAGGATGTCAGATTAGAACACATTTGTCTCCTTTATGATGTTCAATTTTGCAAAAAGTTGCATCTCCACGCCAGGCGACCCTCTGGTGTACTTTTACAGACATAGCCACACACCATGTTGCATTTGCGCCATATTTATTATTACTGAGCGCCGTTTCATACATTTGGCTCAACCTTACAAAGCTAAGACAGGATTTAAACTGAGCCCAAAACCACCGCAAGTGATAAAGTCTCTGGTATCGGAAAGTCGCAGTGTGTGATGGCTCTCTTTTCGCTGAGTGTGTAGCCTGTTGGAAGTATGGAGATAATTTACAAAGAGAAGTGTGGCTTCTTATCAGAGAGAAGCTTCTCTTTGTAGATGTTACAGGGAGGCTTCACACTGACGCTTCTTGGAGGCCTGGCATAAGCCTTTCACAAGGCACGTACATCATTTTACTTCTCCTGCTTTAGCTATTTGCGTTGCGTAATCATTAGAGAAGGAAGAACCTCTCCTCATTAGGCCTCATGCACATGACTGTATCCATTTTGTGGTCCGTGTTGCACCCACATATTTTGTAGACCTGTTGACTTCAATGGGTCCGCAGTCCACATTTTGCGGACAAGTATAGGACATGTTCTATCCTTTTGTGTAAAGGACATACAGATACGGAAAGCACACAGATTATCCTCGTGCTTTCTGCAGCCTCATGTCCGTTCCACAAAAAGATGGAATATGTCCATAAAATGCGTACCACGGATGTGTCCGCAAATAAAATGCGGATGGCACATGGACCACGAAATGGATACGGTCGTGTGCATGAAGCCTTATTGCCGTCATGAATATAATAAAGTTGGAGAATATGATATTTTAAAATCTGAATGTAAATCCCCATATTTTAGTACCATGTTTCCCCTCTTAGTTTTCTCTCACATATTTTGTAGGTGGAAATTAAAAAGCTGGGAGAAAAATCACCAAAAAACTTTACATATATACAAGTGGTCCCTTAAAGGGGAACCTGTCATCAACTTTATGCTGACCTCACTGAGAGCAGCATAAAATAGTGACAGAAATGCTGATTTCAGCGGTGTGTCACTCATGAGCTAAAAGTAAGTGGTTGCCGAGAACCAGCATCATAATCATTGCAGTACAGGCCTGGAAAAGAGTCCAGTCTACCTGAGAAGAGTCCTGGTTATTATAATCTCCTGCTCTCGCCCATCTGCTGGTGATTGGCAGTTCTCTCCTAGAGAGAAAGGGAGAAAACTCGGTAGCAGCCTGTCAGTCATCAGCAGGTGGGCAGGAGAGCAGGAATTCATGACTAACCAGGACTCTTCTCCGGTGGCCGGGACTCTTTTCCAGGCCCAGTCTGCAATGATTGTGATGTTGGCTCTCGGCAACCACTTACTTTTAACTTATAAATGACAGACCGCTGAAATCAACTCACCTGTCTCTACATTGTTTTGCCGTTAGTATGGGCTGCATAAAGTTGAATATTAAAGGGGTTGTCCAGTCTATACATAAATTTGTAAACAAAAAACACACATAAACCATAATGTTTGAGTGTTTGGTCATCCACTTGGAAAAAAAGGTTCTATGTGGCTAAATGTAAAGTTATACATCTGGTCACTAAGAGTCTGCACACATCATATATCCTAGGGGGTGATACCGCCAGAGTCCCTTGTAGAGAAGAATTTCGGTCTACTAGTAGATCATAGACTGAGGACTGATTCACAGTCCGTGTGTCAGCCACATCTCCCGGGCCAACTGCGGCTACTTTAACCCAAACGGACTGTATCATAGTAATTTATGGTACAGTCAATTCATATCTGATCGCGGGTCTATTGCAACGTACTGGCATGATGATGTGAGTATGCAGCAATAGTGCGCAATCAGATGTAAACTGGCTGCGTCATAAAAAACTATGATACAGTCAGTTCAGGTTAAGGGAGCCATGGTCAGCCCAGGAGATGCGTCCGACGCATGGACCGTATTTCCCAGGCCAATCATGGTCATGTGAGTCAGCCCTAAATAACAGCATACAATGTCAATCAGCTGCTTCTAAGGCCACCAGGATATTGTGATGCATTAAACGAGGCATGGACTCGCAGGGCAGGGATGTAATATTACCACTTTACAAAGCGTTGGTGCGGCCTCATCTGGAATATGCAGATCAGTTCTGGGCACCAGTCCATAGAAAGGATTCACTGCAGCTGGAAAAAGTACAGAGGAGAGCGACTAAACTGATAAGGGACATGGAGGGTCTTAGTTATGAAGAAAGATTGAAAGAAAAGAAATGTATTTAATCTTGAAAAGAGACGTCTAAGGGGGGACATGATTAACCTATACAAATATATAAATGGGCCATACAAAAAATATCGTAAAAAACTGTTCCATGTAAAATTCCCTCAAAATACAAGGGGGCACTGACTCCGACTGGAGAAGAAAAAGTTACAGAGGCGTCAAGGAATCTTTACTGTAAGAACTGTGAATCTGTGGGAAAGCAGGAACAGTGGACAGTTTTAAAAAAAGCTTAGATGATTTCCTAGAACTAAATACCATTAATGATTATGTAAATGTGTAGACGTCTGGTTCTGACTCCCCTTTCTTTACTTCACATCCCCACCCATTCCTTGGTTGACCTATGTCTTTTTTTCAGTCCCACTAAGGGCTCTTTCACACGAACGTGTGAGCCCCGTGCTGCGGGCCGCAAATGCCCGGGCACCAACTGTGGGGCAGCCGCAGCGGATCGTGGACCCATTCACTTGAATGTGTCCGCGATCTGCCCGTTCCGCAAAAAGATAGTTCTAGACATGTTCTATCTTTTTGCGGGACGGAAGTACGGAACCCCACGGAAGTACTCCGTAGTGCTTCCGTAGAGTTCCGTTCCGTCATTCCATTCCGCAACGTTCCACATCTCCGGATTTGCGGACCCATTGAAATGAATGGGTCCGCATCCGTGATGCGGAATGGCCACGGAATGGTGCCCGTGTATTGCGGATCCGCTAATGCAGCCCGCAATACGGGCACGGGGCGCACACGTTCAGGTGAAATAGGCCTAACCGTGTAACTGATTGTCTACTGTAGAGCTACGTTGTGAAGTTGAAGGCCTCTTATGCCCTGGTAGAGGTTAAGCAAGCTAAAATCCTCCATTTCCATAGAACACAAGATGGCGATGGTTTTATGATTGCTTCATGGCACCACCTGGCTTCCTCCACTACAGCACAGGTTCTGAACAGTAACTGTACATATTGATTTGATTCAGTTATATAGCGCTGCTATATTCTGCAGCACTTTACAGACATTAGCATCCAACTCTCCCCACTGGAGCTTACAATCTAAGTTCCCTATCAGTATGTCTTTGGAGTGTGGGAGGAAACCAGAGGACCCGGAGGAAATCCACAAAAACACAGGGAAAACATACAAACACCACGCAGATGTTGTCCTTGGTCAGATTTGAACCTAGGACCCTGGCACTACAGGGCACCACTGAGCCACACGTGCAGATGCAGGCAGCAGAATCCCCTGTATCTACTCATGTGTGAGACACATGCACTTATTGTGTAGCGCTGTAGTGTGGGAGTCCAGGAACAACCCAAGGAAGCAGTCCCATAAACAAGTCCCCTGACCACTACCATCTTGCTTCTTATGGACACGAAGGATTCCACCTTGCTTTGTTAACATCAACTATCCTAGAGCAGCTAGGGGCCTTCAACTTCACCGCTGGTGTGAGTAGACAATCAGTTATACTTCTATGTACAAATATTATGCTTTGCGGGCTTTTCACAAGTTTATTCATTTATTGGCCAACCCCTTTTATTGGTGCTGCTCCAATACTTGATCCTCAACTGGGAGCTAAATCCAGGGATCCTGCCATATAGACAGGATCTCACAGTAGCTCACACCTGATAATCCTCAGAGGAATAGAGACAGGAAGACATAAGCTTTGTGTGTGGGGATGCCCGAAGTGCCCGAAGTGGAGTTCCACAGAGTTGGTATCTACTCCCCGTCCAAAGGATAGGCTAACAGGAACGGGGGCTAGTAGAGTCCTTTATTGGCCCTCCATCAGCCTTGAACGTACCTCCCCCCTCCTACTGTTGCTTGGTTGGAACAGCTTCCTGAAGGCCTTGTGGGACCAGCCTGAATCAATGATCAACCCTGCAACGTGTTGTTGGATAGCAGATCTCAAGTTGCTATCATCTTTGAGCAATGGTACAATTAACATCTATCGGATGTACCCATACAGCTGTTATCTGGACTTGTGGTTTGGGGACTGAGTGAACATAGCTACCCATACCGAGGACATTCCTCTGTTATGCTACAGTTCCCAATGACAGTTGCGGGAGTGGAGAAGGAGATACCTATCATAGCCTTAGGGCTCATTCAAATGGCCGTATGCTTAGATGCTGACCCATTCACTTCTGTGGGGCCCTTTTCTTCCATTCCACGGCTCCGAAAACAAATGAAACATGTCCTATACTTGTCACTGAAAATCAGGACATAGCCCTATTGAAGTCTATGGGTCTGCAAAAATTCGGAATGCTATAAGTTTTTTTTTTTTGCAGACATGCTGAACTGTTTAACCACTTCAGCCCCCCTAGCTTAAACACCCTTAATGACCAGGGCACTTTTTACAATTCTGCACCACACTACTTTCACCGTTTATTGCTCCGTCATACAACTTACCACCCAAATGAATTTTACCTCCTTTTCTTCTCACTAATAGAGCTTTCATTTGGTGGTATTTCATTGCTGCTGACATTTTAACTTTTTTTGCTATTAATCAAAAATGACCGAAATTTTTGCCAAAAAAATGACATTTTTCACTTTCTGTTGTAAATTTTTTTTTTTTAAACTACATTTCTATATAAATTTTTCTATAAATTTATTGTTCTACATGTCTTTGATAAAAAAAATCCAATAAGTGTATATTTATTGGTTTGGGTAAAAGTTATAGCGTTTACAAACTATGGTGCAAAAAAGTGAATTTCGGCATTTTGAAGCAGCTCTGACTTTCTGAGCACCTGTCATGTTTCTTCAGGTGCTAGAATGTCAGGATAGTATAAATACCCCCAAATGACACCATTTTAGAAAGAAGACACCCCAAAGTATTCGCGGAGGGGCATGGTGAGTTCATGTATCATTTCATTTTTTTTCACAAGTTTGTGGAAAATGATACTTTCTGAGGAAAAAAATAATAATAATAATAAAGTTTCCATTTCTGCTAACTTCTGGCAAAAAAAAAAAAAATCTCCCACGGACTCACTATGCCCCTCAGTGAATACCTTGGGGTGTCTACTTTCCGAAATGGGGTCATTTGTGGGGTGTGTTTACTGTTCTGGCATTTTGGGCGGGGCTAAATTGTGAGCATCCCTGTAAAACCTGTAAAAAAAGTGTCACTCATGTGGTATCACCGTACTCAGGAGAAGTAGGGCAATGTGTTTTGGGGTGTATTTTTATATATACCCATGCTGGGTGAGAGAAATATCTCTGTAAATTGTCAACTCTGTATAAAAAAAATGTAAAAAGTTGTCGTTTACAGAGATATTTCTCACACAAAGTATGGGTATATATAAAAATACACCCCAAAACACATTGCCCTACTTCTCCTGAGTACGGCGATACCACATGAGTGACACTTTTTGCAGCCAAGATGCGCAAAGGGGCCCTAAAACCAATGAGTACCTTTAGGATTTCACAGGGCATTTTTACGCATTTGGATTCTCACGCTTTAGGACCCCTAAAATGCCAGGGCAGTATAAATACCCCACAAGTGACCCCATTTTGGAAAGATAACACCCCAAGGTATTCCGTAAGGGGCATGTCGAGTTCACAGAATTTTTTTTAGCAGAAGTTAGCGGAAATTGATATTTTTTTTTTTTTACAAAGTCTCATATTCCACTAACTTGTGACAAAAAATAAAATTTTACATGAACTCACCATAACCCTCATGGAATACCTTGGGGTCATTCTAAAATGGGGTCACATGTGAGGTGTTTGTACTGCCCTGGCATTTGAGGGTCTCCGCAATCATTACACGTATGGCCAGCATTAGGAGTTTCTGCTATACTCCTTATATTGAGCATACGGGTAATGAGATATTTTTTTTCCGTTCAGCCTCTGGGCTGAAAAAAAAAAAATGAACGGCACAGATTTTTTAATTCGCATCGATCAATGTGGATGAAAAAATCTCTGCCAAAATCAGTGACTGCGGTGCGGTGGGCTGGGCACTAACTACCCCATTTATGTCCCATTCACACGTACGCAATTCTGTTTGCGGAACGGAATTGCGGACCCATTCATTTCTATGGGGACAGACTTTGTCCCGCTCGGATCGCGGATCCGCACTTCCGGGTCTGCACTTCCGTTCCGCAAAAATATAGAACATGTCCTATTCTTGTCCGCAATTGCGTACAAGAAAAGGCATTTTCTATATAGTTCTGGCAATGTGCGGATCTGCAAAATGCGGAAAGCACATTGCCGGTGTCCGTGTTTTGCGGATCCGCGGATCTGCAAAACACATATGGACATGTGAATGGAGCCCTACAGGGGGGCGATCAGTGACAGGGGGGTGATCAGTGAGTCTATATGGGGTGATCAGGGGTTAACAAGGGGTTAATAAGTGACAGGGGGGGTGGGTAGTGTGGTGCTCGGTGCTACTTTACATAGCTACCTGGTCCTCTGGTGGTCGATCCCAGCAAATGGGACCACCAGAGGACCAGGTAGCAGCTATATCAGATGCTGTTAACAAAACAGCGTCTGATATAGCTCTTTGATGCTTTTTATTTTACATCTACAGCCTGCCAGCGATTGATCATTGCTGGCAGGCTGCAGTATAGCTGCCGAGCCGCGATCTGCTGTGAACGCGCGCGTGCGTTCACAGCAAATCTCGCCTCTCACGAGATGACGCGCCGACACGTCAAGGAGGAACAAGGTTGCCGCCGCCTGGACGCAGCCCTGCGTTAGGCGGTTAAAAGAGCCCTTAGTCTGCCCAGAGGCTGAAAAGGACTCAAGATCAGTGCCTGTAATAGTGGGGACGAATGCGAACATCTTCAGCTGTGACACTTTGGCCTCATGCACATGACCGTTGTTTGTTTCCGCGTCCGTTCCGTTTTTTTTGCTGATAGGATGCAGACCCATTCATTTCAATAGGTCCACAAAAAATGCGGACAGCAGACCTGTCCGCACCAGTATGTCCGTTCCGTAGCCCCGCAAAAAAAATAGAACATGTCCTATTTTTTTCTAGTTTGTGTACAAGGATAGGCATTATTACAATGGATCCGCAAAAAAAAGGATTTGTGGTCCGCAAAACACATACGATCGTGTGCATGAGGCCTTTGGCCACGCATGATTGTTGCCGGTGGCAATGTGTTGTTGTTGTTGCATGCGGGGGCACTTCCCCCTTAAGGCTGTTTCTCTGTGTCGTGGAGGAATCGGTTGTCTCCACCTTCTGATGCCATATTGCAGGGACTGATATGTTCTGTAGGGCCCAGGTTTGAGAGTATGAGCCCCCCTACCATCGAGGGCGGCTCATACAGTCAGGAGGTCAGGGATAGGTTGAGGGAAGCCTAGGAGGTGAACCTGCTCCCTTATCCTTGCATCTAAGCTTAGTATCTATCCCTTTATACCAACTATATACGGTGGGGGGTTTCCCCCAATCCCCACCGTGACACTAACACAGTGGGGCAAATAAGTTGGGGGTAAATAGTTATTTGCAGACTCACCATTTACCCAGCCTGCCTAGCTGCTTATGTGAGAAAGGAAGAGGTGAGCTTCTCCCTGAATATTTCGATCCCTGCTTTGAAGGTCGTGATCTGACAGAGGATTAAAAGGAGTCGCTGGTAGCAGGCATGATGGAATGTGCTGCTGCTTTCTCATTGGGAGATTGGAATTTGGGCCTGCTGCAAGAAGTAGATCATCGTATCTGGATGAATGATGAGAAGCTTTTCCGAGAGAGGTCCCGAAGGATAGCTCCCACAGACATTGAAGATGTCAGGCAGCACCTAAGAGGCCCGTTGAACACTGGAGTTATCATCAAGTTAAACAGCCCGTATGTTGCTCCCATAGTAATTGCTTGGAAGGAGCTGTCCGACAGTGTGGATTACCGAACAAAGGTACGGTCCCTGACCAATATACAGTACCCAGGTTTGATAAAGCTTTGGATTGCTTACAGGGCAGCTGGTGGTTTATTGTGTTGGATCTCCAGAGTGGCTACTACAAGATACCTGTGAGTAAAGAGGGTCAAGATAAGACCGATTTCATTTGCCCTGTTGCATTCTGCTAGTACCGGAGGATGCCCCAAGGAGTTAATGGTGCTCCTTCCACATTCCAAAGGTGCATGGATAAGGTGATGAGAGACATGAACTTCTGGGAAGTGCTTGTCTACTAGATGACTTGATCGTGTTTGGACAAACCCTAGAAGAGCACAATCAGAGACTGTTCAAGGTGCTGGATTGGTTAAAAAAAAGCTGGGCTCAAGTTATCCCTTGTTCTGCCAGAAGGCTGTGAAATATGTGGGACACATTGTCAGCAGGGAAGGAATCTCTGCAGACCCAGACAAAGTGTAAGCTGTAGTCCAATGGCCCAAGCCTACCAAGTTGGGGGAGCTCAAGTCTTTTATGGGATTCTGTGGATACTTCCGAAGATTTGTGCCACAGTATTCAAAGTTTACAAAGCCTCTCTCACCCAGGAGTATCCTCCTCCAAGCTGTAAAATAGATGTATTAGTTGCTAGTTAGCAGCTATTCCTGACCGTTAGATGCAAGGACGTGTTTTATCTGTCTTAGTTATCTGCTTATTTTTCTTAAATCTTCATTTTCTCTTTTCTTGGATGACATTTTGGGGCTTTGGAACCGATTACTCAATTTACAATGGTTTCAACATACAATGGTTGTCCTTGAACTAATTAATATTGTAACTTGAGGGACCACTGGACTAGTGTCCTACATTTGTTCAGTAGACTAAAAACAATAGATATCTGTGTAGGGCACAAATGTGGTCTGAATACAGTATAAAGCCACCATATTCATGAGACTGCTGTCATTTAAACCAGGCTTCTTAAAAAAAAATCTCATTGCACGAATATTAGTGAGAAAATATTTTTATTAAAATGCTTCTACTGTTTTCACTCTGCAGTCCAGGCTCGGACTGGCCCACAGGGGTACAGGGGAATCCCCCGGTTGGCCCCTGAGCAAGGTGGCCCCTTAGTCTTGCACCCCCTGCACAAGTGGCACATAACACATTAGATTTACTGCACTACATACATATATTCAATGTACAGCACCTCAACTAGCCTATGTTCATATAAAAAACTTGTTAAATAATTTATTATATTTATTATTTATTACATATATCCATACGGTGGGCCCCCAAAATACATTTTACTGGTGGGCCCCAGGTACCCCAGTCCGACACTGCTGCAGCCTACATGTTTTCACACACATTGTAAGCTGCTCTGCCTAGTAGGCTCTCTCACTGCTCTTTTGCTCCTCAATTTGATCAGAATTCAGCCTTAATGAGCGTTTATGAGGGGCTACAGATCGAGCCGTCAGACAGAATAATCACTGAACGGGGCAGAGCAGCTTGCAAAGGATGGGAAAACATGCAGACTTCAAAAAGAAAACAGCAGAACATTTTTAAGAAAAATGTTTTTTGTTTTTTTCTCTCGCCAACATCGTGGTAACCAGTGTTTAGAATCTATGGCAAAAATAAAAATTCAAAAATGATTTTGTCTTTTTATTTTATTTTAAGCATTGCAATAATTGAATTACTGTATGACTATCCCTGTCAAAACTGCCTAACTTGGAGGCATCTCACCACAGATTCCCTGGCTGACAGCTATTCAGGGTATGTTCACGAGGCAAAACTCCACGGCAGAAAAATCTGTAGCAGATAAGTAGTTAAAAAAGGTCAATTTTGCGTTTTTGGTTGAGGTTTTTCTGTTTTCCCTTTGGCTTCTATGAATTATATCTGCTTCTAAGGCCCCTTTCACACGGGCGAGAATTCTGCGCAGGTGCAATGCGTGATGTGAACGCATTGCACCCGCACTGAATCCAGACCCATTCACTTCAATGGGGCTTTGCAGATGAGCGGTGATTTTCACGCACCTCTTGTGCGCTGCATGAAAAACGCAGAATATCGAACATGCTGCGATTTTCACGCAACGCACATAAAAATGAATGGGGCTGCGTGAAAATCGCAAGCATCCGCAAGCAAGTGCGGATGCGGTGCGATTTTCACGCATGGTTGCAACAAGACGATCGGGATGAGCAACCCCGGACCCCATTAAAGTCAATTTATTGTATTATTTTCCCTTATAACATGGTTATAAGGGAAAATAATAGCATTCTCAATACAGAATGCTTAGTAAAATGTGACTTGTAGGGTTAAAAAATCGTCTTCTTTCAGGATCTGCAAAAGGACCTTTGATGACGTCATCATGCTCACCAAATTCATTCTGAAAGAAGAAGAAAGAAGACGGATGAGGCGAGTTAATTTTTTTTATTTTTTAACCCCTAAGGTCACATTTTAGTAAGCATTCTGTATTAAGAATGCTATTGTTTTCCCTTATAACCATGTTATAATGGAAAATAATAAAATCTACACAACACTGAACCCAAACCCGAACTTCATTGAAGAAGTTCGGGTCTGGGTACCACATTCAGTTCTTTCTCACTCAAAGAACTGAACAACGCAACGCAATCGCAGTCAAAAGTGACTGAAATTGCGTGCGCACTCAAGTTGGTTTCCCTTAATGCACCGGGACGCATCCGGAGCAAATCCGGAATGCGTGTGTAAAAGAGGCTTAAGAAGTAACGTCACTTGTAAAGCGTTTTTCCAGCCTGCTACTGAAAAAAAAACCTCTACCCTTCTCCCTTCTTGAGCCTCATTCACCCATCCGTGTCCATGCTCAAATCTGCGAGCAGGTGGTCAGTGATGCATCCGTGAAGCTGCCCGTGAAGGATCCGTGTGTCCGTTTTTTGCTGTCCGTGTTGCATCCGTGTTTCACTGACACTGAACAGCTGAAAAATAATTTTCAAAGCATCTCTTCTTAATGATCCGTGAAACACGGATGCAACACGGATGGCATATGTGTTTTTCACGGACCCATAGAGTATAATGGACGTGATGGATAAGTGAACACTGACAAAATAGAGCACGCATCCGTGCTAAAAATACTGACCCACGGACCGCGCTAACACACAGACGTGTGAATACACACATTAAAATGAATTGGGACGTTTGCTGTCAGTGGAGAACACGTACAGCACATATCTGTAAAACACTGAGGTGTGAATGAGGCTTTACACTGGGTGCACAGGGTGGAGTTTTTTACATTAAAGTCAAGGGACAAACTGTTGGTGGAATTTTGAATGTTGATTTAGCAAAGGAAAATGCTTGTTTATTTAAAAGAGGAGAGAGCAATAAGCGTTAGGCTAAATTCACACGATCGTATATGTTTTGCGGTCCGCAAATTGTGGATTCGCAAAAAATACGGATGACGTCCATGTTGCATCTGCTGTTTTTGCTTATCTATTGTAACAATACCTATCCTCTCCGAAAAAGGAACAATATTAGGACATGTTCTATCTTTTTTGCGGGGCCACGGAACGGACATACTGATGCGGACAGCACATGGTGTGCTGTCCGCATTTCTTGCAGAGCCATTAAAATGAATAGGTCCGCATCCTATCTGCAAAAAAAATGAAACGGACACAGAAACAATATACGTTTGTGTGCATGAGGCCTTATGCCCAGGGGAACTAAGGGTCAAGCTTGTTTAAGCCACTGCACAAGAGGTCCCATACCCTCCACCAATCTGGCCGAAAACACTGGGGCACAGATTTACTAATGCCTCTGCACCAGGAACCTGTCTTAAAAAGTGGCACAATTTGGCGCATCTAAGGTTTCTACACTTTTTACCGACATGCTCAAAAGGGAAAGGACTTAGTGGAAAGTGGGCAGAGCATCTTAAAGGGGTGTATTTTGGTGCAATTGTTCCACTACCAGGAGCAAAACAGTAACAATGCAGTTACATGACATGAACCTGCATAACTAATCATATTCTAAATAGTTGTAAGTCCAACTTACGTATGAGATAGCCCAGATGATTGTCTATAAAATGATGGTAGTCTCCCATTTGAAGCTGTAGTGGATGGTGAGATATGGAGCCTGAAAGTCAAAAAACATTGTAACCCTTTTGCTCGTCAGTGTATTTTTTTTTATTGTGTTTGTTTTTCTATCCTTTACTTTTTAGAGATTCCATATTTGGTTGTCCCCACTTTCAGGATGACTGTAACCACCTAAAAATAAACCTAGACATTAAATTATAAGCAGGTCCCAAAATCTGTGAAGCAACTGAGGAAAAGGGAATTGGGGGCATATTTCATATCAATTTAAACATGTGCTGTGCCAAAGACCGCCACTAGATGTCACTGATGTCGTTGTTATATGGCAGGACATTGCTTCCCATTTCCAAAGTAGTTGGTGGCAAATGTGACTCACTCCCTTGTAAGTAACATGTGTGACTATTAGCTAATTCTGCAGAGTTGATATATAGGATTAAGATGTCATTCACACTTCCATAATGTGCCTGCAAGTTACTGCATGTATTCACACTTACCGACAATGTAGGTGGTAAATTCAGGACATTTCATAGGGTATTCCGGTTGTTTTAAGTTATCCCCATCCACAGGATAGGGAATAACTATTAGGCCTCTTGCACACAACCGCGTGCTGGCCGTGCCCGTGCATTCCATTCCGTGCTTCCGTTCCGTACCACATCTCCGGATTTGCGGACCCATTCAAGTAAATGGGTCTGAATCAGTGATGCGAAATATACACGGCCGATGCCCCGTGTATTGCGGGCCGCAATATGGCCACGGCGGGGCAACAGCCGTGTGCAAGAGGTCTTAGGGTGATGGCACACAGTGCAGTTGTGACATGCAGTTAGGATGCAGTTTTTTATTTTAGGAAGCTGAAAGGAATGAAATCATTCCCACAATGCAGAACACCGGGGTTTAACGAGGCAGCTAAACGGGCTAAATTGAAAACTGCATCCTAACTGCATGTCAGAACTGCACCGTGTGCCATCACCCTTAGATCGGCAGGGGTCCTATCGCTGGGACCCTCACCAATCGCGAGAACAGGGCCCCATACCCTCTGCAGCGCCCCTGAAATGAATAGAGCGCCCGATCAGGCATGCGTGTGGCCGCTCCGTTCATTCCAGGGGGGCTGCAGGAGGTACAGGGCCCCTGTTCTCATGGTTGGTGAGGGTCTTAGCAGTAAGACTCTCATCCATCAGACATTTGTCACTTTTGGTTTAAAAAAATAAATGCTGTTCTTTGTATACAATCTTTTTAAATGTATTTCTGTATCAATTCCCTGCAGTTTTCAAGATCTCTGCTTGCTGTCTTTCAGTAGTTATGTTCATTGTTTACTTCTAGTAATAGTTTTCTCTGGACATGTGATGGGCACACAGACTGACGCCATTACAGTACAGTTAGCACAGCTGTGTTTTCTAACACGTTGTGCCTCGGGGTTTCCGTCATATGGAAATACCGCCCCTCCCCCACCTCTTTAAAGAAACATTCAGACTGTATCATACCTGGTGCCTTAAATGACTCTAAACGGCGAATGAAACAAACTCTCGGACCAGTAGATGGTATTGCACAGTCTATCAGTTTCACCTATAGTATTCCATTAAAGGGGTTCTCTGGGTCTTTGGGCTATCATTAACCATTTGTGGACCGCCCGTTGCCTATATACATTTGGATGGTCTGTATTTAACGCAAGAATGTTCGTGAACTTGAACGCTAATCATGCAGCTGCAAGTGCAGTGAGCCCGCTGTCAGTGACCGGCTTCCCCACCGCTCTATACACAGCAAACAACGAACAATGAGGGGGATTTATCAAAACTGGTGCAAAGGAAAACTGGCTTAGGCCCCTTTCACATCTGCGTTTTTCCTTTCCGTCCTAGAGTTCCGTCCTCGGGGCTCTAGGACGGAAAGATACTGATCAGGATTATCTCAATGCATTGTGAATGGAGAGAAATCCGTTCAGGATGCATCAGGATGTCTTCAGTTCAGTACTGACAAGTTTTTTGGCCGTAGCTAAATCCGCAGCAATCCGGATCCGACTTTAAGCTAAACGTCGTTTCGGCACATCGCCGTATCCGACGTTTAGCTTTTAAGAATGGTAATCATGGCAGCCAGGACGCTACTAAAGTCCCGACTGCCATCGAAAACCAGCGTGGAGGCAGGGGAGAAGCTACTTACCTTCCGTGCGGCGGCAGGGGCGCTCCTCGATGACGTCACCGGGTCCCTGCGTCGCATGGTTCACATAGCTATGCCGTATACAATGCCGTATAGATCATAGCTATGTGATCCATGCAACGCAGGGACCCGGTGACGTCATCGAGGTGCGTCCCCGGCCGCCGCACGGAAGGTAAGTAGCTTCTCACCCGGCTCCCCGCTTTTTTTCCATGGCAGCCGTGACTTTAGTAGCGTCCTGGCTGCCATAGTAACCTGAAAGCATATTGAAGACTGATCAGTCTTCATATGCTTTCAGTTGTCTTGCGTTGTGACGGATCCGGCGGGCATTTCCAGCGACGGAAGTGCACGCTGGATCCTCACAATGCAGATGTGAAAGAGGCCTTAGTTCTCCATAGCAACCAATCAGATTAGACCTTTCCTTTTTCACAGCTCTTTTGGAAAATGGAATGTTCTGATTGGTAACTATGGACAACTAGGGCAGTTTTCCTTTGCACGCATTTGGATAAATCTCCCCCAAAGTATACATAGATCAGGAAGCAGCAATGCCGCCACTTCCCACTGTAGTGCAAGCCATTAGGTGATCGGTGACCAGGTATGTGCACAAAGCTGCTGGGTCTTAGCAGAGCCAGATCAGCTCTAGGGTACGGCCACACGTCAGGTTTCTTCATGCAGGTTTGGAAGCCAAAACCAGTTGTGAATTGAAAAAAAAATAATATTTGCCCTGTAAACTTTCTCTCATTTTACTATCCACACCTGATTTTGGATTCCATAACTGTATCAGGAAACCTGACCGTGTGGCTGCACCCCTACAGTGAGGCTCAAAAGCCTAATTACAACCTCGGGGGGCTGTATTCCCCCTGTAACAGGATAATATGTCAGCACCAGTTAGAGTGCACTCATACGTGGTGGAAAATTCTGCCAGAATATCCGCAGGTGTGGATTTTTACAAAGGTATGGATTTTGGTGCGGATATTTACGTGCGGAATAGGATGCGGATTTCTTTACGAATGTTGGTGTAAATTTATCTGTGGATTACATCGCTCATTGAAATGAATGGAAACATTTAGCTTCAGAAAATCCTCAGCAAATCATTATTTACGCTGCAGGATGTTCACAGCGCAGGGAGTGACACTTTTCAGCCCCACAGGAAACATGGGGAAGTCTTTATGTTGTGGATTTTCTGGCAGAATTTTCCAGCACATGTGAGTGCATCCCTACAGGAGAAATCAGCAATGAAAATGTAATGATAAATGTCTCCCTAAGGTCTTGTATGACCTTGAGGCCACTTTCAGACGAGCGAGTGTCACGAGTGTCACTCTGTGGACTCGCATCACAGCTCCTGTCCTGAACTTCCAGCACTGCTGGGGTCGCATAGCATTATATTGATTTATGATGCTATGTAACCTGTAGGTCCCTTGCAGACGAGCGTGAGCGGATTAGGTCTGGATGCGTTGCGAATGCGTTCAGTGAAAACTGCGCAATTTCACAAGCAAGTACATTCAGTTTTGCTTGCGATCGCGTTCAGTTGTTCAGTTTTTATCGCGCGGGTGCAATGCAATTTAACCCCTTCCCTACCAGCGCAGTACGGCGCAGCGGGACGTGACTTGGCGCCTCAGCTGCATGGGACCGGCTGTTCCCGTTAGCCGGACCCCTGCTGTATGCGCTGGCATCGGTGAAAACACAGATGCCGGCACATTAACCCCTTCTATGCCGCGGTCAGCGCTGGCTGTGACGTAGAATGGGTTTGCTGCAGGTGAAGGAGGCCATCGAGTTCCTGCTCTGCTGTGGCGGGGACCCGATGTGTGACAAGGCAGTTCGGGACCTGCCTTCTACGGGTGCCATGGAGATCCAGCCTCAGGCTGCATCTCCTAAGCAACCTGTTAGTGTATTACTCTGTGTAATACTCTAACACGCAATGCATTACAATACAGATGTATTATAAAGCATTGGACAGGGGATCAGACCCCTTAGGCCTCTTTCACACGGGCGTCACGTTTGACGCCCGTATAAGAGGCGGGTGCGTTGCGGGAATATGCGCGTTTTTCCCGCGCGGGTGCAAACGTTTGTAACGCGTTTTGCACGCGCGTGAGAAATCGCCATGTTTGGTACCCAACCCTAAGCCGGACTTCATCACTGAAGTCTGGTTTCGGGTCTTCTGGAGAATTGATTATTTTCCCTTAAAACATGATTATAAGGGGAAATAATAGCATTCTTAATAAAGAATGCATTGTAAAATAAAGTGGAAGGGGTTAAAAATAATAAAAGTTAACTTACCTTAGCCACTTGATCGCGTAGTCGCGATCTGTCCTCTCTTTCACCAGCATCAGCTAAGATCTACAGGACCTGTGATGACGTCACATCACATGGTCCAATCACATGGTCCATCACCATGGTAAGATGGACCATGTGATTGGACCATGTGATGTGACGTCATCACAGATCCTGTAGATCTTAGCTGATGCAGGAAAGAGAGGACAGATCGCAACTCACGCGATCAAGTGGCTAAGGTAAGTTAACTTTTATTATTTTTAACCCCTTCCACTTTATTTTACAATGCATTCTTTATTAAGAATGCTATTATTTCCCTTATAACCATGTTATAAGGGAAAATAATAGAGATCGGGTCCTGTTGCTAAGCAACCATGCGGGAAAATCGCAACGCATCCGCACTTGCTTGCGGATGCTTGCGATTTTCCCGCAGCCCCATTCACTTCTATGGGGCCTGCGTTGCGTGAAAAACGCCAAATATAGAGCATGCTGCGATTTTCACGCAACGCAGAAGTGATGCGTGAAAATCACCGCTCATGTGCACAGCCCCATAGAAATGAATGGGTCCGGATTCAGTGCGGGTGCAATGAGTCCTCCTCACGCATTGCAATGAGTCCTCCTCACGCGGAAAACTCTCCCGTGTGAAAGGGGCCTTAAAGTCAGAAATATAGGTAAAAAAAAAGTAAACAAACCTGTTTTTAATAAAAAAAAGTTTCAACTTAAAAAGAATAAAATGCCCCTTTTTTAAAATGTCAATTTTTTGTTTTAAAATATGCTATTATTGTGTAAAATAAATTAAAATAAGAGGATACATATTTGGTTTCGCCACGTCTGTAATAACCAGCTCTATAAAAATATCACATGACCTAACCCCTCAGGTGAACACCGTAAAAAATAAAAAAAACTGTATAAAAAGAAATTTTTGTTGCCTTGCATCATATAAATTGCAACACCAAGCGATCAAAAAGGCGTATACCCCGCAAAATAGTACCAATCAAACAGTCACCTCATCCCGCAAAAAATGAGACCCTACCTAAGACAATCTGTCAAAAATAAAAAAGCTATGGCTCTCAGACTATGGAGACACTAAAACATAATTGTTTTGGTTTTAAAAATGCTATTATTGTGTAAAACTTAAATAAATAAGAAAAAGTACACAAATTAGGTATTGCCACATCTGTAACGATCTGCTCTATAAAAATATCACATGACCTAACCCCTCAGGTGAAGGCTGGAAAAATAAGTGAATAAAAACTGTGCCAAAATTACCAATTTTTTGCCCACCTTGCCCCATAAAGTGTAATCATGAATGATCAAAAAATCATATGTACCCAAATATGGTACCAATAAAAACGTCAACTATTCCTGCAAAAGACGATCGGCAGAAAAATAAAAAAAATAAGGCGTTCAGAAAATAGAGATACAAAAACATAATTTTTTAAAAAAAAAGCTTTATTATGTAAAACTGAAACAAACAAAGAAAGTAGACATATTTGATATCATTGCGTCCGTAACAATCTGCTCTATAAAAATAGCACATGATCTACCCTGTCAGATGAATGTTGTAAAAAATAAAAATAAAATCTGTGCTAAAACAGCAATTTTTTGGTTACCTTGCCCCACAAAAAATGTATTATAGAGCAATTAAAAATCATATGTACCCCAAATTAGTACCAAGAAAACTGGCACCTTATCCCCTAGTTTCCAAAATGGGGTCACTTTTTGGGAGTTCCTACTGTAAGGTGCATCCGGGGGACTTCAAATGGGACATGGCATCTAAAAACCAGTCCAGCAAAATTTGCCTTTCAAAAACCATATGGCGCTCCTTTCCTTCTGTGCTCTGCTGTGTGCCCTTACATCAGTTTACGACCACATGTGGGGTGTTTCTGTAAACTGCAGAATCAGTCCTCTTGCACACGAACGTTTTTTTCTTCCGTTTACGTTCTGTTTTTTGCATTCCGTATACGGTACCATTCATTTCAATGGTTCCACAAAAAAAAACGGAAGGAACTCCATATGCCTTCCATTTTCGTATTTCTGTTTTTCCGTTCTGTTCAAAGATAGAACATGTACTATTATTGTCCGCATAACTGACAAGGATAGTACTGTTCTATCAGGGGCCAGCTGTTCCGTTCCGCAAAAACGGAATGCACACCGACGTCATCTGTATTTTTTGTGGATCCGTTTTTTCCGGACCGCAAAATACTAAAAAAGCCATACGGTCATGTGCAAGAGGCCTCAGGGTAATAAATATTAAGTTTTGTTTGGCTGTTAACCTTCGATGTGTTAAAGAAAAAAATGGATTAAAATGGAAAATCTGCCAAAAAAGTGAAATTTTGAAATTTCATCTCCATTTTCCTTTAATTCTTGTGGAACACCTAAAGGGTTAACAAAGTTTGTAAAATCAGTTTTGAGTAGCTTGAGGGTTGTAGTTTCTACAATGGGGGTCATTTATGGGGGGTTTCCACTATGTAAGCCTCACAAAGTGACTTCAGACTTGAACTAGTCCTTAAAAAGTGGGGTTTGGAAATTTTCTTAAAAAATTTAAGAATTGCTTCTATTATATGGATTCCATATGCCGCTATAGTGGAATCCATAACGGGATGCGCGACTTACCCCACCGAACGCCGAACACCGGACTTTTTTTTAAAGTTCGCTCATCTCTACTCAACACTAATGTTAAGTAATAAATATTTTATGAAGTATCACTTTCTGTTTTAAAGGCAGAGAAATTGAAATTTAGAAAATTGCAAATTTTTCTAAGTTTTGGGTACATTTGGGATTTTTTCATAAATAAAGGTGAAATATATTGACTGAAATTTATGACTATCATGAAGTACAATGTGTCATGAGAAAACAATCTCAGAATGGCTTGAATAAATAAAAGTGTTCCAAAGTTATTACCACTTAAAATGACACATAATGCTGTCAGAGTTATCTAATACATTCAAGAACTGTAAGGCCCCTTTCACACGGGCGAGTTTTCCGCGCGGGTGCAATGCGTGATGTGAACGCATTGCACCCGCACTGAATCCTGACCCATTCATTTCAATGGATCTGTGTACATGAGCGTTTTTTTTCACGCATCACTTGTGCGTTGCGTTAAAATCGCAGCATGTTCTATAGGCCTCATGCACACGACCGTTGTTTGATTCCGTGTCCGTTGCTCCGTTTTTCGTGATTTTCTGCGGACCCATTGGTTTTCAATGGGTCCGTGGAAAACTCGGAAAATGCACCGTTTGTCCTCCGCGTCCGTGATTCCAGTCCGTCAAAAAAATATAACCTGTCCTATTCTTGTCTGTGAAAAACGGTTCACGGACCCATTTAAGTCAATGGGACCGTGAAAAAATGCGGATGGCCATCCGTGTGTCATCCGTGTTTTTTTTGCGGATCCCTTGGCAGGCACTTGCCAAAAATTGTCAGCCTGTCTTTTGGTAAAATCTTTTGGGTCATGTCCGCTAAAAAAAAACGGAAGACACACGGAAACACAACGGAAGGCAAAAACGGACACGGATCACTGAACAACGGAACCCCTTTTTGCGGACAGCATAAAAAAACGGTCGTGTGCATGAGGCCATATTCTGCGTTTTTCACGCAGCCCTAGCCCCATAGAAGTGAATGGGGCTGCGTGAAAAACGCATTGCATCCGCAAGCAAGTGCGGGTGCGTTGCGTTTTTCACTGATGGTTGCTAGGAGATGTTGTTTGTAAACCTTCAGTTTTTTATCACGCGCGTGAAAAACGCATCAAAACGCATTGCACCCGCGCGGAAAAAACTGAACAACTGAACGCAATCGCAGGCAAAACTGAATGGCTTTGTCTGTGAAATCGCACAGTTTTCACTGAACGCATCCGCAAAGCATCCGGACCTAATCCGGACACGCTCGTGTGAAAGAGGCCTAAGGCTGGGTTCACACAGGCGTCATGTTTGACGCCCGGATAAGAGGCGGGAGCGTTGCGGGAAAATGCACGATTTTTCCTCAGCCCGATTTTCACGCAGCCCCATTCACTTCTTTGGGGCCTGCGTTGCGTGAAAAACACAGAATATAGAACATGCTGCGATTTTCACACAACGCAGAAGTGATGCGTGAAAGTCACCGCTCATGTGCACAGCCCCATAGAAATGAATGGGTCAGGATTCAGTGCGGGTGCAATGCGCCCACGTCACATTGCACGTCATCTCCTAGCAACTATCAGTGAAAAACGCAACGCACCCGCACACGCAGAATATAGAACATGCTGCGATTTTCACGCAACGCACAAGTGATGCATGAAAAAAACGCTCATGTACACAGACCCATTGAAATGAATGGGTCAGGATTCAGTGCGGGTGCAATGCGTTCACATCACGCATTGCATCCGCGCGGAAAACTTGCCCGTGTGAAAGGGGCCTAAGGCTACATGCACACGACAGTTGTTTTTTGCTGTCCGCAAATCGCGGATCCGTCTTCCTTTGTTTTTTCACATCCACATCCGTTCCGTGTGTCCACAAATTTTGTAGACTCTGTTTCCGTGTGTCTTCAGTTTTTTTTGCGGATCCGCAAAAAAAACGGAAGGCTTAAACCAGTTTATTAAAGTACCTGTACAAGTGCCCTGGTTTCCAAGCAACCATCCGCAAAAAAAAACGGATGCGGATGACAAATGGATGGCTTCCGTTGGTCATCCGCATTTTTTGCGGACCCATTGACTTCTATAGGTCCGCAAACCGTTTTTTGCGGACAAGAATAGGACATGCCATATTTTTTATGCGGACGTAAAATACGGACTGTGGACGCGGACAGGTAACGGAAGAGGCATCCGCATTTTTAACGGATCCATAGAAATGAATGGGAAACCATCGGATACGCAAAAAAAAAAAACGGAACGGAGGCTGCAAAAAACCACTGCCGTGTGCATGTAGGCTGAGGGTTACATAGCATCATATATCCATATAATGCTATGCGACCCCGGCAGTGCTGGAAGTTCAGGACGGGAGCTGCAAAGCGAGTCCGCAGCGTGTCACTCGCCTGTCTGAAAGCGGCCTAATAGGCGGCACAAAGTGTAAAAATTAAATAAAGACAAAAGAAGTAAAAATACATTTTAAAAAGCCACCATGTGCAACACCACAGCTTCTAGCCCCACCCCTGGATATTATAAAGTATGTATGTCCCTATATGAAAAAGACCTTTACAGAAAGAGGACGTAATTTAATTTAGTTGAACTGCTATTAACAAATAAAAAAAAAAAAAAAGTTAAAAACCGACCATTTTTCCCATTTTTTTTTTTTTTACATTTCCCTGCTGGTTTGAAAAATAAAAATACAAGGTATAGCTTTTAAAGACACCTGCACTTAAAAATGGAAAATGAGTCTGGTCAGGAAGGAGGGTAAATGGCCTGGTCATGAACTGGTTAATAAAAACCATCAATATCAGATCAGTTGGGGTTTGCAGTTTTGACTCTGAGCACCCCTATCAATTAGCTGACTAAAGGGGCTTATCTTCATTATTTACCAGTCACAGCGCCAGACATATGCTAGTGGCCATGTCTGGAATTGCAGCTCAGCTCTATTCGCTTGAATGGAACTGATCTGCAAAGACCTGCACATGTATGGAGCTGTGCCTGGTAAATATTGAAGCATACACAGAACTCGCCAGATTCCCGTGGCCCCTTCAGTCAGTGGGGTCCTGGAAAGTGAGTTGATATTGATGGATGGATATAGACATCAATATTAGGGTACAGCCACATGGTCATGGTCATTTCCTGATGCAGCTTTACAAGCCATAATGAGAAGTGGACCTGCAGCGAGAAGAGAGAGTGCTCTGTGTCTGCACATCTCTCCTCTCGTTCTAGCAATGAGTGGGGGTCTCCGCACTCGGACCCCCACTAATCAAAACTTTTTAGAATGTCGCTTTAACATAAAAAGTTTTTTGAAGTTTAGTGACCCTTAGGCCTCCTACACACGGTGGCAGGTGAACGCACATGAGATCCGCATTAATTTCGAAGTGGATTTATGTGCGTTTCTGCAGCATATCCGCAACAAAATCCGCAATGTCTAACAACGTTTTTGGAGCGGATTTGGTGCGGTTTTACCGTAGACCTCACCCTTATTGAAAAGGGTGAAATCCGCAGCTAAAACTGCAAACATAATTGACATGCTGAAGATTTTGAAATCCGCACAGCAAAGTGTTCATGAGATTTGCGTAATCTCACACTTTCCTGCGGTTTTCTTTTTGTTGACATTTTCCCTGTTGGGCCATAAACTCTATTATCCTTCCACACATAGTCCTTGAGATCTCAGCCCACCATGAATTGTCATCGACAGTACAGTACAAATGGCAGAATTGCTAAAGTAAACCAGAAAACCTTTTTCAATTTTAGGGTTACCAAGTAAAATTATCAAACATAAAGCTACATAGAAATGCAAATGAAAGAAAGTGCACGTGTGTTATATGTGGAGTCGTCGTTGATGCCGCTGCCTAATCTTGTTGTCAGGACTGAGGCCACTGCAAGGTAACTCCACTGCCCAGGGTGTCATAGACCTCTGCAGAGAGCCGCTGTCTGGCTCCTCTCGGAGTGACCAAATATTGCTACAGGCTGTACTTCTCCACTGTGTGAGACTGAACTCTGGGTCTCTTGGTCCTAATGGCTGCTTTCCATAGGGGTCTACGACCTCCAGGATGGCAGCGTTCCTGGGACAAATGTTCGTCCTTGGATGAACCAGAGGCAACAACAACTACTCCACACAGGAAACAGGACAACTCTCTTCACACATGTTCAGGGCATATGTTTGGAGCACACTCTCTAACCCTCAGTTCACACTTGTGCGTTTTACAGCGCGTTCGAATGCGCTGTAAAACGCATAACCGATGCAAACCAATGCTTCCCTTTGGGACTGGTTCACATTTTCGCGTCGCATAAACAAGTACTTAAGCTTTTTTTGGGGCGTTTGTCGCGCGTTTTGGCCCATAGACTTCAATGGGAACGCGCAACGCTTGTATTTTGCGCGTTTTGACACTGAAAACGCGCGTTCGAACACGCGTTTATGAATTTGCAACATGCTGGAAAGGCCAAACCCCAGCTCTGATTGGCCAATCTTCATATAGACAGGGATATTTGGTCATTGGACAACACTGCAGTCAATCACACAAACGCGCGTTTACTATTGCCAAAAACGTGTGTAAAACGCGCATCTCAGAAACGCTCAGGTGTGAACCCAGCGTAAGGCTGGGTTCAGACTTGAGCGTTTTACAGCGCGTTCCTACGCGCTGTAAAACGCTCGACAAGCGAAAACCCATGTTTCCCTATGGGCATGGTTCTCACCTGAGCGTTTTACAGAGCGTATGAACGCGCTGTAAAACGCCCTACGCCCCCAAAGTAGTACAGGAGCTTCTTTGAGGCGTTTTGTCACGCGTATTGTGATTGACGCCAGAGTGGTCAATCACACGAACGCGCGTACAACGCGCGTTTCCTATTTCCAAAAACGCGCTGTAATACGCGTGACAAAAACGCACGTATCAAATACGCTCAAGTGTGAACCCAGCCTTAGGCCTCTTGCACACGACCGTATGGCTTTTTCAGTGTGTTGCGGTCCGTTTTAAACAGATCCGTTTTTCCGATTTTTTTTGTTTCAGTAGTGTTTCCGTTTTGCCGTTTGGTTTCCATTTGCGATCCGTTTTTTGCTAACGGAAACGGAAGCATACAATAATGTTTAAACAGTAACTACATTAAAAAATTGGGCTGGGCATAACATTTTCAATAGATGGTTCCGCAAAAACAGAAGACATACGGATGCATTCCGCATAGTTTGTGTGCAAGAGGCCTTAGGGCTCATGCATACGAACGTGCGCTTCCGGTTGCCGTATTGCAACCGCATTTGCAGATCCGCAATACACGGGCACCGTTCCGTGTGCATTCCGCATCCCTGAACACTACGGAAGCACTACAATCTGCTTCCGTGGGGTTCTGTTCTGTATTTCCGTTCCGCAAAAAGATAGAACTTGCTCTTTTTGCGGAACGGACGAATGCAGACCCATTCAAGTTGAATGGGTCTGGATTCATCATGGCGGCCGTACGGAGGTTGCCTGTGCATTGAGGACCGCAAATTGCGGTCCCCAATGCACGGAACGGCCCACCTACGGCCGTGTGAATGAGCCCTTAGGGTATTTCATGATATTAGTCTGAAGTGTACTATCTCACCAACCCTTTCTGCCGTGGATGTGTAAGGGCGGGTTTACATCAACGTTATTGTTATAACGGAAAATAACGGAATTGGAAGACGGAATTTAAAGGTTTCCGTTTTGTATTCAGTCCTACAATTCTGTTATTCTCCATTATAACCATGTTATAACGAAGAGCAATAACAGAATTGTAAACTTTGATGTAAACCCCTCCTAATCTGCTCTGCTGCAGATACGTAGTGAGGATTAGCCTCATTGCGGAGGAGGTTTTACCACTACGCAAACCATGCAATTGCATGAGGCCCCAGGGATTAGGAGGCCCATCGGCTGCTGACTCTGCCAGGCAGTGGCGCCTAAGGCTAGTTTCAAATTAGGTTTAAGAGATCTGGCAGGCTATTCCGGCATAATATATAATAATATCTACAGAATACTGAACCCAAACCCGAACTTCTGTGAAGAAGTCGGGGTACGGGTCTGGGTACCAAACATTCAGATTTTTCTCACGCGTGTGCAAAATGCATTAAAACGCATTGCACTCGCCGTAAAAATTGAAAGATTTCATGCAACGCACCCGCATCCTATCAGGCCCTCACACGCGACGCCCGTGTGAAAGAGGCCTAAGGCATTAAGGCTAGTTTCACACTAGCGGCAGGACGGATTCAACAGGTTGTTCAACCTGTCGGATCCGTCCTGCCGGTATTTCGCCATGCTGCCGGACGGCCGCTCCGTCCACATTGACTATAATGGGGACGGGGCGGAGTTCCGGCACAGCACGGGAGTGCCGGACTAAAACTACGACATGTCCGACATTTAGACCCGCGTCCTCTCTCCGTGCACTGCCATGCTGCGCTGGAACTCCGCCCCGCCCCCATTATAGTCAGGCAGATTATCACTAACGAGCAGTGTAAAGTGCCGCTGATTACTGGATGAATGAGCGAAACACTTTGGCCTCATGCACACGAACGTGTGCACCCCGTGCCCGTATTGCGTGCCGCAAATTGCGGCCCGCAATGCTCGGGCACCGGCCGTGGGGCAGCCGCAGCGGATCGCGGACCCATTCACTTGAATGGGTACGCGATCTGCCCGTTCCGCAAAAAGTTAGGACATGTTCTATCTTTTTGCGGGACAGAAGTACGGAACGGAACCCCGCGGAAGCACTCCGTAGTGCTTCCGTAGTGTTCCGTTTCGTCATTCCATTCCGCACCGTTCCGCATCTCCGGATTTTCGGACCCATTGAAATGAATGGGTCCGCATCCGTGATGCGGAATGGCCACGGAATGGTGCCCGTGTATTGCAGATCCGCAAATGCGGTCCACAATACGGGCACGGGGTGCACACGTTCGTGTGCATGAGGCCTTTGGGTGATATGATTGTTGGTGCAGTCACCTAAATCGTCGTTTGCCGGCAGCAGATCGTGATGTCTAATCAGTCTCTGCTGCGGGCAAACAATGACTCAGTATGGGGGCGAGCGATGGCATTTATGATCTCTCCTCTCCATACTGTGGAGGAGATGACTGCATGTAAATGCGGCGGTTTCCTTCATTGATGAGCAGGTGATTGTCGGGAAGAAACGCTTAGGCTACATGCACATGACAAGCAGCCGTGTGACAGCCATTTTTTTAACGGCCGTCACATGGCCGTTTTTAGAATAGTTGCAGTCTGTGGGGCTATTCACGTGGCTGTGAAAAGTGGCCATCAAAAAATAGGACATGTCCTATATTTGCCCATTTTCACAGCCACACGGACCCCATTGAAATCAATGGGACCATTTTTAATAGTCGCTTAGACTGGAGTGCACCCATCTAATGGCCATTAAAAACGGACAAACGGGCAGAAAATGGATGCACAAATAGTTGAAAAATGGCTGGTCATGTGCATGTAGCCTGTGTGCGTCTGAATGTATGCTCCAGTCCTATACAGCTGTATGCTGACACAGTACCATGCAGTGGTACACAGCGTGGTATACATTTTTCCAGGATTTTCTCACATTGAAAAAATTTGGTTGACTGTGCTTTTCAATACTCTTTTGCCACACATTTGGTGTTTGAAGTCTATGGGCACTGCAACGTAGACCAAACGTGATAAGGGAAGGTACTTTGTCGGAGCACACTTCCCTTGTAAGATAAAATTAACAAACATTTATAACGAACTAAAACCTCAGATCAAACCACATGGTGGCAACACCAACTCTGCAAACTATGCTGATTAACATCAACTTAACATAACTGGTCTTACAGGAGTCCTATAAAACATTAGGGTAGGGGCAGATACTAGCTCAATAAAATATAAGTAAATGCTGAGAGATAACAATTGTGTCCTAAAATGTTGTATTTATAAACACTGATATCATCTATTTGGATATTGTTGATTGCAGCAAGCGGAGATCTTGAAAACAGTAAAAGATTTAATCTGAATATATTAGACAGTCGCACACATTTTGAATCTTTATTTCCATAATACTGGAGAAGCCCTTTAACCGGCAATTTCCTAATACTGATTTCTTGACATGATAACATCAACAGAGGAACGAATCTGAATACATAGGTTACCTCAAGCTTCCTGTGGTTGCATTATAAGAGCTCATTCACACGACTGTATGTTCGCCATTCCTGTGCTACGGACCTCAAATAGCGGTCCGCGATGCACGTGCATCACTGGCCCTGTGAACTCTGTGCTGTGGTGCGGAACCCATTGACTTGAATGGGTCCGCGATCAGCAAAATATGGCAAAAGATAGAACATGTCCTATTTTTTGCATAGCTGAGACACAGACTCGGAAGCCCACAGAAGGGCTTCTGAGTGTTTCCATGGGCTTCCAATCAGTGCCTTCGTGCCGCAAAAGATAGGACATGTCCTATCTTTTGCAGTATCTTGCGGATGGTGGACCCATTCAAGTAAACAGAGACGCGACGGCCATATGATCGTGTGAATGAGCCCTAAGTCTGTAAAATAGTGTAATATGATGGGAAGCCACTCAGAGATCAGGTTTCCGTTCTAGATATCACTATCCAAGCACCACCAGTCACAGCTAAAGGAATTAAAGCGGTATTCTTCTAGTTTAATATTAATGGCCCATCCTCAGGACAGGTCATCAGTATCTGATCAGTAGGGGAGGGGTCTGATTCCTAGCCCCCACCGATCAGCTGTTTTAAGAGGCACACATCACACAACTTGTGGCAGAGAAGATTTTTTTTTTTTTTTGCTACTGGTGTTTTTGTTGATTAGGTGGTGTTTTTTTTTATCTTTGTCTTTTCAGGAATGCAGCATACTGGAGCTCTTGGTGTTTTTTTCTTTGTTCAGGCATTTTTACATTAGCTTCTCTATAGGAGGAAAAAAGACAATTAAAAATGGTAGTGGTAAGCCACAATTTGCATAAACCTCCCAGAAACACCACATAAAATGCATTTGCTTATTCTGGAGGTTTTTTTTTTTTTCGCTTGTAAAAAGCCAGCCAAAATTTCTGTGTAGGGACCCTTAGGGTACGTTCACACGACGACATTTATCGCGCAACAATAAGTCGAACGACAATTTTTATAATGGGAGTCTATGGTGTCGCATATGGGAGTCTATGGTGTTCTGACATGCTGCAACGGATTTTTCTGCGACTGTCGCAGTCTCAGCATGTCACATGTCGCAATGCGACACCATAGACTCCCATTATAAAAATTGTCGCACGACAAATGTTGCAGTGAAGTTGTACTCTATTTGTTGCAGGTCTACAGGTCCGACTTTTTAGTCCGGCGATCATTATAGTCAATGGGGACGGAGTGGCAGCACAGCAGCACACGGTACTTGCGGTATGGCGGATCTGGCAGGCTGTTCATACGCCGGAACAGCCTGCCGGATAGCCATGCCGCAAGTGTGAAAGTACCCTTATCTGGTCAGCAGATTGTGCTGTCGAAACTACAATCTGCTGCCCAGAAACAATGAATGTGTATGAGGACAAGCGACCATTCGAGCAATTGCACATCTTCATATAGCAGAGGTGATTGCTGTATGTAAATGCAGCTCTCACCTCCTATAATGAAAGGAACTTTTCCTTTCCGATAATTGCCTGCTTTGTTGACTTACGTCAAGGCCTATTTCATACGTCCGTAGTTGTCACGTGCCCGCAAATTGCAGCCCACAATACATGGGCACCGACCGTGGGGCAGCTGCAGCTGATCGTGGTCCCATTCACTTGAATGGGTCCACGATCTGACCGTTCCGCAAAAAGATAGGACATGTTCTATCTTTTTGCGGGATGGAAGTACTTAACTGAACACTGAGGAAGCACTCCTTAGTGCTTCCGTAGTGTTCCATTCCGTCATTCCGTTCCATATATCTGGATTAGCGGACCCATTGAAATGAATGGGTCCGCATCAGTGATGCAGAATGGTGCCCGAGTATTGCGGATCCGCAAATGCGGTGTGCAATATGGGCACGTGACACCTGCGGCCGTGTGAAAGAGGCCTAAGGGATCTTTACAGTTCCATGCACAGTAGGTGGCCAGGCCACTGTGCAAAAGTATAGAGGATGGACCACAGTCTATTTATTCTCAGAATCTGCGGAGATGCCAGAGGTCAGATCGTTACTGATCATAATATTATAGCATCTCCTCGTAATATGCCATAGTGTTTTAAAATTGGAACACCCCTTTAATGATTTTTTACCCATATTTTTCCTCTTTGATGACTAGAAGCATAGGTCAGTAATTTTTTCAATGACACCGTAACAGACTTACTTGTCTAGGCTCCACCAGCGAGAACTCCCGCTTCGGCACGACTGCGCCAGGAGAGAAGCCTCCCACTAACATAACAGCATCCATAGCGACAGGATGCAATGATCTGTTTCTCTCCACAGCGGGCCTTTGACCCCTCTCTGTTTCGTGTTTTGGTACTGTGCTTCCTGTCTGGTTCCAACTTTGGCTTGGCTTAAAGAGGACCTTTCACCAGTCCAAAGTTTGTTAGTGAAAGGAATGTACATGCCAAGCTGCACCCAGGGATGTCCCTGCACTTACTTGTATCCCTAGGTGCCGCTCCGTTCGCCCGCTGTAGCCCCCGGTACCGGCGCACGTGCTGCTGATAATTTTGCCTTGGGGGGGAGACATTCTCTTTTGCCCTGGGCGTCTCCTTCTCCCAGGCTGGAGCGCTGGCCTATCGCAGCGCTCAGCTCATATCCTGGGAGGTTGCAGGATATGAGCTGAGCGCTGTGATTGGCCAGCGCTCTAGCCTGGGAGAAGGAGACGCCAACAGCAAAAGAGGACGTCTCCACGCAAGGCAAAATTAGCCTCAGCACGTGCGCTGGTACAGGGGGCTACAGCGGGAGAACAGAGCGGCACCCAGGGATACAAGTTAATGCAGGGACATCCCTGGGTGCCGCTTGGCATGTACATTCCTTTCACTAACAAACTTTGGACCGGTGAAAGGTCCTCTTTAATGTCTACCCTCTGTCTTTGTGATTTTGTACTGTTTTGTCATTCCGGTTCTGACCCATTCCCGTATGACGATGTCTCTGTGTTGTTCTGTCTGTGTGTGTGTCTGTCTTGTACTGTAGCAGAGTAGGGAACGTCAACTAGTTGCGGACTTGCTGCCTAGGGCTTCCACTACAAATAGGCAGGGAAAGCGGGCTGGGTTCCAGTTTGGGCACACTGTGTGTTCCTGCCTACTGTGTTAATAGACACGATAATTAAGGGGGTTTTCCGAGATGTTAATAATGTTGATCTTTCCTCTGGATAGTTCATCAGTATGTGATTGGTGGGGGTCTGACACCCGGGATCCAGATGTTTGAGAAGGCACCTGTGCTTGCAGTAGCACCGCCTTCTCACAGTTTTTCCTAGGCCAAGTAATGACATGTTCATCAGTGACGTGGGCTAGGAACAGCTCAGCCCCATTGAACTGAATGCTACCAAGCACAGCCGATATACAGCGTATGGCACTGTGCTTGGTGAGCACAAAGAAGGCTGCAGCGCTCACAGGACACACCCTGCTGCCTTCTCAAACAGCTGATCGGGTCCAGGGTGTCAGCCCCCACAGATCAGATACTGATAACTTGTCTAGAGGATTGATCATCAGTATTAACATCTCGAAAAACCCTTTTAACAAACATTTAAATATTTTAATAAGCTGTTTCTTAGTTATATTGGTTTCTGGGTAAGCTTGTCCTATAATCTAAACTAAAAACAGAACCTGTGCCTGTTTTTACAGCGTTCACATAAACTTTCTAACTTGGCAACCAACTAAAGAATGGGATTGTAAAATAAGAAGGCAATTAGGGAAAGACATAACAGCAAACAGCCAATGGAGAAACAAAGCCCTAATATGTTTGTTCTAAAATGTGTTATGTGTAATGCTAATACGCAGGCTGCTCGCCAGCACCAAGGGATTTGAAAAGGAACCCTGTACAAATGACAAGTGACATCATATTCTCAAGCATTATAGACATAAAAATCCGGGCACGGAGAAGAGAACCAGTCTTTCTGATGCAATTCTAGAAATAGATATGGTTATAAGAATAACATATATTTGCCAAGGTCTCTGAAAAAGGGTGTAAATATTAATGTGGTTGGATGTTATCAGGGGCGTTGGTATGGGCCAAATGCCCGAGCGAAGGGTGTGCAAATAAGCCGCTTTGCATTGGCTAGGGTATTTCGATACAGGATCAGGGCAGCAAACTGAACCTCCTAGTGAAGGAACTGTAGCAACATCTCTGGTTGCAATATAGGTTTGTGCAAAGTTGGGAACTCAATAAAAACTGAGAAGTGAGCTATGTGTGTGTGTGTATATATATATAATGTCCAAAGCGAGTACGTGGCTATTAGTAGTAAACTGTATGAAAATTGTATCTAATGACATTTTTCTAAACAATGTTTTCATTATTATTTTTTAAATGCCACATTTTGATGAATTTTGAGTAAGGGTGGTTTCACATTTGCTGGTGTTTTTGTGCACTTTTGAATTTTTAGCAGTGATTTTTGCAGCAGCATTTTTTGGGCACATTTGTACGGTAAAATGCCAGCTGCAGCTGTTAGCTGAAGGTCTATGTGAAATATGTAAAAGCTACTGGCATTTTTGTTCATTGTATGGCTTTTTTTCTGGCTACTTTTCAAAAACACAACATGGGCAAACACACTGGTCCAGACTTACTAATGCATCTAAAATCTGTCTAAAAATGTGTAATTTTTACACACTTTTGTGCCACTATGTGCTCAAAAAGGGTGACTAATAGGAAGGGTTTGGCCTAATATGTGCTGTTTTGCACCAAAATTGTGCCACAATTATGGCGTAAAAATCTTTTTGAAAGTGATGTAGAAAGTGAGGGTACATTCAGAGTTGGGGTTGCCAGATCATGCAGGCTGTTCCAGCAGCTTGCCAGATTCTACCAATCACCGCTGGAGTTCCATTAGCTATAATGAGATCCGGCTGCTTTGCGGCATATATGCTGGGTTACGGATGGACAAATACCGATGCACGCAGGTAAAGGTCGCAGCGCTACTGTGTGTGCAGGTGCCTTCTCAAACAGCAGATTGGCAAGGATCCCGGGTGTCAGACACGCACCAATCAGATACTGATGACCTATTGAGAAGATAGGTCATTAAAACTTGTGTTTTCAATTTCGGCGTACAAGGTTCGGGTTATCTAAGAATTCCGTTATGGACTCCGCTACGACGGAGCATAACTTATGGTCCGTGGTAGCGGAATCCATACAGGAATTCTTAGATAACCCGAACCTTGTATGCCAAACTTGAAAACACAAGTTCGCTCATCCCTAGTCATCAGTTAAAACAAATCCTGGAAAACCCCTTTATTTTCATGCCATCTATAGGATTCATAAATCTGGGTGAAAAAAACACCCCAAAAAAGTCACAAAAAACACAAGAAGTGATCAAAAAAGAAACGTGTTTGGTTATTCTGACATTTTTATTCTGACCCATAAAAGGCCAGTGAAAATTAGTGAGTGTAGGGACCCCAGGAGTTATATCCATCAAATTTTTCTGAATGCAAATAAATTGTTCAATAAAATCCGGCATATTCAGAAATCCCTAGGGCACAGTTTTTTTGATCCTGTAGTCAGACTACTGTGAATCCTGTCTGGAATGAATGACTTCAAGTGAGTATCTTGTGATGCCGAGAGTCACATGATGTGAAGTAACGCCAGGATTAGACCTCATCACAAGACTGGGATGTCAGAGGTCGCTGTGCAGGAGACACGGTCACATTCCCACTATTGTGCACTAAATAAATGAATCTCCTTATCTCAGATCCCTTTCATCCTTGTTTAGTAACATTTTTGCTACTTTTCAACACAAAAACAAAGCACATTTGGGTATCTATTTTTCTACTTCGGGCAGTTCTCAACATCCCACCAGTGTCGGATTGCCTTAATGTGGTTACATTTTAAGGTCCGACTCCATATTACAGGGGCGTAGCTAGAAATGACTGGGCCCCATAGCAAAAATTTTATGGGCCCCCCCCCTCCCGGATCTCCCATGTGTGCTTTGCAGATCCGCGGATCCACAAAACACAGACACCGGCAATGTGCGGACTGCACATCGCCGACACTATATAGAAAATGCCTTTTCTTGTCCGCAATTGTGGACAAAATAGGACATGTTCTATTTTTTCAGGAATGCAATTGCGGATCCGTAATTGCGGATGCGGGCAGGACATAGTGTGTCCCCATAGAAATGAATGGGTCCGCAATTCCATTCTGCAAAATGCGGAACAGAATTGCGGACGTGTGTATGGACCCTTACCCCTACACTATGCAGTACAGAATGCATTATAAAATCAATACACCATGCCGTACAGTATACACAATAACCCGACAGTGTAGGTGTTATACTGTATATTGTACGGCATGCTGTATAGATTATACTGTATATTGTATGGCTTGGTGTATGGATTATTCTGTATATTGTACCACATGGTGCAGGGATTATACTGTATACTGTAGTCATCTATAGTGCCAGGTGCCGACACAAACAGCAGAGGGCCCTGTGCAAAAAAAATTCCTGGATCCCCACCCCCATGCCAAATTCTCAACCTAACCTATTCTATTCTAACATTACATACAGCAATACAAAACATATAGGGTAAGGCTATTTTCACACCTGCGGCAGTACGATCCGGCCACCTAATCCGGCAGAAAATGCAAGGAATCGACTGGACACAAACCACAGCATGCAGCCGTTTATGTCCCGCTGATTCTCTGTATTTTTGCCAGATTGTGGCCGGATCTCTGCCGTACCCCATTATAGTTAATGGGGCTGGTGGGCATTCTGTCTGCATCTAGCAGAGCCGGATCCAGTGAATTCTCTGCTGGAACAGCCTGCCAGGATCACTAACGCAGATGTGAAAGTAGCCTCATACAGCGCCACATACCTCTTATATCCAGTGACGTCTCCTTTGATGTACAGTAGATGTTCTCCTTCTTCATCTTCTCCATTCAGACCAGACCACCATGATAATTTCTTTCAGCCATCTCACGTCTCTGCAGAGTTTGACAGACATCTTAGTTTCCTACTTTTCCACCATCCTCCAATTAACATCCCATCATGCACCCCCAATATTGAGAAGCTGTGCTCCCCAAAACTATACTGCAAAAAGAACTGTGCTAAGCTGATGGTGTGCCAGGGTGCCCCCAAAGTAATGGTGCTCCCAAAGTCCTAACAATAGTAATTATTTATTTGCCAGAGTGCATTTAGTAGTAATAGTGCTCCTACAGTGCCCCCAACAGTAATTGTGTCCCACAAGTAATAATGCTCCCATAGTCCCACAGTTGTAATAAAGCCCACCATAATGCCCCGATAGTAATAATTATCTTTATAATGTGTGACAGTAGACAGCCCCCCCCCTTATAATGTGCACCAGTACAAAAAATGCCCTGTTGTGTGGCAGTAAAAAAAAAAATACCTCCTCTTAGTGCCCCCAGTAGAGCCAATGTGTTCGAATGACCAGTACCGTGTGCCACTACAAAAAACACTTAGTGCCACCAGTTGAGCTTAGGTGCCCATAGTGACCTTATAGTTTGTGCCAGTATAAAATACTCCTATATAGTGCCCTCAGAAGATGCCCCCATAGTGCTCCTTCCCCGTCTCCATAGTGCCCTCCATAATGGGGCACTATAAAATGCCCCTATAGACTGCCCCACATAGATGCCCCCATAATGCTCCTTTCTCTCTTCCCCATAGTGGCTCCAAAATGTGTGCCAGTATTAAATGCCCCTATATAATGCCCTCATAGTGCTCTTGTCCCCCACTTCTCCATAGTGCCCCCCTATATTGCGTGCCAGTATATAGGGCCCCCAGTAGATGCTCCTTCCCCTCTTCTCCATAGTGCCCCCCATAATGTGCCAGTATATAGGGCCCCCATAGTGCTTCCCTTCTTCTCCATAGTGCCCCCGTATTGTGCCAGTATATAGGGCCCCATAGTGCTTCCCTCTTCTCCATAGTGCCCCGTGTTGTGCCAGTATTTAGGGCCCTCATAGAGCTTCCCTTTTCTCCATAGTGCCCAAGTATTGTGCCAGTATATATGGCCCCATAGTGCTTCCCCTCTTCTCCTTAGCGCCCACCCCCCCCATATTGTGCCAGTATATAGGGCCCCATAGTGCCCCCAATATTGTGCCAGTATATAAGGCCCAATAGTGCCCCCCCCATATTGTGCCAGTATATATGGCCCCATAGTGCTTCCCCTCTTCTCCATAGTGCCGACCCCCCTGACCATGTTGTGCCAGTATATAGGGCCCCCACCCCCCTTCTTGACACAGTGTACTATAAATAATAAAAACAAAAAAACTCACATACTTACCTTCTGCTGCTGTCAGCGATGCGATGCAGGCAGGGCCGGGCCGACACAGAGGCTGGGGAGGCTCCAGCCTCAGGGCGCTCCAGCCTCAGGGCGCAGGCGGGGGCCGGCGAGAGGGAGAGGGACTGACAGGGGGGAACCGCTCAGCGCTCCCTCCTGTCATTCCCTGAGCCGGGCCCCGTCAGAGCGCTCCTCTCACCTCCATTATGCTGCTTCAGGCCCCCAGCATCCGGCCCCGCTGCCTCTGGCTCTAACTAGAAACAGAGTAAGCAGGTGGGCGGAGCCTAACGGACCTCCGTTAGGCTCCGCCCACCTGCTTAATGTGAGGCAGCGCTGGGGCCTGATCCCGGAAGCCTGGAGAAGTGACCATAATGGAGGTGAGAGGAGCGCTCTGACGGGGCCCGGCATTAAGTACAGTGAAAATGCCGGGCCCCCTTTCATTAAGTCTGTAGCAACATGGGGGGGCAGAAAGAGCATGACAACATGGGGGGTATAAAGAGCATGAAAAGATGGGGAAGAATGACAGGGGGCAGAAAAAGCATGACAAGAAGGGGGAGAATGACAAGAGGGAGGGGGCTGACAAATTACTATGTGGGGGCACTGCTGTGTGGTTGAGGGGGTGTGGGGGACATTACTGTGTGGGGGCAGTGTGGCGGACATTACTGTGCAGGGGGCAGTGTGGCGGACATTACTGTGCAGGGGGCAGTGTGGCGGACATTACTGTGTGGGGGCAGTGTGGTGGACATTACTGTGTGGGGGCAGTGTGGCGGACATTACTGTGTGGGGGCAGTGTGGCGGACATTACTGTGTGGGGGGCAGTGTGGCGGACATTACTGTGTGGGGGCAGTGTGGCGGACATTACTGTGTGGGGGACATTACTGTGTGGGGGACATTACTGTGTGGCGGACATTACTGTGTGGCGGACATTACTGTGTGGGGGACACTACTGTGTGGGGGACACTACTGTGTGGGGGACACTACAGTGTGGGGGACATTACTGTGTGGGGGACATTACTGTGCGGGGGCAGTGTGGCGGACATTACTGTGCGGGGGGCAGTGTGGCGGACATTACTGTGTGGGGGACACTACAGTGTGGGGTGGCATTATACAAAAGCTCTGCAGATGCAACTCCCATGTATTGGGTCACCACAATTTGGGTGGTCAATCACTAAATGAACCCTGTTATGGGGAGAATCTGTGGATGACACATATTTGTCCCACAGACACCCCCCACCCCCCCAAAACAGGGTTAATTTACTGAATGACCACCAATAAAAGAGGTGGGGTCACATATGCTATTTCATAATGACAGCAGGGCCCGTGCAGTGACTGTATTCTACTACACCCCCATCCCCCGCTCACTGGATATAATCTTATTAACTATATAACTGTAGCAAATCACTACAGTTATATAGTTAAGATTATATACAGTGTGTGTGTGCGAGGGGGTGTAGTAGAATACAGTCACTGCACGGGCCCCGCTGGCATCAAAAAAGCAGATACAACCCCACAGCCTCACCCCTTGTATTGGGGGTCATTCCTACATGGACCCTGTTATGGGGAGGGGGGATCTGTGGATGACACAAATGTGTCATCCACAGATTCCCCAATAACAGTATCATTCATCACAGATCCCCCATAGCAGTGTCATCCACAAGTTGGAGGGGGCGCACTTGGGCAGCTCAGCCTCTGTTGGTGGTGGACCTTGTCCCAGCCCTGGATGCAGGCCTCTTCTGGCCTGTGTCCCACGCTGTACGGCTCAGGCCGCGCGATAACGTCATCACGCCGCCTGCACCGGCCTCTGATAGGCTACAGGCTTAGTGCCTGTAGCCTATCAGAGGAACGAGCAAGGGAGACACCTCTCCCCTGCTCCATTCATCTGTATCGCTGTCCTGAGGACAGCGATACAGATGAATACTGAAGATGACCACTTCCACAATGGAAGCGCTCATCTCCACCTCTAATCTGCTGGCGGCTGCTGCCACATGAATAAAAAAAAAAAAAACTCAGCCGGCGGCCGGGCCCCCAGTGGCGTAGGGCCCCATAGCCATTGCTATGGCGATCCCTACGCCACTGCCATATTACAACTACATCACGTGCACATCCCACTGACTTGAAATCACCATAGGGTTTTATGATCTAAGTTCACTTAGAACAGGGATGCTCAACGTACAACCCTCCAGCTGATGCAAACTACAACTCCCAGCATGCCTAATAGCTGTAAGACTGTCCAGGCATGCTGGGAATTGTAGATTTTGCAACAGTTGGAGGGCCGCAGGTTGGGCATTCCTGAGTCTTAGGCCTCATTCACATTTCCGTTTTTCACTGGCGTGTGCTGTCCGCATTTTCTACGGACAGCAAGCGCACTCATTGATTTAAATGTGTCTGCTCACATTTTAGTATTTTTTAATCACGGGGACATGCACTACTTTGATAAGTGATGCGGATCAAGCACTCCTATTGAGGTCTATGGGTCCATGAAAATCACTGACAAACATCCGTTTTGTGTCCATGTTGCGTCCGTTTTTCGATAATGACTAATAGGAGATTCTTCGGAAATTAATTTTCAGCTGATCAATGTCAGTGAATTACAGATGACACACTCAAACTCAGATAGGGCAACATAAATGATTACCGCTGAGGGTAACTTAGGCCCCCTGCAGACGAGCGTGAGTGGATTAGGGCTGGATGCGTTGCGGATGCTTTCAGTGAAAACTGCGCAATTTCACAAGCAAGTACATTCAGTTTTGATTGCGTTCAGTTTTTATCGCGCGGGTGCAATGCGATTTATTGCGTTTTGCACAGTCGTGATAAAAAACTGAATATTTACAAACAGCATCTTTTAGCAACCATCCATGAAAATTGCATCCACGCTTGCTTGCGGACGCGATGCGATTTTCATGCAGCCCTATTCACTTCTATGGGGCCAGCGTTGCATGAAAATCGCAGAAAATAGAACATGCTGCGATTTTCACGCAACGCAAAAGTGATGCGTGAAAAACAACGCTCATGTACACAGCCCCATTAAAATGAATGTGTCCGGATTCTGTGCGGGCGCAATGCGTTCGCATCCCGCATTGCACCCACGCGGAATACTCGCTCATCTGCAAGGGGCCTTATTTTCTTTTGTCAGTAGTTTCCTTAAAATCAGCTGAAGTGCGACCTGAGTGCCCTCTATTCACAGTACAGGAAGAAAGCTGTCAATCATCTACAGGAGCCCAATGCTGAACAGAGATGAGTAGATTGATTCTAAATGAATGGGACTTGACACAAATGTTGTGGTAGATCCGAATCTGAATTTTTGGTGATTTAATTTGGGTGAATTTTGGAGAGATAGATAAAGAAAGAGAGAAAAAAATAAAAAAAACTTTAAATGAGAGAAAAATGATAAGTCCCAGGAGACCTCAGAGTCTTATACATACATTTTTAGGCCAGTTGGAGCACTCAAGTCCTGCTGCAGCCGCTCAAAGTTTTAACCAGAGGTTAAAGAAACATATACGCCTGGGCGGTCAGGACATAGCTCTGCAATGACATTTAAAAACATCATTGCAGAGATTGCAGCTACATGCTGATCATGCAGCTACTGGAGCGTGGAGACTTTTGTCTGTGACAGCAGGGCTGACCGTATAGAAGGCACGGACAGGTTTTCACCATCCCTTCCTTCTCACTCCCCTTCCCTAACGCATAGACGTCATTAAAGGAGTCTGTCACCTAACTTTCACCAATATAAGGCCTCTTGCACATGACCGTATGGCTTTTTCAGTATTTTGCGGTCCCGCAAAAATACGGATGACATCCGTGTGCATTCGGTTTTCTACGGAACAGCTGGCCCCTGATAGAACAGTACTATCCTTTGTCAGTTATGCGGACAATAATAGGACATGTTCTATCTTTGAACTGAACAGAAATGGAAGGCATACGGTGTACCTTCTTTTTTTTTCTAGGATCCATTGAAATGAATGGTTCCGTATACGGTCCGATATACGGACGCATAAGAAAACGGAACATGAGCGAAAAAAACACCTGTGTGCAAGAGGCCTAACTAAGAGCACTGACCCACAGAAGATTGCAGACACATTCCAGACATACCTGTGTGCACTTTGTGCCTTTATTCAGAAAAAGCACTTTTATTCTGCTGGAAAACAGCTCTCAAGTGCCCGGCTGAAAGTGAAAGTAAAAACAGAATTCGAGTCAGGAGTGAAAGCTAACGGCTATATCTTACGATGGATATAATGCTATGTTTCTGGTATTGTTTAAAAGGATGTATTCACAAGAAAGGTATTAGAGAGGAATCGGGCAACTATAGGCCAGTAAGCCTGACATCAATAGTGGGGAAATTAATGGAAATCATGCTCAAGGAGAGGATTGTGGAATATCTAAAAACCCATGGGTTGATTGATAAAAAACAGCATGGGTTTACTTCAGGGAGATCATGTCAAACATGGGCCAAATGCCCGAGCGAAGGGTGTGCAAATAAGCCGCTTTGCATTGGCTAGGGTATTTCGATACAGGATCAGGGCAGCAAACTGAACCTCCTAGTGAAGGAACTGTAGCAACATCTCTGGTTGCAATATAGGTTTGTGCAAAGTTGGGAACTCAATAAAAACTGAGAAGTGAGCTATGTGTGTGTGTGTATATATATATAATGTCCAAAGCGAGTACGTGGCTATTAGTAGTAAACTGTATGAAAATTGTATCTAATGACATTTTTCTAAACAATGTTTTCATTATTATTTTTTAAATGCCACATTTTGATGAATTTTGAGTAAGGGTGGTTTCACATTTGCTGGTGTTTTTGTGCACTTTTGAATTTTTAGCAGTGATTTTTGCAGCAGCATTTTTTGGGCACATTTGTACGGTAAAATGCCAGCTGCAGCTGTTAGCTGAAGGTCTATGTGAAATATGTAAAAGCTACTGGCATTTTTGTTCATTGTATGGCTTTTTTTCTGGCTACTTTTCAAAAACACAACATGGGCAAACACACTGGTCCAGACTTACTAATGCATCTAAAATCTGTCTAAAAATGTGCAATTTTTACACACTTTTGTGCCACTATGTGCTCAAAAGGGTGACTAATAGGAAGGGTTTGGCCTAATATGTGCTGTTTTTGCACCAAAATTGTGCCACAATTATGGCGTAAAAATCTTTTGAAAGTGATGTAGAAAGTGAGGGTACATTCACAGTTGGGGTTGCCAGATCATGCAGGCTGTTCCAGCAGCTTGCCAGATTCTACCAATCACCGCTGGAGTTCCATTAGCTATAATGAGATCCGGCTGCTTTGCGGCATATATGCTGGGTTACGGATGGACAAATACCGATGCACGCAGGTAAAGGTCGCAGCGCTACTGTGTGTGCAGGTGCCTTCTCAAACAGCAGATTGGCAAGGATCCCGGGTGTCAGACACGCACCAATCAGATACTGATGACCTATTGAGAAGATAGGTCATTAAAACTTGTGTTTTCAATTTGGCGTACAAGGTTCGGGTTATCTAAGAATTCGTTATGGACTCCGCTACGACGGAGCATAACTTATGGTCCGTGGTAGCGGAGTCCATACAGGAATTCTTAGGATAACCCGAACCTTGTATGCCAAACTTGAAAACACAAGTTCGCTCATCCCTAGTCATCAGTTAAAACAAATCCTGGAAAACCCCTTTATTTTCATGCCATCTATAGGATTCATAAATCTGGGTGAAAAAACACCCCAAAAAGTCACAAAACACAAGAAGTGATCAAAAAAGAAACGTGTTTGGTTATTCTGACATTTTTATTCTGACCCATAAAAGGCCAGTGAAAATTAGTGAGTGTAGGGACCCCAGGAGTTATATCCATCAAATTTTTCTGAATGCAAATAAATTGTTCAATAAAATCCGGCATATTCAGAAATCCCTAGGGCACAGTTTTTTTGATCCTGTAGTCAGACTACTGTGAATCCTGTCTGGAATGAATGACTTCAAGTGAGTATCTTGTGATGCCGAGAGTCACATGACGTGAAGTAACCCAGGATTAGACCTCATCACAAGACTGGGATGTCAGAGGTCGCTGTGCAGGAGACACGGTCACATTCCCACTATTGTGCACTAAATAAATGAATCTCCTTATCTCAGATCCCTTTCATCCTTGTTTAGTAACATTTTTGCTACTTTTCAACACAAAAACAAAGCACATTTGGGTATCTATTTTTCTACTTCGGGCAGTTCTCAACATCCCACCAGTGTCGGATTGCCTTAATGTGGTTACATTTTAAGGTCCGACTCCATATTACAGGGGCGTAGCTAGAAATGACTGGGCCCCATAGCAAAAAAATTTTATGGGCCCCCCCCCCTCCCGGATCTCCCATGTGTGCTTTGCAGATCCGCGGATCCACAAAACACAGACACCGGCAATGTGCGGACTGCACATCGCCGACACTATATAGAAAATGCCTTTTCTTGTCCGTAATTGTGGACAAAATAGGACATGTTCTATTTTTTCAGGAATGCAATTGCGGATCCGTAATTGCGGATGCGGGCAGGACATAGTGTGTCCCCATAGAAATGAATGGGTCCGCAATTCCATTCTGCAAAATGCGGAACAGAATTGCGGACGTGTGTATGGACCCTTACCCCTACACTATGCAGTACAGAATGCATTATAAAATCAATACACCATGCCGTACAGTATACACAATAACCCGACAGTGTAGGTGTTATACTGTATATTGTACTGGCATGCTGTATAGATTATACTGTATATTGTATGGCTTGGTGTATGGATTATTCTGTATATTGTACCACATGGTGCAGGGATTATACTGTATACTGTAGTCATCTATAGTGCCAGGTGCCGACACAAACAGCAGAGGGCCCCTGTGCAAAAAAATTCCTGGATCCCCACCCCCATGCCAAATTCTCAACCTAACCTATTCTATTCTAACGTTACATACAGCAATACAAAACATACAGGGTAAGGCTATTTTCACACCTGTGGCAGTACGATCCGGCCACCTAATCCGGCAGAAAATGCAAGGAATCGACTGGACACAAACCACAGCATGCAGCGGTTTATGTCCCGCTGATTCTCTGCATTTTTGCCAGATTGTGGCCGGATCTTTGCCGTACCCCATTATAGTTAATGGGGCTGGTGAGCATTCTGTCTGCATCCAGCAGTGTCGGATCCAGTGAATTCTCTGCTGGAACAGCCTGCCAGGATCACTAACGCAGATGTGAAAGTAGCCTCATACAGCGCCACATACCTCTTATATCCAGTGACGTCCAGGGCCGGACTGGGTATGAAAACCAGCCCTGGAAAAACTTACATACCAGCCCCATAGCATTGCGTAATTATACCAGCACAACGTCATTTAAAGTTTTTAATAAACAGGTTCCCTACTCAACGGCGGACGCTCGGTGTCACAACACATATATATCCAACACACATACACATAAATACACCATATACATGTTACACATACATAAATACACTATATATACAGTCCCAAGGAATATGGCCCAGTTCTCTAAGTCACCTCCTCCCCTCGCATTTTGCTGTACTTGCTATACAGCAGCACATACCTCTCACATCCAGGGCCTCCAGGTGACGTCTCCTCCGATGTGGATCTTCTCATCATCTTCTCCATTTCGTCCAGTCACTTCTTTCAGCCGCTCCTCGTCTCTGTACAGTTTGACACACGGACATCTTAGGTTCTTCACTTTTCTATCATCATCCCCCAACCTGGAGCCCCCACAGTGTTATCCTGCTGCTCACTATGCTCCCCAATACCCCCAAATACTACCCTGAAGAAATAATAGTGCCCCCATAGTAATAGTGCTCCTCATAGTCCCACCAATAGTAATGTCCTTCTAGAATGCCCACATTAGTAATACTGCCCCACATTAAGTTTTTGCCCCCTCACTGCCTCACATTAAGTAATTTGCCCCCACACTGCCCCACATTATGTAATTTGCCCCCACACTGCCCCACATTATGTTGTTTGCCCCCACACTGCCCTCCATTATATAATTTGCCCACCACACTGCCCCCCACTAAGTAATTTGCCCCCACAAGTTAATTTTGCCCCCACACAAGTTAATTTAGCCCCAGACATCCCTCCATTATGTAGTTTGCCCCCACACTAAGTAATTTTGCCCGCCACACTGCCCCCACTGACTAATTTGCCCCCCACAAGTTAATTTTGCCCCCACACAAGTTAATTTTCCCCTAGACAGCCCTCCATTATGTAATTTGCCCCCACTAAGTAATTTTACCACCACACGGCCCTCCATGTAGTTTGACTGCCAAGCTGCCCCCGAGTTAATTTTGCCCCCAGACAGAGACAGCCCGCCATTATTGTCTCCCCACCCCCAAGTTAATTTTGCCCCCAGACAGAGACAGCCCTCCATTATTGTCCCCCACCCCCAAGTTAATTTTGCCCCCAGGGCCCAGACAGAGACAGCCCTCCATTATTGTCCCCCACCCCCAAGTTAATTTTGCCCCTAGACAGAGACAGCCCTCCATTATTGTGCCCCCACCCCCAAGTTAATTTTGCCCCCAGACAGAGACAGCCTCCATTATTGTCCCCCCACCGTACTTGTGTCGCTGATCCTGTACACTGCCAGCTCGCTCCCCGGCACCATCAGGCTTTCCACTGCACGTCCTGTGCAGCCTCAGCCTGCGCTCGGCAATCTCCCTTGTTCACTGCAGCAGTGACAGAGGGAGATCGCCGAGAGCAGGCTGAGAGGTTGCGCTGCACAGGACGTGCAGTGGAAAGCCTTCCTGAATCCTGACAGTGCCACACAGATCAGCTGAGTGGCCGGGCGGCCGCAGCCCGCAGGGCACATGTTAAAGCGGTAGAAGATGTGGTGATAAGAAAGCAGGATGCGCTCATACCCATATGCAGTTGTGCATTTCTGTAGGGGAGCACATCCTGCACTTGTAGTCCGTTGCTAATGGCAATCACCAGCAAAAAATGCATACAATGGATGATGCCAGCAACGGACTACAAGTACCACAATGGACATCCTACATAAGATGAAATTTATGTGGATGTGGCAAGAATTCAGAACAAACACAGAACCAGAGATAGGTGCACGCTGCCGTCACACTAAACCCTCACACTGATGTTAAAAATTGAGAGTTAGTTCGACATATCCTACTAGGAGGACCTGTCTTAAGCCTCGGGCACCAGCGTCAAGGTCTCTCAAGTAGCCCGTGGGCCCTAACACTCACCTACCTGCGCCATATGGGCGATATCAGGGGCCAGTGGGCAATTACAGGAGCATTAGGACGACTCACAAACATCTCCTCTGTTACCTCCAGCATGTGGCCATGCCTGCAATGGGAGGTGGGAGGTGTCTATGAGCCCTACCCAAGACTGACTGATATAGCCCAAGGCCAAGCAGGTGCACCCAAATGTGACCTGAAGATGAAAAACAGGCACATTTAAAATGGAGTTTATACACCTCCATACATATATATATAAACCATCAGAAGATGTGGTGATAAGAAAGCAGGATGCGCTCATACCCATATGCAGTTGTGCATTTCTGTAGGGAGCACATCCTGCACTTGTAGTCCGTTGCTAATGGCAATCACCAGCAAAAAATGCATACAATGGATGATGCCAGCAACGGACTACAAGTACCACAATGGACATCCTACATAAGATGAAATTTATGTGGATGTGGCAAGAATTCAGAACAAACACAGAACCAGAGATAGGTGCACGCTGCCGTCACACTAAACCCTCACACTGATGTTAAAAATTGAGAGTTAGTTCGACATATCCTACTAGGAGGACGTGTCTTAAGCCTCGGGCACCAGCGTCAAGGTCTCTCAAGTAGCCCGTGGGCCCTAACACTCACCTACCTGCGCCATATGGGCGATATCAGGGGCCAGTGGGCAATTACAGGAGCATTAGGACGACTCACAAACATCTCCTCTGTTACCTCCAGCATGTGGCCATGCCTGCAATGGGAGGTGGGAGGTGTCTATGAGCCCTACCCAAGACTGACTGATATAGCCCAAGGCCAAGCAGGTGCACCCAAATGTGACCTGAAGATGAAAAACAGGCACATTTAAAATGGAGTTTATACACCTCCATACATATATATATAAACCATCAGAAAATGTGGTGATAAGAAAGCAGGATGCGCTCATACCCATATGCAGTTGTGCATTTCTGTAGGGAGCACATCCTGCACTTGTAATCCGTTGCTAATGGCAATCACCAGCAAAAAATGCATACAATGGATGATGCCAGCAACGGACTACAAGTACCACAATGGACATCCTACATAAGATGAAATTTATGTGGATGTGGCAAGAATTCAGAACAAACACAGAACCAGAGATAGGTGCACGCTGCCGTCACACTAAACCCTCACACTGATGTTAAAAATTGAGAGTTAGTTCGACATATCCTACTAGGAGGACGTGTCTTAAGCCTCGGGCACCAGCGTCAAGGTCTCTCAAGTAGCCCGTGGGCCCTAACACTCACCTACCTGCGCCATATGGGCGATATCAGGGGCCAGTGGGCAATTACAGGAGCATTAGGACGACTCACAAACATCTCCTCTGTTACCTCCAGCATGTGGCCATGCTTGCAATGGGAGGTGGGAGGTGTCTATGAGCCCTACCCAAGACTGACTGATATAGCCCAAGGCCAAGCAGGTGCACCCAAATGTGACCTGAAGATGAAAAACAGGCACATTTAAAATGGAGTTTATACACCTCCATACATATATATATAAACCATCAGAAAATGTGGTGATAAGAAAGCAGGATGCGCTCATACCCATATGCAGTTGTGCATTTCTGTAGGGAGCACATCCTGCACTTGTAATCCGTTGCTAATGGCAATCACCAGCAAAAAATGCATACAATGGATGATGCCAGCAACGGACTACAAGTACCACAATGGACATCCTACATAAGATGAAATTTATGTGGATGTGGCAAGAATTCAGAACAAACACAGAACCAGAGATAGGTGCACGCTGCCGTCACACTAAACCCTCACACTGATGTTAAAAATTGAGAGTTAGTTCGACATATCCTACTAGGAGGACGTGTCTTAAGCCTCGGGCACCAGCGTCAAGGTCTCTCAAGTAGCCCGTGGGCCCTAACACTCACCTACCTGCGCCATATGGGCGATATCAGGGGCCAGTGGGCAATTACAGGAGCATTAGGACGACTCACAAACATCTCCTCTGTTACCTCCAGCATGTGGCCATGCTTGCAATGGGAGGTGGGAGGTGTCTATGAGCCCTACCCAAGACTGACTGATATAGCCCAAGGCCAAGCAGGTGCACCCAAATGTGACCTGAAGATGAAAAACAGGCACATTTAAAATGGAGTTTATACACCTCCATACATATATATATAAACCATCAGAAAATGTGGTGATAAGAAAGCAGGATGCGCTCATACCCATATGCAGTTGTGCATTTCTGTAGGGAGCACATCCTGCACTTGTAATCCGTTGCTAATGGCAATCACCAGCAAAAAATGCATACAATGGATGATGCCAGCAACGGACTACAAGTACCACAATGGACATCCTACATAAGATGAAATTTATGTGGATGTGGCAAGAATTCAGAACAAACACAGAACCAGAGATAGGTGCACGCTGCCGTCACACTAAACCCTCACACTGATGTTAAAAATTGAGAGTTAGTTCGACATATCCTACTAGGAGGACGTGTCTTAAGCCTCGGGCACCAGCGTCAAGGTCTCTCAAGTAGCCCGTGGGCCTAACACTCACCTACCTGCGCCATATGGGCGATATCAGGGAGCCAGTGGGCAATTACAGGAGCATTAGGACGACTCACAAACATCTCCTCTGTTACCTCCAGCATGTGGCCATGCTTGCAATGGGAGGTGGGAGGTGTCTATGAGCCCTACCCAAGACTGACTGATATAGCCCAAGGCCAAGCAGGTGCACCCAAATGTGACCTGAAGATGAAAAACAGGCACATTTAAAATGGAGTTTATACACCTCCATACATATATATATAAACCATCAAAAGATGTGGTGATAAGAAAGCAGGATGCGCTCATACCCATATGCAGTTGTGCATTTCTGTAGGGAGCACATCCTGCACTTGTAATCCGTTGCTAATGGCAATCACCAGCAAAAAATGCATACAATGGATGATGCCAGCAACGGACTACAAGTACCACAATGGACATCCTACATAAGATGAAATTTATGTGGATGTGGCAAGAATTCAGAACAAACACAGAACCAGAGATAGGTGCACGCTGCCGTCACACTAAACCCTCACACTGATGTTAAAAATTGAGAGTTAGTTCGACATATCCTACTAGGAGGACGTGTCTTAAGCCTCGGGCACCAGCGTCAAGGTCTCTCAAGTAGCCCGTGGGCCCTAACACTCACCTACCTGCGCCATATGGGCGATATCAGGGAGCCAGTGGGCAATTACAGGAGCATTAGGACGACTCACAAACATCTCCTCTGTTACCTCCAGCATGTGGCCATGCCTGCAATGGGAGGTGGGAGGTGTCTATGAGCCCTACCCAAGACTGACTGATATAGCCCAAGGCCAAGCAGGTGCACCCAAATGTGACCTGAAGATGAAAAACAGGCACATTTAAAATGGAGTTTATACACCTCCATACATATATATATAAACCATCAAAAGATGTGGTGATAAGAAAGCAGGATGCGCTCATACCCATATGCAGTTGTGCATTTCTGTAGGGAGCACATCCTGCACTTGTAATCCGTTGCTAATGGCAATCACCAGCAAAAATGCATACAATGGATGATGCCAGCAACGGACTACAAGTACCACAATGGACATCCTACATAAGATGAAATTTATGTGGATGTGGCAAGAATTCAGAACAAACACAGAACCAGAGATAGGTGCACGCTGCCGTCACACTAAACCCTCACACTGATGTTAAAAATTGAGAGTTAGTTCGACATATCCTACTAGGAGGACGTGTCTTAAGCCTCGGGCACCAGCGTCAAGGTCTCTCAAGTAGCCCGTGGGCCCTAACACTCACCTACCTGCGCCATATGGGCGATATCAGGGAGCCAGTGGGCAATTACAGGAGCATTAGGACGACTCACAAACATCTCCTCTGTTACCTCCAGCATGTGGCCATGCCTGCAATGGGAGGTGGGAGGTGTCTATGAGCCCTACCCAAGACTGACTGATATAGCCCAAGGCCAAGCAGGTGCACCCAAATGTGACCTGAAGATGAAAAACAGGCACATTTAAAATGGAGTTTATACACCTCCATACATATATATATAAACCATCAGAAGATGTGGTGATAAGAAAGCAGGATGCGCTCATACCCATATGCAGTTGTGCATTTCTGTAGGGAGCATCCTGCACTGTAATCCGTTGCTAATGCCTGTCACCAGCAACGGACTACAAGTGCAGGATGTGCTCCCCTGAAATGCACAACTATAGCATGGCATCCATCCTGTCACCACACTTCTGATGAGTTATAAACTATACAGTGGAGGAAATAATTATTTGACCCCTCACTGATTTTGTAAGTTTGTCCAATGACAAAGAAATGAAAAGTCTCAGAACAGTATCATTTCAATGGTAGGTTTATTGTAACAGTGGCAGATAGCACATCAAAGGAAAATCGAAAAATAACTTTAAATAAAAGATAGCAACTGATTTGCATTTCATTGAGTGAAATAAGTATTTGAACCCTCTAACAAAAAAGACTTAATACTTGGTGGAAAAACCCTTGTTTGCAAGCACAGAGGTCAAACGTTTCTTGTAATTGATGACCAAGTTTGCGCACATTTTAGGAGGAATGTTGGTCCACTCCTCTTTGCAGATCATCTCTAAATCCCTAAGGTTTCGAGGCTGTCTCTGTGCAACTCTGAGCTTGAGCTCCCTCCATAGGTTTTCGATTGGATTAAGGTCCGGAGACTGACTAGGCCACTCCATGACCTTAATGTGCTTCTTCTTGAGCCACTCCTTTGTTGCCTTTGCTGTATGTTTTGGGTCATTGTCGTGCTGGAACACCCATCCATGACCCATTTTCAGGTTCCTGGCAGAGGGAAGGAGGTTGTCGCTCAGGATTTCACGATACATGGCTCCGTCCATTTTCCCGTTAATGCGAATAAGTTGTCCTGTGCCCTTAGCAGAAAAACACCCCCAAAGCAAAATGTTTCCACCCCCATGCTTGACGGTGGGGACGGTGTTTAGGGGGTCATAGGCTAACATTTTTCTTCCTCCAAACACAGCGAGTTGAGTTAATGCCAAAGAGCTCTATTTTGGTCTCATCAGACCACAGCACCTTCTCCCAGTCACTCTCTGAATCATTCAGGTGTTCATTGGCAAACTTCAGACGGGCCTGCACATGTGCCTTCCTGAGCAGGGGGACCTTGCGAGCCCTGCAGGATTTTAATCCATTGCGGTGTAATGTGTTTCCAATGGTTTTCTTGGTGACTGTGGTCCCTGCTAATTTGAGGTCATTAACTAACTCCTCCCGTGTAGTTCTAGGATGCTTTTTCACCTTTCTCAGAACCATTGACACCCCTACGAGGTGAGATCTTGCGTGGAGCCCCAGAGCGAGGTCGATTGATGGTCATTTTGTGCTCCTTCCATTTTCGAACAATCGCACCAACAGTTGTCACCTTCTCTCCAGCTTCTTGCTAATGGTTTTGTAGCCCATTCCAGCCTTGTGCAGGTCTACAATTTTGTCTCTGACATCCTTGGACAGCTCTTTGGTCTTTCCCATGTTGGAGAGTTTGGAGTCTGCTTGATTGATTGATTCTGTGGACAGGTGTCTTTTATACAGGTGACTAGTTAAGACAGGTGTCCTTAATGAGGGTGACTAATTGAGTAGAAGTGTCTAACCACTCTGTGGGAGCCAGAACTCTTAATGGTTGGTAGGGGTTCAAATACTTATTTCACTCAATGAAATGCAAATCAGTTGCTATCTTTTATTTAAAGTTATTTTTTCGATTTTCCTTTTGATGTGCTATCTGCCACTGTTACAATAAACCTACCATTGAAATGATACTGTTCTGAGACTTTTCATTTCTTTGTCATTGGACAAACTTACAAAATCAGTGAGGGGTCAAATAATTATTTCCTCCACTGTATGTATGGAGGTGTATAAACTCCATTTTAAATGTGCCTGTTTTTTATCTTCAGGTCACATTTGGGTGCACCTGCTTGGCCTTGGGCTATATCAGTCAGTCTTGGGTAGGGCTCATAGACACCTCCCACCTCCCATTGCAGGCATGGCCACATGCTGGAGGTAACAGAGGAGATGTTTGTGAGTCGTCCTAATGCTCCTGTAATTGCCCACTGGCCCCTGATATCGCCCATATGGCGCAGGTAGGTGAGTGTTAGGGCCCACGGGCTACTTGAGAGACCTTGACGCTGGTGCCCGAGGCTTAAGACACGTCCTCCTAGTAGGATATGTCGAACTAACTCTCAATTTTTAACATCAGTGTGAGGGTTTAGTGTGACGGCAGCGTGCACCTATCTCTGGTTCTGTGTTTGTTCTGAATTCTTGCCACATCCACATAAATTTCATCTTATGTAGGATGTCCATTGTGGTACTTGTAGTCCGTTGCTGGCATCATCCATTGTATGCATTTTTTGCTGGTGATTGCCATTAGCAACGGACTACAAGTGCAGGATGTGCTCCCTACAGAAATGCACAACTGCATATGGGTATGAGCGCATCCTGCTTTCTTATCACCACATCTTTTGATGGTTTATATATATATGTATGGAGGTGTATAAACTCCATTTTAAATGTGCCTGTTTTTCATCTTCAGGTCACATTTGGGTGCACCTGCTTGGCCTTGGGCTATATCAGTCAGTCTTGGGTAGGGCTCATAGACACCTCCCACCTCCCATTGCAAGCATGGCCACATGCTGGAGGTAACAGAGGAGATGTTTGTGAGTCGTCCTAATGCTCCTGTAATTGCCCACTGGCCCTGATATCGCCCATATGGCGCAGGTAGGTGAGTGTTAGGGCCCACGGGCTACTTGAGAGACCTTGACGCTGGTGCCCGAGGCTTAAGACACGTCCTCCTAGTAGGATATGTCGAACTAACTCTCAATTTTTAACATCAGTGTGAGGGTTTAGTGTGACGGCAGCGTGCACCTATCTCTGGTTCTGTGTTTGTTCTGAATTCTTGCCACATCCACATAAATTTCATCTTATGTAGGATGTCCATTGTGGTACTTGTAGTCCGTTGCTGGCATCATCCATTGTATGCATTTTTGCTGGTGATTGCCATTAGCAACGGACTACAAGTGCAGGATGTGCTCCCCTACAGAAATGCACAACTGCATATGGGTATGAGCGCATCCTGCTTTCTTATCACCACATCTTCTGATGGTTTATATATATATGTATGGAGGTGTATAAACTCCATTTTAAATGTGCCTGTTTTTCATCTTCAGGTCACATTTGGGTGCACCTGCTTGGCCTTGGGCTATATCAGTCAGTCTTGGGTAGGGCTCATAGACACCTCCCACCTCCCATTGCAAGCATGGCCACATGCTGGAGGTAACAGAGGAGATGTTTGTGAGTCGTCCTAATGCTCCTGTAATTGCCCACTGGCCCCTGATATCGCCCATATGGCGCAGGTAGGTGAGTGTTAGGGCCCACGGGCTACTTGAGAGACCTTGACGCTGGTGCCCGAGGCTTAAGACACGTCCTCCTAGTAGGATATGTCGAACTAACTCTCAATTTTTAACATCAGTGTGAGGGTTTAGTGTGACGGCAGCGTGCACCTATCTCTGGTTCTGTGTTTGTTCTGAATTCTTGCCACATCCACATAAATTTCATCTTATGTAGGATGTCCATTGTGGTACTTGTAGTCCGTTGCTGGCATCATCCATTGTATGCATTTTTGCTGGTGATTGCCATTAGCAACGGACTACAAGTGCAGAGATGCTCCCCTACAGAAATGCACAACTGCATATGGGTATGAGCGCATCCTGCTTTCTTATCACCACATCTTTTGATGGTTATATATATATGTATGGAGGTGTATAAACTCCATTTTAAATGTGCCTGTTTTTTATCTTCAGGTCACATTTGGGTGCACCTGCTTGGCCTTGGGCTATATCAGTCAGTCTTGGGTAGGGCTCATAGACACCTCCCACCTCCCATTGCAGGCATGGCCACATGCTGGAGGTAACAGAGGAGATGTTTGTGAGTCGTCCTAATGCTCCTGTAATTGCCCACTGGCCCCTGATATCGCCCATATGGCGCAGGTAGGTGAGTGTTAGGGCCCACGGGCTACTTGAGAGACCTTGACGCTGGTGCCCGAGGCTTAAGACACGTCCTCCTAGTAGGATATGTCGAACTAACTCTCAATTTTTAACATCAGTGTGAGGGTTTAGTGTGACGGCAGCGTGCACCTATCTCTGGTTCTGTGTTTGTTCTCTTTTCACATGTTAAAGCGGCCCCAGCCGCCCCAGGGTCGGCGGCCTACCGGTAGGCCAGTCCGGCCCTGGTGACGTCTCCTTTGATGTACTGTAGATGTTCTCCTTCTTCATCTTCTCCATTCAGACCAGACCACCGTGATAATTTCTTTCAGCCATCTCACGTCTCTGCAGAGTTTGACAGACATCTTAGTTTCCTACTTCTCCACCATCCTCCAATTAACATCCCATCATGCACCCCCAATATTGAGAAGCTGTGCTCCCCAAAACTATGCTGCAAAAAGAACTGTGCTAAGCTGATGATGTGCCAGGGTGCCCCCAAAGTAATGGTGCTCCCAAAGTCCCAACAATAGTAATTATTTATTTGCCAGAGTGCATTTAGTAGTAATAGTGCTCCTACAGTGCCCCCAACAGTAATTGTGTCCCACAAGTAATAATGCTCCCATAGTCCCCCAGTTGTAATAAAGCCCACCATAATGCCCCGATAGTAATAATTATCTTTATAATGTGTGACAGTAGACAGCCCCCTTATAATGTGCACCAGTACAAAAATGCCCTGTTGTGTGGCAGTAAAAAAAAACCTCCTCTTAGTGCCCCCAGTAGAGCCAATGTGTTCGAATGACCAGTACCGTGTGCCACTACAAAAACACTTAGTGCCACCAGTTGAGCTTAGGTGCCCATAGTGACCTTATAGTTTGTGCCAGTATAAAAATACTCCTATATAGTGCCCTCAGAAGATGCCCCCATAGTGCTCCTTCCTCGTCTCCATAGTGCCCTCCATAATGGGGCACTATAAAATGCCCCTATAGACTGCCCCACATAGATGCCCCCATAATGCTCCTTTCTCTCTTCCCCATAGTGGCTCCAAAATGTGTGCCAGTATTAAATGCCCTATATAATGCCCTCATAGTGCTCTTGTCCCCACTTCTCCATAGTGCCCCCTATATTGCGTGCCAGTATATAGGGCCCTCAGTAGATGCTCCTTCCCTCTTCTCCATAGTGCCCCCATAATGTGCCAGTATAGGGCCCCCATAGTGCTTCCCTTCTTCTCCATAGTGCCCCCGTATTGTGCCAGTATATAGGGCCCCATAGTGCTTCCCCTCTTCTCCATAGTGCCCCCGTATTGTGCCAGTATTTAGGGCCCCCATAGAGCTTCCCCTTTTCTCCATAGTGCCCAAGTATTGTGCCAGTATATATGGCCCCATAGTGCTTCCCCTCTTCTCCTTAGCGCCCACCCCCCCCATATTGTGCCAGTATATAGGGCCCCATAGTGCCCCCAATATTGTGCCAGTATATAAGGCCCAATAGTGCCCCCCCTCCATATTGTGCCAGTATATATGGCCCCATAGTGCTTCCCCTCTTCTCCATAGTGCCGACTCCCTGCCCATATATGTGCCAGCATATAGGGCCCCACCCCCTTCTTGACACAGTGTACTATAAATAATAAAAACAAAAAAACTCACATACTTACCTTCTGCTGCTGTCAGCGATGCGATGCAGGCCTCTTCTGGCCTGTGTCCCACGCTGTACGGCTCAGGCCGCACGATAACGTCATCACGCCGCCTGCACCGGCCTCTGATAGGCTACAGGCTTAGTGCCTGTAGCCTATCAGAGGAACGAGCAAGGGAGACACCTCTCCCCTGCTCCATTCATCTGTATCGCTGTCCTGAGGACAGCGATACAGATGAATACAGAGATGACCACTTCCACAATGGAAGCGCTCATCTCCACCTCTAATCTGCTGGCGGCTGCTGCCACATGAATAAAAAAAAAAAAAAAAACTCAGCCGGCGGCCCGGGCCCCCCAGTGGCGTAGGGCCCCATAGCCATTGCTATGGCGATCCCTACGCCACTGCCATATCACAACTACATCACGTGCACATCCCACTGACTTGAAATCACCATAGGGTTTTATGATCTAAGTTCACTTAGAACAGGGATGCTCAACGTACAACCCTCCAGCTGATGCAAAACTACAACTCCCAGCATGCCCTAATAGCTGTAAGACTGTCCAGGCATGCTGGGAATTGTAGTTTTGCAACAGTTGGAGGGCCGCAGGTTGGGCATTCCTGAGTCTTAGGCCTCATTCACATTTCCGTTTTTCACTGACGTGTGCTGTCCGCATTTTCTGCGGACAGCAAACGCACCCATTGATTTAAATGTGTCTGCTCACATTTTAGTATTTTTTTAATCACGGGGACATGCACTACTTTGATAAGTGATGCGGATCAAGCACTCCTATTGAGGTCTATGGGTCCATGAAAATCACTGACAAACATCCGTTTTGTGTCCATGTTGCGTCCGTTTTTCGATAATGACTAATAGGAGATTCTTCGGAAATTAATTTTCAGCTGATCAATGTCAGTGAATTACAGATGACACACTCAAACTCAGATAGGGCAACATAAATGATTACCGCTGAGGGTAACTTAGGCCCCCTGCAGACGAGCGTGAGTGGATTAGGGCTGGATGCGTTGCGGATGCTTTCAGTGAAAACTGCGCAATTTCACAAGCAAGTACATTCAGTTTTGATTGCGTTCAGTTTTTATCGCGCGGTGCAATGCGATTTATTGCGCTTTTGCACAGTCGTGATAAAAACTGAATATTTACAAACAGCATCTTTAGCAACCATCCATGAAAATTGCATCCACGCTTGCTTGCGGACGCGATGCGATTTTCATGCAGCCCTATTCACTTCTATGGGGCCAGCGTTGCATGAAAATCGCAGAAAATAGAACATGCTGCGATTTTCACGCAACGCAAAAGTGATGCGTGAAAACAACGCTCATGTACACAGCCCCATTAAAATGAATGGGTCCGGATTCTGTGCGGGCGCAATGCGTTCGCATCCCGCATTGCACCCACGCGGAATACTCGCTCATCTGCAAGGGGCCTTATTTTTTTTGTCAGTAGTTTCCTTAAAATCAGCTGAAGTGCGACCTGAGTGCCCTCTATTCACAGTACAGGAAGAAAGCTGTCAATCATCTACAGGAGCCCAATGCTGAACAGAGATGAGTAGATTGATTCTAAATGAATGGGACTTGACACAAATGTTGTGGTAGATCCGAATCTGAATTTTTGGTGATTTAATTTGGGTGAATTTTGGAGAGATAGATAAAGAAAGAGAGAAAAAAATAAAAAAAACTTTAAATGAGAGAAAAATGATAAGTCCCAGGAGACCTCAGAGTCTTATACATACATTTTTAGGCCAGTTGGAGCACTCAAGTCCTGCTGCAGCCGCTCAAAGTTTTAACCAGAGGTTAAAGAAACATATACGCCTGGGCGGTCAGGACATAGCTCTGCAATGACATTTAAAAACATCATTGCAGAGATTGCAGCTACATGCTGATCATGCAGCTACTGGAGCGTGGAGACTTTTGTCTGTGACAGCAGGGCTGACCGTATAGAAGGCACGGACAGGTTTTCACCATCCCTTCCTTCTCACTCCCCTTCCCTAACGCATAGACGTCATTAAAGGGAGTCTGTCACCTAACTTTCACCAATATAAGGCCTCTTGCACATGACCGTATGGCTTTTTCAGTATTTTGCGGTCCACAAAAAATACGGATGACATCCGTGTGCATTCGGTTTTTTACGGAACAGCTGGCCCCTGATAGAACAGTACTATCCTTGTCAGTTATGCGGACAATAATAGGACATGTTCTATCTTTGAACTGAACAGAAATGGAAGGCATACGGTGTACCTTCTGTTTTTTTTGCGGATCCATTGAAATGAATGGTTCCGTATACGGTCCGTATACGGAACGCAAGAAAACGGAACATGAACGAAAAAAAAAAAACACCCGTGTGCAAGAGGCCTAACTAAGAGCACTGACCCACAGAAGATTGCAGACACATTCCAGACATACCTGTGTGCACTTTGTGCCTTTATTCAGAAAAAGCACTTTTATTCTGCTGGAAAACAGCTCTCAAGTGCCCGGCTGAAAGTGAAAGTAAAAACAGAATTCGAGTCAGGAGTGAAAGCTAAAGGCTATATCTTACGATGGATATAATGCTATGTTTCTGGTATTGTTTAAAAGAATGTATTCACAAGAAAGGTATTAGAGAGGAATCGGGCAACTATAGGCCAGTAAGCCTGACATCAATAGTGGGGAAATTAATGGAAATCATGCTCAAGGAGAGGATTGTGGAATATCTAAAAACCCATGGGTTGATTGATAAAAAACAGCATGGGTTTACTTCAGGGAGATCATGTCAAACTAATCTTATTGACTTTTTTGATTGGGTAACTAAAATAATAGATGGAGGAGGTGCAGTAGACATCGCTTATCTGGACTTTAGTAAGGCTTTTGATACTGTCCCACATAGAAGGCTTATCAATAAACTTGGGCTCACATATTGTTGAATGGATTAGGCAGTGGCTGAAGGACAGAAAACAGAGGGTTGTAGTCAATGGAGTATAAGGTTTAAAAGTAACATCAGGAAAAATTACTTTACTGAGAGAGTAGTGGACACATGGAATAGCCTTCCTGCAGAAGTGGTAGCTGCAAATACAGTGAAGGAGTTTAAGCATGCATGGGATAGGCATAAGGCCATCCTTCAAGTCAGTAATAATCGCGAGTAAAACCTGCTTTTACATTCACTTTCTAGCTTCATTCACTACAGACCGATTTCTAACAGTGATATCTTCCCCTGTACTGATCATATTGCGGTCATTCTGGTCTGAAAGCTTGGAATGCCAGCTTTCAAACAACCCAAAGCCCATATCTCTAGCTGCTACCAAAGCACAGATATGAGCAGCTGTCACAACAGGAAAGGTACAAAATACAATAAACTCACAAGAAACATCAAACAAGTGTCTAGGCCAAAGCTGGGGATAATGGTTATTTCCTGACAAAATCCTATCAGCTGACCCTAGACTGCTGTGCACATGTTTAGACCCCAAAGGTGGGAATAAACGTGCCTCCGTGCCTAAGACTGAATAAACCCTATAGTCCCTGACATAGTGGACAAGGGGGAATGAAGGCAGCCTGCCTCCTCAAATCCTGGAGGAGGCAGGTATCTAACTAAGGCCTTATTCACACGTCCGTAGTGTTTATGGATCCGCAAATTGCAGATCCATAAACACACCCGGCCAGCAGCCCCATAGAAATGTCTATTCTTGTCCGCAATTGCGTAAGATCGGCGGCGCGCTCCACAAAAACTGATGCGGAGAGCACAGTGTGTGTCCTCCTCATCGTTCCGTGTCCCATTCACAGTCAATGGGTCCGCATGTATTCCGCAGAATTGCGGAATACATGCGGACATATATGCGGACGTGTGAATAAGGCCTAACAGCCTAGACAGAACACCAAAAGGAAACCAAAATACACTAATCTTGAATCTGAGCAGAAACAGCAATCCACCTTTCCTCAGAATGAGAATGAAGCTATAACCCGCACAGGACACTGGGAAGGGGTGAGATTTACACTCACACAAACGACCCCACCCAGTGCACCTGCAGAGAGGCAGGTACAGCTCAACTCCAAGTTCCACTGCAAACAGAAAACACTTCACACGTGCTGCCAACCTAACAGACCTCCGCACCTCACCAGAGCAGGGCATGACAGTACCCCTTCTACGGGTGACCTCCGGACACCCAGGACCAACTCTATCTGGGTGGGACCTGTGAAAGGTCCTCACCAGTCAGCTTGCATTAACATCCACAGCCGGGACCCACATCTTCTCCTCGGGACCGTATCCCCTCCAGTGAACCAAGTACTGAAGGGAACCCCGAAGAACACGCGAGTCAAGAACCCTAGAGATCTCGAACTCAAAGTTACCATCAACCAGAACAGGGGGAGGAGGTAATGGCGATGGTTCCACTGGTCTCACATATTTCTTAAGTAAAGACCTATGGAACACATCATGGATCTTCCAGGTCTGTGGAAGGTCCAAACAAAACACAACTGGGTGGACAACCACAGATATCTTGTAAGGTTCAATAAATCTTGGACCCAGTTTCCAAGATGGTACTCTTAGATCACCCACACAGGTCCGGACCAGTCACACATCTCCTGTCAGCCATTCGCTTATACCTCTTACCCATCTTCTCCAAATTGCCCTGGATCCCCCGCTAGAAAGTAGACAAGGCAGAAGAGAATCTCTCCTCCTCTGGCATCCCAGAGGAACCAGTCCCAGCAAAGGTACCAAACTGAGGATGAAAACCGTATGCGCCAAAAAAATGGCAACTTACCCTTGGACTGCTTATGGTTATTCAAGGCAAGCTCTGCTAGAGATAGTAATGAGGACCAGTCACTCAGCCACAAAACACCTCAAGTAGGTCTCCAGGTTTTGGTTAGTACACTCTGTCTGCCCATTCAACTGCGGATTAAAAGCCGAAGAGAACGAAAGTTGAATGCCAAGACGAGAGCAGAACGCCCTCCAAAACCTGGAAACAAACTGAGTACCCCTATCATAAACCACATCCGAGGGAATACCATGCAATTTCACGATGTTATCAACAAAAACCTCAGCAAGAGTCTTAGCATTGGGCAGACTAGCTAATGGTACAAAGTGAGCCATCTTGCCAAAACGGTCCACAACCACCAAATTCACAGTTTTTCCGGAGGAACTTGGCAGATCAGTAATAAAATCCATAGACAAGTGCGTCCAATGATAAGAAGGGATAGACAAAGGAAGAAGTGAACCAGAAGGTCTAGTGTGAGCAACCTTTGACCGTGCACAGGTCTCAAAAGCTGCCAAGTAATCCTCAATACTCTTACATAAACCGGGCCACCAGAATCTCAGAGAAATAAGATCAAAGGTGGACTTGCCACCAGGGTGTCCAGCAAGGACGGTATCATGATGTTCCTTGAATATCTTGTGCAGTCTAGTAGGAACAAACAACCTTCCTTGGGGAATAGAATCAGAGTGGAGAAACCCCCTATCAGCCAAAATCAGAGCAGGATCCTCTGAATCCCTTCCCCCAGAAAAACTACGAGACAAAGCATCTGCCTTGACGTTTTTAATCCCTGGGCGAAAAGTAACCACAAAATTGAATCTAGTAAAGAACAGTGACCATCTAGCCTGTCTAGGATTTAGGCACTTGGCGGATTGCAAGAAAGACAAATTCTTATGATCAGTATATACTGATGACGGGATGATACGCCCCCTCCAACTAGTGACGCCATTCCTCAAAGGCCAATTTGATGGCCAGCAATTCCCTATCTCCTACATCATAATTCCTCTCGGCGACCGAGAGCTTCTTGGAAAAGAAGGTGCACGGACGCCACTTACCAGGCGATGGACCCTACGACAGTACTGCTCCAACCCCCACCTTTGATGCATCAACCTCCACCACAAATGGTTGAGACACATCAGGCTGCATCAGAATGGGAGCAGACACAAAACATTCCTTAATAGCCAAAAAGCCTGCAACACCTCATCTGACCAGACAGCAGTCGGCGCCCTTCCTAGTCATATCGGTTAACGGTTTTACAATGATAGAGTAGTTCCAAATGAATTTTTGATAATAATTGGTAAACCCCAAAAACCGCATCAAAGCTTTCTGATTCTCTGGTTGGTCCCATTCCATAACTGCCCGGACCTTTTGGGGTCCATCCGAAAACCAGAGCCAGAAAGCAGGTATCCCAAAAACGGAAGCTCCAGGACAGAAAACACACTTTTTTACAACTTAATATATAATTTATTCTCCCGAAGGATCGTCAAAACCTGTCTCACGTGATCCTAATGGGTCTTCCGATCAGGGGAGTAAATTAGTATGTCATCCAAGTAAGTTACAATGAACCTACCCACCAAATGATGAAAAATGTCATTGACAAATCGTTGAAACACCGCTGGCACGTTCATTAACCCAAAAGGCATAACTAGATTTTCGAAATGACCCTCGTGCGTGTTGAAGGCCATTTTCCACTCATACCCCTCCTTGATTCTGATCAGATTGTAGGCCCCTCTTAAATCTAACTTGGATAAAATCTTGGCTCCAACAATTTGATCAAAAAGGTCAGAAATCAAAGGAAGGGGATACGGATCACGGACCGTAATAAGATCCTTTTCTTCACAAACAAAAAACCAACTGCGATTGGAGACTTTGAGGGCCTAATATGACTCTTTGCCAAACTATCGGCAATGTACTTCCGCATGACCTCTCTTTTGGGTTGAGAAAGATTGTACAGCCGAGACTTTGGCAACTTGGCCCCTGGGATGAGATTAACAGGACAATTATATTCACGATGAGGAGGCAACTCCTGAGTCCCACCCTCCGAAAAAACATCTGCAAAATCTGAGAGATACTGAGGTAATGATCTGTCTTGCCTGCCAATCAATAGTAGGGTTATGTTTAATCAACCACGGCAAGCCAAGAACCATAGGAGCGGGCAAGTCTTTCATGACAAAACAAGAAATTATTTCAACATGCGAATCACCCACCCATAACCGAATACCATGAACAATATGAGTGAGACTCTTCTGAGAAAGAGGGGAAGAATCAATTGCGAACACCGGAATCTCTCTCTCTAATGTGCACGTAGTTAGGCCCAGATTTTGAAGAAAAAGAAAATCAATAAGGTTTACTCCAGCACCACAGTCAATAAAGACTTCAAAATTAAATTTTCCTGATTCTAGCACCCCCATAGCTGGAAGGAGAAAACGGGTATTGCAGGGAGATTGCATTCCTGCTTGCTCCGGCACCCCATCTACAATACCAAGAGTCAGGGATATTTTTTCTTCTTTTTTATGTAAACCTCTTTGTGGACCATTATCGTCAACTTGCGGTTTCAGCAAAGAACAAGCATGAACAAAATGACCCTTTGCTCCACAGTAAAAACATAACTTATGCAACCTCCTGAAGTTCTTATAACCAGAACGAAGACACCTGACCCAGCGTCAGGGGCTCCTCCCCTATCCCAGAATTACATGTCATATTAACCTGGGGAACCAGTGAGACAAAAACACTATCAGAAGGAATCCCTTTGCACTGAAGGGGCCTTATCCCTTTCTCTAATGCGTCTATCTAAGCGCACTGCCAAAGACATAGCATTTTCCAACGTATCCGGATACTCATGAAAAGCAAGGGCATCTTTCAATCTCTCCGATAACCCCTGACAAAACTGACTACGCAGCGTGGGGTCATTCCACTCAGTCCCCATAGCCCATCTCCTAAACTCAGCGCAGTACACCTCTGCAGTATGTTCTCCTTGAATCAAATTACACAACTGTGATTCCGCCATCGAGAGTCATCTGGGTCATCATAAATCAATCCCACCTAAAAAATTAATCCACCTACTGAAGTGCCAGAGAACCAGTCGGCAGCGAAAAGGCCCAGGATTGAGCGTCCACTTTAAGCAAGGAAATAATTATCCCCACTCTCTGACTTTCATCGCCAGATGAAGACGGCCGCAACCGAAAGTACAGCCTGCGTGACTCTCTAAAGCGGATAAAGTCATCCACACCCCCTGAAAATCTATCAGGATCTATCAGGAAGAGCGACTCTAGGCTCCCCATAAATTTGACCTCCTCCAATAGCACCTGATGCCAGAGAATTCTGACAACGTGCAACTGCACAGATCAGCAACCTCCAGGGATAATCCCTGCATATGATCCACTAACGCATCAACTGACTCCATCTCCTAGCAGTGGGAACACTGGGAATATCGCGCGACAATTTTTATAATGATAGTCTATGGTGTCGCACTCTGACATGCAACATGCTGCTACTGCAACACGACAGTAGCAAAAAATCCATCCAATAAATTCCACGAAATAATGTAAAAATGTTTTTTTTTTTATCTTTCCCCCTAAAAATAAAATAAAAGTTATTTAATGCGCTATGTATACCTTTTTTTGTTAGATTGACAGCCTGCAGTGCGGCCAGGATCGCATAAGTTTGGGCGCATGCGCAGTGCACTCTTCGGTTAAGCACGATCCTGTCTCCTGCTGCTGCTGTTAGCTGGGTTTCAGCAGCACACTGTGCATGCGCGAGACTTGTGCGATCCCGGCTGCACTGCAGGCTATCAATCTAGCAAAAAAGGGGAAGGTTAGGGGGCGTGCTTACCTTGACTTGAAGCTGACTGGCAAGATAGCGCTGATGGCGCTTAAAACATCGTTTTTTGAATCTATGGAGCCTCAGACTACCGGATCAAACATCTGATTATTAATAGACTGGGGGCTACTATGAGATAACGCTGGCGATTTTATATGCGTTTTTGAGGTGACAGGTTCCCTTTAAGGCTAAAATGAATTTATGTCCCTAAGGTGTTAAAAATGCAATAGTGTGCCCTGAGTTGTGCACCAACAAGATTTATTGCAGACACATATTAAAAATCTACAATAAAAAAAGTGATAGTTTTGGGAGAGTTTTTCCAATTTTAACGTGACTGTTAGGAGACTAAATAACATGACAAGCGTTAATCAGCAAACAATTTGCAAGTACACCCTGCTCTGGTGTACCGCATATGATCTAAGGTTACCGCCACAAATACTTATGAAATATTCTTCTACAGACCTCCCAAGTGTCCCTCTTTTGGAGGGACAGTCCCTCTTTTTGACCCAAGTCCCGCTGTCCCTCATTTCTCCTTAAATGTTCCTCTTTTTGATCTGAGGTATAGATTTGCATTGTTACATTTACAATATTGATCCAGAAAGTGATTGTCTGGTTCCTATCGGTATGTTAGAGCCCGCCTTGTATATTATTTCATGCAATTTGGTTTTTAGAAATTTCTCTATTTAGATAATCTTTGCGCTATTGTTAGCGAAGAAAACTATTAATATGCAGGAAAAATTTACTTTCACACAATGAAGCACAAGTGTCCCTCTTTGACTGTTGGGAAGTATGCTTCTATAGTGTTTAGTGTCCTGTAGATGTTTCTGAATCCGCTGCCATGTATCAGTGTGAGTACAGAGGCGGCAGCAGAGCTTTCGGTTTTTCACACAGCAAATGTTAATGACCTTGACGTCTTTCTGTCGGGACGTGTGACTGCAGTACATCCTCCACAGCTGCTTCTCTCGCTTATATCATACTTCTTACTTTTTAACTGGCAGACTACACTCTCGCTTTAATACTTGCACCCAATCCAAGGTGAAAAAAAGTGGCAGATAAGCTCCCATGAGCTACATAAAGTATGCATGGAATGTCTGTATCGAGGGAAGCATTCTTGTCTTCATGGAAGGCAAAAAGCATTTAATGTTTCACATACCTTTTTCTTTCCTAAATAAAACCAGATAGTGACGCATATCCTTTTTTAGTAAACAGTTTTTATTTTCTGATTGTAGATTTTTTTTAAATTGTGTTTTCTGCCATGACTATGGGGGCAGCCATCTTGCCTGAGTGGCTAACAGCTTTCAGAGCTATACTTTGCAGCAGCCACATGGTCCATAGACACAATAGACAGGGGATGTGCATTAACGTCTGTGGGAGAGTTTTTTAGGCATGTGATCTGTGCAGGGGTCATTTTAAAAGGAGAGAATGGTGAATGGTGGATATAGTGGTGTTATTTTTCATTGTATTAGGCCTCTTTCACACAAACAAATTTTTTACGAGTGTACGGGCCGTTTTTTGCGTTCTGTATACAGTCCGTATACGGAACCATTTATTTAATTGGGTCTGCAAAAAAAATGGAAGGTATGCATTCCATTTCCATATTTCCGTTTTCCGTTCTGTTCAAAGATAGAACATGTCCTATTACTGTCCACATCACGGACAAGGATAGTACTGTTCTATTAGGGGCCTGATGTTCTGTTCCGCAAAAAAAAAGAATTCACACGGATGTCATCCAATTTTTTTTTTTGCTGATCCGTTTTTTGTGGACCTCAAAACCATACGGTCGTGTGCAATAGACCTTATTGTTTTCACACAGTCAGTGTTTGATCAGTGATTTCTATCAGTGATTTTGGACCAAAACCAAATGCAGGTCAAAAATACAGAACAGGTGCAGATCTTTCCCTTATACCTTATCTCCGTGTAGGCACCACTCCTTGTTTTTGCGCATAATCACTGATGGAAATTGCTGACCGCACACAGAGGGCTCATCCAAATGGCCGTAGCTGCTTTTGTGGTCTGCAAATTGTGGATCCGCAAAAAAAGGATTTGGAACAGAACATCTGTGGACAGAACGTCCTGCCCTCATTACAGCTGTCCTATCTTTGTCCGTAAAACTAACCTGAATAGGACATGTTCTATTTTTTTCTGCAGGTACGCAGAATGGACATACGGATGCGGACAACACACGTGTACTGTCCACGTCTTTTGCTGCTCCATTGAAGTGAACGGGTCCGCATCTGACCCGAAAAAAATGCGGATCAGATGCGGACAAAAAAACATGGTTGTGTGCATGAGCCCTGACTGTGTGAAAGCAGCTTTATTCTGCATGTGGTGATAATGAGATGACTACTGTAATGATCCTTACAGAACAGGAAGTGTCAGTCTATAATTGGGCTTAGTGACCAGTGAGAAAACTGCAGGGTTTTATAGTTTGTTTGTTTGTTTTGGTAATATAAATAAAAACATCAGCAACAATTCAGAAAAAATATGTTTAACAAAAAATTGTACTTAAACATCACTTTCTGATGATACATTCCCTTTAAGGCTGGGAACACACCTAGGCGTTTCTGAATCGCGCATATGACACGCGTTTTACGCGCGGTTTTGGATGCGCGTTTTTGTAACTAAGAAACGCGCGTCATACGTGCGATTCAGTGATTCTCCCCTAAGAAGCTCATGTACTTGTTTGGGCGTGGGGCTTTTACAGCTCGTTCAAACGCGCTGTAAAACGCCCAAATGTGAACCATGCCCATAGGTAAGCATGGCTTTTCACATGTTGTGCGTTTTACAGCGCGTTTGAACGCGCTGTAAAACGCTTAGGTGTGTACCTAGGGTAAGGGTGTTCTCTGGGATTTTTATATCCCATTCGTACCATATTGTGCAGCTGCACAGGAGCCCTGAAGGTTGAAGGGGCCCACTGAAATGTTACAGCTTCCTTCTACTAGATTTCATGTAAATAGCTGTTGCTGTGGATGTAGAGAGACATAAGGGGCAGCTCTGTAATGATTTACTGGTGAGAAAAGGGCCCATAAACTGTTCTTGCACAGGAACCTCTGCTCTCTGTGTCTGCCATTGATATTTGGTATCCTTGTATTTGAGATGGGTTAGGGCTCATGCAGAGACGAACGTGCCGTGTTGTGCGTTCCGCAATTTGCGGAACGGAACGGGTCACCCATAATATAAATGCCTATTCTTGTCCGCAAAATGGACAAGAATAGGACATGTTCTATTTTTTTTTGTGGCCCCACTGAATGGAGCAACGGATTTTTGTTACCACAAAATAACATGAAGGATAGAGTTTCTCTCTCTTAGGCTATACATGCAGGCGACCGTATGTATTTTGCGGTCTGCAAAATAAGGATCCGCAAAAAATACGGAAGACGTCCGTGTGACATCCCTGTTTTGCAGATTTATTGTAACAATGTTTCACGGCGGTGTCATGGTCTGGTGTAGTGGACTGTGACACTTCTGCCGCGCATGCTTGTTGCCGATGGCAACATATTGTTTGTTAAGCATGTGTGTGCACTTCCCCTTTCAGGCTGGTTCCCTTCCCAGTCTGGTGTGTTAAGCTAGGTCTACACAACGACATATGTCGCTTGACACATAGGGCACAACTACACTGCAACATTTGTCGCACCACATTTTTTCGCACTAATGTCGCACGACAATTTTTGTAATGATAGTCTACTGCGACGTGACAGTTCCAGAAAAATCCATTTCGAATGGATTTTTTGCGACTGTCATGTCGCAGTCGCAGCATGTCGCAATGTCACACCATAGACTACCATTATAAAAATTGTCGCGTGACATTAATGCGTCAAAATGTCGTGCAAACCTAGCCTTAGGGTTTAAGGTGTGAGCTAGGTGGAGCTGGGTGTGGCCTCAGGGCTCTTATAGTACTGGTGCTTGGAACCTGGGCTTATTTAGACTTCAGCATCTTTGGGAGCTGGAGTTATGCTGCCATGCTGGGCTTTTCCATCTGTCCAGCTGCGGACAAGAATAGGACATGTTCTATCTTTTGCGGAGCCGCGGACCGGAAGTTCAGGGCAGAAGCCCGGAAGTTCGGGGCTGCGCTCCGCAAATGCGGAAGCGGAGAGCACATAGTGTGCTCTCCACTTCACGTCCGGCCCCATAGAGAATGAATGGGTCTGCATTCTGCGGAATGTATGCCGACCCTTTTGCAGATGTGTGAATGGGGCCTTATTGTGTTGTGCGGTAGAAAAAGCAAAATAACTTTATTCTAGTGGTCTGTACTAGAACAGCAATAGTATACTTGATATATATTTTAGGGGTACCACATTCTAATGCCATAACAATTTAATTTTTTCATTCATGTACTTGTATAAAGGCCTGTTTTTTTTTGCAGGATGAGTTATAATTTTTGTTGGTACCATTTTGGGGTGCATGTCATTTATTGAGTAGTGTTGAGCGTGAACATTCGAATCACGAATTTTAGTCGTGAATATCGCCACTTCGAGAATTTGCGAATATTTAGAATATAGTGCTATATATTCGTTTTCCTGAATAGTGTTGATCGCAAATATTCTAATCGCGAATATCGGTACTTAGCAACATCCCTAGCAACCAATAGGAAAGTTGCTTACCCCTTAGTGTTGATTGCGAATATTCTAATAGCGAATTTTTATCGCAAATATATTACATCGCCGATTTTCACAATCAAGTAAATAATCAAAAGTGCATTTCAGATAATCACTATTCAAGTTGAGATTTCAAGCTAAATCGGAAATATTTGCCTCGTGTTGCCACCCCAGGAGAAGGTCATCTTTATAACGCCCGTACTACTGGATATGTTGGTGGAAAGGGCTCTCAGTTGTATACAATTGATGCTTCCCCCATTCCCACCAAGTCATATTAAGGATGGCCAATGATGGGAAAAAATGTGCTCTTAAAGATACACTTGCGTTGTTGTTTTCTGGTATCGAGATCCGGCAGAGAATCTCAATCCTGGAAAAAAACATTTCCGTTTAATCATCATGCATTCTGGGGGGCGTGGCTAGGTTGCTGAGCGTGATGGCCGCTTGATAGAAGAGCTCCTGCACCCAAGCGACTGAAAACTCGCATATCCGTCTCAACTCACATCTGAGCGGCACTAAACTGTACCCACAGATGCTCAACCCCTCCTCTGACACCATGGGGAAAACTAAAAAGCAGCTACCGAAATTGCAGGACGGCAATTTAGAGAGTTACCTCGACTGGGGAATATCCAAAGATAGCGCCGAAACATCAGATAAGGCACTACTGGCATCCCCTATTAGCGCTATGTCGTCTGCTCCCACAGCTCACTCACCCTCTCCACCGGACGTGTCTATGTGTACCAGCGCTAACCTAATCCACATGTCACCTCCGTCGCTTCCGCCGGCACCAGAGGAGGCCAGAGCTCCGGTGGACGTCCCTCATGGGATCCAAAATGGCGCCAGACCTCCAGCGCAGCGAGACCATCTGCCTAGAAGCCCTCACCCTCAGATGACTTCAGCAGACTCCAGAGGCCAACCGCAGCTTTGCGAGTACACATACACATCTCACAGTACTGTACCTTTGGACCCCTTCCAATTGCTTCCTACCTCTGATAAACCCGTCACTGAGGACTCTCTTAAAGCCATGTTACTAGATTTAAAATCCTCCCTGCAGGCGGATATTGCGGGACTGATTAACCCTCTCTCTGCCAGACTGCAGACAACAGTGGACAAGATCCATCATGTGGAAATAAAAATGGGAGACTTTGCATCCTCCCAAAATGCGATTATTCATACCAACAATGCTATGGCTGATGAGTTGGAAGCGGATAAGCTAAAAATGGTGGACCTGGAGGATCGCTCCAGATGAAACAACGTGAAATTTAGGGGTATTTCTGAAGACGTTGCTCCCCAGGAACTGCAAGCCTATCTAAAAGCGCTAATGAGAGCACTTCTACCGCAGATCCCAGCTCCTGATATTATTATCGATAGGGCCCACAGACTCCTTAAACCTTTGCACCTAGGCCCTAATATCCCGGGTGACACCCTTGCGCGCATTCACTATTTTCACACCAAGGAGGCACTCATGGCTGTGGCAAGACACAAGGCCCCACTCCCAGCTTCATATCAAAAAGTTAAGCTTTTTACGGATCTATCTATGGTCACCCTCCGCCGACGCAGAGCACTGCTGCCAATCACGACTGCCCTCCGTGATCAAGATGTCCCCTATAAGTGGGGTTACCCCTTGAAGATTCTCATCCGCAAAAACGGACAAGCCCACGCTATCAAGACGCTTGAGGAGGGGAAACAACTACTCCAACTTTGGCAGATTCCAATGTCGTCAGGCAGTACAGAAGTTAACCCCACCTCAATGGATCCTTCAACCCCGCTTACATCAAAGGGCTGACGCCCCGGCACTGTCTCCTATGGATGACATTTCACAAACCGTGACTCCCACGGTTGAGGTATAATGTTTATTCCTGCCTTGTTGGGACTTTCTGCTGTATCCTATTTGGGCATCCTGACAACACCTCACTCAAATCTGGTGCAGGTCCTTTGACACTATTTATTCATCCGCCCTGGTTGTTCCAGCCCTGGCACTGAACTTTCGCCCTACCAGAATTTAGACAGTTATTACTGTCCTGTTCATTGCCTACCAAGTTTTAGACGGTTGTTCCCGTCTCATTTGTTACTGTTCTTATCTTTTCCGTTACTCTTCCCACCCTCCCTCTTTCCTTCCCTTTCCTACCTACTCTATTGCCTAAATTGAATGCGATCTCGACACCTCGATATTGTACACTAGTATTGTGTTCTCTTTATCTCCCTAAGGGCTTAAATAGCTACCTCCTTTTAACGTCATGGGTCTTAAGATCATGTCCCTTAATGTTAAAAGCCTCAACTGTCCCCAGAAAAGGTCTTATATGTGGAAATAAGCTCTAACTGCTAATGTTGATGTTTTGTGTATACAGGAAACCCACTTACTACGAGCAGACGCCAATAGAGTTCACCATCGTTTGTTCCCCACTGTCCTGCATTCACACTTTATTAAAAAAAAGAGAGGTACCCTAATTGCTGTCAATAATACTGTCGCCTACACTTCCATTAAGACCAAAATTGACCCAAATGGTCGCAACATTATTCTAATTTGCTCCATCAATAACATTATATACACGCTAGTCAACCTTTACGCACCCAACTCACACCAGCTGGCTTTCCTACATAAGCTCATGCACAATGTGAATAAACTCAAACAAGGGAAAGTGATCCTTTGCGGTGATTTTAATACCGTCTTACAACCCACTATAGATTCCACATCCCCTACACGATGGACTGATAAAGGTGTCGCCACCTTCTTGCACTCTAAGGGCCTTACAGACGCGTGGAGAGCTAAGCACAGCCTGGAAAGGGATTTTACCTTTTTCTCCCCAATACATGTGTCTTACTCACGAATAGACATGTTTGTAATTGATCACTCCTCCCTACTCCACACCCTCTCCACAGACATTAGCCTCATTAAATGGTCGGACTATGCCCCGATCACCATCACCCTTGAGGAGCAGTTTCAATAGCAAAGAGCCCCTATTTGGAGGAACAATACATTTCTCTTTAACAACCCGAAACATATAATGGAGCTTTCCGCACACTTAAAGGAGTACTTTCACTTTAATAGCGGATCAGTTTCAAACAAATTTGTTCTGTGGCAAGCTCACAAAGAGTATATAAGGGGCTCCTTGATCAAGCTTAGAGAGCGAGACATTACACTAACCTTAGAGCAAATAGCTAGCTTAGAGAAAATAAACAAAACCACTCCGACTCCCCAGTGCTCCAACGAGCTTATATTAGCGCGAAATAAACTTAGTAGCTTACTGCTCCAAAACTACCACAAGTCTCTCCTCAGACTTAAATCTAAATATTAGTCCCAAGGTAACAAAGCAGGCCGACTAGTGCAACAACTAAAAACCCAACAATCCAAATCCAAAATACCACATTTATTGCACCCCACAACTAAAGCAAAATTGATAGAATTCCGAGACATTGCTAACCAATTTAAATTGTACTATCAAGCACTCTATAACCTAAAAGATAATACCCCACTACCAGAAAATTACTCTACCCTGGTGAAAGAATTTCTCTCGCATGCATCCCTCCGTACTCTCACCCACTCACAACTACAATCTCTTAATGCCCTATTCTCAATCTCAGAAATCAACAAGATAATCGCATCACTACCTTTGGGCAAATCCCCAGGACCAGATGGGCTCTCTAATGAATATTTTCACCAATTCCAACCCATCCTTGCTGCAGTGCCTACATGCTGGAAATGTTCAGTGCGGTACAGGAGGGACACTCCTTTCCCCCGGACATGCTGGAAGCATTAATAGTCACTATTCCAAAACCTGGCAAAACACCAGACACACCCCAGAACTTCCGGCCTATCTCATTACTGAACTCCGACATGAAATTTTTTGGGATTCAGTAGATACCCGCTCACTAGTCCCATTTGACTAAGACCATTACTACCTCCCTACCCCTCCTTCCTCCCCCCTCTTTCCCTCCTCTCTTTACCTTATTATTGTTATAGCTTATATGTTAAGGGTCTTGTACCACCCTACCTTTACTATGCAAACCACTCATTTATAATGTCGTTACACAAGCAAGCCTATGGTGTAGGTAAGCCTCATTGTAAACCAAGATATTATGTTGTCTTGCTTTTTTGTTCCTTCAAAACACCAATAAAAACGATTTATTCTAATCATCATTGCAAGCTGTGATTTTTGTGTCCGGTCATAAAAAAGAAAAAAAAAATGGATTCAGCACTGAAAATAATATAAATCAATAGTGATGGATGCGTTTTTTATGGAGTCTAAAAAACCGAAAGTCACCCATTGACAGTTAATGTATTTAGTGATCCGGGTTTTTTCCTTTATGATTTCAGACATCCGCATCCTAACGGAATGGATGTATCCTGATATGCAAGATAAAAACAGATCCATTTAATTCCGGTATTGAGATCCTCTGCTGGATCTCAGTAATGGAATTTACAACCCAAGTGTAAAAGTAACCTTAATGTGTGTTCACATCACGTTTTTGTCACACTTTTTACATATACATATGTATACGTTGCCTCAGACAGACACCATGCAGTGCATCCATCACCATAGGGTTCTTTTGTAAAGAAAAAACATGTATATTAGAAAAAATTTTTACTAGACTCTGTAGGATTGAAAAGCTTAGTGTAATATGCTTTTGAATCCTTTATTCGCAACCTGTGTCAAATGTGAGACAAATCTGATGTGAACAGCGCCTAAAGAATATGTTCCTTGAGAGTTGGAGAATAGCTGCTGTATTTCCACAAATGTGTGAGAGCTATCATAGCCCTGTCATAGTGGTATAAAGTGTGATTACATTGCATGTTAGCCTTGTACAGTTATCATTCCATGTAAAGTTCTTCAGAATCTTCGGCATATGCTTGCTATCTTTGATAAAACCCAGAGGTCTGCATACTAATGTTTATAGATTATCCAACACTCGTTCTGTTATAAAAGCACTTCCACAAAAAAATTCTATTTTCTGTCCTGTTAGAAAGTTACATGATGTATCCTGTAGTGAAGCTAATCTTCTAACCAGTGGCTGTATTTGTCAGTTATCCCGTCCCTTCTGATCCTCGGCTGTGTCATGTGACCAGCACTCTGACTTTCCAAATAACACAGCATCTTATGTGTGGACAGGAAGTCAGTTTATTTAAGTGTATCCCTATGGGAGCCTCAATGTCAGTCTCATAGGAATAAACAGAGAAGTAACTGACTTCCTGTCCTGTGTCAGTTGGAGAAACAGAGTGTTGGTCACATGACACAGCTGAGGCAGGTGATTGGACCATGTGACCCAGTGACGTCACTGAAGGTCCTTCACCCCCTTCCCGGCTGAATACAGAGCAGGAGACCGGTAACCGGCTGCTACACAATCAAATGGAGGGGGTAAGTTTATGTTTTTATTATTTTTAACCCTCTAGTGCCCTTTCTACTTTGCATTCTCTATTGAGAATGCTATTATTTCCTTTATAACTATGTTATAAGGGAAAATAATAAAGATTGCTCCCCATCCCGATCGTCTCCTAGCAACCATGCGGCAAAATCGCACCGCGTCCGCACTTGCTTGCGGATGCTTGCGATTTTCCCGCAGCCCCATTCATTTCTATGGGGCCTGCGTTGCGTGAAAAACGCACAATATAGAGCATGCTGCGATTTTCACACAACGCAGAAGTGATGCGTGAAAATCACTGCTCATGTGCACAGCCCCATAGAAATGAATGGGTCCGGATTCAGTGCGGGTGCAATGCGTTCACCTCACGCATTGCACCCGCGCGGAAAACTCGCCCGTGTGAAAGGGGCCTAAGCCTTCTAAGGTCCTAAAAAAATAAAATGACATTTAAAAAATGATACAACATAAAGTAGACATATGGGGAATGTTAAGTAATAAATATTTTATGAGGTATCACTTTCTGTTTTAAAAGCAGAGAAATTTAAATTTTTAAATTGTGAATTTTTCTAAATTTTGGGTAAATTTGGGATTTTTTCATAAATTAAGGTGAATTTATGACTATTATGAAGTACAATGTGTCACAAGAAAATAATCTCAGAATGGCTTGAATAAATAAGTGTTCCAAAGTTATTACCACATAAAGTGACACGTGTCAGATTTGCAAAAAAATGGGCTGGGCAGGACGGTGAAAACTGGCCCGGGGTTGAAACAGTTAACTAAAAAATTTTTGGGCTGTTAGTATGCCATGGCTGAAGCCCTGTCTTCATGTGAATCAGTGATAAAAATGTACAAATTAATTTACAATCCTAAGTCTGCTATAGGTTGAATTTGCAGGAGTGTACAGCATTCAATAACCTGGATAGTAGATTGTTTTGCTCATCGCTTAAAATATCTGCTGACAGATTCAGTGTCTATTTCCTCTGAATGTGTCTACAATCTTGTTCATCTTATGCTTCCATCCTGCCCTGTGATTGAATGTTTTATTCTTGTCAGGGACTTGAGTTTGTTTGTTTTTTGTATTTTTGGCACTATAGGCTCACAGAATTTTTTTTTTCTTTAAATTGATTTGTGTCCAAATTGATTCTGCATGAATCAAATAAGCTCCAATTTGCTCGAAATAGATATAAGACAATTTTAGGCAAGTAGATGTTTGAAAAAGAAAAAAAAAAGATGACGTAGCAGTCTTTAGAGGAATATTGTAATATTCTGTTTTAAGAATATCCTTATCATTAAAACAGGAACTTTCTTGAATAATTATTTACTTAAGCATATTAAGTGGTAAATGCACAGTTGCTAACTTTCTAGAATTGTTTTTGGCATTTGAACTGAGCCATGGAAAATGTTTTTACATGATAAGCTTGCCTTCAAACACTGGCTTTGCCCTCCATAACTGCACATAGAATACTCCCACTAAACAGTGCCAGAGAGATATTAACACCATAAATAATTACCAACCAGTATTGACATAGGGAAAGTTCACAAAAGCTACCAACTGTAACCTTCTGTAGGTATAAATGGATATCTTTCACATGTTCCTCATAAGAAGGCTGCTTGTTTCTGAAGATACATGAAGTTTTTCTCCTGTTTACTTCTATCAATTCATTTCTATCTTTAGTTTTTTTTTTCCTTTTTGATTTTAGCACATTACAGAAACAATAATGGCAGACAAATTCTCTAAAATAATATATTTTACATATTTTTATTACAGTTTTAAAATATTTTAAAGAGTCTTTGTGCTTTCACACAATTTCATCTAATAGAGAATGGTGTAACTAGCACATTTCTAAATCACTAAAAAATTCTGTAAAGTCATGGCCACTATGTTTCTCAGTTCCACCTAACTTGCAGTCCACTGTCTGTTGTCAGGCAAGATCCATCCCTGCTAACAGAGACTCAGAAGACAGTTCACAGGAAATGGAGGCGTGTCAGAGCTAGCTGACATCCTAAGCCTGATATAAGCACCGTGTCTACACAGTTTCTGAAGCGCAGAGAATCTCCTGTGTGTCTGTAAGTCTGATCTCTCCCTCCTTAGCAGCTTTCTGTGTTTCTTAAAAGAAAACAAACATAGTGGGAAGTAAGGGAAATGAGGTCAATGCATACAGTACTGGCAGATTCAACTGAAGGGAGACACCCACTGCTTCTGAGTGAAATGCATCTATTTGTGCAGCTGAAACAGAGAATAATATGTCTGAAAAAGACTTTAGGGAAGCCCAGAAAACACTAGTTCCTTCACAGTTATGACTTTACAAAGAAGCATAGCCATTAGGCAAACTTTTTTCGAAAACTCATGTACACTTTAAGGTTAATTAATCTTTTAACAGTGTGAAACACTTCTGATAATTAACTTAAATGTGAACAAAGTATGTCCTCCATATAAGTAACCTAAAGGTACATGGGTGCAGTATGTCCTCCATATAAGTAACCTAAGGGTACATGGGTGAAGTATATCCCCAAAAAAACAGTAGAGCGCTCACAAAAAATTGTGCAATATATCCAGACATAGAAAAAGGAAAATTATAGAATAATACAATAAGGAATATGTTTGAACAAGCAAATTAGTCGAACATAAGGAAAAAAACTAATTGTAGAAGCCAATCCTTTCAGTCCCACGTGTGATGGCTAACAGACTTGTGAGTACCTGGGTAATTCACTGCTATACACTGTAGGTATAGTCAAACTACTACCCACCCCTGAGGAAACTGCTTGGCAGCGATATGTGCAACAAAATAAGTCCCTCTTTTAGAATAAATAGTCGTGACACCAGCTGCGGTTAAGCAGCGGAAGCACAAGGGTCCCTTTCGTAGTGATGTTATGGTACCCAGTGGTAGGAAGGCCAGAGTGGTGTTAAACAGGCCACAATATCCCTGGAGATGTTATGTAGCACTTTGTCACGGTGCTCCTACCTTTGTATATGGTTGGATCCCAGACGAGTGTGGTCCGAAGCAGTGCAAAAGGGAAAGGTAACTTGAATGGGGTAGAACAAAGTTGAGTCCAGACTTGGTAAACAGTTGCTTTACTTGTAATACACGATATTCCATAAAGTTTCCAGACTTTATCTTTGTAATAAATAGGTTTCAGCAGGCAAATGTCAGGCAAATACTCTTTCTGCATACAAACTCCTCTCTGCTGTATCTTCTCTGTAGCTCTCTTAGCTTAAAAATGATTTCAGAGATTTAGGTCAAAAGCTAAGGGCAAGGACCTCAACAGTAGTATTTTCTGAAATACTGCCTGTACCACGAGCCACACAAGAAAGGTAGCGGGAGATTAGGGAGGTTAACAAGTGGCTCAAGAACTGGTGTAGGAAGGAGGGGTTCAGGTTCCTGGAGAACTGGGCCGACTTCTCTGTTGGCTACAAGCTCTATCGTAGGGACGGGCTGCACCTCAATGGGGAAGGGGCAGCTGTGTTGGGGAGAAAGATGGCTAGAAGGTTGGAGGAGTGTTTAAACTAGGGACTGGGGGGGGGGTAATTACATTATAGGAGGGGAAGATAGTGCAGATAGAGACCAGGGGCGAGGTAGTGTGACTGGGGGAGGAATGGAAAGGGGGACTAGAACAGTTCAGAAGGAAAGGTGTGGGGTAAAAAAAATACACATAAACCTCTCAAATGTATGTATACTAATGCCAGAAGCCTGACTAACAAGATTGGTGAGCTGGAATTGTGATGTGTGAGGAGGACTATGACATAGTGGGAATAACTGAGACATGGCTGGATGATAGCTATGACTGGGCTGTTAATATAAAAGGTTACAATCTGTTTAGAAAGGATCGTCAAAACCGGAGAGGGGGAGGGGTCTGCCTTTATGTGAAGTCCTGTCTAAAGCCAACAATTCGGTAATACATCTGTGAGGGACATGAACATGTGGAGTCACTGTGGGTAGAAATAAATAATGGCAAAAACAATAATAAATTACTAATAGGAGTTTATTATAAGCCACCTAATATACCAGAGTCCACAGAAAATCTACTTCTAAACAAGATAGATGAGGTGGCAAATCTTAATGAAGTGGTTATTATGGGGGACTTCAACTACCCAGATATAGACTGGGAAACCGAAAGCTGTACATCCCATAAAGGAAACAGGTTCTTGGCAATAACCAAAGACAATTACCTTTCCCAACTGGTTCAGGACCCAAGTAGAGGGACGACCATATTGGACTTAGTATTAACCAATAGACCTGACAGAACAACAGATGTGCAGGTTGGGGGACACCTAGGAAATAGTGACCATAAAGTAATAACCTTCCAATTATCCTTCAAACGACAGTTTCTTTAGGGAGGAACAAAAATACCAAACTTCAAAAAAGCAAAATTTAGCCAACTAAGCGAGGCCATAGGCCTAACTAACTGGGACAAAGTCCTCAAAAATAAAAATACAACCACAAAATAGGAGATTTTTAAAAGCATTGTAACATCTAATTGTGAGAGGTACATACCTTATAGGAATAAAAGGCTAAGGAACAATAGGAAACCAATGTGGATAAATAGAACCGTAAAGAAAGCAATAAACGACAAAAAGAAAGCATATAAATCACTAAAACAGGAGGGGAGCCAGGAAGCAATGATACACTATAAGGAAAAAAATAGAATATGTGAAAAACAAATAAAAATTGCCAAACTAGAGACCGAGAGATTAATTGCCAAAGAGAGTAAAACTAACTCTAAAATGTTCTTCAATTATATAAATGGTAAAAAATATAAATCTGAAGGAGTCGGCCCTCTACATAGCAGGGGGGTGTTGCAGAGAGTGACAAGGATAAAGCAAAACTATTAAATATTTTTTTCTCCACTATATTCACTGAGGAAAATAAACTGTCAGATGTAATGCAGAATGTAAAAGTAAATTCCCCATTAAAAGTGCCCTGTCTGACCCAGGAAGAAGTACAACAGCGACTTAAAAAGATTAAAATAGAAAAATTGCCAGGGCCGGATGGCATACACCCCTGTATCCTAAGGGAATTAAGTGATGTCATAGCCAGACCTTTATTTCTGATATTTACGGACTCTATACTGACAGGGAATGTTCCACAGGATTGGCGCATAGCAAATGTGGTGTCAATATTCAAAAAGGGTCCAAAAACAGAGCCTGGAAATTATAGGCCGGTAAGTTTAACATCTGTTGTTGGTAAACTGTTTGAAGGGTTTCTAAGAGATGCTATCTTGGAGTATCTCAATGAAAATAAGCAAATAACGCCATATCAGCATGGCTTCATGAGGGATCGGTTATGCCAAACAAATTTAATCAGTTTCTATGAGGAGGTAAGTTCTGGACTTGACAGCGGTGAATCAATGGATGTCATATATCTGGACTTCTCCAAAGCATTTGACACTGTACCTCATAAAAGTTTAGTATCAGTGGCGTACCGTCAATATAGGCAGACCACGCCATTGCTATTGGGCCCGCAGCACAGGGGGGCCCGGAGCGAATGGAAGGCCCCGCCCCCTACTTTGCACAGACAGAGACTGTCACTAGACTATAGATAATATGGGCCAACATTGAGGTGGCCTGGGCCCTCCCCACCCCTATTTATTTAACTGTGTCTGGACTCAGGAATGCAGGCTCGGGAGGCCGCAGGGCAGCAGCATTACTCGTCAGCAGGCACGCTGAGCCAATGAGGAGCCGGCTCTATACACATGCCTGCTGACGTTAATTGATGCTGCCAGGTCTGCGCGCTCAGAAGGAAGCATGCAGAGGTCAGGAAGAAGAAACCTCTGCATGCCATCAGCGGTGCTCCTCCTCCTCCTCCTCCATGCCTCCTGACTGCTCCTCTCCTGCAACCTAGAATAGAAAGGTAAGTGACCAATCTATGTTTGTTATATGTGTATAGTGTACAGTATATCTATTAATGCGTGTATGTATATATGTGTCTATATATATATATGTATGGGTGTTGTGTTTATGTATATATAATTAATACAGTATATATATATATGTGTGTGTGTGCATATGGATATATGTGTGTGTCTATGTGTGTGTCTATGTATCTGTATGAATGCATGTGTGTATATATATATATTTATATAATGTGTGTCTTTATGTGTATCCATTGTCTATACCTATGCATGTCTTTCTGTCTTTTTCTCTCTCTCTCTCTCTCTCTCTCCAAATATGTATATATATATATATATATATATATACTTGAAGAAAAATGGCGGCACCAACCAAAAAAATGGATAAGCGGGTGCTCGTTCAAGGGGATTGGCATGTAACCCCAATAATAAAAATGGAAAAACGAACAGCACTCCAAAAGTTCAGTGAAGTTTTATCTTTATTCACCCAAGTGGTGCAACGTTTTGGCTCTGCTCTAGATGAGTGACAGAAAACAGAGGGTGGGTATTAACGGAACACACTCAGATTGGGTCGCTGTCACTAGTGGGGTACCTCAAGGGTCAGTATTGGGCACTATTCTCTTTATTATATTTATTAATGATCTTGTAGAAGGCTTGCACAGTAAAATATCAATTTTTGCAGATAACACTAAACTGTGTAAAGTAATTAACACTGAAGAGGACAGTTTTCTGCTACAGAGGGATCTGGATAGATTGGAGGCTTGGGCAGAGAAAAGGCAGCAGGTCAAGTGGCAATACACTAAGGCTGGGAACACACCTAGGCGTTTCTGAATCGCGCGTATGACGTGCGTTTTATGCGCGTTTTTTGATGCGTGTTTTGTTAACTTACAAACGCGCGTCATACGCGCGATTGAGTGACTCTCCCCTATGGCATCATTGTCCATAAAACGCCGCAAAGAAGCTCATGTACTTGTTTGGGCGTTGGCCGTTTTACAGCGCGTTCAAACGCGCTGTAAAACGCCCAAATGTGAACCATGCCCATAGGGAAGCATGGCTTTTCTTATGTTGTAGGTAGGTAGGTGAGGGGGCACTGGGAAGGTGGGTAGCTTGGTGTCTGCTAGCCTTATTAACTGTTACTATGTGATGCTGCTATATTTGGGCTATGCACTTGCACTTTACTTGTTTATAATACTATATATGTAGTTTGATTTAAAGATTGTATATGTCCTAATGCTAGTACTTTACATAAGCATGTATTGATATACTTTGCAGTGCCAGTTTGCCTTCCTTTCCCATGCATTTTTGCCCCCTCACCAGTTATTTGTCCTCCCTTGGATTTCATGGACCATAACTTGTATTCATCATGTATATTGATTTTTAAATACTGTCATTAATAAACAGTGGCGTAGCTATAGGGGTCGCAGCGGGGTCGCACGGGGCCCCCTTCAGGAGAGAGCTGCCTCCCGACAAGTTATTTGAGGTCTTGAGGACCTTTTTCACTCAGCCAATCAGTAGCTGCAGCTGTGTCACATGTCAGGCCAGCGATTTCCTGCTGAGCCAATCACTGGCCTGACACATGACATAACTGTGGCCACTGATTGGCTGAGTGTGAAAGGTCCTCAAGACCTCAAACAACTTGTCGGGAGGCCAGAGAGAAGATACCAGGAGTCAACCAGTGCCACACAGAGGAGAAGAGGAGCTGCTACAGACTGGACCAGGACCAGGTGAGCATATTGTTTTTACATAATATTAATAGAGGGGGAAAATGTGACATGGAGGGGGGAGAACTGTGACATGGAGGGGGAGAACTGTGACATGGAGGGGGAGAAATGTGACATGGGGGAGAAATGTGACATGGAGGGGAGAAATGTGACATGGGGGAGAAATGTGACATGGGGAGAAATGTGACATGGGGAGGATGTGACATGGAGGGGAGGGATGTGACATGGAGGGGAGAAATGTGACATGAAGAGGGAGAAATGTGACATGGAGGGGGAGAAATGTGTCATGGAGGGGAAAAATGTGACATGGGGGGTGACATGGAGGGGAGAAATGTGACATGGAGGGGAAGAAATGTGTCATGGAGGGGAGAAATGTGCCATGGAGGGGGAGAAATGTGACATGGAGGGGAGAAATGTGACATGGGGGAGAAATGTGACGAGGGGAGGGATGTGACATGGAGGGGGAGAAATGTGACATGGAGGGGGACTGTGACATGGATGGGGAGAAATGTGACATGGAGGGGGAGAAATGTGACATGAAGGGGGAGAAATGTGACATGGAGGGGGAGAAATGTGACATGGGGGATGTGACATGGAGGAGGGAGAAATGTGACATGAAGGAGGGAGAAATGTGACATGGAGGGGAGAAATGTGACATGGGGAGAAATGTGACATGGGGGATGTGACATGGAGGGGAGAAATGTGACATGAAGAGGGAGAAATGTGACATGGAGGGGGAGAAATGTGTCATGGAGGGGGTGAAATGTGACATGGGGGATGTGACATGGAGGGGAGAAATGTGACATGGAGGGGAGAAATGTGACATGGGGGGATGTGACATGGAGGAGGGAGAAATGTGACATGGAGGGGAGAAATGTGACATGGAGGGGGAGAAATGTGACATGGGGGAGAAATGTGACATGGAGGGTGGAGAAATGTGACATGGAGGGGAGAAATGGGACATGAAGAGGGAGAAATGTGACATGGAGGGGAGAAATGTGACATGGAGGGGAGAAATGTGACATGGGGGGTGTGACATGGAGGGGAGGGATGTGACATGGGGGAGAAATGTGACATGGAGGGGGAAGAAATGTGACATGGGGGAGAAATGTGACATGGGGGATGTGACATGGAGGGGAGGGATGTGACATGGAGGGGAGAAATGTGACATGTAGGGGAAGAAATGTGACATGGAGGGGGAGAAATGTGACATGCAGGTGGAAGAAATGTGACATGGAGGGGAGAAATGTGACATGGGGAGGGTGTGACATGGAGGGAGAATGTGACATGGAGGGAAGAAATGTAACATGGAGGGGAGAAATGGGACATGGAGGGGAGAAATGTCACATTTCCCCACCATGTGACATTTCTCCCCGCCCCTATGTCACATTCCCCTCCATGTCACATTTCTCCCCTCATGTCACATTTCTCCCCCTCCATGTCACATTTCGCCCCCTTCATGTCACATGACCCCCCTCCATGTCACATTTCGCCCCCCTCCATGTCACTGGACACCATTCGGCTAAGTTCACATCAGTGTTTGGCCTTTCCGTTCTCCTGTTCCGTTATAGGAGCAGGAGAAAGGAAAGTACGCATTCGGCACATAACTGAGCCAAACAGAGCCTAAGGATCCCATAGACTATAATGGCGTCTGTTAGGTGTCCGCTCCGAAGATGATTTTGGAGCGGAGTAAAAAATCCTGCATGCACAGCTTTTGTCTCGGCTCCAAAATCATCTTCGGAGCGGACACCTAACGGACGCCATTATAGTCTATGGGATCCTTAGGCTCTGTTTGGCTCAGTTATGTGCCGAATGCGTACTTTCCTTTCTCCTGCTCCTGCTCCTATAACAGAGCAGGGGAACGGAATGGTCGACCGAGGGGCAAATTGAACTCTTGCACCAGGGCCCATGAGCCTATAGCTACGCCCCTGTTAATAAACTTATATTTATTGTTCGGTGATGATTTATTACTTGTGGTAAACCAGGTTATTACACTTGAACATAATTATAGGAAATACACTGACCAAAAATATAAACGCAACCCTTTTGGTTTTGCTCCCATTTTGCATGAGCTGAGCGCAAAGATCTGAAACATTTTCTACATTCACAAAAGACCCATTACTCTCAAATATTGTTTACAAATCTGTCAAAATCTGTGTTAGTGAGCAATTGTCCTTTGCCGAGATAATCCATCCCACCTCACAGGTGTGGCATATCAAGGTGCTGATTAGACAGCATGAATATTGCACAGGTGTGCCTTAGACTGCCCACAATAAAAGGCCACTCTGAAATGTGCAGTTTGATCACACAGCACAATGCCACAGATGGGGGGGGGGGCCTTCAGAAAACCAATCAGTATCTGGTGTGGCCACTATTTGCCCGCAGTGCAACACATCTCCGTCGCATAGAGTTGATCAGGTTGTTGATTGTGGCCTGTGGAATGTTGCTCCGCTCCTCTTCAATAGCTGTGCGAAGTTGCTGAATATTGGCAGGAACTGGAACACGCTGTCGTATACGCCGATCCAGAGCATCCCAAACATGCTCAATGGGTGACATGTCTGGTGAGTATGCTGGCCATACAAGAACTGGGATGTTTTCAGCTTCCAGGAATTGTGTACAGATCCTTGCAACAACAATGGACCTCAGGATGTCGTCATGGTATCTCTGTGCATTCAAAATGCCATCAATAAAATGCACCTGTGTTCGTTGTCCATAACATGCGCCTGCCCATACCATAACCCCACCGTGCCCATGGGCCACTCAATCCATCCGTTGACGTCAGCAAACCGCTCACCCACACGGCGCCACACACGCTGTCTGCCATCTGCCCTAAACAGTGAAAACCGGGACTCGTCCATTAACAGAACGCCTCTCCAACGTGCCAGCGTTTGCCCACTCAAGTCGTCACAACGACGAACTGCAGTCAGGTCCAGACCCCGATGAGGACGACGATCATGCAGATGAGCTTCCCTAAGACGGTTTCTGACAGTTTGTGCAGAAATTCTTTGGTTATTCAAACCAATTGTTGTTGCAGCTGTCCGGGTGGCTGGTCTCAGACGATTATGGAGGTAAACATGCTGGATGTGGAGGTCCTGGGCTGGTGTGGTTACACGTGGTCTGCGGCTGTGAGGCTGGTTGGATGTACTGCCAAATTCTCTGAAACGCCTTTGGAGACGGCTTATGGTAGAGAAATGAACATTCATTGCACGGTCAACAGCTCTGGTAGACATTCCTGCAGTCAGCATGCCAATTGCACGCTCCCTCAAACGTTGCGACATTTGTGGCATTGTGCTGTGTGATCGAACTGCACATTTCAGAGTGGCCTTTTATTGTGGGCAGTCTAAGGCACACCTGTGCAATATTCATGCTGTCTAATCAGCACCTTGATATGCCACATCTGTGAGGTGGGATGGATTATCTTGGCAAAGGAGAAGTAATCACTAACACAGATTTAGACAGATTTGTGAACAATATTTGAGAGTCATGGTTCTTTTGTGTATGTAGAAAATATTTCAGATCTTTGAGTTCAGCTCATGCAAAATGGGAGCAAAACCGAAAGTGTTCTGTTTATATTTTTGGTCAGTGTATATAGCAATAGATATGCACAGTATAGGAAATATATCAGGTGATATAAATTAGCACATGGAAAGTGGTAGCAAAGTGTAGAAGGAGTGGTAATGGCACTCCGAGACATTACATATGCATGGGGTTCAGCCAACAGCACTTTAATTGTGAGGCTTTCTACAGCTCCTTTTTGTTTCTTGGAATAAGATACAGATACTTTTTTCCACACTTAGGCCTCATGCACACGACCGTATCCGTTTTGTGGTCTGCAAGATAAGGATATAGTCTGTGTGCTGTCCGCATTCTTTTGCAAACCTATTGACTTCAATGGGTCCAGGGTCCGCATTTTGCAGAAAAGTATGTTCTATATTTTGTAAAACAGACATACGGATGCGGAAAGCACACGAAAGTCAAAACGGGTATGATCATACACACGAGGCCTTATTTGTCATTTGTTTTTAGGGATACACATTGATGCATTTTTCTACATTTGTTGTCACATTATCATCAATGGACTGTTCATTTCTAGGTATTGTTTCATATAGTTGAACTTTGATTATTTACAGGTATGTGGGCTGTAGGACCTTTATATTAGCTTTCCCCTTATCAGGGCTCTAGTGTTGTGGTAGTGGGAAGTTGCCTGGATATTCATTGTGTGGCACCCCCTCTCAAATCAACAATATATTTTAAAGGGATTCTGTCACCACTTTTCAGCCCTGTGAGCTAAACATATGCTCATGCTCAGGGTCTCATTATGATTCCTAATGTGGGCTTATAAATGAGATCTGTGGCTTAATTTAGCAAAAAAAACAGTTTTTACTAACCTGTCAATCATACAAATAAGGTACCCAAGGGGAGGTCAGGGTATGCAGGGTGTCCGGCTGCAGGACTGCTTGGATTGGCTTCTTCTAGCGAAGTGCCGGTGCATGCGCACTACGCTAGAAAAAGCCGTTGCCAGCAGTCTGTTCGGGCGCATCAGGCTGAGCCTGTGCGCACGCGCGGCATCTCACAGCGGGAGGAGGGGGAGGGAGAGGTGGCACAGAGGAGTAGGAGGCGGCGCAGAACTCACGAACGGCGATGGCTGCAGCCGGGCACCCTGCATCCCTGGACCTTCCCTTGGGCACCTTATTTGTATGATTGACAGGTTAGTAAAACCTGTTTTTTTGTTAAATTAAGCCACAGATCTCATTTATAGGGCCACATTAGGAATCATAATGAGACCCTGAACATGAGCATATGTTTAGCTCACAGAGCTGAAAAGTGGTGACAGAATCCCTTTAAGTGTTTTTATATGTCATTTGTGTGTGTGTGTCATGCGTTTTGGTACCAATAACATTAATATTTTTAGATGTTTGTATTTCAGGCGTGATCCATTTGCACGTCTACAGTTAATTTCTTGAATATGTGGGACATTTTCAGGATGAGGTCTTTAACCTTATAGAACAAGGAATAGTTCAATTAGAGGAAATCATAGTATGATCTTTATGACTGTGGTTTGGTAAAGATAAAAAACAGAATACTACTACTGAGCCCGAAATGAAAGATGGCTACACTAAAATGACACAATAGTCACTTCCTTCCTTGAACCTAAGTTGCTATGGTTCCTCAATAAAATATGTGAAAGGTTTGCAGAACTGACTTGGGGAAAAGTTAGGGTTTGGTTGGGGAATAGGTTTAGCTGATGAATAATTTGTGGCTGCTATCTTTCAGGTGCAGCTATTTCAAAATAATTGTACTGTTAGAAAATCTTGTAATTTTTTTTAATTTGACCTGCTAATTTGTATATTGTACAGTTATGAATAGTCGCCATTGTTCTAACAGGGCATCCTCCAAACAACCTGATGAAGGGCTTATGCCTGAAATGTTGCTACAGTTGAGCTACAGATTAATGCAAATACACCACACTGGTAGTGTGCGTGACATGAATTAATAATTGATGTGTAAAGAAGTTTACATACAGTCTGGAATAATGACTCTGTCCTTTCCTTTTTTACATATACATAAAGGATTTTTATATTGATTGCCTATCCTCAGAATAAGCAATCTATATCTGATCGGCGGGGGTACACCACCATTGATAAGTGTTGTGGTGTAGCTCCTGCGCTGGCACGATACATCCCCGTCCACTGTGTAGCAGACAGAGCTGGTTCCTGCAACACCACTCCCATTCACTACACTGTAGACAGAGCTATGTATTTCTAGCACTGGATCTACTCAAGAACTGTTGATTAGCGGTGTAGTAGAGGTGTCGGACCCTCAACGATCAGATATGGATGAAGGCCATTAATATAAAAATCTATGCAAACACCTTTAATGGTGGCAAGGAGGTTGACTACCTAGATGCAGGCACCCAACAATATCCTATGGAGAGAGTGAAATTTGGTCGTATTTGATGGAGAAGCATGCGGGGGTTGCTAGGCAACCAGTGACACTGGCGGAAACGAATCACAGTGTTCACCGTCCAGCGATCGCTGTGATTCGTCCATTACTGCAGAATGACCAATCATAACGCATTGACACTGTTTAGGGAGGAGCTATGTGTACTATCCTTCTCTGATTGTCCCAATTCCTGTCAGGGAAGTGATCAGTGAAGGAGCTACTGTCAAAATCCACATACCTCTGCCTCATCCCCTGCCTCACACATAATTAACCCCTTCAATGCAGATTTACCACTCTTCTGTGCCTGATTTGCCCCAGTCAGTGACAGATCAGTCCTGTGCCTCATCCGTCCAGAAATCTTTTAGACACCTATCACTCCAGCCTGTCCGTCCGTCAAGACACCTGTCACTCCAGTCTGTCTGTCCATCAAGACACCTGTCACTCCAGCCTGTCCGTCCATCAAGACACCTGTCACCCCAGCCTGTCCATCCATCAAGACACCTGTCACCCCAGTCTGTCCGTCCATCAAGACACCTGTCACCCCAGTCTGTCCGTCCATCAAGACACCTGTCACCCCAGTCTGTCCATCCATCAAGACACCTGTCACCCCAGTCTGTCCATCCATCAAGACACCTGTCACTCCAGCCTGTCCGTCCATCAAGACATCTGTCACTCCAGCCTGTCCGTCCATCAAGACATCTGTCACTCCAGTTTGTCCGTCTATCAAGTCACCTGTTACTCCAGTCTGTCCCTCCATGAAGTCCATCCCAAGTTACATTAAAAAAAAATTAACTAACCCTGTCACTATGTGTGCCATCCTTCTGTGTGTACATACTTGTGTCCTGTGCTTGAGTGGCACCAATCTGTACAATATAAGTTTCCTATACCCCATATGGATTTGTGCCACCTATAAGTGTAAAACAATACTTTAATTGACCCCTTTTCTGCCCCAATATGGATATTGGCACTACTCTGTGCCCCATACTGGACCCCTGTATATCATTTTCAGGCTCCTGAAGCTCACCACAAGCCATCTATGCTACTTGTGACATCTGTCAATAACTACCAAGTGACTCAGGGAGATAAAAAAAAAGGCAAAAAAAAAAATCTACGTTAGCCTACAGCCTACATATGCCGTGCCTTTTGATGACACTGACTCCAACAGTGGAGATGAAGTGACATTTTTAGTTTCATCTTCCTCAAATGATTGATCCAATGATGAACCCCCATAGGAGTCCTAGGGGTAGTGCGCAGTCGCAGCCCCATACAAGTGACTCTTTATGGATCGTCACGGATAACTATGTGCCCCAGGTGTCTGAATTTACAGCCACTCCAGGCACCCTGTGCGAGCTAGTCTTGTGGGCCCCCCCCCCCCCCGGCCGGGTTACACAAAGAGGAAAACAATCTTTGTAACCAACATTTTTTTTTAATTACAGATAGTTTAGTACAATAATAAATAACTGAATTGACTGGTAACAATAATGTATAATAAATATATTAAATACAGAAAAAAACAGCTAACTGCTATCTTTTTAACATTGGTTTTTAGAGATAATATACAGTTGTGTTCAAAATTATTCAACCCCCACTGAAATTAAGTGTTTTGGCCAGTTTGACATTGATTTTGATCATTTCAGTCATCTTGTTTACAATTAAATCAAAGAGGCACTTGTAAGTCAGACAAATATAACATAACATTTATAATGAAATAACCACAAATGTCTTTTCTGTGCTCACATCATTATCAGTTTTATTCAACCCCCAAGTGACATTCAATCTTAGCAATTAGTACAACATCCTTTTCCAGTTATAACAGCTTTTAAAAGTGAAGCATAGCTTGACACAAGTGTCTTTCAGCGATCTACAGGTATCTTCGCCCATTCTTCATGGGCAAAAGCCTCCAGTTCAGTCACATTCTTAGGCTTGCGTGCTGCAGCTGCTTTCTTTAAGTCCCACCAGAGGTTCTCAATCGGATTTAAGTCTGGTCACTGTGATGGCCACTTCAAAATGTTCCAGCCTTTAATCTGCAACCATGCTCTAGTGGACTTGGAGGTATGCTTGGGATCAGTGTCCTGTTGAAAGGTCCAACGTCTCCCAAGCCTCAGGTTTGTGACGGACTGCATCACATTTTCATCCAATATCTCCTGGTACTGAAGAGAATTCATGGTACCTTGCACACGCTGAAGCTTCCCTGTATCTGTAGAAGCAAAACAGCCCCAAAGCATGATTGACCCCCCGCCATGCTTCACAGTAGGCAAGGTGTTCTTTTCTTCATAGGCCTTGTTCTTCCTCCTCCAAACATAGCGTTGATCCATGGGCCCAAACAGTTCTAATTTTGTTTCATCGGTCCACAGAACACTATCCCAAAACTTGTGGTTTGTCCACATGACTTTTGGCATACTGCAGTCGACTCTTCTTATTCTTTGGAGACAGCAAGGGGGTGCGCCTGGGAGTTCTGGCATGGAGGCCTTCATTACGCAGTGTGCGCCTTATTGTCTGAGCTGAAACCTCAGTACCCGCATCTGACAAATCTTTTTTCAGTTCCTCAGTAGTCACACAGGGACTTTCCTCCACTTTGCGCTTCAGGTAGCGCACAGCAGTCGAAGTCAGTATCTTCTTTCTGCCACGACCAGGTAGCGTTTCAACAGTGCCCTTTGCCTTGAATTTGCGAATGATGCTTCCTATGGTGTCTCTTGGTATGTTTAACATCTTTGCAATCTTCTTATAGCCATTGCCCTTCCTGTGAAGAGAAATCACCTCTTCTCTTGTCTTCCTGGACCATTCTCTTGACTTCACCATGTTTGTAAACACACCAGTAAATGTCTAGAAGGAGCTGAGTATCACAGTCATTTTAAATCTGCCTAATTGGTGCTTATTATGCTTGATTGCTGCTCCTTGACATCCACAGGGGTTTTCAATACCTGATCGAAAACACTTGAATGAACCTCTGTTACTAAGAGTGGTAGTCTTTAAGGGGTTGAATAATTGTGTCAATGAAGAAATCACAAAAAAACATTTAATACTGCATTACAAAAACAATTGATGTCAGTTTAGTTGCATTTGGTTCTTTAAAAAGTCCTTGTAAGATTTCATTCTGAACACAATTACAAATGTACACTAAATTCCCTAAAACCCTTTACAGCATTGGGGGTTGAATAATTTTGAACACAACTGTAAAGTGCAAATGCAATAATAACTGGGAACACTGATAAACAAAATTTACACCTCCTGACAAGTAATATTAATCTGAAGCTCAAAATACAACTTTACGCGCTTTTTTTTTTGCAAACTCATCAATCACGTTGTTCATGTCAAACGTCTTCAAAACATTGCTTTCAATTGATAATACTGCTAAAGGGGTTAGTCTGTCATCAGTCATTGATGATCTCAGATACGTTTTAATGAGTTTTAACTTGGAAAAGCTGCGTTCTCCTGACGCCACAGAAACAGGGATTGTTAGTAGAATCCGAAACGCTATCCAAATGTTTGGAAATGTGTCAGTCAGGCCATTTCTCACTATGAAATTGAGTATATGGCGGGGTGCAGTGGCATCTTGAGGTAGTAGGCTTTGAATATGCCAAAGCTCCTTTGAAAGATCTAGACCATTAATGTCCGATTGGCTGCTCTTCTCTAATGCCTTCTGTAACTGCAGGCAACAGTCCCTTAAGTTTTCTCTTGCTGGAAGATGTCTCATGTTGTATAGAAATCCCCATACTTTGTTGTTCCATTTGAATAAAACGCTCCTCCAAAGATTAAGTAGCAGTATCAACCAAAACATTAAAAAAATGAACCGTAAATTTATTTGTAGGATCAGTTAAAGGTTCATCTTTGCTTTCGTAAGCAAACAACGCTTTTTTTCTGTGGATACGAGAAAGCTTTTTAAAAACAGGCTCCACATTCACTTTTTCGGCTAGTTCCTTAGCAAGCTGGAAGGAGCTTTCAAATCCAGACTCTCTGAAATGTATTAAAAAATTGTGACATTTCTGGATAAGGTTTGAGACTAAAATGATATCAGCAGCCTCATTCTGCATAGATTTGCTCACAATATTAACTTGGCACAATATCTTATACCAAACACACAATGACACAATAAATTCGAACTCCACAATCTGCTGAGATAGTGTGTTAGCCTCATGACAAATGTTCGGTTCAGTGTGGGTTTCATCAGACAAAACAATCAGTGCTTCTTGTATTTACCGAGATTATGTCTTAGCGGTTTAAGACAATTTATACGGCATTCCCACCGCGTGGTGCACAAAGGCTTTAAAGTGAGGCCAGAAACATGGCCTCTTTACGGATCCTGAGAATAGAATATAAAGGCGCTGAATGATCCCAAATAGTAGCATTGATTCCTTGCAGGAGCGTACTTTATCTCCAATGACAAGATTAAGACAATGACAACCACACGGTACAAATACTGCTCTTGGATTTAGGTTTAAAATTTTGGACTGAACTCCGTTGTTTTTTCCTGCCATATTGGCTCCATTGTCATAACCTTGTCCATGACAATTATCAATGTCCAAATTTTGTCAGTTAGGTGTCCATTATAAACAGAATCCGTCCTTTCCGTTCTTCTGCTCCTTAACAGAGCCGGAGAACGGAAAAAAAAAACTGTGATGTGAACGAGCCCTTATCTGAATAATGGATGGATGTTCATTCCGACTTGGAACGAACATCCATCCATTAAATGCAGCCAGTGGCCTAGCTAGCAGCCATGATGAAAATGTACCTAGGGCATGCACAGCAGCATCCTACTAAGTGGCCTAGCGCTCATCTTCTTTCATCATTTAGAACTACCTGGAGCTGCTGGTGTGCAGCGTGTGCATTGCCCAATACTCACAGCACACAAGTGTATGGTCCCAAGTACCTACTACAGTCCAAGTTAGGGCCCATTCAGATGGCCGTAGTATCCACAAAACACAAGGAACTAGCCATGCGCGTTCCGCATTTTGCTGAGCACACATGGCCGGCTTTATATAGAGAATGCCTATTCTTGTCCGCAATCGGACAAGTCAGCGGCATGGAACAACGGATGCAGAGAGCACACGGTATGCTGTCCGCATCTTTTGCGGCCCTATTGAAATGAATGGGTCCGTACCCGTTCCGCAACATTGCGGAATGGGTATGGATCTGTTCATACGGCTGTCTGAATGGGCCCTCCAAGAGCCATACTGTGTTCCTCCCATTCTGAGCCCCACACAGCACTTTACGGCCACATATGGGGTGTTTCTGTAAACTTAAGAATCAAAGTAACAAATATTAAAGTTTATTTTGCTGTTAACCTGTGCTGGGTTACAGGAAAAAATGGATCTAAATGGAAAAATCTGCAAAAAAAGTGAAATTTTAAAAATTCACCTCTATTTTCCTTTAATTCTGGTGGAACACTTAAGGTTAACAAAGTTTGTAAAATCAGTTTGGAATAATTTGTCATTTATGGGTGGTTTCTACTATGAGTTCCACAAAGTTTCTTTATAACTGAACTGGTCCTTAAAAAAGTGGGGTTTGGAAATGTTCTTAAAAATTTAAAAATGTGCTTCTAAAATTCTAGGCCTTCTAACGTCCTAAAAAAATAAAATAACATTTACAAAATGATGCAATCATGGAGTAGACATATGGGAAATGTAAAGTAATAACTATTTTGTGAGCTACCACTATATACCATAAAACCAGAAAAATGAAAGAAAAAAAAAATCAGCAAATTTTTGATTTTTTTTTAAATAAGTAAAGGTAAAACATATTGACTCGAATTTATCACTAACATGAAGTACAATGTGTCATGAGAAAACAGTCTCAGAATGGCTTGGATAGTTAAAAGCATTACAGAGTTATTACCACATAAAGTGAAACATGTCAGATGTGAAAAATGTGGCTTGGCCCTAAAGGGGAAAACTGTCTTGGTCTTGAAGGGGTTAAACGGAATCTGTCACCAGCGACCTCCCTATCACACTGTTTGCATAGACACATAGCTGTGGTTAACTTGAATAAAGCACTGTTTTTCTTTTTTTGTGGCTCTGTTCCCGAATTATGCCATTTTTTCCATAATATGCAAATTAGGCATTTCATGCAATGAGGGCACCCCCATGATCTTTTTGCACCTAAGCTCCACTCCTTTCTGTGACCAGCCCCTCCCTCACTATGGCCACCGCCATAACCTGTCAATCAGCAAGACAGGGGCTGGCCACAAACAGGAGTGGAGCTTGGGTGCGACAAGAGCTCTGGTGACACCCTCATTGCACCAAAGGCCTAATTTGCATATTAAGAAAAAGTTAGATAAACTAAAGAAAAACAGTGTATTAATCAGATGAACCACACCTACAGGTGAAACTCGAAAAATTAGAATATCGTGCAAAAGATAATTTATTTCAGTAATGCAACTTAAAATTAGAATATTGTGAAAAGCTTCAATATTCTAGGCTTAAAGTTTTACACTCTAGTCAGCTAATTAATCCATACCCCCTGAGCAAAGGGTACCTGAGATCATGACTTTGGGGTTTTCATAAGCTGTAAGCCATAATCATCTAAATTATAACAAATAAAGGCTTGAAACATCTCGCTTTGCATGTAATCAGTCTATCTCATGTATTAGTTTCACCTTTTAAGTTGCATTACTGAAATAAATGAACTTTGCACGATATTCTAATTTTTCGAGTTTCACCTGTATGTGTCTATGCAAACAGTTCAGGGGCGTAACTAGAAGTGACTGGGCCCCACAGCAAATTTTTGTAAGGGCCCCCTCCCAGCGCGCTTCGCACCTCCCTCCTCCTGTGTAAACCCCACTCCTTTGGCAAGTCACGATCTAGACCAGAGCTGACTGCCACGCCATTCTTTTCCTATATATATATATACAGCACCAGGTTGTAAGACGCCTACACTCACGACACAACGTCGGACATCCCATTCACTCAGTTTAGGTATGCCTCTTAGTGCCCCCAAACAGTAGTTATGCTCCCTTATTGCCCCCACACCCACACAGTAAAATGTTGTTAGTGCACCAGAGTAATTATTCCCCTTTCCCCATTAGTGTCCACACACTAGTTATGTCCCTTTATTGCCCCACAGAGTAGACATCACATTTTTCATTAGTACCTCACAAGTCACACTATACACATGTAGCAGTGCCAGCTCTGTACACTATACACATGTAGCAGTGCCAGCTCTGTACACTATACACATGTAGCAGTGCCAGCTCTGTACACTATATACACATGTAGCAGTGCCAGCTCTGTACACTATATACACATGTAGCAGTGCCAGCTCTGTACACTATATACACATGTAGCAGTGCCAGCTCTGTACACTATACACATGTAGCAGTGCCAGCTCTGTACACTATACACATGTAGCAGTGCCAGCTCTGTACACTATACACATGTAGCAGTGCCAGCTCTGTACACTATACACATGTAGCAGTGCCAGCTCTGTACACTATATACACATGTAGCAGTGCCAGCTCTGTACACTATATACACATGTAGCAGTGCCAGCTCTGTACACTATATACACATGTAGCAGTGCCAGCTCTGTACACTATACACATGTAGCAGTGCCAGCTCTGTACACTATACACATGTAGCAGTGCCAGCTCTGTACACTATATACACATGTAGCAGTGCCAGCTCTGTACACTATATACACATGTAGCAGTGCCAGCTCTGTACACTATACACATGTAGCAGTGCCAGCTCTGTACACTATACACATGTAGCAGTGCCAGCTCTGTACACTATACACATGTAGTAGTGCCAGCTCTGTACACTATACACATGTAGTAGTGCCAGCTCTGTACACTATACACATGTAGCAGTGCCAGCTCTGTACACTATACACATGTAGCAGTGCCAGCTCTGTACACTATACACATGTAGCAGTGCCAGCTCTGTACACTATACACATGTAGTAGTGCCAGCTCTGTACACTATACACATGTAGTAGTGCCAGCTCTGTACACTATACACATGTAGCAGTGCCAGCTCTGTACACTATACACATGTAGTAGTGCCAGCTCTGTACACTATACACATGTAGTAGTGCCAGCTCTGTACACTATACACATGTAGCAGTGAGTGAGAGCTCTCTATGCCCCTTTATTGCCACACAGAGTAGACTTCATATTTTTTATTAGTACCTCTGTAACGGACCGTTTCTGCAGACAAGGGGTAAAAACCGTTTAGGCGATCGGCCCCCTTTACAGAGATATAGGCACAGCTACTGCAGAACACCAAACTCCCGAACTGGATACAAAATAGCACTCCAACTCCCGTACTGGAACCTCCCAAATAGCTGCTAGCAGACGAACAGGAAAAGCAGACAATCAGCTTACACTCCTGGCAATCAGTCTCTAACAGCATACAGTGAATCCCCCCCAAGAACGAGACGATGCTCCGTATTGATGGTAAACAGGAATTCTCACTTTTATTAACGGCTACCTGCCTGGTATTTATCCAGGTCTCCCACCTGGTGGACACTCCCTAGAGGACCAGAAGGAAGACTGCGACACGGGATACAGCAGCCAATCACACACATTGGGACAATACAGACACCCCCAGCATATCCCTCCCCTCTGCCTGTGATACCATCACCCTACATGGGTAATGCAATCATCACAGGCAGACGAATACACAATGTCTTCTGTCCTGGAGACAATTGAGGAGTCATTCAATTATCTCTCAGGACAAAGGGAAATCGCCAATACACATGTGGGGACAATAGGACAGACATCACTATTCAATATACAATGTCCCACCCTTTACAATACACACAGACATTTCAGAGACAAGACTCCATTATGCACATGGGGACACAGAACAAGCATTACTGTTAAAATACACCAGGTAAGACACATTACATTAAAACTATACATTTAACATATCCCCAGATAGCTCAGGTCTGAGCGCACATTATTAAGTGAATGGCGCTCAGACCACACGAATACAGTTTAATCGCCATGGAGCCAAAGTCTTTACAGTCAGTTTCATACGAATGGGCTCCATGGGATTCCTATCTGGGGTATAACACATTCAACCAAAACTACCGAACCCCAGGCAGAAAAGCACGAATTAAGCTTTTCTGCAGGTAAAAGATGTCTTTAACAGGGGGCCATAGTCCAAAGGCAGCAGGCGAGCAACCAGGTTTCTCCAATGCAATGTGGCGAGATTGGTCTCGTCACATCTCTCCCCTTTTCCAAACAGACTAACAGGGTATCTGACCTCCTGCCGGTCAGTGCCCTTGTTAGTCCAGCAGCCCACCCACAAAACACAATCAACAGCACAGCCCACCCACAATAAATAGTTACTGCAACTGGGTAGAGGAGAAGCTTGTCCATGTCCAGGTGCCTCACCACGGCTGTGCTGGGTACGGGTACGCTGACTTGGTGGGGTGCTGCATGGGCAGAGACCCGCGTCACTCTGCCCTGTTGCCAGCGCTACTGGGAGGGTAGCCTGGTTGAAGCCTGGTTGTTGGAGGGGAGACCGACTGTCTCCCCTTTAGATATACAGTCCTGCTGCTGGAGACCGACTGTCTCCCCTTTAGATATACCGTCCTGCTGCTGGAGACCGACTGTCTCCCCTTCGGTTACACAGCTCTGCTGCTGGGGAAAGGAGACTGAGCTCTCTATTCCCTGCCCATTAATGATCCGCCGCTGGGGAGAGGTGGTAGTAAGCTCCTCTCCCATACATACCTTCCTCCTCAGTGGAGGGAGACCGACTGTCTCTCCTCCCAATACAGAGTCCTGCTGCTGGAGAAAGGAGACTGGGCTCTCTGTTCCCTGCTGGTTACTCTGCCGCTGGGGACTGGAGACCGGGCTCCCAATTCCCAACAAATAATACTGCCGCTGGGGAATGGAGACCGGGCTCCCAATTCCCGAAAAATCACGCTGCTGCTGTGGGGCAGGAACAACTACCTCTGCCCCCTGTAGCTCAGCCTGCCGCTGGGGAATGGAGCTCAGGCTCCCAATTCCCTGCAATATCTCCCGCTGGGGAATGGAGCTCAGGCTCCCAATTCCCTGCAATATCTCCCGCTGGGGAATGGAGCTCAGGCTCCCAATTCCCTGCAATACCGGTGGAGAGACCTCGGTCCCATCTCCACCTGCCGCCTGGGGTTCCTCCCAGTAAATTTCAATAATATCTTCCCAGCGGAATGGGTCTGGAACTGGATCTGTCACCTTGCTGTCCTGCTGAGCCTTCCCAATGGAGTGGAAGAGATCTCGGTAGTCCTGCTCCAGTTCCCACTCCAGGGTTGCTAGGTGAGCCAGGTCTTGCTCTACCTCATGGGGGTCATCCCCGTCATGCCTAGCCTCCCTCTCGTAGAAAATGTCCTGAAGTCTGTTCTGCGCAGGACTCCCGAAGTCAGGCTCTGCAAAGGACTCCCATAACAAGCCAGAACCATCAAACTCCTCTCCCTCTGGCTTGTCATGCTCGGCTGTCCAGGGTATATACTGTGCCATATACCACCAGAGCGCCTGGTAGGCATTCTCCAGCCATAGCTCCTGCCATACCCGGTGCTCTAGTTCCTTCACCCATTCATCCAGGGGCTGCTCTCCCAGAAAGGGCATCCGCAGGACCACTTGCTTCTGCCACCGCTGCTCTTCACTGGGGAGACTCTCACCCCGCTGGTATTGTACATTGTCCAGGGCCTGGTACCAGATGCCTTTCCTTAATGCATCCCGGCCATCCAGGTCCTCCTCCTCGTATGACACTGCTGGTTCCATTCTGGTGCTTTTAGGGTCGCTGTACTGGGACATGCGTTGCCCCCACTTGTAAATCCAAGGAAATGGTGTCTCCTGTAGCTGTCCTTCTGGCTGTAGGAACGATCCCGCTGCTCGCCACCAATTGTAACGGACCGTTTCTGCAGACAAGGGGTAAAAACCGTTTAGGCGATCGGCCCCTTTACAGAGATATAGGCACAGCTACTGCAGAACACCAAACTCCCGAACTGGATACAAAATAGCACTCCAACTCCCGTACTGGAACCTCCCAAATAGCTGCTAGCAGACGAACAGGAAAAGCAGACAATCAGCTTACACTCCTGGCAATCAGTCTCTAACAGCATACAGTGAATCCCCCAAGAGCGAGACGAGGCTCCGTATTGATGGTAAACAGGAATTCTCACTTTTATTAACGGCTACCTGCCTGGTATTTATCCAGGTCTCCCACCTGGTGGACACTCCCTAGAGGACCAGAAGGAAGACTGCGACACGGGATACAGCAGCCAATCACACACATTGGGACAATACAGACACCCCCAGCATATCCCTCCCCTCTGCCTGTGATACCATCACCCTACATGGGTAATGCAATCATCACAGGCAGACGAATACACAATGTCTTCTGTCCTGGAGACAATTGAGAGTCATTCAATTATCTCTCAGGACAAAGGGAAATCGCCAATACACATGTGGGGACAATAGGACAGACATCACTATTCAATATACAATGTCCCACCCTTTACAATACACACAGACATTTCAGAGACAAGACTCCATTATGCACATGGGGACACAGAACAAGCATTACTGTTAAAATACACCAGGTAAGACACATTACATTAAAACTATACATTTAACATATCCCCAGATAGCTCAGGTCTGAGCGCACATTATTAAGTGAATGGCGCTCAGACCACACGAATACAGTTTAATCGCCATGGAGCCAAAGTCTTTACAGTCAGTTTCATACGAATGGGCTCCATGGGATTCCTATCTGGGGTATAACACATTCAACCAAAACTACCGAACCCCAGGCAGAAAAGCACGAATTAAGCTTTTCTGCAGGTAAAAAAGATGTCTTTTAACAGGGGGCCATAGTCCAAAGGCAGCAGGCGAGCAACCAGGTTTCTCCAATGCAATGTGGCGAGATTGGTCTCGTCACAACCTCACAAGCTGAACCGCTGGTGCTGGACCTGACGTGCTGCTCTCAGTGCTCTGCCTCTTTTCTACTCACTCTGCTGCCCCCTGCCTGCAGCTCCTCCTGTCCTCCTGGTCTTGGCTGTTTTGTCCCTCCTCCTGCCTGTCACGTCCTCCTGCTCTGAATGAGATAGTGTATGTGGGCGGGCTTAATACAGCCTGCGCGCTGTACTCACAGTTAGGGTCAGAAGACACAAAACAAATCAGGTTAGCGAGGACTGCAGATTGAAGGGGAGGGGGAGGGGGAGGGGGGGCCCGGTCCCCCGGCGCTGCCGCTACTGCGCCTGCTGTGAAGGGGCCAGGGGCCCTGAATTGATCATGATTGATTAACTTAACTTGCGATTGCGAAAGAACTGAACTAGTAAACTGTCACACATGCTGCTGGGCGCCGGGCCCCTTGGCAGCCCGGGCCCCGAAGCAGCCGCTTCCCCTGCTTCCCCAGTAGTTACGCCACTGAAACAGTTGGATAGGGAAGTGCCTTTAAACATAACTAAGGCTTGGAACAATCTAAGTTATTATCCTTTTGTGCCTTGTTATTGCATACTTGGTATATTTGGCCTAGATGTATGTCCTTTTTTGTTATCTGCCATCCGTGGACCACAATGGGAAAAAATGGTATCATCATAACATGACTGAAGAAAAGATGATGAGTCCCAGAAAAATGACTACAAGCTGCATTTACACATGTTCTTAAAACAGACTTATGATGGCCGTTAAAAAAATGTCTGTCACACGTCTATTTTAAGAACAATGGTAGTCTATGGGCTTGAGAACATGGCCATCTTTGAAGGCCCACGAATAATGGCCATCAAAAAAATAGGACATGTCCTATTTTGTCCATTTTCATAAACTGAAAGCCCCAATACAATTGAAGGGGACTCTTATTAACGTCTGTTTCTCAGAAAGGCATCAGTGAAAAAAACGTCAGTTAAAAGCGGAGCATTTTGCTATTTTTAATGATTTTTTTTTTTACTGTCTCGTAAATGTAGCCTAAGATTTATTAATGGAAAACATTATTTATAGGTGCTACAAAGGTCTTTTTTCCCTTAAAAAAAACAAAGTGAACAACTGGTCATGGGGGGGACCTTCTTGGAATTCCAGGAAAAAATAATAAAAAAATAGATTTTTGGAGTTCAGGAAAGAGGGCAGTGTTTCAGTCAGCAGTGCTTCTGGGGTCTCAAGAATAATACATGGGCAGCATTTCCCTGGAGCACTTCCCCCCCCACAGGAAAAAAAAAAGGCGACCCCCAAAAAAGGTGTTGAGTTTGATCGTTTAGAGGGATTAGAAAAGAAACCGCTCACTACTGACAGACCTGCCCCTCTAAACCGGGCCTCTGCATTGGAGAGTGCTTTCAAGTTTATGACAGCTCCACTGATATCCATTAAGTCCATTTCATTCATGTCTTAAGTAATCCATGGGAAGACATTTTCAGTTTAGCATTTTTCCATTTGGAAATCCAATAATAGCTCCCCCTCCCAAAAAAATAAATAATAATAATAATTTTTTAAAAAATTCCCATTATATCCCTAGATGAATACATAGAGCCTCGTTTTTGCGTTTTCACTGTCGGGGTGCCTCAAGGTGTCTTCAAATGCGACATGGTGTCTGAAAATTATTCCAGCAAAATTTGCCCTCCAAAAGCACACGGTGTTCCTCCCATTCTGAGCCCCGCTGTGTGCCCATACAACACTTTATGACCACATATGGGGTGTTGCCATATTCAGGGGAAAATGGGCAACAGATTATGGGGTGCATTTTCTCCTGATACCCCTTGTTAAAATGAAAAATTTGGTCCAAAAGCAAGATATTTTTGTAAAATATGAAATTTTTCATTTTTACTGTCAAGTGTTTCTAATTCTAAATTCTATGAAATGGCTATTGGGCCAAAGTGCTCAGTATACCCCTTGAAAAATTCCTTCATAATTTTTTTTCACTGTTGGGGTGCCTCAGGGTGTCTTCAAATGCGACATGGTGCCTGAAAATTATTCCAGCGAAATCTGCCCTCCAAACGCCATACTGTGTTCCTCACATTCTGAGCCCCACTGTGCACACATACAGCACTTTTCGACCACAGATGGGGTGTTTCTGTAAACTTAAGAATCAGAGTAACAAATATTGAGGTTTATTTTGCTGTTAACCCATGCTGGGTTACAGGAAAAAATGGATCTAATTCTTGTAAAATTTTTACTGTTAAGTGTTTCTAAATTCTATGAAACGGCTATTGGGCCAAAGTGCTCAGTAAACCCCTTGAAAAATTCCCTGATGAAGCAATAAGAGCGAAACGTACGTTGGGATTGACGAGCAGCAGCACTTGGACACTTTATGGAAGCAATTTGGTGGACAGATTTATGATAAATGTTTTTGCTTTACCCCTAGCTGGGATTTTGTTTACTGTGGTCATGCTTGAAGCACTATGCACTTTATTATTTTAACATTGCTACCATAGACCCTGTTATAGTGTTAATTACATCTGCCCATTGCTTGCTATTTATTAAATTGTGCTTTTTCTGCTCTTTACTTGGGCTATTTACAGTATATAGTGTTCTCCACCTCTTGTATTTTTTATATGGTTTTATGTGAATCATGAATAAAGATTAATTATAATGTTTGCGCTTTTGGCCTTTATTTGGTGTTGCATATAATGGGACCAAGTGTTTATGGTTTTTTGTCCCACCCTTTTGTAGGTACTAACATGTGCAGGTAGCCTAAGAACAGTCCTATGTGGGCGATTGTACTCTGTGATATGTGAACAGAGCCATAATGCAAATCATTTTTCATTGGTATATGAGGAATTTAGTTCTCCTACTCCATACCATCCATGTGAAAAACAAACTGCCCCTTAAAGTAATAACTGGTTGCACCTCCTTTAGTTAAAGTAATTGCTACGACAAGCACGCATTTTCTTCTGGAATCTGTCTTAATAATGGCAGAGTGTTCTTGTAACAAATATCATGACTACACTACTAGTATTTAGTGCCAAAATCTCTTTTAAAAATATATGCTGCCTGCACACGTTGCAGAATACACACATTTTTTCCATGTGGATTAGTAGTACAGTACCAGCAAAGTATATGAGAATAAATTAATCTCATGTACACTTTGCGGAGTTTTTCCGTTTGGAAATTGACCTGCCATGCAGATTTCCAAATCCACAGAATGTCAATTATGTTTGCGGTTTTAGCTCTGGATTTCACCCTTTTCTTATGAAGGGTGAGATCTGCGGCATTTGTGTGCAGTTTTTCCATGTGGATTTTCGTATGGGAAAGCCACAGCATAATGCAGTACCAGCAAAGTGAATGAGATTAGCCAAATCTCATGTACAACTTTTTTTTTTTTTGGAGGCGGAGGGAGATTGACCTTCCATGCAGATTTTGATATCCAAAGCATGTCAGTTGTTTGTGCAGCTTTTTAGTGCAGATTTCACCCTTTGCAAAGTGTGAGATCGGGGCAAACAAACCAAAACATGTGGATTTGCTGTGGAAACGCAGAGATATCTGCACAAGTATATGTGGCAAGAACTGGAGTTCTTGAGTCATATTACTTGTGAGAGGATCTGTAATCCTTACAGGTTGTGTTGGCCCTTGTGGTCTTGGGGCGCCACTTTAGGGTGTCACAATGATAAAGACATTGCAAGCGGAACAGAAATTAGTATCTATCAATTGGCATGGACTCCACAGTTTTTCTCACAGAAGGTACTGTCTAAAGAATTACAACACACCAATACTTTACAAGGCACTACACTTGGCAGTTACACTTCTTGGCAGAGGCACTGCACTGAAAGGCAGCAGTCTCTTATACTCTTCTCCACTGAACATGTACCGTATCAGACTGCACTCCACATAGCAGATCTCGCTGTTATCACAGACCTGGTCCACAAAAGCAGGCCAGAGCTCAGTATAGAGTATCACTCACAGTGTCAGGGTGATTTGCTTCACCACACACTGTGGATACTTTCCTTTACCCTGCAGGTGGCAGTCTGGCTAGTCATACTTGGACAAGGTCACTTACACAGGCTTGATCTCACACTCATACACTGGGTCATTTGGTCTGTAAAAACCTGCTGTTTGTTCTCTACGGCGGTGTGACATGTCATTTTGGGCTGGGATCTGGCCCGCAATTAGTCCCATTTTCCTAACTCTGACTCATCCACATACACTTTGTACTGGGATCTGATCCAAAACTAGTTGCAGCCCCAATTATCATGCAGTTTAGAATCAGGTGCAGGGTAGGGTAAAGAATACCTTGCCCGTTGGATTACAGGGACATCACCAGGCTCAGGTGGCCCAATTCCACTGGAACCACTCTATGGTCACTATCTAGCTACAAAAAAGAACACTTTAGCATGCCTCTCAGCAATAATACTCTAATGTGTATGGGGCCTTTAAAGCAACTGTAGACTTAATATTCACATGTATTACATATATAGATATATATAGTTTAATAATAATAATTATATATATATATATATACAGTTTGGACTACATGGGAGCAAAGCGGTTCCACAAATAAACCCGCAAATAACTTTACAATGACCATTTGCCAATGAGATTTTTTTCCCTGCTTCCACAAAGGAAAAAACACCACAAAACAATGGAGATACAGAAAAAACTTGACCAATATGCTGTGTGAATCCAGCCTAATGAAGCCCTCAAACTAATTTCAGGCCACAATATGACACCGTCTGTTAAGGCCTCAGGTGCACACTTATGAATTATCCAATGTCACCTGGATACATATCTAATATATGACAGTTGACAGGAGGAAATAACCTGCAATGGAAATAAGCTAAATAAAAGATGGAAATGATGGAACCTGTTGTTACCAGAGCATAAAACACAAAGGACTGACTGACAAATCTGTAGCTTCAGATGAAAGGATTCCGTTTTGCATTCATTATAATCCAATTAAAACCAGCTGGTTATGGAGATATAATAATCCGCGTCTGCCTTGAACTTTTGTGTCCTGCATGAACACAGGTATAATCTATTTAAATACTGTATTTATTCCCATAGGCAAAATGTTAATGGCGCTATTACCTCTGATGCCAAAGTCCGAGCCTTAAGGCAATATGCACCCTTTAATTAATGCACAGACAGGTAGGAAAATAAATAGGAATTAGTAAATTTAGTATGTAAAAAATAAAGCAATTCACTAACGTTTTATTACATCTGTGACAGCTGGAATCTAGTTGTATTGAAGGTCATTATACTACGGTAGGTCAGTTCAGTATGGACTAGTCTAAAGGGAATGCGTCATTAAAAAATGACCTATTTAAAACTAATTTTATAGTTAGACATAATTTGAAAGCATTTTTTTGTGCTATTTTTAATTTTCTATGTCATTATTATCTATAGAGCAATTTCCAGTAAAAAGCTCACTCCTCTACAATTGTGGAATGGGTGCTCTAGTCTCCACTGATTCACCCTACCAGAAAAAAAGGGAGATAATCAGAGGCGGTCTGAGACTGGCACTCACATGTGTGGAGGAACGTTAATATAAAAGATACTGTATGTCCGAAATGGTTTTTTATTTAGTCATAAGCTAGTAGTTAAAAGAATGGCATGTTCTAAATATTAGATACTTCTTATAAAAGTCATAAAGTAAAATATAATGTATCAATAGAGGTCAATCAATACTAAAATCATGTGAACTGGAGAAAATAAAGGAGTCCCCACAGTGGGGACATAAAAGTCCCGATCTGGTTTACAACTCTAAAATATTGTCCATTCAGGCCATCAAAGTCCTGTATATGGAGGTTATTGATTCCCGCATATATTTGACATCCTGATATTGTCTTTTCAATTGTCTTGCAGGTTAGATATCACAAAAAATAGTTAATAGTAAGGCGACTGTATTAATTATATGGCATCTGCTATAGGTAATATTTCATCTATCCCGGTATTCTGTCCTTTGTATGTCCATAGATATAAATATATAACTCAGGTACCTGATCTTTGTTGTGCCATTTGCGGGATAGCTGTGGAAAAAAGGTCTAATCTTACCCGCAATGTCTTCTTCTCCTTTCGCGGGCTATCTTCCGGCACCTCTTCTGCATGCCCGCGGCAGCCGCTCGCCGATAGACGCACTGAGGTTCTGAGCTTGTCACGTGGGTTGGCGGCATTGCTCGCGGGAATGAGCCGTGCGGCAGCTGGATATGACCGGCCGGTGTGATGGTTACTGTGCTCCGGAGCGCTCCAGTTATTATATCATATAAATACAAATATTGATGACTAGTGGAGTAGATGTCTGGCTGGAATTCCAGTTGGGGATGCAATAATATTCACCAAACGCATTTCGGGGGTCTCTTTTCCCTTCCTCAGGATGTCAAATATATGCGGGAATCAATAACCTCCATATACAGGACTTTGTTTGATGGCCTGCATGGACAATATTTTAGAGGTGTAAACCAGATCGGGATTTTTATTTCCCCACTGTGGGGACTCCTTTATTTTCTCCAGTTCACATGATTTTAGTATTGATTGACCTCTATTGATACATTATATTTTACTTTATGACTTTTATAAAAAAAGTATCTATTATTTAGAACATGCTATTCTTTTAACTACTAGCTTATGACTAAATAAACAACCATTTCAGACATACGGTATCTTTTATATTAATGTTCCTCCACACGTGTGAGTGCCAGTCTCAGACCACCCCTCATTATTAACTATATTTTTGTAAAAATCCTAAAAAAGTACAGTTTTCACACTGGTCATTGAGTCTAATGATAAGCACCAGTACTTGGTCTGTACAAATAACTTTACTGCAGTTATCTGCTTATTACAGTCAGGAACAGAATGACAGATATCATGTGTACAGTATATATATATATATATATATATATATATATAATTCTACTGGCCTACTGCTGCCATGATCCTCTGAGGGGGACAGCAGTTTACGGCAGGGCATGGAGCCTATGGCTCCCGTCTTTGTCATTCAGTTTTATTGGACTCAGGCCGCTAGGTAATGAACCCTTTGAGGTAGTAGAATAGTGCAGGAGGTCTCAATGACACAGGAATTTGTGACCATGTGGTCATGCAGCCCGTGACCCAACACAGGCGGTTGCAGTAATGTCATTGTGACCACCAGATCTGGGACATGGCAGCTTAAGTCACAAGTGGGAAGGGACCTGTGGCTTACATTGCAAATGGTGGTGAAAAATACTAAAGGATGAGAGCATTATATATACTATGAGGGCCACTACAGGGGGCATTATACTATGGGGGAAGCATTATAAATACTATCACTATGGGGGGGCATTATAAATACTATCACTACAAGGGGCATTATACTACAGGGCAGAGGGTGAGAGCATTATACATGCTAGGACTACAAGGGTCATTACAGAATGCTTTATAATATGGGGCACTACAAAGAGGTGAGAGCATTATATATACTAGCACTATGGGGGGGTATTATACTACAGGGAAACTACAGGGGATTTAGAGCAGTATAAATACTACCACTACAGGGGGCAGTATACTACATGGGGTACTATGGTGGAAAATTATAATACAAACCAGAACACTGCAGTAGGCATTATAATACGGGGGGGATCATAATGCAGGAGGCAGTACAGGGAGGCATAATAATACAGGCCAGAGCACTACAGGGGACATTATACATATGGGCACTACTGGGGGGGGGGGGGGGGGCAGGTTATGTTGCATTATACATTCTGGCACTACAGGGGGAATTGTAATACAGGATGCACTACAGGGGGTCATTTTAACTTTGGGGGATACTGCACTGGGGCTTTATAAATAATGGGGAAACTATCGGGGGGTTTATTACTACTGTGGGCTCTATGGGTGCCTTATAGATTGGCTTTATTACTACTGGGGGCTCTAACAGGATGCCTCATAGAGGGGCCTTGTTACTGCATGCAGCGGTATTTGTCCATTCAAAACATTTATGCCAGAAATTAGCTGGATCACCGCCGGACCCCATTATAGTCAACTGTAAAATTGGTCTTTGCCGAAATCTGGTATAGAACAGCCTGCCAGATCCGCTACTGCATATGTGAACGTACCCTAAGGTACTGTCTCTGCATGATTGTGTATTTACAGAAAAATCATTGCTCTGCTAGTGTCTATTATTATGTAGATGGTCTATGGACTATAAGCGTTCGGCTAAAATTGGTAATTTTGCAACTTCTATCTGCAACATTGGTTAGTGTCCACTTCACCTTTGTTGCTTCTATCCATCTGAAACTGATGAGAAGCCTTTGCATGCAGAGAAAATATGTAGGAGTTACTTGATATTTATGGTTTCTATGTTTTTCACAGCTCACACCCATCTATATAGGACATGTCCCCAACCTACATAATTTAAATCATAATAGAACACTTCAGTACACTCCCAAATAGATACAGACTGCATACCTTTACAGTGTTTAAATGCTTACCAGGTGATACCGCCATAGTTTAAAGCAGTGGAGGACATCAAGAAGTAAGGGCCCCATAGCAAGGATTAAACCAGCCCCCCCCCCCCACACACACACACTGTTCAATGATCCTTGGGCCATTTTCCACTGCTTCATTTGCTAAAAGTAATTCGTTTTGAGCGTAGAGTCATCTCCAATAGAAGAACTAAGACTGGGCCTCCTCTTGCTCTGGGTCCCATAACAATTGCATGGTCTGCCGCTATGGTAGTTACACCCCTGGTTTAAAGGTTCTGAGTGAGAATACTTTGTAAAAGACTAAGGGCTCTTTCCGACGAGCGGATGATGTGCGTGGAATCCGCTGCGTGAAAGAGTGCCAAGCTGCGCTCTGGACAGCAGAGACATGGAGCATTAACATGATTGATAATGCTCCGTGCCTCTCTGTGATCTTTTTACTGCAAAATCACGGTGACAACTTTATCTCACTGTGATTTTGTAGTAAAAGATCACAGAGCGGCAAAGAGCATTATCTATCATGTTACTGCTCCGTGTCTCTGCTGTCCAGAGCGCGGCTTGGCTCTCTTTCACGCAGCGGATTCCATGCACGGCATCCGCTAGTGTGAAAGAGCCCTAAAGTTTTCATGATTACCTGCCTTGATTCCACTCTGGTGCAAGGTTTAAGGCATAATCAGCTGCCCTGTATGAGTAACAGAATCCTTCCAGAGACAAGGAGGGAGGACAAGGAATGCTAGAACATGTGATGAATGACTTCCCATACTATAGGGATGGTAGGATAACCATTTGTACAACACAAGTAACTTGGTTATGTAATTGCATGTGAGACTGGCTTTCAGAGGCATCTCAGCTACAGACATTAGTAAGTTAGTAATCTTATTGCATGTAAACTATTTGCGCACAATTTTTAAAGATCAGAAAACACTTCTGGCATTGTACCAGTATGGAAAACTTGAAGAAAGTGATGGTTGTAACAACAGGAATGTTAGGACTTAATTATCAGGCCATGACACTGGACACTGTGATTTACCATCCTGTGTTATTTTTCTATTAATTCTGTGTTAGCTTTGCCTTTTAAACACAACATTCAGTCACTGACACTCATCAATCCTAAAGTGTTCAATAAGCAAGAACATCATGAGGAAATTGTGTAATCTACAATTCAAAACACTGTCTGTAAACTTTAATTCACAATGTCATTAATCATCAGTGAAGTCATCTTAAAGTGGTTTTTCAGTATTAAGTGTGAAGGAGTGACAGGCCTCATATATGAAAGAGGGTATGTATCTACGAGAATGGTGCAGAAAACATATTAAGGAGATGCATATCCTGGTTTGCTGTGGTTCACCTGAGATGTGCCCCAAGATACCCGGCCTTGGTGGAGTAAAAGACCTTAGCTTCTGTGTCCACTAGGATCGATAGTGGACGCTCTTGTTAGCTAGCATAGCTGGTTTCAGCTAATCCAGGCCTGGCTTTTACTGGGAGTAAGCAAAGAGCTGGGTGGGTGCTTACTCCCCAGAATCCACTCCTGGTTTTATACGTGGCCTATGTCCACAACTGTGTTTAAAAGTCAGCAGCATGAAGCAAGACTTGTCTGTTAGAGTGAGAGGCTTACAGATCACAGAGTGCAAGGCACGTGTGGAGCAACATGGGCCTGTGAACGGTTCTACAGGAGACCCGAGCCTGCATTACTTTATTTTGGATGTTATGGACTGATTACCTGACCCGGCTGGGATCTGGCTGTACTGAATTGTAAGTTGGCTGGAACAAGCAATAAACTGTATTGAAGTGACTTTGTTGTGTCCCTGCCTTTCTTCAACTCTGGTCATAGGAGCCCATGACATTACATATGAATCTGATGGCCTATCCTTAGGATAGGTTCTTAATATCAAATTGATGGGGGTATGATACCCTGCACCCTCACTAATAAGTTATTTTGGACTGCCAACAGAGCCCAAAGCACAAGCCGTGCCAGGGAAGTGCACCTCAACTCCTGTTTAAGTGAATGGAAGAAACGCTACAGTAACCTGCACAGGAGTCATAGTTAGATAGTTACATAGTTGATACGGTCGAAAAAAGATCAACCAAGTTAAACCAAGGGATAGGTGGGGATGCGAATCCCAGAAGGAAGTCAGACTCAGATTTCTACATATTTTCATAAGCAGTAATATCATTTACTTTTAAGAATTCATCTAAACCCTTTTTAAAACTGTCCACTGTTCCTGCTGTGACCACGTCCTGAGGAAGTCTATTCCACAGATTCACGGTTCTTACAGTAAAGAAGCTTTAACGCTTCTGGAGACTGAACTTTTTCTTCTCCAGTCAGAGGCAGTGTCTCCATGTCTTTTGAGGGCATTTTACATGGAACAGTTTTTCATTATATTTTTTGTATGGCCAATTTATATATTTGTATAGGTTAATCATGTCCCACCTTAGATGTCTCTTCTCAAAACTAAATAAATTCAATTATTTTAATCTTTCTTCATAACTAAAACCCTCCATGCCCCTTATCAATTTAGTCACTCTCCTCTGTATTTTTTCCAGCTTCAGTGCGTCCTTACTGTAGACTGGTGCCCAGAACTGAACTGCACATTCCAGATGAGGCCGCACCAACGCTTTGTAAAGTGGTAATATTACATCCCTGCCCTGCGAGTCCATGCCTCGTTTAATGCATGACAATATCCTGGTAGCCTTAGAAGTAGCTGATTGACATTGTATGCTGTTATTTAATCTACCATCTACAAGGACACCCAAATCCTTCTCAATAAGTGACTCTCCCAGTGTTACATCCCCTAGGACATTTAAAGCACAGAGATTGTTACTACCAAGATGCATAACTTTACATTCATCCACATTGAACCTCATTTTCCAAGTTGATGTACCATCCCTCAGAGTTTTCAAGGCAGCTTGTAGTTTATGGACATCTTCCTCAGACTGCACAGTACTACATAGCTTGGTGTCATCAGCAAAAATAGAAATGGCGCTATTAATCCCGTCCTCGATATCATTAATAACTAAATTAAATAATAGAGGACCCAGCACTGAACCTTGGGGTACACCACTTATAACCGATGACCATTCTGAATAGGAATCATCGAACACAACTCTCTGGACGTGGTCCTTCAGCCGGTTTTCAATCCATTTACAAACGATACTTTCCAAGCCTATAGACCTTACTTTACCTATTAAACGTCTATGCAGGACAGTATCAAAAGCCTTTGCAAAATCCAGAAACACTACATCCACAGCCGCCCCTCTGTCCAGGCTACTACTTACCTCCTCATAAAAACAAATCAGGTTAGTCTGACAACTTCTGTCCTTGGTAAACCCATGTTGGTTATCACTTATAATATTATTTACAGTCACATACTCCTGTATATAGTCCCTCAAGAGTCCTTGAAACATTTTCTGGTGGCGATCCGGACGCTTATCGCTTCATGTAGCATTTTTTGTTCCGCCAAGGGCTGGCATGTATGCTGTTCTGAATTCTGGGTGTCTGTTCCCCCGATGGAACAGACTGCTGGAATAAAGGATGCAGATGTGAACCCAGCCTTAAGGTCCCTTTACACTGCACAATTTAGCAGACGACCGTTCCTGCTCGACAATCGTCTGCTCATCAGTAAAGGAAACCACAGCATTAACATGCAGTATGGGAAGGAGCCATCACTAATGTCATTGCTTGCCCCATATAGTATGATTGTTTACCGGCAGCAGAGGCTGTTTAGACACCATGATCTGTTGCTGGCAAACAATGATTTAGGTGACCGCATGAAAGATGCGATTACCCGATGAATGAGTGTTTTGCTCGTTCATCAGATAATCAATAATTGTATATTCCTGCTTAAATGCATGCTAATGGTATGTATCATTATCGGGGGATAAATATCAAGTCCTCTTATACAAATTAGTAGCATTTGCCTTTAAATCAATATCCTGTAATTCATGCACTCCCCATGCTGCATCCACTCTTAATGCCCTGGAACTCTCAGCCACTTCAAGCTATTCTGTATCTGTATTATTATGCAAATCTCGCACAACATATACGTTCACATATCCCCTAAGATCTAATAATTAGCCGCATCGAGGGGCTGTGCTAATTGGCATGATTAGCTAGGCAGCAAATCATACACCATGCACACACTCACACATCCCCTATTGAAAGTACCAGCCACTTAACACAGGCGAATGATGGTGCTCCTGGGTGAGTTAATAAATACAGGGGTTATTCCCAAATGGAGATAGAAGTGATTGAAATTACCTAGGTCAGGCGTCTTGCTGGATTTAACATCCCAGTTCCCTATGTGCTGCCCTGGTACTTCATAGAAAAGTTTGGGAGGGGGAGAGATATGGGACAGAGAGAGGAAGTTAAGAGCGTGGAGTATGCTATAAGTTCTAGTACTATACAGTTGGCTGTTACCATTATGTCGTCCTGCTGATGAAGGCTTATGGTATATATCACTTTAGGGAACAGATAACAGCATTTGCCGTTAGGTCAATATCCTGTAATTCATGCACTCCCCATGCTCCACTCTTAATGCTTGAGGAGTCTCAGTCAGCCACTTCAAGGGGCTTTCTTATACTATGTCTATCTGAGTATGCAAGTCTCACACAATGTATACACTCTCTAATAATCAGCCACTTCAGGGTCTGTGCTAATTGGCGTCTAGCTAAGCAGCAGATCATACACCACGCACACACTCTCTCGGCAGAACGTGCTGTATAATAGCCATCTGCCGCTGGCACACCGCTGCCCTGCATGGGGACGGGTGATGGCATAGCGATAGCTCCTCCGCATGCCATGGAGGAAATTGTTGCATGTAATAACAGCTGTGTCCTCCACTTGCTATATGACGATTTCCGAGAGGAAACGCTTCCCTTGTGACAATTGTGTACGGCATCGGTGCGATTTGCTATCTAGATAGATGCCGATTAGCACAGCCCTTCAAAGTGGCTAATTATTAGATCTTAGGGGTTATGTGAGCGTATATGTTGTGTGAGACTTGTGTATTCATACAGATGCAGTATATCCTTGAAATGGCCATGGAGGTAGCATGGGGAGTGCATGAATTATGGGATATTGATTTAACGTCAAATGCTATTAATTTGAACAAGGGAACTTAATATTTATCATTGAAAGTGATATATACCATTAGTCTGCATGTAAGCAGGGATATACAAATGTAGCAGCCAACTGTACAGCATTAGGATATGTAGCATACCCCACAGAATTTCCTCCTCCTTTCCCCTCCCCTCTCTTTCTATGAGGCACTCGGACAGCACATAGGCAACTGGGGTGTTAAAATCAGTCAGATTCCTGGCCTAGGTAATAGTAATAGCCCCACAACACAAGTCCTATCCCCAGGTGGAATTAACCCTAGTATTTAATAACTCACAGAGGGGCACCCTTCAGCTAGGGAACCCTACGGGGTACTATGTAAAGTAACACTGGTCTTCCTCACATGCTCCTTGCTATCATAGTTCGAAGAGGACCAGCCACTGTGAAATCCAATGCAATCTGAAAGCACCATGTTATAGAGCAAGAGGAGCTAAGCCGATTGGTATATAGTTTTAGGGGAAAAGATTTAATAAAACCTGTATTTTATACATTTATATCTCTGCTTTCTCTACCTCCTGTGAAGAGCTATCAGTGACTGACAGCTATCTATGCACACTAATACACAGTGCTATCACTGATAACACCTCCCTCCTGTAACTACTGGGGAACTACTGCAGGCATATACCTTTCATTTTTTTCCACATTTTATATTGTGGGCTTGTTCTACAGTAAAATAAAACAAAATCGTGTTTTTCCTCATCATTCTGCACTCAATACCCCATAATGACAACGTGAAAACAGAATGTTCAAAATCTTGCCTCATTTATTGAGTATTGAGACCATTTACTCAGAATGTAGTTGGAGCACCTGTGGCAGCCTCCGCAGCCTCAAGTCTTCTTGGGTATAATGCCAAAAGTTTTGCACATCTGGATTTGAGGATACTCTGCTATTCTTCTCTGCAGATACTTCCAAGCTCTGTCAGGTTGGATGGACTGTCAGTAGACAGTCATTTTCAGGTCTCTCCAGAGATATTCAATTGGGTTCAAGTCAGAGCTCTAGCTGAGCCCATCAAGAACATTTACAGAGTTCTCCATGAGCATGGGCGTAGCTATAGGGGGTGCAGAGGTAGCAGTCGCTACCGGGCCCAGGAGCCTGAGGGGGCCCAAAGACCCTTGTGCTACATAAGAAGACACACAAAGCACTGAGGGAAGGGGGCCCAAGCTAAACTCTTGCACCAGGGCCCATGAGCATTTAGCTACGCCCCTGTCCATGAGCCACTCCTGTGTTGTCTGTGTGCTTAGGGTCATTGTCTTGTTGGAAGGTGAACTTTCGACCCAGTCTGATGTCCAAAGCACTGTGAATCAGGTTTTCATTAACAATATCTCTGTACTTTGCTCTATTCAGCTTTCTCTCAACTCAGTTTACCTGTCATAGTCACTAAAAAACATGCCCACAGCATGATGGTGCCACCACCATGCTTCACTGTAGGAATGGTATTAGGCAAAGCCTGGTTTCCATCAGACATGATGCTTAGAATTGAGGCCAAAAAGTTACATTTTGGTTTTATTAGACCAGAGAATCTTGTTTCTCACAGTCTAAGAGTTCTTTATAAAAAAACTAAAACCTTTCATGAGTCTTTTACTGAGTAAAGGCAGCTTACCATAAAGTCCGGATTGGTGGAGTTTTGCACAGACGGTTCACCTTCTTCTATCTGTAGAGAGGATCTTTGGAGCTCAGCCAGAGTGACTTAAGGTGCTTAGTTTGGTGGGGCGGCCAGCTCTAGGAAGAGTGCTGGTTGCTCTAAATGGCTTGAATTTAAGAATTATGGAGTCCTGTGGTGATTTACACATTAACGGCTGACAATTGCAGAAGCTCTAATGTGAAATAAACAGCACCCGAGAAGTCACCCCATTTTGGAAACTACACTCCTCAATGAATTTTTCATGGAGTGTAGTGAATATTTTTTTCAAGATATGAATGTGTATTGGATAGTGAACAATGAATATTTATTTTTACTCACAGCGCCTTGCAGACATTATCAATGGTTGCTAGCCCCAATGCAGCTCCCAGTTTAAATTCCCTATTAAAGAGGTTTTCCAGGCTTTTCATATTGATGACCTATCCTCAGACCTATCACTGCAGGCTTTAGATGTTGCTTCAAACAGTCTATTCTAGGGGTGTGGTCTGATCTGAGGCTGGGTCTGATGGGAGGCTGATCTGAAACTAATGGAGGCTGCAGAGGCTAGGAAGGGTCTGGTCAGATGGGAGTGTGATCTGGGGCTGATGTGGGCTCGGGAGTCTGATGGAGGTGGGGGGCAAGTCTGAGGCTGAGAAAGGGAGAAAGGCAGGGACAGTGGCAAGGATAGTGAAAGCTGGGTGAACCCCTCTGTGATGAGCTTCGCTGCCATTAATGCAAAAAAAAACAACATAACATTCTCAACTTAAAAATTAGCCTGCCATATTTGGCCAAAAAGGTGCCTGTACTATATATAGTATATATAGTGCAGGCGTCATTTTGTGCTGCAAGAATACAGCACTCTGCATATTTTTAAATTGAAGCGCAATTTCTGTAACTTATCCCTAAGTCAATTATATGATTGACTAAATATAGCAGTCACATTTTTAAGTTGAGAATTTTCTATGGGCCACAAACGATGTTACAAATATCCAAATGGGCCTCGGCAGTAAAAATGTTCCCCACCCCTGGTTTATTCAGAAAGTCACGTCCAGCACACAGAAATGTGACGTTTCGGTAGTACAACAGTTTGGAGCAACATCTGAAGCCTGCGATGCTGTGGTCCTTTGTCCGTTTATACATTCTGGATGTTCGTCTGGTCATCATGGACACAGTGGGCAAGAACTCTGGTGCTGATTTCTGTGGATTATATATATCGTGAGAGATTTACACATTGAGCACCCAATTTCAGTGATCGGAACTGCAAGGGGTGTTACAACACCTCTAGGTGTTTTGCTAACATGGTCTGCTGTCGGTGACATATATGGCACGGGTATGGAAGGAATTACTGTATTTTTCGCTTTATAAGACACACTTTCCCCGCCCCCCAAAAGTTGGGGGAAAATGACCATGCGTCTTATAAAGCGAATATTAGTGAGCACTTCCATTATGGAGGCGCACACTAGTATGCATTAGGTGCGATGAGCGGGGAAGAGCTTCCAATACCCAACTGGTGCCAGTGCAAGCGCTACCGATACTTAGCATCCCAGTCTACATTGCTGGGGCCGGCACTGCACTGTCCTGACCCCGCACAGCGTCATGACGTAGTGCACGCACTATGACCTGATGCTGCACGCTGTCAGGTGACAGTGCTGCGCCGGCTGGAGAAGACAGGGGAGCGCGACTGCTGCTGGAGATGAAGAGGAGCCGTGGCACAGGAGAAGTAAAAGGAGTTTGTTATTTTATTCTGACCTGAGGTCTAATGGGAGTATTAAAGGGCTGATCTGAGGTCTCATGGGGTTATTAAAATTGAGGTCTGATGGGGGTATTAAAGGGCTGATTTGAGATCTGATGGGGGTATTAAAGGGCTGATCTGATGGGGGTATTACATTAAGGGCTGTCATGAGATCTGATGGGGGTATTACATTAAGGGCTGATCTGAGGTCTGATGGGGTATTACATTAAAGGCTGATTTCAGGTCTGATCGGGGTATTACATTAAGGGCTGATCTGAGGTCTGATGGGGGTCTGACATAGAGGGCTGATAAAAAATATTTTATTTTCCTCCTCTAAAATCTAGGGTGCATCTTATCATCGGGTGTGTCTTATAAAGCGAAAAATCTAGATTACTTGCCAGTAATCTTTTTTCTTCGAGCCTATGACAGCACCCATGAAGAGACCGCCTCCTTTGCCCTCGGACAGGAAACAGGAACCAGAAAAAAAACGCATAAAGGGAGCTCCACCTTCCCACAATTCCAGACTTTTTCCGACAACTAAGCGCAGAACATACACATACACAAAACTATTTCTACACCCTAACACCATAACGTTATACACCTCTGTTGTATATGATGTGAAAAAAGAATTTGTATTACAATTCCTTTTTTTTGGGGGGGGGGGGGGGGCGGAGGGAATTTAGCTGGGTGCTGTCATAGGCTCAAAGAAAAAAGATTACCGGTAATTTATCTAGATTCTATCCTTTCGCCTTATGACAGCACCCATGGAGATATAAGCTAGAATACTAGGGAGGGACAACAGCCTGAAGAATCCTACGGCCGAACTCCAGTCCTTCATCAGAAGGAAAACGAAGTCTATAATGTCAGAAGAAGGTATGAGGGGTGCTCCAGGTGGCAGCCCTACACATTTGTTCTAACAAGACAGAGGCCCTTTCCGCCCAGGAGGTAGACACCGACCTAGTTGAGTGAGCCCAGAAACCAGAAGGAGGAACCCGCCCCTTGGTAGAATACGCCAGCCCAATAGCCTGCCTGATCCATCTAGCAATCGTCTGTGGGGAAGCAGCAGAACCCTTCTTAGCACCCTGGAAACACAACAATAACTGGGGGAAAGACCTCCAGGGCTGCGTAACCTGCAAATATTAAATCACACACCTTCTAACATCTAGGCAATGCAATCCAGATTCTATCTCATCCTTAGGAGAGGGGAAAAAAGATGGAAGGACTATCTCCTGGGTTCTGTGAAAACTGGAAGACACCTTTGGCAAAAAAGCAGGAAGCCTGCTCTTCCCTGATCTTTCTGCGAACCCTTGGCAGAAGCTCCAGAGGAGGAAAGGCATAGAGAAGCCCCGTCCAGACTGGGCTAGGGCATCTAAAGCCTTCGGATGATCCTTCGGAGACAGGGAAAAAAATTCCTTCACTTTCCTGTTTGACCTGGTGGCGAACAGATCTATATCTGGCATACCCCAAACGTCTACAGTCTTGTTGAACATCCCCTGATCTAGAGACCACTCGTTCTGACTGAGACAGTGACGACACTGAAAATCTGGAACGCTAGGGCCATCAGGTTCGGAGCTCTGGTACCACCCTGCTTGTTGATATAGGCCACTGCTGTCATATTGTCGGAATAGACCCTCACGTCCCTGCCTTTAAAGAGAGGAAGGCTCCGGGACAATGCTAGACTGATGGCCTTCAGTTCCCTGAAATTCTGTAATTGCGCACTGACTTCCGAGTCCCAGTTCCCCTGTAGGAGCCGGCCGTCTAGATGGGCTCCCCATCCTGAAGGACTGGCATCCGTGGTTAGACACAGAGGAGCCCCTCTCCTCCAAGGAACCCCTTTTTGAAGGTTCTGAGGATCTAACCACCATTCCAGGGAGAGTAAGGTCTGAGGGGAGAGCCGAAACTCCTGATCTAGAGAAGGAGGGGATCTGTCCCAGACTTCGAGAATCTGGAGCTGTAACTGCCTTGAATGGAACTGGGCCCACTCTACCCCTGGAATGGCGGCATTCATCAGCCCCAAAACTGACATGGCTTTCCGCAAAGAGATAACCCACGACATACGGAGGTACTGGACTTCTTCTATCAGGTGATAGGCTTTGTGTACGGGCAGGAGGCACATCTGAGAATTTGAATCCAGGATCGTCCCCAAAAAATTGCAAGTTTGACTCGGGTTTAGGGAGGAATTTTACATTTACTTCCCACCCCAGTTTCTGAAGCACTTCCCTGAACCCAGAGATATGCTCCACTAAGGCTAGACGGTCCCAGGCCAGGAGAAGAAAATCGTCTAAGTAGGGGATAATCAGCATGCCCCTCTCTATCACACGGGCCATCATCTCTGAGACTATTTTTGTAAAGACCCTTGGAGCTTGGGAGAGACTAAAGGGAAGGGACGAAACTGAGCATGAAGAATCTCGTTCCTCATGTGAACAGCTATCCTGAGGAACTTCTGATGTAAGGGATGGATGGGCACATGATAATATGCATCTCTCAGATCCACTGTGGCCATAAAACACCCCGGGGAGAGATGATTTACTGCAGACCTTAACGACTCCATCCGAAATTTCTCGTACACAAGGAAACAATTCAGATACTTCAAATTTATTATGGCACGAAAAGTCCCATTTGCCTTTTTTTTTTACCAGGAACAGGGTAGAGTAAAATCCCCTTGCCTCCTCGACCCTGGGAACCTGAACCAGCACGTTTTTCTTTAACAGGGAGTAAACTTCTGAAACAATGACTCCCTGCCTCTGAGGGTCTGATCGAAAATCTGTCACAACAAATCTCTCCCCTGGTGGGCCTAGAAACTTAAATTTCAGGCCCTCTCTTACTACCGACAAGATCCAGGGGCTGTTTGAGATCTCCTACCATTTGCTTGAAAAATGTGACAGATGACCCCCCAATGAAAGCATGGCATCATTGGGGTTTTTTCTTAGAGGCTTCTGCACAGGAAAAAAGAAACCCCTTGGATCTACGGCCAGAATCAGAATACTGCTTGGATCTCTCCCTCCCTTTAAAGGAATCCCTATTAAATCTGCGACGAAGGGACTTCCTAGGGGGATGGCTGGTAGCCGGGAACCCCTTCTTATCATCCGAGTCATCCAAGACAGAACCAAACAAGAACTTGCCCTGACAGGGAATGCCACAATGTTTGGCCTTAGATGCAGCATCCCCACTCCAACCTTTTAGCCAAACAGCTCCACGAGCTGAGTTAGATAAGGCTGAGGACCTAGCCGACAACCTAAGGGAATCTGCCGAAGCGTCTGCCAAAAAATCTAAAGCACTATAGAAAGTGTGAAAGGAGGATAATAACTGATCCCTAGGGGACCCCCCTCTAATGTGATCCTCTAGCTCCCTCATCCAGGCCTTTAGGGATCTAGCTACAGAAGTAGCGGCAATAGCCGGCTTAAAAGATGTGGCCGAGGCTTTCCAACACTTTTTTAAGTAAATATCGGCCCTCCTATCCATGGGGTCCTTCAAGGAACCTCCATCATCGAAAGGAAGAGCCAACTTCCTAGACATCTTGGCCACCGGGGCATCTAATTTGGAGGCTCTATCCCAAGGGGTAGATTCTCATCAAACGGGTATTTACGCTTGACAGCAGAAGGAATAAAAAAATTTCTATCAGGCTTATCCTATTCTCTCTTGATAGTCGCCTGAACATTTTCATGCACGTCAAAGACTCTTTTCTTTCTGGGACCTAACCCCTCAAACATAGAGTCACGTAACGATACAGGCGGCTTTGGATCCTCCAAACCCATGGTTGCCCTCACTAGTTTCAGAAGGGAATTAACATTGTCCGGATGAAAAAGTGGCTTCCCACTGGCTCCTTTTTCAGAAGAGCCGCCAGATGAGAAACAATCTCCCTCTTCCTCTAAAGCGGATAAAATCTCACTCTCACTAGAGGGGGGATAGGATGTGGCAGCTGCGGTGGAAGAACTGGGACGATTCTTTAGCAATCCGCCAACAGACTCTTTAATCTCATCCCGGATTAGCTGTTTAATATTGCCTATCAGGGAGGGTGCCTCTTCCTCCAGTAACTTGCTCACACAACCCTGGCAAGCGGGTTTATCCCAAGCAGAGGGTAGTTTCTTTTTGCATAAAGCACAGACTCTGCTCTTTGTACTAGAGCTCTTCTTAGAATCCTTAGGGACCTGAGCATAGAAGATGACCCCCATAAGTAGGCAAAAGCAAAATTCAACATAGGGGGATCACCTCTCTTAACCCAACCAAAAGACCGGCGTCTCAATGCTGGCATCGGTGGTCTCAGTGCGCTGGGGCTGCTCCATGATCCGTGCAGTATAAGCAAAATGGAGAACGCTGCCTGCTACTTCCATAGCATAGCAGGGAGCTGGCTGGGCTTTTCAAATCCAGCGACCACCACCGGCTCCTCCCACTTACGGCTTGCGACTTCCTCCTGCCGTCGCACCGAAAATATGTCACAGTGCAGAGCCACGTGCTCCCGGACGTGCGGGCTGGACAGCCAGGCATGCGGCACGGCCGCAGAGGCCCACAACATGCAGAGGCCCACACCCGAGGAGTAGCGGAGCGGGAGGAGGCAGAAAGAGGCCCAGACTCACGGCGGCTCCCACAGGAGACTTGCGCCGCCCGGGTAAGCCCTCCATTTTTAACATCAGAAGGAGCGCCCGCAGCTCCAAAAATTTGCAGCATCCTGATTCCCTTCCTGCCCCACTGAACAGGAAACAGAACTGGAGTTATGGGAAGGTGGAGCTCCCTTTATGCGTTTTTTTCTGGTTCCTGTTTCCTGTCCGAGGGCGAAGGAGGCAGTCTCTCCATGGGTGCTGTCATAAGGCGAAAGGATAAAATACGGATCCTTTGTGAATAATTTTAAAAATGTTTTTTATAATAATCTCTATTGCAGATTTTGGCACTTTTTCCAGTTTTGTTCAAACATAACATTGTAAAAACAAAAAAAAGGCAGAGTATAAAGAACAATAAATGATCAACAAAAACAATGCTCTCATTATATTGTTGAACAATAGCAAAATTCTTTAAGAGGGGCCGATAAGGCCACCAAGATAAAGGAGTGTTAAGATGAAAGTAAAAGAAAAAAAAAAAAAAAAAAGAGCGTATGGACGAACCACAACCAGTGTTAAATGACACAAGCAAATCTTAAGACCTTTACATTCGACATGCGCAAGACAAACAGGTGAGGAGGGGGGTTCTTTCACAGGATGGTTATAATGAGTAGGCATACACTTAGGTTGCATTCACATCATCGTTTAGCTTTCCGAGAGAGAGAGAGAAAAAAAACAGGATCCTGTATAAAAAAAAATAAAAAATGATTCTGTTGCATCAGTTGTCATCTGTTTGAGCTATTTCCGTCTGAGATTTTTAGACGGGAAAAAGAGTCCTGCATGCTGTAGTTTTGTTTCCGTCTAAAAAAACGGATCTCACACTCCAGTGGAACATGTAAACTATCTTAAGGAAGCTATCTTACGAACGATTTCTGTGGTACCAGACCATCGCTATTATATGTATCTCTCAATTCCCTTCCCCCTCTTCCCCTCGGTCCTTTCGTACCCCCGCCTGTTTCTGTATTTTATATGTTATCTCTGTTTCATCTGCAAGGTCAATGTGGCCTTGGTTCCATTTATATGGTCATAGATGCAAATAAGGCTTCAGTAGAGAATGGAGTGATGGTGAAAAGATTTTGTATTCTCAATGTAATTTCTATAACTCTTGACTATTTGGTATCCTACCTTCCGGTATTATCGGAATCTCTCTCTCTCTGGATGTCTTACAGATATTTGTGACAGATTTACAGTTGTGATTGTTTAATCGTAAACTCAATAAAAACAGTTTTAAAACAAAAAACGGATCTTAGACAGAAAGGGCTCAAACAGATGATAACTGATGCAACAGTTTTTTTTTTTTTCACAGGATTCTGTTTTTTTTCTCTCTCTCTTCTTCTGACGGATCAGAAGAACAGAAAGCTAAACGGTGATGTGAATGCACCCTTATATGGAGAACAATGACCTGTTCTGCTGGTCAGCAAGAAAGTAGTTGATCCAAGGAGTCTAGTTCCCCAAGAATGTCATGGTGATCTGCTAGAAGTCTGCTTCTCGTTAATCGTTTAAAAGTCTAATCCTCTCTTGACCTCAGAAAAATCCAGAGTTCTTCTTCCAGGCCATCTGCTTAATGGCCAGAAGAAAAAAAAAAATCTAATTAATGGGATCCTCCTCTGCAACAGTGCTCCCAAGTGTTCTTCCGGAGGTTGTGACTTACCATATTAATAAGGAAACAGATTGAAATCCAGAGTCTTTTCACCAGAGGGCTACCTGCCTAACTGTTTAGGGGATCTCAGTCCCTCAATGATACATTACATATTTGGTGGGCTTGCCCCCTGGTGAAAAGACTTTTTAATCTGTTTTCTCAGTGAGGGACTGAGATCCCCTAAACAGTCAGATAGGTAGCTCAACAGCATGTGGGCCATTCTAGGATGGGACTAAATACCATTGAAATAACACCTTGAATGAAGTTTTAGTCATCAACGTATTTTGGGCACTCTGACATGCGGATTTCCAGATTTGCTTGCTGGAAAAGGCGGAACCCAAATCCGATCCCTATTTTGAGATACAGAACTGAGTTTTATAAGAAGTATGCACTGGTTCGAGTAAATTTGTGTAATAAGACCTCTAGCTTGTGGATAGCACAGACAATATGTTTTGAATGAGGACAATGTTAGAGAAGTAGTTGTATTCTTAAAGAGGGTAGGGATGTTTAAGTTGGACGTAACAAACTATTTCTGAAGATGGAAGTTCAAATCATCACTTTACAGAGGCAAAAGAGGAAATAGCCTCAAGAGAAAGTAGATGGTAGACCTAAGAAAGCCCATTATTTGTCCAGAGTGTAAACAACCCCAGGGGAGTCAATGACTGGCGGAAACAAAAGCTTGTTCATTAGTGGCAATAAATGTAAATAGACGTAGATCGAGTTAGCTGAGAATTTTATAGAATCCCAGACTTTAAAGGGGTATTCCCATCTCAGACACTGATGACATATTGCTGGGATATTGCTCTGGGACCCACTCCTATCTGCAGAACAGGGCCCCTAAAGTGAAAGAGAACACACAGAATATGTGCGGCATGCTCCCTATTCACTGCTATGGGAGTTCAAAAAATTCCTGAGCGAGCGATTTTTGGAAGACCCATAGTGGTAAATGGAGAGCACACTGTGCATGTACAACCACTTCTCATTCATCGCAATGGGAATGATTCAGAACACTGATAGCAGTTTACAATGCATGCTTGGCTGTTCTCCCTTCACTTCAGGGGGGCCGTTCTGGAGATATCTGACATTGAAGGCAGATCCTAGCAATTTGCCATCAATGTCTGAGATAAGAATACCACTTTAAGAGACTGGTTGATAAAAGGATTAGTAATAATAGGTCAAGAGTTAAAGGGAGGCCAAAGAAATGCATCAACAGTAAAAGGGGTGACCTCAAAGGCTTCAAGTGAGAGCCAGGCAAGAGCATCCTCAGATTAATAAAGAAGGGCCAACTGGGCGGCCTGATATTTCAAGAAATTAGGCACTCTGAGCCCTCCTTTGAATCAATGTCTGTATAAGGTGGAGCATGCTACACACAAGAATGTCAACTGCAAACATGCACATTTTCTGATAAACTGATGCAAGCTCAATCCTCTTGATATTTTTATGAATTTGAAGTGGCAGGGGTTCCAACACCAATATAAACAGTAAAGAGGATAAGGGGCATTAAAGCCCTTATAGCAACAAACACCTGATGGTTGGCCTAGAGCATATGGAGCAAAGTAAGGAACTCAGTGAGAAAACCCCAAGTGCTGAACCCAAAGCATAAGTAGGGTCAGGTCAAAGTATAAAAGGACTTATGGATATCTACTGAGAGCAGCATGTCAGGGACACCCCTAGTATTCTGAGCATGAATAAGGTTGGCCATACGCCTAATGTTGTCTGGGGCCTGGTATCTGGGTATGAAACCCACTTGGTCCTTACCCACCAGTGAATGCAGAGCAGTATGGAGACACGTTGCTAAAATCTTAGCCAGTAATTTCATATCAATGCTTATAAAAGAGATGGGATGGTAATAGACATTGTCAAAAGGGTCCTTCTCAGGTTTTGGGGATCATGGAATCATTCACAAAATTATCTTCTGAGAACACCTCTTTAAAGGGAGTCTGTCACCACATTTACACCTTTTAAACAGTTCACATCGTGCTATAGCCTAACCTTAGATGTTTTAAATGGTACCTTTCTTTGCTTTTGTGGAGTTTCCAAACAAGCAAAAGTGTACTTTGATGCATATGTAAATGAGGGCTCGCAAGTGCCGAGGGGCGGCGTCCACCGCGTTGGAGCCCAGGCTGCTCTGCCTCTTCGGCTTATATCCCCGCCCAGCCTCTTCCTCTGCCCGCCCATCTCTTCTCTCTTCCCCCGGCGAGATCCCGCGCCTGCTCTCTCACAGGCTTGGCCGGGGCATGCGCACTGCGACGTCCATTGTTGGCATGGCATCGCAGTAGCTACAAGTTTTTTTATTTTTTGCCCGATTGTTTTATGTAGGGGCAAATTTTTGTTGGATAAGGTGACTGTTTGATTGGTACTATGTTGGGGGGCGTACGCCTTTTTGATCGCTTGGTTTTGCACTTTTTGTGATGTAAGGTGACAAAAAAAGGGTAGTTTTAGTTACAGTTTTTATTTAATTTTTTCCACGGCGTTCAGGTGAGGGGGTGGATCACATGATATTTTTATAGAGCCGGTCGATACAGATGCGGCAATACCCAATATGTCTGTTTTTCTTTTTTTTCATAATTTTATGTGTTTTATTTGGGGATTTTTTTTTTTTTTACTTGAAACGTTATTTTTTTATTATGAAAAACACAGTTTTTTACTTTTTATTTTTGTTCGACTCTGGGACTTCAACTTCTGGGGTCTGATCCCCTCTGCAATGAATTACAATACAACCTGCATAAAAGCTGACAGCCTGCCTTTGAGACCCAGCCTAAGGGCTGGATCTTACAGGCTTCCGTAGGAGGCACGCCCCGATGACTATGGAAGGCATCAGGCTTGCCTTCTCTGCCATCGGGTCCCCGTACCATCAGAAAACCCTCTGCATGCCGCGGTCAGCTTTCACAGCGGTATTCAAGGGATTAATGCGCCGGCATCGGTGTCTTCACCGATGCAGGCGTATGCAGCAGGGACTGGCTGTCAGTGACTGCTGATTCCGTGCCACTGATGCATGTACTTCGCTGGTCCTTAAGTCACGTCCAGCTGTGACATACATGTACGGCAAGGGTCCTTAACCTCTTAAGGACACAGGGCGTACAGGTACGCCCTAATGTCCGAGTCCTTAAGGACACAGGGCGTACATGTACGCCCTGTGTTTAAACTGCTACTGCACCCGATGTGGGCGCGGTAGCAACATGGTTCCTGCTGATGTAGATCAGCAGGAACCATGTTCTAATGCCGAGGGGGGTCATGTGACCCCCCCGTATCGGCGATCGCTGCAAACCGCAGGTCAATTCAGACCTGCGGTTTGCAGGTCTAGATCTTGACCTGTGACCGCGGGGATCAGAGAGTTAATTGCCCCAAAGTTAAAAATTTTAACCCCCCCTGCAGCCCCCAATCTTGTTATGGCGGCGGGGTGCAGGGGGGGTGGTTGCGGCGGCGGGAGGCGGTGCGGGAGGCGGCCGGTGCGGCAGGCGGGATCGCAATAGCGATCCCCCGCCCACCTCCCTTGTAATAATTCCCTGGTGTCTAGTGGTTCTATCAGAGTGCCAGCACATTGAGTGCCAGCACATTCCATACCGCGGACGGACCGCGGTATGGAAGGTGTTAACAGGGAGGGAGCTCCCTCCCTCTCCCATCGGGGGGCTGCTGTGCCTATGCAGCCCCCCCCAGGATGGGATCGCAGAGGGAGGGAGCTCCCCTCCCTCCCCATACATCATGGTTACCATGGCAGCAGGACGCTTTCAGAAGCGTCCTGCTTGCCATGGTATAGTAACTCTGGTCAGACTTCTGCTAAAGGCAGAAGTCTGACCAGACTGTGAAAAGTAAAAAATACAGTGCAGTACACTATATAGTGTACTGTACTGTATTATATAGACACCAGATCCACTGGATCTACAAGAACCAAGTGGGTCTGGGTCCAAAAAAAATGTAAAAAAGTGAAAAAATAAAAAAAAACACAAATCACTGAATAAAAAGTAAAAAAAAAAAAATACACTACACATATTAGGTATCGCCGCGTCCGTAAAAAACAGCTCTATAAAAATATCACATGACTGAACCCCTCAGGTGAACGCCATAAAAAAAAAAAAAAAATGGTGAAAATAAGCCATTTTTGGGCACCTTACATCACTAAAAGTGTAATACAAAGCCCTTGAGTTTTGTTTGGCTGTTAACCCTTGCTTTGTTACTGGAAAAAATGGATTAAAATGGAAAATTTTCCAAAAAATCGAAATTCTGAAATTTTATCTTTATTTGCCATTAACTCTTGTGGAAAACCTAAAGGGTTAATGACATTTGTAAAATCAGTTTTGAGTACCTTCAGGGGTGTAGTTTCTAGAATGGGGTCATTTTTGGGTGGTTTCTATTATGTAAGCCTCGCAAAGTGACTTCAGACCTGAACTGGTCCCTAAAAAGTGGGTTTTTGAAAATTTCTGAAAAATGTCAAGATTTGCTTCTAAACTTCTAAGCCTTGTAATGTCCCCAAAAAATGAAATGGCATTCCCAAAATAATCGATACATGGAGTAGACATATGGGGAATGTAAATCAATAACTTTTTTTGGCAGTATTACTATGTATTCTAGAAGTAGAGAAATTGAAACTTGGAAAATTGCAAATTTTTCAAAATTTTTGGTAAATTTGGTATTTTTTTATAAATAAAAATGAAATTTTTCGACTTTATTTTACCACTGTCATGAAATACAATATGTGACGAAAAAACAATTTCAGAATGGCCTGGATAAGAAAAAGTGTTTTAAAGTTATCACCACATAAAGTGACACTGGTCAGATTTCCAAAAAATGGCCTGGTCCTTAAGGTGAAATAGGGCCGTGTCCTTAAGGGGTTAAGGGGTTGATGTGTCACTTTATGTGGTGATAACTTCGGATTGCTTTTACTTATCCAAATCATTCTGAGATTGTTTTCTCGCCATACATTGTACTTCATGATAGTGAAAAATTTTAGTAAATATAATTCACCTTTATTTATTAACCCCTTAAGGACACGGCCCTATTTCACCTTAAGGACCAGGCCATTTTTTGGAAATCTGACCAGTGTCACTTTATGTGGTGATAACTTTAAAACGCTTTTACTTATCCAAGCCATTCTGAGAATGTTTTTTCGTCACATATTGTATTTCATGACAGTGGTAAAATAAAGTCGAAAAATTTCATTTTTATTTATAAAAAAATACCAAATTTACCAAAAATTTTGAAAAATTTGCAATTTTCCAAGTTTCAATTTCTCTACTTCTAGAATACATAGTAATACTGCCAAAAAAAGTTATTGATTTACATTCCCCATATGTCTACTTCATGCATCGATCATTTTGGGAATGCCATTTTATTTTTTGGGGACGTTACAAGGCTTAGAAGTTTAGAAGCAAATCTTGACATTTTTCAGAAATTTTCAAAAACCCAGTTTTTAGGGACCAGTTCAGGTCTGAAGTCACTTTGCGAGGCTTACATAATAGAAACCACCCAAAAATGACCCCATTCTAGAAACTACACCCCTGAAGGTACTCAAAACTGATTTTACAAACGTAATTAACCCTTTAGGTTTTCCACAAGAGTTAATGGCAAATAAAGATAAAATTTCTGAATTTCGATTTTTTGGAAAATAGAATAGAAACTCCATAAAAGTGACTCTATCTAAGAAACTACACCCCTCAATGTATTCAAAACTAGTTTTACAAACTTTGTTAACCCTTTAGGTGTTCCACAAGAGTTATTGGCAAATGGAGATGAAATTTCAGAATTTCAATTTTTTGTTACCTTGCCTCAAAAAAAGTGTAATATAGAGCAACCAAAAATCATATTTACCCTAAAATAGTACCAACAAAACTGACACCTTATCCCGTAGTTTCCAAAATGGGGTCACTTTTTGGGAGTTTCTACTGTAGGGGTGCATCAGGGTGGCTTCAAATGGGACATAGTGTCAAAAAAAACAGTCCAGCAAAATCCGCCTTCCAAAAACCATATGGCGTTCCCTTCCTTCTGTGCCCTGCCGTTTGGCCATACAGCAGTTTACAACCACATATGGGGTGTTTCTGCAAACTACAGAATCAGGGCAATAAATATTGAGTTTTGTTTGGCTGTTAACCCTTGCTTTGTTACTGGAAAAATGGATTAAAATGGATAATTTGCAAAAAAATAGCTGTTTTGGGACAGTTTTGTATTTTTTGTTATTTACATCGTTGAACTGACAGGTTAGATTGTGTGCTATTTCTATAGAGCAGGTTGTTACTGACGCGACAATACCAAATATGACTACTTTTTGGGGTTTTTTGTTTCAGTTTTACATAATAAAGCATTTTTGAAAAAATGATTTTTAGTGTCTCCACATTCTGAAAGCCATAGTTTTTTTTTTTTTTTTTTTGCGATTGTCCTATGTAGGGGCTCATTTTTTGCGGGATGAGATGGCGGTTTGAATGGTACTATCTTGGGGTGCATATGACTTTTTGATCACTTGCTATTACACTTTTTGTGATGTAAGGTGACAAAAAATTACTTTTTTACAACGTTTTTATTTTTTATGTTTACAGCGTTCACCTGAGGGGTTAGGTCATGTTATATTTTTATAGAGCAGGTCGTTACTGAACGCTGACGATACCCAATATGTATACTTTTTTTATTTATTTTGGTGTTACACAATAATATCCTTTTGAAACAAAAAAACATGTTTTAGTGTCTCCATAGTCTGAGAGCCATATTTTTTCAGTTTTTAGGCGATCGTCTCAGGTTGGGTATAATTTTTGCGGGATGAGGTGGCGGTTAGATTGGCACTATTTGGGGGTCATATGACTTTTTGATCGCTTGCTATTACACTTTTTGTGATGTAAGGTGACAAAAAATGGCTTTTTGACAAAGTTTTTTTTTTTTTTTTACAGTGTTTACTTGAGGGGTTAGGTCATGTGATATTTTTATAGAGCAGATTCTTACGGACGTGGAGATACCCAATATGTCTACTTTTTTAAAATTTTTTTACATTTAACACTAAAAAGTATTTTTGAAACAAAAAAAATCATGTTTTAGTCTGAGAGGCATAGTTTTTTTATTTTTTGGGCAATTGTTTTATGAAGGGGCTCATTTTTTGCGGGATGAGATGGCGGTTAGATTGGTACTATTTTGGGAGGCATATGCCTTTTTGATCGCTTTGCATTACACTTTTAGTGATGTAAGGTGCCCAAAAATTTACACCATTTTTTTTTTTATGGCGTTCACCTGAGGGGTTCAGTCATGTGATATTTTTATAGAACTGTTTTTTACGGACGCGGCGATACCTAATATGTGTAGTGTATTTATTTATTTTTACTTTTTATTCAGTGATTTGTGTTTTTTTTATTTTTACTTTTTTTCACTTTTTTTGGACCCAGACCCACTTGGTTCTTGTAGATCCAGTGGATCTGGTGTCTATATAATACAGTACAGTACACTATATAGTGTACTGCACTGTATTTTTTACTTTTCACAGTCTGGTCAGACTTCTGCCTTTAGCAGAAGTCTGACCAGAGTTACTATACCATGGCAAGCAGGACGCTTCTGAAAGCGTCCTGCTGCCATGGTAACCATCACCCACTGCCATTAGAGAGCAGTGGGTGATGGATGGGGAGGAGGGAGCTCCTCCCTCTGCGATCCCATCCTGGGGGGGCTGCATAGGCACAGCAGCCCCCCGATGGGAGAGGGAGGGAGCTCCCTCCCTGTTAACACCTTTCATACCGCGGTCCGTCCGGACCGTGGTAAGGAAGGGTTAAACGGCTGGCATCTGCAGCACAGATGCCAGCCGTTTCTATCAGAGTGCCAGCAATGTGCTGGCACTCTGATAGAACCACTAAACACCAGGGAATTATTACAAGGGAGGCGGGTGTGGGATCGCTATTGCGATCCCGCCTGCTGCACCGCCCGCCTCCCGCCGCCGCAACCACCCCCCCTGCACCCCCGCCGCCATAACAAGATTGGGGGCTGCAGGGGGTTAAAATTTTTAACTTTGGGGCAATTAACTCTCTCGCGGTCACAGACCGCGATCAGAGATCGCAAATCGCTGCAAACCGCAGGTCTGAATTGACCTGCGGTTTGCAGCGATCGCCGATACGGGGGGGTCACATGACCCCCCTCGGCATTAGAACATGGTTCCTGCTGATCTACATCAGCAGGAACCATGTTGCTACCGCGCCCACATCGGGTGCAGTAGCAGTTTAAACACAGGGCGTACAGGTACGCCCTGTGTCCTTAAGGACTCGGACATTAGGGCGTATCTGTACGCCCTGTGTCCTTAAGAGGTTAAAAAATCCAAAATTTACAGAAAATTTGGAAAAATTAGCAATTTTCAAAATTTGAATTTCTCTGCTTTTAAGGCAGATAGTGATAGATCATAAGGGAGTTATTACCTTACATGTCCACTTTCATGTTTGCATAATTTTGTTAATGTAATTTTATTGTTTAGGATCTTATAAGGCTTAGAATTTTAGAAACCCATTTTTTTAAGGACCACTTCAGTGATGAAATCACTTTGTGGGGCTTACATAGTGGAAACCACCCATAAATGACCCCATTGTAGAAACAATAAACAGAATGGTGTGGGACAGCACCATCGACGGCCGGATGGCCGGTAGTCCAAGCATTTCACGTGGTGGAATAAATATTGAATATCAGAAGACTTCGGAGTGCTGCGATCTTCTTTCATCTGTTCCCATTGTAGAAACTACACCCCTTAAGTTATTCAAAACTGATTTTACAAACTTTGTTAATCCTTTAGTAGGGTTGAGCGAACCTGAACTGTATAGTTCGGGTTTGTACTGAATTTTGGGGTGTTCGGGACACGGACCCGAACATTTACGTAAAAGTTCGGTTCGGTGTTCAGAGATTTCTATGGCGCATTTTGAAAGCCTGCAAAGCAGCCAATCAACAAGCGTCATACTACTTGCCCCAAGAGGCCATCACAGCCATGCCTACTAGAGTGGGTACTAACGCTAAATCTGACCTACTATAGGCCATGACAGCCACATAAAATCCTCCTAACGCTAAGTCCTACCTGTTATGGGCCACGACAGCCACATAAAATCCAGGGAGTGTGAGCCCAGCATGCACGCTGGGATAGACCTTACTTATTAACCCCTTCTGGTGCTGCAACAGCCTCCATTAGATCCAGGGATGCAGGTACCAACATGCATGCCGAGCCCACTGTGCACTCCTCCTGGAGCCAGATGGCTACTAGCAGGCAATGTGAGTACACATTCAGCTTTATACTCACTCTGATTGAAAACCAGCATCTAGGGCAGAAACACTAGTCAGGTGTGCACGACTGAGAAGGAGGTCGCCACACCTCCAACATATACTAAGTAAAAACAAAAAGGGGGGGTTTCAGTCAGCACTCCCTGTATGCAGGTGCACGTAGGTTATGGCAATTATACATACAAACACAAAAATATAACAGCACTCAGCAACTAGAGCTCTGCCCAAGATGGGAGCTGTAAGAGGAGTGGGCTCGGCATGCATGTTGGTACCTGCATCCCTGGATCTAATGGAGGCTGTTGCAGCACCAGAAGGGGTTAATAAGTAAGGTCTATCCCAGCGTGCATGCTGGGCTCACACTCCCTGGATTTTATGTGGCTGTCGTGGCCCATAACAGGTAGGACTTAGCGTTAGGAGGATTTTATGTGGCTGTCATGGCCTATAGTAGGTCAGATTTAGCGTTAGTACCCACTCTAGGAGACAACCGTGTCGGGGTGAGTGGGCTTACTACCTTTTGATCAAAATGTAAACCAATGTCTCCACTGTTTGCATGCGATATCACTAATGTCCTCTTACAGCTCCCATCTTGGGCAGAGCTCTAGTTGCTGAGTGCTGTTATATTTTTGTGTTTGTATGTATAATTGCCATAACCTACGTGCACCTGCATGTTTTTACAGCCATGCCTACTATTGGCATGGCTGTGATTGGCCAAGTGCAGCATGTGACCCAGCCTCTATTTAGGCTGGAGTCACGTAGCGCCGCACGTCACTCTGCTCCGATTAGTGTAGGGATAGGATGCAGCTGCTGTGAGGGCGAAATTAGGCAGGGAAAACTCAGCAAAAACACCTAATGAAGTGATCGATCTACAGCTGTGAATCATTCAACTTCTACTAGTTAATTGCCCACTGGTTTTTAGGCTGCTCAGAGCGTTTTTCTGTCACATTTTTCTGGGGTGATCGGCGACCATTTTGTGTCTTGTGGTGCACCAGCACAAGCTGCCACCAAGTCCATCAATCCATCAATAGTAGTTTTTTTTGCTATATCCTACATCAGGGGCTTGGCTGTGCTTATTGTCACCCCCTAGAAACTCAGGATAGAAATTTCTATATTTTATTGAGGGGTGAAATTCAATTGCCAAAGTAGCAATCCCCTAAATCTGGTGTTCCAGCTGTGGCTAGCCAAGTGTAATACTGTCTGCTGTCTGGCAAAGGATAGATTTTTTTCTTGGGTGAAATTCAATTGCCAAAATAGCAATCCCCTAAATCTGGTGTTCCAGCTGTGGCAGGCTAAGTTTAATAATGTCCGGGAAAAGGATAATTTTTTTTCTGGGGTGAAATTCAATTGCCAAAAAAGCAATACTGTAAATCAGTGGTTTTAGCTGTGGCTGGCCAAGTTTACTAGTATCCGGCAAAGGATATATTTTTTTCAGGGGTGAAATTCAATTGCCAAAATAGCAATACCATAAATCAGTGGTTTGAGTTGTGGCTGGCCAAGTTTAATAGTGTCCGGCAAGGATAGATTTTTTTCTGGGGTGAAATTCAATTGCCAAAATAGCAATACTGTAAATCTGGTGTTCCAGCTGTGGCTGGCCAAGTTTAATAGTGTCCGGCAAAGGATAGATTTTTTTCTGGGGTGAAATTCAATTGCCAAAATAGCAATCCCCTAAATCTGGTGTTCCAGCTGTGGTTGGCTAAGTTTAATACTGTCCGGAAAAAGGATATATTTTTTTCTGGGGTGAAATTCAATTGCCAAAATAGCAATACTGTAAATCTGGTGTTCCAGCTGTGGCTGGCCAAGTTTAATAGTGTCCGGCAAAGGATAGATTTTTTTCTGGGGTGAAATTCAATTGCCAAAATAGCAATCCCCTAAATCTGGTGTTCCAGCTGTGGCTGGCCAAGTTTAATAGTGTCCGGCAAAGGATAGATTTTTTTCTGGGGTAAAAGTCAATTGGCAAAATAGCAATACTGTAAATCTGGTGTTCCAGCTGTGGCTGGCCAAGTTTAATAGTGTCCGGCAAAGGATAGATTTTTTTCTGGGGTGAAATTCACTTGCCAAAATAGCAATCCCCTAAATCTGGTGTTCCAGCTGTGGCTGGCCAAGTTTAATAGTGTCCGGCAAAGGATAGATTTTTTTCTGGGGTAAAAGTCAATTGGCAAAATAGCAATACTGTAAATCTGGTGTTCCAGCTGTGGCTGGCCAAGTTTAATAGTGTCCGGCAAAGGATAGATTTTGTTCTGGGGTGAAATTCAATTGCCAAAATAGCAATCCCCTAAATCTGGTGTTCCAGCTGTGGCTGGCTAAGTTTAATACTGTCCGGAAAAAGGATATATTTTTTTCTGGGGTGAAATTCAATTGCCAAAATAGCAATACCATAAATCAGTGGTTTCAGCTGTGGCTGGCCAAGTTTAATTGTGTCCGGCAAAGGATAGATTTTTTTCTGGGGTGAAATTCAATTGCCAAAATAGCAATCCCCTAAATCTGGTGTTCCAGCAGTGGCTGGCCAAGTTTAATAGTGTCCGGCAAAGGATAGATTTTGTTCTGGGGTGAAATTAATTTGCAAAAATAGCAATCCCCTAAATCTGGTGTTCCAGCAGTGGCTGGCCAAGTTTAATAGTGTCTGGCAAAGGATAGATTTTGTTCTGGGGTGTAATTCAATTGCCAAAATAGCAATACCGTAAATCTGGTGTTCCGGCTGTGGCTGGCCAAGTTTAATAGTGTCCGGCAAAGGATATATTTTGTTCTAGGGTGAAATTTAATTGCCAAAATAGCAATCCCCTAAATCTGGTGTTCCAGCTGTGGCTGGCCAAGTTTAATAGTGTCCGGTAAAGGATCGTTTTTTTCTGGGGTGAAATTCAATTGCCAAAAAAGCAATACTGTAAATTAGTGGTTTCAGCTGTGGCTGGTCAAGTTTACTAGTGTCCGGCAAAGGATATATTTTGTTCTGGGGTGAAATTCAATTGCCAAAATAGCAATACCGTAAATCAGTGGTTTCAGTTGTTGCTGGCCAAGTGTAAATCTGTCCGTAAAAGGGTATATTACACTCAGCTTACTAGCGTCTAAATACAAGGCCTGATTAATAAATTCTCTATATTTGCACACGCTACCGTGCATCTCCAAGTTTATTTATTTCCGTAAAAGGGTATATTACACTCAAGGTGTAAATGCAAGTGCAGATAGGGTCATCCTCAATAACTGCACACGCTACCGTGCATCTCCAAGTGTATTTCTTTCCATAAAAGAGTATATTACACTAAGTGTTAAATTACAAGTGCTGAAAGCATATTCCTCTACATTTGCACACACTATTGTGCATCTCCAAGTGTATTTCTTTCCATAAAAGGGTATATTACACTAAGTGTTAAAATACAAGTGCTGAAAGCATAATCCTCTACATTTGCACACACTATTGTGCATCTCCAAGTTGCTTGCTGGGAGACATTAAACTCTTTTTACTGTCAAATGACCTCTCCTCTGTCTGGGTGTCAGGGGCCTACATAAATCATAATGGCCTGTTCCATTGCAGGTTGACCTGAGGCCTGTGTTGCTGTTACGGGATCGCTCTTCTCTTTGCGGGTGCCATGGCCCTGAGTCTGTGAATGAGGCCTGTGGCACTGCAGGCAGACATGAACCCTTTTTGGCTGTGATGAGAACTTCAACTCCCATAGCATTCCCACCTAACGCCACTCCAACCTCCTATTCCAGCTCCTCCTCCTCCAAGTTGCCAATTGATATTGGTTAATTTTTACTTATTTTATTTTAATTCATTTCCCTATCCACATTTGTTTGCAGGGGATTTACCTACATTTTGCTGCCTTTTGCAGCCCTCTAGCCCTTTCCTGGGCTATTTTACAGCCTTTTTAGTGCCCAAAAGTTCGGGTCCCCATTGACTTCAATGGGGTTCGGGGTGAAGTTCGGGTCGAGTTCGGATCCCGAACCTGAACATTTTCGTGAAGTTCTGCCGAACTTCTCGAACCTGAACATCCAGGTGTTCGCTCAACTCTATCCTTTAGGTGTTCCACATGAATTAACGGAAACAGGAGATGACATTTTTAAATTTCACTTTTTTGGCAGAGTCTCCATTTTAACCCCTTAAGGACACAGCCCTATTTTACCTTAAGGACCAGGCCATTTTTTGCAAATCTGACCAGTGTCACTTTATGTGGTGATAACTTTAAAACGCTTTTACTTATCCAGACCATTCTGAGACTGTTTTTTCCTCACATATTGTACTTCATGACACTGGTAAAATTTTGTCAAAAAATGTCATTTTTTTGTATAAAAAAAATACCAAATTTACCAACAATTTTGAAACATTTGCAAATTTTCAAGTTTTAATTTCTCCACTTCTATAATACATAGTAATACCTCCAAAAATAGTTATTACTTTACATTCCCCATTTTTGGATCATTTTCGGAATGACATTTTATTTTTTGGGGACGTTACAAGGCTTAGAAGTTTAGAAGCAAATCTTGAAAATTGGACTACCGGCGCTCGCATGTAAGGAAGCAGGGAACGAGCGCTCCGCTACAGAGAGCCGAATACAAGGCCACCACCACCATCAGAGGGACGGAATCCCTGAATATTCCTCACCTACCTCTCCAGCAGTGGATGGAGAGGTTCTTGATCAAGGGTGGCACACATACCAGAGGCCTGCTCCCGCGACGGAACAGGTGGCAGAGCAGAGAGACAGGCAAGATGGCGGCCAGCGGCTGACCGCGCCATGCGCTCCTCACGATCCTCCTCCCATTCACCTCACAGGATAGCAGATGAGATCCAGAAGATGGATGATAGCGCAGCAGATGGTGATACAGTGCCAGAGGTACTGCAAGGGCTGGGAATTTCATGTAAAATGCTGGCGGTGGAGGTGCCAAACTGCTAGCCTCAGACATAAAGGCCACACTAGAGGCCACAGTAGAGGCGACTATGACACAACTACATCTACAACTACAGTCAGATGTATCTCAGCACTCATCCCAAATTCTGGAACTGGAGCAGCGAATTAGCGCACTTCAAGATGATCTAGAAAAATCGCAGACGCAGCTACAATCTGTACTAAAAAAAAGGCTGATGCACTACAGGAAAAGGTGGAAGACCTTGAAAACAGGTCCAGAAGAAGTAATTTACGTATAATAGGACTGCCAGAGTCTGTAACAGCAAACCAGCTTATAAAGATATGTGCTATTGAAATACCCAAAGCTCTGGGAATTCAGAATCCTTGCACGGTGCAGAGGGCACACCGTATTGGGCCGCCTAGAAGTACTTAACGAGATGCAAAAGACAACAATATGGCCGCCATCAGACCGCGTCCAGCTATTGTCAAGTACCTAAATTATGCGGACAAAGCAGACATTCTGGGAAGATTTAAAAGGCAAGGAAAGCCGATAGAGGTACAAGGACACAAATTGCTCCTATTTGGAGATTACTCGGCTGAAGTGTCAAGGAGAAGGAGAGCCTTTTCGGGAATCTGCTTGGTTTTAGTGAATAAAAGGAAAAAATTTGCTCCATTGTTCCCAGCAACCTTGAAGGTATTCAAAGAAGACGACGCGTCAGATTCCTACAATTCACCTGAGGAAGTCATGGAAGTACTACACATCACCGAGCGAACAAGCGTGTCTTATCGAACAACCAGTTCATTGTCCCCACTTAAGAGGCCGCATGCCGCCCGGAGTGACACGCAGAGCAACATCCAAGACCCCAGCCCCCGAGAAGAAGGCACAATAGAGACTCGGACCACCTAAGCGGGGAAGGGGACTGATGGAGTATTTCCCATTGTATGGACTCTACGAGACACGTAAATGCAGCCGCGATCACTTATGTTCTCCCATCTCTATCTTTTCTTTCTTGTTGTTGTGTTAGAAGTTGTATTTGTTATAACGCAGCACCTGAAAGTTGATTAGAATGTTGAGACATTTGCGCTAGACAATCCAGATAGAGAAAGAGCATTTTTTGTATATGTAGTCAGGTCAAACATGACCATTAGGGCCTCTTGTACATATATATATGTCATCCTGCAAGCGGCTCTCTGGATGAGCACTAGCAGGATCTCGACCGACAGATAGATTTGAAATAGCAAGATCTCACTGAATGCGAGAAAAAAGTCAAAAAAAGTTAATGTTCTCGAAGTTATTTGTATTGGGAGGAAGGGTGGGAGTTAAGGGAATGTTCTGGGACTTATGCACAGCACTGTGGGGGGGCCCGAAGTGATAGGTCAAATGCAGAAATATCGACATGTACTGAGCAATGGTACGCATAGTCACCTGGAATGTAAAAGGGCTAAGATCACCTCAGAAAAGACTGATGGTCTTACGGCATTTGAAAAAATTAAAGGCGGATATAGCTCTTCTACAAGAGACCCATCTTGAGGAAAGGGACTACAATAGGATGCACAAACTGTGGGTGGCTGAGGTCTTGGGATCTCCATCTGAGATGAAAAAAGCGGGGATACTTATTTTGCTTCATAAGAAGCTGCAATATAAAATTGTGACCACTGAAAATAATGGAATAGGGAGGTTGGTGACAATGATGATAGAAACGACTGCTAGAAAACTGACTATATTTAATGTATATGCCACGAATGTGCAAGCTAACCCCTTTTTTTGTGACTTAGAGACGCACCTCCTACAGGAAACCACCGATATGATGCTGGTAGGCGAATGTCATCTCTGAGGACAGGAGAAGGAGGTAGGAGGTGGAACCCACTCCACTGCTTCATATGCTGTTGGAGACGACCAGACTCACGGATATCTGGAGGTATTACAACCCCATGGAAAGCGAGTTCACTCACTTCTCCCATTTGCAATGTGCTTGGTCTCGGATAGACTATTTCCTAGGCTGCAACCATTTAACCGCTAAGGTACGAGATGTTGGGATAGGGGAGATGGTCATATCCGATCATGCACCGGTGGTTCTCCAGTTACAGGATAGCAGTCCTAGAGGCCAGGACAATATATGGCGATTGTCAGGTTATTTAGCTACAGACGAGACCTTTAGAAAAGAATTACTTGGGTGGTTGTGGGAATATGCTGATACGAACGCACAGCATAAAGATAACCCGGCCTTGTTCTGGGACACAGCAAAGGCAGTGTTGAGAGGAAGAATTTTTTCCTACACCTCTTCCCAGAAAAAAGATGCAAGACTTAAGTTTTTAAAAGCTACTTAGAACTTGAGAAGACTTTACACGACGTTTTTACAAAACCCCACTGACAGACACAAGACAAATTGGGTTACTGCAAAACATAACTATGACCATTATGGTAAGAAACTAGAAAGAATTTACGCTGACCATACTTCTTTTTTTTTTTTAAATATGGCAATAAATCTGGCAAACTACTAGCTAGGATAGCTAAGGGAAAGAGACCCCAGAAACTAAAGCCTAGACTTAGAACTGAGGGAGGGGAATTAAGCAATAACCCTAATACTACATTATCACTTTTTAGGGACTACTACAAAAAATGGTACACCCAGGATCCCTATAATATACTGGAAGGGAAAACCTTCTTAGATAAGATCCCTCTGCCAAGAGTGGGAGAAGAAGACCTATCAGTCTTAAATGCCAGAATTACGTAACAAGAAATTCAGTCGGTTATTAAATCCTTACATAACGGAAAAGCCCCGGGACCGGACGGATTCCCGGCCAAATTTTACAAAGCACTTAACACTGAACTGGCACGATGATGCCATCAGGGAACATGGCACATATTAATCTCATACCTAAGCCAGAAAGGGACCCCACCCACCCAGGATCCTATAGGCCTATCTCACTGATTAACCAGGACCTGAAGATACTCGCTAAAATTATGGGCAATAGATTAGCAGGCATCTTACCCAATTTAATTGGTCATCATCAAGATGGATTTGTGAAGGGTCGATCAGCAACCATAAATATACGAACGCTATTGGCAGTGCAAGACTGGCTGACCAGACAAAATAGAGCAGGGAAACAGGGTAGTCAGGTCTTTTTGGCAATCGATACCGAAAAGGCTTTCGATAACATTAATTGGGAATGGCTTGGCCTAGTGTTAGATAAAATGGGAATTCAAGGTGATTTTCAGGCGTTCCTCCAAGCAATTTATACTGCACCGCAAGCGAGAATATGCTTACCAGGTTTTTTGTCTACCCCATTCCAGCTCCAAAAAGGAACAAGGCAAGGCTGTCCACTGTCCCCCTGCTGTTCAATGTGGCACTGGAACCACTAGCACTTTATCTGCTCAAATCTGACATCTATGAAGGAATACGGGTGGGGGGGAAAGGAAATTAAACTAACATGCTTCGCAGATGACATGCTACTTTTTCTAAATGACCCCCATAGGGACCCGGATAAAGTGCTAACAGCCTTAAACAGAGTACATGCGTTTATGGGGTACAGAATAAATGTGATCAAATGTCAATTGTTACAGGTTGTAGAGGGTCCGAGAATACGGCAGGATATAGGCCCGATATCAGTAGCAAAAGAACATATAAAATATCTGGGAATCAAGATAGGGAAAAACCCTACCACAACGTATAAACTGAATTATACTCCACTAATAACAAAAATCATTCAAGAACTACAGAGATGGAGGGATCTCCCGCTCACTCTTATAGGCAGGGCACAGCTAATAAAAATGACTAGCTTTGCTAAACTACTGTACCCGTTACAAACTATCCCCCTTTAATTGAAACATACAGACGTTCGTAAACTACAGGCTGCCTTTGTGGAATTCCTATGGAAGGAGAAGAGACCTCGTATACCATATAAAAAGATGTGTCTCCTGAAATGGGAAGGGGGTCTCCAATTACCCAACATTAGGTGCTATAATTTAGCAGCAATATTCCGCCATATTAGGGATTAGATCTGGGGCACATCTCACTACTCAAATGGCAGTTTGGAAAGGGAGTTGGTGGCACCTTATGATTTACAGGCCCTATTACACACGAAAATACCGTTACTTCCTGATATAGCCAAACAGGCCGCATTATATAAAGACACTTTAGCAGCGTGGAGACACATCAGGAAGCTGTACAAACTCCCGATGTATATTTCATCATATATGCCACTGTGGACACTCCCAGCCTTCCCTCAAGGACGCACTAATAAATTATTCTCAGAATGGAGACTAAAAGGTATCCAAACTTTAGGGCATATATTGGATACTTCACAATTACTAATACTATCGTGGGAGGAAGAACAAAGCAAATACCAGATTTCCCCCCAACGACATTATTTACAATATGCACAATTAAAGGTTTTCTGTACGGCCCAAGCTGTATCTCTAGGGACAGGAGAAAATATCATACGGTTTGATAGTCTGATGGGCAAGGTGGATAGACTGGATTCACTTTCCGCTATTTATTGAAGGCTTAATGATACCCAGCTGGAAGGGGTGGCACAGATGGTCTTTAAAGACTGGGAAACCACCTTGAAGGATAATACTCTTACCCGCAAAATTAAAAAGGTTATGGATAGAATTAGATCAGCTATTAGCAGTGAACAGTGGAGGGAGACCCAATACAGAATCATACACAGGGCAACCTATGCCTTCAATTTGTCATATACCAGTGCACCAGCACATTACCTTAGACATTGTCCCAAATGTGGCCTGCAGAAGGCAAATTTATTGCATGGGCTGTGGGGGGTGTGACCTCTTAAAGACGTATTGGGAACATATATGTAAATATGCTAAGGAAACTTGGGAGGTCGAAATAAGAGATACGCCTCAACAGTGTATATTTCAGTTTATCCCTAAGGTTCAAGAGGCTGACTCAAATATAGTAAACACCAAAGGACCACACATTTTATTGATGGCCGCGAAAAAATGGGTCTTAAGAAAGTGGCTACAACCCCAGCTACCTACCCTAGATGAGGTAATAGGAACAATGAAAGTGCTTATGTACATGGATAGACTTGACCCCGAAAGAAATAAAGAGAAATCCACAAAAGTAGAGACGTTTATTGAAAAATCGCTTACATCACAAGAAACAAAGGAAGTAATGAAACCTTTTGTTTATACAACTTGGTACATGAAGGAAAAAATAGCTAATAGACTTGGTAAACTACTAGTTTGATCTGCTTGAAGGTTTTACTCATAGTGCTGTGTGTAAGAGGTTACGAAGTTCTGGAGAAAAGGGGAGTTGGGAGGGGTCTGAAATTAGAAAAACGGACTCAGATGGATGTCATGATGTACTGTTTATTTGCTTGTCATGATACATCTCCAAGTGTTTGGAGAACATGTATGATGGAATTTTGTATGCTTTAATGTAACTGAATACGGGCATCTGTCTGATTCAAATAAAAGTTTATTAAAAAAAAAAATCTATTTTTTTTTCCCAAAAACCCACTTTTTAAGGACCAGTTCAGGTCTGAAGTCACTTTGTGAAGCTTACATAATAGAAACCACCCAAAAATGACCCCATTCTAGAAACTACACCCCTCAAGGTATGCAAAACTGATTTTACAAACTTTGTTAACCCTTTAGGTGTTCCACAAGAGTTCATGGCAAATGGACAATATTTCTGAATTTCGATTTTCTGGCAAATTTTCCATTTTAATCCATTTTTTCCAGGAACAAAGCAAGGGTTAACAGCCAAACCCAATATTTATTGCCCTGATTCTGTAGTTTGCAGAAACACCCTATATGTGGTCGTAAACTGCTGTATCGCCAAACGGCAGGACATAGAAGAAGGGGAACGCCATATGGTTTTTGGAAGGCAGATTTTGATGGACTGGTTTATTTACACCACGTCCCATTTCAAGCCCCCCTTTTGCACCCCTAGAATAGAAATTCCAAAAATATGACTCCATCTAAGAAAGTACACCCCTAAAGGTATTCAAAACTGGGTTTACAAACTTTGTTAACCCTTTAGGTGTTCCACAAGAGTTAATGGCAAATGGAGGAAACATTTTAGAATTTTGATTTTTTGGCAAATTTTCCATTTGAATCAATTTTTTCAAGGAACAAAGCAAGGGTTAACAGCCAAACATAACCCAATATTTATTGCCCTGATTCTGTAGTTTGCAGAAACACCCCATATGTAGTCGTAAACTGCTGTGTTGCCAAACAGCAGGGCATAGAATGAAGGGTACGCCATATAATTTTTGGAAGGCAGATTTTGCTGGACTGTTTATTTACACCATGTCCCATTTGAAGCCTCCCTGATGCACCCCTAGAGTAGAAACTCCAAAAAAGTTATCCCATTTTGGAAAATACCGGATAAAGTGGCAGTTTTGTTGGTACTATTTTTAGGGTACATTTGATTTTTTGTTGCTCTATATTACATTTTTGTGAGGCAAGGTAACAAAATATAGAAATTCTGAAATTTCATCTCCATTTGCCATAAACTCTTGAGGAACACCTAAAGGGTTAACAAAGTTTGTAAAATCAGCTTTAAATACCTTGAGGGGTGTAGTTTCTTATATGGGGTCACTTTTTATGGAGTTTCTACTCTATGGGAGCATCAAATGGTACATGGTGTCAAAAAACCAGTCCAGCAAAACGTGCCTTCCAAAAACCACATGGCGTTCTTTTCCTTCTGCGCCCTGCCGTTTGGCCATACAGCAGTTTACGACCACGTATGGGGTGTTTCTGTAAACTACAGAATCAGGGCAATAAATATAGAGTTTTGTTTGACCGTTACCCTTGCTTTGTTACCGGAAAAAAATTATATTTCAATGGAAAATTTTGAAAAAATAGATGTTTTCGGACAGTTTTTTTTTTTTTTGACTGTGTTTATATGAGAGGTCAGATTATGTGTTATTTTCATAGAGCAGATTCTTACGGACGCGGCAATACATAACATGTCTACTCTTTTAAATGTATTTAGGTTTTACACTATAATATCCATTTTTTAAACAGAAAAAAACATTTTAGTATCTCCATAGTCTAGTTTTTTTTTAGTTTTTGGCCAATTGTCTTAAGTAGGGGATCATTTTTTGCGGGATGAGCTGGCGGTTTTATTGGCACTATTTCGCGGTGCATATTTCTTTTTAATTGCTTGCTATTACACTTTTTGTGATGTTAGGTGACAAAAAACTGCTTTTTACAGTATTTTTTTTTTTTTGCGGTGTCCACCTGAGGGGTTAGGTCATGTATTATTTTTATAGTTCAGGTTCTTACTGACCGATACTTAATATGTCCACTTTTTATTTATTTATTTAGATTTTACACAATAATATCATTTTTGAAAAAAAAAAAAATCATGTTTTAGTGTCTTCATAGTCTGAGAGACATAATTAATTTTTTGGGCGATTTTTTTAGGAAAGGTAACATTTTTTGCGGGATGAGGTGATGGTTTGGGTGTAGATACAACTTTTTTGATCACTTTTATTACCTTTTTTGGGAAGGGAGGTGGGCAAAATTGCAATTTTATCTTTTTTTTTTATGACGTTCACTGTACGGGGAAAGTAACAAATCCATTTCATAGATCAGATTGTTATTTTATTTTGTTTGATTTTCACTTTTTTTAAAAAAAAATCTTGACCCAGACCCACTGGACTGGACCCACCCCCCCGGCGCGCAATGCCGGCCGCCCCCTGGACCGCCCGGAACCCCCCTGCACCGCCCAATCAGAATGAGGGCTGCAGGGGGGGGGGGGGGGGGAGTAAAAAAAAAAAGAAAAAAAAAGAAACGCAGTTTGTAGCTTCTGATCCCACGGTCATAAACTAATAAAAAAGGGCTGCAAACCGCAGGTCTGAATTGACCTGCGGTTTGCAGTGATCGCCGATACGGGGAGGTCACAGGACCACCCTCGGCATTTGAACCATTTTCCTATCGCATTTTTTTATTTTTATACATTCGATTTTTTTCAGGACGTATGGGTATGCCCTGTGTCCTTAAGGACTCGGACATTAGGGCGTACCCATACGTCTTATGTCCTTAAGGGGTTAATTCATTTTTTCCTGTAACAACAGCCAAATAAAACTCAATATTCATTACCCTGATTCTTCAGTTTACAGAAACACCCCACATGTGGTCGTAAACTGCTGTACAGGAACACGACAGGGCGCAGAAGGAAAGGGGCGCCATATGGATTTTGGAAGGCAGATTTCACTGAGATTAATTTTAAGTTGCCATATGACACTTAAAGATTTCTTGATGCACCCCTAGAGTAGAAACTCCCAAAATTTTACCCCATTTTGGAAATTATGGGATAAGATGACACTTTTATTTGCTTTTGATTGCTCTATATTACGCTTTTTGTGAGGCAAGGTAACAAAAAATTGCTTTTCTGGCAGTTTTTATTTTTTACGGTGTTCACCTGACAGGTTAGATCATGTGCTATTTTTATAGAGCATGTCGTTATGGAGGTGACGGTATGAGATGTGTCTACTTTTATTTTTCTTTTGTTTCAGTTTTACATAATAAAGAATTTTTCGAAAAAAAAATCATGTTTTTGTGTCTCCATTTTCTGAAAGCCGTATCTTTTTTATTTTTTAGCCAATTGTTTTATGTATGGTCTCATTTTTTGCGGCATGAGATGACGGTTTGATTGATACAATTTTTGGGTACATACTACTTTTTAATCGCTTGTTATTACACTTTTGAGATGTAAGGTGATAAAACATAGCTTTTTTGACATAGTTTTTATTATTATTTTTTTATGGTGTTCACCAGACAGGTTAGCAAATGTGATATTTTTATAGAACAGGTCGTTACCGAAGCGGCGATAACTAATGTCTTTTTCTTTTTTAAACATGTTTTGGTTTTAAACAATAAAAGCATTTTTGAAAAACAAAAAAGTTTTTATGTCTCCATTTTCTGAAAGCCGCACCTTTTTTATTTTTTGGCCGATTGTCTTATGTAGGGACTTATTTTTTGCGGGATGAAATGACTGTTTCATTGGTATTATTTTAGGTACATATGACTTTTTGATCGATTGGTATTACACTTTTTGTGATAAAAGGTGAAATGGCTTTTTTTAGCACAGTTTTTTAAATTTATTATTACAGTGTTGCCAGACGGGGTAGATCATGGAATATTTTTATAGAGCAGGGTGTTACGGACGCGGCGATACCTAATATGTGGTTTTTTTTATTTTTTTTACAATTTTATATGTCTCTTTTGATAGGGAAGGGGCTTTTTTTTTTTAATGAAAAGAGGAGCAGCTGGCACACTCTTATCTGGGATAAAATTATAAGGTTTTATTGAATCGATTAAAATAGAAGATAAAAAGGGATAATATTACATAAAGAGTTAAAAGGTAATGTTAAAAGGACAATTGTGTCTTGGTATTCAGAGATACATCTGGTGCAGTAACGTAAGAAAGGAATGGGTTAATATTGAATGATGGGTATAGACTAAAATTAGTGTAAAGTTGTTGTTAGTCATTTTAAAGGTAAAATGGCCAGAGTAAAAAAGCTTAGTCCTTTTTAGTCAGAGTCCGCTGGGGCAGCTGAGATATGTCTCTATTAACTGTAGTCTGTAGAAGGAAGACGGTGTACTGCGCCTCGGTGCGGCGTCCCACACTGTCTATGGCGCAGAACTCACTTACCGGCCGGTGCTTCCTTCTGTGGTGTAGTTGATCGCGGTCTTCGGCGTCCTCGTGGGGTTCCAATCTTCCTGTATGTGGCTTCTTCCCTTGCAGCTTGATCTCGGCGTCCTCGTGGTTCCCGTTCGCGTGCTTTTTTCTTCCGGCACTTTTTGACTTCGTATCGGTCTTGTATTCATGCGTGTTTTGGATATGATAGTATGAGTCCTGCTATATCCCCTACAGCTTAAACGCGTTTCGGGACTGTGTCCCTTCCTCAGTAAGCTTTTTTTTTTAAACTCTCATTTTTTTTATGTTAAAAACACTTTTATTTCACTTTTATCATTTTTTATTTGTTTCCCACTATGGGACTATGGGACTTTAAATACAGCACAATTCATCTGTATTGAGCTGTCAGTGCTTTACACTGTAAGATGTTGACAGTTGCCTAGGAGACCCAGCCCTGGGGCTGGATCTCTGGGGCTTCCGTAGCTGGCAGTCCGATGCCGGTGCAAGGCATTGGGGCTGCCACAGCAACCATCGGGTCCTCATCACCACAACATGGGGACCCGATGGGGATGTACAAGCTACCGCAAACCCCCTGTATGCCGCGGTCACGCTGGGGTTAATCTGCCAGCATCTGTGTTTTCACTGATGCTGGCGGATACAGCGGGGGTCGGCTATCAGTATTAGTCGGGCCCCTGCTGCTGATTGCGGCAGCACGTGTTGGGCAGCCGGTTAACCCTAGGATGAGAATGCTCGTCCTAAGGCGTTAAGTACCTGCCAGTTAGGACGAGCATTCTCATCCTAGGTCGGCAAGGTGTTAAACAGACGTGCTGCACTGATATTTGTTTTGCATCAAGCTATTATCAGCACAGGTTAAAGGTTGGTCAGCAAAGCAAATATTTTAAGGGGTAAATCCATTACACAAATATATGATTAAAATTACTTAGAATTCTCTTTAACTCAAAGTGCTTGACCAACACTACTCTTTACTGAGATCTTCAGACAGCTCAAAAACAGTCGGCAGCTAAAAAAGCCAGACAGTAAAAAACAAAACCTCAAAGAGCATATCGGCAGATGCATCCTGATGAGATGATACAGTCCCTTTAAAGGGGTTATCTAATAGTAGAAATACCCCCCCCCCCCAACAGTGCCAGGGCCCCTCCTATAGACAATACTTACCTCCAGATCCCTGCAAAGCAGCCACTGCATCTGCATCAAAACATCTGCCAACTGGCTGAGCAGCCAATAGCAGGCCGTGACAGTGACCATCCTCCCTAGCATCGTGGGTGACTCCCTAGCATCCTGTGGTCCTAGCCACCAGAGCGGCTGCCACTTTTTCCTGTATTGTGCAAGCATGACCACCACAGCTGGATTGCAGGGTGGTCGTAAACATGGAAACGAACAGTGTGCAATTTGAGGGAACAATGAATAAAGCCAGCAAAGGAGGCAATATGGACAATCACAATACATTAGTAAGTGCCTTGTATTAAAGGGATTCTGTCACCAATTTTCACCCCTTTGAGCTAAACATATGCTCATGCTCAGGGTCTCTTCATGATTCCTAATGTGGGCTTATAAATGCGATCTGTAGCTTAGTTTTGCCAAAAAACAGGTTTTACTAACCTGTCAGTCATAAAAATAAGGTGCCCAAGGGGAGGTCCGGGTATGCAGGGTGCCCGGCTGCAGCCATCGCCGTTGGTGCCCAGCGCCGCCTCCTACTTCTCTGTGCCGCTTCTCCCTCCCCCTCCTCCCGCTGTGAGATGCCGCGCGTGCGCACAGGCTCAGCCTCATGCGCCCGTACGGAGTTCTTGGATGCTTCTTCTCTAGCGAAGCACCGCTGCATGCGCACTATGCTAGAAGAAGCCGATGCCAGCAGTCCGTGCGCATCAAGCTGAGCCTGTGCGCACGTGCGGCATCTCACAGCGGGAGAAGGGAGAGGCAGCACAGAGAAGTAGGAGGCGACGCAGAACTCTGGGAAGTCGGCGCTGGGCACCAATGGCGATGGCTGCAGCCGGGCACCCTGCATACCCTGACCTCCACTTGGGCACCTTATTTTTATGACTGACAGGTTAGTAAAACCTGTTTTTTGGAAAAACTATGCTACAGATCGCATTTATAAGCCCACATTAGGAACCATGAAGAGACCATGAGCATGAGCATATGTTTAGCTCAAAGGGGTGAAAACTGGTGACAGAATCCCTTTACGGAAACAGTGAGAAGGTTGCGGTACTACTGAGAGCGCCACTGCCTTCTCAAACTGATCGTAAGGGGTCCAGAGTGTCAGACCCCCACCAATGAGATACTGAGGATCATCAGTAACGTAAAGGTACAGAACACCCCTTTAAGGTTAATTTAATAGAAAACCAAGTAGTTACTGGATAAGAGTTATCAAAATTAAAGTCTACGAAAGCCGAAAATGCATATATATTTGTATCGGCAACTGCACCACTATAAAATTCTGTTTTTGGAGTGTGAAAAACGGCAGGGGTGACTGGAGGAACCTGTGGCCCCCAGGACTGCCAAAGTCTGCTTATTAATTTATTACAGTCTTGTCATTTTTTGTACGTTGAGACGTAAGGCGTTTCTTGGCACGCTGCATGCAGACCACTTCTGTTTTGGGGTTTCCCTCACAATCTTTATTATGGTTATCAGAGGCTTCACATGCAACCACCATCATCCATCATGAGCAGGCACAGAAATCTCTATAGATAGATGACTAGTTCTGCTCAGCCATGAAGCAGCGATTGGCAATGTGGCTGCTACTGCAAACCAGATGTGACAGAGCCGCCGACCACAACTCCAGAAGTCACACCCTGAAACTTCAAAAGAGCCAAAGATACACCCCACGAGTTCAGGATGGACAAGGCCACCTCGTGGAAGTCCAGAAGCACCAAAGGCATCCCGTGGTAGTGCAAATTGTGTCTGACTCCAAATTTCCTAATCAGGGAACACATTACCAATCACAGGAGTCTTGTCCTGGGCGTTATTTTCCACGGGTGGCCCTGTCTTGGCTGTCATTGTACTATGAAGCCTGAGCTCCAAAGCCATCTACTGTGGCTTCAGACGTGGCAGAGTTTCTCCTCAAATGACTCCAAGTGAGAAAAAGTACCCCACAAGCACCAAAGCCACCTCACACCACACCTAAAGCTATCTCATGTCAAAGGCACCAAAGTCATCTCAGGCCACCTCAAAAGCGCTGAGGCTACCTCATACCTACTCAAAAACGCAAGAGCCACCTCAGACTGTCCAAAGTTACCTCACACAACCTCAAAAGTGCCAGTCGCCCCATCTCACAAGCACCAAAGCCACTCCAAAAGGGCTAAGGGCCTAAGGCCACTAGTTGCTGCCTAAAAAGCACCAAAGTCACCTCACACCTAAAGCACCAAAGCCACCTCAAAAGGTGCTAAAGCGTGCTAAAGCCACCGCCTGTCAAAGTCACCTCAGGCCAGCTCCAAAGCAACAAAGCTACCTCATACCTACTCAAAAACGCAAGAGCCGCCCTTAGACTGTCCAAAGTTACCTCACACAACCTCAAAAGTGCCAGTCGCCCCATCTCACAAGAATCAAACCCACTTCATACCGAAAGCACCAAAGCCAATTTGTGTCACCTTAAAAAGTGCCAAAGTCACCTTATACCAGGACAAAGGTGCTAATGTCACTTCACATCAATCCAAAAGGGTCAAAGCCACCTCATACTAAAGCACAAGAGTCACCTCAGTGCACCTCAAAAATGCCAATGTCACCTCACACAACCTCAGAGGTGCCAATCACCTCATCTCTCAGAGGCGCCAAAGCCACCTCAGGTGACCCTCCACCAACTGCGCCACAGTCACCATACTCCACAGCAGCCAGTGGCCATCTCGGTACCCAGAGGCCTGTACACCGCCCACCCCCCATATCTGTCCTGAGCCCGGCTTCCTCGCACAGGATATCCCCCCTTTGTGTGTCAGTTCCTCTCCTCGGACGCTGTCTTCCCCACCATGTCCCTGCTGCCAGCCCCCCGATCCAGGCGCCTCCCTCCCTCCCGGCGTGCAGTCTAGCGGAGCAGCTCCCTCCCTCCCTCATTCCTCCTCACCGTGCGGCTAGCGGAGAACGCCTGCCCTGTGCACACAGCAAGTAAGTAAAAGACGGGGCTGCCGAGCCTCAGACCCCCCATGTCCTGGAGCACCTAGCCCCCCCATGCTGTGATCGCCGAGCCCACCCCCCCGGCAGCTAAGGGGTTAATGCCTAGCAGCCAGCAGCGAGGGGCTCCCCGGCCTCCCCAGTGTCACAGTTCATGAAGTAGTTTCTGCTCAGCCTCCCCCCCCTCTATGGCGCAGACCCTATCCCCCTCAGCCCGGAGTCGGTGTATATTTTGGGTCTCTGCTCCATTGTTTGCAGGGCTTGTCTTCCATCTTTTTGTGTGTGCTCAGCCCTGGCTGTGAATGGCAGCCTGTGTCAGAAGTTGTTTCTTGTTTGGGTGAAGTGCCCTTCTGTCTGTGTCCTTGTCCCCTAGGGCCACGTCTGGGGTCCTGGAGGGAGTTTTGGTTGCTGTAATAGATTTGGAGATATATATATATATATATATATATAATTTGTATGATTGTAGTGTATGTCGCTTCCTCTAGTAAAGTGGGCACTTTGTTTATGTACATGGCAGGGCTGAGAATAGGGTGGCCCAGGCCTAAAATTACCGTGTGAGGCAATCCGGTGCTCAAAATAGTGCACGCGTATGTACACAGTGGGCTGAGCCGTCTGACTGTGGGAACGTATAAAGGTGATGTTCACATTGTGCAGCGAGCGTAGCCGTTGGTGCTCATTCACCCTGACGTCCATCGGGCCGGCATACGGGCTTTGGGGTACGTTCACACAGACTCTGTGCCCATGAACTGCGCCGGACGCGCTTGTAAGTCACCTCAAGATGCTCAAAATAACGGATCCGTGACAATGGGAGACAACGTCGGCGCAGATTTGGAGCGGTAACCGCGCACAGAAAATGGCACCAATACCCTTAGGCTAAGTTCACATTAGCGTTGAGAAATCCAGCAGCCCTTTCTGCAGCATAAATGCCTGCTGCTGGCTGGACAAAAAACGTAGCCTGCAGCGTAAATTGACGAAAAGTGGCATTTATGCCGGAAAGTGGTTGGATCCCATTGTAGTCGGTGGGGGTCCGGCGGTTCCTGACATTATCCGGTTATGCACGATACAGCGCAGGCTCTTCCTCTGCCGGATTTCGTCACACCGCTAAGAACGTAGCCCTAGGCTAGCTTCACGCTAGCCGTAGACTAGGGAACAGCCTGCCAGATCCCTCTGTATTCCAGAATTGGCGGAAGCTTGAAATTCTCCATCCAGCCGATGGAGCGATGAAGATCAGGCCGAGAATCTGCCGGGTCTCCGCCTGTCCTCATTATAGTTAGGACTCATGCACACAAATGTATTTTTGGTCCAATCCGCATTTTTGTGGGTCAAATGCGGACCTGTTCACTTCAATGGACCCGTGTCCGTTCCGTGCCCCCGCAAAAAAAAAAAAAAAAAGAACATGTCCTATTTTTATCTGTTTTACGGACAAGGATAGGACAGTTCTATAGAGGGCGAAATGCGGAACACGCAGCCAGTATCCACAATTTTCAGACTGCAAAAACAGCGACGGTCGTGTGCATGAGTCCTTAACAGGGCAGAGACTTTCAAGCTTCCGGCAATGCTGGAATACAGAGATCCCGCAGGCTGTTCCCTGCCAGAACAGCCTGCTGGATCACTAACGTGAAACTAACCTTAGGCTACATGCACACGACAGTAAAAAAAAACGGATAAACTCTACGTTTTTTTTCACGGATGCCTTTTTGAGAAGTCACCTCAAGATGCTCAAAATAACGGATGTTAAAAACCGACCCATTCAATTGTCAGTGAAAAACGGAGAAGATAGAACATGTTCTATTTTTTGACGTCTGTTATTCACTGGCCGTAAAAAAAAAAAACTGCCATTGGTTTTAAAACGGATGTGAAAAAAATGTCGCATCACATGTCTGTTTTTCACTGCTGTGTGCATGTAGCCTAGCAGCTTGTAAAATTTGGGTTTGTGCATGAACGCTAAAGGTATGTTCACATGTTGCAGAGTCTCGTGAGGAAAAAACGCAGTTTATTATAGTGCCAGCAAAATGTATGAGACTAGTGTTGAGCGAACTTCTTTTTTAAGTTCGGCGTCCAAAGTTCGGGTTATCGAAGAATCCCGTTATGGACTCCAAATTCTGTTATGGTCCGTGCTAGCGGAATCCATAACGGGATTCTTCGATAACCCGAACTTTGTGTGATGTACACTCTGCTTTTTCCTTTGGTGCGGAAAGTTACCTGTCGTGTGGATTTTGAAATCTGCAGCTTGTCAATTCTTCTGTGTGGATTTCACCTTTTTCAATGCGAGTGTGAGATCTGCACCAAAAACCACAAGTAACACGTGCTGCTTTTGATACAGAGTCGGTGCGGAAAGGCGCAGAAACTGCACAGAAATTTGTGCTAAATTTCTGCAAGACGGACCGCACTGGGCGCAATCCGCATCTGTCGTAGAGGCTCCTATTAGAGTGTGGCTGGTGTTGCAGCATACGATGGGGCTGATATTTAGTTTCTCACATGCTACATAAGGGAAAGACGTCTCCGTGTGCCTATATGAAAAATCACCATGGGTCTGAAGTATTTCATGGGCTGGGCAGTCCACACCTTATGTTTATGAGCCCTAAGCCCCCTTTCACACCAGCGAGATTTCTGCCCGGATGCAACGCGTGACGTGAACCCATAGCCCTCGCACTGACTCCTGTCTTTCACGCATCAGTTCTGCGTGGCATGAGAATCACAGCATGTTCTGTATTCTGCGTTTTTCATGCAGCCCTGGAACCATAGCAGTGAATGGGGCTTCAGTGAAAAACGTATTGCATCCGAATGTACCCTGGATGCAGTCCGGGTGCCATGTGTTTTTCACTGATGGTTGCTATGAGTTGTTGTTTGTGAGCAAAGGTTTTTTTCACGTGTTTAAAAAACACATCCAAACGCATTGCACCCGCGTGGAAAAAACGGAACCCCTGAACGCAAATTGCAGACAAAACTTGCTTGTGAAATGTTGCGAGTTTCACTAAACGCACCCGGACACAATCCGTATCGTTCGTGCGCACATAGCAGACATGCTACGGATTTTTCCATCCTAATTTGCAGGCGTAAGAATTGCCACAAAGTGAATGAGAATGAGTGGCATTTTCTAGCGATAAGCCACCAAGAGCATTGAGATACGGCAAAAGATCGGACATGTCCAATCTTTTGCAGAGCAGAGGCACGGATCGAAAGCGCTTATGGGTGCTTTCGGGTCTGTGCCTCCGCATTGCAAAAGATAGGACATGTCAAGTCAGTGGCTCCTCACCGCAAAACGGGATTTACGCGACCTGTGCATTGCGGGCGGCTATTTGTGGTCTGCAGCACGGGAACGGCGACTGTACAGTCGTGTGAATGAGCCCTAAAAGTGGTGAAAAACTCTTGAGAAGTGACATGTTAATTAGCAGCAGATATGATTGTCGATTTCATAGAAGTCAATGGGGGAAGCAGCAAAACCTCTGACTGCGCAGTGGGGTCCTAGCCTTATTCTGGTTCTGGATGACAAGCAGCATGGCCGCGTACAGCTGTCACCCTGAGCGGTGAGTGTGTCTGTGCGCCAATGCTTCCTCCATGGATTGATCTGAGTAATGGACCATGCGGTAGTTCATTTACCTCCTGGCCTCTGGTTTGGTTTCCATTGTGATTACTTTTATACCCGTGAGCAGCATGAATTCTGGCTTTTCTCATGACTCTTTCCGCAGTGGTTGCTTGCCTCGTGTCTCAGGAAATATGCAGTCGCAATTAGTCACAGCTATTAGCACAATGTTAGAGTGTGTGCCTGCTGAACCTGCGCCTACAGCATTTTCCCGAAAAGTAAAATGTAACTATAAACACCCTTCAGTTGTCTATTTTGGCAGGATCGGACGGCCATGTGCATGGGTGCCTCCTGACTCTCCCGGGGCAGATGTCAGAGGAGATGGGGATCAGGCATTTAGATTAAAGCTGTTCTCGGAGAGGTGTCCGGCAGCAGCTTTCCCCCGTTCACAACATGTGTGTCGGGCATGCATGTGTGTGTCATGTGATCAGTAGAGAGCATTGTATTGCAGTCCTCCGCAGGGGTTTCTGTTGGGGGGTATACATCTGAATACCGAAAACAGTAATCCATTTTATACTGTGATGGGTACATTGACTTTAATAGGTTAAATGGTGTTCAAAGGATTCCTCTTTGGACCTGTTTTCTGTTCTTTTCTGGCTCCACGGAGAAGTGTGGTAGACTGTGCTATTCTGTCCAGCAACAAATCCAGAAAAGAACGGGAAATAGCTACTGAAAAGATGAATCCTTTGCACCCAGTGTACAGTTGGCGGTATACGTCTGGATACCGTTTTCGGGTATTCATATGTACACCCCCGATGGAAAGGCCTGTGGAGGGCTAGTCGCTATGTAGATGCTTCCGAAATTAGTGGACCTTTACCTGCGTACTAGACGGCAACTCCTTAGGTTTGATAGATGATTTCCATATTTTTTCCAGAAATTGTGCGCCAAAACCAGGAGTGGAACCATCACAGCGACAAGGTATAATGGAAAGTTTTACGTCTGTTCTGCGCTCCTGGCCAGCCCCTGGTTTTGGCTGGCAGTCACTGATGGAAAGCATTGATAAAACACTGACTGTGTGAATAGGGTACTTTCACACTAGCGTTTTGGATTCCGTTTGTGAGATCCGTTTCAGGGCTCTCACAAACAGACCAAAACGGATCAGTTATGCCCCAATGCATTCTGAATGGATAAGGATCCGTTGAGAATGCATCAGTTCGGCTCCGTTCCGCCTCTATTCCGTTTTGGAGGCGGACACCAAAACGCAGCATGCAGCATTTTGGTGTCCGTCTGAAGAGGCGGAGCCTAACGGATCCGTTTTTTTTTACAATGTAAGTCAATGGGGACGGATCCGTTGTCAGTGACACAATATGGTGCATTTGAAAACGGATCCGTTCCCCATTGACTTTCAATGTAATTCAAAACGGATCCGTTTTGGACTTTGTCATTTTTCTTTAAAGCTAATGCAAACGGATCCGTTCTGAACGGATACAAACGTTTGCATTAGAGATGCGGATCCATCTGTGCAAATAAACAGACGGATCCGCACCAACGCTAGTGTGAAAGTACCCTAAGGCCTCAGGGGCAAAAAGAAAAACCCATGATGTTACAGTTTTGTCTTGTTCTCTCTTAACCCATTAGTGACTGCCAGTATGGCATATTATGGCGGTCGCTAATGGGTCTTTGAATAAGGTCCCGTACAGCACTTACCCTGGGTTCAGACCTGAGCGTTCTTGAAACGCGCGTTTTACGCGCGTATTTCAGCGCGTTTTTGCAAATAGGAAACGCGCGTTCGTACGCGCGTTCTTGTGATTGACTACTGTGGTGTCAATCACAAAACGCGCGACAAACGCCCCAAAAAAAGCTCAAGTACTTGTTTATGCGTCGGGCGTTTTACAGCGCGTTCAAACGTGCTGTAAAACGCTCAAGTGAGAACCAGGGCCATAGGAAAGCATTGGTTTTCATGTGTTGAGCGTTTTACAGCGCGTTTGAACGCGCTGTAAAACGCTCAGGTGTGAACTTAGGGTTAGTCTAAGCCAGGCATCCTCAAACTGCGGCCCTCCAGCTGTTAAAAAACTACAAATCCCACAATGCCCTGCTGTAGGCTGATACCTGTAGGCTGTTCGGGCATGCTGGGAGTTGTAGTTTTGCAACAGCTGGAGGGCCGCAGTTTGAGGATGCCTGGTCTAAGCACTGCACTGCTCTCCCTTTGATCCATGAGCGGGAGCGTGTTAGGGCCCTGACTGGGGTACTGATGTCTTCAGGCCTGCCTATAGTGTAACACTAACTACATTATAGAAATGATCAGGTTGCCTGAAAAAGTCCCCTTGTGTGACTAGTACTGTAAGTGTTTAAAATTCTCCAAGTAAAAAAAAAAATGCACCTTTTTCCATTGAAAAAATGCTTTTCAATGGGAAAAAATGCAAAAATAAAATCCCCTCCATATATTTGGTATCACGCAATTTAACCTATACAGTGAATGTCGCAAAAAAGTGCCAGAATTGCAGTTTTTTTTCTTTTTGCTTATGTATTCCAAAATGATACCAATGAAAATTAAAATTTGACATAATCGCCAAAAGGCACAAAGTTAAAGATGACGCATTCCCTTTGTATTGTAAGCAAAATCTATATTTTATTTTCATCTTTTATATTTTCAAAATAACTAAAAAGAAAATGGCCTGAAGCAAAAGCTTGGGCACCTTGCATGGTTAGTACCTAGTTGCACCGTCTTTGACAAGAATCACGGCTTGTAAACACTTTTTGTAGCCAGCCATGAGTCTTTCAATTCTTGTTTGAGGGATTTTTATCCATTCTTCCTTGCAAAAGTCTTCCACTTCTGTGAGATTCCTGGGCCGTCTTGCATGCATCTGTCTTTTGAGATCTATCCACTGATTTTCAATGATGTTCAGATCAGGAGATTGTGAGGGCCATGGTAAAAGCTTCATTCGAGCCATTTAAAGGGGTATTCCCATCACCCACTTTAGGCTACTTTCACACTGGCGTTTTGGCTTTCCGTTTGTGAGATCCGTTCAGGGCTCTCAGAAGCGGTCCAAAACGGGTCAGTTTAGCCCTAATGCATTCTGAATGGAAGGATCCGCTCACAATGCATCAGTTTACCTCCGATCAGTCACCATTCCGCTCTGGAGGCTGCCTGCAGCGTTTTGCTGTCCGTTTGACGAAACTGAGCCAAACGGATCCGTCCTGGCACACAATGTAAGGCAATGGGGACGGATCCATTTTCTCTGCCACAATCTGCCACAATAGAAAACGGATCCGTCCCCCATTGACTTTCAATGGAGTTCGTGACGCATCCGTCTTGGCTATGTTACAGATAATACAAACGGATCCGTTCATGACAGGTGCATGTGGTTGTATTATTGTAACGGATCAGTTTTTGCAGATCCATGATGGATCCGCTCCCAAAACGCGAGTGTGAAAGTAGCCTAAGCGTTATCTTCAGCTGCCTTTCTGCTCCTGCTTCCCCGACTGTGCTTGTTATGTGGGCGGAGCTATGTTATCACATGATGAGCTCTGGATGCGTGTTCCTGATACTGCCATACAGTAAAGTGTGCAGGGACTAAACAGGGAGAAACTGAGTGATGTGCTGAGTATATGTATACCGCACTCTTCTGAACAACAGGGGATCTTTCACATCCATATAACGCTATGCTTTCTGAGCTCGCATTCTCCCCAGCTCCTACTTTGCCTGCTGCTTGCTCACATCCAGGTACACAGCCCAGCAGCTGTACGTATGTCACTAGAGTGTCAGCTGCCTGGTCAGCACTGAAGCAGAAATCCAGTGCAGAGAGCTGGATGTCAAAGGCTCCCTTCCCCCGGCTACAGCCTCTTGTATCAGCTTCCCCTCGGCTGCTCCCTGCTCACTGAAATCTGTTTACATACAGATAACAGTGTGATAACATCAGCAGTGCACACTGACAGTCCTGACAAGGACTCCACTCTTATTCCTCTTACCTAACTGCCAAGCAGAGCTCAGAAAGATGTCTCTGAGGCTGCGGAACACAGCTGTCCTGCCGAAGTAGATGCAGAGAGGTGGCCGGGAGCTACTGCGCATGATCCTACCAGGCGCGCTCCGAGGAATCTAGCCAGGTTTCACACTTGCTTTGTTTGATTCCGGCAGGCAGGTTTGTTGCCTGAACTGCCTGCCTGATCAGGCAAACTGTATGCAAACGCATGTCATTTTTAGGCTACTTTAACACTCGCGTTTTGGCTTTCCGTTTCTGAGATCCGTTCAGTGCTCACACAAGCGATCCAAAATGGATCAGTTTTGCCCTAAGGCATTCTGAATGGATAAGGATTTGCTCAAAATGCATCATTCCGCTCAAAATGCCTCCATTCAGTCACCATTCCGCTCTGGAGGCTGCCTGCAGCGTTTTGCTGTCCACACAATGTAAGTCAATGGGGACGGATCCGTTTTCGCTGACGCAATCTGGCACAATAGAAAACGTATCCATCCCCCATTGACTTTCAATAGAGTTCAGGACGGATCCGTCTTGGCTATATAAGGCATAATACAACCGGATCCATTCATGACGGATGCATTCAGTTGTATTATTGTAACAAAAGTGTTTTTGCAGATCCATGACGGATCCACAAAAACGCTAGTGTCAAAGTAGCCTTAGACTGATCAGGATCCTGATCAGTCTTAAAAATGCATTGCAATACCTGATCTGGTATTTATTATTTTCACATTTTTTCTGGTCTGCGCATGCACAGACTAGAAGACCGGATCCCTCAATGCGGTAATTTTGATGCCGGATCCGACACGAATACATTTCAATGGAAGTTAATGCCGGATCTGGCATTCCGGCAAGTGTTCCGGAATTTTGGCCGGAGATAAAACTGCAGCATGCTCCGGTATTTTCTCCGTCCAAGAACCATACAGTGACTGAACCGAAGGCATCCTGATGCATACTGAATGGATTTCTCTCCATTCAGAATGCATTAGGAGAAAACTGATCAGTTTTTTTCCGATATTGAGTCCCTAGGACGGAATTTAATACCGGAAAAGTTTACCGTAAGTGTGAAAGTGCCCTAATGCGCAAGCGCGGCCCATCACTGCAAAATGGCACAAATGGCCGTGTCCCATGGAAACCAATTATAAACAAGCCAGGGAACAAAGGAGGAAGATATGTGAGATATGATTATTAAGATGGGAATACCCCTTTAAGGTAGTCTATTGTGGATCTTGAGGTGTGTTTAGAATCATTATCCATTTGTAGAAACCATCCTCTTTTCAACTTCAGCTTTTTTTACAGTTGGGGTTGTGTTTGCTTCCAGAATCTGCTGGAATTTCATTGACTCCATTCTTCCCTTAACCTGTGAAATGTTCCCAGTGCCATTGGCTGCAGCAGAGCCCCAAAGCATGATTGATCCAACCACATGCTTGATAGTTGTAGGTTTTCTTTTCATGAAATTTTGTGCCCTTTTTCTCCAAACATACCTTTGCTCCTTGTGGCCAAAGACTTGTTTCCAAAATGCATCAGGTTTTTTTAGATGTTCTTTTGTAAACTTCTGACGCTGAATTTTGTGGTGAGGAAGCAGGAAAGGTTTTCTTCTGACGACTCTTCCATGAAGGCCGTAATTGTGCAGGTTTCGCTGAACAGTAGAACAATGTACCACAACTCCAGAGTCAAATCTTCCTGAAGGTCTTTTTCAGTCAATTTGCCTTTCTAGCAACCCTACGAGCAGCTGTCTCTGAAATTTATCTTGGTATTCCAGATCTTCTCTTGACCTCCACTGTTCCTGTAAGGGCTTGAGAAACCTCACCGTTTCTCCCTTCTATTCTCCGGCTCCGTTGTGCAGGGGTGTGGCTCAGTACTGGATTGGATAAGAGGTGGTAAAGGGCCTGGTATAATGATCATGTGACATGAGGGGCGGAGCTCCTGTGCTCTGTGTGGAGGAGAAGAAGGAAGTAGAGCAGTGAAGGACGGTTGTGCGAACTTGGATTCTAAATTCCGTTATGGTCCGTGGTAGCGAATCCATAACGGGATTCTAAGATAACCCAAACTTTGGACGCCGAACTTAAAATACAAGTTGGCTCAACCCTAATGATAAGTTTTATTTTTCTTTGGTGCGATTTGGGGTGCATATGATTTTTTGATTATATTTATTGCATTTTTTTGAGGTGGAATGAACAAAAAACGTCAATTTTTGCTTTTTAATTTTTATGTTTGCCGTTGTTAGGCCCCTGGTTGCCATAGCAACCCTTGGCAGCTCCTTCCTTCCCTCTAACCACTTCAATGCGAGGATTTCATGCACTGATATCATTAAGAGCTCATGCACACAGCCGTAGCCAGAGGTTCACTCCATTATTTTCCAAAAGAGTAAAAATACTGCCCGTAACAATTTTGAGGAGTATTTTTAGCTGAGGCGGAGTACGAATTTTGCGGTAATTCACATAGATAATGCATAGGCCTACATAACGTTATGAGGCTGATATTTCTGCAGGGAAACCATTGCTAGTCTTCAATGCAGAAATAAATGGACTCATCCGTTATGCTGGCCATAGACTTCTATTATGACGGAATGAATAACGGAATGCCTCTAAAGGCATTTGATAGAATTGCGTTATGGTCCGTGGTAACGGAATCCATAACGCAATTCAGCTTTTACCACCAAACGAAGCGTGAACGAATTTCATAACATGAAATTCGCTCATCTCTAAGGACAAGCGTTCGCTACTGCGATTGCTCAACCCCGTACAGCAGTCATGTCCAAACTGCAGCCCTCCAGCTGTTGCAAAACTACAACTCCCAGCATGCCCTAATAGCTGTAGGCTATCCAAGCATGATGGGAGTTGTAGTTTGCAAAAGCTGGAGGGCCGCAGTTTGGACATGACTGCCGTACAGACTCATTGGGGGCACATTTACTAAAGTGTTTGTGTCTGTTTTTAGTATAAAAAAGGATGTTTTAGACTGATTTTTGTAGTCGCATTTACTACTGAAATTGCACCTCTTTTGGGGGCTTTTGCGCCTCATTCGACTATTTTTCTAACTTTTACTACTTTAGTTTTTACTGACCTATTTACCGTATATAGATGCTCCTTTTTTGGCACCTGAAATTTGTAATGTCTACTCCACTCCAGGGCTGGCGTACTTTTTGTCATCTGTTTTGAGCTTTAAAAGTCGCACTTTCCGGGAGACATGCGGCTTTTCTCTGCACAAATGTGACTTTTTTTTATGCACAAATAAATTAGACCAGTCTAAGTGAATATGAACGTGTCGTACTGAAAAACAACCACCAGAGGTCAGACTAAGGCCTCTTGCACACGAACGTATTTTTTTTCCAGTGTTTTGCGGTCCGTTTATAACGGATCAGTGGTTCAGTTTTTTGTTTCCGTTTTGTTTCCGTTTCGGTTCCGTTGTTCCGTTCCGTTTTTCCGTTTGGCATATACAGTATACATTAATTCCATAATAAAAATTGGGCTGGTCTTAAAATTTTCAATAGACAGTTCTGCAAAAACGGAACGCATACGGAAGACATACGGATGCCTTTCCGTATGCTTTCCGTTTTTTTTGCGGACCAATTGACTTGAATGGAGCCACTGAACGTGATTTGCGGACAAGAATAGGACATGGTCTATATTTAAACGGAACAGAAAAAACGGAAAAACGGAAGGCATACGGAGACACTTCAGTTTTTTTTGCAGACCCATTGAAGTGAATGGTTCAGTATACTGAACTGAAAAAACTGCCAGTATACGGTCCGTAAAATACTGTCGTGTACAAGGGGCCTAATAGCAATATACCGAGTCTAATTTTTAGCCAAAAGAAGGCGAAAATGATAAATGTGCCCCATTATATCTGGGCATCAGGACGATTTGCTGATGAGAAATTATGGTTTTTGGCGTCGACCGAAAGACACGATCACCTGATGAACGAGCACTGGCACCTTTACATTGGCATTTATTGGGAACAATCGTACTTCTGTAATTCTACAAATGCTCATCCCCAATAATTGATCCTGTGATCTTCCCATGTGAAAGGACTATAAGGCTTCATTGGCATGTCAGTGATTCACGGATGTGTGCTGTCTGTGGTCTCTACAAACTGCACACCTATCTGTTGAGTTTAATAGGCTTAGGCCTCATGCACACAAACATATTTTCTTTCCATGTCCGTTCCGTATTTTTTGCAGACCATATGCGGGACCATTCATTTCAAAGGGTCCGCAAAAAAAACGTAAGGTACCCCGTGTGCATTCCGTTTCCATTACGCAAAAAAATAGAGCATGTCCAATTTTTTCTAGTTTGTGGACAAGGATAGGCATTATTACAATGGATCCGCAAAAATAACGGATCTGCAAAAAAAACTGGTTCCCATATGGAACGTTATCCATTTTTTTTGTGGATCCACAAAACACATACGGTCGTGTGCATGAGGCCTTATTCAACCATCCTTTTTTTTCACTGAGTAAGGCCTCATGCACACGACCGTTGTTTGATTCCGTGTCCGTTGAGCCTTTTTCGCGCTTTTCTGCGGACCCATTGGTTTTTAATGGGTCCGTGGAAAACTCGTCAAATGTTTGTCCTCTGCATCCCTGGTCCGTGATTACTGTCCGTCAAAAAAATATAACCTGTCCTATTCTAGTCAATGGGACTGTGAAAAAATTCGGATGGCCATCCGTGTGTCATTCCGCGTCCGCATTTTTTTGCGGATCCCTAGGCAGGCACTTGGCAAATTGTCAGCCTGTCTTTTGGTAATATCTTTTGGGTCATGTCTGCTAAAAAAAAAAATGACACGGAAACACAACGGAAGCAAAAACCGACATGGAGCACGGAACAACGGAACCCCGTTTTGCGGACCGCAAAAAAATACTGTCGTGTGCATGAGGCCTAAGTCAGTGGAAGGACTTCAGAAACGTGCACTACATTGGTCCATGATGCGGACCAAACACGCACATTTTAGTCTGTGGGTCCCTGATAACCGACAGAAGATGGCATCTGTTTTCTGTCAGCAGTTTTCACTGACCATTGGTAGGAGATGTTCTGGAAATACATTTTCAGCCTAGCAGTGCACTTTAGAAACAGATACTGACACTCACACCCTTTACAGACCCTTCATGGACATTATTACCGATGAAACACTGTCTTGACACAGAAGCCAACATTCCCTAAATACCATCCATATATATTATCTGAAAGACACCTGACACATTATGGCATGAACATGTAAAAGTGTATTTTTTGTGTAAAAAACAAAAATCATGTTTGCAGCAAAAAGTCTCACCCAAGCATAGCACCCCTTAAAATGAGTTCTGGATCAACAGAGTTCAGATATCACCATATCGCCAGTTTTCTATCTCATTGGTGGGGTCCAACACCCGCGACCCCCGCCAATCAGCTGTTTGAGAAGGCAGCAGCACTCCCTGCTCACCAAGCACAGCGCCGTACATTGTGTAGCTGCTGCGCTTGGTATCGTAGCTCAGCCCCATTCACTTCTATGGAACTGAGCTGCTCCTGGGCCATGTGACCAATGAACACGTCGTCACTGGCCTAGGAAAAGCTGTGATAAAGCCACGGCGCTCACAGGACCACACTGATCAGATGCAGATGATAGATCATCAATATTTAAGTATCGGAAAACCCTGTTATAAAATCTCCATATCTGAAGACTAAGGCCCTATTCACACGTCTGCAATGTCGTCCGCATGTATTTCGCAATTCTGCGGAATACATGCGGACCCATTGACTGTGAATGGGGCACGGAACGATGCGGAGAGCACACACTGTGCTCTCTGCATCAGATTTTGCGGAGCACGCCGCCGATCTTGCGGCCGCAGCTCCGCAAAAAAGTAGAGCATGTCCTATTCTTGTCCGCAATTGCGGACAAGAATAGACATTTCTATGGGGCTGCCGGCCGGGTGTGTTTATGGATCCGCAATTTGCGGATCCATAAACACAACGGACGTGTGAATAAGGCCTAAAGCTATAGATGGGAAAAACAACATAACAATTGGGATTGCACACCTTGAAAAGTAAATGAAGCCCCACAGGCCCACACCCTGTATATTTCCCAAAAACAAAGGCTTAGGTCTCATGCACACGGCCTTTGCCCTGCCGTGGCCATATTGCGACCCACAAACAGTGGGTCCGCAATATGCGGGCACCGGCCGTGTGCTCCCCGCATCACGGATGCGGACCCATTCACTTAAATGGGTCTGCAATCCGGAGCTGCGGTGCGGAACGGAGGCACGAAACCCCTCGGCAGCACAATGGAGTGCTTCTGTAGTGTTTCTGTCAGTGTCTCTGCACAAAAGATAGAACATGTTCTATTTTTTTGCAGTGCGGACGGATCACGGACCCATTCAAGTTGAATGGGTCTCGATTCGTCCCGGCCGCCGCACGGACGTTGCCCGTCCATAGGGGGCCACAAATTGCGCTACCCAATGCACGGAACTGCCGCAAAACGTTTGTGTGCATGAGGCCTTAAACACAGAACATGTCAAAGTAATAGATAAAGTTGTGCAAAAGTCAATGACGCCACCATGTCAATAAGTGATCGTTCCTTTAAACATCCTGAAGTAGGTTGTGCAATATTCACATCCACAAATGTTCTAAAAATATATAGTGCTCACCACAAAGAGCTGCAAGGATCTGCAAGGAGTAATAATTTACACACCTTCAGGCAACTTTGCATCAGTGATTGTGATTACCCAAGCAGCCCCCCTACTGTATATGCCACAGATGTCTGCATTCAACTTCACACAGTCCAGACTGCAGGCAGCATGAAATGCCAATAGGCTCCCTGCAGCATATCAGAGAAAACATAGAGTTAAACCAACGTGTCCGTCTAAAAAGTGGCGCAATTTGTCGTATCTAGAGCTTCTAGACTTTCTGACAAGGAGGTGGAAAGAGGGGAAAGGGCACAGCGGTTTGCTGGAAAGTGGGGGGAGCTTAAAATGTGCCCCTTTGCGTCAAAATTGTGCCACAATTCTGTAGTAAAAATCTGTCTCAATGTAAGCCAACCAGTAGTTGGTACAGAGTCAGTGAAAAGTGCCTATCTCTGCACCACATGTATCATCCAGCCTGAGCTCTGTGATAAATCTGGTGCAGGTCTAGACAGTCTGTCTAAATTTAAGCCATTCATAGGATCTGGGCCACTGTTTGCAGACAAGCCAAGAATGGAGGAAAGAGTTATCAGGACAGGTCCTCACAGGTCCCTTTATTAGGGACTCTGTCAGCAGTTTTGACCATGCTAAACTGCTGACAGAATTAGATAGGGACTAGGGAGAACTGTATAAACATCCCTTTTGGGTAGCTTTTATTATCAGGAGTAGTGTGAATGTGATGTTTTATTCTGCCAGAAACTGGTCCTTAAAGTGGGTTTCCTATCTGGAACATTTATGGCATATTAATAGGATAGTCAGTGGCATGGGGCTCAGGAAAATAGCCGCGCCAGTGCTTTTTGTAAGTCCCTTGGCAGTGAATGGAAACAGCTGCATATGCGTGGCTTGCCTTCCATTTCCAGCTGGGCCCCGTTGTTGAGATACAAGCGGTTCTCTGCGGTGGGACCCGCACCTACTGGACATTTATGACATTTTCTGTCAACCTGCCCTAAATCTGCAGATTGGAAACTGCTTTATATGCCCAGAAGGTGAAGAATCAGTGTGCAGTGATCTCTGCTGCCTGCACTGACTTACTTCCAGGCGACCGCTCCAGCTGTCACTCAGCAAAAGGGAGAGGCCGTGAAGCAGTTCAGTGCGGCGAGCCATTCAGAGTGAAGCTCCGCCTCTTGGACACGCAGGAGCAGAACCTTGCAGCATAAAAATTCATATTCACACTTCTGCTGATAAGAAAATCTATGTCTGTTTTTCTCTCCCCAGCCCCTCCCTAGTGTTGTCAGCAGTTATACTTCTGGTTCACCTTCTCCTGCATTCACTGGTGGACTGACATGCCCAGTCGCTTCCCTGCAGGACAGGTCCAGTGATCTCATAGTAAAGCCGCCCAGACACCTTTCATTCATAGAAGTAAATGGCTATATCTCTCTAGAGAGTGAAGAAGAAAATTACCGGTGAATTAACTACCAGATGTATCTCTGTGAGGGGCTGTCTATGCAGGGGAGGAAAGGGTTAACAAGCTCATTGCAGTGCATCCTGGGAGATGTATAAACTTGATGAGCTTCCGCCCACCCACAGAAAGGGATTGGATTCCCCCAAAGTAAGTAAAAATCAGTTTTAAAGTGTAACTGTAATTCTTTTTTTTATTTTTGTAACATATAGGGGCAGTGATGCTGACCATTTTTGTATTATACTTTAATTACTGAAATCGTACATTTCTGTTACAAAAATAGCTGTAAAGTGTAATAGCCTTATCAACGCTCCTCTGTCTTCTGTTTACATAACATTGGAGACAACATTGACCGTGTTATGTAAACAGAAGACAAAGGAGCGTCGCTAAGGCTACTTTCACACTAGCGTTTTTAATTCCGCTATTAAGATCCTTCATAGGATCTCAATAGCGGAAGAAAATGCTTCAGTTTTGTCCCCATTCATTGTCAATGGGGACAAAACTGAACAAAACGGAATGTACCAGAATGCGTTCCGTTCCGTTATGTTGCGCTTCCATCACGGACAGAATAATGCTGCAAGCAGCGTTTTTCTCACCGCAATGTGGTGCGGAGCAAGACGGATCTGTCCTGACACACAATGTAACTCAATGGGGACGGATCCGTTTTCTCTGACACAATCGAAAACGTATCCGTCCCTCATTGACTTTCAGTGGTGTTCATGACGGATCCGTCATGGGTATAGAAGACATGATACAACCGTATCCATTTATGACGAATGCATGCGGTTGTATTATTATAACGGAAGTGTTTTTGCAGATCCATGACGGATCCGCAAAAAAACGGTAGTGTGAAAGTAACCTAAGGCTCAAAATGGGCCACTTTAGAGCTATTTTTCTAATAGAAATGTACGATTTCAGTAATTAAAGTATAATACAAAAATTGTCAGTATCACTGCCCCCTATACATTACAAAAAGAATGACCGTTACACTTTAAATTTGTGGGGTAACCCTGTTAACCACTTGCCGCCACGCTAACGCCGATGGGCGTCAGCGCGGCGGCTCTCTCAGGTCTCACTGCCGCCTATCGGCGTCATCTCGTGAGACCCGAGATTTCACATGAACGCGCGCGCGTCGTGCGTGCGCGTTCATGTGATCGGAGCCGGGACAACTGAAACTACAGCCTGCCAGCGCTGATCATGCGCTGGCAGGCTGTAGATGCTGGAAAAACCGCATTTAAATCGCATATCAGACGCTGTTTTTAAACAGCGTCTGATATGCCTGCTATCTGCTCGTCTGGTGGTCCCTTTGTTTGGGACCACCAGAGGAAACTATAGGAAAAGTGCACCAATCACTACACACACCCCCCACCCCCATCACTGATTAACCCCTGATCACCCATGTCACCCCCTGATCACCCCCTGTCACCCCCCTGTCACTAATCACCCCCTACAGGCTCATTCAGACGTCCGTATGTGTTTTGCGGATCCATGGATCTGCGGATCCATGGATCTGCGGATCCATGGATCTGCGGATCCACAAAATACGGACACCGGCAATGCGCTTTCCGCATTTTGCAGATCCGCACAGAACTATATAGAAAATGCTTTTTCTTGTCCGCAATTGCGGACAAGAATAGGACATGTTCTATATTTTTGCGGAACGGAAGTGCAGACCCGGAAGTGCGGATCCGTAATTCCGGATCCGAGCGGGACAAAGTCTGTCCCCATAGAAATGAATGGGTCCGCAATTCCGTTCCGCAAACAGAATTTCGGACGTGTGAATGGGGCATAAGGGTCCCGTTATCACCGCCAGTTAGTTAGCTACTTGTTAGTTAGCTAGCGCCCACCGCACCGCAATCACTGATTTTGGCAGAGATTTTTTCATCCACATTGACCGATGCGAATGAAAAAATCTGTGCCGTTCATTTTTATTTTTTTTCAGCGCAGCGGCTGAACGGAAAAAAATCTCATTACCCGTATGCTCAATATACGGAGAATCGCAGAAACTCCTAATGCTGGCCATACGTGTAATGATTATGGAGACCCTCAAATGCCAGGGCAGTACAAAAACCCCACATGTGACCCCATTTTAGAAAGAAGACACCCCAAGGTATTCCGTGAGGGGTATGGTGAGTTCATGTAAAATTTTATTTTTGTCACAAGTTAGTGGAATATGAGACTTTGTAAAAAATATATATATATATATATATATATCAATTTCCGCTAACTTGTGTCAAAAATTTTTTTTCTGTGAACTCGCCATACCCCTCACAGAATACCTTGAGGTGTCTTCTTTCCACAATGGGGTCACATGTGGGGTATTTATACTCACCTGGAATTTTAGGGGTGCTAAAGTGTGAGAATCCAAATGCGTAAAAATGCCCTGTGAAATCCTAAAGGTACTCATTGGTTTTAGGGCCCCTTTGCGCATCTTGGCTGCAAAAAAGTGGCACACATGTGGTATCGCCGTACTCAGGAGAAGTAGGGCAATGTGTTTTGGGGTGTATTTTTACATATACCCATACTGGGTGTGAGAAACATCTCTGTAAATGACAACTTTTTAAAAATTTTATTCAAAGTTGGTAATTTACAGAGATATTTCTCTCACCCAGCATGGGTATATGTAAAATACACCCTAAAACACATTGCCCTACTTCTCCTGAGTACGGCGATACCACATGAGTGACACTTTTGCAGCCAAGATGCATAAGGGACCAAATTCCATGAGTACCTTTTAGGAGGGCATTTTTACGCATTTTTCTTCTCACGCTTTAGGGCCCCTAAAATGCCAGGGCAGTATAAATACCCCACATGTGACCCCATTTTGGAAAGAAGACACCCCAAGGTATTCGCTGAGGGGCATAGTGAGTCCATGAAAAATTAAACTTTTGTCAAAAGTTAGCGGAAAGGGAGACTTTGTGAGAAAAACAATAAAAATCAATTTCCACTAACTTGTGCCAAAAATTTTTTTCTATGAACTCACCATGCCCCTCATGGAATATCTTGGGGTGTCTTCTTTCCAAAATGGGGTCACATGTGGGGTATTTATACTGCCCTGGCATTTTAGGGGCCCTAAAGCATGAGAAGAAAAATGCGTAAAAATGCCCTCCTAAAAGGTACTCATGGGAATTTGGGCCCCTTGCGCATCTTGGCTGCAAAAAGTGTCACTCATGTGGTATCGCCGTACTCAGGAGAAGTAGGGCAATGTGTTTTGGGGTGTATTTTTACATATACCCATGCTGGGTGAGAGAAATATCTCTGTAAATTGACAACTTTGTATAAAAAAATTTAAAAAGTTGTCGTTTACAGCGATATTTCTCTCACCCAGCATGGGAATATATAAAAATACACCCTAAAACACATTGCCCTACTCTCCTGAGTACGGCGATACCACATGAGTGACACTTTTTGCAGCCAAGATGCAAAGGGCCCTAAAACCAATGAGTACCTTTAGGATTTCACAGGGCATTTTTACGCATTTAGATTCTCACGCTTTAGGTTCCCTAAAATGCCAGGTGAGTATAAATACCCCACATGTGACCCCATTTTGGAAAGAAGACACCCCAAGGTATTCCGTGAGGGGCATGGCGAGTTCACAGAATTTTTTTTGGCACAAGTTAGCGGAAATTGATATATTTTTATTTTTTTATTTTGTTTTTACAAAGTCTCATATTCCACTAACTTGTGACAAAAATAAAATTTTACATGAACTCACCATACCCCTCACGGAATACCTTGGGGTGTCTTCGTTCTAAAATGGGGTCACATGTGGGTATTTATACTGTCCTGGCATTTTAGGGGCCCCTAAAGCGTGAGAAGAAGTCTGGAATCCAAATGCGTAAAAATGCCCTGTGAAATCCTAAAGGTACTCATTGGAATTAGGGCCTTTGCACCCAGGCTGCAAAAAAGTGTCACACATGTGGTATCGCCGTACTCAGGAGAAGTGGGGCAATGTGTTTTGGGGTGTATTTTTATATATACCCCTGCTGGGTGTGAGAAATATCTCTGTAAATGACAATTTTAAATTTTTTATACAAAGTTGTCAGTTTACAGAGATATTTCTCTCACCTAACATAGGTATATGTAAAAATACACCCCAAAACACATTGCCCTACTTCTCCTGAGTACGGCGATACCACATGAGTGACACTTTTTGCAGCCTGGAGTGCAAAGGCCCTAAAACCAATGAGTACCTTTAGCTTTTACATGGCGGCTCACAATTTAGCCCCGCCCAAAATGCCAGAACAGTACAAACACCCCACAAATGACCCCATTTCGGAAAGTAGACACCCTAAGGTATTCACTGAGGGGCATAATGAGCCCGTATGAGATTTTTTTTTTTTGCCAGAAGTTAGCAGAAATGGAAACTTTATTATTATTTTTTTCCTCAGAAAGTGTCATTTTCCGCTAACTTGTGAAAAAAATGAAATGATACATGAACTCACCAAGCCCCTCCGCGAATACTTTGGGGTGTCTTCTTTCTAAAATGGTGTCATTTGGGGGTATTTATACTATCCTGGCATTCTAGCACCTGAAGAAACACGACAGGTGCTCAGAAAGTCAGAGCTGCTTCAAAATGCCGAAATTCACTTTTTGCACCATAGTTTGTAAACGCTATAACTTTTACCCAAACCAATAAATATACACTTATTGGACTTTTTTTTTATCAAAGACATGTAGAACAATACATTTAGAGAAAAATTTATATAGAAATGTAGTTTTTTTTAAAAAATTTTACAACAGAAAGTGAAAAATGTCATTTTTTTGCAAAAATGTCGTTAAATTTTTATTAATAGCAAAAAAAGTAAAAATGTCAGCAACAATGAAATACCACCAAATGAAAGCTCTATTAGTGAGAAGAAAAGGAGGTAAAATTCATTTGGGTGGTAAGTTGCATGACGGAGCAATAAACGGTGAAAGTAGTGTAGTGCGGATTTGTAAAAAAGGGCCTGGTCACTAGGGGGGTATAAACCTGTGGTCTTCAAGTGGTTAAAATAAACCCCGTAATGTGAATATTCCATCCATTTTTTGGTGAGCGGAGTAAATTTGGGATGTATATAAATTCGCGTCCCCTTTGCAAACTCTAACCCTAATCAATAATTGTAAAATCCCTCCAATGGATCGGATTAGTTAATGCATCTTGTAGTTTCCAGGGGCGGACCTGTCTTACAACGTGTATTTCAACACCTCTGTCACAATCCTCATTGCTTTAACTCACAGAAGCGGATGATATCAGTATTGGTGTCCTGCAGCTGCAGTGCGTGCTGGGAGCGGCTGTTTCACCGCAGCAGAAGAGTCACAGATTGCGGACCACCGGCCCGAACACTTGAGTTTGTAATATAAGGCGGGACGTGTAAGTAACTTCTGTAACCCACTGACCACCAGGGACTCCTGCTACTTGGCTAACGTGGACCCCAGCAGGGACTGAATAGTTCTGTATGGTTCACGGGTGCTTTATAAATTAACGACCACCCGGGACTGGAAGTGTAAACATCTGGCCACCAGCAACTGGTTTTGCAATGCCGTACTGGTCAGAGGGGACATGGGGTGAACAGTACTGGTATTCTATAACCTAGCGACCACTATATAACTCAATGGCCAAAACAGCTTCTAGTTTGCCAATGCTCTACTGACCAGAAGGGATGTGTTCTATATCAGAAGATGATAAAACCACCGACCACCAGGCCCTGGACGGATGTGCGGTTTTCTGAGCGTCCAGTGCAGGTACAGATAAAGCTGCCGCTTACTTTTTAGAGTCAGTCTTATCTTCTAGCTCCAGGTTACTGTCAGTTCTCGTGGGAATGTTTTATTTTCAGATAGTGTAAGTTTGGTATTATGCAGAGATGATTTCACATATCAAGCATGCACAGCGTCCCCTCCCTCCGCTAATGCGAAATGTACAGGGAATTTGTATTAGAATATACCCAGTACTGAGGAGAAGCAGCCTTTGTGTGAATGGGACCCACAGCATTGTAGTTTAGCTGTCGTATTCGCCGGCGTCACAGAACGATTTGTCCAGGTGGCGTCTTTTACAGAACATATAACCTATGCTTCTGCTCTGCCATATAATTATGTTAAATCAACAGCATGGCCGACGAGAAGAAAGCTGAAGACATGCCATGGCGTGTCGCACTCATGAGGCTGGCTGGGAATTCACTAGACATATTACAGAGCGGGCAACCCACGCAGCAGAGATCCTGCAACATTTAGTCTTTGTGAATGGTCCGATTCCTTGTCCTGCAGGCTGCCGATTTTGACATCTTTTATTAAAAATGAACTGTCCCAAAGTGAGTGCAAGAGGTGCAATCATCCTTGTCTGGCCGTAATTTCCAAGTAGAGATAACAAACGCCAGAAACGCCAACGTGCCTAGAGCATGCTGAATTTTAACGGGGAGGGTTGTTCCCGTCTGTTCCCGTGGGACAGAGAACGGTATAATATGCTTCAGCTACTAAAGGACCTGTTTTTATTAAGAAGAAAAAAATATATAAAAAAATGTATATACGGGTATTTTTCAGCCACTTAGTGATGAAACCTTCTGCACAAGTGATCAGTGACAGACTGCTCCTGCAGAAAGAGATAAGCAGCGCCCTGGTGACACCACTTGTCTCGGTATAATTGTCTGGTTCTGGCATCAGAATGTGACATTTAGGGCTCATGTACACGGCCATGGCCATATTGCGGGTCCGCAGTATACGGGCACGGGCCGTTTGTGCACAGCATCACAGATTCAGACCCTTTTACTGGAATGGGTCCACAATGCGGAAGGTGCGGTGCAGAACGAAGGCACAGAACCCCACGGAAGAGTGCTTCCATGGGGTTTCTCTCCGTGCCTCCACACCGCAAAAAAATAGAACATGTTCGGGTCTCAATCCGCACAGATGGTGCCCATGCATTGGGGACCGCAAATTGCTGTCCCCAATGCGCAGAACGTCCAGCATGCATTTGTGTGCGGGAGCCCTTGTACAAATATTTTGCACGGACCTGTCAATGGAAAGCATTATTGTAATACAATACGGACAAGGACGGACAGAAAAACTTCATCACAGTTGTATTTATGGTAATTATAAGCTTCAGGTTCTTCGTGCACACTTTGATCAGACTATGAGCCTCTCTGCCCCGATTAGGCCACCTCTCCTAGATAGGTCCCTACTCCACCGTGTATTGGCTAGACACAGAACTTACCTGTTTCTCTTGGGCCTAGGCTTACATTGCGCCGCTTTGGAGGACATGATAACGGACAGAGGGAGTTCAATCACCAGATTACTGCTGAGGTTCTATAGTCACTATTGACGACGGCATCTAGGATTGGAATTATCTCTGTTATCTCTGATCCCAGCAGGCGTCAGGTGGGGATTGTGTTGTCATGATTGGTCAGTATGGAATCCTTTATTATCGGACATGTAGGGTATGAGCACACACAGTGTAAATGTATGGTTTTCTTCGCAGAGAGATTTTAAAGAAATGTCATCCCCACGCTGCGGAGGGTGTCTACACTGGAATCCACACATACTTTAAGTGCAATGCCGAGGGTGAAATCTGCGACAGATCCTCAGGGGTGACGTGTCATTCCTGCACGGGTCACCACCAAGGCCATTGATTGTCCTGCTGCAGTCATATGCATGTGGGTGGCATTTCACACTTCCGTTCTGGCGGGGACTGGAGCTGTGGTGCTGGGACCTGGGTGCTCTGACAAGGTTTTTTCCCCTCTGTGCATGATGTCCAGCTCCCTGAGAATTGGACAACCTCTTGAAAATCATATCTGCTTTTCCGCTGCTGTGAAATGCTGCAAAATTTGCCTCACGCAGATCAGCAGCGTATGTTACCCGTGTGGATGTACCCTAAATGCTGTGAATTTTTTGCACACAATTCCAATGTGACCAAGTGTGGCCATACTCTGAAGTACAGTCTGCTGGCCCTTTATGTATGGCTTTCTGCGGGCGTCGCTGAAGAAGAAATACCTGTGACTGAACGTGACCACATCCTGTTTATTTTCTGAGGTTAATACTAATGACGTACATTTGCATTATAAATTGTGCCAGCTTTGCTGGGTGCGTGACCCTGCCACTACTTCTCGGCAGCTAGTGTTTGTGTACCGTTTATGCGAGGTGCGGTGTAGGTCCCTGAAGGCCTTGTCCTTCTGAGAGATCACTGATCTGTAAAGCTTGATCCGCAGAAGCCCTGACATTTTAATTGTTGAGCTGGGACCACCAAAGCCTTTTTCTGTTCAAGGGCTCATGCACACGGCTTTAGCCGTTTTTGCGGATCTGCAAAACATGAATGCCGGCCAGGTGTGTTACGCGTTTTTTTGCAATGTCCCTATCCTTGTTCCGTAAAACGGAGAATGGACAGCACATGGGTCTGCATCTTTTGTCGCCCCCATTGAAGTGAATGCGGATTGGATACGGACCAAAAATGTGCTTGAGCCCTTAGCCTCTCGTGGTTACCTGAAGCTTCATCTGATGTTCTAAACCAGTGGTCTGCAGCCGCCTGACTGCATGATGGGAGTTGTTGTTACAGATGGCTATTCTTTAAAAAGCTTTGTGTAATATTAGGACTTCTCTACAGTGTCTTATGTCTCCAGTTTTGCAAAGTGGGTGGGAAAGTGACCGCGGTTAGCCGAAGGAGCTGATTTAAGCCAGATTTATAAACTGCAACTGTTTCAGAAACCACAAAACTTTAAAGGGGTTTTCCATCCTCTGAATAGGTTACCGGTATCTGGTGGGTGGGATCCAACATCACACATCCCCACTATCGGCTTTTTCCAGCTGCTTCCGGCATCAGACGTTGATGTCCACGGTGTGTTGGCATGCCATGGTGCTGCAGCTCGGCTCCTTTTCATGTCATTGGGTGCTGAGCTACAGAACATCGGCCCCAGAAACGGCACTGTGGATGGAGCCTTATGTCCATCTCTATATAGTTTCCGGCATGGTTGGCTTCCCGAAACAGGCGATCTGTGGGGATGCCATGTGTCAGACCACCACCAATCTGATATTGATCACCTATCTGGAGGATAGGACATAAGTATCTAAGTCCTGGAAAACCCCCTTTAGGCCTTATTCACACATCCGTGTCCATGATGACATCCGTGAAAAGATGGTCATCCGTCAAGAAGTCCGTGAACAATTCATGTTTGGTCTGTGTGTCTGTTTTTTGCCTTCCGTGTGTCGTCCGTGTTCCATGGGCCATGCTCAGCTGAAAACACAACTCTGATGCCATCCATGCTGTGGCTTTTCACTGGCCTATAGACTTCAAAGAGCAGGTTTGGACCAAAATACAACATGTCTCCATGATTTTTCCACTGACCTACGATCACTGATATGTGAATAAACACATTCAAATCAATGGGCACGTGTGCTGTCCGTAGAGAACCCAGACCGAACATGTCCATGATTCTCAGACATGTGAATAAGGCTTAAAGATATACCAAACGTATCAAGGATTGTGTGACGTTGGATACATTTGATATAAATTACAACAGCAGGAAATTCTGAGAAACTGATTTCAAAAATTCCCTCCTGAGAAGTTTTACACATTATATGATCTGATGAATATTTACATATTTACCTTTATTTTTTAAGAAAAGACTTTGTATTTTGGGTGTGTTTGTGTGTCAGTTGTTACACAGTCGTCTGTGTATTCATATTCAGTATTCTTTCACTAGAGAAGGAAACGCAGGTTACATTCCTTCCTGATACAGACCTCGTAGCTTCATCTTCCTCATATGAGGTACTTTAGCTGCCGTTGGTAAGAAAACCACAAAGCTTCTTTCCAGACAAGGGACCATTTTTCACTGTTTCCATTCTTGTGCTCTTAAAGGGAACCTGTCATCAACTTTATGGTAACATCACTGAGGGTGGAGTAAAGTAGTTAAAGAAAGACGGATTTCAGCGGTGTGTAACTCGTGTGCTAAAAGTGGTTGTCGAGACCCAGCATCATAATCATCGCAGCCTGGGGGTCATGGATGCCTCAGAAGAGTCATTGTTGTTCATGAGTTTCTGCTCTCCCTGACACCTGCTGATTATTGGCAGTCCTCTCCTAAGGAGAAAACTAAGGCCTCATGCACACCGCCGTTGTGCGGCTGTTCCATGCATTGGCGAGCGCAATTTGGGGTCCACAATGCTCTTGCAACATCCATGCGGCAGCCGGGACGGATCGAGTCCCATTCAACGTAAATGGGTCCGTGATCTGTCTGCACCATAAAAAAATAGAACATAGAACATCAGTTCCGCACTTCAGCTCCGGACTGCAGACCCATTCAAGTGACCGGTGCCCACATATTGTGGAGCTGCTGTTTGCGGGCCATGTGCATGAGGCCTAAGTGGAACACTTTTATATCATCCGCATGTGGCAGGGAGAGCAGGAGCTCCTGAATAACCATGACTTTTCTCAGGCTGTCATGACTCTTTTCCAGTATTGGGCTGCAATGATTATGATGCTTGTTCTCGGCAACCACTCCTTTTCAGCCCATAAGGGACACACCGCTGAAATCAGAGCGTCTGTCACTACTTTCTGCTGCTTTCAGTGAGGGCAGCATAAAGTTGATGACAGGTTCCCTTTAACATTGAACAGAAACCACTTCCTTTGTTAAACATTCGTTCCATTTTGACTTAGTGATGTGTTAGACCTCATGCACACGAACATATTTTCTTTCCGTGTCCGTTCAGTTTTTTTTGCAGACCATATGCAGAATCATTCATTTCAATGGGCCCGCAAAACATATACGGACATATTCTGTTTCCATATGTCCGCATATTCGTTCTGCAAAAAAATAGAACATGTCCTATTATTGTCCGCATTTGGAGCCAGCTGTTCCGTTCTGCAAAATACGGAATGCACACGGATGTCATCCGTATTTTTTGCAGACCGAAAAATACATACAGTCATGTGCATAAGGCATTATCTTGTGTCTTATTTTGTGGATTTAACCCTTCTCAGATAAGGGAATGGTATATAGTAGATATGATAAATTGGCACTCCCTCTCCATATTAGCACTCCCTCTCCATATTGGCGCTCCTCTCCATATTGGCGCTCCCTCTCCATATTGGCGCTCCCTCTCCATATTGGCGCTCCCTCTCCATATGGCGCTCTCTCTCCATATTGGCGCTCCTCTCCATATTAGCACTCCCTCTCCATATTGGCGCTCCCTCTCCATATTGGCGCTCCCTCTCCATATAGGCGCTCCCTCTCCATATAGGCGCTCCCTCTCCATAGGCGCTCCCTCTCCATATAGGCGCTCCCTCTCCATATTGGCGCTCCCTCTCCATATAGGCGCTCCCTCTCCATATTGGCGCTCCCTCTCCATATTGGCGCTCCCTCTCCATATTGGTGCTCCCTCTCCATATTGGTACTCTCTCTCCATTGGAGTGCGTGGTTGGTACAGACCGAGCTTATGTTAGGCTGGTTTCATGCATAGTAGGGGAGCAAATCCCAGCCCGACTTTGGTTCCACTAATCTGAATTTACCTCCGCCTAGGGAGACGTTCACACAAGGCAGATTTTGTTGCAGATATTTTTGTGTCTAAAAATCTGTTCCTTTCATCTGAATGGAGCTGTTTTGCTGGGAAGCACAGGGATTTCTCAAAGGCCCCTTTCACACGGGCGAGTTTTCCGCGAGGGTGCAATGCGTGAGGTGGACGCATTGCACCCGCACTGAATCCGGACCCATTCATTTCTATGGGGTTGTGCACATGAGCGGTGATTTTCACGCATCACTTCTGCGTTGCGTGGAAATCGCAGCATGCTCTATATTGTGCATTTTTCACGCAACGCTGGACCCATAGAAGTGAATGGGACTGCGGGAAAATCACAATCATCCGCAAGCAAGTGCGGATGCAGTGGGATTTTCCCGCATGGTTGCTTAGCAACGGGACCAGATTTTTATTATTTTCCCTTATAACATGGTTATAAGGGAAAATAATAGCATTCTTAATAAAGAATGCATTGTAAAATGAAGATGAAGGGGTTAAAAATAATAAAAGTTAACTTACCTTAGCCTCTTGATCGCGTAGTTGCGATCTGTCTTCTCTCTTCATGCTTTAACTAACAGCTAAAGGACCTGTGATGACGTCCAATCACATGGTCCATCTTACCATGGTGATGGACCATGTGATGTGACGTCATTACAGGTCCTTTAGCTGTTAGCTGAACCTTGAAGAGAGAGGACAGATCGCAACTACGCGATCAAGTGGCTAAGGTAAGTTAAGTTTTATTATTTTTAACCCCTTCATCTTCATTTTACACAGCATTCTTTATTAAGAATGCTAATATTTTCCCCTATAACCATGTTATAAGGGAAAATAATAAATTCTCCAGAATACTCTACCCGAAACCAGACTTCAGTGATGAAGTCCGGCTTCGGGTCTGGGTACCAAACATGGCGATTTTTCACACGCGCGTGCAAAACGCATTACAAACGTTTGCACCCATGCTGAAAAATCGCGCATATTCCCGCAACGCACCCGCCTCTTATCCGGGCGTCAAACGTGACGCCCGTGTGAAAGAAGCTTAACACTCATTTAGATTGAGTGGAAGTGATTTTCTTTCACACAACCGTGTGCGCAAACCATGGATACGCAAAATCCAGATATCTTCCGTGTGTGTTCCACATTTTTCTCTAACCTGTCTATAGAAAAGGCTATTCTCATCTGCGATGTGGGCCAGAATAGGTCCGGTTCTATCGTTTGCAGAATGGACATACAGATGTGGACAGCACACAGATGACATCAGTGTGCCGTCCCATTTCTTTTTGGGGACCCATATAAATGCGCGATCTGCTAAAAATGCGGGATGCAAAATACTGATGCCTGGTCACAGGGGTCTTGACATTAGGTCCGCACAGCTTGGCCAGTGCATGCTGCTCTGTCATCACTTGCATGCTCTGCCTGGTGTATTGCTACAAAATCCTAATCTAATGGTATCTCTGAGCTGGACTGGTCACTGTGACCTGAGCAGACTGGTGTCTTTCTGGACATGACCCCTATGAATATCTCTATGTAATGTTATTGCACTGTGTATATAGCTCTGCACACAGTATGACCGAGTCTGGGTAAGGCCGGGCGCACATCACCATTTAGAAGAACAGAAGAAAACACCAAAAAACTGATCCTATATTATGAGCATCCGTTGTGTTCATTTTGCATCCGCTTTTGTCAATTCCGTCAAAGATTCGTTATTTTTGATGGACTCTTTCTCCCGTCTAAAATAACGGATCGCCGATGGAATTGATAAAAACGGATGCACCACGAGCACAAAATAAAGGATCCATTTAAAAAAAAATGTTTTAATGCTTCTGTTTTTCTGACGGATCGGAAGAATGGAAAACAAAAGAGCGATGAACCCGGCCTAAGCAGTGTACTGCATGTATGTGTACACGTACTGCTCTGCCCCTAGATGCCCCCATTGCGCAACGACCAGCGGCAGATGCCCAGCTTCTATACAGCCAGGCCAGACCCTTTATACTTCTTCCTGCGCATAGCGGCTCCTCTTGGGACACTCCGCCCCACATACGGACTTCGGACCTTACTCAACCTATGAGAGACACAGCACTGTGGCACCACAGCGCTCAGCAGCCCTCCCTTGGGCACTCTACCTTGCTTTATTCTTCTTCCAGCGGCATAACCAGTTGTACTGAAGAAGGCTATACGCCGAAAACGTTTAATTTCTTGTAACTGGATTTCCGCACTCTTAATAAAGCAAGATTCAAAATTGAACCCAGTGCATTGTGGGAGTCTATTATATATCATTATTTTGGCCTGGGAACCATCTCCCCTCACCCACGAAAATCACACACCGGAGTATTATCCAACCTTCAATCGTAGATGCTGTGCTGTAATCTGCGTGCGCTTTCTCTGCAGCCACGTCTGGAATATAATATACTGGCCGTGTGCTACATGTGCATATATATATATATATATATATATATTTATCTACAGAGGTTGTGCCAAAAATCTATACGTCAGTCCTGTGTCTAGAATAAAATGTATGTAAACTATGCCCTTGATATATTACTATGAGAGCAGAAATGAAAACAAATTAAGTGATTTTGTTAATCGAGAAGTGTTCAATTAATTGTAGTTTTCATTTACGGATAATCGCCCAGCCCTACCCTAGACCTCTATTTGGCTGCCTGGATCGCAGAAAAGGTAATGGGGGTCATTTACTAGGCAAGGGCTGCACGGCGACACGCACTGAGCAGTGTTGATCCCATAGGAATGAATGGGATGGCCGCGAAGAAATCCAGCCGCGACAGGTGTCGCCATGTAGCCCTAGCCTTAGGGGGCTTGGGACTATGTTATCTGTGTTGAGATGTAGGGTGGGACTCCGGCCCCGGTAAATTTAACTCCTGGAAACAGGTGTAATTGTTGTCGAAAACACTACTCCAGCACCAGTTTTTGCGCCAGGCGCACGGACAGCTGTAGGTGTGCCTAATTTATGATGAGACACGGACCTCATCCTAACTAAGCCAGATCAGGGGGAAAAACTAAGACCGGCTGAAGAGCTACAGGGCGGTCCACGAAAAAGTAGCCCGCCTCCAGCGATAGTATGACAAGATGAATGAGCAAGTGGATTTTTTTTTTTTATACAATTTGAAAGTGGTCCCCGCTCAGGTCTCTGCATCTTTGGGCAGGTTGGATGATGTTGGCTGATACGGCTTGTGACGTTGCGGATGGTGTTTGTGGGGATGTGAATGGTCAGCGGACACTTTCTGGTTTAAACTTTCCCACAGATAAAAATTGCACGTGGACTTGGGTTATTTGCGGTCTTTGTTGTGGATTTGACTCAGATCTCACCTTGCATTGAAAAGAGTGAAATCCACACAACAGGTCAATTTCTGCAAAGAAAAAAACCCCAAGTGTCTTAACTCATTCATTATTCTGGTACTGTATTAGGGTTCATTCAGACAACCGTTGTTGTTTGCGGTCTGCAAGTTGCGGATCCACAAAACCTGGATACCGGCCGTGTGCATTCTGCATTTTGCGGAGTGGACATGGTTGCCATTATTATAGAAATGCCTATTCTTGTCTGCAATTGCGGACAAGAAAAGGACAAGAACTACAGATGAGGATAACAAACGTTGTGCTGTCTGCATCTTTTGCAGCCCCATTGAATTGAATGGATCCACACCCGTTTGGCAAAATTGCGGAAAGAATGTGGACCCATTCATACAGTCGTGTAAATGAGCCCTTACTCTTCAGTTTCACCCTGCATAATCCGCAGCATGTGCAGGTGGCCTAAGGCTTCCCTCACACACACTTTTTGTGACTTTTATTTTTATCTTTCATTTATACATTTTTTAAGAAACTTTTTTAGGGCGGCATTTATTTATTTACACGTTTTTTTAAATGCAATGCAGAGAGCGAAATACACTATAAATCCCATCCTAAATCCACGTGCATCTAATGCAGATTGTGACACAGATTAGTTGGGGACTTTGCATCAACATACCTGCCATGTGCACGTACCTTTATATTGATGAAATCACACAGAACCATATGTCCGCGATCCGACAGATGCAGTGTGAAAGGACGGAGCGGAACCCCACGGAAGCACTACAGAGTGTTCCGTGGTGTTTCTGACCGTGTCTCCGCACCACAAAAAAAAGTAGTGCATGCACTACTTTTTTGCGAAACGGACTGATCATGGACCCGTTCAAGTTGAATAGGTCTGTATCCGTCTGCGGCAGCCGCGCGGATGTTGCCCGTGCATGAGCCCTTAGGTTGATGAATTAGTAATTTCTGGTAGAGATGGAAACCATTCCTCTTCTGAAGTGATTTTTATCTCCTAGTCCTTTTTAATTAATTTCTATACCAACTATTGTCTAATAGTTTCCCATCCAAGGCAAATCAAGTCTCCCATCCCACAATGGGGATATATAACCGTACACCTGCATACTCCTGGCGCTCTACCCTGTATCTATAAAACCTCTGTAGGCGCCCAGGTTCTGTGTGCCTCACAAGGATATTTATCATTTGTAAAGGAAATCTGGATGCAGTGGGGGTCGTTTACTAACACTTTTACGCCCAAACCCCATTCCCCCCCCCCCCACCCCCCATTTAGCAAATTTTTAAATACCTGTGGGACCAAGTTTGACACATAGGAGTGGCAAGCACTGGACAAGGTAAATTTACTTATTTTATGCCTCAAAATGGCGTAAAATTCGGCTGGTGTAGATTTTCCAGCAGGCCCATGGACTACGAAAGATTAGCTTAATATATGAGGAGGCACAGGCCCTTTTTATAAATTAGGCACATCTTCCGGCAGCAGCGCCGGAGTAAAAGAAACTAAAAAAAACGGAGGGCATTAATAAATGATCCCCAGTGTCTTGGGAAGATAAGCAGAGGCGCAATCCTTTGATGTCTGGCCTTTTTGTCTGCAGCCAAAGGTTTAGTCAGTTTTCCAAGTAATAGCCTTTTAACCTGTAGGCATCTGTTAACTCAGCAGACTGTGCCACCTCTGTGCCTTGTTGGAAGACATTATGTATCATTACAAATTTAAGGGAATCTTCACACAGGCGCAGGTTTGTACGTTGCACGTAGCATTATCTCAGATTGTTATGGTTTTGCGATTTTGCACAACTTTTACAGATGAAACTTGTGAAACAAAGTATAGTAACAAAGTATATTTGCCTATAAAAATCAAAGGCAAATAACCACTTGGTAATTTTTGGTAAAATGACATGTGTTTTATATGCCGCATCTAAAGTGCAGCGACATGTGGCAGCTCCCCAGGTTAACATGACGTTTTATGGTTGCACGACATAAGATTACAACATTGGGCTGTTATCTAATCTCAATTTGGCCACGTTGGGACTGTGACACGGCAGTGCGACGTTATCAGCCACGAGTCTCCCTGTAGCCTCAGCCTTTTCAATCTACTTAAAGAGCCTCTGTCAGCATGATCAACCCTATTAAACCTGGCATATTGCCTGCAAGGGTTGATCACGCTCAGATGTGACAATATTTCGTTGCACAGGCATCTTTATGGCATCCTTGCCACTGGGGGAGTGGCACAGCTGCTCTAGGCCATCGACCCCAGAAAACTTGCTAACATTTACATCTATTTCCAAAGTCTGGAGTAGATTTTGGTCCAGGCACACGGACCAGCAGAGGATGCGCCAAATTTATGACGAGGCCTGCGCTACCGCATACATTAGGCCCATCCTCTGGGAGCTCAGGGGGAATCAAAGACCAACGTTAGGCCTGTTTCACACTTGCGGTAAAGGGATCTGGCAGGCTGTTTCGGCAGGGAATAGCCTCCCACATTTTCTGCATTCCAGCATTGCTGTCCGGGGCAGCATGCAGCGGTTTTCATCTGGGCGCAACCTGGCAATTATAGGGACCAGCAGGTGTTGGGTAGCATCCAGATCCAGACATCGCTCGCAGGCTGCTCCCCGGCATTGACAGCCTGCTGGAGATGTAAATGTAAGTGTGAAACTTACCTATAAATCTTTGATAAATGACTCCCTATGTGTATTCAGATGGGGAAGTAATGAAGCTGCAAAATCTTTGTAACACCGGCACTATACCCTTCTGAAGTTCTCACACGGGACTTGTGGTTTCTAGTGGGGAACTGCAACAAAAACTGTGCAATCGCAGCCTGTGGAAGCCCCCCTAGGACCTTTTCACAAGAGTGTGTGACAGCAGGGTTTCCTGGACTGAACGCCGCTCCTGTGACACAAACTCACGGCACTGTAATGATTTATAATACTGCTCGTTACTGCCCAACCTGGGCTGTACTGAACTGTACTCACCTAATGCCTTCAGTACAATTCAGTAAAGCCGCGGTACAGACTGGAATTCACAGCATTATAAATCATTATAATGCCATGAGTTCAGCCCTGCTACAACTGGACTGTAAACACTGGTGTGAAACTGGCATTACACAATTTGCTTCAGTCCTGCTTGCCCTTTCAGGTTGGCATTTCATTACCTTATTCTGTGTATTCAGGTGTCAATTTCCATAAAATCCCTGATCTGAAATCCACATCACGTGATTGAAACCAGAAGCAGCTGCTTCGAGCCATTTAAGGCCTCTTTCACACTGCCAGATCTGCCGGATCTGGCAGAACGCAAGTCGTCTGAAAGCATTAGAAGACTGATCATGATCCTGATCAGTCTTCGAAATGCTTTCAGGTTACCATGGCAGCCAGGACGCTATTAAAGTCCTGGTTGCCATAGTTGTAGTGGGGAGCGGGGGAGCGGTATACTTACCGCCCGTGCGGCTCCCGGGGCGCTCCAGAATGACGTCCATGATCCATGTGCGTGGGGCACCCTGACGTCACTCTGGAGCGCCCACGGGTGGTAAGTATACTGCTCCCCTGCTCCCCACTACACTTTTCATGGCAACCAGGACTTTAGCGTCCTGGCTGCCATGGTAACCATTGAGAACAAGCTAAATGTCGGATCCGGCGATGCGCCGAAACGACGTTTAGCTTAAGGCCGGATCCGGATTAATGCCTTTCAATGGGCATTAATTCCGGATCCGGCCTTCTGGCAAGTGTTCAGGATTTTTGGCCGGAGAAAAAAGCGCAGCATGCTGCGGTATTTTCTCCGGCCAAACAACGTTCCGGTCCTGAACTGAAGACATCCTGATGCATCCTGAACGGATTTCTCTCCATTCAGAATGCATTGGGATAATCCTGATCAGGATTTTTCCGGCATAGAGACCCGAGGACGGAACTCTATGCAGGAAAAGAAATACGCTAGTGTGAAAGGACCCTAACCCTTTCTAACCCGGGACCGTTTTTACCTTCCTGCCCAGGCCATTTTTTGCAAATCTGACATGTCACTTTATGTGGTAATAACTTAAAAAAGCTTTTACTTATCCAGGCCATTCTGAGATTGTTTTCTTGTCACATATTGTACCTTATGACAGTGGTAAAATTGAGTCAAAAAATTTCATTTTTATTTATAGTAAATAGTAATAGTTATAAAATAGTTATTACTTTACATTCCCCATATGTCTACTTTATGTTTGGATCATTTTGTCAATGCCATTTTATTTTTTGGGGACGTTACAAGGCTTAGAAGTTTAGAAGCAAACTTGACATTTTTCAGAAAATTTCCAAAACACACTTTCTAAGGACCAGTTCAGGTATGAAGTCACTTTGTGAAGCTTACATAATAGAAACCACCCATAAATGGCCCTATTTTAGAAACTACACCCCTCAAGGTATTCAAAACTGATTTTACAAACTTTGTTAACCCTTTAGGTGTTCCACAAGAGTTCATGGAAAATGGAGATGAAATTTCAGAATTTCACTTTTTTGGCAAATTTTCCATTTTAATCATTTTCTTTCCGCTAACAAAGCAAGGGTTAACAGTCAAACAAAACTCAATATTTATTGCCCTGATTCTGTAGTTTACAAAAACAGCCCATATGTGTTCATAAACTGCTGTATGGGCAAACGGCAGGGCGAGGAAAGGAACACCATATGGTTTTTGGAAGGCAGATTTCACTGGGATAATTTTACGTTGCCATGTCACATTTGAAGCCCCCCTGATGCACCCCTAGAGTAGAAACTCCAAAAAATTACCCCATTTTGGAAACTACAGGATAAGGTGGCAGTTTTGTTGGTACTATTTTAGGGAACATATGGTTTTTGGTTGCTCTGTATTACACTTTTTGTGAGGCAAGGTAACAAAAAATAGGTGTTTTCGCACCGTTTTCTATTTTTTGTTATTTACAATGTTCATATGACAGGTTAAGGTATTTTTTATAGAGCAGGTTGTTAAGGACGCGACAATACCAAATATGTCAACTTTATTTATTTTTTTATTTCACTTTAGCACAATAATAGCAGTTTAAAAGCAAAACAAATCATATTTTAGTGTCTCCCTTGTCTGAGAGTGATAGCTTTTTTTATTTTTTAACAGATTGTCTTAGGTAGGGTCTCATTTTTAGCGGGATGATTCGATTCGCTCATCCCTAATGATAATCACAATGCACAGAGAGTATAGTGGAAAAAGAGAGAAGTGGCAAATTCTGCTATATCTGAAATTAGAGCTCAGACTGAATGCTGACCAAGTTTATGTCTCATAACTGCCGAAGCTGAAAACCTTTCATGCACTTTACTAATTGATGTTGATTCTAATGTTCTTCTTTTCCTCTTCTAGGGTTCAGAACGTGTGATTCAATGTGGACGTTTTCCTTTTTGAAAGGAAGGCCCAAAGATTGCTATGAGGATTTGACAGATTCAGATTAGCCGTTGCGTACGGGTATCGGGAGACAATACCATGTATCAAGGTACATATTTCTTTGCGGTTGTAGATTAAATAAATTAACACAAATTGCGAAGGAATCATAATCTTCATACAGATGTAGCAGTTCTAAACTTGTGTGATATCACGGCACAAAAGCCATTGAAAAAGTCAAAGTTGTCTCTATATAAAGGCATCTGTCGGCACCTGTACAACCGCTGCGCCCTCTGCACTTTGTATTGACAGGGCCAGACAGTGTCGCAGTGGCAGATAGAGCGGAGCCTCTAGGTGTAATAGCAATGCCCCTGTTGCTCCAAGAGGCCTAAAGGGGCATGGACTGATAATAAGACTGCTTATCAGGGAGGAGCATTTGTAGAAATGCTCATTCCCGAGAATTGGCCTGTATAAGAGGTGCGTGCAGGCAGTCACCTGATGAATGAGCAGGGTAACGCATGGTCATTGTTTGGTCCTGTAGTTCATCTGGCACCAAAAACCATTGTTTCTGTTTAGCAGATTGTGCTGTCTACTTAGCGATCTGCTGCCCAGGAACAAGGATTTTCTATGGAGACAAGCAGTTGCTGTGTTAATCCAATAAAGTGGAGGTGACTACTGTATGTGAATGCAGCCCTCATCTCCGCTGACGATCAGGCAATTATCAGAACCTTTGACTTGTTCCTGACAATTAACATATAATCTAAAGGGACGTCAAGAACAAAAAACAAAAAATCTTTATTGTTGGTTGCTATACTAAAATGAATAGAAGTCTACATACAAAAGTGAGTATCTATTGTATAGACTGGCAATGAAGTGCATCAGTGTCCTGCATACAGAAAGTTTAATGTGCAGGACATGTGCACTGTAGTGCTGGTGTTAACCAGATAGATGCCAGTACGCCAGACTGGCCAAAACCTATATAACAAATACCCACACACCAGGGATAATTTTTGGCTGGGCTGGCAGATACTATGGTTCCATCAAGGAATGTATCACATCAGTATCGCAGTTGTCAATGATTGCCAACAACATGTAGCCCCCTCTAGAATAAAGAGGAAATAGCTGTGTCCTGAGGATGATCAACAGCGCCCCATTGATGTGTGTGGTAACGTTATGCAATAGCCGATATAGATCACGGACCGGTTAGTGTACCGCCCTATAATTGTAGTGATCACTCCGGCTGTAGATAGAGCTTCCCATAATGTTTTTAGGGTTGCCCTAAATATTGAACCTCCTCACTTATGCTAAATCTCATGCTCGACGCGTTTCTGTGTGTTGTAACACTACATTTCATCAGGAGCAGCAGAGACAATTTTGCCGAACACCCCGATCAGAGGGTCGGCGTGAGGTAACACGTGGAGGAACTCAGGTACAGAGTCTCGGCACTAGTGTGGCCGCTATCGTTCTGTGGAAAAGGACCTTAGAGAGGTATACTATTCCCATCTCAGACAATGGGGGCATATCGCTAGGATATGCCCCCACTGTCTGATAGGTGCGGGTCTCCCATTTTCCCGGGGTCCGTCAACCACCAAGCGCTGCTCCCATAGAAGTGAATGGGAGCGCACAGCGCATGCGTGGCCCATGCTCCCATTCATTTCTGTGGGGCAGACGGAAATAGCTGGCTCGGCTATTTTCGGCAGCCCCATAGAAATAAAGCTGCATTTACATATGCTGAAGAGCAGATGATTGTTCGGAAGCTGCTTGTTAAAGGGGTTGTCCAAGTTATATTTTATTAATGACCTATCCTCAATGGGACGGATCGCTCCTATAGAAGTGTATAGAAACGAGCCGTCCCATTGAAATGAATGGGACAGCTTGGGTGTAATTACAGCTGCTCACCGCCGCAGATGCGACAGCCAGCAGGTAAACAATGAAGAGAAGGCAGCGCTGGCGCGCGCACCTTCTCCTGAAACAGCTGATTGGCGGGTGTGCTGGGTGTCAGACCCCTGCCGATCTGATATTGATGACTTATTCTAGGGATAGGTCATTAATAAATATAACTTGGACAACCCCTTTAATGTGATATGCTCCCATGGTCTCAGATGGGATTTGGGAATACCCCTTTAAGATTTTTTTTTTTTAACTGACAGGTGTTGGAGTAAGGGCTCATGCACTCGAACATATACGGTAATTTTTTTTGTGCCGTTCCTTTATTTTATTTTTTTCGCGTACCGTATATGGAACAATTGACTTTAATAAGGCCACATGTGCATTCCGTTATGTAAAAAAAAATGGAAGTTGTCCTATTGTCCGCCTTAAGTATACGACTGTTCTATTCAGGGCCATCTGAATGCAAAACGGTCGTATACATGAGCCTTAACTGTGAGCGTCAAGGTGCTGTGATCTGTGCTGTCTGCAGCGGAGGAAGTTGTGTGTCATTACGGAGAGTCGTAATCCTATTGTTTTCATTCCCTTTTGTTCTTCCAGACGCCTGCTTGGATGGGGCTGTGTGCCGCTCTTTTGTCTGCTGGTTTTGTTGGTTTATGTCACTTTCGAATATGCACATTGTGTGACATGCCTGTTTCCTATTTGCATGGCCCTTGCTATCAGCAATGAATGCTATTTGCCATCTCCTCTAGCAATCCCAAGTTTGCCATATTTTTCATAATTATACGTGATAATTTCACAGTAATTCATGCAACAACTTCTGTCCGCCTGGAAAGCGGCCTGATCCCGTTATAGTCTATGGCAGGGATGCTTAACCTGCGGCCCTCCAGCTGTTGCAAAACTACAACTCCCAGCATGCCCTAATAGCTTTAGGTTGTCCAGGCATGCTGTGAGATGTAGTATTGAAAAAGCTGGAGGGGCGCAGGTTGGGCATGCCTGTCAGTATAAGTGGGCACCGGATCAGTTTTTTTCTTGTTTGTTAACAAAAAAAAACTAAATCTGGTGCCCATTGACTTCAGTGATTTTTATATTGGATACATTTTTTTCAGTTTTGATTTAATGCAACTGGATCCAGAAGAAATGGATGCATCCAGATGTAGTAAATGGCACGGATCCTTTTAATTCCGGTTTTGACATCCTCTGCCGCAGATGTGAAAGTAGCCTAAGATTAGAAGATCATGGTTGCCTTCTTCCAAAAACACCTGTCCACAGGCTGTGTGCGGTATTGCTGCTCCACCCCATTTACGTGAACAGAGCTGAGTGGCAATATCAGACGCAACCTATGGACAGGAGCGGTGCTATTTTTGGTAGAAAGTAGTTATGTTTTTCTAATCCTGGACAACCCTTTTAAGGTTAAAACAACATACGTTGAATGGACAGACTTGTTGATTTAACCTGAAAGGAGTTTTGCAGATTCAGGAAATTGATGGCCTACCCTCACAATGGGCCATCAATGTCAGACCAGTGGGTGTCGGCACCCCTGCTAATCTGCTGTGTGAAGGGTTCAGGGTGCTGGTCGTACGAGTGCTGTGACCTTTTCATTGTTTACATGCAACCGTCTACATAGTGGCGGCAGTGCGGGATATTGCAACTGCATCCCATTTAAATTGTTCAGACTGAACCCTTTGACCTCACTCAACTCCTAAACAGGTAAAGATAGGTCAAAACTGACACTTCCAGTGTGTTTCTGAGAAGATTGTAGCCAAGTTTGATATATCACATGATCCCCTTCCAATTAAATATGGCAAATTTCAAAATGGGGGGCCAAAACCTTTTCCTTCTCCAATTAATGCAGTCTCGCTCCCAATTAATACTTTCACGCATTAAAAGTTAATATTCTACCAAAGGGTGTGTCCAGACTTGCTTTGCCCTGTATTTTCAGGTAGTTGTTATGTCTTGTGGAGAATTGATTTTTAGGCACTTCTGGACCACCCATAGATTCTATACGTCCAGAAATGTTCAGAAATGTCCTTCAGAGTTAGCGGCAGTAGGGGGTTGTCAGTGACAGCCGGGTTCCCGTAGACAAAGCAGAGATGTTTTTTTTACAATCCCTGCCTTCTCCATTGCTGTATACATAGCGCTCAATAAGTGCTGTGTATACAGATCAGGAAACAGCCAGGATGCGTCCTGCTCAGGGCTACAGGATCATGTGATTGCAGGGGTCATGGTAACTGCAGGAGCTGCGGAGTCATAGCGGACCCTGATTACCTTTCCATTATATGTCAGGACGCTGTGTTTGCCTCTGTAACTTGGGCTAATATGTTATCATAAGACAGGAAAAGGGTTCTTACATACATGAGTTTGACTCTGGTGTTTTTTTTTTACAGCTTAAATAAGAGAATAAATGCAGTTTTTTGTTTTTGCCTGTGATTTTTGTGGTATTTTTTTCAGGTGCTTTTTGCATACACTTGGGGGAATTTATCACGAACTGCACTCCAGATTTCTGTCTTCAAAAAATCAAATTAGTGATTTATGACTGGGAGTTTATTTTTTATAAAGTCACAAAAAACATTTATAGACAAAAGTATTTGCTTTAAAGATGCACTAGATATAGCAAACAACATGCACTGTTTGGTAAAATCTGGTGCAAAGTACTCGGAAAACTAACTTCAAATATTACCCTCATGATAGAATGTGTCTTACGGCTTGTGTTTTTTTCATGGCATTTTTCCCCTAAGGCCACATGCACACGACCGTATGTGTTTTGCGGTGCGCAAATTGCTGATCCGCAAAAAAAACAAAAAACGGATGACATCTGTATGCCGTTTGCAAATCCATTGTAACAATCAGGGCTGTGGAGTCGGAGTCGGAGTCGAGGAGTCGGAGTCGGAGGCAATTTTGGGTACCTGGAGTCGGAGTCGGCAAAAAATGGACCGACTCCGACTCCTACTAGATTTAAATTGGAATAAAAAAAATTGGAATAAAAAAAAAAGCAAGTTTAAATGTCCCAATTCAGATAAAGTTATAATTAATTACTTCTCTACTGTAAGAATAAAGGCCAATGCATGCAGTGCGTCACGTTACCGCTAAACAAAGGCGTTAAGTGACCGTGAAGAAGCATGCTTTTCATATGCTTTACTATGCAGTTAAAGGGACACTGACAGGCTGATTTACCGGCTAAAGATATATCTGCTGGTATTCATCAGAGGATTAGGAATACAACTAGGCGACTGTTACCCCCAGTTGAGGTTTACTTGTGTTTAAAAACGTTTTAATCAATATGCAAATTCTCTACCTTTGTGCCCAAGGGGCAGGCGCACATGTAGAGTACTGGCAGCACTAGACAGGACTAGGTAGCGAGGAGGAGAGAGAAAGCTGGCACAGCCTCAGCATAGCCAGACGAGGCTGCTGCCAGCACTCTACACGTGCGCCTGCGCAGGAATTCAGCGTTCGGCTAGCCTGAAAAAAAGGCCAGTGCAGTGAATAATAACTGAGGGAACAGCGCTGGGAAGCTGTACTCCGGGCGCGGCTGGGCACAAAGCCGCAGGAGGCAGCTGCCCCATTGGGCACAAAGATAGTGAATTTGCATACAGATTAAAATGTTTTTAAACACAAGTACAGCTTAACTGGGGTAACATTAGTATAGTTTTATTCCTAATTCTCTGATGAATACCAGTATATATATATCTTTAGCTGGAAAATCAGCCTGTCAGTGTCCCTTTAAGGAGCGGCAATACTTACACTTTCCATTGTCTTGTGGTCTGCTGTTAAAATAAATGCCCCTTCCCCTGCCCCTTCCTGGATCCTCCCACTGCTCTATCTTCAGCAGAAGATCAGCACACAAATGAGAAGGCAGCAGCTTCTGCTCAACTACCTCTCTGTGCTAGAGGAGATTAGAAGAACTTGGTGGAACAGCTTCGCATTTGCATATTAAATACAGAGGAGTCGGAGTCGAGGAGTCGGAGTCGGAAGTTTAAAAATCTGAGGAGTCGGAGTCGGAAAATTTATCTACCGACTCCACAGCCCTGGTAACAATGTAACAATGCCTAAAACGGACAAGAATAGGACATGTTCTTTTTTTTTTTTGCGGGGCTACGGAACGGACATACTGATGCGGACAGAACACGGTGTGTTGTCCACATTTTTTGCGGTCCCAGTGAAATGGGTCCGCATCCTATCTGCAAAAAAAAAAATGGAATGGACACGGAAACAAAATACGTTCGTATGCATGTAGCCTAAAGAGAAGGAATTGTCAAAACGCCTCAAAAAATGGCAAGAGCTCTAGCATGCTGCATTTCTAATTAACAAGAATGCCAAGAGCAAAAATTAACTTGTTTGTCCTGCTTTTCATAATTTGCTAATGCTAATGTCTGGAGCTGGCATTTCTACTGCAAAAAGAGCCAGAAATCTGTCTGAAAGCACCCAAAAAGAATGATTGAAAAGGAAAAAAACAAAAAGCCCCCACTAGCCCACTTCTGCAGCTTATAACCTCACACCAAACAACAGTAAACTATATATACCTTATATAAAAATGACAACTTTGTGCGTCTTCCATTTTACCAGGTATAAAATCCAAACATACAAAAAAATGGCAGAAAAGTAAAGCCCCATCTATCTTTGAAAATACCGGTAATAATAACCAAACAATAACAAACCGCTTAAGGCCATATTCACATTTCCGTGTCTGTTTGACGTTCGGGAAAAATCCGTCTATGTTTCATCCATGAAGATTAGTTTTGAGTGAAGCGAGCTTTGGATGCTACATCTGAAGTCGCTTCTTTCAAAACTTCAGATTAATACTGTACGGAGATATGCCTCTTTATATGGGCTCCTTGGAGCCGAAGGTAGTTATTCGCGACGTCGCGCGCGAATTTGTTGAATAACTTCGGTAGTTGATTTTTATAGTGGAAAACCAATTTAAAACTTGAACCCAAACTTGGCTGCGGTTCCGACTAGTACCTCAGAACTGAAGCCGAGTTCCATTTCAAGTTATAAAGTGGTTTTCCACTTTAAAAATAAACCATCGAAGTTATTCAACAGTCACGTGCGACTTCACGAATAAGTAACTTCGGCTCCACAGAGCCCATACCTTCTGTTACCGTATGGAGACGTATCGCCGTACAGTATTATTCCAAGGTTTTGAATGAAGAGACTTTGAATGAAGCATCTGAAGCCCGCTTCACTCAACACTAATGGACACTATTTTGGAGGATTCCTTTGTTTTCACAGATCCCTTGTAATAAATGCCTATCCTCTGCAAATAAGAAAAAAGTAGGACATGCGCTACTTTTTTTGCTGAAGGGAAACACGGACAAAGGACGCGGAACACAAACGGATGAACTGTCAGCATTTTTTTGCTGACCCATTGATCCTATTCAATCCGCAAAAAAAACTGAAACGGAAGCCGAGAAAAACAGCTGTTGTGTGCATGTAGCCTTAAACATATTTTTAACCCTTAGGCCTAATTCACACGTCCGTAGTGTGTTGCGGATCTGCAGCACACCTTGCCACCAGCCCTATAGAGATGCCTATACTTGTCTGCAATTGCGTGCAAGAATAGGACATGCTCTATATTATTGTGGAGCCGCCGGCCGAAAGATCGGCGGCGTGCTCCGCAAATGTGGATGCGGAGAGCACAGTGTGTGCTCTCCGCATCCATCATGTCCCCATTCAAAATGGGGTCCGCACCCGGTCTGCAGATTTGCGGAACGGGTGTGGACGAACATTAGGGACGTGTGAATAGGGCCTTAGGATAGAAATGCGGGACAGAAATCCCAGCGCAGTACAGGTACGGCGCGCTGATCGGGCGGGTGCAGGAGCTGCGCCCGCCCGATCAGATGCAGGGGTCCTGCTGTATACGCTGGCATTCGTGAAATCGCCAATTTCGGTGCATTAACCCTTGCACAGCCGCAGCCCCCTGGATCTCACAGGAAGCAGGCTAAAGTGTATTACACAGTGCAATACACTTACAGCCAATACAGAAGTATTGTAATGAATTGTAAGGCTACATGCACACGAACGTATTTTGTTTCCGTGTCCATTCCGTTTTTTTAGCAGATAGGATTCAGACCCATTCATTTCAATGGGTCCACAAAAAATGCGGACAGCACACCGTGTGCTATCCGCATCCGTATGTCCGTTCCGTAGCCCCGCAAAAAAAAAAAAATAGAGCATGTCCGATTCTTGTCCGTTTTTCAGACAAGGATAGGCATTATGACAATGGATCTGCAAAAAAAACGGATGCCATCCGGATGTCATCCATTTATTTTTATTTTTTCGCGTATCCGCAATTTGTGGACCGCAAAACACATATGGTCGTATGCATGTAGCCTAAAGGGGATCAGACCCCCAAAAGTTGAAGTCCCAGGGTGGGACAAAAAATAAAGTGGAAAATAATAATTAAAAAAAAGTTAAAAAAAAAAATGAATTACAAGTTTCAAGTTTAAAAAAAAAAAAAAAAAAGCATCCTTTTCCCAAAATAAAGTAAAAAAAAAGAAAAGTAGACATATTAGGTATCGCCGCATCTGTAACGACCGATTCTAAAAAATTACCTTTGACCTAACCCAAGGTGAATAGCGTAAAAAATTAAAGCGTCAAATAAGTCATTTTTTTGTCAGCTTACATCACAAAAAGTGTAATAGCAAGCGAACAAAAAGTCATATACACCCCAAAATTGTGCCAATCAAACCGTCGTCTCATCCCACAAAAATTATACCCTAAGACAATCGCCAAAAAAAAAAACCCCAAAACTATGACTCTCAGACTATGGAGACACTAAAACATTATTTTTGTTTTGTTTTTGTTTCAAAAATGATATTAGTGTATAGAACTTAAATAAATAAAAGTATACATATTAGGTATTGCCACTTCCGTACCGACCTGCTCTATAAAAATATCACATGATTTAACTCCTCAGGTGAACACCGTAAAAACAAACAAAAAAAAAAACGGTGTAAAAAAGCCATTTTTTAACCTTACATTACAAAAAGTGTAATAGCAAGCAATTAAAAAGTCATATGCACCCCAAAATAGTGGCAGTCAAACCGTCATCTCATCCTGCAAAAATTTTGCCCTACCTAAGACACATGACACATGTCAGATTTGCAAAAATCGGCCTGGGATTTAAGGTTAAAAGGGACTTGGTAGCAGGGCTGTGGAGTCGGTAGATAAATTTTCCGACTCCGACTCCTCAGATTTTGAAACTTCCGAATCTGAGTCCTCGACTCCGACTCCTCTGTATTTAATATGCAAATACGAAGCTGTTCCACCAAGTTCTTCTAATCTCCTCTAGCACAGAGAGGTAGTTGAGCAGAAGCTGCTGCATTCTCCTTTGTGTTCTGATCTTCTGCTGAAGATAGAGCAGTGGGAGGATCCAGGAAGGGGCAGGGGAAGGGGCATTTATTTTAAAACATGATTTTCCTAGTAGAATCCCATAGTCATGTTTAAAATTTAAGCTAACAATCTGAGTTTACATGTTTTATAGCCTTAGCTGAATGATAGCAGTTTTTCGAATGTTTTACAGCTTCAGTCTTGAACTATTGACTATCCATTCCCTTCACTTATACAAGTGTCTCCAGTCCTTAATCAGTTATCAGTGAGAGGCGAGGATAACCATGGGTTCCCTGTAACAGCAGACCACAAGACAATGGAAAGTGTAAGTATTGCCGCTCCTTAAAGGGACACTGACAGGCTGATTTTCCAGCTAAAGATATATATATATATATATACTGGTATTCATCAGAGAATTAGGAATAAAACTATACTAATGTTACCCCCAGTTAAGCTGTACTTGTGTTTAAAAACATTTTAATCTGTATGCAAATTCACTATCTTTGTGCCCAATGGGGCAGCGTCTCCTGCGGCTTTGTGCCCAGCCGCGCCCAAGTACAGCTTCCCAGCGCTGTTCCCCTCGTTATTATTCACTGCACTGGCCTTTTTTTCAGGCTAGCCGAACGCTGAATTCCTGCGCAGGCGCACGTGTAGAGTGCTGGCAGCAGCCTCGTCTGGCTATGCTGAGGCTGTGCCAGCTTTCTCTCTTCCTCCTCGCTACCTAGTCCTGTCTAGTGCTGCCAGTACTCTACATGTGCGCCTGCCCCTTGGGCACAAAGGTAGAGAATTTGCATATTGATTAAAACGTTTTTAAACACAAGTAAACCTCAACTGGGGGTAACAGTCGTCTAGTTGTATTCCTAATCCTCTGATGAATACCAGCAGATATATCAGCCTGTCAGTGTCCCTTTAACTGCATAGTAAAGCATATGAAAAGCTTCTTCACTGTCACTTAACGTCTTTGTTTAGCGGTAACGTGACGCACTGCATGCATTGGCCTTTATTCTTACAGTAGAGAAGTAATTAATTATAACTTTATCTGAATTGGGACATTTAAACTTGCTTTTTTTTTATTCCAATTTTTTTTTATTCCAATTTAAATCTAGTAGGAGTCTGAGTCGGTCCATTTTTTGCCGACTCCGACTCCAGGTACCCAAAATTGCCTCCGACTCCTCGACTCCGACTCCACAGCCCTGCTTGGTAGTGAAGAGGATAAGTGATTTTGATGATGTTATTTGTAAATTTCCATGTCACTTTTTAGATTTACAAAAACCTTAAATCCTGCAGTTTTCGCACTGGCCACTATGTCTAATAATTGGCGCCACTTCTTGGTTTGTACAGATCACTTTACTGAGTTATCTGCTTTTCTGTCATTCTAATCCTGCCTGTAATGATATCACCTCTGTGTATAGATAACACAGGATCCTCCATTTACAACAGGTGATTGTCCAAGTTTATCTACTCTTTCCTTGTACAATGACCTCTGCACAGAGCCTAGAAAACGGTACCATAGAAGTCAGTGAGGTCCCCTCCAGACCATTGTGTCTATGGACCATAGGGCTGCTGTAAAGCAATTTTTTTGTTTTGTAAATGCTGTTAAAGGGATTCTGTCACCCCCAAAATGCATTTTTCATCAGCTGATGCAGTGCTGTCATTCCCTTGAGGAAGCTGTACTGGCGAAACGCTCGTCGGAAGAAGGGCGCAGGAGGTCACCCATACACTCTCTATCAGGTAGCCAACTCTTATTTGGTCCTTGCTTATACGATCATGTGGCACTATGCACTTTATATGATGAATTTGTACTTTTATTATGAATACCTATATTAAGACTGAGTGGGGCAATGGCTCATGGTTCCTATTGTGACATATCTCCTGTTGTTTTGTGCTATTCTTGTACCACCAGTTTGTCACATTCATGAATTCAATATGTCTTTTTAATATTTTATTCATTATTGTTAATAAAGCGATTTGATGATTATCCGGATGTATTTTTTGGCGTTCAAAAGAAGCAGATAGCACTCCGTGTGCTGTCCGCATCCGTTGCTCCGCAAAAAAAATAGACCATGTCCTATTCTTGTCCGTTTTGCGGACAAGAATAGGCATTTCTAAAATGGGCCGCGTTCCGTTCCGCAAATTGCGGAATAGAACGCGGAGCAGCTTCCGCGTTTTGCGGATCCACGGTTTGCGGACCGCAAAACCCATACTGTCGTGTGCATGAGGCCTAACGCTTTCAACCCCGGGCCAGTTTTCACCTTCCTGCCCAAGCCATGTGTCACCTTATGTGGTAATAACTTTGGAACACTTTTTTATTTATCCAAGCCGTTCTGAGACTGTTTTCTCGTGACACATTGTACTTCATGACAGTCATAAATTCGAGTCAATCTAAGTCACTTTGTGGGGCTTAGATAGTGGAAACCACCCATAAATGACCCCATTGTAGAAACTGCTCTCTTCAATCTATTCAAAACTGATTTTACAAACTTTGTTTACCCTTTAGGTGGTGACAAGAATTTAAGGAAAAAGGAGATGACATTTTTAGATTTCACTTTTTTGGCAGATTTACAATTTTAATAAATATTTTCCTGTAACACATCAAGGGTTAACAGCTAAAGAAAACTCAATATTTATTACTTTCAATCTGCAGTTTACAGAAACGCCCCATATGTGGTTGTAAACTGCTGTAAGGGCACAAGGAGGGTACTGAGGGAAAGGAGCACCATATGGATTTTGGAGGGCAGATTTCATTGGGATAACTTTAAGTTGCTATGTGATATTTAAAGACCCCCTGATGCACCCCTAGAGTAGAAACTCCAAAAAGTGATCCCGTTTTGGAAATTACGGGATAAGACCTAATGCACACGGCGGGTCTGCAATGGGTCCGCAATCAAGAGCTGCGGTGCAGAACGGAGGCACAGAACCCCACGGAAGCACTTCCGTGGTGTTTCTGTCTGTGCCTCCGCACCGCAAAAAAATAGAACATGCGCGGACGGATCACGGACCCATTCAAGTTGAATGGGTCTCGTTCTGTCCCGGTCGCCGCATGGACGTTGCTCGTGCATTGGGGACCGCAAATTGTGGTCCCCAATGCACGAAAATGCCGCACAACGGCCGTGTGCATGAGGCCTAAGGTGGCAGCTTTGTTGGTACTATTTTGGGGTGCATATGATTTTTGATTGGTCTATATTACGCTTTTTGTGAGGCAAGATAAAAAAATGGTTGGTGCAGTTTTTATCTTTTGTTTTTTACGATGTTCACCTGACAGGTTAGATCATGTGCTATTTGTATAGAGCAGGTTGTTACGGAGGCGACAATATCAAATATGACTACTTTTATTTTTATTTTGTTTCAGTTTTATATGACTTTTGAAAAAAAGTCATGCTTTTGTGTCTTTTTTTTTTTTTTTTTTTAAAAGCCATATTTTTTATTGAGACAATAGAATCAGGGTATGGCACTCAACTTATCTGGAAATATGCAGACAGTAGGCACTATTCAAATATATGTAACATTTATTAAAACACACAATAGAACAGATATGAAAAAAAAATTTATGAAAAAAAAAAATTTGCATGAAAAAAATTGTTTGAAAATTTTTTTAGAAAGTTTTTTTGAAAAATAAAAATAAAATAAAAACTAAAAAAATAATAAAAAAATGAAGTAAGTTCATGAAGAATCCATTAGCTCAATTGTACTAAAAAGTCCATCTTGCAATAATTCGTGTACAGACTTGGCTATGGAGCCACTCCAGATAGTTAAAACACTAGAGGATATGAAGTATGTCCGTACTTGGTTGGACCAATTCACCGTTAGTGTATTTTTCAAATATTTGCTAGATAGGTGGTGGCGTCCCACCACAAATCTTACCTCCGTGGGTTAGTCAGTGTCGGTACCAGTACTCACTTTCTTTGCGATAAGCCGGCTCAAATCGACAATTATTTGGAGACGATTCAGCATGGACACTTTGCTTTAAAACAGCAACCTTTCCCGGGCGTTGATTTGTAAGAGACCACTTAGCTTGTGATATCAAGCGGTATACTCTACCGAAAATAACGTCAAACCTTTAATTCGCCCGGAGGTCTGTTTGTCCTTTTAGACTCCGGGAATACGTATTTCTCCACTTCAAATAGCAGCGCTGCAAGGAGGTTTTAAGTAAGTTTAGTCACCATTAAAATTTAATTTTTTTTTTTTTCATAATTTTTTTTTTTTCATATCTGTTCTATTGTGTGTTTTAATAAATGTTACATATATTTGAATAGTGCCTACTGTCTGCATATTTCCAGATAAGTTGAGTGCCATACCCTGATTCTATTGTCTCACTTTTATTTTTTGTGGTGTTTGGAAGCTTACACCATTTGAGTATTGAGCACCATAGTCCAATCACAGATCGGTGGAGCCGTCTCTAAACCACTTCAGCATATTTTTTATTTATTTTGCAGGTCATTATCTTATGTAGGGGCTCAGTTTGCGGCATTAGGTGACGGTTTGATTAGTACTATTTTGGGGTACATGTGACTTTTTGATTGCTTGGTATTATACTTTTTAGATTTTTTGGCACAGTTTTTATTTTTTTACAGTTTTCATCTGACAGGGTAAATGACTTGATGTTTTTATAGAGCAGGTTGTTATGGACAAGGCAATACCTAATTTGTGTATTTTTTTATATTCATTTAGATTTTACACAATTAAAAGCTTTTTTGAAAGAAAAACATGTTTTTATGTCTCCATTTTCTGAAAGCCATATCTTTTTTATTTTTTGGGCAATTGTCTTATGTAGGGTCTCATATTTTGTGGGACGAGATGACTTTGATTTGGTATTATTTTGGGGTACATATGACATTTTGATCGCTTGGTGTTACACTTTTTTGTGCGTGTACGGCGGAATGCGTTCTGGCACAGCATCTCCTTCTGTACATGTACGGCATTTTGCGTTAAGGGGTTAAAGACACTCCAGCTTACCCATTCTTCTGCAGCCATTGTCACGAGATAATCAGTATATATTATATGCCTATATCCTTTTAAGTGTCACCTCACAATGGCTTTCAATAAAACTAATCGATTTTCGTTGCATAAATTATTACAGAGACTGACATCCGGGGCTGAATATTAAAGCCTTATTTTAAAGGGGTTGTCCACTTTATTTATATTGATGACCGACTCCCGGCACCCCTGCCGAACAGCTGTTTGAAGGGAAAGCAGTTCCCGTACGAGCGCTGCCTTTTCTTCACTGTTTACCTGCTCACCGTTGCAACTGCAGCTATGAGCAGGTGTAATTACAGCTAAGCCGTCACTTCTACATTATGCCACCACAAATCATAATCCCGGGAGTAGGACTTCCCTGATTGCTCACATTAATCTACGGCTGTCATTGCATCTGAGACAAAAGTGGGACTCATCCCGGAAGAGGATAGACCTCCATTCCAGCCTCCTTTGTCGTCTTGCAGTACACCATGATAGTCTTTGAATTAGTTGGCATGAGATCAGTGGAGCACCTCTGGCTGGACCTCTGGCTCATTGCCCAATGTCTTGCAGACACCTTCTGATGGTTTCAGTAGACACTGCTTGTTGCCCTAGGCATGGGATGTGACTTCAAATTTCACTTTCAGTACAGAACAGATCCCAACGTGCCATTCTTTTAATCGGATGATCCATCTGTGCAGAGGTTACCCTCTGTTGTCTTCTTGTTGTCATTCCAGTTTGCCATTGTTCTTCGAACCACCAGGGCATGCGACGTTGAACTATGCTGAGATCTCGGCCTAGGCACTTACCGATCTACCAGAGTGATAAACCAAGGTCTTTCAGCTCCAGGATTCTGCCCATCTTAGTTTGTGACAAGTGCTGATAACTGGCACATCAATGAACAGGAGGCAACGAAAAATCATCCCACGTGACTTGATCTGATTTTTAAGGTTGCCATTGGCTAAAAAACGTTGCTTTCAATGTGATAATCTGCATATGTTAGCAACACCTTCTACTTCCTAAATTTGCATAACCTTATGGCTTTTCCTTCTTGGTGTTGCAATTTCAGTGTTGAGAAGTATTGCAGTCTTTTCTTTTCTAGAGTCTCTGAGTGCCCCCGCAGTTGGACCCCTAACAGCATGTGACGGCATATATCAGCCATGCTCTGTCATTATTCCTTTATTGGTATTAGACAATAATGTCTAATATGGGATTCACTATACCTCCTTATAAGCTGCTGCAGAATCTCTTTGAATCTCACGTCTGCTGAACTTGTATAATAAAGAAGAAATTAATTCGCTGGTGATGGCTAAAGCATTGAGTGCTGTAGATGATAGCTGAAGGAGACTTTCTTTTATGTTGACCGGGAGCTGTATGTCAGGAATTTGTCAGAAGAATCCTGTTTAGCCACTACTACTGCTATGGCTAGTTGGAAACCTGTAATAATCCAAGCATTCAGTGAAAACTGTGCGATTAAGTTTTGTTTGCGATCGCATTCAGTTCAGTTTTTATTGCGCGGGTGCAATGCGATTTACTGCGTTTTGCACGCGCGTGATTAAAAACTGAATGTGTACAAACAACATCTCTTAGCAACCATCCGTGAAAATCGCATTGCATCCGGGCCAGCGTCGTGTTAAAATCGTAGAATATAGAACATGCTGCGATTTTCACGCAACACAAAAGTGATGCGTGAAAACCACCGCTCATGTACACAGACCCATTTAAATGAATGGGTCTGGATTCCGTGCGGGCGCAATGCGTTCTTGTTCGTCTGAAAGGGGCTTCGAGCCCCTGCGAGCTTCTATTGGCTGATAAAGGACATGTGACCCTGTGTATGGCAGTTGGAATATGAAGAGAAAGACTTGCAGGCTTGTATTGGCTAATGCAGGTAATATTTTGGGAATATCTCAGGAACGATGCGTCCTAGAGAGCTGAGACCCCCCACGAGATTTCTTTCCAAGTAGCAAGGGATGTGTATACCAAGTTTCGTTGACTTCAATGGTTGCGTTTTTGAGTGATCGGGGAACATGCATACACACACATACATACATACATACATACATACATATATATGTCCTTCTTTATATATATATATAGATACTAGCTGATGACCCGGTGTTGCTCGGGTATTTATTTATTGCAATTTTATATTAAATAACAGTAACTTTCACAATGGCCGCCTGTTTATTGATGAGCGCCCCTTTAACAGTGACTTTCACAGTGGCCGCCTCTTTAATGGTGACTTCCCCTTTAACAGTGACATTGGCCGCCCCTTTAACAGTGACTTTTACAGTGGCCGCCTCTTTAATGGTGACTTCCCCTTTAACAGTGACATTGGCCGCCCCTTTAACATTAACTGCCCCTTTAACAGTGACCGCTCCTTTAACAGTGACTTTCAAAGTGGCCGCCCCTTTAACCTCTTAAGGACACAGGACGTACGGGTAAGTCCTGTGTCCGCTCCCTAAACATGGCGCCTGCTCCTGCCAGATGCGGGCGCCATAGCCGCAGGTGGTCGCCTGTTTCTTGAAGCAGACACCTGCGGCTCATGTCCGCGACCGGCAGCGATGCCGATGGCGGACATTTAACCTCTCAGATGCCGTGGTCAATCCTGACCACAGCATCTGAGCGCCTACAAACCGAAAGTTTTACTTTCGGTTTGCGCTCCTGCTCCCCCGTGTGGCGATCGGAGGAGCCGGTGCGCGCCTGCAGCAGCCTGGGTCTCTATGAATGAAACCCAGGCTGCTGTATAGTATTTCCTATGGAGCCATAGCCTGTAATAGGCTCCATAGGAAATATGCGATTTTCTCATATATTTCAATGCTATTGCACTGGAGTGCATGAGAATAGCAATCAGATGATTGTAAGTTATAGTTTCTTATGGGAACTACAGGAAGGTGTAAAAAAAAAAAAAAGTTTAAAAATAAATAAATAAAAAAAACATAAGTTCAAATCACCCCCTTTTGCTAAAATGAAACTAAAATATTTTTTTTTTTTTTAGAAAAATACACATCATGGGTGTCGAAGTGTTATTATGCAAGAAAACTGGCTTCATAAATTCCCACTCAGTGGGTATTGCAGGTCTCATCCTCAGTGACTAGATAGGAGTGAAATGCTGGTATTGTCTCAGTCAAATCCAAATTTTTACGTTTCCTACGTTTTAAGTAGCTTCAATATCCCCTCTTTGATTGGTCTAGATTTGTCCTTAGCCGTGCACTGGTGACTGGTGTTTTGGAGTCCTGGATACCACCAACAGGGCTCCAGACTAAAAACAATGAACAGGAGTCATTGGCTCCTAAACTGAAAAAATTAGGAGCCAAATTGAAAATATATATAATTATAACTAAAACAGAAGACTCTGAGAAGATGAGACGCAGGTCACAGTAATGAGCCAGCACTACATATTAGGGGTGTCACGACTCAAAAATTTTGATTCGGTTTCGATACCATAAAAAAGTATTGCGATACTCGATACCATTCGATACCACGCAAAAAACACCATTCCGCATTTTTTGGAACTTCCGACCCATAGAACAGTCCAATCCTATTTTTTGGGGGGACAAGGTGACACGGTTATTATTATTTTTTCTTTTACGACGTTCACCACATAGGAGATATTTTTTAATATTTTAATAGTTTGGATGTGGCGATATAAGTAAAATTGGGAAAGGGGGTGATTTATACTTAATATTTAGGTGTTTGTGTTTTTTTAAACTTTTTTTTTTTTATTTACTAACTATTAGCCCCCTTAGGGGCTACGACCCTTGTCCTATTCACCCTAATAGATTTCCATTAGGGTGAATAGGATCTCACACTCTCCCTGCTGCCCTGTGCTTTGTGCACACGGCAGCAGGGAGCTTACCATGGCAGCCAGGGCTTCAGTAGCGTCCTGGCTGCCATGGTAACCGATCAGAGCCCCAGCCTTACACTGCTGGGGCTCCGATGGGAACTGCCACTGAGGAGTAGAGGAGGGGACCCTGTGGCCACTGCCACCAATGTTTTTAATACTGGGGGACAGGGGGGGGGGAACATTGCGCCACCAATGATGTTAGCCGGCCCCCAACCTCTATACCTCTATGGCAGGTAGCTGCGATCCGCGGCAGTTAACCCCTCAGGTGCCACACCCTCCTCTCTTCTTTCATTGGTGGCAGCGGCACAGGGGGGAGGGAGAGACTGCTATTCTGGTCCGCAAACAACGGATCTGCAAAATACGGATAGCTTCAGTGTGCACTCTGCACTTTTCTCACTCATGTTAGTAGAAAAGACTGTTCTCATCCGGTATAAGGCATGTCCTACTCTATAATTTGTGCAAAAAATATGGATGTCTGCATGGCCCCATAGAAATGAATGGTTCACTGTGTTATCTGTAAAAAGTGCGTGTAGTACAAGAGGTTTTTATTTTTTTATGCATTTTTGTGAATGGAGTTTGTTCTGTGCGTTGAGATGTAACAACCTGCTTTCAATGCTCGCTCTGTTCTGTTTTGTGTACGTGTGCTTTGCTGGTCTTTGTTAGCATTTCTTAGTACATCCTGACTGTTCAGTGCTTGAGAGAGCGGACATACTGCCTGCTTTATCTTTGCTTGCTGAGGCATTAAAAGGGGCGTCACCGAGTGCACCTGGAACATCAGAAACATCATTGTACGATATAAGAGGGTAATGGGAAGATGGTAACTCCTCCGAACCTACCTTACAGCACTGTCCGATATTTAGAGGGGAACCAGGCAGAAGAAAATTAAAGCAGTCAATATTAACCCCTTGAGGAGCGAGCCAGTTCAGTCACAGAGCACTCCAGCAAATGTCATTTATCATGTAAAGAAAGTTAATACCAGGCACTTACTTATGTATTGTGATTGTCCATATTGCCTCTTTTGCTGGCTGGATTCATTTTTTCATCACATTATACACAGCTCATATCCAGAGGTTACAACCACCCTGCAATCCAGCTGTGGTGGTCCTGCTTGCACACTATAGTAAAGGGCGCCGGTCTGTTTGGTGGCCGGGATCGCGGGAGTGCGCTTAGGCCTGCCCTTTTACAGCTTGACATACATGGGCTATGTCAGGCTTTAGGAAAGCGGGCACAAGCAGGAGAGCGATGTGCTATGTGAGCTGGTGCCCTGTGCGGCAATGCTCGCAGGGGAATCCATACTGTCTTACACAGCAGCGCTGTATGGGAGTACAGATCCTAAAGCATGATTGAAAAGCTGAACATGGGACCAAAAAAAATGAAAACGAAAAAAAAAATAAAAAATTGGAAATCGGTTATTAAGGGGTTAAACATCATTTTTCTCAGTAATGCGGACACATATGAACATGAGACCAACACAGATGCCTTCAGCTGCCAAGTGCACATGTAACAGGTCAGCCAGTGTCATAGGGACAGATCTGCTGACAGATGTGCTTTTAAGTACAAAAATAATTTTTAGCACATTTAGGGTAGGATTTAAGCTGTAGATGTAAGTGTATAAGAGAAATAATGGGCTTGTGTTTTTTTTTTTTATATATAGCATTTTTATCTTTATATTGGAGGTGCATATATTATATATATATAAATTTTTTTTGGAGGCACATATATTTCATTATATATATAGTAGCATATATATTTAAGATATTTAGATTGAGGCACATATATTACTCATATATTACATATAAAGAGTCTCAGTGAGTAGTTGACAGCTGGCGAGAAGGAAAAGTGTGAGTGAAAAGAGTCGCACGGACAGAGTGAAGTACAGGTGCTTTTTGCCAGATTTTTTATTTTTTTTGCTATTACAGAGCGCATAGACCGTCAGTCAGGAGGATTGCCGCGGCAGTGTGTGGTAATGCGTGCAGCAGAGCCATGTGTGTTTCTTGGCTCCTCGACTGAGGTCCTGGCACTAGGACCTTTATGACGTTTATGAGATATCTAATCTGGATGAAGCTCTTTTCGCTGCTTTAGTGCCCTTTTTTTGCTCTGAAGGGTTCAGCTGGAGAATGGAAGGTAGGTGGATTACAGCTAGTAGTTCTTCTTTCTGTCATTATCTGGATATTTCGAGTGTTTTCTGCAGAATTAAGATAATCACTACTGTTTCTGTGGAAATGACGGTGCTTTTACTAGACGGCTACACTGACAGTATTTTTTTTTTTTTTTTTTATAATTTTGTGGTTGTGAAGATTTTATTTTTTTTAAAGGAAGATTTTGACTTGTGAGACAAGTACCTTTGTGATTTTTAGCCCTTTTTCTATCATGCATTGTTTAATAGTTCGCTGAGTGCAGCCAGCAATGTTCACAGTGATTCTGACACTGTTTGCCATCGCCCCATCCAAGTGCATGGCTGTATGTGTACATGAACGTACATGGGCAGTAAATTCTCCATACACATACATGCTTAGGTCCTCAGTGGACACGTGGAAGAAGTCTGTGACCAGATGCCTCCGGTGGCTGCTTATCTCGCTGAGAACAAAAGGATTGGGCATTGAAATTCAGCATGTCCGGGAGACTCCCACCAAACACAGGATAATTTACTGGTTTCGACAACTTTAATGTGTATGGGGGCTTTATCACTAAACCCAATCATGCGGTTTGTTATAAAAACTTGGACAACTAGAATGGAAATACTTGTAGTAGTCACTTTTGGGGCTCATGACTGTATTCGTCTTGCGGTCCGCAAAACACAGATACCAGCACCATTGCTGTTTTTACGCGTGCAGAAATGTCCTATCCTCATCCGCAAAACGGACAAGAATATGAGATGTTCTGTCTTTTTTTACGGGGCCCCAGAACAGACATACTGGCACGGACAGCACACAGTGCTGCATCTTTTGCCGCCCACTTGAATTAAATGGGTCCGATCCACGAAGAATGGCAGCTCCCTTCCCCCAACAACCCGGTCAGACCTGTAAAGGAAAGCATACGTAGCTGCTCCCTGCCTCTGGATCCTAGATCCTTTGTTCCATGGTCTCGGCTGCCTCGCAAGGTTCCCCTGTTTTCAATATCCGCTTTGACACCGCTGCGGCCCCCAATCCCCACCACCGATTCATCTGACTAAGGCCCCATGCACACGACCGTTGTTTGTTTCCGCGTCCGTTCCGTTTTTTTTCACAGATAGGATGCTTCCCAATTCATTTCAATGGGTCCGTCAAAAAATGCGGATGGTCAACCGTTTTTGTTCCGCATCCGTGATCCGTGTTTTCATTCCGTCAAAAAAATAGTGCATGTCCTATTTTTTTCACGTTTGCGGACAAGGATAGGCATTTTTACAATGGATCTGCCATAAAAATCGGATCCGTAAAAAAAAAAACGGTCCGTCATCCGTTTTTTTTGACGGACGCAAAATTTCAAGGAGGAGCGGACGCAGGCAACGGTCGTGTGCATGTAGCCTAATTGACATGATGCAAGGGGAGCAGGTAATCGCCTTGGCCAGTGATTGGCTGCAGCAGCGTTAAATCGGATATTGACAGCGAGGAAGCCATGATCCAGCGGCAGAGAGCAGGTAAGTGTGCTTCTCTTTGCAGGACTGACCAGGAGGGGGGTTTACCAAACCCCCCCCCTCAAAGGTGGTCAAATTTAAAGGGTTTGTTCACATTTGTATGAATGGTATGTGAATGCTGCAGGCTCAGTGGGGATCTTGCAGGGACCAGAGTGGCTGCGCAGTTGCTGCCTGCATTTTTAAGGTGCATATGGGTTTTTCTTCATTTTATACAGCTCCCAGCTCTTTGACACTATTTAACAAATCTTGCACAACCCTTTTTAGTCCCAATCAAAGGATCTACAAATGGATTTTAAACGTTTTTTTTTTTTTTTTTCTTTTAACCCAGTCTCGTGGTTGCTATAGATGTCCCAAACTTCAGAACTTGTTTGTACAGTGTGTGTGCAGAATTCACCCAGACACAGAAACCAAAATTCATCAAGGGCTAATGCAGTAGGTCTGGTAGGAGTCCAGGTTATATAAGGTCATCGGTTTGTGTAGATATTTCCCTTATGCCTTTTACATTGTTGTATGCTCGCACACAGAATAATACCTAGTGACTAATTTGTTTGCGTCTGTGTGACAGAACCGTAGAAATGCGATCTCTCACTGACAAGACTGGATAAAGCCCATTAGCCAGGTAACCAGTGTGCCTAGGTTGCTACAGCGGTATGAGTTGGGTTTTCATTGAGGTCTGCTATTATTATTCCAGGGCGCTGTACATATGAGAAGAATGTAAATACACAGGACAAAAACAAGCACAATAAGCATGAACAACTACAAAGTGGTACAGAGAGGACTCTGCCTATGGAGGCTTGCAATCTACAAGGGATGGGGGAAGAAGGTCGGTGAGGGTGGAAGCTGCTCAGATGGCGGTATAGTGGCAGTAGGTTTACTGTACGCTTGTCTGAAGGGGTGGTTTTGGGGTTTCTTTTGAAGGTTTCCATTGTAGGTGGGAATCTGATATGCTGGGGTAGAGTTCCAGAGTATGTGGGATGCACAGGAGAAATCTTGGAGGCGATTGGGTGAAGAGCAGATAAGAGGAGAGTAAAGGAGGTCTTGTGAGGATCGGAGATTCCATATGTGAAGGTACTGAGAGATCAGGTCACAGACGTGTTGAGAGGGCAGGTCATGGACAGCCGTGTATGTCATAGTTAATGTTTTGTACTAGTTTCTCTTAATAAAACTGGAATACCTCTTTAAGGGTGGAGAGGTGGATTAGTTGGACGGCAGAGATGAGAGTGGACTGGATGGAGGAACAGCTGCCGTAGACCCTGACCCCGCCGTTAACCATTGACTACAATTAGCATTACAATGTTTCCTACATTAGCGTTATTTGTCGGGCTGAATCCCAGCACTAATGCTGGAAACACTGCCAGATCCCCACCTGGGGCCTGGTCTGGTGGTGCTCTGGACTTTTCCTGCTCTGTCGGATACAATAGAACAGCCTGCCGGAAGAAGTTACCGCTAGTGTGAAACTTGCCGTAGAAGAAAATCCACAGTAGGGAATGTTGCAGCAGTCTAGGCAGGAGATGATGAGGGCGTAGACTCACGGTTGAGGAATGTGTGGGAAACGATCAATACTTTTAAGCAGAGGTTATTGATAGGACAATTAACCGTGGATCCTGGAGTGATCTAAAGCTGGACCTAGATGTGAAAACCATGTCCAGTAACGTCTGCAATAGTAGATATGATTGTTAGAAATGTGCCCCATGCGGAATAACAATTATTAGTTCTAAAATATTTTGCTCAGTTGTTGGTTGTCGGGCTCCATTCACATTCCCATATTTTTTCCCTCTTCACTGCTTTATCATTGGAGCAGAACAACGAAAATAGTGGACATCACTGGCGCCTGACAGACCCCATCGGTTGTGATGCAGTCTGTCAGGTTTCCTTCATGGTTTCTGTCCATGTTCTGCAAGTGAAGCTCCTACCTCCAACGCAGATGTGAACAGCGCTCTAGTGGTAAATGTATTTACTTATCGCCTAAGAGAGTCCATATGAGGCAGTATAAGATGTGATATTTTCTGTGGGGACACAGACCAACTTTTGGGCCGAAATAAAATATGCTGTTGACTAGTATTTATGGTTTGTGTACGTGATTAGGTCTGTTTTGATGCCGTATGAATGAGGCCAAAAAAGTACAAAAAGCAGTGCTCACAGTGACTAATGGCTTAATAAAGAAGACTCTGGAGAGCACACTGCGGGTATGAGGGTTGTTTTCTTTTACGTTTTCAAGGTGACCACATTTCTGCAAGTGAACCCCATGACTTTTGATTAAGTGTCATTAAAAGCTTCATTGAATGTTTGATGAGAGGGACAGTAGATTTTTATTTTAGAAATGTAGATTTCACTCTCTGTGCTCAGGGCTCTATTTTGCACTGACCACAGAGTTTTTTTTCCCTGCCAAACACTTGCCTCTTTATTCTACCATGGGATGGAGGTTTATTGCCATATTAACAACAGCTGCACGCACCTATGCTGGCTACTCCCATTTCCTTCCGAAAATGACTAGTCTTAGCATGAACAGCTTGCACAGTGTTCTGTTTCAAGCGTCTGCAGCCGCTGCAGGAAGAGAAAGTATTCAGGCGGAATCTCAATTATTCACCATTGCTCCAGCCACAAGTCATTTTTTGTTTTCCAAAAAAAAAAAAAAAGTTCAAGCTTTGCACCACAACTGCCGCAAAATCACATATAGTAGTGGTTGTGTGCCCTGCTGTACACCGTCATATACCCCCATGCAACCAGGGACTTTAGCGGCGGAACTCACAGGGCGGTACTGATGCACCCGCAATGCAGAAAACAGCCACTCATCAGTGGAATGGCCACTTGATTTTGCAGGTGAAACTTTTGTTTTCTCCAAAATCATTCTGCCACTTAACAATCAATTTAAACACCGCAGCTTCCACATGCCATAACTGTTTTCCGCCACATCGGTGCCGCATCTTTTTGCCCTTCCCTTAGGCCTCTTGCACACTAACGTGTCAGGTTTTCTTGGTGTCAGGTGCAGTAGGTAGAGGTATCTACTACCCTAGGCCACTTTCACACGGTCAGTATTTGGGGAGTATTTTTCATCAGTATTTGCAGTTCAAAACCAGAAAGGGGTCCAAAACACAGAAGAGGTCCACAGCTTCCTATAGCTTTTCTCTGCAGGTTCCATTCCTAATTTTGGCTTACAAATACTGATGCAAAATACTGATCAATTATTACCGTGTGAAAGTTACCTATGTCCGCTGCCATATATCTAGAATATCTAGGACATGCAACAAATAGTTTCCTATCAAATTAGTACAGAGTCTAGCAGAAAAAAGCCTCTATGAAATTAGGAGCATAGAAAGGTACAGTAAATATATATACACACACAGATTTAGCAGAGCTAGGCTACATGCACGACGTGATGTGATAATCGTTTTTTTTTTACTGGCCATCAGACGTCCGTTTTAAAGAGTATGGGGTTTTCACTGACCGACTGCACCCATACAATTGCATCGGTCTGTTTTTAACATCTGTTTCTCAGAAAGGCATCAGTGAAGAAACATCTGTTAAAAATGGAAGTTTATCCATTTTTAACGGACGTTTTTCTTCCTTTGTTAAAGGGGTTTTCCCATCTGAGTCAATGGGGACATATCACTAGGAGCCTAGGAAAGTTATGGAGAGTGCACTGGGCATGCGCAGTCGCCCTCCATTAATTTCTAAGGGGCCGCCGAAAATAACCAAGCTGGCACGGCTATTTCCGTCGGCCCCATAGAAATGAATGGGAGCGGTGGCCGCGCAAGCATGGTGTGCTCTTATTCATTACTCCGGGGAGAGCTCTTGGTGGCCACCACCTTCCCCGCTCAGTTCTCGGTGTAGGTGCGAGTCCCAGAGATGGGACCCGCACCTATTAGACAATGGGGGCATATCCTAGCGATATACCCCCATTGTCTCAGAGGAAAATGCCCCTTACATATTATAGGCCGCATGGCATTTATGTTCTCCCTGTGTTTGCGTGGGTTTCCTCCGGGTTCTCTGGTTTACTCCCATTCTGATAGGGAATTTAGATTGTAAGCTCTGCTGGGGATAGCTTGATGCTAATGTCTGTAAAACGCCGTGGAATATGTCAGCGCTATATAAATGAGTTAAAGGGAGTCTTTCACCCCGAAAACCCATTTTTCAACACTCACATCTTTCTCTGCAAAATTGCCCCCAGATTAAAAAGCTTCTTACCCTATTGCTGTACCTCTTACCGATCTTCAGAAAATCACTTTAATTGCAGATGTGAATGACAGTTGAAGGTGCCCAGTGGCGGCGTCATAACGACCGGTGCCCAGGCCGCACGCTCATCTTCATAACTTCAACTGTGATTGACATCTGCAATTAAAGTGATTTTCTGAGGTCGGTAGGAGGTACAGCAATAGAGTAAGAAGCTTTTTAATGTGGGGGCAATTTTGCAGAGAAAGATGTGTTGAAAAATGGGTTTTTGAGGTGAAAGGCTCCCTTTAAATAAATATATATAGTTAGATGACTATTTTACATTTTTTGTTGCAATTTTTGGAATTGCGACAAACCACCAAAAAACATTAAATAAAAATATATATCACACATGAATATTGGATGTATTCCTGTCTAGACATGTTTGAGGCATTCCTTTTAATGCTGGGTATAATCTACACTGTATAGGCATGGCGAAGATATAGAAACTGAGAACCCATGGCGGTTATTATGTCCAGTATAGAAAGTACATGGACAAGTTGGCAAGCAGCAGCTAGCGGAGTATGCTATGTGTGAAAAGAGCAAGGACGATCCTCATGGCCATGTCTGATTAACCACCATATGGTCAGATAAGCCACTTATCTTCATCAACAGAGCTGAAGATGAGGACTGTTCATTTCCAGATAATTTCCAGTTTTTTGTTTTTTCTTATTGCTGTACCTACACTTTACCGGCTGTATAAATGTAGTGTCCTCCTGGTATTCACATGGAGGCTTCCTATTGAGATAAGTTGGCCTTTTATGATCTACAGATGTTTGTGAAGCAAAGATTTTCGTGTACTGAAGTCTCACTTTTTTGGTAGCTGCCTTTTATCTGTGTATATATTGCACGTTGTGGATTTAGAAATGTTTCAGGGGTCTACCGAGATGACCTCCTGATCGTAACTTGTGCTTGGGTAACTTTTCCCTCTGGAGTTTCATTAGAGCTATGGGGCATGTTGATGACTTGTGAAGGGTTCTCCTGAAGATGGCAAGACCTGCCACTTTTACCTTAGGGATATAGTAGTTGTAGTAAGTATTGTACAAATGTTTTGCACCATAAGCTCATGTATTTGTGTACAGAGCGGGGGTCTTCGCTTCCTCAGCAGATTCCCAAACTCCCGTGAAAGGGAATAGAGCGAGATGGGGACATGTGAACCATGTTCTTTGACATAGGTGGGATTTACATCTGGCAGACATTTATAGCCTATCCTTAGGAATGCCCCTTTAATTCACATGTCCAGACCTCTCTCCATTGATGATTGAATAAAAAAAAAGGGATTATGGGAACTGTGACCTCCAAAACGATGTGGTCTCCGGAAGTGAGACCCCCTACCAATCAGACCTTTTTAAGAGATCTTGCCTGTGGGAATATCCTGTGTTAAAGGCGTTATCTGGAATCCTCAAAAACAGGACAAGTAGAGGAAATGTCATAAAATAGTAAAAGCGTCTTTATTCCCCCAATAAATCGCTGCCGTTCCAGCGATACCGCTTCTGCGCTCTCTGATAGTGTTTAGAGTGCTGCACAATGATGTGCCCATCTACTCACATGACTGCTGCAGCCAATTACTGGAAGACTGCTGAGGCCAGTGATTGGCTGGAGCAGTAAATGCTACATTGGTACAGGCCTGAACCTGCATGAGTGGGGAGCACTGCGGCAGTGGCGCTGGAAGGGCGGGCAGCGAGTAATGATCCTCTCTTATGCCATTCCCCCCTATCTTAGCCCACATTTTGATGATCTCAGAAAACCTCTCCAGTATCTGTTTTATATGAATGTCCAGTTATCTTCAGCCGGGTGTGCATTTTTCTCAATAGCCCACCTTGGAATATAGGAGGATAATGCAGTCTTGTTATGTTTATGATGATGCAGACAGTTATCAGATCTACATGGAAATTTCCGCTTCTGGTCATTACAGTTCTCCAACGTGAAATCCTGTTCCCCTTGATGTCTGACTATATAACTCGGATTACTGTCCAATGATCCAGAGTGCAGCAAAATAGTTACCAGAAATATATAAAATGCTGATTCATGGCATTGGGAGGGATTTGTCTTTTTTTTTTTACTACCTAACCATTATCTCTTGTTCTTTTCCTTTTTCTTTTAGGTTTTTTAGTCATGAGAAAGTTCCTGTTGGTTGGAATAGTATTTGCAGCGTTGCTTCATTTCATGCTACATATATTTGTCCAAAAGAAAACCATCTCAACGTAAGTGCTCCTCTTTCCTTTTCTTCTGGATGAAGTATAATCTACAATTTTCACTACGTTTAATGATGTTCGTACTTGTAAAATCTTGTACAGTCCTCTATTTGGCATTCACACTGAATTATTCATAATATTCATTGCATCTTTAGATGCTGCTATTCCCTACAGGGTTACCCATCTCAGAAATTTATAGCAAATGAGACCTACCTATGGACTGTATGTGGAGGTGACCGCTCGTGGGTATTGTAACCAAGCAAGGCGCCTCTCTATCCACTCTCTTCCTGATGCATAAAATGCATTTTCATTTTTTTTTACTTTTATTATCTGTGGTTATTGTGTTTCAGCTTACATTTACCGTATGTGGTATGTTCTGTAGAACTGCTTACAGATTCTTCAGTTCTGATAAAATATGTTCTCGCTGCATAAAATGAATCCTGGACTAGCAAACAAACTTTTTCATTCTTCGTGCTTCCCTGACCTTTACAAACGCTCTGGTGTTTCTTGCAATGTTGCTCCATTGTACATTCGGAATTTCCTTTCCTTGTGCGGAAATGAGGAATTCGAGGAAGAGAGGAGCTTAAGAGGATGTTAAAACGAGGATGTCCTCCTCGGATCATGAGGTCATGGAATGACTGGAAGAAGCTGAGTTATAGGGAGTTGTTTAGGACAGAAAAATAGGGACAACACTGTCCACAGTGGAGATCGTAGGGTCAGAAAAGTCCACTTTGGACTCCTTGAAGGAACCTTGTCATACTGTACATGCAGTCATGTCTGTGGGCAGCATGGCATAGAGCAGGTGAAAATGAGCTGTTTGATATATAGTTTTGTTATGACTTGTATTTATCTTTGTAAAGTGAACCTTTCCCCATGAAATGCAGAGCAAGCACTGTTATAGAGCAGGAGGAGCTGAGCAGATTGATATATCGTTTTATGGGAAAAGGTTCAGTAAAACCATTCATAGTACATTTAAGTCTCTGCTCTTTCAGGGCTCAGTTGTACACAGGGGCCTCCTTATCAGTGACTGGCAGCTATCTGTGTATACACATTTATGGCTGTATTACACCGCCTGATGTGGCAGACCCTCCTGGCAATTGCCTGCTCGCTAGTGGAGGAGACCGCTGCTATTCCATGCAGCTATCTCCTCCGCGGGATGCCTCGCTATGCCATCGCTCATCCTCATGTTGTACAGTGGTTTGCAGGCGGCAGATGATTATTAGACAGCACGATCTGCCGGGCAATCGGCGGCAATATTATACTGCCAGATGATCTCTAGCAATTGTATGCCGGAAAATTGGGCAATGTAATACAGGCTTTAAGGTGCACATACACATTAGTCTAAAGTTAGTAAAAACAAATGATTTCAACCAGAACGACCGTTTGTTGGGTGAAATTTAGCAACGAACGTTTGTTTCAGCCGGGCCATCATCTGAAGAGGTGTGACATGTCTGTTAGCCGGACAAAGGATCTTTTGTTCAAAAAAAGCTGCTTTGTGGACGGATGATCTTTTGTCCATTGTCTGGATTCATTGAACATGCATAGCCAGTTTTAACAACTGTAGCAACCAATATGAGCTAAAATGTGTATGGCCGTGCCTGCCAAATGATTGCTCAGCGGATGATTGTTCAACTGCTGTTCAACCATCAACCAACTAATGTGTATGGCTAGCATTAGACAGAGGATGCTATCAATTGCTGTAGTGGGCCTTTTTAAGCTTCGGAAGAGCAGAGAGTTGGAGCTCATTCAGACAAACGCAAGGGCTCCGTGTCCGTATTGCAGAACGCAAAAGGTGGGTCCGCAATATACAAGCACTTGCCATGTTCACTCACGGCTGTGTATGATACGGCCAAAGATAGGACATGTCCTATCTTTTTTTTTTTGGAGCAGAGGCACAGATCGGAAGCAAGTGCTTCCATGCTTCCACACCGCAAAATATCTTTTGCTGTATTTTGTGGATCCAGACCCATTTAAGACAGTGGGTCCGCACCGCAATACGTGTATTTATGGTCCTCAAGGCGGGCAAGGGGCCCTTACGTTCGTTTGAATGAGTCCTAAGGCTACGTTCACATCTCCGTCCGAGATGATCCGGCAGCCTCATCCAGCATAAATGACGTCCGTAGGCCATATAAGAAACGCTGCATGCAGCTGTATTTATCTGGCCATAACCCGGCATTTATGCCAGAAAGTGGCCACATCTCGCTGGACGTCATTACTAGGGTTGAGCAAATCGGGTTTGGATTGCTGTATCCGAACCCAATTCTTTTAAAAACTTTAAGAATATCGGCTCCATCCTACTATAAAATGTGTGGTCTGCAGAGGTCTTTCCGACGTTTCATCAAATATCGCACGACTCTTTCACGTGCACTTTGTTTATTCACATAATTTACTGTATCAAAATACTAAGCCAGACTTGGCTTCATGCCTAATTAACAGATGTCCTTTAAATCTCTGCTAGAAGTCTAGTGGACCTTCTGACGTAGTAACTGGCAACTATTTCTGTATGTACACGGTCAATCACTGATAGGGCTGCCCGTTCAACTCCTAAAACTGATAGGGCTGCCCGTTCAACTCCTAAAACTGATGGGGCTGCCCGCTCAACTTGAATGGAAAGGGAAAGTGGAAGTTATTTTGAATCTTTTGTCAGAAAAATATATTATCAATCTGCTTAGTTCCTCCCGATCTAACATGGTGCTGGCAGAAAAGACTCCATGTTCAACGTGACAAGTTCCCTTTTAAATAGGTCTGTAACAGATCTCTTGGCACCCCGACTGGGTACCACCGTTGATGGATGCTCCGAGTGCTTCCCGAGGGCTCCAAGCACTCCACTTGACAGCACGTAAGCACTGCCGACCCCAAGAACCGCCGTATCTTGGTTGGGATCTCGCCGTCTTCTACCCATCCTGCACCTACGACAAGTCTTCCAGGTTGCAGTGGGTGAACCTCTCTTCCTTCAGAGAGCAATGCAGGAACAAGCTCTTAAAAGAGCTTGGGGATTATAGCCAGGGGAGTATACAGCATATAGCATTCCCCAGTGTAGATGCAGCCTATTCCCCCCACACATGAGACGAGGCTCTATGTTGAGGGTAAAACAGTACCACTTTATTAGGGCTCCATGTCAGCCTTTTATGCAGGTCTCCTAGCAAGGGACACTCCCCTGGGGACCTTGTAGAAGACTGAGACCGTTTTTACATTAGCCAAGCACATGCAGTTACAGGCAGAAAATACACACATGTGATACAATTAACCAACACAATGGAATAACATAATCACTCACAGGCAGAAAACTACCCATTTTTCCCTTTGTAGAATAATGAGCCATAGTTCTGGGTCCATAGTCTGCGGAAAGGAGGCTAGCCCTCTGGCCTGTCCAAAACCCAGTGGCGAGGTTATTTTCTCCACACATCTCCCCCTTCCAGGGAAGACTAACCAGGTACCTGAGTTAGTCTGGCAGCCCACGCACAACCAAATACTGGACCTGTTGAATTTGGTAACCTGGCTCTGTCCAGTGAGGCCACCAAGGTTGTGTTGGTAACTGGTACTCCTGGCCTCTGTGTTGCTCTCTGGCTTGGAGGTAGGCCAGCGCTTCTGCTGGGGTAGCCTGTGAGGAGTCAGGCTCTGGACAAGAGGATAGGGGAGGGCAGAGGCTGACTGTGCTCTGCCCAGATGCCAGCTCTTCCGCTGGGATGTGGTCAGGGAATCCTACCTCCAGGACCTGGTTGCGGATCTGCTGTGAAGAGGAGGGATCGCTTACCTCCTCCTCCTGGCATTCCTGCGGGGTTGGTTGGGGATCTGTACCGGCCATCCAGTATCTCTGTAGGTCTTGTGCAGAGACTGCGGTCCCATCTGCAACATTGGAGTTAGGGGTGCTGTCCCCTGTGGTTGAGGAGAGAGACCGGTTGTCTCCTCTCCCTGCAAGGTACATTGCCGCTGGAGAAGGGAGACGATGCTCTCCTCTCCCTGCAAGGTACACTGCCGCTGGGGAAGGGAGACGATGCTCTCCTCTCCCTGCAAAACATACTGCCACTGGGGAGCAGGACCGACTTTCTCTACTCCCTGAAACTTCGGCTGCCGTAGGGGATGCTCTCCTCTCCCTGCAAGGTACACTGCCGCTGGGGAAGGGAGACAATGCTCTCCTCTCCCTGCAAGATACACTGCCGCTGGGGAAGGGAGACAATGCTCTCCTCTCCCTGCAAGATACACTGCCGCTGGGGAAGGGAGACGATGCTCTCCTCTCCCTGCAAGGTACACTGCCGCTGGGGAAGGGAGACAATGCTCTTCTCTCCCTGCAAGGTACACTGCCGCTGGGGAAGGGAGACGATGCTCTCCACTCCTTGCAAGGTAGACTGCCGATGGGGAAGGGAGACGATGCTCTCCTCTCCCTGCAAAACATACTGCCGCTGGGGAGCAGGACCGACTGTCTCTACCCCCTGAAACTCCGGCTGCCGTAGGGGATGTGGGCCAATTGTCCAGCCTCCCTGTAGGGTGGGGGAGAGACCTCGGTCCCATCTCCACCTGCCATATGGAGTTCGCCCCAGAACCGTCTATCAGGTCCCCTACCTCTGTAGCTGGTAGTGAAGTAGGGGGTACCTCAGCCGGGTCTTCCCCGCCACAGGGCTTTAAGTCTGGGACCGCAACCCAACTCTCCTGCAGGGTATTCTCAATTATGTCGAGTAGATGTTGGTAGTTCTGCTCCAGCCCCCACTCCAGTGTCACTAGATATTCTAAGTCTGATCTCACCACGTTGGGGTCAGCCCAATATTGCATACCCTACCTGAAGTCGTAGATGTCATAAAATCAGGTCTCCGTAGTGCTCCTGAATTCCGATTCTGTGAAAGCCTCCCACAACAGGCCAGGGCCACGGTAATCATACCCCTCCGGGTTGTTGTGCTGCGCCGTCCAGGGTGTATGGTGTATGCCGAGCAGTATACCACCAGAACTCCTGGTAGGCATTCTCCAGCCACAGCTCCTGTCGCACCCGGAGCTCGAGCTCCTTCACCCACTCCTCTAGGGGCTGCTCTCCCAGTAGGGGCATTCGCAGGGCCAGTCGCATCTGCCATTGCTGGTCCTCGCTGGGGAGTCTTTCGCCCCGCCAACACTGTACGCCCTCCACGGCGTCATAATAGACGCCTTTCCGGACTGTATCCCAATCGATAAGTTCCTCCTCCTTGTTTAAGGACGCTGTTTGGTTACAAACTGGTTCCATACTGCTGTAGCCACAGGCACTGTACGGTGACAAGTGTTGCCCTCAATTTTGTAAATCCACGAATGGTGCCTCCGAGCTGCTTCTCCTTGCACTAGGACGCAATCCCACTGCTGCCACCACTTTAACGGGTATCCTGGCACCCTGACTGGGTACCTCCGTTGATGGATGCTCCTAGTGCTTCCCGAGGGCTCCAAGCACTCCGCTTGACACCATAAGCACTGCGGACCCCACAAAACTTCCCATTTTTCCCTTTGTAGAATAATGAGCCGGGGGAGAGGGTGTCTCCATAGTTCTGGGTCCATAGTGTGTAGGAAGGAGGCTTGCTCTCAGGCCTCTCCAAAACCCAGTGGCGAGGTTATTTTTGCCACAAGGTCCTCTTGGATTGTGATAGGCCACCCATGTTATCGGAGGCGACCATCGGGTCCTCTCAGCAGAATAAAGGGGACTGCAGCACTCCATTGAATTCAGTGGCGCCTTCATTGTTTATCCAGGCACTTCAGCTTCTCAATGGTCTCCCATACCTCAGCTTCCTCGACCCCCTGGGAGTGTTTTAGCATTAAATGTACTGTAGTAACGCAAAGTAAAATAAATGTCTAAATGCTGCTTAGATGCAACACACAATAAATGACCTGTGTGAACCTCTGGTCAAGCTACGTGCCTCCGTCTCCTGTAACTTTCCGTAGGAATCTCAGTCCAGAGGTGTAATAATTCATGTATCTGTGATCATTATTTGTGAACACATATTACCAAAATTGTTGAATTGTTTTCCTTTGTCTCAATTCTATCGTTTATGAATTTTCTATATGAGCAGGTCCATTGCTTCTCTACGAGAACCTTTCAGCACACTCAAACCATCGACTGCAGAAACTGTGAGATATTCATTAAGGTATATTGACTGAGACTTTTTCATCAAAATACTTTCATACTTGAAGAAAAAAAACTTTTTCCCACTCCCTTTTCTTTACCATATACAAACATGAACGAATGGATTATTTGAAGGGGTATTCCCATCTCAGACAATGGGACTGCTGGGACCCGCACCTATATTGACAACTGAGCGGGGAGAGCTGTGGCTGAATGACCCCAGTCAGATTTCCCGGGGTCCGTCCACCACCAAGCACTGCTCCCCGCCTCTCCCATAAAAGTGAATGGGAGCGCACGGCGCATGCAAGGCCCATGCTTCCATTCAGCGCTCGGCTATATTCGCCAGCCCCATAAAAAACTAATGCAGGGCGGCTGCGCATGCGCAGTGCGCCGTCCTTCACTTTCGGGGCTCCGTTCTCGATATAGGACCCGCACCAATCAGACAACGGGGGCATATCCTAGCGATATGCCCCCATTTTCTGAGATGGGAATACCCCTTTAAAGAGGACCTTTCATGACTTCTAAAGATATCAACTAAGGATGCTCACATGGAGAGCGGCGCCCAGGGATCTCCCTGCACTTACTATTATCCCTGGGCGCCGCTCCATTCTCCCGGTATAGGCTCCGGTATCGACGGTCACCAAGTTATAGTAGGCGGGGACTTGGTGGAATTGGTTATAGTAGGCGGAGCCTGCCCTTCATCTCCTTCTCCCCGGCTGTAGCTCTGGCCAGTCGCAGCGCAGAGCTCATATCCTGGGAGTTGAAGGAGATGAAGGGCAGGCTCCGCCTACTATAACCAAGTCCCCGCCTACTATAACTTAGTGAGCACAGATACCGGAGCCTATACCGGGAGAATGGAGCGGCGCCCAGGGATAATAGTGAGTGCAGGGAGATCCCGGGGGCGCCGCTCTACATGTGAGCATACTTGGTTTATATCTTTAGAAGTGATGAAAGGTCCTCTTTAATCCTGTGTATTCCCTGTGTCACACACAGACCCATAGTAATCAACAACTGTTATTTTTCTATGTGGTTAATGTTCAGATTTTTTTTTTTTACATTTTGCATTAGTGTTTGTTAACCAAGGATGGAACCTTAAGGCCTCATGCACACAAACGTATTTTGTTTCCGTGTCCATTCCGTTTTTTTGCGGATAGGTTGCAGACCCATTCATTTCAATGGGTCCGCAAAAGATGCGGACAGCACAATGTGTGCTATCTGCATCCATATGTCCGTTCTGTAGCCCCGCAAAAAAAAAAACATGTCCTATTCTTGTCCGTTTTAGACATTGTTACAATGGATCCGCGAAAAAAATAAAACTGATGGCATACGGATGTCATCCATTTTTTTTTTGCACATCCGCAATTTGCGAACTGCAAAACACATACGGTCGTGTGCATGTAGTCTAACAGAGAAAAAGTAGAATGTAAAAATGTGCATGTTTTGGACTAACATGGTCTTCCCTTAAAAATACTAACCAAATCATGTGTGTGTATAAGGTCTTAAAAGGGTTAGCCCGCAATTCAGTACATTTCTCTCATAAAGGGTGCATCAAATAACCTTTACCAGTTACCAACATTTAAATAACCAAGACTGAGATATTTATGCTGTGCACCCCAAAATGGCTCCTTGTGGGTGGGGTTTGCATAAATTGCAAATCTTTGGGGTCTTCCTTAAGGGATTGTGAAGGCAAAATTGGAACTATTGGCGAGTACATGTGAATGGAGCTTCTTCCACCTAAAGTGATCATTGCTGGTGAGAAGTTCTGAGAGGTTTAGACTTGGGGAAATAATGTTCTGTTGAGAAATGTTATTCTGAATCATGGGGCAACCCCTTAAAGGTTACACTGGACAGGACTGTGAATATTTCAATTCAGTTTTAAAATAGGCATGCAGAATCTGCAGGGACATGCCACCTTTTCATACAAAACATTTTTATTGCATCTAAATTAAAAACACAAGCAACTAGTCTTGGTTAAAAATATATCAATAAATGTCTGCAGCTCCTATGCAGACATACAGTTGAAACCAGAAGTATCCATACACAATATAAAAAGACACACATGCACGTTTTTCTCAATATCGGACATGAAATCAGAATACACCTTTCCTGTTTTTGGTCAATTAGGACTACCATAATTATTATTATTTGCCAAATGCCGGAATAATAAGAGAATGTTTTAAGGCATTTTTATTACTTTCTGCAAAGTCAAAAGTTTACATACATTTCTTTAATATTGCCTTTAAACTATGACTTGGGTCAAACATTTTGGACATCCTTCCACAAGCTTCTCACAATAGTTGGTTGGAATTTGGGCCCATTCCTCCTGACAAAACTGGTGTAACTGAGCCATGTTTGTTGGCCGCCTTGCTTGCGCCTGCCTTTTCAGCTTCGCCCATAACTTTTCAATAGAATTGAGATCAGGGCTTTGTGATGGCCGCTCCAAAACATTGACTTTGTCATCCTTAAAGAGGACCTTTCATCTGGAAAAAAATTATGAACTAAGTATCATGATATGTAGAGCGGCGCCCAGGGATCTCCCTGCACTTACTATTATCCCTGGGCACTGCTCTGTTCTCCCGCTATGTCCTCCGGTATCTTTGGGGACTTGGTTATACTGGGAGGAGACTGCCCTTGCTCTCCTGGGCGTCTCCTTCTCCCAGGCTGTAGCTCTGTCCAATCGCAGCGCAGAGCTCATAGCCTTGGAGTTTTTTTTCTCCGGCGGCCAGCAATGCCTAGTACCGTTTCATATATAAATGCAGGCAGAAGACACAGGCTGCCGGCACCTGCCTGTGACCCAGCACTGCGATCAGAGGCAAATAACCCCTCAGGTGCGGCACCTGAGGGGTTAATTGCCGCGGATCGCAGCGCTGGGTCACAGGCAGGTGCCAGCAGCGTGTGTCTTCTGCCTGCATTTATATATGAAACGGTACTAGGCATTGCTGGCCAGTGCTCCCGTCCCCCCCGCTCCGCCCCTTCTCCGCCCCTCTCCCTCTATTGGTTGCAGCGGCAGCACAGGGGGAGGGAGAGACTGCCTCCTTCTCCCTGTGCTGCCGAGGAGAACATGGCCGCGCTGAGAGCGGCGCAGCCACGTTCTCTGATACTGGGCTGTGCAGTAGCGCAGCCCAGTATCGATAAAATACTAATCCTGGTATCGAGCTCGATACCAGAGAAAAGTATCTATTGGGTATCGAAAGTTCGATACCCGAAACAACCCTAGTGCATATGACATTTTGGTCACTTGCTATTACACTTTTTGTGATGTAAGGTGACAAAAATGCCCTTTCACACTTTATTTATTTTATGTTTTTACTGTGTTTATCTGAGGGGTTAGATCATGTGTTATTTTTATAGAGCAGGTTGTTACGGATGCGGTGATACCTAATATGTATACGTTTTATTTATTTAAGTTTTACACAATATCATTTTTCAAACCAAAAAAATCATGTTTTAATGTCTTCATAGCCATATTTTTTAATTTTTTGGGGCGATTGTCCTATGTAGGGTATCATTTTTTGCGGCATGAGATGACGGTTTGATTGGCACTATTTCGAGAGGCATATAACTTTTTGATCGCTTGCTATTACACTTTTTGTGATGTGACAAAAATGTTTTTTACACTGTTTTTTACAGTATTTACCTGAAGGGTTAGATCATGTGATATTTTTATAGAGCAGGTTTTTACGGACACGGCAATACCTAATATGTATACTTTTTTTTATTTATTTTTAACAAAATAACAGCATTTTTGAAAAAAAAAATCATGTTTTAGTGTCTCCATAGTCTGAGAGACAATTTTTTATTTTTTTGGGCGATTGTCCTATGTAGGGGCCCATTTTTTGCGGGATTAGATGGCGGTTTGATTGGTACTATTTTGGGTAGGCATACGCATTTCTGATCGCTTGGTATTACACTTTTTTGATGTAAGGTGACAAAAAAATGGCTTTTTTTGCACCATTTTTTTAAATGGTTAGGTCATGTTATCTTTTTATAGAGCAGCTTCTTACAGACGCAACGATGCCTAATATGTGTAGTATCGTTTATTTTTTATCATTTATGGGGTCGCCGCGCGGCAGTGATCGTAAATATACACATAATGTACCGGTACGTCATGTGTCCCTAAGAGGTTAAATACATCCACAGGTGTGTCTCTAATTAATGCAAATGTTGCCAACAACCCTAACAGAAGCTTCCAAACACGTGACATCATTATATGGGCAGTCCAGAATTGTTTAAAGGCATAGTAATCTTAGTGTATGTAAACTTTTGACATTGCAGAAAGTAATAAAAATGCCTTAAAACATTCTCTCTCTCTCTCTCTCTCTCTCTTTCTCTCTCTTTCTCTCTCTCTTTCTCTCTCTTTCTCTCTTTTTCTCTTTTTCTCTTTCTCACATATTATTCTGGCATTTGGATAATAATAATTATGATAATACTAATTGACCAAAAACAGGAAAGGTTTATTCTGCTTTCATGTCACTTAGTAAGAAAACCATGCATATGTGTCTTTTTATATAGTGCATGTAAAATTTTGGTTTCAACTGTATGTATCTCCATGGTAACAAACTGTGAGTAGCGTCGTCCTGCAGACATGCTCACTTCCATTTATTTACTGTTAACATATATTCCGAAGATCGGCAAGAAGAAGCGGGACATATGGAAGGGACTACAAAATTATTCCATAGGTCTGCAGAAGAGCTGTGAACACACCGTGGCACAATGTTTTTAATGAAGACTATTTGCAGTTGGAGCAATACAAAACATTGACAGTAGACATGGGCTTCTATGAAAAAAACTCTCTCTCTCTCTCTCTCTATCTATATATCTATATATATATATATATAATTATATATATATTATAATTATTATTATTTTTTTACACAAAACTTTGCCTTTTGCTGTCACTTCTGATTTTTTTTTTTTTAAAGCCATTTGAGGAAATCCCCTGTCTGCTGTCTAACATGCTGATCTGCCTTGATTAATCTATTTGAAAATCGCCTTATATGCTGCATGGCAAAGAACTGCATGGTCCTCTTCTAAAGCTTTTTTTTTTTTTTTACATTATGTCAGTGAATACGTTTGTCTACTCATCTTCTCTCTGATTTCTCAAATGTTTTCATTTGTGGTTAAAGAAGACCTATCACCTCAAAATGCATTGTAATCTGTAGGCAGCGTGTTATAGAGCAGGAAGAGCTGAGCAGATGCCCTCTTTCTCCCTTTAAGTGGGAAGTGTTATCATTGATTGACATCATTCTCTGTGTAAGGCCTCATGGATACAACCGTATCCATATTTCAGTACACAAACCACGGATCCACAAAATATGTCTACCTTCTGTGTGCATTCCACAATAGGACATTTTAGAATTTGCAGAATGTCCACACAGATCAGCAGAAATTCCGAATTTGTGTATAGCCCCATAGAACTTAGTGGGTCATGTACATGAGCCCCCAGTGTGTATACATAGATAGCTGTCAATCACTGATAGCTGTATACGGGGAGGTGTTATCAGTGATTGATAGTATTCTCTGTGTAAGTTTGTATACAGAGATAGCTGTCAGTAACTTATAGCTGTACACAGGAAGGTGTTATCAGTCATTTGATAGCATTCTCTGTGTAAGTGGGTATACAGATCTAGCTGTCAGTAATTGACAGTTGTACACGGGGATGTGGTATCAGTGATGGCATTCTCTGTGTAAGTGTGTATACAGAGATAGCTGTCAGTCACTGATACCTGTACACTGGGAGGTGTTATCAGTGATTGATTTCATTCTCTGTGTAAGTGTGTATACAGAGATAGCTGTACATGGGGGAGGTGTTATCAGTGATTGATAGCATTCTCTGTGTAAGTGTGTATACAGAGATAGCTGTACATGGGGGAGGTGTTATCAGTGATTGATAGCATTCTCTGTGTAAGTGGGTATACAGATCTAGCTGTCAGTAATTGACAGTTGTACACGGGGATGTGGTATCAGTGATGGCATTCTCTGTGTAAGTGTGTATACAGAGATAGCTGTCAGTCACTGATAGCTGTAGACGGGGGAGGTGTTATCAGTGATTGATTTCATTCTCTGTGTAAGTGTGTACAGAGATAGCTGTACACTGGGAGGTGTTATCAGTGATTGATAGCATTCTCTGTGTAAGTGTGTATACAGAGATAGCTGTACACGGGGGAGGTGTTATCAGTGATTGATTTCATTCTCTGTGTAAGTGTGTACAGAGATAGCTGTACACTGGGAGGTGTTATCAGTGATTGATAGCATTCTCTGTGTAAGTGTGTATACAGAGACAGCTATCAGTCACAGAGATCTGTACATGAGGGGGTATTATCAGTGATAGCATTCTATGTGTAAGCATGTGTACAGAGACAGCTGTCAGTCACTTGTGACACCTGCCCCATGAACAGGGAATTCAGAAATAGCAAAGATGTAAATTTATAAATTACAAGTTTTACTGAGTCTTTTCCCACAAAACTGTGCATCAATCTGCTCATCTCCTCCTGCTCTATAACACACCACCTGCAGATTGTGCTGTATTTTGTGGTGACAGGTTCTCTTTAAAGCACATTTAGATGATTTTTTGTTTTGATGATCTTGTCTCTTTAAGTGAATATTGGAATGTGAAGCGCCATTGCCCTAATGGATGCTGAGCAGAAGGACGATTTACTGGATACAGTCATTAATTTTCAGAAGCACATTTATCGTTTCCAAATATAATCTTTTCACCATTATATTTGCTGTTGTTTGTATGTCATTTAAAGACCATTTATCATCGCTCCATAGTTTCCGAGTATTAACATAATGACTAACCTGCAGAGCACTCTTCGATCTCCATCTCACTTGAGGCTGGTATGAGGTCTCAACAAGACATCCTCTTTCTGTATGCTCTGTTAAGACATTTTGGGCATCAACGAGGGGGTCCCACACTTAGAACTTCCCTTTATTATCCTGATTGGAGGGGACTCTGGTTGACTCGGTCTGTCCATATAGTCATTTGAATGGCCAGCATGTTTTTATACTAGATACATTTTCAGGACAAGAACAGCTGATCACACAGGTGGGCTTTAAAGCTGGACCCATGACAGTCGGCCGATTGCTAGGCCAGCATCAATCTGAACAGGGGTTCTCTTGATAGGAAAGGAAGCTTTCAATTCTAGAGGGTGAAAATCTGTCCTGATTCATGTGATGATCACATAGGTGCTTGGGTTGTTACGCGTTGTTAAAAGACCAAACCTTATATGCGTTGTCCAGCTTTTAGATATTGATGACCTATTCTCTGGCACCTGAACACCCACACCAGGTAGCTGCTGGCGCTGGAAACGTAACCGTGGACAGAGAGAGAAGCAGAAGGCTCCATCCATTGTGTGGTGGCCATCTCAGATCCTCACAGGACCCCCTCCTCTGTTCTCCCCTCATCTTTTCTTCACACAATTGTCTACAAGATTTCTCGCGTACCTCTCCCTTACTCTGGAACTCACTACACCATCTAAAAGCTGGACAACCCCTTTAGGAATTCTAACACGTCTCCCCACTCTTGTGCAATTTACCCCTACAAAACACCAGGCACACTTCTCTTCATATCCTGTAGTGTGCCATATGATTTCCTCCACTACCAGCTCGCTCATATTCTGTACCCCAGTTTATGTCTACCCCTGATCCCTGTAGACTGTAAGCTTGTTTGGGCAGGGCTCTCTCTCCTACTGTACTACAATGGCTGTTCTGCTTATCTGTGTTGTATTTGTGCATGTATTCATTCATCCCCTTTGTACATCTCCACTGAAGAGTATGGCCCTGTATAATAATTAATAATGTCATTATTGTTGCTTACCTCTTGAGACCAGCGGCTTGCCTTCCATTTATACTCATTATGCTTATGTTTATGCAACATTTTTAAATTACAAGCCCTTCGGCGAGGGTGAAGCGGTGACTGTGCCAGCGACACATGCTGCCTGGCCAGAGATCTCCGTGTAGCTCTGCCGGCATCAAAACTGCTGAAAGCTAACATGACACAGCAAACACAAGAAATCCAGCAGGTTAGGATTCTTTGCAGGAATAGTGGGTCATACCCCGATTCCATTTACTTTCCTTAGTTGTGAAGCTGACAGCCCTACACTGAGATCTCTGGCTGTGTCTTGGCCGAGGTCACCGTGTAGTCCTGGCATTATTGTGTGTTCAGGTTAGGGGGCGAGCAAACCGATTCTAACAACTCCGTTCATCTCATCAGCAGGACTTCTTCACCTGTGAGGGTCTGTCCCAGCACGGTGAAGAAGCGCCCACCTGATGCTGGATTGACGCGGCTAACCCTGCCCTGACAATTTACCGCAGCATCTGCTCAGGGTACGCACCTCCCATGTGTGATGTCCTGCCGATGAGAAGAATCCAATTGAATTCATTTTATTGTCTCTGGTTCAGATTCATCTTGTTTTTTTGCTGTAAATTTTTTTTAGAAAATCTGCATATGGTACGGTTGGAATTTGCTGCATATTTCACACTTGGAAAACCCTGTTCACTTACATTTGTTGCCAATTTTCAGTGCAGAATCTGTCCTGGAAATCACCCACCGTGTCTGAGCATACCCTTAGACAGCTTCGGCCAAAGAGAATGTTTTGTGATAAAATGCTTGAAGGGCTTTCTGATACTTCGAAATTTATGGCCCATACTTAGGATAGGTCAATATCTGATCGATGAGGGACCGACACCTGGCACCCCCACCGATCAGATGTTTCAGGCATCCGCTGGAAACACGAGGTGTTCCCTCCACTGTGTACTGGTACTGCACCTCCGCTCCCATTCAAGTGACTGGGCGAGGAGCTGCTTTGTGCCGAGACTTTGACTATATAGTTTCTGGAGATTTCTCAAAACTACTGATTACTGTGTGTGCTGAGGGTTGGACCCCCACCAATCTGATATTCATCACCTAGCCTCAGGTTAGGTCACCAGTATCTAACTACTGGAAAATCGCCTTTTAAAGACTATGGACACATTTAGCATTTTTATTGTATCATACTGTTATTGGATCAGATTGATAAGAATTCAGGCTAAATGAGTGTTTATGAGCACTCAGGAGAGCAGAGAAAGGGGCAACAGAGCTGAATCGCTAAAACATCGCAAACTATAGAAACCTTTTCCAAAGGACCTTTTAGAAAACAGTTTTTCTCACCAATATCCATACAGTACATTAAAAAAATGCCTCCAGCGACGTTGCCCTCAGCCTTTCAATGGGGCAGCCCTTTTTTTCTAATCCTGGACAATCCCTTTCGCTGGATATTCACAGTTAGATTATCAGAACCAACGTGACTACGAACACTCATTCCTGATAATCTGCCCGTGTAAAGGTGCCGCAGATCACACAATGAACGAGACAAATGCTCGTTAATTAGGTGAAACAGTCGTCCATGAGAATGCTGAAATTGTCGTTTTTTATGGGCAGCAAATTGCGCTGTCTAAACAGAACTATGCTGCCCAGAAAATAGCAATAGCAGTCCCCCGTCCTCATACTGTGGAGGAGATGAGATCTCGGCATGTAAACGCAGTGCTTTACCTCCACTTAACGAGCAGCCGAGTGTCCGGAAGAAACGCCTTCTTCCTGGCAATCTTCTGCCCATCGGTGCAGTGTAAATACACCTTAGAAAGTTACTTGAAAGACTGGGCCATTAGAACAAATTGAGCACTAAACAAAGACATTTTATTACTCTGAGCATCCTTCGGATATTATGTAAAGGAGTAATAGTTATCATGTGTGGAGTCCTTGGTGACTTGGTCGTCCTGATGCACTAGTGCAGTGTTACCACTTTGTCCAATTGGCGTGATGGTTCATAGGCGATGGTCCTATAGTCATTAGACATGGTCATTTCACTTTACAGTTGTCTGTATCACGACTGTTCCTCCCACTATGTGAATAAATTGTAAGATGTCGCCGTTCTTTCTCGGTTTTTATTTTTACGTTTTCTTAACATCTACAACATCTGATTTTGCTCATGGATAGAAGCGGTTGCAAAAATAAAGTCTAGATTAGGGCTGTTCATGTGTTTATAATGTGTTTTCTTCTTTGCAGGTTGTCCACAGATCCAGTCAAAGAATACAAGTCCTGTTACAATGAAAAGTTCCACATCCTCTTGAAGTAAGTGGTCACTGGTCTTTTTGAGGGCTTGCTGTTGTGTGAGGGCCTCATTCAAAATGTTTTAAGTGGTTTCCAGAATTTTTTTTTTTTTTTTTTTTTGCCATTATTCTTAGAATCAAAGTCAGTTTTTTAATGTACTCGCTTTAATGATAATTCCTCCCAAGGCTTGTGTCACACTAATGTTACATCTATCCTGCAGGCTGTTTCGGCAGAGGAACAGCCTGCCAGAATTCATCATATCCAGCATAGCCAGAACGGACTGGAGCACCCACGGGCCCCATTGACAATAATGGGATCCGGCTTTTTTCCGACATTAGTGCGCGCACTGTTTTTTCGCCGCCCAAATCCCACCACTAATGCCGGACACAGGCCGGGTCCCCACTGGGTCCCATTATAATCAATGGGCTCTGGCAAGGAAAGGCAGTATCTAGCTATGCCCGATAAGATGAACTCCAGCAGGCTGTTCCTCTGCTGAATAGTTTTAACATTAGTGTGAAAATAGCCTAAGCCCCGGTCAAGTTACATGACCGTCTTTTCTTCCTCCTTGTTATGACGTCCTCTATCTCTGCACGGCACATCATCTATCATGTACTGTACATAGAGTTACGAATTTGAGCATGGGGCATGACTAGGGGCATCATGGGATTTGTAGTTTCCAGAGCTTTACTGAAAGTACAGAACGCCACTCTTCAGGAAGTAAAAGAGGCCCTTTCACCACCCTGAGATGTCTGTTTTACTAGGTAATGTTTTCCCCATGGAATAATTATTCTCGAGCATCTTTTTATATGACTCTATATTGTTCTGTTCTTCAGTTATTGGCACTAGAAATATATGCGTTACCAGTTCCAAGTGTGTCCATGCACATTCACTGCTACCAATGTCAAACTATGCAGGGACCCCCCCCCCCCCCAACTGGTAACACCCACTTAAGGTTGATTAATAAATCTCTTATAGCAATAACTTAGGAACGTAAGAACATAGGCCCTTATATCAAGACCAAGGGAAAAGCAAACTTTTACAAAAAATAGAGCATTTTCATTTTTACACTATATAGATGTATGTCCTGTTGTAAAATTACGAGTCCCAGTTTGTCATAACCATCTGCAGCTTTAGCGTGACCAAGTTTAGCTCTGCTGCAGAATATGTGGTCTTTGCTTGTGGTTCGGCACAGATACAACAGGACTCTTCCATGCTGGAGCGGTAGCTTAGTTTGCATCTGTGATCTTCGGTGATTGTTTTTTCTTTACACAACGCAGACATCAAAATAAGCACACGTCCCATCAGTATAATACTGCGTCTATTTGAAGGACTCGTCCAGCATGTGAAAATAGGGATGAGAAATCCTGCAAATAACTGTAGGATTTAGGATTTCAGTCGGCACCTTTAATGCTTTGTTGTCACTGCAGATGAAACGAGTAGAGAGAACATGTACAGCGGACGCGTCAGGAAGATATTAACATGATTAGTGTTCTGTTTTTAATTACGGTGTACCTTGTGTATATATATATATACAGTATATATATCATCAGTATACAGTTGTATGATACTGGCTGGTATCAGAGAACAAGAGCTCTGCCTCCTCCTACAATATTTCCTGGCTCACGTGAACAGAGGGGGAGAGGTAGGGGTAGTAGACATGCCTGAAGCCCGATAGAATAATGCACTGCTTTTCCATTGTATTTTTCTCCTATTGTCACGAAACAATAGCACAAACGACGACACATGAGGGGATTATGTTACGTTTTGTTGGTTGTTCTTTTTTGTTTTGTTTGGATTGTGGCTTTAGTTCTCCATTAACATTCAGTGAGCTTTCTGTTCAATTTACAGAGCTGCTGCATCCTCAGGAGCGAGAGACGCTCTTTTTGGTCGCTCTCTGGTGCCAACTTAGAAATACATCCTCGCTCCACAGGATAGGATATATGAATCTGCTTGGTGAGGTTACCACTGCTGGGAGACAGGTCTTGCATGTCCTACGCGAATTCATTCCTTCTCTATAGGACTGCCAGAGATAACACCGTGCCGTACTCCATAGTAATAATGTGCACTTAACCAAACAAAAAAACTTCAATATTTCTGCACCTCTGGTCTATTCAACCCTCCCCACTGATGCGTGTTTGCGCCCACACATAAAGACTTCATACCCTGTTACTGTGTGCTGTCCAATGTTCACCAGAGGAATGTGACGTCACTATGGCTTTTCCGTCCCCATGGCGGGTAGTGATTGGCTTCCTCAATCACATGATGCATGGGCGCAGATACGTAGCAGTGGCGTACTGAGCAGACAAGTGTTGGAGGGTGCATGATTTGATAAGGTAAGTATATTGAAAAGTTTAATATCTTTATATAATGGGAACATAAATGACGTAATAGGTCAGGAAACCTCTTTACTGCTTTCTAGCACTGCTGCGTTTTGTGCCGTCTTGCTGCCGTCTGCATTATTGCTATGCTCCTACATCCGCAGCGATTGACATGTTGGCTTACTTTATTCAATTCCTGGTAATCTGTGTTTGTTGAGGAAATGGAAACTGGAAAGAACGGAATCAGCTTTTCAGAATAGTGTCGCGCATCTCAGTAGTGGCGAACCGGCGGTGAATGATTAAAAGGTTTGTTTGTGACAAAACCATTGTAAATCCTGTTCTTTCGAACCATTATCAGCTGGCGGCTGTGCATTTTTGTCAAATGACCTAAATTATTCTTTGAGTAAAAGGTGTTTTGCTTGCTTAAAAGGTGTAATGCGGAGGTGACCACGCTTCCAGAGAGTTGGACATGAACACAGACTCATTAACTCCTGTCGGAGAGTGTTGTGGTCGTGCTCGGGTATGTGGAGGAGTTGGGTGGGACGAGCAGCCCCTGGCACTTATTGTCAGTGGTGGATCCCGTGTTATCTGCTTTCAGCTTTACAATTTAGGTGTTATCTTTCATTGACATTTTTTTTATGGTTGCTACAGCCCGTAGTTTAGATACATAAAAGTCTTTTTGTGCTTGCTCAGCTATTTTCGGAAGTTGCAGTGACTGGAGAAGGCAGCGCGTGGCGCACTCTGCCCCAAATGGGGATTTGACCAATTCATTTGACCCATTCATGTTGGATGCAGCCTAATAGAAAAACTTCTAAAAGAACTGTTCGGAAATGACCCCGTATAGATATATCCCAGGGGAATAAATATATAAAATCACAAGTATATATCTGATTCCAAAAAAAACTGAATACTTACTGAAGTATTTTCAGCGAATGACTTTGCATTTAAAGGGATTGGCTACTTTTTCTTTTTTTTTACCCACTTTCCTGGACAGAGCTGCAAAGGGAAGTATACTTCCTTGCCTCCCCATTGCTGGGTCCCGGCTCCTTCGTTCCCCGCCTGCAGCTGCCTCCCTCAGGTCCTCCACTGTCAACATCCGCTTTGACGCTGCTGCAGTCAATGGCTGCCTGCAGCGGTGACCTGCCCCCCTTGCATCATATGACCAGTTGACAAGATGCGAGGGCAGCAGGTCACCGCTGTGGCCAACGACTGGCTGCAGTGGTGTCAAAAGCAGATGTTTACAATGGTGGACTCAAGTGAGGAAGCGGGGGCTGGTAAGAGGTAAGTATATCCACCTTTTGCACGTCTGTCCAGGATCGGGGTGGTTTACATATATACATATGACCAATTTACTAATTTCATGGAAGTTTCTCTGCATTGCAGATGAATTGATGTGGTGAGAAGCCAAAAATAGTCCTTAGGTCATTGTAACATTATAATACAGGGCGTGCCAGTTCTCGAGTGCCCAGCCGTCTGCACAAAGGTCCATTGATAGAAGTAGCCACACATTCACAATTGTGTCACAATTACCCACTGAGGAAGCTGTAAGACGCCGGTCCGGCACACGTGGCCTTTTCTTCAGTCTGAAATGCAGCTCAATGTGGTGTTCATTGTACGGTTTCAGGGGTTCTCCCACCAGGTTACCAGTGTGTTGGAAAATGTAGCACTGGACAAGAATCCAGTAGGAGTAAAAATCGAATTGGGGGCAAACAGACCCATTTTGGTCATCCTGACTCACAAGTGGTATGCCCAGTTAAAAAGTAGCTTTGAAGTCTTTTCTAAACCAAGACAGTGGACACTACGGCGCAGCGCCACCAGGGCTGCTGCTGATGCAGTAACTATGGGGAGGTCTGTACATGTTCTTGGAACGCTCTGGATTGTAAGAGCCGGCCTGTCAGGACTCCCCCCCACTGCTGATTTATTTTCCACATCGAGGTTTAATATTTGGCCGTGGTTCCTCTGTGCCCATTGTTATAAGTTGTGTGTCGGGTTCCAGATATATGGATGAAGCATTGTACACCCTGACACCGTATTCATGAATATTCTCATATAATGGTTGCCTCTTGATTGTCTGCCAGCTTCTGTGTGGTAATTGGCCGCGCTCTCTGTATTGAGGGCTGCAGCCCTGCTACTCCTCTGGGTTTTAATCCTTTAATAACTGGCAGAAAGGTGTGGCAGATGACGGTCTGTTAAATACAATATGCATTATGTATGTAGTGGTATTAAATACTCATAATTGTAATTATATTTTAAAACAAACAATATATTTCTTACATTTCTATGTTTTGCTTTGTTTCCATTGCTTGAGAACAATTATTTCCACGTATTGTGCGAATAGACTGTAAAAGGAACGTATCAACGATATTTCTTTACCAAGTAAAGCTAAGTACTGATTACATGGTTTGTCCGGTGTCTGAATCCTCAGGATACGTCATCAAAATCAGATAGTCGGGGTCCGTCTCCCGAAAGCCCCACTCATCAGTTGTTTGAAGAGACCGCCCCTTTAAAAAATATGTTTTAATTTTTTGATTGCTGGTAAGGCTACTTTCACACTTGCATTCTGGCTTTCCGTTTGTAAGATCCGTTCAGGGGTCCCACAAGCGGTCCAAAACGGATCAGTTTTGCCCTAATGCATTCTGAATGGAAAAGGATCTGCTCAGAATGCATCAGTTTGCCTCCGATCAGTCTCCATTTCGCTCTGGAGGTGGACACCAAAACACTGCTTGCAGCCAATCCGTCCTGGCACACAATGTAAGTCATTGGGGACGGATCCGTCTTCTCTGACACAATCTGGCACAATAGAAAACAGATCCGTCCTCCATTGACTTTCAATGGTGTTCAAGACGGATCCGTCATGGGTATAGAAGACATAATACAACCGGATCCGTTCATGATGGATGCATGCGGTTGTATTATCAGAACGGATCCGTTTGTGCAGATCCATGACAGATCCACAAAAAACACGTGTGAAAGTAGCTGTCAGTAATTTCACAGACAGTTGATGCCACTTTGGTTTTAAGAAATTTTTCTCCAAACCCTCCATCTCACCCAGCACACAGTCTTATTGCCTGATGACCAACCAAAAGCTCGTTCATCGGGCAATTCAGATGTTGAAGCATGCTTAAAATTCAGCGCTTGCCGGCGGCATATCGTGCTGTCTTCTAGCGATCAACCACCGGCGAACCACTAGACAGTATGGGAAAGAGCGATGGCATAGCGATCTCTCCTTCCCATGCTGCGGAGGAGATCTCTGTATGTAATAGCAACAGTCTCCTCTGCTAGTTAGCAAGGGATTGCCAGGAGGGGAGCGTTTCCCTCCTGACAGTCGCTTGCTGATCTCCCGGGGGTAATACAGGCTTTATATGTAGCAGGGTTTCATGACAGCCTTGTTGTTCTTTCATTACTATATTCTGTGGTTCCCCTGTAGTCAGGGGCGCAGCTAAAGGCTTCTTAACTGTTAAAGGGGTTGTCCTCTTTTTACTACTGGTGACCTATCCTAAAGATAGGTCATCCATATCAGACTGGCGGGGTCCTCCCGACACCCCCGCAGATCAGCTGTTTTAAGAGAGGACAGCGCTCATACAAGAGCTGCTTTCTCTGCTCTGCTCGCTGCTGCAATTGCAGTGGTGACCAGATAAACAGAGCAGAGAAGGCAGTGTTCGTACAAAAAAAAAACCCTTACCTTTGAGATCAGACCCCCATATCAAACCCCAGTTAAGACCCCAGCTCAACCCCCCCCCCCCACTACATCTCAGACCAGAACCCCTTTAGACCTCTGTCACACCCCATATCAGACCTCCATGTCAGACCCTGCCCCAATATCAGACCTCAGATAAGACCCCCATTAGACTTCCAGACCTCCATATACGATCCCCATTAGACCTCCAGACCCCCATTAGACCTCCAGACACCCAATCAGACCCCCATTAGACCTCTAGACCCCCAATCGGACCCCCATTAGACCTTCAGACCCCAAATCAGACACCAATTAGACCTCCAGACCCCCATTAGACCTCTCTATACCCCCAGTCAGACCCTTCAGGCCCCAAATCAGACCCTTCAGGGCCCCAAATCTGACCCTTTCGGCCCCAAATCAGACCGTTCGGACCCCCAATCAGACCTCAGATCAGACTATAAAATAAACAAACTTACCTCTCCTGCTCTGCCGCCCCTCTCCCGGTCAGGCTGTCTTCCTGGCTCTCATCTCTTCTCAGGGCCAGCGAGCAGTCGCCTGACCTCCTGCATCGTCAGGTCAGAGTGTGCTCTGTACGTCCTGACGCTGCAGGCAGCCAGGACACAGCAGTGCGGGCCCCGGGATGAGTGAGCAGGAGGAGGGGTTAGTACTATACAGTGCTTCTCTCCCCCTCCTACTGCACACTAGTGAGCGCTTCCATAATGGAAGCGCTCGCTAGTATTCCCTTTATAAGATGCATTGCATCTTATTAAGAGAAATATACAGCACCTCTGGGCCCCCCTGGCTTAGGGGCCCGGTTGCAACTGCGACCGCTGCAACCCCTATAGTTACGCCAGTGCCTGTAGTGACCACTGTGTGCAGATTCCACTGACAGTAATATCCTCTAGAAGCTGGAACTGGGGAGATCAGATAACCTCTCGAGGGATCCAACTGCTATTAATACACTTACGCAGTCATGTCTTGTGCAATTTCCTCTGACTACAGTGCTACTATTGCAAAAAATCCAACAATGCAGTAATAATAAGTTGCATCCCGCCCCCCACCTAGAATTTTTAAAAAATTACAGAATGGCATTAACAGTGTTGTACAATCTTGCCGTGCATTTCTGTTTTAAAACAAAAGTAATTATCTGTTCTCAAACACATAAAAACTCATGCACCATCCCACTGTATGAATTGCTCAGTTTTTTGTGGTGCATTCTCATGAATCCAATCCCATTTGCTGAAATGTGGTAACGAGACACAAAATACACAATAAGGTCTCTTCCACACAAGTGTACTTGCAGTCCGTATATGGCGCATATTTTGTGTACCGGAATCTGCTGCTCATGTTAATAAATGGGACTATTCAAATGGACATCTACTTTCCTCGAGTATCGGGTAGGTACACACGGACAATGTTGGTCTAAATCTTTCTCCGCTGGTCTAGGACGTTGACACATGGGCCATCAGTAATTGAAAGACGCAGCACATCCGAGTTTTGCTTCCAAATACTCCCATTATAGTCTATGGGAGTTCATCACAAATGCAGGAAGGAAGGAATACGCATGTAAATCCGGATGAATTACTGATGACAGTCTTGATAGTTCTAGCATCCTCAATCCGTACATATTCCGCATTTCAGTATTTCCATATACTTGTTTGAAATCGGCTTCAGGCTAAGGAAAGACTTAGCTACATGCGGATTTTGTCATGGGTTGGCTACAGATTTCATCCTATGCATTGCAAAGCTTAAAATCCATAATCATTTCACAAAGAAACAGATTGCTGTGGGTTTGAAATTCTACCCCATGCTCTATTTTCTTTTTTGCTACATGTGGATACAGTTTTAGAAATTTAGACTGTCAATTGATGCGGATTTACAGTGTGGCATTGCATTGCCTTAAACTTCTGTTAAAAACCTTTTCCCAGTTATGGAGTTCTCTTTCATGAGATTAAGGGAAATTCAGAGTCGCACACCTGTCTTGTTATGCGCCGAAGCATCCTTCTTACCTAGGGTTCATGCACAGGACATAGTACAGACCCCGATTGTGCGCATCCACAGTATGGGACCTTCAGAGATCTTTGGGATCATACTGTACCTTTTGTTACGCTGTGTTATGGCAGTATATGGAGTACTGTTTGCCCACAGCTTTGACATTTGCTCGAGTCATTATTACTGTGCCGTCAGATATGCCATATACATGTCTGGAAATGTTCACTAACAACCTCACATGGGGATTTCCTTTTTATTCTTTTGTCTAATGAAGATGGAAGAAATGTCAAAAACATTTACGCTAAAATTTGCATAACTTCACGACAATTCTTTGTATACGAATAACTCCCGAACTATCTCTGTACATAATTAAAGGTCATCAGCATTGCTTTATTATTTTCTTGCCTGAGATATGCCTGCTAATACAGTAATTGTATGTTGTGTTGATGTGTTACAATAAGCTCTTTTTTTCCTAGTCTGAGGTTTTGCAATTACAGGGTGGTGCTGCAATATTCTTGCTTTAAAGCTATTTAAAGGGGGTTTCCAGGCTCCTGGCATCAAAGTGAGTGGGAGCTGAGCTGCAGTAACCTAACATGACCACTACACTTAGAACGGAGCTGTGCTTCCTGTTCCAATCACAGTGCTAATTCTGGAGGCTGCAGGGAGCAGCTGATTGGTGGGGGAGCAGAGTACTGGAACCTCACCTCTACTGAGGACGTCATCAATATCAGGAGCGTGGAAAACCCCTTTAACTTTGAAAGACCCAACTTAATAATAACCAGTAGTCCTTTACTGCATATACTGTCAAGCAAGGCTCTTGATTCAGATAGACTATTGGTGTCCATTATGTTTTATCTTGTTGGGGCCTGTGAACCTTTTGCACCCCCTTTACAGCATATAGATTAAGGGTGTCACCTTTAAAGGCTCTGCAAATTGGTCTTTATTAAAAATATTAAGCTGTTCAGTCACAAAGGATTAACTGTTTGTATATCTATGTGGATCCTACTTTTTATTTTCACTTTGTGCCGGTTATCTAATAACCCTTATCTCTAAATTACTAAGGGCTTTTCTGACCAATCATTGGTCAAATGGCCTATTGCACACAGAGATCTTTTGGTATACACACGAACTATTTGTCTGATTGAACAGACATTGGTCAAATAATTTGTTGGCGTAATATGGCCCTTAGAGGTCATAAACACTTATTTAAGCCACATTCTTGTCAGTTAAATAAGGCTTGAGCTTTGATGAGTATTTATAATGTCAGAGATAATGAGCCTGTTAGCCTCTTGTGTGACGGAGCAGAGAGAAAATTCAGATCCTGCTAATAGAGCATCTCCGCTCAGTACAGAGAAAAGGGCTCCATATTTTTTTTCCCCCAACTTAAATTCTTTTAAGTTTTATATTTTATAATCACATATGATATACAGTAAGATGGACGTCTCAGGACAGTTGGACCCATACAGACATCAATTCACAAAATTATAATAAAAAAAGAAAAGGATAAAATCTTTCCACATCTATAACGATAACGTAGACAGGCGAGTGTCCCATGCCTCCTAGATTTTTAGAAACCTGGCCACTGGAGAGCAATTGAGCATTCCAAGGATTGGATGTCTTGTATCAAAGCATATAGATCAATTCTCAAAGGGAAAAAAGAACGTTTCCAATAAAGAACAATCAGTCATTTAGCAGCAGTTAGTATGTGGAGGAGCAGCCTGGCGCCCAACCCCTAAGTGTCGTAGGAACCACATTCAAGAGAAGCACTAAGGTGTCCCTAGAAATGCGAATACCTAGAATATCCTGGACTAATCAGGTCACCTGTAACCAATAGGGCTCTATCACTGGACAGGACCAGAAGGAAGAACATCTCCAACAGATATCTGGCAACCCAGAGTTCAGGGTATGTAATATTTCTGGCATATGATACCTGTCACGCCCGTGTGTGGGAAGGAGACACCACACCGGACGAAGAAGGAGAGGGAACAAGGAACAAGACCTGAAAGCTAGGGAAGAAAGAACGAGACCTCCTAGTCAAATCCCTAGTCACAGTCCTGACTGGCTATCAGTATGAACAGACCTCAAAGGTAGCTGAGCTCATATGCAGGAGTACTTAGAGTCCTAACTCGCCCTATAAGACCCTGGCAATAGTGACAAGACTGAGACTACCTGTTCCTCAAGAAAGGAAGGACAAACACGAGTCTCCCTCAGGCCTACATCAAAGGGAAGGGGAAAAACAACACATAGATAAACCAAAACAAAATGCAAAAGGTAAAGAAAGCTCTTAACTTTCCAGTAGCTATAAAAGCAACAGGAACTCAGAATCAGAAACAACACAGACGCCTATTGATCCACAAGGAAACCTGTCCGATCAAAGCACGTGTTGCCACTCTCACAGATCTTCTGTCACCCACTGTTGTGGGGACGTCCATATGTCTCAGTACGTCCATGACAATACCTGTGTGTTAGAATCTTTAATAGATTTTCCCTGTAAGTTTTACAAGAGGAGCTAGAGTGCGCCCTCTTTCATATGGTTTGCCAAGTCTCCGGCGAAAGCTCACTTTGTAGCCAGTCTTCCCATTTTCGCATATATAGGTGTTTAAAGTCTGCAGGAAAGTCTGAGGAGATCAGTATCTGATAAATATTAGAGATAAGACCTTTTAGATGAGGGGCCACAGATACAGACCCGCTTAAAAAAGGAGAGAGTTGGAAGGAACGTCTAATGAACCTAACACGCTCCTGCAATATCTGTGGTACTGGGATGCTAAGGTGTTCAGCAGGGAAAATTAAGTCTGAAGGTCCTCAAACGGCAAGATCCGAGCAGAGAGGGGGTCATTCAAGTCAAAAATGGGATAGAGCCCTGCAGCCACAGTCTAACCATTCCTGCTCCCAAACTTTCCAAGAGATGAGGGGAAAAGAAAAATAGAGTAAGAGGCGATCAGAGCGTTGAAAGGCTATTTCTAATCCTACACCTATACCGGATCTCCCTGGTAAACAACATGAAACTAAGTAAGTCAGAAGTTGGAATAGATGGAGGAGGGCCCCAGATCAATGTCTCCTGGTGACTTGGTATCAGCCACAACCGTTCAACCTCAGTCTAGCAGTTATATGAATGAAGCATAGACCAAGAGAAAATATGCCTCAGATAGGTCGTAAGATAATATAAACTGATACAAGGAAGTGCAAAACCTCCATTAGAGATGGGTGCTATCAGAATCTGTTTAGAAAATCTGTGGCGTTTGTAATTCCAAACAAATTGAGTAAACGCGGACTGCACAGATCGAAGGACCTCGGACGGCCCCCTCACTGGAAGAGTCTCAAACAGGTACAGGAATTTAGGGAGAATGGCCATTTTTATTACCGCAATGCGGCCTAGGATAGAGATTGGCAGAGGTTTCCACTTCACAAATAAGATAGTCATCTCAAATAGTAATGGAGGGAAGTTAGATTTATAAAGAGAGGAGTAGTTGGTAGTAAGATGTATTTCTTAATATTTAATGGAATGAGTGCGCCAGGTGTAATCAAAGCCGATCTGGAGAGATGTTAATCGGTAATGCCTCGGTCTTAGTGGTGTTAAGTTTATATCCGGAAAGTTTACTGTAACAGTCTAAGACTGCATGAAGATTAAGAAGAGAAAGGAAAAGATTTGTTAGGGAAAGTAGCACGTCGTCTGCAAAGAGCGAGATGGAAAATGATTTATTTCTAATCAGGATGTCTGGACTGTTACGTATTAGAGCAGCCAGAGGTTCAATGCTAAGCACATGAAGGAGAGGGGAAAGGGGGCACCCTTGGCACATTCCATTATAGATCGGAAGAAGGGGAGAGTGGGCATGTGATAGCCTGACTGTCGCTCCTGGGGAGAAGTAGAGGCCCTGCAAAGCAGCTACAAAAAGGCCCTTAAAGCCAAAGTGATGCAGGGTACTGAACATAAATTCCCAGTTCAGGCGATTAAAACCCTTTTCTGAGTCGAGGCTGAGTAGGAGGGCCTCCACCGCTCCCATATCGGCCGCGTCTATAAGGTCAATAACCTTTGCGGTGTTATCTCCTGCTTGTCTGAAATGAACAAAGCCGACCTGATCTTTATGAATTAAATGATAAAGCCAAAAATTTAGACGATTCGCTAATAGCTTTGTGAATATCTTCAAATCCAAATTTAAAAGGTTAATAGGACATGAGCTCGAGCAGTCTGCAGGGTCCTTACTGGGTTTGAGGATAACCGTTATGTACAAGCTCAACATGGAGTCGAGGATTTTGTCACCTAGTAGAAATCCCATAAACAACTCAACCATATAGAGGATTAAGGAATCCCCAGATATTTTAAAAGTAATTGTACGAAAGCCTGTCGGGACCAGGCAATTTACCGCTAAGTTACTAAGAAATTGTATCCCTGACCTCCTCAACCGTCTTACCTTGGCTCTGATGGGCTAAGGCCTCAGGGAATAACCAAGGCAAGGGACATTCTGCGAAAAACTCGTCTAATAACGCGTTCCGCTTTGTCTCATCACTAGGAAGGGGAGAGTATAAAGCAGAATAGTAAGCGTGAAATGATTTAGCTATGGCATTAGGGTGGTACTGGAGGGTGCCCTGACGATCCTTAGTAGCATGTGGAGTGGAAGCAGCCGAATGCTACTTTTAAAGGAATCCATATTTTTTATAAAGACCAATTGAAAAAATTATTTTTACCTCATAATGAGTACAATGCAATAATAAAAAGGTGTACATAGCCTTTAACCCCTTAAGGACACGGCCCTATTTCACCTTAAGGACCAGGCCATTTTTTCAAAATCTGACCATTGTCACTTTATGTGGTGATAACTTTAAAACGCTTTTTCTTATCCAGTCCATTCTGAGATTGTTTTTTCGTCACATATTGTACTTCATGACAGTGGTAAAATGAAGTCGAAAAATTTCATTTTTATTTATAAAAAAATACCAAATTTACCAAAAATTTTGAAAAATTTGCAATTTTCCAAGTTTCAATTACTCTACTTCTATAATACATAGTAATACTGCCAAAAAAAGTTATTGATTTACATTCCCCATATGTCTACTTCATGTATCGATCATTTTGGGAATGCTATTTCATTTTTGGGGACGTTACAAGGCTTAGAAGTTTAGAAGCAAATCTTGAAATTTTTCAGAAATTTTCAAAACCCACTTTTTAGGGACCAGTTCAGGTCTGAAGTCACTTTGTGAGGCTTACATAATAGAAACCACCCCAAAATTACCCCATTCTAGAAACTACACCCCTCAAGGTATTCAAAACTGATTTACAAACGTCATTAACCCTTTAGGTTTTCCACAAGAGTTAATGGCAAATAAAGATAAAATTTCAGAATTTCGATTTTTTGAAAAATTTTCCGTTTGAATCCATTTTTTCCAGTAACAAAGCAAGGGTTAACAGCCAAACAAAACTCAATTTTTATTGCCCCGATTCTGTAGTTTTCAGAAACACCCTATATGTGGTCGTAAACTGCTGTATGGCCAAACTGCAGGGCGCAGAAGGAAAGGAACGCCATATGGTTTTTGGAAGGCAGATTTTGCTGGACTGGATTTTTGACACCATGTCCCATTTGAAGCCCCCGATGCACCCCTAGAATAGAAACTCCATAAAAGTGACTCTATCTAAGAAACTACACCCCTCAAGGTATTCAAAACCAGTTTTACAAACTTTGTTAACCCTTTAGGTGTTCCACAAGAGTTATTGGCAAATGGAGATGAAATTTCCGAATTTCTATTTTTGTTACCTTGTCTCAAAAAAGTGTAATATAGAGCAACCAAAAATCATGTTTACCCTAGAATAGTACCAACAAAACTGACACCTTATCCCGTAGTTTCCAAAATGGGGTCACTTTTTGGAGTTTCTACTGTAGGGGTGCATCAGGGGGCTTCAAATGGGACATAGTGTCAAAAACCAGTCCAGCAAAATCTGCCTTCCAAAAACCATATGGCGTTCCCTTCCTTCTGTGCCCTGCCGTTTGGCCATACAGCAGTTTACGACCACATATGGGGTGTTTTTGCAAACAAGAGAATCAGGGCAATAAATATTGAGTTTTGCTTGGCTGTTAACCCTTGCTTTGTTACTGCAAAAATGGATTAAAATGGAAAATTTGCAAAAAATAGCTGTTTTGGGACTGTTTTTATTTTTTGTTATTTACATAGTTGAACTGACAGGTTAGATTGTGTGCTATTTCTATAGAGCAGGTTGTTACGGACGCGACAATACCAAATATGACTACTTTTTGGGGTTTTTTGTTTCAGTTTTACATAATAAAGCCTTTTTGAAAATAATTTTTTTAGTGTCTCCACATTCTGAAAGCCATAGTTTTATTTTTATTTTTTGGGCGACTGTGTTATGTAGGGGCTCATTTTTTGCGGGATGAGATGGCGGTTTGATTGGCACCATCTTGGGGTGCATATGACATTTTGGTCGCTTGCTATGACACTTTTTGTGATGTAAGGTGACAAAAATGGCTCTTGACACCGTATTTTTATTTTTATTTTTTGCTGTGTTCAGCTGAGGGGTTAGGTCATGTGTTATTTATATAGATCAGGTTGTGACGGACGCGGCGATACATAATATGTATACTTTTTATTTATTTATATAAGTTTTACACAATAATATAATTTTTAAAACAAAAAAAATCATGTTTTAGTGTCTCCATAGTTTGAGAGCCATATATATTTTTTTTTTTGGGTGATTGTCCTATGTAGGGGCTCATTTTTTGCGGGATGAGATGGCGGTTTGAATGGTACTATCTTGGGGTGCATATGACTTTTTGATCGCTTACTATTACACTTTTTGTGATGTAAGGTGACAAAAAAATGGTTTTTATTTTTTATGTTTACGGCGTTCATCTGAGGGGTTAGGTCATGTTATATTTTTATAGAGCAGGTCCTTACGGACGCGGCGATACATAATATGTATACCTTTTTTTTATTTATTTTGGTTTTACACAATAATATCCTTTTGAATGAAAAAAAACATGTTTTAGTATCTCCATAGTCTGAGAGCCATATATTTTTCAGTTTTTAGGCAATTGTCTCAGGTTGGGTATCATTTTTGCGGGATGAGGTGACGGTTAGATTGGCACTATTTGGGGGTCATATGACTTTTTGATCGCTTGCTATTACACTTTTTGTGATGTAAGGTGGCAAAAAAATGGCTTTTGACAAAGTTTATATTATTTTTTTACAGTGTTTACTTGAGGGGTTAGGTCATGTGATATTTTTATAGAGCAGATTCTTACAGACGTGTAGATACCAAATATGTCTACTTTTTAATTTTTTTTACATTTAACACTAAAAGCATTTTTGAAACAAAAAAATCATGTTTTAGTCTGAGAGGCATAGTTTTTTATTTTTGGCCAATTGTTTTAGGTAGGGGCTCGTTTTTGCGGGATGAGATGGCGGTTTGATTGGTACTATTTTGGGAGGCAAACGCCTTTTGATCGCTTTGTATTACACTTTTAGTGATGTAATGTGCCAAAAATGGCTTATTTACACCATTTTTGGTTTTTTTTATGGCGTTCACCTGAGGAGTTCAGTCATGTGATATTTTTATAGAGCAGGTTTTTACGGACGCGGCGATACCTAATATGTGTAGTGTATTTTATTTTTTTAGTTTTTATTCAGTGTTATGTGTTTTTTCATTTTACTTTTTTTCACTTTTTACATTTTTTTGACCCAGACCCACTTGGTTCTGAAAGATCCAGTGGATCTGGTGTCTGTATAATACAGTACAGTACACTATATAGTGCACTGTACTGTATTTTGTACTTTAGAAAGTCTGAATAGACCTTTAGCAGGTCTATTCAGACTTTCAGCACCATGGAGAGCAGGGCGCTTCTGAAAGCGTCCTGTCTCCATGGCAACCATCACCCCTGCCATAACTGGGCAGGGGGTGATGGATAGGAAGGAGGGGAGCACCCTCCCTCTTCGATCCCATCCTGTTGGGGGCTGCAAAGGCACAGCAGCCCCCGATGGGAGAGGGAGGGAGCGCTCCCTCCTGTTAACCCTTCCATACCGCGGTCCGTACGGACCGCGGTACGAAAGGAGTTAAGCGGCTGGCATCTGCAGCACAGATGCCAGCCGTTTCTATCAGAGTGTCAGCAATGTGCTGACACTCTGATAGAACCACTAGACACCAGGGATAGATTACAGGGAGGCGGGCGGGGATCGCAATCGCGATCCCGCCCGCCCGCACCGCCCGCCTCCCGCCCGCCTCGCGCCGCCCGCAACCACCCCCTGCACCCCCGCAGCCACAGTATGATTGGGGGCTGCAGGGGGTTAAAGAACTGTTTGGGGGCATTAACTCTCTGATCCCGCGGTCATAGACCGCGGGATCAGAGATCGCAAGAGCGCTGCAAACCGCAGGTCTGAATTGACCTGCGGTTTGCAGCGATCACCCATATGGGGGGGTCACAGGACCCCCCTGGGCATTGTAACAAGGTACCTGCTGAATGATTTCAGCAGGTACCTTGTTCCGATCACTGCCAGCTGAGCAGCAGTGATCGGAACAACTCATGACGTACCGGTACGTCATGTGTCCTTAAGGACTCGGGAAACATGCCGTACCGGTACGTCATGTGTCCCAAAGGGGTTAAGTCTGGTTGCATGTTTCTTTAAATGGACTAGATCAAGTTTTAGCAGCTTCCAACATGCTCCATTCAACTTCTGCGCAAATGTGTATGCTGAGAGTTGTATTTTCACAACAGCTGGACTGCCGGAGGTTGCTGACCCCTGGATTAGATGATTAACTCATTGTCTCAGTAATTTGTTTCTATTTGTACATAACCAACTTTTAGACCTGGCGTGAACGGAGAATAGTCGCAGATTTTGGGGCAACTAACCATTGCACCACAATCTGCCCCTGTAATATGCCTAATATAGGTGTATTTCAGTATAACAAATGACCCCAATAGTGTTGTTATGTTGCAGGTTATATGGATGGTGGGTCTTGATGCTTGTGCTTCTGAATTGTTGTACCTGGCTCCTCTTGACTGGTTTTCTAGTCTGTCTACAAGGGGAGCTACGGATGTCAGCATAGGCCCGGTAAGAGCCTGATGCTGACCTAGATTTGTATGTGGTTACACCAGTTCACTGCTGAAAGGAGGTAAAATAGAGAGATTTGGCGTCAGCAGAGTAGTACGCATTGCCTAGTGAAATTGAGGTTTGGCCTATGCGATAGGGAGACTTGAGGCATGTTCACTTGGGTGGCATTGGTAAACTGAAAGCCATTAAAGGCTAGGTGATGGGGAGACTGGAGCAGCTTGCCCACAGAAGAGTTACCAGTGGTTGCCTGGTGTGCCTCAGCAAGTCTTCAGAGGGCAGCAGTTGAGCAAGGCCTGGAAGCATGGTCATGGGAACAGACATAAACCAACACAAACATTTGCTTGTTAGACTGGGGCTATGGATGCTGTCCATGGAAGAGGAAGGGTTGAAGCACTGTGAGCTGCTGCTGAAGCGGTATAAGCTGATTGCCTGTTGAGCCTGGCAGACAGTTTGGACATGGCTTAAGAGTATGCCACTTTGAATGACAATCTTTTTGCAGTGCGGAAGCACGGACGGAAATCCCACGGAAGCACTTTGTAGTGCTTCTAATCTGTGCCTCTACTCCACACCACTCCATATCTTGTGGATTGCGGACCCATTCATGTCAATGGCTGTCCGCAATACGGGTACGACGGCCATATTGCTGTGTGCAAGAGTCTTCGTAGACCTAGTGATGGTAAGCCTGGGGGTCTGTGTTAGGGTCTCGGCTGCCTGCCATGGCAATGCATCAGCACCCCGCTCCTGGTGACAGCGAGCTCCTCTCTTAACTGCCTAGATGCTGCAGTCGCTATTGAGTTCTCTCAAATGCCAGCTGTTCTAGCAGAAGCATGGATACAATCAGAGCTGTGATCCGGAGCGCCTTATCAGTGTAGCCTGCATGGGTCTCTTCTGTCCTTAGCACTCACGCCAGGGTTAATGGCGCAGGCGGCAGGGATTGAACACACTATACAACCTGCGCTGATGCAGCATTACGCAACTGGTTTGTGGAAACAGAAAGTATTCTGGAGAGTTTAAAATAATTGGGTCACTCTGGGACCATTCAGTACAATGGCTGCACTGCTAAATAGTGATCTTCCGCCACGACCGATTTCACAGCCAAGGTCACCGTGTAGCCCCCACCTCCTTCATTAGACTGTACAGCCGATGGAGTAACTTATTTTAGACCCCATAAATTATATAGTAACACATGCATCCAACAAATACCAGCTTAAATGTTTCTTCCCTAGGTCTAAAAATATTATTTCAGACCACTTCAGGGCATGCTGGGATCCGTAGCTTTGCAAAACTAGGAAATTAATGCTCTAGAAGTGTTCTTGCCGCAGGTTGAGTTGTCCACTTATTATTATTATGTTCTTCCGTTTACAGCATGTCTGAGATTGAGCCTTTTCTATGTGAGGACTACAGGAAACAGTCTGCAATTCTTGGTGGCAACAAACTAGATCTCCCGTATGGAACCCGAAAAGGAGGCAAGTTTTCATTTCTGTGCATTTTTTCCCTGCCGTTTAAAATACATTTTGGTTTTGGCAGTAAATGACCGACTGATATTTCTTAAAGGGTATATGCACTTTTGTAAAGGTGCCTGGAAAGATGCATAATCGTGGAGCTCCAAGCTCAGTGCACCTCCCCCCACTTACCTTGCTGTGCTAGTGAGAGAATGGCACTCAGAAGTCTCCTCAGGACATACTTAAAACACTGGGGCACATTTATCAAGTTTGCCTGTTTTTGGCCATAAAATTAGACGGGCGTATTTAAAGAGGAACTTGCTTGGTTTTTATTTATTATAGACAAATACCTTTACCTGCAGGGTGGCTGATGCTGCCACCCTGCCTGTTTTTTTTTTTTGTTTTTTTTTTTTTAATATCGCTCTTGCTGTGCCCCCCTGTCGTTTTCCCGCTCAGTATGTTAATGCTGAGCATCAGTACAGGGAGGAGGAGACGCCAGGGTTTCTCAATGTGCGTCTCCTTCTCCCTGGCTGTCCTGCGATCCAATCACAGCGGAGAGCGTCAAAGCCAGGGAGAAAAAAAAAAAAAAGCTCACCTTCTCCCTGCCTGTGAAGCTCTCTGCTGTGATTGGATCGCACTACAGCCAGGGAGAAGGAGACACCCATTGAGAAACCCTATTATTTATAAACCCTTTATTTATCTAGGATAAATAAAAACCATGAAAGGTCCTCTTTAATCTTTCTTACTAAAAATCGCACAGCCGTTGATGAATTAGACTCGCATATTGCTATTAACCTGACCTCTGGTGGTTTCAGTTGGGTTCATATTCACTTAGACTGGTCTAAGTGAATAGGCACACCTTTGCGGAGAAAAGTCGCATGTTTGCTAGAAAGTATGACTTTTAAAGCAAAAAAAAAATTGCACTTCACTAAAAACAGAAGAAGAAAAGTAGGCCAGTCTTGGGGTGGCCTAAAATTAGACTGCACCTACATAAATAGGTCAGAAAAAAAGTCGCAAAAGTTAGAAAACTTCTGATTTCTACAAAATCAAAATAGGCGAACAAACTGCAGAAGCATCCAAAACAGACGGACTTTCAGTAGTAAATGCTACAAAAAAACTGTCTACAACAGCATTTTTTTTTTTTAACTAAAAACAGACACAAACACTTTAGTAAATGTGCCCCACTGTAAATGAGGAATGCTAGACTGACTGGACCATAGAAGGTTCAACACTGAACTAGTACAAATTCCGGATCCACATGTGTAGGGGTCCTTATATGCCCCTAAGGTTTCGTTCACATGGTGGATTTTTTGCCACATATCCCCTGGCAGCAGAAACCTGTGGCCGGCCCTTGGGTTTCTATATCTGGTTTCCATTTTGATCAGCCTGTAGGTTTAGTCCCATTCATTGAGGCTAATCCATGAGTAGACACCTGCTACAGATTCCAGCAGTGTCCATCCTCAATAGCTGTTGGCCTATGCTCAGTTCAGCTGAGCATACAGGTTTTCAATATGGAAAAAAGGGAAGGCCACTGCTACACACCTCGGGAGTTGGAATTCAGTGCTCCTTATCTTCCCTCCCCATCATCATCTGTTAGGGGAGAATTGAGAGCTTGCAAAAACAGCGTGCACCCCCAAATCAAGAGCTGCGGAAAACGTCGGGCTTGTCCAACAGTACTGTGATGTGCATAGTTGTATACAGTCCTCCTTAGGGTATATTCAAACACTAGTTTTTCTTGCTAAAGGTTATGAATGGTCAGCAGCTTGCAATGAAGGTCCATCTGGATGTTACCAATTGGGTGTGTGTCCCTGCACAGTCATATAGTCCCGTCCCCCCAACTGGTAACAGTCATCTGGACCCTCATAGTAATTCATAGTAATAATAACTTCTTGAAGGTGACACGTCCTCTTTAAAGGGAACCTCAATGAGAGCAGCATAAACCACTGACAGTCATTCTGATTATAGCGGTGTGTTGTCCATGTGCTAAAAGTAAGTGGTTGCCAAGAACCAGCATCATAATCATTACAGTCCAGGCCTGGACAAGGGTCACGGCGGCCTGAGAAGAGTCATGGTTATGTCATGGTTAAGACTTGTCCCCCAAAAAAGTTGTATAAGTCTGGACGATCCTGCTCAGAAACGGCGCACACAGTGCACTTCTGCATGTGCTCAGTCAGGATTTTACATTACAAGATGTGGTGTTAATGTACTTGTGTTCTCAAGCAATATCCCAGTGTTTTTGTGATTTACCCGATAACAAGTATGTCTGACGCTGCAGATTAACATACTTCACTGATCAGTAGTGAGAGATTAATTGCCTAGATACTAATCTGTGCAGATTAGCTGCTGCTCACATCAGATTGTTTCAGCATGTAATGGATCATATGTACCGCTGATAAGACCAAGGAACTGAATATGTGTCTCTACTTTTTGCTGCTGATACTACTTTGCTCTCCAGTTGCTGCAGAACCTCTTTTTGAAATGTACATTACAAATTTACACAAATCTCCCCTTATTCTTTGTTAAAAAGTACCTGGGCTGTATTCTATCAGGTTCTATAGTAGCTGGCAGTCTTATAATGTGCACTCCACCTGCTGAAGATAGGTCATCAATATGTATATCCCAGAGAACCCCCTTTAACTCACCCCATGCCCACAAGAGTCACATTAAAATTGAAAAATCTTACAGAAAATGTCACTTTTTCATTCTAGGTTTTAGAATTGTCTGAAATAAATATAATTGGCACACACAACGAGTGACTGAAGTGCATTTTAACCCCTTAGTGACATAACTAATTTTAGCCTTAAAGGGGTTATCCAAGGCTATAAACTGCCCCTCCATATGTCGGGCCCCTCACATTAAATCTACTTACCTGGCTCCTCGCTCCCTGCGACGCTCCTGGTCCCCACACAGCCGCCGCTGCTTCTCCTTGTGCATGGATGAAAACATCCGGTGTTGGGGTGGGGGTTTGGGGGGTTGAAGCAGTCAATGACAGACAGGGACGAGCCTCCATAGTATCACCCTCGATGCTAGACTCATCTACGTCCCCGTCTGCCATTGGCTGTCTTAGCCCCCCCCCCCACACACACCGGATGTTTTCATCAGCGCACTGGGAGAAGCTAGTGCGGGAACCTGGAGCAGCAGGGGAACCAGGTAAGTATATTAAATGTTCGGGGCCCAGATTATGGGGGGGCAGTTTATAGCCTTAGATAACCACTTTAAAGGGTTTCCCCGGGAATAGAATTTTTTTTTTTTTAAATCTAATGCCCGCTTCCCTAAATAGAAGATTCATAGCTACCTACTCCCCATCACTCCAGTTTTCCGCTCTGGCTTCCACATGTCCATGTTCCAGTCCCCTGACGGTGTACATCTGGTGCTGCATGGGCATGGTCACTCGCCCCACTACAGCCAATAACTGGCATTAGCAGTGATGTGCCGCTTGTGGCCACGACACCACTGTAGTCAGTTATTGGCTGCAGCAGTTCATATGCCCATGCAGCGCCAGATGTAAACAGCCCGGGGACCAGAGCATGGACATGCGGGAGTCAGCATGGAGGACACTTTAAGGACCAAATAACAATTTTTCCCAGTGGTCATAATTTTTTTTCTAAGCTTTAAATCGAAACTAGAAAGGCAACATTTTCTCTACATTGGCAGATACAGCTTTTAGAAATCCAGTTAGGAGTGAAAGCAGCTGACACCTGTTTTTACTTTTAGCTGCTATCACACCCAACCCAATTTCTAAAGTCTATCTCTCCAGATGTAGTGAAGATAATACTGCTATTCTGATCTTTAAAGCTTAGATTGTTCGCTTTCAAACAAGACTAGCCACATATCTCTGACACCTACAGAGCCCAAGATAAGAAGGGTTAAACAGCCCTCGCCCCTCAAACTGCTGCCTGCACTTGGTTCGGGCTGAACTGTTAGGTACTTTTCCCAAAACCTGAGCAGAGCTGGGGCAAAACTGTTGAGTGTCACTTTTATTTCAATGTATTTTTAATATAGTGTAGGGACAGGATTGTTAAACATAGTCATAATATACTTTATTATGGAAAGATATATTTATATGCTAGAAAACAGGGTGTAAAGAGTCATCTTAGCAAACTGAGCATTGCTAAGGAGAGTCAGTCTTCAGTCTTCGGTCCGACTAAGCGCTGAAGACACCTGGGTGCAAAAAGTCAGATATGCAGGGTGATGGTCCGTGGTTGTTAGGGCACGTGAACATAATCAGGGTCTGGGCAGCTACAAGAGACGGGGAGGCCTCTGTATGTTATGCACAGGCGTCTTCAGCGCACAGTAGAACTGAAGACAGACTCTTCTTAGCAATACTTTATTACAGCTTTGCTAAGAAGACCCCATGTAAAATTAGCATATGCTAGTTATAAAGCGCGCTTGGGAACACCGGTGGAAATTTCTCTTTCTAACTATCTGAGAGGAGAAAACTAAAGCTTTAACTTGTATTAATAGATCTGAAAGTGCAAAAGACACAATACTGGATAGAATATGGAGCAGAATTGTCCTTGCAGGGTATTTAGGTAGTGTCTTATGTTCAGGAATATGGGGTGTGAAGGAAGCCTAGACTGAACCACAGTGGTTCTTATCCACTGGAGAAAGGCATGTCTTAGACTTTTCTGGACGGGGAAGTCCATGACTGTTGCAACCAATTTAAAGAGAATCTGATAGGGGACCAGACTGAGGGTATGTTGACCGTATGTGTCTTATGTATAGTGACATGTTAGGTTTGTGGTTTGTATGTGAGGCAACCAAGGATCAGACTTGTTTTTGGAAGGAAGTTTTCGGTATCTTTCCTCCACTCTCAGACATTCTGTGTTTCTCAACGCTTCTAGTCTTTTATAATCTGTCTTGAAGCAATGAGTTGCTGTAATCACCCTAAGGCCTCTTTCACACTAGCGTTTTTGCTTTCCGTCCTAGAGATCCGTCCTCGGGTCTCTAGGACGGAAAGCTACTGATCAGGATTATCCTAATGCATCCTGAATGGAGAGAAATCCGTTCAGGATGCATCAGGATGTCTTCAGTTCAGTATGTCAACGTTTTTTGGACGTTGACAAAAGCGCAGCATGCTGCGGATTTGTCTCCGTCCAAAAATCCGGAAGACATGCCGTAACGCCAGATCCGGAATTAATGCCCATTGCAGTGCATTAATCCGGATCCGGTCTTAAGCTAAACGTCGTTTCGGCGCATCGCCGGATCCGACGTTTAGCTTTTTGTCAATGGTTACTATGGCAGCCAGGACGCTAAAGTCCTGGTTGCCATAGTAGAGATAGGGAGCGGCATACTTACATTCCGTGCGGCTCCCGGGGCGCTCCAGGATGACGTCAGGGCGCCCCAGTGCATAGATCACGTGATCCATGCGTGCGGGCGCTCTGGCGTCATTCAGAGCGCCCCGGGAGCCGCACGGAATGTAAGTATGCCGCTCCCCACTGCTACTATGGCAACCAGGACGCTAGTAGCGTCCTGGCTGCCATAGTAACACTGAAAGCATTTTGAAGACTGATCAGTCTTCAAATGCTTTCAGTTCACTTGCGTTGTGCCGGATCCGGCGTGCATTCCGGTGACGGAAGTGCACGCCGGATCTTCACAACGCAAGTGTGAAAGAGGCCTTAAGTGATCTGATTTCAGGAAAAGAAGGCTGTGTGACAGCTAGGAGATGAGATTTAGGCTGGGTTCACATGTGACTAAAAATGCAGGGGAACAATCCACTGCGGTCTTGGCTAGGCTTTGCCGTGTAAAGGCCAGCAGACTTCATCCTCGCCATTGCAAAGGGTGAAATCAACAGGAGAGATCCGTAGCAAATTCGCACCGCAGGTCCGTTTACCCTGTGGCTCTTGTACGCAGCGTGTGGATGAGATTTCTAGTAATGTCATCCACTTTGCTGGTACTGTACATCGCTGCGTATTTGCCACATGAAAATCCACAGCTGTTCAGTCTTGTATGTTCCTGGCATAAAGAGAAATCGTGCAGTTTCTAGATTGGACCTGAGGCAAGAATATAACATAGTATTTAATGGGAGCCTGTCACCTCAAGGAGGGCAGCATAGTAGGCTGTCACTTCTGGGCCAGCATTCAGTACTGTTACAGAACTGACAAGCCAAACCTCGCCACTCACGAGACTCGTTTCCCTGACTATGACTGCCAATCATGGTCCGGATGCGGTGATGGACGGGGCCATAAGCCTCATCGGACTCCTCTCCATCACAGCGCTGGAGTGTGCTGCGAAGTTTGGCCTGTCAGTACGGTAAAAACTGAATGGCAACCCAGAAGTGACATCCTGCTGAAATCAGCGGGTCGGTCGCTATACTTTGCTGCCCTCGGTGAGGTGAGGTGACAGGTCCTCTTTAAAGGGGTTGTCTCACTTCAGCAAATTACATTTATCATGTAGACACAGTCAATACAAGGCCCTTACTAATGTATTGTCATTGTCCATATTGCTTCCTTTGCTGGCTGGATTCATTTTTCAATCACATTATACACTGCTCGTTTCCATGGTTACAGACCACCCTGCAATCCATCAGTGCTGGTCGTGCTTGCACAATATAGGAAAAGGCGCGGGCACTTTCTCCTATAATGTGCAAGCACGACCAGCACTGATGGATTGCAGGGTGGTCATAACCATGGAAACCAGCAGTGTATAATGTGATGAAAAAATGAATCCAGCCAGTAAAGGAAGCAACATGGACAATCACAATACATTAGTAAGTGCCTTGTATTTAAAAATATCATGCAATCCCCTTAAGTAAAAAAAAACAAAACACAGTAAAGCCAAAAACTAAGTGCACCTCATAATACGGAGCTAGGATAGATGTGCTTATTTTATTTATTTTTTGCGGGCGGCTCCTGCAGGCCCATGTGGTTATTATTTCCTTTATAACTTACCGTATTTTTCGCCCTATAAGACGCACTTTTCCCCCCCAAAAAATGGAAAGGGGAAAAATAGTGCTGCGTCTTATGGGGCGAATGCAGCAAACACTGATACACCGCCGCGCTGCTGAAGAGCGCAGCCGGCGTGTGTATCAATGAGGAGGGGCTGTGGGCGGCATATTGTTTGCTAATGACAGCGCGCCCGTGCAGTAACTGTATTCTACTACACCGGCCCGCTGTAGTAATGTTATAGGCAATGTTTAAAACTATCATCTACATTAAACTTAATGCTGGCAGTATTACCCTACCTCCTATAATCTACGATCGCAGGCAGGACTGGAGTTAGGAGGCCGGACGGGCAGGAGGCGGCAGCATGACGTCACGCGCCTGCTCCGCCCACTTTATGAATGAAGCAGACGGCACAGGCGCATGACATCATGCTGCCGCATCCTGCCCGTCCGGCCTCCTGACTCCTGTCATTAGCAAACAAGATGCCTCCCGCAGCCCCTGTATTGGGGGTCATCGCAGCCACTGTTATGGGGGGGGAATCTGTGGATGACACATAGCATAAGATGCTATGAGTCATCCACAGATTCCCCCCATAGCAGTGTCATTCCCAGATTCCCTCATACAGTGCCATCCACAGATTCCCCCATACAGTGCCATCCACAGATTCCCCCATACAGTGCCATCCACAGATTCCCCCATACAGTGCCATCCACAGATTCCCCATAACAGTGCCATCCACAGATTCCCCATAACAGTGCCATCCACAGATTCCCCATAACAGTGCCATCCACAGATTCCCCCATACAGTGCCATCCACTGATTCCCCCATAACAGTGCCATCCACAGATTCCCCCATACAGTGCCATCCACAGATTCCCCCATAACAGTGCCATCCACAGATTCCCCCATACAGTGCCATCCACAGATTCCCCCATACAGTGCCATCCACAGATTCCCCCATACAGTGCCATCCACAGATTCCCCCATACAGTGCCATCCACAGATTCCCCCATACAGTGCCATCCACAGATTCCCCCATACAGTGCCATCCCCAGATTCCCCCATACAGTGCCATCCCCAGATTCCCCCATACAGTGCCATCCCCAGATGCCCCCATACAGTGCCATCCCCAGATTCCCCCATACAGTGCCATCCCCAGATTCCCCCATACAGTGCCATCCCCAGATTCCCCCATACAGTGCCATCCCCAGATTCCCCCATACAGTGCCATCCCCAGATTCCCCCATACAGTGCCATCCCCAGATTCCCCCATACAGTGCCATCCCCAGATGCCCCCATACAGTGCCATCCCCAGATGCCCCCATACCGTGCCATCCACAGATGCCCCCATACAGTGCCATCCCCAGATTCCCCCATACAGTGCCATCCCCAGATTCCCCCATACAGTGCCATCCCCAGATGCCCCCATACAGTGCCATCCCCAGCTCCCCCACATAACAGCGGTTAACCACAGATGCCCCCATAACAGTGCGTCATCCACAGATCCCCCATAACAATGCATCATAATTGTGTCATGCACAGAACACGATTAGTAAAAAACCCACCAAAAGTACACCTTTTGGTTCAAAATATTTTTTTTCTTATTTTCCTCCTCAAAAACCTAGGTGCGTCTTATAGGCAGGTGCGTCTTATAGGGCGAAAAATACGATAATACTTTTTTTTTTTACTATTTTTTTCCATGTGGTGCCTGGTCCAGTATAATCTATATTCCAATAATTCTATATATCTGTATTTATTCCAAGGGGGTCACTATACAATAGTATGCAACAGTTGAAACTAAAACGCCTTATTACAAGCGTACGCACCGCAAAAGAATAGAGCTTGTCACAGCTACAGCTTAGAGGAGGAACATCCAAGTAGAGAACCAATATTTTCTCTGTATGGTGCGGACTTTTACTTTTTATGAGAATAATGTCACAAATGAGGCAAATGTGGTGTTACAGGAAGGCGGAAAGCTCAGTTCTTACTAGTGTGTGGGAACAAAGCCGAATCCAAATGGAACTGGACGCTGAGCGATGGTGTCGGCTCACCGCTTATCCTAAGAAAACATTGCAGTTACCTGCACGTCCTTCATTCTGGTCTCATACAACCAGTGACTACAGAGGTTTAAGCCGTCTACTAAACGCCTGTTATAAATATCAAGGCTATAGACAGCACATGACACGGATTCTCCGCCTGCATTATTACACTTGGCACAGTCCAACAGCAATTACAGTAGCTTTTTTCTTGGCCTTATTCCTTGCTCTGTTCACAAGATTTCCATATCTTATATGCAATGAATTATTGTTGGAGGTGAGTAGAACCCCAATAAAGCCTTATTGCCGAGTGGAGCACGTGTAAAATGTAGATGACCTGAAACACAGTGACGATTATATGAAATCACAGCATGTCAATTCTTTGTGCAGATTTTTATTGCAAATTTCATTCTTTGCAAATGAAAAGGGTGAAACCTGGGGCAAATCTACACCAAAAATCTGCTTTAAAATCTGCAAATAATACATGGGTGTTTTGACCCAGATTCAGGGTGGAAATGCATCTGTATGAGTTTGGTAAACCACATGCTGCAGGGTCAATATGGCGTTATGGCTATGAGCGGTAAAGAAGCAAAAGCTGCTAGATACATGACGACCATCAGTGAACAGGGGACAGAAGACCTCGGTAAATATAAACGCATTAATATCACCATCCTATATTTAGGAAAAGCTACACTGTACATGTGTACAAGTGGGCAAAACACATTTCATAGTAGATTCCGACAAAGCCCTGCAGGCAGAGGTGCTCCGACCTCATCACTATGAGGATGTGTATATGGGATGAAGTATATGGGTAATGTGTGAGATGGGCCGACCCCTTCAACCCCCTAAGGACCGGAGCTTTCTTTTTTTTTTTTTTGCATTTTCGCAATAACTTTTTTTATTTATCGGTTCACATGGCCATATGAGGGCTTGTTTTTTGTGGGACAAGTTGTACTTTCCAACGCCACCATTTAATATTGCATATGATGTAGTGGCAAGTGGGAAAAAAATTCCAAATGAGGTAAAATTGCAAAAAAAAAAAAAAAGCAATTCCACCACAGTTTTGCGGGTTTTTAAATTCCGAAGTTCGATGTGCGATAAAACTGACCAGTTAGTTTTATTATACAGGTAAGTACGAATCCAGTGATACCCTATATGTATATGTTTTCTTGCGTTTTGATAGTGAAAAAAAAATTCAAAAGTGGGAAAAAAAATTTTTTTACATTTTTTTGTCACCGTATTTTTACCCCTATAACTCTTTTGTAATTATGTGTACGGAGCTGTATGGGGGTCATTTTTTGCCTTATAATCTGATCTTTTTATTGATACCATTCTGGGGTGTGTATGACTTTTTGATCACCTTCTATAAAAAAAATTTTGAGGAAATGAAGCCTCCAGAAATGGCGAATCGGCCATTTGGACGCTTTTTTCTGTTTACCGTATGGGGAATTTTTTTTATATTTTTTATAGTATGTGCGTTTTCGCACATTTCGACACCCATGATGTGTGTTTTTTTACATTTTTTTTTTATTTTCATTTTGGCAAAAGGGGGATGATTTGATTTTTTTTTTTTTTTTTTTTACACTTTCCTGTAGTTCCCATAGGAAACTATAACTTACAATCATCTGATTGCTATTCTCATGCACTCCAGTGCAATAGCATTGAAATATATGAGAAAATTGCATATTTCCTATGGAGCCTATTACAGGCTATGGCTCCATAGGAAATACTATGCAGCAGCCTGGGTTTCATTCATAGAGACCCAGGCTGCTGCAGGCGCGCTCCGGCTCCTCCGATCGCTACACGGGGCAGCCAGACCGCAAACCGAAAGTAAAAGTTTGTGCGTGCTCAGATGCCTGGTCAAGATTTACCACGGCATCTGAGGGGTTAAATGTCCACGATCGGCATCGCTGCTGGTCGTGGACATGAGCTACGTGTGTCTGCTTCAAGAAGCAGGCGGCCACCCACGGCTATGGCGCCCGCATCAGGCAGGAGCAGGCGCCATATTTAGGGAGCGGACACAGGACTTACCCGTACGTCCTGTGTCCTTAAGAGGTTAAGGGAATCTATTTTCAAACACTACAGATCAAATTTGGTCAAGGAGTGGTCATCTTGAGAGACTTGAGGAACACTGCGTCTTAAAATGGCAACCATCTCACCGAACTGAATGTTTGTTTTTTTCCATGATGCGGATCAAAGTTTATAAAATGACGTTTTTGTATTGTTTTGTCTGTAAAGGTCAGAATTTTTAGTTGGCTGATCAGCCTTTGGGAGCAGGAGTAACCATAATTCTTATGCGCATATTCAATAACTGAAATAGCCACACGCTTCATTAGACTTGATCATAACCCGCTGGCGATACATAAAATGCCAATGCGTACTGTGCTGCAGAGCCGTGCATGCGATGCCTGATGCACATGACACAGGAGTCACATCTGCATTACAGTTCTAAGGAGTAATATTGGTTTTCGTGGTGAATCATTTCCATTTACTCGCAGGCTGAGATCTGATCTGCCACTATGACATGGCAGTAATTTGGTCAGTACTTTGCATTAGTATTTATAAGCCAAAACCAGGAGTCATTCAGAAACGCAAAAGAGGAGCAAATCTTTCCAGTATTCTTCTTCAGTGTGTAGGGTGCCCTCCTGTGCACGTCACTTTCACAGCCTATTGTATGTATTAGGAGGATCCCCATCACATAGTTCTGACAGAAGCCTGCCATCTATACAGTTGGGATACACCGCCCATACCCTCCCATTAAAAAAAAGTATACCGCACTGTATGTATTTTACTGTCACCAACCTCTGTCACTCCGGCTGGTGTAAAGCTACAACTCCCAACATGCTCCATTCACTTCTCTGGAAGTTTCCAGAACTTCCAGGCAAATGTGCATGCTGGGAGTCATAGTTTCAGCACAGCTTGGAGTGCTGCAGTTTACTGATCCCTGCACTACATTATCCCAAAACACAATGGTGTGCTGACATCTACCAGCTCGACAGATACCAAAAAGTCAAGTCTTTAGGGTGAACGGAGTCCAGTGATGACATTTGGTACATACACTTAGCACTTTTCCTGGCATATATCCAGACTCAGACTGGCCTACAGGGGTACAGGTGTAATCCCCCAATGGGCCCCTTATCTTCCACCCCCTGCTCAAGTGGCACCATAACACCACTTAGCGCTCATACACACAGCCATATGTATAGGTCCGCATTTGTTTTGCAATTTTGGCCCTGGGTGCGGATCCATTCATTTCAGTCGCAAGAAGAGGAATTTCTATATAGCGCTGGCCCTTTGCGGAATGCACACGGCCAGTATCCGTGTTTTTCAAATCCGCAATTTGCCAACCACAAAACACTTACGGCCATCTGAATGAGCCCTTACTGCACAACATATGGATAGGCAGTGTACATCGGGTAATTGGATCATTTGTGTGTACACAAAAATCCTCGTTTCCCGACAGCAGATCATGCTGTGTAAACACGATCTCCTGCTGGGAAAAAACGATTCATTATGGGGACGAGCGATGGCATTAGTGATCGCTCCGCGTCATACTCTGGAGGTGATCGCTGCATGTAAAGGCACCAGATTATCTGACCAATTTCAGTCCAATCAGACTAATAGTTGGTGTGTAAAACAAAAGATCTCTGTGTGTAAACGGCCATCTGACCAATGATAGTCAGAAAATCTGTTGGTGTAATACAGCCCTAAGAATGCCTTCCAAATGAGAAGTGGTAATAGATAATTTTTATTGATTAACAAAATGCAAAGTGAAAGAACCAAAGAGAAATCTAAACCAAATCAATATTTAGTGTGACACGCTTTACACATTTTTTGTGAAGGAACTCATCAGGGACGTTGTTCCAGACATCTTGGAGAACTAACCACAGATCTTCTCTGGATGTAGGCTTGCTCCAATCCTTCTGTCCCTTCATGTAATCCCAGACAGAGACTGGATGATGTTGAGATCAAGGATCTGTGGGGGGTCATATCATCACTACCAGGACTCCTTGTTCTTCTTTACACCAGAGATAGTTCTTCATGACATTGGCTTGACGTTTGGGGTTGTCCTGCTGCAGAATACATTTGAATATAAACTATTTACACTACTATTTTCTTTAAAGCATTCTTACTTTTGCAGCATTTTTCCATACCTGCCGACACCTTTTGCACAGTACAGTACATATGAGGTTAACCTGTCATGAGATCTCTGGCCTTGCCACTAAGGATACTTGCTATGTGTTATCTAAATGTAATCTAGAATAATATGAAATGGTTGGAGATTGTAAAATCATTGGCATCGTAGACCGTAAGTTGCATCTTCACAGGATGGCGCTCTTTTGTGGAGATTCTCATGCTTCTATTTGTACTTTAACAGAAAGGTATTTCGATATGGCTCTGAAGAAGCTTCCAAAGTGTGACCTTCCAGAAGAGATCAGAAAGTAAGTATTACATGTTGCATGGGGACGGGCTCACTCAGCTGGTTTTTTAGAGCATTTTTATGGCTCTTTCCAGTGGTTATAAACAGAATCCACAACACAATGCCAGGTCCATTGCAGAATGGATAACCAGTGCTTGACGAACTCCATTGACTGGTAGCCCACATGTGTCTACAGTGTAGCCTAAGGGAAGGCGTCCATATAGGTGGCAGCTGTCTTTCTGGAATAATGATTAGGCTACGTTCACACGACGACAATTGTCGCGCGACAATTTGGGAACCACTACACTGCAACATTTGTAGCGCGACATTGATGTCACATTAATGTCGCGCGACAATTTTTATAATGGGAGTCTATGGTGGTGTCGCACGTGCAACATGCAACATGTTGCGACTGCGACACAACAGTCGCAAAAAATCCATCCCGGATGGATTTTCTCCGACTTTCGTGTCGCAGTCGCAGCATGTCGCATGTCGCACTGCGACACCATAGACTCCCATTATAAAAATTGTCGCGCGACAATAGTGCGACTTTTTGTCGCGCGACAATTGTCGTCGTGTGAACGTAGCCTTAGGCTGAGTGCTCTGCCCATTGTAGAGCGTCCGTTTTCTCCCACAGCTTTAAAGGGCATCTGTCAGCAGATTTGTCCCTATGACACTGGCTGACCTGTTACATGTGCGCTCGGCAGCTGAAGGTGTCTGTGCTGGTCCCATGTTCATATGTGCCCGCATTGCTGAGAAAATGATGTTTGAATATTACTGTTACACCTAAAGGCTCTGTCTGCTCGCTCTGCAACTGAAGCACCTTCTGCACTTTGACTTTAGGAGAAGTCAGGACCAGGTGTGATAATGTTCTCACTGTTTGGTCCTGTCAAGCAAAGTGCAGAGGGCGCAGCAGTTGCAGAGAGAGCTGAGCCTCTAGGTGTAATGGTAACGCCGCGTTGCTCCTGGAGGCTCACAATAGAACTTCATTTTTCTCAGCAATGCGGGCACATATGAACATGGGACCAACACAGATGCCTTCATCTGCCAAGTGCCCATGTAACAGGTCAGCCAGTTTCGTATGTACAGATCTGCTGACAGATATTGTGCCGAATGGGCAAAAGCATAGAAAAGGTCCATAAACTGAGGAAAAAGCTTTTCTATTTCTCTCTGATGGGCCTCTTTCCCAAGGAAGCTAAACAATGTAGCAAATTTATGCATGTGTATATATATGTATATATATTAGAGGGGTTGTCTGAGTACAGAGCTGAACCCGGACATATCCCCTTCTTCACCCAGGCAGCCCCCCTGATATGAGCATCAGGGCATTTCATTAGATCCTGTGACGTACCGGGTCTCTGCTAGGTGGAGGCTTCCGCCTAGTAGTGTTCCTGGGGAAGTCTCCAGCACTAATGGGTGGGCTTTACCACTGCCCTAGCCTGTAAAACAGCTAGGGCAGCTCTAAAGCCCACCCATCAGTGCCGGTGACGTCACTAGAAAGTATAAATAATGTAAACAACAGCCCTTGCCCTGCGCAATATAGCATTTAAGATCCAATGATGTGTCAAGTTAACTCCCCATAGTTTTTGTTTAATACCACCCAGATATTGTACATGGTAGCAGAGTATGAGACTTTTATTTGTATAAAGGTGTATTGCCCTACTTTTTCCTCTTTACTTGAGGTTTTCTAAGATGAGAGGCATAAGCTTTGCAAAAAAAAAAAAAACTGTTGCTTTTGGGCTCATGCACACGACCGTATGTATTTTACGGTCCGCAAAAAATACGGATGACGTCCGTGTGCATTCCGTATTTTGCGTAACAGAACAGCTGGCCCCTAATAGAGCAGTCCTATCCTTATTTGTAATGCGGACAATAGTAGGACATGTTCTATTTTTTTGCAATACGGAAACGGAATGCACAAGGAGCACCTTCCAGAACTGACATGGAAAGAAAATATGCTCGTCTGCATTACTCACAGTTCTCAGGAAAGTAATAAGGAAGGTTATTTGAGCAGGTCCGCTCACACCACGCTTCTCAGGAAAGCTGTACAGTTACGGGATTACTCTGACTCATGCACAACCTTCTGTGCCCTGAGTTCCCATGATTGAGACATTACTGCAATTTGCATGTGACTAAAAGCTGACGTAGGGCCGCAGCCTTAGTATTTCTCAGGCCATGCTGTAACATGCCGTTAATAATAAAAGTTAAATGTAGTCACCGCCTGTCATGTTATCTCATCAATACTTCTCCTCTCCAGTATTTCCTGTAAGAAATGTGTTGTTGTTGGGAATGGCGGCGTACTTCGGAACAGCACACTAGGCAAGAAAATTGACAGCTATGATGTAATAATAAGGTACAGTGACTTCTCTGTGCAATTTTTGTGTCTTTATGTTTATTTGGAGATTAATGGGTAAAAGGCATGGAGGGGTAGGGTGGTATCACATCAGTCTAGGTTTCTTTACATTTTGATTGTTGGTCAAACAGATATGACAAGTTGGGCTTGTTTTTCTGCCCATTAAAGGGGTTGCATCACAAAACATATTCTAAACATTTTTCAAACCAGCCCCTGGATCTGAATATTTTTGTAATTTAATGTAATTCTAAATTTTGCATAACATATGAGCTATTCAATAAAATGTATCTGTATAGCGCCACCTGCTGTTTGTTCTTTTCCTTATTTTTTGGGCTGTGTCACTGAGCTGGTGAGCCATGATCAGACCATGTTCTGTTAGAAGCTGTGGCAGTTACAGGGAGAGAGCTGCAGCAAAAAGGACACACCCCCTGAGCTGCCAAGCTGAAGATAATCTAGCAGAGAAATTAGAGCATTGAATGGGGAGATCTCTGGATCCATGTGAGGTACAGGGCTGGTTCTAGCTTTGTTAGAAAGAGATTGGCATGTACTATATGATGTCGTTTCATTATCACTTTCAATTTTTAAGGTGTCAAAATACTGTATTTTTCGCCCTATAAGACGCATTTTTATTCCCCAAAAGTGTGTGTGTGTGTGTGTGGGGGGGGGGGATGTCCCTGCGTCTCATGGGGTGAATACTAATGAGCGCTTCCATTATGGAAGTGCTCATTAGTACCAGAGGACCAGGAAGAGGTGAAGGCTCTGTACTCACTGCTTCCTGGTCCTCAGCTGTCGGCTGTGCACAGTGTGAGAGCGCTCTGTGACCTCATGCTGTGCGCATGAGGCAGGAGGAAGCCAGAGCATGGCCATTGAGCAGTGGTGACGCCGTCCGGGAGCAGGAGAGGTAAGTGGTTTGTTTTATTTTATCTGGCATGAGGCTGGGGGCTGATCTGAGGGCAATGGGGGTGATGAGAGGCATAAGCGCTGATAATGGGGGGCTGATGAGAGGCATAAGGGCTGATAATGGGGGCTTATGAGAGGTATAAGGGCTGATTATGGGGGCTGATGAGAGGCATAAGGGCTGATTATGGGGGCTGATGAGAGGCATAAGCGCTGATAATGGGGGGCTGATGAGAGGCATAAGGGCTGATAATGGGGGTGATGAGAGCATAAGGCTGATAATGGGGCTGATGAGAGGCATAAGGGCTGGATAATGGGGGCTGATGAGAGGTATAAGGGCTGATTATGAGGGCTGATGAGAGGTATAAGGGGCTGATTATGGGGGCTGATGAGAGGCATAGGGCTGATTATGGGGGCTGATGAGAGGCATAAGGGCTGATAATGGGGGCTGATGAGAGGTATAAGGGCTGATTATGGGGGCTGATGAGAGGCATAAGGGCTGATTATGGGGCTGATGAGAGGCATAAGGGCTGATTATGGGGGCTGATGAGAGGCATAAGGGCTGATTATGGGGGCTGATGAGAGGCATAAGGGCTGATTATGGGGGCTGATGAGAGGCATAAGGGCTGATTATGGGGCTGATGAGAGGCATAAGGGCTGATTATGGGGGCTGATGAGAGGTATAAGGGCTGATTATGGGGGCTGATGAGAGGCATAAGGGGTGATTATGGGGGCTGATGAGAGGCATAAAGGCTGATAATGGGGGCTGATGAGAGGCATAAGGGCTGATTATGGGGGCTGATGAGAGGCATAAGGGCTGATTATGGGGGCTGATGAGAGGCATAAGGGCTGATTATGGGGGCTGATGAGAGGCATAAGGGCTGATTATGGGGGCTGATGAGAGGCATAAGGGCTGATTATGGGGGCTGATGAGAGGCATAAGGGCTGATTATGGGGGCTGATGAGAGGCATAAGGGCTGATTATGGGGCTGATGAGAGGCATAAGGGCTGATTATGGGGGCTGATGAGAGGCATAAGGGCTGATTATGGGGGCTGATGAGAGGCATAAGGGCTGATTATGGGGGCTGATGAGAGGCATAAGGGCTGATTATGGGGGCTGATGAGAGGCATAAGGGCTGATTATGGGGGCTGATGAGAGGCATAAGGGCTGATTATGGGGGCTGATGAGAGGCATAAGGGCTGATTATGGGGGCTGATGAGAGGCATATAGGGCTGATTATAGGGGCTGATGAGAGGCATAAGGGCTGATTATGGGGGCTGATGAGAGGCATAAGGGCTGATTATGGGGGCTGATGAGAGGCATAAGGGCTGATTATGGGGGCTGATGAGAGGCATAAGGGCTGATTATGGGGACTGATGAGAGGCATAAGGGCTGATTATGGGGGCTGATGAGAGGCATAAGGGCTGATTATGGGGGCTGATGAGAGGCATAAGGGCTGATTATGGGGGCTGATGAGAGGCATAAGGGCTGATTATGGGGGCTGATGAGAGGCATAAGGGCTGATTATGGGGGCTGATGAGAGGCATAAGGGCTGATTATGGGGGCTGATGAGAGGCATAAGGAGCTGATTATAGGAGGCTGATGAGAGACATAAGGGCTGATTATGAGGCTGATGAGAGCATAAGGGCTGATTATTGGGGCTGATGAGAGTGCATAAGAGGCTGATTATAGGGGCTGATGAGAGACATAGGAGCTGATTATGGGGACTGATGAGAGGCATAAGGGCTGATTATGGGGAGCTGATGAGAGGCATAAGGGCTGATTATAGGGGGCTGATGAGAGGCATAAAGGGCTGATTATGGGAGGCTGATGAGAGGCATAAGGGCTGATTATGGGGGCTGATGAGAGGCATAAGGGCTGATTATGGGGGCTGATGAGAGGCATAAGGGCTGATTATGGAGGCTGATGAGAGGCATAAGGAGCTGATTATGGGGGCTGATGAGAGGCATAAGGGCTGATTATAGGGGCTGATGAGAGGCATAAGGGCTGATTATAGGGGCTGATGAGAGGCATAAGGAGGCTGGATTATGGGGAGCTGATGAGAGGCATAAGGGCTGATTATGGGGACTGATGAGAGGCATAAGGGCTGATTATAGGGAGCTGATGAGAGCATAAGGGCTGATTATAGGGGCTGATGAGAGGCATAAGGGCTGATTATAGGGGGCTGATGAGAGGCATAAGGGCTGATTATGGGGGCTGATGAGAGGCATAAGGGCTGATTATAGGGGCTGATGAGAGGCATAAGAGCTGATTATGGAGCTGATGAGAGGCATAAGGGCTGATTATAGGGAGCTGATGAGAGGCATAAGGGCTGATTATAGGGACTGATGAGAGCATAAGGGCTGATTATAGGGGCTGATGAGAGGCTGATAAGGGCTGATTATACTGGAGGCTGATGATGAGAGGCATAAGAGGCTGATTATAGGGGCTGATGAGAGAGCATAAGGGCGCTGATTATGGGAACTGATGAGAGGCATAAGGGCTGATTATGGGGGCTGATGAGAGGCATAAGGGCTGATTATGGGGGCTGATGAGAGGCATAAGGGCTGATTATGGGGGCTGATGAGAGGCATAAGGGCTGATTATGGGGGCTGATGAGAGGCATAAGGGCTGATTATAGGGGCTGATGAGAGGCATAAGGGCTGATTATAGGGGCTGATGAGAGGCATAAGGGCTGATTATAGGGGCTGATGAGAGGCATAAGGGCTGATTATAGGGGCTGATGAGAGGCATAAGGGCTGATAATGGGGGCTGATGAGAGGCATAAGGGCTGATTATGGGGGCTGATGAGAGGCATAAGGGCTGATTATGGGGGCTGATGAGAGGCATAAGGGCTGATTATGGGGCTGATGAGAGGCATAAGGGCTGATTATAGGGGCTGATGAGAGGCATAAGGGCTGATTATGGGGGCTGATGAGAGGCATAAGGGCTGATTATGGGGGCTGATGAGAGGCATAAGGGCTGATTATGGGGGCTGATGAGAGGCATAAGGGCTGATTATGGGGGCTGATGAGAGGCATAAGGGCTGATTATGGGGCTGATGAGAGGCATAAGGGCTGATTATGGGGGCTGATGAGAGGCATAAGGGCTGATTATGGGGGCTGATGAGAGGCATAAGGGCTGATTATGGGGGCTGATGAGAGGCATAAGGGCTGATTATGGGGCTGATGAGAGGCATAAGGGCTGATTATGGGGGCTGATGAGAGGCATAAGGGCTGATTATGGGGGCTGATGAGAGGCATAAGGGCTGATTATGGGGGCTGATGAGAGGCATAAGGGCTGATTATAGGGGCTGATGAGAGGCATAAGGGCTGATTATGGGGGCTGATGAGAGGCATAAGGGCTGATTATGGGGCTGATGAGAGGCATAAGGGCTGATTATGGGGGCTGATGAGAGGCATAAGGGCTGATTATGGGGGCTGATGAGAGGCATAAGGGGTGAATATGGGGCTGATGAGAGGCATAAGGGCTGATAATGGGGGCTGATGAGAGGCATAAGGGCTGATTATGGGGGCTGATGAGAGGCATAAGGGCTGATTATGGGGGCTGATGAGAGGCATAAGGGCTGATTATGGGGGCTGATGAGAGGCATAAGGGCTGATTATGGGGGCTGATGAGAGGCATAAGGGGTGATTATGGGGGCTGATGAGAGGCATAAGGGGTGAATATGGGGCTGATGAGAGGCATAAGGGCTGAAGATGGAGGCTAATGAGGCATAAGGGCTGATAATGGGGGCTGATGAGAGGCATAAGGGCTGATAATGGGGGCTGATGAGAGGCATAAGGGCTGATAATGGGGGCTGATGAGAGGCATAAGGGCTGATAATGGGGGCTGATGAGAGGCATAAGGGCTGATAATGGGAGTGATGAGAGGCATAAGGGCTGATAATGGGAGTGATGAGAGGCATAAGGGCTGATAATGGGGGCTGATGAGAGGCATGGGGCTCTTATCTGAAGTCTGATTGGGGGTTATTTACATTGGGGTCTGATCTGAGGTCTTATTAACATTGGGGGTCTTATTGGGGCTGTCAGTTGAGGTCTGATTAACATTGGGGGTCTGACTGGTTGTTATTGTCCTCCTCTAAAACCTAGATGTGTCTTATGGGCCGGTGAAATCCTCTTTCCACTCCCCTCCTATCCAGTGCCACCACTTCCTTCTGCTAGGCTGGAGCTGTGACATATTGTTTTGGCTGAAGCATTGATTTCCCTTATACCTTTGCAGCCAATCACAAGCCTCAGCTATAGGGTCAATTCACATGTCCGTGTGTGTTTTGCGGATCCGCAAAACACGGACATCGGCGATGTGCGTTCAGCAGTTTGCGGACCACACATCGCTGGCACTATAAAGAAAATGCAATTGCGGACAAGAATAGGACATGTTCTATTTTTTTCGGGAATGCGATTGCGGACCCGGAAGTGCAGATCCGCAATTGCGGACCCGGAAGTGCAGATCTGCAATTGCGGACCCGGTCGGGACATCGTCTGTCCCCATTGTAATTAACGGGTCCGAAATTTAGTTCCGCAAAATGCGGAACAGAATTGCGGACGTGTGAATGGACCCATATGTGACAAGAACGGCAGGGATAGTGATTGTCTGCAGCAGTATACGGGATGTCACTATTGCAGCTAAAACGGTACCTCACTGCAGCCCAGTGGAGGAAATAGAGCGACGGTCCTGGATCTGAGGATGGGAAGCTGAGTTAAAGTTTTAGCATTTTAACAATGGTCCTTGTTAAGTTTAAAGGGGTTATCCAGCACTAAAAGAGTGGCCCAGACCTGCCCGACCCAAGGTGGGGGTGACACTCATCTGATTCCCACCGCTGGATCCAATCTGCTGGGCTCCCGGGATGGCAGTTCTGCTACTACGTGTGCTAAGGACAACATCAGTTGACGGGAGCACACATGCCCGCTGCAGCCAATCACAGGCCGCAACAGTGACCTGCTCCCCATGTGTCACCACTATGGCCTGGGATTGACTGCAGCGTCACATGTGTCCCGGTCAGTGGATGTTGTCCTCAGCATACCATGGGAGCTGAACTGTTGGCCCAGATCCAGTGGCTGGGATCAGGTGAGCATCCACCCCTATCCTGGGTTGGGCAGGTCTGGGCCACTCTTTTACTACTGGATAACCCCTTTAACCTGGAAAGCCCCTTTAATGGCCTCAACGAACTAATTTAAGGTTTTCAAGGTGTGGCATTTGCTCTCCTTTGTCATTTGTTTAACTTGATATTCTTGGCAGGAAATTTCACTTTTCCATTACAACTTTTAAGTTCTTAACAATGTAGAGAAAATGGCCAAAATGTTTATTGTTTAGTCTGATTTCTAGCGAGGCTTAGTGCTCAAATGGATTATCCATGGTTTTTTATTTTAATTTTGCTCTGGTTGATGTGTGTTATAAGGCTATTATAGATAATGATGAGAATTTAATTCCTAGGCCAGAGCTGTGCTTCCCGGTCTAAATAGTTCACAGGCACTTCCAGGATCATATGCTGTACATTTGCCACGTGATCCTAGCCCTGCTACAACCCGCAGTGTACTTGGGTTGTGCATGCATAATCTGGCAGTCACCACCCGAGGCTCCATGACTGTGCATACACAACCCGGGTTCGTGGCAGGTTGTAGTTTTAATACTTTAAAAAAAATAATTTTTTTTATTTATTTGCATCACCATATTTTGACCCCCATAAAATTACAATAAATCAGGGCTCATTTTTTGTGGGACTATCTGCTGTAGTTTTTATTGATACCATTTTTGAGTTTGTATCCCTTTTTGATCCCTTCTTATTCAATTCATTTTGGTGACAATTCTTTTTGATAAAGTGACAAAAAATGCCAAATCGATTATTTTAATTCTGATCTCCGTGCAGAGAACTCCTTCAGGCCCTAGGAAGAATCTGAGAGATTAAACAACTGTGATCGGCATTAATCTCTATCACAAACATCGCATCCGGGTGTCTGCTGTATAAAACAGCATGTAGTCCAGTTTTTTTTTTTTTTAAGTGACTCCCTTGTCCCTTGAACACAATGGCAAATGATCAACTAAATTTTTCTGATCATGCCATGCACCTGTAATTTCAACTGACAGCAGCTGACATTTTCCAACCCGGCCAATTACATTTTCGTCAGACAAAGGTCTACAGTTAGTAGTTTGCGCTGGTTTTTCAAGGCTGATATCTGCCATTTCTGCTTTCTTTAATCTCATGCGAATGACTAGCTTTGCATCCTAGGCGGTTGGCCACTGGCAGATACACTTGGTGCTATTCACATTGTGTATACTGCAAAATATCAGTGAACGCCCACCATGACATATGCACGAAGTATGTAGATGTGTTTGTCATTAATCCCAGGAGCTTTTCCTGGTGCATGTACCATGTGCAGTGTGGATGAAAGCCACAGCCTTTTAACCCTTTCCTGACATCCGCCGTACAAGTACAGCGGATGTCGGATCTTTACAGATGGCGCCCGCTTTGGAGCAGAGCAAATGCCATAGCCACTGGGTACCTGCTGTTTCATACAGCAGACACCCACGGCTAAAGTCCACGATCAGCGGTAATGCCGACTGCGGACATTTAACCCCTCAGATGCTATGGTCAAATGTGACAACGACGTCTGAGAGTGCTAAAACCTGGAAGCGCATACTTCCTGGGCAAGAACGCTTTCCCCGGTGGAGATTGGGAAAAAGTGTTCTATGCTGGTAATGAGCCTGAGCCTGTACTAGGCTTCCAGGCTCATTACCTGTATATTACAGTTCAGGCCAGCAGGTGGCAGCTAGGGTTGTTTCGGGTATCGATACCAGGAAAAGTATTTTATCGATACTGGGCTGCGCTACTGCACAGCCCAGTATAAGAGAGCATGGTTGCGCCGCTCTCAGCGCGGCCATGTTCTCCTCGGCAGCACGGGGAGAAGGAGGCAGCCTCTCCCTCCCCCTGTGCTGCCGCTGCAACCAATAGAGAGAGAGGGGCGGAGAGGAGGGCGGAGCGGGGGCGGGAGGAGGGGCGGGCGCACTGGCCATCAATGCAGAGTACCGTTTCTTATATAAATGCAGGCAAAAGGCACAGGCTGCTGGCACCTGCCTGTGACCGAGCGCTGCGATCAGAGGCAATTAACCCCTCAGGTGCCGCACCTGAGGGGTTAATAGCCTCTGATCGCAGCGCCGGTCACAGGCAGGTGCCAGCAGCCTGTGCCTTCTGCCTGCATTTATATATGAACGTAATTACTCTGGCCAGTGCTCCCCCTCCCTAGTATTAAAACATTGGTGGGCAGCGTGCCCCCTCCACCTCCCTAGTATTAAAACATTGGTGGGCAGTGTAAACCCCCTTGCCCCCCTTCCCCCAGTAATAAAATCATTGGTGGCAGTGGCCACAGGGTCCCCTCACATCCTTCTCATTGGTGGCAGTGGCAGTGATCGGAGCCCCAGCAGTGTAATGCTGGGGCTCCGATCGGTTACCATGGTAACCAGGACGCTCCTGAAGTCCTGGCTGCCATAGTCTGCTCCCTGCTGCTGTGTGCACAGAGCACAGGGCAGCAGGGAGAGGGTGAGATCCTATTCACCCTGATAGAGCTCTATCAGGGTGAATAGGATGAGAATATCCCAGGTTCTAGCCCCTAAGGGGGAAAATAGTTAATAAATAAACTGTAAAAAAAAAAAAAAAATGTTAAAGTACACCAAAATATTAATTATAAATCACCCCCTTCCCCAATTTTACATATAAAATATATAAACAACACATAAATAAAATATTACATATCGCCACGTCTCAAAAGTCCAAACTATTAAAAAATCCACTTTTATGCGGTGAACGCCGTAAAATAAAAAAAAATAAAAATAAAAAATGCACGATTCGCCATTTTCTTTTAGTCGCCTTGTCCCCACAAAAAAGTAGGATAGGACTGTTGTATTATGAGCCGGCGGTTTCATAAAATGTGGAATGCACGCAGATTTTTTTGGCGTTTTTATTTTTTTCGCGTGGTATCGAATGGTATCGAGTATCGCAATACTTTTTTATGGTATCGATACCGAATCAAAATTTTGGTACCGAAACAACTCTAGTGGCAGCACTGAACTGTACTATACCTATTTCTATATAGAGTAATGGAGCAAATTCTATTATTCTATACAGATTGCCACCTGATGATTGCAAGTTGGAGTCCACTTGGGGACATAAAAAAAAAAAGTAAAAAGAGTTTTGAAGAATATAAAGAAATATATAAATTCAAATCACCCCCCTTTCCCCAAAATAAAAATAATTAATAAAAAAAAAAAATCATGGGCATTGCCACAAAATATAAAAAAAACTTCCATGCGGTGAATGGCCGATTTGTTTTGTTTTTTATTCCATCACTTTACCTCCCTCCCAAAAAATTGAATAAAACGTGATCAAAAAGTCATACACACCCCAAAATGGTATTATCAAAAACTATAGATCAGCCCTCACAAATCTCTATAAACACTATAAAAAAAATTATGGGGGTCAGAATACAATGTTAACCTGAAAAAAAAATTATTATTATTTTCAGTATTCAAATTTAAAACTATACAAGTATAGTATCCCCACAATAAAAAGCTATTGCTCTGGCACTGGGAAGACAGGGAGTAAATAAATGGAAAATTGCTGCATCAGGAAGGGGTTAATTCCTGGTTGCTGGCGTTGGCCGGTGTCAGGCACAAGTAGTACGTTCTGTCATGTAGTGTTCAGTTTCTGTCCATCCAGGCACGACATCTACAGGGGTCTCCTCAGCAGAGAGCCGAGCTTTCCCCCCACAGTCCAGAAGTATACCAGCTCATTAACTGCTTTTCTATGGGTTTAACAGCTGGTTGTCTCATCTCTAAGATCATCCTTAAAAGGGTTTTCTGAGATTTTTATACTGATAGGATAGGTCATCATCATCATCATCTGATCGATGGGGGTCTGACACCAGGGACCCCTACCGATCAACTCTGTGAGAAGTCATCAGCACTCCTTACCAAGAACGCCGCTGTACATTTGTATAGCTGCTCTGCTTGGTATCGCGCTCAGCTCCATTGACTTCTATGGGGCTGAGCTGCTCTTAGACATGTCATCACTGGACTAGGGAAAGGTGTAAGAAGGCCGTGGCACTACTGCAAGCACCACTGCCTTCTCAAACAGCTGATCAGTCGGGGTCCCGGCTGTCGGACCTTCACTAATCAGAAACAGATGACCCATCCGTATAAAAATCTTGGAAAACCCCTTTAAATCTGCCCTTGATGAAAATGTTTTTTTTTTTTTTCTGCAAATACTTATGGTTTTTCTATAATGCCCCTTTCTGGAGCAGTCCCCTTCTCTGATTACTGCCCCCTTCCATGGTTATGCCTGCACAGATGCTACTGGTTTGCATTTGTAGCATTCCCAGGGCATGTACAGTATATGCAGGGCATGCACAGTAGCGCTGCTCCATGGCAGTGAATAAGACATCTCCTGGACATGCGCAGTGGCCAGTATACCATGCAGTTCTGTGCACATCGCTCCTGATAATTTTACAGAACAGCCCTCATAAAGCGTGCATTTCTCTTTCCATCAATAACTAGGACAAGTAGTCAGAGCCGGCACCTCACAATGCTGCTAGTAATACTACTTCATAGCTGCAGCTAGTTATAGTCTAGAATGCTGAACGCTGTGGTTATCACAGTACAGCTTGCTGGTCTCAAAGAGGAAGGGTATCATATCACCCACCACCGCAGGAAAGACAGGGAAGCAGGAGCCTAATAGAGGGGTGTTAAAGGGCATCTGTCAGCAGATTTGTCCCTATGACACTGGCTGACCTGTTACATGAGCGCTTGGCAGCTGAAGGCGTCTGTGTTGGTCCCATGTTCATATGTGCTGACACTTCTGAGAAAAATGATGTTTTAATATATGCAAATGAGCCTCTAGGAGCAACGGGGGTGTTGCTATTGCACCTGGAGGTTCTGCTCTCCCAGGAACTGCTGCATCTCTGCACTTTGACAGGGTCAGGCAGGGAAAACGTGATCACACCTTGCCCTGTTAAATCAAAGTGCAGAGAGATCAGAGCCTCTAGGTGTAATGGCTACGCCCCCGTTGCTCCTAGAGGCCCATTTGCATATATTAAAACATCTTTTTTCTCAGCAATGCGGGGACATATGAACATGGGTCCAGCACAGATGTCTTCAGCTGCCGAATGCACATGTAACAGGTCAGCCAGTGTCATAGGGACAAACCTGCTGACAGATGTCCTTTAAGGAGTGCAATATACAGGGACCGAATATATGTTATATTTGTGATGGCTGCTGATTTGATGCAAAAAGGAGGGAAGAGAATACCCCTGTAAGCAGTGAAAGAAAATGACAATAATGTTTTTTGCCCCCTAAGGATGAATGATGGCCCCGTCCTAGGGTTTGAAGATGATGTTGGACAAAAGACTACTTTCCGCCTCTGTTACCCAGAGTCTATCTTTGCAGACAGTTTGCACTATGATCCGAACACCACAGTGGTGCTTATGATGTTCAAGCCTCACGATGTCAAATGGTTGTCAGAATTACTGTTGCACAGAAGTGTGGTAAGTGAATAATGGCGTGAAGCATCTGAAGATCACATGTAGGTTTTGTTTTTTTTTTGTTTTTTTTTTTTTTTATAGATTCTGGTTTGATTCCTGTCCTGTGAACATATGCAAAATGAGTTGTCATAGGGAAGCCTTTGTGACTTTACCAACTAAAGTCTATTAACGAGCTGCTCTATATGTTGTTATCTAATATACTTTATATATAATAAGCATGTTATATGTAATACTCTATACTTGGGGGGGATAAGAAGACTTAGTGCACACGGGAGTAACATACACAAAATACACTGAGAAGGTAGAGCAAAGAAGGCTCTTCATGCAATGTGGCTTCTGTGACTCACTAATGGGTCACTACGACTTCTAAAAATGGCCACTTCTGGTGCCTGTGGTTGCAATTCTTTTTGACCTCTGCAAAAAAAAAAAAAAAAGAAAGAAACAGGATAAATATAAGTTCTAACACATTCCTGATCTGCTTTTGTGCATCAGGGGAAATGCCTTAAAGGGGTTGTCTAGAGTCTAGACTACAGATATTGATGGCCTAGCCTCAGGATAGATCATTAATATCAGATTGATGGGGGGTCCGACACAGGGCAGCCCTGGCGCCAGAAACTATGCAGTATATAGAGTGGAAGTAGGCGGCTCTGTACACCATGTAGTGGCCGTGCTGCACTTCAGCTGAACTGCAGTACACCAGTACAGAGCCTCCTGCTTCCACTCTGTACTCTGTATAGTTTCCGGATCTGCAGTTGCACGGAATAGCTGATCAGTAGGGCTGCTGGATGTCGGATGACATCTGATAAGTGTTGGGCTGGGGTGCCTAGGGCCCACCAGTAACATTTATTTTGGGGGACCACCGTACGGATACATTCAAATATTACCTGCACACAGCAGCAAGATGCTACCAGATGATTGAATATGGGGATCCCTGCAGCAACTTTGAGAAGGTGGGTCCTGGGAAGAAGAGGACACTGGCAGCTTTCCTCTATACCTAGAACTCATCTCAGCTCTGATCATGTCTATAATAATAAACTGGGGAGTTTCTTTAAAAATCTAGTAGGTTTTTTATATGATATAGGCTGTTGCTGAGGTGCTGTACATTGAATATATGTATGTACTGCAGTAAGTCTACTGTGTTATGTGCCACTTGTGTAGGGTGTGGGAGACTAGGGGCTCACCGGGGGTTCACCTGTACTCCTGTTGGCCAGTCCGAACCTGGATCTGTTATTAAAGGGGTTCTCCTGGAATTAAGAAAATAAAATTACTGAAATATTATTTTATTATAAGTATATTCCCCAATACCTTACATTAATTATAGTGGCTTGTTTTGTCTGGGGAGCAATCATCAGGTGAAATAGAATGGCCACCGTCCTATGATTACACACAGAACCTGTCCTAATCACACAGGAGGACAAGTTACTTCAGAAGACTGAGGTAAAGAGCTGCCTCATCCTCAACTTTGGTCTGCTTGTCGGGGATTATGATCCTGAATACAGCTGATAAGATCATCAGCTGAATCTCTGCAGGAATGAAGGTCATGAAGTACAGAGAGGAGTCTCCATTACCACAGTCTGTACTTCATGTCTCCTCTCTGTCTTTCATGTCTCTTCATGGACTCCATTCCTTCAGAGATTCAGCTGTACTCAGGATCCCTGACAAGCAGAGCAGAGAGGAGGATGAGGCAGCTCTTCACCTCAGTGTTGTGAAGTAACTTGTCCTGCTGTGGGATTAGGACAGGTTCTGTGTGTACTAATAGGACGGCGGCCATTTTATTTCTCCTAATGATTGCTCCCTAGACAAAATGAGCCATTATAGCTAATAAAAGGTATTTGGGGATATATTTCTAATAAAGTAACGTAATGTAAAGTATTTTCATTTTCCTAATTCCCGGAGAACCCCTTTAATGATCATAACCTGAGGCTAAGTCATTAATATCTGATGCCTAGACAACCCCTTTAAAGGGGATTTCCAAGGGGAAATGTATATCTAAAACATTTCAGGAGGGTGAAAATATAAAAAAAACGTATGGTATCCTCAGTGATTTGTTGCGGCTCCTGTTCCAAAGATGCTCAGTCCCCTGCCGTTCTCTACTTTTTATTAGCTACCCCAATCCTTGTACACACCTGACAAGCACAGCAGGAGGCTCCCCGATTTGTACTTGTACACAGTGCCAAGTTAGGGAATTTGATTTCCATGCAGCCCTGCTATGCAAATCCCCTGCTTCTAACGGGTGTGAATCAAGTAATAGTCAGTGCAGCACATAAAACATAACTAGCATATGAGTAACCGGCAGAACTCCAGTGTCTGAGTCCAGGATGCTGACTTTCTGTTTTGCTTTTTCTTTTGTAGTTGTTGGCTCTTATTTACGGCGCACAGTTATCACCAGCTCACTTATGTAACTTCCTTACGGTTCTATAATGACTGTAGATTGAATACCTTTACATTATTTTTACAGTAAAATTTTAGGATATATAAAAATATCTGGGACAGGCAGTCAGAGCACCTAGGTGTATGCAAATGTAGCCGTTTCATACAAGCCCCGATACCTGAGGAGGTGTGAACAGCAAATAAAAGCACAACAGTATAAAAATAATAATTAAAAAAAACTATCCTAGTGAGAATCAAAGAGGACCTGTCACCTCTTCTGACATGTCTGTTTTAGTAATTACTTGCATTCCTCATGTAATAGCAATTCTGGGTCACCTGTTCTTGCACACTCTGGCACTGGCAGCACTAATGGGGTAATGTCCGACTGCGCAGGGACACAACCCCAACCAGTAACACCCAGATAGACCTTTATTGCATACTGCTGGCAATTCATATAAACTTCTAGCAGGAATGAACAAATGCTCCAGAATTATTACATAGTGAATGCAAGTAGTTACTAAAAAGACATGTCCGGAGAGGGGACAGAACCGGTCACCAAAAAAAGGAAAGCAATCTGACCACAGCATGGTATAGAGCAGGAAGAGCTGAGCAGATTGATGAAAGATTCAGTAAAACCTATAATTTTAACATTTATATCTTTGCTTTTTTCTGCTTTCTGTAAAGAGTTGTTGGGAGGTGTTATTAGTGATAGCACTGTGCATGGGCGTAGCTATAGGGGGTGCAGAGGTAGCAGTCACTACCGGGCCCAGGAGCCTGAGGGGGCCCAAAGACCCTTGTGCCGCATAAGAAGACCCCTGCACTAGGGCCCATAAGCCGTTAGCTACGCCCCTGGCACCGTGTATTAGTGTGCATAGAGAGATAGCCGTCAGTCTCTGATAACCTCCTGTACCAATAGCTCTTGACAGGAGGTAGAGAAAGCAGAGATATAAATGTATAAAATACAAGTTATACTGAAACTTTTCACATAAAACTATACATCACTCGGCTCAGCTCCTCCTGCTCTATAACACGCTGCCTGCAGATTACCCTGCATTTTTTGGTGACCGGTCCTTTTTAAGTACATTCTTCTTCTTTTTTTTATCACAAAAACAACCTTTATGTGCCAGATCCAGAGAACTTGCAGCAGGGAAATCCGGCAGGGTGTTCCGTCAGTGAACAGCCTGTCCGATTTCCCTGCCGCAATTGTGAAACTATCCTTACCCCAAGTATGTCCTGGCTCTTTAACATCCTCTTTGGTTGTACGATCTCTGTCAGTCCATCACTGCGACCAGAGAGAGCCCCTAGTAGTGACTCAATTTGAGCATCACACATTACATTCATCAGTGCAATGCTCTTCTATGGACATCTTTATGTAGACCTATTGAGAACAGTACAGCTGTCATACTTTTACTCCAATTCTACAACTACTGTTATCATGAGGATATCATCACAGCAGCAGTTTCCTGTCTATATAGAAGGTCTTATCATTTGTGTTGACTACTACTGTTTTTCTGTATTCCCCTATAATAAATCTATATGTGCCCCATTCTGTGTTGTGCCTAAAATATATAAAATTCACCATTTATATAGCAGGGCATCATAGAGTTACGATAGTGTGCAAATAAAGTTAAAACGGGCAGAAAATGAAGGGACTAAAGTTTATAAAATCTACCATTTATATAGCAGGGCCTCATAGAGTTACGATAGTGAGCAAAGAAAGTTATAACAGGTGGAAAATCAAAGGGTCGAAAATGGGAATCGTGTGAAGGGTTCACCCAATAATAAGCTAATTATTTAGTTTCCCAACAGCGCCTCCACAGGGAAAATGAAGCATTACAGTTATCAGCGCCGTCAATAAAAGGGATGTGTTGGGTCCCTCAGCGTAATAAATTCCTGCAGCTGGTCTGTGCTCCAGCTAATACTTAATGGATATCTGTGGGGTTAAAGGCGTTATCTAGCGTTTATTAAGTGATGGCTTAGCCCCTCCAATCAACGTGAAAAACAGCTGATTAGCGGGTTGCAGAGTGTCGGATCCCCACCGATTAGCTAGCGGTCCCCGATCCTGAAAATAGGCCATCAGTTAATAAAAGATTGAAACCCCTTTTAGGGGGGAACCTAGTTGTAAAGATAAGGCCATATTTTCATACTGTGTTACTGAACATACCGAGTGCGGGACGTGTCAGAACACCCGCTTTTCCCTTCATCTCATTAGGTGACTTGAGTTTAGTTTGCTAATACCGTACACCCGGTGTATTTATTTACTGTATGTAAAAGGTGAGCGCACTGAATAAATCTTTAAGCTTCAGTAAGTTATGCGTGACTTCCAAATCCAAAAGTCGCCCGCCCCTGATAAATACACAAGAATGTATTCATGTAATATCCTGGGTTACATCCGGCTGGTTTTCTTATATCGGGGTGGACTGTATTCCTTGTCCATAGCGGAAACATTAGATGATGTATAGTCTTGTGTGCACGCATTCTTACCCATAGTCGATGCGCTTAGCTGCCTAATTCAACAAGGGGGGAATTAATTCAATTAGGCCCCAAGCCATTGAATGTCAAGGAGAGAATATTTTTACATTTGTCGGGGAGCATCATGTCCATCACGGCCTCCTCTCTCCTCCAGAAGTGGTTTCTACGGGGCAAAGTATGAGGTTCTGCAGCAGTTTGGACAGTGCATCTTAAAGGGGTTGTCTCACTTCAGTAAGTGGCCTTTATCACGTAGAAAAAGTTAATACAAGCCACTTACTAATGTATAGTGATTGTCCATGTTGCCTCCTTTGCTGGCTGGATTCATTTTTCCATCACATTATACACTGCTCGTTTCCAGGGGTTACAGACCACCCCACAATCCATCAGTGGTGGTCGTGCTTGCACACTATAGGAAAAAGAACCAGCCTATGTGAGCTCCCACGGTCCCGGCCACCAGAGAGGCTGACACTTTTTCCTATAGTGTGCAAGCACGACCACCACTGATGGATTGCAGGGTGGTCTGTAACCATGGAAACGAGCAGTGTATAATGTGATGGAAAAATGAATCCAGCCAGCAAAGGAAGCAATATGGACAATCACAATACATTAGTAAGTGGCTTGTATTAACTTTTTCTACATGATAAAGGGCACTTGCTGAAGTGAGACAACCCCTTTAAGATCCAACCTTTAGCTACTGCTGAGCTTATTTGTGCATTATGCTAATAATTTTGTCTTTTACTTTAAGACCTCTTTATTTTAATGCTCAAGAGGAGTTGTGCCAGGTCAGGGGGGAGGAGTAGCAGCGGCAGGCACTGTTGTCTAATAATTAGCCCTGGAGTATGGGAGTGAATTGCCTAATATGTAGGTATTATTCACATGCAAGTCAAAACAATTTCATCAGTGAAGACCTGATGGTTCTTCCAACATGTCTGTTCATTTTCCATGAAATACTAAAGCCCCATTCACACGTCCGCAATTATGTCCCGCATTTTGCGGAATGGAATTGCGGACCCATTCATTCCTATGAGGACACGCTATGTCCCGCCCCCGGACCCGGAATTGCGGATCTGCACTTTCGTTCCGCAAAAAAATAGAACATGTCCTATTCTTGTCCGCAATTGCAGACAAGAAAAGGCATTTTCTATGAGAGTGCCGGCGATGTGCGCTCTGCAAAATGCAGAAAGCACATTGCCGGTGTCCTTGTTTTGCGGATCTGCAAAACACGCACGGACGTGTGAATGGGGCCTAAGGCTGAAGCATCTTTTCCTAAAACTTGTGTGTTGTGCCATTCCTTTGTTATTCCTCCAGAAAATCTGAATTAATTCACATCTGGGTCTTATTATCCTCATTAGACGGACTGAATTGTACAGTCGGGGATGACGCACCCATTAAAGGGGTTTTCCTGGAAAAGATAATGATGACTTATCTTCAGGATAGGTCATCATTATCACATTGGTGGGGGTCCAAGTCCTGCCACCCCCACCAATCAGCTTTTTCAGGGAGCTGCTGCACTCATCAGACCTCTGGAGTGATGCAGGTTCCCGAAGGCTTTCCTAGGACAGCGCCGTACATTGTATAGTGGCTGTGCCTGGTATTGCATCTCAGCCCCATTGACTTGGATAGGGTTGAGCTGCAACTAGGCCATGTCACCGATGATGTCACTGGCCTAGGTGTTTAAGGCCTCTTCTAACAGCTGATCGGCGGGGTCCCAGGTGTCGCATCCCCGCAGATCTGATACTAATGACCCATCCTGAAGTTAGGTCATAAATATCTTTTCCTAGATAACCCCTTTAAGGGAAATAGCAACACCCTGTTGTGAATATATTCATACACTTTGAGGGGGAGTGAGAGAGGAATAGCACAAACCATTGCAGTATTGGTATTTCATGGGGAATGCAAGCAGACATGTGAGGAGAGGTGATAACATGTACTATAATTGCATATTTTGTGCCTACTGTGAATAATCCTTTAGTCCTAGCGTTCTTCCCGCTGTCATGTGTTTTTACGGATTATGCTTTCTCATTATAGAGCACTTATGGTTTTTGGAGAAAACCTGCCATGAAGTTAATCTACCAGCCTCATCAGCTGAGAGTCCTCAACCCTTTCATAATTAAACAAGTATCTCAAAATATGTTAAATTTTCCAACAAATTTTCCCAAGACAGAAGTAAGTTTATCTTGTATTACCACTTTTTTTTTCTGATGTTTTTCCCAGCTTTCACCAGTTTTCCAGGACTCCAATATTTAAGATCTATCCGCAGGTTAGCTGACGATCAGCTGTTTATAGAGGCTGTGGTGCCCCGGTGACCGCAATTTTCGGTCCGCAGCACGGGCACGGTGGGACAACGGCCGTGTGAAAGAGGCCTTATTTTGGACTATATTGAGCTGCGATAATATAGCATCACACAAGGCATCATATGGCTGCACATAGTGTTTTACCATGTGGTTCCGGACCTTAGTGCATATATTTCTTTCATGTATGGGGCCTTAGTGCATACACTTCTGCCGTGTGTATGTGGTCTTAGTGCATACACTTCTGCCGTGTGTATGTGGTCTTAGTGCATACACTTCTGCCGTGTGTATGTGGTCTTAGTGCATACACTTCTGCCGTGTGTATGTGGTCTTAGTGCATACACTTCTGCCGTGTGTATGTGGTCTTAGTGCATACACTTCTGCCGTGTGTATGTCGTTAGTGCATACACTTCGCCGTGTGTATGTGGTCTTAGTGCTACACTTCTGCCGTGTGTATGTGGTCTTAGTGCATACACTTCTGCCGTGTGTATGTGGTCTTAGTGCATACACTTCTGCCGTGTGTATGTGGTCTTAGTGCATACACTTCTGCCGTGTGTATGTGGTCTTAGTGCATACACTTCTGCCGTGTGTATGTGGTCTTAGTGCATACACTTCTGCCGTGTGTATGTGGTCTTAGTGCATACACTTCTGTCGTGTGTCGCCTTAGTGCATACACTTATGTCGTGTGTCGCCTTAGTGCATACACTTCTGCCGTGTGTATGTGGTCTTAGTGCATACACTTCTGCCGTGTGTATGTGGTCTTAGTGCATACACTTCTGCCGTGTGTATGTGGTCTTAGTGCATACACTTCTGCCGTGTGTCGCCTTAGTGCATACACTTCTGTGGTGTGTATGTGGTCTTAGTGCATACACTTCTGCTGTGTGTATGTGGTCTTAGTGCATACACTTCTGCTGTGTGTATGTGGTCTTAGTGCATACACTTCTGTGGTGTGTATGTGGTCTTAGTGCATACACTTCTGCTGTGTGTATGTGGTCTTAGTGCATACACTTCTGCCGTGTGTATGTGGTCTTAGTGCATACACTTCTGTGGTGTGTATGTGGTCTTAGTGCATACACTTCTGCCGTGTGTATGTGGTCTTAGTGCTTTCACTTCTGCCGTGTGTCGCCTTAGTGCATACACTTCTGTCGTGTGTATGTGGTCTTAGTGCATAAGGCTTGGTAATGCTGCCATCTACTGGTAGTGCTTGGATATGAGTGGCAGTTGGATTGGTCTTACTAAGTCTGTTTGTTGCTCTTTTGTTTTCCAGAAGCCAAAGCACCCAACAACTGGCATCATTGCCATCACGCTGGCGCTGCATATATGCAACGAAGTCCATATTGCAGGATTCAAATACAACCTGACTTCACTGAATAGTTCTCTTCACTATTATGGAAATGAAACCATGTCTGTAATGGCTCAGGTAATGGAGTTACAGCAGCCATCAAATGTGTGCCGTAGAAGAAATGTTGTAGTGTCTGCTAGCGGCAGCCAGTCACGTTCCAGCTCTGTTTTTTCTTCTTCTTTTTTTTTCAAAGCAAGATTCAGGACTCCTGTTGTGAAACTACAACCCCCAGCATGCACACTCTGTTTTCAGAATTCACATGAAAAGTTAATGGGACTAGTAGTTTACAAGCAACTGGAGTGCCGCAGGTTCCCAACGCTTGAAATTGAAATCTGATTGGTTACTGTGATTTCTTAGAACAGTTTTTGCATCGTGGAGTGGTTGCCCCTCACAACAGCTTTTGGCTGCAAGGGGAATCTCCTTATTCTGTCTTTGAGTAAGGGCGCATTCAGATGACCACGTGGCGTTTTGTGGTCTGCAAATTGCCAGAACGGAACGGGTGGCCCATTATAGAAATGCCTATTCTTGTCCGCGGTTGCGAACAAGAATAGGACATGCTGTATATTTTTTGCGGGCCCGCAGAACGGAACAACGGATGCAGACAGCACGCAGTGTAAAGTCCACATCTTTTGTGGCCCCATTGAAATGAATGGGTCCGCACAGATTCCACAAAATTGCGGAACGGATGTGGAACCTTTTATACGGTCGTGTAAATGAGCCCTAAAGGAGATTTTCTGCCAAGTCAATTGAACAGAAATCTGCTTTGTCTGTAAATACATTTTCTATAAAACACTGAACAAACCGGATTCCAAAAAAGTTGGGACACTATACAAATCGTGAATAAAAACTGAATGCAATGATGTGGAGATGGCAAATGTCAATATTTTATTTGTAATAGAACGTAGATGACAGATCAAACGTTTAAAGGGCTTCTGTCACCCCCACTGATGTAATTTTCACTAGCTGACATTAGCTACTTGCTAATGTCAGCTGAGTTCAAACATATGTTTCCTAACTTTTTTCCTGTTTTCTATCTTCTAAAAAACTTACTTTTGTGATATGCAAATTATCTTCGCTACCAGCAAGTTGGGCGGGTACTTGCTGGTAGCCGCCGCATCTTCATGCCCTTGGAACGCCCCCTCTTCTTTTGATAGACAGGGCCAGCGCGCTCTTCTCCTCTCGCTGGCCCTGTCTGCAGCTGCAATCCCGCGCCTGCGCCGTATCGGTCTTTAGTCGGCGCAGGCGCTCTGAGTGAAGGACGCTCGCTTAGGCGCTCCGTCCTCAGTGCGCCTGCGCCCGATGGCGTCAGCCCTACACCCGGAAGAAAAGACGCGCGGCATCGCCTGCTCCTTACCAGGGATGCCGGCGTCTTTTCTTCCGGGTGTAGGGCTGGCGTCATCGGCGCAGGCGCACTGAGGACGGAGCGCCTAAGCGGCGTCCTTCACTCAGAGCGCCTGCGCCGACTAAAGACCGATACGGCGCAGGCGCGGGTTGCAGCTGCAGACAGGGCCAGCGAGAGGAGGAGAGCGCTGGCCCTGTCTATCAAATGAAGAGGGGGCGTTCCAAGGGCATGAAGATGCGGCGGCTACCAGCAAGTACCCGCCCAACTTGCTGGTAGCGAAGATAATTTGCATATCACAAAAGTAAGTTTTTTAGAAGATAGAAAACAGGAAAAAAGTTAGGAAACATATGTTTGAACTCAGCTGACATTAGCAAGTAGCTAATGTCAGCTAGTGAAAATTACATCAGTGGGGGTGACAGAAGCCCTTTAATCTGAGTAAATGTATCATTTTAAAGGAAAAATGTGTTGATTTAAAATTTCACGGTGTCAACAAATCCCCAAAAAGTTGGGACAAGTAGTAATAAGAGGCTGGAAAAAGTAAATTTGAGCATAACGAAGAGATGGAAGACCAATTAACACTAATTAGGTCAATTGGCAACATGATTGGGTATAAAAAGAGCTTCTCAGAGTGGCAGTGTCTCTCAGAAGCCAAGATGGGTAGAGGATCACCAGTTCCCACAAAGTTGCGCAGAAAGATAGTGGAGCAATATCAGAAAGGTGTTACCCAGCGAAAAATTGTAAAGACTTTGCATCTATCATCATCAACTGTGCATAACATCATCCGAAGATTCAGAGAATCTGGAACAATCTCTGTGAGTAAGGGTCAAGGCCGTAACTCCATACTGGATGCCCGTGATCTCCGGGCCCTTAAACGACACTGCACCACAAACAGGAATGCTACTGTAAAGGAAATCACAGAATGGGCTCAGGAATACTTCCAGAAACCATTGTCAGTGAACACAATCCACCGTGCCATCCGCCGTTGCCAGCTGAAACTCTACAGTGCAAAGAAGAAGCCATTTCTAAGCAAGATCCACAAGCTCAGGCGTTTTCACTGGGCCAGGGATCATTTAAAATGGAGTGTGGCAAAATGGAAGACTGCTCTGTGGTCAGACGAGTCCCGATTCGAAGTTCTCTTTGGAAATCTGGGATGCCATGTCATCCGGCCCAAAGAGGACAAGGACAACCCAAGTTGTTATCAACGCTCAGTTCAGAAGCCTGCATCTCTGATGGTATGGGGTTGCATGAGTGCGTGTGGCATGGGCAGCTTGCATATCTGGAAAGGCACCATCAATGCAGAAAAATATATTCAGGTTCTAGAACAACATATGCTCCCATCCAGACGTCATCTCTTTCAGGGAAGACCCTGCATTTTTCAACAAGATAATGCCAGACCACATTCTGCATCAATCACAACATCATGGCTGCGTGGGAGAAGGATCCGGGTACTGAAATGGCCAGTCTGCAGTCCAGATCTTTCACCTATAGAGAACATTTGGCGCATCATAAAGAGGAAGGTGCAACAAAGAAGGCCCAAGACGATTGAACAGTTAGAGGCCTGTATTAGACAAGAATGGGAGAGCATTCCTATTTCTAAACTTGAGAAACTGGTCTCCTCGGTCCCCAGACGTCTGTTGAGTGTTGTAAGAAGAAGGGGAGATGCCACACAGTGGTGAAAATGGCCTTGTCCCAACTTTTTTGGGATTTGTTGACACCATGAAATTCTGAATCAACATATTTTTCCCTTAAAATGGTACATTTACTCAGTTTAAACTTTTGTTCCGTGATTTATGTTCTATTCTGAATAAAATATTAGAAGTTGGCACCTCCACATCATTGCATTCAGTTTTTATTCACGATTTGTATAGTGTCCCAACTTTTTGGGAATCCGGTTTGTACATCTTTACTTATCATTCATTTCAGAGGAAATGTAGAGGGGGGAAAGGTCTTTTCAAAATCAAGTGAGAATCTTTGGTTCAAAAAGTGCAACAGAGGGAGACAGAAATAGGTCCTGACGCGCCCTCTGCTGGCAGGACACTGTATATGAGGTATTGTACTGGAGCCTGCTCTGCCTGACAGGAGTGGTCAGTGACTGCTTTTGCTGGGAGAGAAGATGATCAAAGGGGTATTCCAAGTAGAAATGTGCATACTACTGGGAATCGAGATTAAACTTCACAAGTGGCTTTAACCCTTAAGGACAGGGCCAATTTTTTTTTTTTACATTTTTTTTTTTTCCTTTTTATCTTCCAAAAGTCACCACTTTTTTAATTTTTCGTTTGCCCTTTACTTTACCATATCTTGTATTATAAGATGGGAAACATTTTGTAGGGGGCAATTGAAAGAAAAAAAATAATTGTGCCAAGGTTTTTTTTCTATTTCCGACATTTATTGTGCGCTAAAAGTGACATGACGTCCATATTCTGTAGGTCAGTACGATAACAATACCAGATTCGTATGGTTTGTATTATGTTCAGCATTATATTTCAGTTTAGTTTGTCTTGCTTTTTTCGGACATCCATAATTTTTTATTATTGCATCTACAGAGCTGTGAGGGGTGAACTGTAGCTTCTTATGATACCATTTTGGGGTACTGACTTCATTCAATTTTTGGGGGGACAAGGTGACCAAAAAATGGCAAATCATGATTTTTATATATTTTTTCCCATTACGTTCACCGTTTGGGAAAAACTGTTTGATATTTTAGTAGTTCAGATATTTTAGAACGTAGAGAAACTTATGTTTATTTTTTATATGTAAATTTGGAAAAGGAACGGGGGGGGGGGGGGGTGCGATCTCAGGTTTTTCTTTTTTACTTCAGTTTGACGCTGCTGGGAGCCTGCAAAAGGCCCCAGACTGTCATGACAACTGATCAAAGCTCCTTTTTCTAAACCTACGGATACCACGGTCACTATTGACAATGGCATCTGAGAGGTTACATGACCAGGTTTTATAAAGCTGGACCTGCCGTTGGGGCGGATTGGCCATAGACCCTACAGGGAAATTTTCCCATGGCCCAAGCCCTCCTCACGGCCGCTGGCATGGTACATAACGATCTGATGCTCTCAGGATTAATTAATGCTCCTGACGTCAACTGTATCGCCATCTTCGGAACGATGATACAGTTAAATCCTGTGGGCAGGGCAGCAGTATTTTATGCTGCACTGGGGTATCTGTATTTTGTGCTGCACTACAGTATTGCAGGCTCTGCCTACTTGTGTTGCCCCGCCCCCTGTAAATTTGGACCCACCTACAACATGGGGCCGCTTTTTTTTCCAGGGCCACGTTAAATTCCCAGTCTACCCCAGCCCCCCATGTTTGAAGTGAGCTCACTGTGTGTGAGGTCGCTCCATACCTCCTTGCACACTAATGCTGTACATGTAAGGCATTATACGTTAAGAGTTTTTACTGACCAGTTTGGTCCTCGGCTGCTTTGGTCCTTCCCACTGATCACAGGCCTCATTACTATACAGCATGAGACTGCTGAGGCCATTGATTTTTGGCAGCGGTCACGTGGGGTATATGGGCGCATCACCATTGCAACTATGTAAAGAAGGGCCTGTGGGGAGGACTGGATCACAGCCCTGGAAGCAGCAGAGGATTATACTGGTGAGTAATGGCCTTCTTTGTTATTTTACTACGATTCTTAGTAGTTGGGCACATTTTAAATAACCCCCCGATAATGCTGCCAGTGACTGCCTTCAGCTCCCATGGATTTGGAACCAAGTAGAAAAAGCCAGCAGCTGAATGCAGCATTCGTAGTAACTGGGTTGAGTCGAGGCCTGATCGTCATGTTGCTTCTAAGCTCAATAAATTGAACGCCTATTGTTGGGTTTGCCGGGTGTTCGACCCCTCACCAATCCCATGTTGATGTATTGGTCATTAATATGTTGGTCCTGGAGGACCCTTTTAATATGGGTTGCTTTTTGAGGTTTCATATAAATGCCTTACATCCATTTTCTTTTCTGTTTCCTTTGGCAGAATGAATACCACAATGTATCAGCGGAGCAGATGTTTCTTAGGGACCTTATTGAACACAAAACAGTAACGAATTTGACGTAAAGAAAGCACTAGACCTGGAATGTCATCCACATGAATCCCTACTGTATAGTATTAATATTTTTATATATATTGGAGATTTTTTTTTTAAACCAAGGAAGTTGTTTTGAACTTGATATAATGACCCAGGAGTCGTTTGGCCTGTTACCCCTCTGCAAACTTCCTCTGCTTATGATGAGCAGCCATCTGGACCTGGATAAGCCATTGACTTCTGAACCACTGAAAGGAGACGCAACGTCTTTCATTTTGTACAGGACTATAATGAACAGTTTGTAAAGAAAATATGTATTATAAAGATTCTCTTTCCATCTCTTACATGTCATTAATTATTGCTCTGTTTGGATGAAGTTTCTTGAATCATCTTCATTTTACTTTATTAAAGTTAATATAACTTTTCTCAACTTTCTGCAATTATACAGGGAAACCAGGTCATTCGGCTCCGGCTGCTGTCGTGCATTCATCACCTCTGTGTATGTGCCCTGGTCGGGTGTGGATGCAGAAACCACAGTGCACATTGCACACTTACAGTATAGTCCCACATAGCCACCATGCTACGTCTGGAAAACGCACCAGCATGCGAGCTGGCACAGTTCTTGAATTGATTGGTAAACCTGCAAAACCAGACAGCCATTCACATTCAGCAATCAGTTTTTAACAACCAATTTAAAAACCTGCTTCCCTGTCCGTGCAGTTTTCAGAGGCCACGTGGCCTCCTGATGGGTCACTAAGGCAGGTTCTCGAGTCAAACACAAGCGTGGATACAAACAAGAGAAGTATCAGTCTTTATACTTTTTTGTTGATCTTGTTAATCTTTTCCTGGCTTTGGCTCTGAAAGCTGCCAGAAATGTATGGCCTATCCATAGGATAAGCCATAAACGTCCAATAGCATACAGGTCTCACCTCAATCTCGTGAACGGAGAGCTCACAGCGTGTGCGTGGCATCCTCCCTATTCACTGCCATAAGGCTCCTGAAAATAGCTGGGCCAGCTAGTTCTATTTTAAGAAGTCCCATAGCAGTGAATGGACAGGATGCCGAGCATGTGCGGCCACTCCTCTACTGCTCAGAGACTTCCTAAAATATCCACGTCATCGCTCAGCTATCTATGGAAGTCCCATAGCAGTGAATGGACAGGATGCCGAGCATGTGCGGCCACTTCTCTACTGCTCAGAGACTTCCTAAAATATCCACGTCATCGCTCAGCTATCTTTGGAAGTCCCATAGCAGTGAATGGAGAGGATGCCGAGCATGTGCGGCCACTTCTCTACTGCTCAGAGACTTCCTAAAATATCCACGTCATCGCTCAGCTATCTTTGGAAGTCCCATAGCAGTGAATGGAGAGGATGACGAGCATGTGCGGCCACTCCTCTACTGCTCAGAGACTTCCTAAAATATCCACGTCATCGCTCAGCTATCTTTGGAAGTCCCATAGCAGTGAATGGAGAGGATGACGAGCATATGCGGCCACTCCTCTACTGCTCAGAGACTTCCTAAAATATCCACGTCATCGCTCAGCTATCTATGGAAGTCCCATAGCAGTGAATGGAGAGGATGACGAGCATGTGCGGCCACTCCTCTACTGCTCAGAGACTTCCTAAAATATCCACGTCATCGCTCAGCTATCTGTGGAAGTCCCATAGCAGTGAATGAAGAGGGCGCCGTACATGTGCAGCGGGCTCTCCATTCACTTCAGAGCCCTGTTCTTGAGATAGGAGCCGGTCCTAGAGGGGTGACCCTTACCTATCGGACATTTGTGGTTTATCCTATCAATACGCCATAAATGTCCAGATGGACAACACATTTAAAGGGGTTTTCACACAAAAAAACATATTCCCATCCCCCTTATAATTGGTGGAGGCCTCATCAATCAGACCCTCTGTGACTCAGACTTTATCCTCTACTTTGTGGATAGAGGGTAAGTGTTTTATGTGGCAGAACCTCTTTAAAATGGAATAAAAAGAAGTTATATATGTGTGCGTCTGTTTTTTGCCATTTTCAAGATCTGTTTGCTGTCAGTGAACAAAAACCCTCTTGTTTAAATGCAGATGCTGAGAATTTTACAGTGTTCCTGATGATCACAGCTGAGAGGTGAATCTTAGATGACCCTCTGTGAACTAAATACATCCTCTGTGCTGTTCTGAGAGTTTGCTTCAGTGTATCAGTGTAGTTAAAGCATATCTGTAATGTAGACTTTTTCATTCTCAGGAGGTTGTCCAGACTGCAAACAGTTTTATCCACCTCCGTCCTCTGAGCAGGACTAGATCTGGGTTGTTTTCAGACTCTGGATGTAGACAGCAATTTTTTCATTCACTGACAGCAAAGCACGATCTTGGGAACACAGGTCCTAGTAAAGAGAATGGGACCCTGGACAGTGCTCTGTAGTCGTGAAGTAACATCTCTTCATGCCCAATGTGACATCGGGGAAGAGATCCCAAATGGCAGGACACTTTAGGAATAACTGACATGAAATCGGCCTTAAAAGAGGTTGGGCACACTGGCACATGCCGCCGGACCTGCAGAGGGAAGCATACTTACCTGCTCCTCGCCACTGGGCTACGGGTCCTTTTGCCTCCCCGGTCCGGTAGCCACATGTCAACATCTAGTTGACGTGGGTCATATGACCACTGACGTGTGCCCCATGCATCATGGAATACATGGGGGGCATATCACCGCTGGGAGACCATTCATTGGCTGCAAGTGCCACATCACCCACGTCAAAATGGATGTTGATATGCGGAGAGAAGTGGTACGGGAGCAGGTAAGTATGCTTCCATCCACAGGTCTGGCAGTGAGGTGTGGTCTACCCGAAAGGCTCCTTAGGGTGAACAACCCCTTTAAAACATTACAGGCCTAAGCATCCACTAACAAGTTTAGATGGACTTACCCTTTAAATTAGGGCATCAGCAATAGGTGTTAACCCATCCACTCACACATACGGCTTGGTCTCAGTGAGAAGTGGGGCACGTTATGTATGCATAGACTACAGATTACAGCTGCCCAGTTGGATGCCAGTTAATAGATGACCGTGCTCCTCTGGCTCACCATTTACAGAAGTCTTCACTCAAATCCATCTAATAGTAGAAACAGTTTACAATCTGACCCATTGAACCACTGAATAATTGAAGTCTTAGTGCGATTCCGAAAGCAGTATTATCAGGAACAATCTGTGCATCCCTGGTGATGCGTGGCACACTGGATACCTGCACATATCCTGCATCCCTGTGTGTACTGAATGTTCCTAAAATCTCTGTGTTCCCCTGAATGTGCCTCAGTGATATCTCCGAGATGAATTGGCACAGTGGTGCCATCTGTTCTTGCTTCTCAGCAGTCTGCAAAATGGCTGCCTCTACCGTGTATGCCTTACGTTTGTGAAATTTAAGCCTTAATTCTGACTTTTAATTTTTTCTGTATATGTAATTTAAGTTCTTATCTGGTCAGACAATTTATTATGTATTTGGAGACACATTGCATTGTACATGTTGTGTGAACAGAGGATTTTTACACTCTGATGTTTTGATTAATTAAAAACACTTGCACAATAACGGGGATAACATTAAATCTCTGTCTGTTTTTGACTCCGTTTTTTGTCATCGACTCTTTTTTTTTATCACTTATCATCCAACTAATGTGTATGGGGGTGTCCTGACTTTTCCCCAAGGGTAGATGTCAGTTAAAGGAGGGGAAGAGTTTTGCATGTTGAATTTTAGGCACCCAGCACAATGACCAGGCTTACCAAACCTGGTCATTTAACCCCTGAGATGCTGCAGTCAATAGCAGTCGCTGCATCTATGGGGTTTTGCTTGCTCTGCGGGACTCCAATTGGTTACCATGACAGCCTGAACATTACCAGGCCTATCATGGTTAACTGCCTGTAAAGCCGTGCATGAGACATGGTTCAGCAGGCAGTGTCTCAGAATCCCATAGACCTCAGTAGTTTTCTGTTGCGGTCTACGGGACACATGTTCAAGTCCCTTAAGGGGACTAAATGTTATTGTGTAAAAGTTCAAAAAAAAATAAAAAATTCCAATTTTACATAAAAATATAAACAAAAAATAAAAATTTGCCTGAACTATTAAAATATAAAAATGGCAAACACCATAACAGAAAATAAAATCCACAATTTGCCATTTTTTGGTCTCCTTGTCCCCAAAAAATATTGAATAAAAAATCATCCGTACCCCAAAAGGGTACCAATAAAGACTCCAGTTTGCCCCATAAAAAACAAGCTCTCATACAGCTCTGTAGATGGAAATATAAAAATGTTATGACTGTGCAAAGAAAATCTGTATTTTCCCAAGGTAGTAAAACAAAATAAAAACTACGGTATACAAACGTTCTCAGATACCGAATACGGTAAATTAAATGGTGCCATTAAATATTGTGTCCTTCAAAAAATAAGCCCTCATATGGCTATGTGAAGGGAAAATTTTTTAAAAAAAAGTTATACCTCTTCGAATGTGGGGAGACAAAAATGAAAATGGGCCCGATCCTTAAAAGGGTAAAGCCTTATGTTACAAATAGTTCATTCGGGTAGAAAACCTTGTATGGGTTCTTATTCATAGCTGTGCTCTATGAACCAGCCTGGTCACCTATCCTTTTGTGCATCAATACTGGATTCCTCAGGATCATTTCACTCTCAGGTTGAAATGGCAGGTGGGCTGATCTTATTATTGTAGCTTCAGTGCCTATGGGAAAGGTATGTCTATCATTTGCAATACATGAGACCATCCCTCAACCTTTACAGTTGTGCTTAACCACGATTAGTTCATCATACCACTCTGTATTTATCAGACTTTAGTTCAGTAGAGCTGGGGAAGGGGGGTGGAGGTTTTGGTGCTTTGGTCATAATATGAAAGCAAACGATTTGGCCATACTACAGCTGTGTGAAACAAGCTTAATGTCGGAATTCTGCTACATATTCCCCCTATACAAGTACATCAATTCTGCTTAAAGGGGTTGTCCTGGATTAGAAAAACATGGTTGCTTTCTTCCAAAAACAGCACCACCCCTGTCCATGGGTTGTTTCTGATATTGCAGTTCAGCGGAGCTGCAGTACTACACACAACCTGCGGACAGGAGCGGTGCTTTTTTTGGAAGAAATCAGTCAGCCATGTTTTTCTAATCTTGGAGAAGCTCTTTAAAGGAGAGGGGCAGAAGTGGTGAGGCTCCTGCTGTTGTCTTACAGTTACAAACCGGATGATGAAGAGAAGTAGGGGGCATGGCAGAGGGTTTATTTTGAAAAATACCCAAGTCTGAAGTGGATTTAAAAGGAATAGGAAATATTAAGGAGGGACTTCTCCACCCTCCTGGATCTACTTCTGGTTTTGGCTCAAAAACACGACCACAAAAATTGCCTTTAGGGCTTTTGTAACCACTGTATTTGGCGCAGACTGCATCAAGAACTGACTGTCTGTCCGATTGAAGCCTAAATATTTTTGAGAGTTCATAAGGACAGCTTGTTTCAGGTTTTGAGGTGTAATCGGGACTGGTTTCAGATTTCTGTGATTTATCTGGTCCTTAGACAAGTCTTGGTGAGCCCCCTTACACCTTATATTCTTTGATCCACCCCTAAATGCTGTACACTAATAATGGCACTAAGCTTTGACGTACCATGTATGTAGACCATGCCACTGCTATGGGGCTGTGTTAAGGGGGACACAGCTAAGCTTTTCCTTCTGCTTTCTCAAACCTAAAACAGTATTTTTCTGTAGCCACCTTTAGGGGGAGCTTAGTACATAGAGAGTTCAAAGCATACATTTCTATTCACTGAGCTACCCCTAGTGATGGCTGCTGCAGACCATGTTATCATGTAATGTGTGAAGGAAAGTACCAGAGTCATCAATCCATCTATACCAATTAGGGTAATCAATACTTTTATGCCAGTATCGATTCGGTATCGGGATGTTCGCTTTTTTTCTAGACCGTGCTACTGCGCAGTCTAGTATCTCCTGTTATGGGAGGACACGGCGTGTGCAGCGCTCGGCACACGCTGTGTTCTCTGCGGCCATAGACAGTGAGGAAGGAGGGAGGTAGGCAATCCCTCCCTCCTGTGACGCAGCCGCCGGTGATTAGTGCCCACACAATGATAATTAGCCTTTAATACAGATACAGGAGGTGGGTGCCGGCAGTATCCGCCTCCTGTATCTGTATTAAAGGCTAATTATTGTGTGGGCAGTGTGACCCCCCTCCACCCCATATTAAACTCAATAAGTGGGCAGGGTGCCCTAAATCCCCCCCCCCCCCCCCCCCTTCCAGTATTAAAGTTTTTAGATCATTGGTGGCAGTGGCCACAGGGTCCCCTCCATTGGTGGCAGTGGCAGTTCCCCATGGCAGCCAGGGCTTCAGTAGCGTCCTGGCTGCCATGGTAACCGATCGGAGCCCTACACCGCAATCTGTTACCATGGCAGCCAGGACGCTACTGAAGCCCTGGCTGCCATGGGGGCTCCCCGCTGCTGTGTGGCAAACTGTTAAAAAAAAAAAAAAAAAATGCAGTGACTGTCGTAAAACAGAAAAGTAAAAATAAAAAAACACGCAAATTTTTTAAATTTTCTTTTTTTTTTTTTTTTTTTTTTTTTTCCACGTAGTATCGAATGGTATCGAGTATCGCAATACTTTTTTATAGTATTGAAACCGAATCAAAATTTTGGTATCGAAACAACTCTAATACCAATAGTCTGGGGGAAGTACATGAGCAATATGATGTTCAAAATGAGTGCCATATTTAAAAAAGCACCTGTTGGGCAAAAATTGTTAAAAAAAAAATTTTTTTAAACATTTCTCCACAAAAAAAATAGTAAAGTCATCAGAAATCTCAAAGTTTAGAATTTTTCTTTTATATTAAAATAACAGTTTTATTTTTCAAAGAACACTAAAAAGAGTCACAAAAATGCACGTGTGAAAGTGCCCTTAGCGGAAAAGAGATAACTACAGTACAAGTCACAAAGTTAATAATTTAAAGGATCCTTCCTTAGAGCAGCTCTTATTTGTGCTGCTTACCATAAAGTGGCATACTTGGTGCTTTAAAGCTGATAAAAAGAATTACGCAAATAACATACCTCATAACCTGAGATGAGCACATTTCTTTTATTAGGGTACAAATAAATTCGACCCAAATAAAAGTGCTCCAATAGGCCTAAAAATTGGTGTATGACACTCAGAGGTCTCCTAATACTTAGATATTTTTTTCTCTTGTAATTTTTTTTTTTAACTACTTTTGTGCCTACAGTTTAATATGTGCGCCTCAGTAGCATTTTCTTATTATAGGGTAAATAAATTAGGACTGAAGATCCCTATGTCATTCAGGAGGCTACCTCCGACCAATAAGTATAACCTGGGGTTAAGCCACCACCTAGATTCTATCCACCGGAGAGCCACAATCAAGTAACACCAACAAAGTATGATAAAGGAGTATGGGAAACATGGACTCTCCGGACCATGCACTCAGAATCACGAAAAGGGGGGGATCAAAATTGTATAGACATCACCCCAATTCATCACGTTCAAAAGGATACATAATACAGGTTTTAGGTTAGTGGACAGGCTGTACAAATTGCAGTGCCTTCACGCTTCTGGACTTAATCAGATTCAAGAGACGATCCTATAAAATGAAAAGAAGCAGCAAAAACGATAAATCAAGAAACAATAAATTTAAAAAACACAAAGATATGATTACATATTTTCTCACTTTATTACTATAAATGCTGAAAATCGCTGTTCTTGTGGTTATTAGAAATAATTCTCTTGATATTTTATATGTAGCCTCTGAAAAATAGGTTGATTAGGCCTCTTTCACACTTCCGTCCCGCCGGATCCGGCAGGCACTTCCATCCCGCCGGATCCGTCAGAACGCAAGTCGCCTGAAGCATTAGAAGACTGATCAGGATCCTGATCAGTCTTCGAAATGCTTTGAGGTTACTATGGCAGCCAGGACGCTATTAAAGTCCTGGTTGCCATAGTAGTAGTGGGGAGCAGTATACTTACAGTCCGTGCGGCTCCCGGGGCGCTCCAGAATGACGTCAGAGCGCCCCATGCGCATGGATCATGTGATCCATGCGCGTGGGGCGCCCTGATGTCACTCTGGAGCGTCCCGGGAGCCACACGGACTGTAAGTATACTGCTCCCCCGCTCCCCACTACACTTTACCATGGCAACCAGGACTTTAGCGTCCTGGCTGCCATGGTAACCATTGAGAAAAAGCTAAACGTCGGATCCGGCGATGCGCCGAAACGACGTTTAGGTTAAGGCCGGATCCGGATTAAAGCCTTTCAATGGGCATTAATTCCGGATCCGGCCTTGCGGCAAGTGTTCAGGATTTTTGGGCGGAGCAAAAAGCGCAGCATGCTGCGTTATTTTCTCCGGCCAAAAAACGTTCCGGTCCTGAATTGAAGACATCCTGATGCATCCTGAAAGAATTTCTCTCCATTCAGAATGCATTGGGATAATCCTGATCAGGATTTTTCCGGCATAGAGCACCGACGACGGATCTCTATGCCGGAAAACAAAAACGCCAGCGTGAAAGAGCCCTTACATTGTTATATTGACTCTGGTAAAATTACACATCTTCCCTTTTAGGTGGTTTGGTGACCCCTTGTGGCTACTTCTTGCAATTACAATTTATATCCAATACCATTGGGAATATATAGTGTGCTTATATATTTACACTACTCACAATAGGTTGGGGATATTTGCACTCTAACCTGATCTAGGTTCTCTAAACTTTTGAATGCACATGTCCAACTGTTCACTGTTTCAGTACTTTTTGTACAAATTGTTGTTCTCTAACAAGGAGCTTAACAGCAAAATTCACAACAAGTTTTTGATCCATGAATCGCCCAATAAATTTCCTTTTTCAAATAGAATTGGTATTTAAACAGTCCTCCTCATCATGCTGTTTACATTTTGACATTATGAGACCAAGACGACGACTCCTAACAATTGTTCAACATTGCATCGCCATAGCGAGACTTCAAGCAGGATGATCTCAAACGGATGTGGCCACTGAACTTAGAGTGTCATCAGCAGGTTGCAACAGAGAGACTGGAAGAGTCACAGAAAGGCATTGAAGTGGATGTCCTTTGGCCACATCCCACACTGATAACTGCTTCATTGTGAACAATACACTGTGGAACCGGATGATGAATGTGCATAACTCCAGGAACATTTAAGTAGTTCCCGGCGAGCTTTGCGCGTTTGCGATTCGCTGAACATTCGAACATATGTCGATGTCCGCCAGTGCCATATTCTTTTGCATTGCGCCTAACTTTGACCCATGATACATCCATCAGGTGGGAAAGGGACAGCCAATTGAGACGTTTCAGCACATAGACATCCCCACCCTATAAAAGAACCCGATCTGGCAGCCATTTTACATTCTGTGTTTTGCCAGTGTAGGAAGAGGTTGCTTTGTGGAGCAGGGACAGGCTCTTAGGGACACCAAACGCTAGCTAATAGGGCCACAAAAGTCCTTTTAAGGACTGGTATATGTGTGATATACTGAGGGGTGTGACATACCTATAATATAAGTGGTATAAGGTTGTGTTTGTGGTGGCACACCTGTCCAACAGAATGAAATCAGGTGCACTCCTCTAGGTCCACCCGCAGACCCCAAAAAAGAAAGAATATTTAATATTAGTGAGTAGAGGGGCACTCAGTGTATCCCAAACCACAAGCCGGGTATAATATAAAGGGCTAGAATCTCTTTATTACCAAAATAATTAAAAAATAATAATAATCATAATGATGAATTCAGGTTGCAATTAGTAAAACCGGAGTATGCATTAATTCTATATCACATAAAAACACTATGGGTGGCTATTCAATCCACATATTCTGTCACAAATGAGTGAATCTATATATACACCATGTGATACTGGAACCTTACAATATGATAAAATACCTATATATAGCTGTATACCAATACATAGAAAAATGAAGGACCTCCTTGTGCACAATAATATCGCCTGTTGATACCCTCAATATCCAAACAGTGATCCGTTATAAATCCTCCAGTAGAGACGAGGTGAAATAAAGGTGATGTGTATGCCCAGTGTCCTGTTTGTATTGATGAGTTCAACTATCGAACAACACTGGCACCAGATATTTGAACCTGTTCACAAGTTACTGGTGTGTAGCCATGCACACAATTAATTGTACTCATAAACTTTAGTACTTTACCGCTCCTCTCGTAAAGAGTATGGTGGTTCGTGAATCAGCCTCTATCGCCCTTGCAGGACCTCCCACGGCGTCCCACGTGATCCCTTACGTCAACAATCGTGGCGTCACACGTGACTCGGGCTCTTGGTTTCGATTGGCTGTAGATAGTAGCTTTGCTTAATGCGGTCTTCACATAAGTGATGCGGCAGAGACTTTACAATTGTAAGCGGTATAACTTTTCCAAAGTGCAGTAGTACAGTAGTGAGAGTTCATGAATAGGACGTTCTGCACTTTGGAAAAGTTATACCTCTTACAATTGTAAAGTCTCCGCCGCATCACTTATGTGAAGACCGCATTAAGCAAAGCTACCATCTACAGCTAATCGAAACCAAGAGCCCGAGTCACGTGGGACGCCACGATTGTTGACGTAAGGGATCACGTGGGACGCCGTGGCAGGTCCTGAAAGGGCGATAGAGGCTGATTCACGAACCACCATACTCTTTACAAGAGGAGCGGTAAAGTACCAAAGTTTATGAGTACAATTAATTGTGTGCATGGCTACACACCAGTAACTTGTGAACAGGTTCAAATATCTGGCGGCGCCAGTGTTGTTCGATAGTTGAACTCATCAATACAAACAGGACACTGGGCATACACATCACCTTTATTTCACCTCGTCTCTACTGGAGGATTTATAATGGATCACTGTTTGGATATTGAGGGTATCAACAGGCGATATTATTGTGCACAAGGAGGTCCTCCATTTTTCTATGTATTGGTATACAGCTATATATATGTATTTTATCATATTATAAGGTTCCAGTATCACATGGTGTATATATAGATTCACTCATTTGTGACAGAATATGTGGATTGAATAGCCACCCATAGTGTTTTTATGTGATATAGAATAAATGCATACTCCGGTTTTACTAATTGCAACCTGAATTCATCATTACGATTATTATTATTTTTATTATTTTGGTATTAAAGAGATTCTAGCACTTTATATTATACCGGCTTGTGGTTTGGGATACAATGAGTGCCCCTCTACTCACTAATATTGAATATACCTATAATATACTTTCTAACATAGAAAGTATATAGTGCATTTGTATTGTGCAGCAATTGTATGCAGTTCTGATGCGATACCGCACCTATATAGAGGCACAAGTGCTATTGGAACAACTATTTGCAATGGATGTGATATACCTGTTGCCCCCCAAAAAACTGATTGAAGGGTGTGATATACCTGCTTCCACAAAATACTGATTAAGTGGTTCGATATATCTGCTTCCACCAGATATTGATTGAGGCCTGCGATATACCTGCTTTCACAAATACTGATTAAGGGGTTTGATATACCTGCTTCCACAAAATACTGATTGAGGCCTGCGATATACCTGCTTCCACAAAATACTGATTAAGGGGTTTGATATACCTGTTTTTACCAAATATTGATTGAGGCCTGCGATATACCAGCTTCCACAAAATACTAATTAAGGGGTTTGATTTACCTGTTTCCACCAAATATTGATTGAGGCTTGCGATATACCTGCTTCCACAAAATACTGTATATACATAAGACAAGGACCATTCTTTGTTCTGGGTGGTGGCGAATATGTGTGGGCTGGCATGAGGAAATTCAATTACACGTGGTCATCACAGGTGTTGAATTCCTCCGAGATCCATGCCTCATTTATTTTTAGAAATGTCAGGTAGTCCACACTGTCGTGAGCTAGGCGGGTGCGCTTATCAGTCACGGTCCCCCCTGCTGCTCTGAATGTCCTTTCAGACAACACTCGACGAGGGGCAAGTTCCATGGCAAATATTGCCAGCTCCAGCCACAGATCAAGCCTACACACCCAGTAGTCCAGGGGTTCCTCGCTTCTCAGAGTGTCCACATCGGCTGTTAACCCAATGTAGTCGGTCTAGGCGTTCCCTGAGGCTGGATCCGGAGGGCGGCTGTCGATGGGTTGGCTGCAAAAATGATCTCATATCCGAAATGACCAACACATCTCCAAACCGCCCTCTTCTTGCAGGCGCGGTAGGATTGGTCAAATGGGGAGAAAAAAGACTGGATCGCACATCCACAATGCTTAACCCTTGATATACGCTCTTCAGCTAAATACTATGATACTAAGCCCCCATATCGCATGCAGATAGTGGAGACATTAGTTTACATTTTGATCAAAAGGTAGTAAGCCCACTCACCAACGTCACGGTTGTCTCCTAGAGCGGGTATCTACTCTGTCCATAATCTGACGGAGGCGCCATGCTGCATGGCGACACGTGGCACCATCCCAGCAGGCCACAGCTACGCAGGCCAGCCAGAAAAGCACCACGACAACAGAGGCCACCATGCAGCATAGCACCGTCTGAACAGGAGCCTAATGCAACCTGCTCAGTACTAACAGAAACCAGGACTAACACTAGTAGGTCACTCACACTCTTATGCAGTCTCCTGCTAATTAATTAAAACCGCCTGTGGCATGTGGGAGGAGTGCTGATGCCAGGAATAAACAAGAAGGAAGATTAACATGTATCAAATGGGGAGAAAAAGACTGGATCGCACATCCACAATGCTTAACCCTTGATATACGCTCTTCAGCTAAATACTATGATACTAAGCCCCCATATCGCATGCAGATAGTGGAGACATTAGTTTACATTTTGATCAAAAGGTAGTAAGCCCACTCACCAACGTCACGGTTGTCTCCTAGAGCGGGTATCTACTCTGTCCATAATCTGACGGAGGCGCCATGCTGCATGGCGACACGTGGCACCATCCCAGCAGGCCACAGCTACGCAGGCCAGCCAGAAAAGCACCACGACAACAGAGGCCACCATGCAGCATAGCACCGTCTGAACAGGAGCCTAATGCAACCTGCTCAGTACTAACAGAAACCAGGACTAACACTAGTAGATCACTCACACTCTTATGCAGTCTCCTGCTAATTAATTAAAACCGCCTGTGGCATGTGGGAGGAGTGCTGATGCCAGGAATAAACAAGAAGGAAGATTAACATGTATCAAATGGGGAGAAAAAAGACTGGATCGCACATCCACAATGCTTAACCCTTGATATACGCTCTTCAGCTAAATACTATGATACTAAGCCCCCATATCGATTGGTACCCGCACCTGTTTTGCTGTGGGTGGAAATTCCTCTGACAGCGCCCGCAAAAGCAGAATGCAGCATCTCACGCAATAAGGCTTGGAAATGCTGCATTCTGCCAGCCCTCTGTGATGCTGGTAACATGTCCGCTATTTTGTGTTTTTTTACCGGGGGTATAAGTACGTTAGCCCCCAGTACTGGTCGTTGCCCTTTAGGCTTTTTATACGGGGGTCCCTCTTCAAACACTAGAGCATGAAGGCCCCGATTTGCACAAAATTGGAAGCAGTGGAGCACCCTGGCTCCTGCTCATCTTCCAGGAGAATGTTGTCCTCGGTCTCCTCCCCCCCCAGCCACAGACAACACCAGGGTTCCCCGAAAAGTTTAAACGTCAGCAAGGAGAGTTATGGCTGTGTAAGATCTTTTAAAATGGCCAGGGATTTTCCTGGCCTGCCGCAAGACGTCCTGGACTCCGGGGTATTTGGCAACCAATCGCTGCACAACTAGGACGTGTGCCATGCACGGCATGCATTTCATTTTGCCCTGTTTCAGCTCGTTCAGCAGATTGGCACCGTTGTTGCACGCCACGTTACCAACTGTCAAATTGAGCGGGGTTAGCCACTGATCGGCCTGTGACCGCAGAGCTAAAAGTAGTGCAGGACCGGTGTGGCTCTTGGCTTCTAGGCACAACAGCCGCAGCATGACAATGTCTCACCTGGACGTCGAATAGGTTCTGGGGAGCTTGGAGGGCGCAGCGGAAGAGGCGGTAGCAGTGGAAAAGGAGGAGTCAGCCGAGGAAAAGACGGAGGATGGAGGAGGAGAAGAAAAGGCAGAGCTGCATGCAATCCTTGGCGGTAACACAAAATTCACACGGGTGCCACGGGTTACATGCTTGACGGCCATCAGAAGGTTCACCCAGTGGGCAGTAAAAGTTATGTACTTTCCCTGCCCGTGTTTGCTAGTCCATGTGTCTGTGGTCAGATGTATCTTGGCACCGACACACTGTGCCAGAGATATATTCACTTGCTGCTGAACGTGGCCATATAGCTCTGGGATGCCCTTCTGGGAGAAATATTTCCTTCCGGGGACCTTCCATTGCTGTGTGCCAATGGCCATAAATTTTCTAAAGACCTCTGAGTCATCAGTTTATATGCAATAGTTGGCGGGCTAGCAGTTCCGACAAGCCTGTGATCAGCCGTTGGGCAAGAGGGTTATCCGGCGTCATCAACTTTTTACGCTTGAACATTTGGGCCACGGAAGCCTGCCTTCTGCCAGATGAACGCGACGACGGCATTATGGAAGGTGGAGTGGAGGACAAATGGGAAGAGAAGGAGAAGAGGCAGGACATGGAGCGCCAGGAGTGTGGCTTTGTGGATTCTGACGGCGTTGCTCCCATTGGGCTCGGTGATGGGAGGCCAGGTGCTTTCTTAAGGCGGTCGTCCCTAGGTGAGTGTTGGTCTTACCAGACTTATGCGTTGATAGCACAGGCTGTAGATGGCAACACTATTGTCAGGAGCTGACATGTTAAAAAAAAGCCCACACTGCGGAGCCATGTTGCGGGGTCCTGGGAGCGCCAGAAGTGACTGTGCATGGTGGATGGCTCGCTCCAGATACATTTGCAGTCTGCTTTTTGCCTCCTGTGCCCTGCGAGCTCTGCCTGTTTCTCCTCCTTCTTTGCTGCTCCGTCTCTCCCTCTGAACTCCCCTCTTCTTCCTCTCTTGTGGGCACCCACGTGATGTCCATCGACACGTCATCATTGTCACCTTCACCGCCACTGACATTTGAGATCTCGGAGTAGGCAGCAACAGCCCTCCATTCAGTATGATGACCACCAGAGCCCCCATTTAATATAATGACCCCCAGTGACCACTATGCAGTATAATGAACCCCAGAGCCCCCTCTATACATTATAACCTTCAGTGTGGGGGCCACTGGGGGTCATTATTCTGACTGGGGGGCGACTGTGGGGTCATTATACTGTGTGTGGGGCCACTGGGGTTATTATACTGTGTTTGTGGGCATTGGAGGGCTCATCATACTATGTGAAGGGCCACTAGTGGTCATTATACTGTATAGGGGCCACTGGTGTTCATTATACCGTGTGGAAGCCACAGAGGGACATGTAAATTTACAAAAGTGCCTCAAGGGGGCCCACTGGGATTTATTGCCCAAGGGCCGGCATGAACCTGGAGCCGACCCTACCTCCAGCCACATAAGCACAAGTTCTTTTCTGTCAGGTGAATGCCTAATTTTTGGGGCCTGTACTCCCATGGCCTAAAATAAAAATTCTCTATGCTCCAGCAGGGTACATTTTTGAGAGTTTCCCTTTAAGACGCATAAAAATGGCCGCTGATTAAAATACATATTTTTTGTGGGAATTTTTGCCAATGATTCCCCTCTGGTATGTCACTGTCCATGTTGTGGGACTATTTGTGCACTTCTAGTAAGTATTTGGTGTTTTTTCAGGTTCGCCTGCTATTAAAGTCAATGGGGAACATGCGTTTGCTAACCGACCAGGCCGATGTTCGTCCATCACTACATTTAAGGGAGGTTAGAGGCACCCAAGTGTCATGTCAGACTCTTCAAAACCATTTACATCAGTGTACATACTACTTGAATAACATCATTAATCCAGTCATTGTGCCTCTGCATTAACAACACAGGCCTCATTTCATCTTCATGGATGACAATGCGCCAGCTCATCGAGGTTGCATCATTAGGGAACAGCTGCTGGAGACTGAGGTACCTAAAATGGAGTGGCCTGCACTTTCTCCAGACTTGAATCCCCTTGAAAACCTATGGGATCAGCGGATTTGCCATGTAAAGGCTCAAAACTCTTTACCCCAGAACCTTAATGACCTGAGGGCTGCCATCAAGAAGAGTGGGATGTCATGCCTCAGCAGACAATAAATCAACTTGTGAACAGCATGAGACGTCGTTGTCGAGCTGTAATTGATGCTTTTGTGGGGGTGTACCCACCACTGTTTCAATAAATAGTTTGAGATGAGGAAATCACCATTGTATGCTTCTACTTAAATGCCCTACTTTCATTATATAATATCACTGTAGCATGAACTTTTTATGTTTTCCATAAAGTTTACCCGAAAGCCAAATATCCCTAACTTTTTGTGAGCACTGTGTGTATATACACTGAGCAAAAATATAAGCGCAATACTTTCGGTTTTGATCCCATTTTGCATGAGCTGAACTCAAAGAACTGAAACATTTTCTACATACACAAAAGACCCATTACTCTCAAATATTGTTCACAAATCTGTCTAAATCTGTGTTTGTGATAATTTCTCCTTTGCCGAGATAATCCATCCCACCTCACAGGTGTGGCATATCAAGGTGCTGATTAGACAGCATGAATATTGCACAGGTGCGCCTTAGACTGCCCACAATAAAAGGCCACTCTGAAATGTGCAGTTCGATCACACAGCATAATGCCACAGATGTCGTTTGAGGGAGCGTGCAATTAGCATGCTGACTGCAGGAATGTCTACCAGAGCTGTTGCCCGTGCAATGAATGTTCATTTCTCTACCATAAGCCGTCTCCAAAGGCGTTTCAGAGAATTTACATCCAACCGGCCTCACAGCCGCAGACCACGTGGGTAAGATTTATATTATATTATATTAAATCTATACTATTAGAAGAGAAACTACTGAAAAAACAGCTACTGTCCACAATTATCTGTGCTTCTTCCGGCAGTAACTTCTCTTTTCTGCAACTGGGAAATCTGGGGAAATCCGCTAATAGGACAATGGAATGGACAATTAGCGATTAAACATTGCCAGAAAAGGCTTTTAAATGTGTTTTATTTGCTACTAATGATAGCTCTTTTAAACAGTATCTGACCCTGTTATTGTATGGCATTTTAAGTAAATTATCCTGATCAAGTGAAGATCATGTCACCCTGGGACACACTTGACACATATTATATGTCCCCCTGCCAATAATTATCTATGTACTGTATGTGTTTAAGTATGTCATTTATGAGGATATTTGCATATTTTCCACCCTCCCATCTGTTTTTACCACCAAAATTCGTTTGTCACTATTGTGTACGTTGCGAGTAAGGGTGGTTTCACACTAGCATTGTGGTTTCCGTTATGGCTTTCTGTTATAACATTGTTATAACGGAAAATAACGGAATCGATAAGACAGAATGCCAAACGGAAGCCTTTAAGAGGCATTCTGTTTTGCTCCACCCTAACAGAAGGCTATGGGAAAGCATAACGGATCCATCTGGGTCCCGTTATGCAAGACGGAAAACAAAGTTCTGTCGACAGGACTTTGTTTTCCGTCTTCCATAACAGGAACCAGATGGATCTGTTATGCTTTCCTATAGACTTCTATTATGACGGAAAGCAAACAGAATGCATTTTAAAGGCTTCCATTTCGCATGCCGTCATAATACAAGTCTATGGGCGCCAGAACGGATCTGTCCTCCGTTTTATGGATTTCTTTATTTTCCCTTATAACCATGTTATAACGGAAAGCCATAACGGAAACCATAACGCTAGTGTGAACCCACCCTAACTTGTAGCTGGCCAGCTAAGACCTGTCCTAGGTTGCTAATATGACTTACATATTTATACAGCTTGACCTGCCAATAATTTAAATCTAGTTCCTATGTTTATATGTTAGAGACAGAAAGAGAGTTATTTACAGTGACTTCATGTTTCTGGATGTCATATAACATTTATATATTGTGTTCACAGAAGCAGGAAAGATAATATGCCTTTAAGATTCAGTAAATGAATGTAAGGTAATCTCAATGACACAGCAGAATTATCAACATAAAGCATAGAGTTAAACTGTTGTTACTGTCCAGGAGTCTTAACCAATCACAGCCAACCTCACACTGAGTATGTGTGGGAAATCTCCTAGCAGAATCTTCTGGAGTCAGTGCAGACCAGAGTAGAAGAAGAGCTGAATAGTCACATCCAGTCAGAGCTGTGTTTTATGGGAACAAGAGGCCAAATAGGTAATTAGAACAGTTATATGATGTTCATATCGTTAATATTGTGATTAGAACTGTATACTGAACCAGTTATATGTTTGTTTACAGTTCCATCAAACTGCGCAAACCAAACTGCGCAAATCATATCTTAAACTGCGACCAAACTACCATAAAAGCAATCAATCATTAAATAATTGCATACAAACAAACCAATAGCAAATCTCAAACATGCCTCTCAGAGAGAATATAAAGTACTTAAATAACTTAAAGTGAGAGTACAGATACTGAAGAGAGAAATATATCCACCATTTATGTTGATTGACAAGATTGAACAGTTAAACCACCATCTTATGCATACCACCATTTTGTGATACTTTATTCAACATGTGTTTGTACATGGACTATCTGCTGCGAAGGTGGCAATGTTATATATGAAGAAAAGTTGAAGGTAATAAAGAAGTTATTTTAAGCATTTGGTGTGCTCTTTAAGCCTACTGTTTCTATAGAACGGCGCTAGAAGAATTAGAGCAGAGTAACAGACAGTCTGGTTTGACTAAAAAGTTAGAGATATCAAATTCTTTTAATGCCACAGCGCAAAAGGCACTTCATTGTGCTGCGCCTGTCACATAACCTGACGTGGTTTCCTGAAACCCACACTTCAGTGGTCCAAGTTACTTTTTTTAGTTGGTTCCAGGGCAACCACTGTATATTGTAACTTGAGTAATTGGTTCCAAAGCCCCAAAATGTCATCCAAGATAAGAGAAAATGATCATTTAAGAAAAAAAAAACTGATAACTAAAGCTACTTTCACACTAGTGTTTTTGCTGGATCCGGCAGGGTTCAGCAAAAACGCTTCTGTTACTGATAATACAACCATCTGCATCCGTTCTGTTATCTTTAACATTGCCACGACGGATCAGTCATGAATTCCATTGAAAGTCAATGGGGGACAGATGCGTTTTCTATTGTGTCAGAGAAAACGGACCCATCCTCATTGACTTGCATTGGGGGTCATGCTGGATCCATCTTGCTCCACATACCAGGATTTTCTCTCCGGTCTGAGAACGGAACGCATTTTGGAGCACTCCGTTCTGTTCAGTTATGTTTTGTCCCCATTGACAATAAATGGGGACAAAACGGAAGCGTTTTTTTCCAGTATTGAGACCCTATCACGGATCTCAATACCGGAAAATATTAACGCTAGTGTGAAAGTAGCCTAAGACAGATAAAACACCTCCTTACATATAACAGTCAGGAATAGCTGCTAATTAGTAACTAATCTAGCTATTTTACTAGAGAGGTGGCCTTGATTGGTTTGATCTAAGTCTGAGGCGTTGTATGTTGAGTCTAGTTTCAACTTACGATGGGTCAGAAAAGACCACTGTATGTTGAAAATACTGTATCTTGAGGCCATTGTATATTGAGGGATCACTGTATATACAACAATCAAAAGTACCAATATGTGAGAAGTTCCATATCGGAGTGTTCCTTGAGGTAGCGCCACCCTGAAATCTCGGGCCCTTATCTTGGAGCCCGGTGAGGAAGGTGAACAGCAACCAGAGGGCCCCTGAGTGATGCATTATAAGGCTATTGTGCCCTGACAACAAACACCATAGATGAGCTGCAATTCCCTCTACACCTGTCTTCTATTTATACGGTCCTGCCTTTGATGCCTGCCTATGTTTATATACACATACACTGTAGTATTGGAAGAAGCAGTGGCTTGTTCTAAACACGCATCCAAAAATTATCATTTTTTGGGAACAGCAGCAGCAGTATGGTGTGGACACGGCAGAGGATGTGCAACTCTGTAGGAAAATTAGCGGGAACAGCACAGTCAGTGGCGGTCTTGACCACCACGCAAACACAATTGCTTGCGGACCTCGTCTGTCAGGGGGTCCCTCCAGGCCCCCTGACATGTGAGTCAAACAGCGCCAATTCATCTCATAGGCCTCAGGCTGCTAGGCCTGAAACCTATGAAGCAGTGCAACGTGCAGGCTGCCGCGAATACCGCAACCTCTTGCACCGAGTCTTAAGCAGCATGATGACTGCATAGGTGGACATGACAATGCCATCATCCCGCCTGTGCCAGAACACTTCTGAGATGGCAACATGGGACTGGACTGAGGTGAGTCCTTTTTTTTTCTTTTACTAGTGGCCAAAGTGCAGAGGGGAGGGTATTAAAGGGGACACTACTGGGTACATACAAATATAGGGGGCACTATAGGGGCAGTACAGAGGGGAGAGCATTATAAATAAAGGGGGCAATGCTGGGAGACGTTATAATAAAACAGGATGCACTACTGGGGGGCAGTACAGAGAGGGGGCATATAAATACATTAAGCACTGTTTGGGGACATTAAACATACTGGGGGCATTATATTCATACAGGGGGCACTGCTAGGGGCATTATAATAATACTAGGGACATTACAGTAATACAGGGGGGTACTACTGAGGGACATAATATGTGGGCATTACTGGAGCAGTACAGAGGGGGGTAATTATAGAAACAGGGTGCACTGCTTGGGGACATTAAACATACTGGGGGCACTACAGAGGAGCAATAAGAAATAGGGGGGGCATTAAATACAGGTGGCACTACTGAGTATTATAAATACTGGGTGCACTACAGGGGGGGTCGTAATAACTGCATTATTACAACTGGGAGAACTGTGGGGCATTGTTATTGGATACAATATGGAGGGCATTGCACTCTTGGAGAGCATTATCACTATTGGGGGCACTCTGGGAGAGAATTATTAATACTGGGACTAAGAGCATTTTGGAGACTATTTGTATTGCACTGTTATTTTGTAAGTATAGTATTTGGGAGCACAGTGGGCACAGTATTGGGGGTAGCAGCATGATAATGCTACATGCATACGAACGTATATGTTTTGCGGTCCGCAAATTACGGACTCGCAAAAAAAACGGATGACGTCCGTATGGAATATTTTTTTTTTTTGAGGATCCATTATAATAATGCCTATCTTTTTTTGCTGGGCTACGGAACGGACATACGGATGCGGATAGTACATGGTGTGCTGTCAGCATTTTTTGCGGATCCATTGAAATGAATGGGTCCACATCCTATCCACAAAAAAAAAAAAAACGGACACGGAAACAAAATACGTTCGTGTGCATGTAGCCTAATACTGTTGGGTCACCAGGAGGGGGTATAATGGAAAAGTTTGGAAACTAAGATGTCAGTATGGTAAATTCTGCAGAGATAAGATGCGGCTGAAATAATTCATCTTGATAGTCTGGTCTGAATGGAGAAGATGAGGAAAGAGAACATACAGTATACTGTACATCAGAGGAGTTGTCTCTGCATGTAAAAGGTATATCGTGCTTTATGTAATGTCCAATTTAAATACGCCTTTAGCAGTAGGGCTGGGATGGGGAGGGGTTGGATTGAGATTTGGGGGTGGGGGCATCATTTCAGCTTTAATCTCAGCCAGCAGAAAAGCTAGAATCGTCCCAGGCTACTGTCAACTGTATCTGTGAAATGCTCGTTCACCGGATGAAAGGATTGGAGGTGCGGACACCTCAATCTAAACAGCACCAGGAGCAATGATTTTGTGTGGGGACAAGTGATCGCAGTAACGATTGCTCGTCCTCACTGTAGAGGTGATTGCTGCATGTAAATGCAGCACTTCACCTCCACTTAACAAGAAGCCAACTGTCGGGAAGGAATGTTTCCTTCCTGACAACCGGTTGCTCCTCAGATAGTGTAAATGCGCCTTTAGGTGGTGTGTTGACTGCATTGCTATGCCTGCAAAGTTCCACAGGAAGTGTAGTTTTACCCTGTACAAACTTACAATGGTTTCAAAACGTATTCATACCCCTTGAACTTTTCCAAGTTTTTTCAGGTTAGACCCACAAACTTAAATGTATTTTATTGGGATTTTATGTGATGGACGAACACAAAGTAGCAAGTATCTGTGATGTGAAGAGAAAATGATACATGGTTTTTAAAATTTTTATTAAATGTGTGATGTACATTTGTATTTGTATTCTGCCCCCGAGTCAATAATTTGTAGGACCACCATTCACTGCATTTACAGCTGCAAGTCTTTTGTTATGTCTCTATCAGCTTAGCACATCTAGAGGCTGAAAATTTTGCATATTCTTTGCAAAATAGCTCAAGCTCAGTCAGATTGGATGGAGAGAGTCTGTGAACTGCAATTTCCAAGTCTTGCCACAGATTCTTATTTGGATTTAGGTCTGGACTTTGACTGGGCCATTCTGAGACATGAATATGCTTTGATCTAAACCATTTCATTGTCTGGCTGTATTTCGTTGTCCTGGTGAAAGGTGAACCTCCGCCTCAGTCTTAAGTCTTTTGCAGCCTTTCCATCAACTCTGACCAGCTTCCCTCTCCCTGCTGAAAAAGAGCATTCCCACAGCATTATGCTGCCGCCACCATGTTTCACAGTGGGTGATGTGCAGTGTTAGTTTTCTACCATAAAAAGCATTTTGCATTTAGGCCAAAAAGTTCAACTTTGGTTTCACCTGACCAGAGCATCTTCTTCCACGTGTTTGCTATGTCCCCTACATGGCTTGTGGCAAACTGCAAACATGACTTATGGTTTGCTTTAAAAAATTGCTTTCTTCTTACCACTCTTCTATAAAGGCCAGATTTGTGGAGTACATGACTAATAGTTGTCCTGTGGATAGATTCTCCCACCTGATCTGTGGATCTCTGTAGCTCCTCCAGACTGACCATAGGCCTCTTGGCTGCTTCTTTAATTAATGCTCTCCTTGCTTGGGCTGTCAGTTTAGGTGGACGGCCATGTCTTGGTAGGTTTGAAGTTGTGTCATACTTCTTCCATTTTCAGATGAAGGATTTAACAGTGGTCCATGAGACGTTCAGAGCTTGGAATATTTTTTTTTTATAACCTAACCCTGCTTTACACTTCCCCACAACTTTATCTCTGACCTGTCTGATGTGTTCCTTGGTTTTCATGATGCTGTTTGGTCGGTAATATTCACTAACAAACCTCTGAGGCCTTCACAGAACAGCTGTAGTTATACTGTGGATAAATTACAAACCGGTGGACTCTATTTTCTATTTAGGTGAGGTATGAGATATAATAGATACAGTGTGTTACGATATATAGTATATACAGAAGTGTACTGATATGTGAGATATGAGGTATAACTTATACTCCATACTTCACATACCAGTACAGTGCTGTATATACTATATATATGTTCACTCTGTATTTTGATCTTTATCATGGTATGTGTTGCTGGTGAGTAGGGTAAAGTATGTCCCATCCTCTGGCACCACAGGAGATATCAAAACTGGTGTAGAAAATCCTGGTCTTAATAAAGTCTAAATAAGTTTTTACAAATGTTAGTTCCAGATGTTAAATAGACTAAAAGACTAGTTAATTACATAAACAATGCCAGGTTTTATACAGTTTTTTTACCCCTGTATAAAGAGCATGTTTAAAGACACAGGTGAATAGAAGCCATTAGAAGGCGTAGCAACAATGTCTAAGGAAAGAAAGATTACTGTTTTTGATTGGTATAACCAATTCTTAAGTTTAATTTGTCACATTGAACATGGTATCTGATCTGCATGCAGAATGTTATAGAACAGGAGGAGCTGAGCAGATTGATTGATATTTGGGTGTATGTAGATTAAGCATTACTTAATAAATCCGTCAGCAAATCTGCTGGGGAGAGCAGTACAAACATACCTTTGTGGAGCTTTCATTATCAGGAATAATGAGAATATGAAGTTTTATGCTACCAGATTCTGCTCCTTCAAGTGCTGAGGGCAGAGCTTTAGGCCTCTTGCACACGAACGTGTGCACCCCGTGCCCGTTCAGCGGAGCAGCCGCAGCAGATCGCGGACCCATTCACTTAAATGGGTCCGCGATCTGCCCGTTCCGCAAAAAGATAGGACATGTTCTATCTTTTTGCGGGACGGAAGTACGGAACGGAACCCCGCGGAAGCACTCCGTAGTGTTCTGTTCCGTCATTCCATTCCGCACTGTTCCGCATCTCCGGATTTGCGGACCCATTGAAATGAATGGGTCCGCATCCATGATGCGGAATGGCCACGGAATGGTGCCCGTGTATTGCGGATCTGCAAATGCAGACCGCAATACGGGCACGGGGCACACACGTTTGTGTGCAATAGGCCTTACTATGAAGTGTTCTCTGCATTGAGCTGCTTTACAGCCGTATCTTCTGTTTGAGTTACAGCTGTAGCATCCAACCACTTCAGCTGTGACTCAGAGAAGAGAAGAGGGGCTGTGAAGCAGTTCAATACTGAGAAAACATCACAGTAAAGCTCTGTCCCTACCAGGGAACATGGCGTGGGCGCCGTGTTTTCATAAGCGGCCGCACGAGGGTTAATAGCAAGTGACCCCATCATGTACTACCTAATATAATGGGGAACATGGGATTAATGATGCTATCACTTACAATTAATTTGAGACACATGGAGGTTTAAAACTAATGATATGCGCCTCCCAATATCCCTTTAAAGCATAATACTGTACATGGCGGGAATGGTATAGAGCAGGCAGCTGCACTGAGCCCGCTCCATACATAGCAGGTGCAAGCTGTATAATACAGCAGGCACCCGGCCGCAATGACTGGGATTGCTGTCGCCAAAACCAGTGGATTTACCCCTTAGATGCTGCAGTCAACAGCGATCACAGCATCTGTGAGGTAAGGCAGAGGGATGTTGCTTTCGCTGTCTTCCAATCGGAGCCCCCCGCAGTGAAATAGCTGGGCTCTTATCAGTTACCATGACAGCCTAGGTGCTGCTGAAGCTATCCAGGCCTGCCTTGGTAAGCTGCCTGGTAACCTGTGCATGAGGCAAAGCTCAGTAGGTAGAGCAGCAGAATTCTATTTACCATAATATTTACCATAATAGGTCTCTATTATGGTGAATGGAACAAGGGATAAAAAGGTCCCACGTTATAGCCCCCTAGGGGAGGATAAAAGTTAAGAAAAAAAACAAAAACAAAATACTAGTTTAAATCACCCCATTTCCCAATTTTACATATAAAAAAAATAAACAATAAAAAAAACATCTGAGGTATCGCCATGTCTGAAAATGTCTGAACTATTAAAATATTTTTGAAAAATGTTCTTGAGCGGTGAGTGGAAAAAAACAAAAATACACAAGTTTGGTATCACCATAATCATATTCAGCCGGGAACATGAGGTTAATTTTTTTCCGCATGGTATCGAATATCCCAATCATTTTTCTTGGTAACGAAACAGAATCAAAATGTTGGTATTGTGACAACTCTAGTTCTCACTACATCTGATGGTAGAAGCTCCACAAAAGATATGTTTGCACTGTTTTCCTTAGCCCCTACCTACAGACTCCCCTTAAATTTTATTCACTTAAATCCCTGATTTTTCTATGCTTAAGAGTCCAGTGGGCAGTCTTGCTTAGTGATTGACAGCTGTCTTTATATGAAGTCATGCAGAAAAAGCTAACAATCACTACAGAACTTTTAAGCTCAGAAAATACAGAGAATCTCCCCAATTCTTCACGTTTCCCAGCTTGACATTCAGGAGCTGCCAGGAGATACCTGCTCAACCATTCATTGGCCAGTGATTGGCTGAGCAGGCATCTTTAAGCATTTTCTTTGTATGTAGAATACATTTTTAATTTTGGCATGGACCAAGACCAATAATGAAGTCCATGTGGGACCATGTTCTGTCTAGTGAGGCCTTAATTTCTTGTTTCTTCTGACCATTTTGAGTTCTTTTTACACATATACAACGTGATAGGTTTCCACCGAAAATGGACGTCTGTCTATCAACACAAGAAGAGAGCATTACTTCCAATAGGAATAAAAAGAGAGGGTGCAAGCGTACAACAGAACACCACTCCAGTTAAAAAAATGGATTCACCCATGTCAATGCAACATTTTAGTTCTATTGCAGGACCTTTCCTAATCCTGAGAAAGGTCCTGTGATAGGACTGAAACATTGCATTGACATAAGTAAATCAATATCAATTTATGGAAATTATTCACATTGGAGTGTTGCAGATATCTATCTATCTATCTATCTATCTATCTATTTATCTATCTCTCTATCTATCTCTCTATCAGAAATAAATTAACATTGCCACATTTTTGGGGAAAAGAACTTTATTGTTCAACAGCCTTTTGAAAAATCTTTAAATATTCTTATATTTCACATTTCAATCAGTATCTTATTCATGTGCTGCTAACTACAGATTCCAATAACTGCAGTATGCACATGTGCATTGCTTGTATTACCAATCGAACCGCAATGTTCTCTTTTTTGCCTTGGATAATTCACAGGGACATATTATTTCAAATAAAAATATTCTTCAGTTTTCTTCTTACATTAAATTAAACAAAATTCATGTTTCTAAGTTTAGCACCATTTGAAACATACACTATGTCCTATTTATTTTGTGCACTGATTCTGAACGTCGTGTGAATGAAATATTGCAATTTTTTTAAAAACAAAAATAACTTACTTATGTACTTGCATAGATATAATACTAGTATAGTAGTAACCAGCAGTGCGTATGCATATTTGTTTAAAATGAAACTATTCAGTTGTAAAATTAGGAATTAAATTGCTTGAAAATCTGTCACTTATTGTATATATTAAAGCACAGTAAAAAATAATTGCATCCAAAAAGTGTGTTTTTTTAAGTTTTTTTGCAATTTTTTTTTTTTTTTTTTAAACTCTGAGATTGAATTGCCCAAATATAGAGCTGTTTAAAGCTATGGATGTAGAGATATAATAAAACCATGTTTAAACTAAGAAACTCTTTGTTCCCTATGTCTATTGTCCATGATGATGGTGCTGTAGTATACTATCCTGGCAGGATGCTTATTGTCTACATGAGTTTAGTGATCATTTTCTAGCAGCGTTTCTATAGCAAATATCTAAATCTTGTTATGTCAAATTCTGAAGCATACACAGTACATACAAAGTAGTACATAAAAACTCCCTATTTATTAAGCTCCCGAGCAGTGCATATTACATCTACTGACTACTGCAGCTGGATATGCCACAGAATTAGTTGAAAGGTAAGCTTAAGGTATGTACATCATCACCACCATTAGTTTGTATTGTCCTAATGTATCTTAAATAAAAATGATGAAACTATGGAAATGCTTTTGATTAAACAATACTATTGTTTTATGTATACAGCTCCAATAGAAATCTAGACATCTCCACCGTTTCAGTGAAATCTAACCTAGTAGTCATATTTCCATCTATCGCCTACTTCCTCACGAGTAGGATGGCAAGAAAACCAGGACAGATAAAAGTATGGCTGCAAGATCAGACTACACAGGGTTTGTTTGTAGTCTGCTGTACAAGGATGTACATAGGTTGCAGGCACAAATGAAGAGGAAGCTTTTCATAAGGACTAGCTGCAAAGTTGTCCATCTAATTTTTGATACATTGGAACAATAAAATTATCACAAAGATGGGCATAAGCCTGGGTATCAAAAGCCATATTTAATTTAATCCACAAGTAAAACTAATACTAAACCTGCAGGTGTGTGGTAAATCTGGTGCAAAGACTTCAGGACTCTCACAGTCAAATTAAGACAAGCTCAAAAAGCATCAGATAGTGAGACTAGGAGTTCCTATATATGCAAGAAATTCTATTGTGTGGCTTATAAAAGTAGATATATTGGTGCCTTTAAATTTATTTTGTGCTTTGTCATTGAAAAAAACAGTACAAAAACATCAAATTTTCTGGCAAGCCACATTGCTTAGGGAAATACAGAGAAACTTATATTCTGGAGCTTTGTTTTCACTACAAAAAATAAAATCAGCACTCCATTTACAGGATACATTCTGACAATGCACTGTTTAGAAGTCATAGATTACTTGCTTACCATAACCATCACTTTCCCAATTATATATGTGTATATCAGGAAATACAGACAAGCGAGGATATTTATAGAAAGGATCTGCCTTTTATTCCAAAAAGTGCCACTCCTGTCCACAGGTTGTGTGCGGTATTGCAGCTCAGCCTCATTTCCGTGAATGATAAGCTGCAATGCCAGACACAACCCATGGACAAGAGCTGCTTGTGGAAAGAACCCCTTCAACGTTATTGTTGGAGTTCTAATAGAAATATCAGTGCATTCTCTACCCCATACTAAAACATATTAACCAGGATTTCCTACACCTTTCCAAAGTGGTCAGATATGGGCACTACTTTTGAATACACACAGATCCTTTTTTTTTTTCTTAATTTTCTTTTCAGAAATCTACCTGTAAACTATGCAATCAAATATATTAATTTCAAATAATTATAATGTAGTTGAAATTATTTCAGAGTTAATGCTTTGATCTGTATGTGCAATATGTGCCAGGACACTAATTCCATAGAGGGTAGCACCAGACCTTAATTCAATGTAAATAAAGTCTTCACTCTGTATATAATGTGCATAGTACAATACAAGATTTAGCTGTGGTAAAGGATGGTCCGACCAGTCAACATTGCCTTCAGGCCAGAAACATACCATTTAGCAACGTTTTGCCACTGGTAGCAGTATTTTAAGGCAGTTATTACCAATATAAAAAAACATACAAGCAATTTTAATTTAAGAGTTTCTACTAAATTTTGTTCACATTGGATACAATAAATATCCAGAGAATGATGAGTGGACATACTGCCCGGCATAGAGTCCAGATGCTTGATCTGATGGCATTTGAATATATACTTTGTCTCCGGGCATCAGTGGGACCACTGCACTTCCTGAAGCTTGGTCCAGGTAGCCCTTTTTATATTCATCATACGTGTACATCAATGGTTCGGTATTCTTATACAATGCAACCCAAACATTTGCACCTTTACAATGGACATGGTAGGAAAAGTAGTAGATTCCAGGAATTTCACAAGTGAATATGCCTGTGAGCGGGTTGTAACCTTGTCTGCCATTATACAGTAATCTTTCAAACTTTATGGGTTCTCCTACTGGTGGAAAGGCAGTGGTTAGTTCAGCTGTAAAGGCTGGCATCTCAAGAACTGGAACTGTACCTCCTTTCTTTCCTGTGTAACCATTTGAAGTTTTTACTCCATCAATTGCAGGTCCAATATTTGGTAGGTACTGTCCCATCCCGGGTGGTGTTGGTGGGATTTCTGCTGGAAGTCCAGGTGCACCTGGTGGACCAGGAGGACCAGGTAAGCCACGCTGTCCGGTGGGTCCTATTGTTCCAGGAGGCCCTATTGGACCTTGTGGTCCTGGCAAACCAACTTTGCCAACACCAGGTAGACCAGGTGCCCCTGGTAACCCTTGGTCGCCCTTTGACCCTGGAAGTCCAGGGGGACCAATAGGACCACTTGGTCCTGCAAGACCGGGTATTCCAGATGGTCCTTGCACACCTTGTTCACCAGGAAATCCAACTTCTCCTTTTGGCCCAGGCAATCCAGGTGCACCAGGTGGTCCAGTTAAACCTTTGTGTCCAGCTTCTCCTTTAGGACCAATTGGTCCTGGCAAACCCCTCAGACCCTGAGGCCCCAATTCACCTGGAAATCCTTGTTTACCTGGAAGACCTTGAATTCCTGGCTCACCTTTTGGTCCCCGTGGTCCCTCAGCACCTCCATTACCAGGATTTCCTTTGGGTCCTGGAAATCCAGCAACACCTGGAGGTCCCATAGGTCCTGGCAAACCTGGTGGACCTGGCTCACCTGGTTGGCCTCCTATGCCTGGTTCACCTATATGGCCTTTCTCACCTTTTGGTCCAATGGGGCCTGGTGGTCCACTGAAACCATGATCTCCTTTAAGTCCAGGAAAACCTGGTTTACCTATTCCTGGAAGACCTGGAGCTCCAGGTAAACCAGGAAGTCCTTGATCACCTTTGCCTCCGGGTAATCCAATTTCACCGGGAAGGCCATCTTGGCCTGGTTTTCCAACACCTGGAAGTCCTGGTGGACCCTGAAGCCCAGGTGGCCCAGCAGGTCCAGCAGGTCCTGGTTGTCCTTGCAACCCAGGATTACCAGGATGACCCTTTTGTCCAGGGAAGCCATTCATACCAGGTTTACCAATACCAGGTAAGCCAGATTGGCCTGGTGGTCCTTGTAATCCTGGAGGACCTTTAAGCCCAGGTAATCCTGGTATACCAATTCCCTTTTCTCCTTTTGGGCCTGCAATTCCAGGATATCCTGGTGGTCCTTTAAATCCAGGTTCCCCTTTTGGTCCTGGAAGTCCTGGTAAACCTGGTTCACCTGGTTTTCCAATACCAGCTAGTCCAGCAGGCCCAGGTGGCCCCTGGGGCCCTGGCTGTCCATTTTGTCCAAATTCTCCTTTTGGACCCTGATCTCCTTTTGGGCCTGGTATTCCAATACCTCCTGGTTTTCCTGGCATGCCTGGCATTCCTGGCTTGCCAAATCCGGGATATCCTGGTGGACCAGCTGGACCAGGATTTCCTTTAGGTCCTGGCAGTCCTTGCCCTGGTGGTCCAGCGGGGCCTGGGGGTCCTCTTGGTCCTTGTTCACCAGGTGGGCCTTGATCACCTCTTCGTGCAGATAATGGAAGTTCTGGTAAAGAGAAAAAAAAAGTTATATTCCCTCTCTGATGCCAATTTCATATCTGACAACAACCATTGGTAAAATGTAATTTAAAATAGTGTAGTGTTCCCATACAAAATAAATACATTTTGTAGACTAGTGTCTAAGATAGTCGTCACTGACCATATTTATTGTTAAAGATAAGAAAAGGGTTGCATTAATAATAAGGCAGAATTAATTTGTACCTGTATATTTCTACTAGATTGTAGATTGAAGTAAATGTAGTCTTTTTTCTCACTTTTTGGTTTAAACACTCCCCCCCCCCCAAAAAAAAGAACAACAACAAAAAACACATTATCAGGGCAAAGGGAACACAGACCACTCAGAGAGTACACATTATTCCTTACTTCTGAATAATGCTAATAAACAAAAATAATATTATTATTAATGAACTCTGGTCATGATCCTTAAAGTTTAAGACGCAGTGGCTAAGCGCCAATCATAAAAAACAAAAAAAGTAAAAATACTTTTTTTAATCTAGTTGCTGAATGAACATGCAGAACACGCAAAAGTAATATCGAGATGGTCCAACAAAATACAACTGGGCTCTCTGTGGAAGAACTTCATATGTATATCATTATGATATTCTATATGGAGTACATATGCAATCCAAACTATATTTGTGGCCCATGGAACACCAAAGTGTTGGGAGGTCTACACCATTGACAGTGGCACAAATAATAGTGTATAAAGAAAAGGGTTGTAGTCCAGCTTCTAAAGAGTTGTGCTTTATTTTATGTGGTAAATAAGTTCCAAACACAAGACTGGTATGCGGTCTACGCATTTTGGACCTGTTAATCATGACAATGCGATCATAAACTCATGCTCCCTATGAATCCCCGCTCCGCCAATCCAATTGAAGTATGGAGTCACGTGGCTCATATGGATCAGGAGAGACCTGGATTCAGATTTCCTTAAAATTAACACTATATGTGCCAGAAGAAGAAAAAACAAAACAATGCAATGCTGTCCGAAGAAAAAACAAAACAATAATCTACGTAGACAAGAAGCATACGTCTCAAACTTTTACATAAGCCATGTCAATGGCATTGCAAGATGAGGTTGTACTTTTTGTTAAGACCCGTGGGGAAACATGTTTCCAACTCATACATCCAGAAAGCTTCTCAAATGAGAAGTTTTCGTCTATAATGCCCCCCTCTAACAGGCAAAGACACTCTTTCGATCCCCTGTACAGAAAACGAGGAGGTATTCCCTTGCAAGCTTGCCGCTGAAACATTGCGGGTTAAATAGTGTGGCACATCCGAAAGATGTTTCCGAACTGTTTTTTTAGGGTTTATTGTACAACCTACATACTGAACTTGACAGGTTGTGCAAGTGATTAGATGCACTGCATGAGCTGTATTTTTTTATGTCATAATCCCTGTTATTCACAAAGGAATGGAAGGTTTTAGTAACTACCATATAATTCCACCAGATACACTTCGTGTGACCACATCTGTCGCTACCTTTACATGTGAGCCATGTGGGTCTAACTGTCGGTTGTTCATAAATAAACTAGGACTAATTATTTGACCCAGAGTGGGTGCTCTACGAGCCGCACATCGAATTCCAGTGGTCACTATTCCGCTCCACTCTTTGTCAAAATTAAGTACCAGCAGATGACGTTTTACTATTTTACAAATCTCTTCATATTCTTTACAGTATCCTGTGGTAAAAGTAACCTGTCTGTTTTTAGTGTTAACAGCTGTGGTTTTCTTCTTTTTTGAATAAAACTTATTAGGGAATACTAAAGAATTCCTGTCTAAGGAGCATGCCCATTTCTTAGCTCCCTGTACATGTTGTGCAGCATAGGATCTCTGGTATAGTCTGTTGCTGACTTGTTCTGCTTCCTGCATGAAAGCCTCCATGCTGGAGCAGTTGAGTCTTGTCCTCACTAATTCCCCTTTAGGTATGTTACGAATGACATGTGGTGGGTGGCATGAGGTTGCCAGTAAAGTAGTATTTCCTGCTGTCTCTTTCCTGTACATGGAGGTACATACTTTAGAGGCTAGGGCTTCTCCCACTAACCTAAAAAATGGATGGCATATCATAGTGTAAACTGAAGGAGAGCGAATCGAGACAACTGTTGATGTAAGTATAAAAATGGGATATATGTTCTATGTCTCCTGACCAAACAAACAACAAGTCGTCTATATAACGCCCATACCACTTAATATCCTGGAAAAAAGGATTAGATTCAGTGAATAAAAAGTGTTTCTCCCACCACGCCATAAAAATATTGGCTATGGACAAAGAGAACTTTGCACCCATCGACACTTCAGATATCTGTAGAAAAAATTGCCCATTAAACATAAAAAAATTATGTTTTAACAAAAAGTCAACTGACTGGCAAATAAACTCCTGGAGAGCCGATGAGTATTCACTGTAAACTAATAAAAACCATTGTAGAGATTTCAATTCCTGTTCATGGGGTATATTGGTATACAAGGAAACTACATCTGCGGTTATCCATGTATACCCAACATTCCATTGAAAATTTGTAAAAGACTGCAAAACTCGCCTAGTGTCCTCAATATAACCTAGAATAGAGGGGACCAAAGGTTGGAGAAGGGAATCCACCCATTCCGACAATCTCTCAGAATAGGAACCCACAATTCCCACAATTTTTTTATGTTTAATGGGCAATTTTTTCTACAGATATTTTAAATGTCGATGGGTGCTAAGTTCTCTCCGTCCATAGCCAATATTTTTATGATGTGGTGGGAGAAACACTTTTTATTCACTGAATCTAATCCTTTTTTACGGGATTTTAAGTGGTATGGGCGTTATATAGACGACTGGCTGTTTGTTTGGTCAGGAGACATAGAACATATATCCAATTTTGATACTTACATCAACAGTTGTCTCGATTCGCTCTCCTTCAGTTTACACTATCATATGCCATCCATTTTTTTCTCTGGATCTAAGGTTAGTGGGAGATACCCTAGCCTCTAAAGTATGTACCTTTAAGTCAGCAACAGACTATACCAGAGACCCTATGCTGCACAATGTGTACAGGGAGCTAAGAAATGGGTATGATCCTTAGATAGGAATTCTTTGGCATTCCCTAATGAGTTTCAGTCAAAAAAGAAGAAAGCGACAGCTGTTAACACTAAAAACAGACAGGTTACTTTTATCAGAGGATAACGTAAAGAATATGAAAAGATTTGTAAAATAGTAAAACGTCATCTGCTGGTACTTCATTTTAAAATAGAGTGGAGCAGAATAGGGACCACTGGAATTCGATGTGCGTCTCGTAGAGCACCCACTCTGGGTCAATATTTAGTCCCAGTTTATTTCATGAACAACCGACTTTTAGAACCACATGGCTCATATGTAAAGGTAGCTATAGGTATGGCCACACGAAGTGTATCTATTGCAATTATATGGTAGTTAGTAAAACCTCACATTCCTTTGTGAATAACAGGGATTATGACATGAAAAAATATTTGAATTGCAATACAGATCATGCAGTGTATGTAATCACTTGCACAACCTGTCAATTACAGTATGTAGGTTGTACAACGAACCCTATAAAAACTAGTTCGGAAACATCTTTCGGATGTACCACATTATTTAACCCGCAATGTTTCTGCGGCAAGCTTGCATTTTGCCATAGTGCATCAAGGGAATTCCTCCTCGTTTTCTGTACAGGGGATCGAAAGAGTGTCTTTACCTGTTAGAGGGGGGGGACGGATTATAGACGAAAGCTTCTCAGTCGAGAAGCTTTCTGGATGTATGAGTTGGGATTATGTTTCCCCACGGGTCTTAACAAAAAGTACAACCTCATCTTGCAATACCATTGATATGCCTTATCAGTTTGAGATGTTTGCTTCTTGTCTACGTAGATTATTGTTTTTTTTTTTATCTTTGGACAGCATTGTATTGTTTTGTTTTCTCTTCTTCTGGCACATATAGTGTTAATTTTAAGGAAATCTGAATCAAGGTTTCTCCTGATCCATATGAGCCACATGACTCTGCACTCCAATTGGATTGGTGGAGCGGGGTTTCATAAGGAGCATGAGTTTATGGCAGCATTGTCATGAGTAAGGACCGTGATTAACAGGTCCGAAACGCGTAGACCGCATACCAGTCTTGTGTTTGAAACTTTTGTACCGCATGAAAGAAAGCACAACTTTTTAGAAGCTGGACTACAACCTTTTTCTTTCTACAGTTCAAACAGCCGAGTCCAGGCTGTGTCCGTGCTTCCCACGTTGTTGGCTGCAGGTGCGCGCTGCTTTGTTTTTCTCAAAATAATAGTGTATGTACCATAGATGAAGTCTGTGCAGCTTTTATGGATCCCAGAAGATCCAGTTCAGGTTTTACTGTGGGCCATATGCTGCCTTTTCTGCTTTTCCTGCTTTCTAAACATTTTAGTAGCTTTCTAAATAAGTGAGAAGGTTAATGATGTCCTATTCTACTACTAGTTGGGCCTCATTCAGACAGACGTAGGGATCTATCTATGTTGCTGTTAATTTAGTCTTTAGATCTACAGTCAGGCCAGGACAGTTGTTTGTGATTAAAGAGGAGCGAATAGAAGTTGACAAAGTGGAATTCGATCCAAATTTCAGGAAAAATTTGATTTGCATCGAATTCGAATTTTCTCATGCTTCGTGCTAACGAATCGCATTTTCTCCTAAAATGGCTGCTGCACGTGTTAGGACATGGAGCAACGAACTCTGGGAACGAGGGATCACCCACAATGTCATTCATGCAGCCAATCAGCAGCCAGCCAGCCCTGTGATGTCACAGCCATATAAATAGCCTCAGCCATCTTAAATTCTGCCATTTTCCAGTGTACTTAGTGCAGGGAGAAACATTAGCAGGCACTAGGGAAGACTTGAAAACTTTTATTTTGCTGAATAGAAGTTCAGGGAAAGATCATTAGGAGTGTAGGGAAAGGATAGGGAGGAATTATTCCACATTATAAAAGGAGAACAGGGTCCAATAGGGGAGGTTACAGCCTGGGTAATAGGAACAATCCTATTTCACCTTGCTGCACTGACTGGGGATCCAAATTGCCATTATACTGCTGCTTTCAGGTTTGCAATAGATGATACCTCTGTAATTCCAGCAAACCTTTTCTTTATTGGGGTGCAAGTGCTGTGTGATACAGCCATTAACAGGGTGTATTACTAGGAAATATTTCTACGTCTTATTAGCCCTTGTGCGGTGCAGTTATATGTTCTAATCTTAAGCTTTTTTTGGCTTGTATTAGTGGACAAAAAATAAGGGCTTATTTGCAGTTCAGCGGTGCAGTTATATGTTCTAAAGCCTTTTTTGGGGTGTATTAGTGGAAAAAGGGCTTATTAGCTGTTGTGTGGTAAGTGTGAAAATTACAGCGTTTTTTGGCGTGTATTAGTGGAAAACAAAAAGTATTATTTGCCGTTCAGCAGTGCAGTTACCGTATTTTTCGCTCAATAAGACGCATTTCCCCCCCCCCAAAAGTGTGGGAAAAACGCCCCTGCGTCTTATGGGGCGAATACTAATGAAGCACTTCCATTATGGAAGTGCTTATTAGTGCGCTCTGTTATCTCACGCTGTGCGCAGCCTTCAGAGCACTGCTGACAGCAGGAGGATGAGTATCGCGATGTAGGTGAGGAGCGGTGGCGCCCGGAGCAGGAGAGGTAAGTGATTTTTTATTCAAAGTTTTCTGTGGCATGGGGGCTCATATGTGGACTACTAAGAGGCATGGGCGCACATATGGTGGCTGCACAAAGGCATGGGGGCTCATATGGTGGCTGCTAAGAGGTATGTGGGCTCATATGGGGGCTGCTAAGAGGCATGGGGGCTCATATGGGGGCTGCTAATAAGCATGGGGGCACATATGGGAGCTGCTTTTAGGCATGGGGGCTGCTAAGAGGCATGGGGGCTCATATGGGGGCTGATAAGAGGCATGAGGGCTTATATATGGGGGCTGACGACAGGCATGGGGGCTGATGAGAGGCAATAGGGGCTGATGAAAGGAATATGGGGCTCTTATCTGAGGTCTGATTGGGGGTCATTCACATTGGGAGTCTGATCTGAGGTCTTACTGGGGTCTTATTAACATTGGGGGTCTGATAGGGGCTGTGAGCTGAGGTCTGATTAACATTGGGGTTCTGACTGCTGGTCTGACCTGAGGGCTAATGAAAAATATTTTTTTCTTATTGTTCTCCTCTTAAACCTAGGTGCGCCATATGGGCGAAAAATACAGTATATGTTCTAAAGCCTTTCTTGGGGTGTATAAGTGGATAAAAATAAGAGTTTATTTGCCGTTCAGCGGTGCAGTTATATGTTCTAAAGCCTTTTTTGGGGTGTATAAGTGAAAAAAGGGGCTTATTAGCCGTTGTGTGGTGAAGTGAGACTGGCTTGGACTGGCCTACAGTGGTACAGGGGAATCCCCGGGTGGACCCCTGAGCAAGGTGGGCCCCTAGTCTCCCAACCCCCTGCACAAGTGGCACATAACACATTAGATTTACTGCACTACATACATATATTCAATATACAGCACCTCAACAGCCTATGTTCATATAAAAAACTTGTTAGATTATTTATTATATTTGAATGTATCCATACGGTGGTCCCCCCAAAAAATTCTACTGGTGGGCCCTAGGTACCCCAGTCCGACGCTGAAGTGAGAAAACTACAGCCTTTCTTGGTGTGTGTTAGTGAAAAAGATAATGGCTTATTTGCTGTTCAGCGGTGCAGTTATATGTTCTAAAGCCTTTTTTGGGGTGTATTAATTTCCTTTTTATTTATTTATTTGATCTAACAGCATGTCAGATAGAAAAGGGACAGGCCCTGCACAGAGGAGGGGCAGAGGCCTAAATGTTTCTGGTGCAGGCACAGGTTTCAGCAGAGTAAGGGGGCGTGGCAGCAGGGGGTCACTTCGAGAGGCCTGAGCCCCCGGTGTCATCTGGAGGTTGTGTCTTGACCAGCCATCCAGCACTTCTTGAATGGTTGACTCTGTCATCCACTTCGTCCCAAGTGACATCAGACACCACTAGCCAAGAGTCGGTGGGTTCGTCAGACACAACGCTTAGTTGGCATGGCTCGGGAGCAGGCCCTGTGCCCTCACCTGTCCACAACCTGCCTCTGTCCTTTTCTGTTCCCTCAGCCAGAGAAGTATTATATGCTGTGGGCTCAGCTCCACTATACAGCGAGGATGAGCTGCTAGAGGACAGTCAGCAGCTACTGCCCAGCCAAGATCTGGAGGAGACATCCGCCGCTTCCTCCAGTAGGCGGGCAAGTAGTGATGATGAGAGTGGCGTGGGTGGTGGTGTTGCGGGCGGTCAGGCTCCTGACCTAGAGGAAGTTGAGGAGGACATCAGTGACGTGCAGACAGTACTTGATGATGATGTAGCCGATCACAATTGGGAGCCGGGTGATGAAGGGGCTTCATCATCATCAGTAGAAGAGGGTGACAGCTTGCGCGTGAGGCAGTGGCAGGGCCATTAAGTCTGTAGCGTGGCCGGGAGTCAGCAGGGTGGCACCAGAAGGAGGTCGGGAGCCAAACGTGCCTGGGGTAGACCACCTGCTTTACAGCAGCCTACCTGCCCGGACAGTAGGGATGCAGGGGTTCACGGAGGCAACGGCGGTAGCAGTCAGTCAGTGCGGGGTAAAATCACCTACTCAGTGGTGTGGCAGTTTTTTAAGACGCCGGAGGAGGTGAACATGGCCATTTGCCGAATCTGTGGGCATACTTGGACAGCACCCTGCCACCCGACATTGAAGATCCGCTTGACTACTGGGCAGCCAAACTGGATTTGTGGCCGCAACTGGCAGAGTTTGCCCTGGAAAAGCTGTCCTGCCCAGCCAGTAGTGTGGCATCAGAGCGGGTGTTAGTGTGGTGGGGGCCATAGTTACCCCAAAGGAGAACTCGCCTGTCCACCAAAAATGTGGAGAGACTGACCTTTGTCAATATGAATCAGACATGGATCAGCCAGGATTTCCACCCACCAATGCCTGATGCATCAGATTAGATCATCCATGCTGCCTCACCCAAACCTTGACAAAAGAGACTGGTTTCTTCTGGCTACTTGCCTCAACTACTATTCTGATGCTGCCACCCGCCTGACACCCCACATCTGATGCGAAGTGCTCCTCTTTACACCCACCATCATCAGCGGGTACTGTTATTGTCACCCACCTCTTGTCACCGGGTTACTCTGTGGTCTCTGATGCTGCTGCCACCTCACCACTCAGGTCTACTCATGCTGCTGCTGCCACCTCCACACTATGTCACCTTGCCAGTCTGTGGCCTCCTCATGCTGCTGCCACCTCCACACTATGTCACCGTGCCAGTCTGTGGCCTCCTCATGCTGCTGCTGCTACCACCTCCACACTATGTTACCTTGCCAGTCTGTGGCCTTCTCATGCTGCTGCTAAATCAACACTATGTCACTGGGCCACTCTGTGGCCTCCTCATGCTGCTGCTACCTCCACACTATGTCACGTTGCCGCTCTGTGGTCACCTCATGCTGCAGCTAAATTAACACTACATTACTGGGCTACTCTGTGGCCTCATCATGCTGCTGCTGCCACCTGCACACTATGTCACCTAGCCACTCTGTGGCCTCCTCATGCTGCTGCTAAATCAACACTATGTCACTGGGCCATTCTGTGGCTACCTCTTGCTGCTGCAACCTCAACACTATGTAAATGGGTCACTCTGTGGTCTCCTTATGCTGCTGCTACCTCAACACTATGTCATTGGGCCACTCTGTGGACTTCTCAAACTGTTCTCCCACCCTCCCCACTCCATGACTGGGCCACTATTTTGCCTTTTTGGCCTGCTTGACATCATCATTTATTTGACCCTTCTTCTGATCTGTCGGAAGGAAAATTAAACGCAGAACGGATCCTGCCTGTGTAGCAGCTGTAAGGCTTGAATGGTCCCATCAGAATTGGCTTAGGATTTGATAGCCAAAAGCATGAGTGGGTACAAAACACAGAAGACATGTAAATATTCCATTCACATGTCATCTCTATTTTGACTCCATTCCTGTTTTGTTTTTTTGTCTTTAGAAATACTGATGGATTATTGACTAAATGCTGACCGAGTGAAGGCTGATGCTCAACAGATAAGATCCTCTGAGTCCCAGGCTATGAGCTGTGCGCTGCAATTGGCCAGCGCTGCAGCAAGGGACACGCCTAATACAAAAACTCCGCCCAGTACAACAGAGGGAGCTGCAGACACCAGAGCCTATACCGGGCGAATGGAGCGGCGCCCAGACATACTAGTAAGTGCAGGGGGACCCCTGGGCGCCGCTCTGCCCACAGATATAGTTAGTTTTTAATTTTTAAACTGGTGAAAGGTCCTCTTTAAGGACCGAGCCATTTTTTGCACATCTGACATGTCACTTTATGTGGTAATAACTTTGGAACGCTTTTACTTATCCAAGCCATTCTGAGACAAACAGTCTCATGCCACATTGTACTTAATGACAGTGGTAAATTAGAGTTGATATATTTCTCCAAAATCCAACATTTACCAGAAATTTGGAAAAATTCACAATTTTCAAAATTTCTATTTCTCCGCTTTTAAGACAGATAATGAATGACTATTTTATGAGGTATCAATAATATTCAGCATATGTCTACTTTAGGTTGTCATAATTTTGAAAATGTCATATTTTTTTTTTTGGGGGGAATGTTAGATGGAGTACAAGTTTAGATTGTTAAGAAAAGATTTTGTTTAGAAAATTTCCGAAACTCGCTTTTTCAAGCACCAATTCAGTTATGAAGTCACTTTGTGGGGCTTACATAATAGAAACCATATATAAATTACCCAATTTAAGAAACTACGCCCCTCAAGTTATTCAAATATTACTTTAGGTGCTCCACAAGAATTTAAGAAAAATAGAGGAGAAATTTCAAAATTTATTGCAGATTTTCCATTTTAAGTAATTTTTTCCTGTAAGGCAGAAAGGGTTAGCAAAACAAAAGTCAATATGTGTTCGTAAACTGCTGTATGGGCACAGAAGGGAAAGAGCAGCATATGGATTTTGGAGGGCAGACTTTACTGGGATAATTTTAAGTTGCCAAGTCGCATTTGAAGATCCCTTTATGCACCCCTACAGTAGAAACTCCCAAAAATGTACTCCATTTTGGAAAATACGAGATAGGTGACAGTTTTATTGCTACTATTTTGGGGTACATATGATAATTGATTGCTCGATATTTCACTTTTTGTGAGGCAAGGTAACAAAAAAAAATGGCTCTTCTGGCACATTTTTAGTTTTTTTGATTTTTAAAGAGCAGGTTGTTATGGATGTGATGATACCAAATATGTTTATTTAAATTTTTTGCTTCAATTTTACATAATAAAGCATATTTTGAAAAAAAAATCATGTTTTAGTGTCTCCATTTTCTAAAATCTCTTTTTTTTGTTCTGCAGATCGTCCTATGTAGGAGCTCATGTTTTGCGGAAAGGGTTGACATTTTTATTGGTACCTTTTTTGGATACAGAAGATTTTTCGTTCAATATTACCCTTTTTGGGCAAGCTGACCAAAAAATGTCTGTTTTGGCTCAGTTTTTATTTTTTTACAGCGTTCACCTGAGGTTGTAGATCATGTGATGTTTTTATAGGGAAAGTGGATTTTTTTTAATTACTTTTAACTTTTTTTTTTTAATAAAACACTTTTTTCACTTTTTATTTTTGTCCCAGTACAGGAACTTCAACATTTCAGGGTCTGATCCCTGCTTCAATGTAGTACAATACATGCTGTATTGTACTACATTGCTTGTCAGTGTAATACACTGACAGTGTGCCTGTGAGATCCAGCCTGGGGCTGGGTCTCACAGGCTTCCATACATGGCAGACCCTGATGCCTTTGCGAGGCCTGGAGTTGCCATGACAGCCATCTGCCCTATTACAGGGCTGAGATTCAGTCCTGTCTTGATATTTAAATTAGACACATGGTTGAATGAGTAACATCACACTGCCATGTGGTTCCATAGTCATGACTCCGCCCCTTCCTGTACTTACATCACAGGTACAAGGAATTGGGGGTAGGCAGGTGTTAATAAAGGCAATATACCTAGCCACTGGGGCATTCCGGGGAAGACCAGCTTAGTTGGAAGGAAATTGGACCATCTTACATGCAAAGGCTGAGTGTCTTTTGTCTATATTATTAGACTATAGGCCAGTTACTTGGTGTATGTATACTGATAGGACCATGCTATCGAATGTTAATAGACATTGTAGTTAAGTAAAGGTGTCTTTTATGTTATATCTGCTGAGTTGTGTGTTATTCCTGGTGATACCAAGGCAACATATTGTAGCTAAGGGATAAACTGAGAACATTCCCACAAGCTAGAGGAAAAGGGGAATATTGACCGTTGTCATCTGAAATTGGTAATATTCTTGCCTTCTTACACCACCAACCCCAGATATTGCTAGTAGAGATGAATGATGAATGTTATGAAATTCGTTCACACTTCGTTTGGTGGTGAAAGCAGAATTGCGTTATGGATTCTGTTACGACAGACCATAATGCAATTCTACGATGGAATGCATAAACGGAATGTCTTTATAGGCATTCCGTTATTCATTCCGTCATAATAGAAGTCTGTGGTCTGCATAACGGATCCGATCCCGTTTCCGTTATGCAATATCAATTATTGATATTAATAGGCAATATCTATCCTTTTTCAGGCCCCCAGGCACCGCAGTGCGGGGGGGCCGATGGAGAGGTAGAGGGAGCCCCCTCACTCTGGAATCCTCTTATATGCCGCGGTTAATGTTGATCACGGCATATAGGGGGTCAATCTGCCAGCATCAGTATTTAGAGGGTGAGTCACAGCCGGGCCCCTACTCCAGTGCCTGCCTGATCATCATGACGTACTACTATGTCAATTTTCAGGAAGTCACTTCCCGCTGTGACGTACTAATCTGTCACATTTCTCCAAGGGGTTAACTAATATACTGGTCTTTAAAACTATACCCTGACCACTACCTTACACATACGAGTACGTAAAGATGTAAAGACAATTGTGACGCTTGTACTAGCGCAAGAGCATTATATTTACTTCAATTTCAGAATATCTACCTTTTCCATCTTTTCTCGCCTTCATATCTTTACCAAACATTGGCATCTGTGGTATATCTTTTCCATAATGTGGCATGTGAGCCTTCTCCTTTCCGATGTGCCCCATTGGTGTGCCATCTTTTCCCATTGGCATATGATGCATTTGCTGTCCCATAGGCTGGTATTGTGGAATCTGAGGAGGTAATGGTTTCATTCCATAATAGGCGCCTCCGTTGCCAGAACCCAGCAGACTAAGGAGTATGACTGGTAACAATAGAAGTCTTTGAACAGGACTGTGTGGAAGCGCCATACCCTAAAATGCAAGGGGAAAGCAGATATTACACAGAGCATGTAAATAGGAATAAATACCATATAATTTACAATATAAGGCCCGCACCCATAACAATGCCCATAGAACAAGGCTTTTGTTTTTAAATTAAAAAGGCTTTCCAAGATTTTATAACTGACGACGTATCCTCTGGATAGGTCATCAGTATCTGACCGGTGGGGGTCCGACACCTAGGACTTCAATGGGGCTGCGCTGTGCCTAGGTCATGTGACCGATGAACGTGATGTCACTGGCATAGGCAAAGCTGAGAGACAGCTGTGGCATTACTGCGATTGCCGCTGCCTTCTTAAACAGCTGATCGTTGGGGGTCTCAGGTGCCGGACCACCGATCAGGTACTCATGACCTATCATCTGGATAGGTCCTCAGTTATAAAGTTTCGGAAAAACCCCTTTAACTCTTGTTCTAATCAAAACAGTTTTCTATAAAATAGCTTTAAAGTAAATCGTCACTCTTGAAGAACTTACTTAATGAGGTTGAGTACAATATTATCATCAATATCTGATCGGTGGAGGCCTGACACCCAGCACCCTCACCAGGGCCACTTTAACCATAAGGCAAAAAGTGCAACTACACCAGGCCTACTAGTGGCAGTTCACATGGCTCATTTCTCCTACCCACAGTTGGGTGGATGCAAAATGTCCTGCTTTCAACTGTATTTGTGTCCTGAGGATGAAGATACAATTAAATATAACAGTGAAGCAAGGAGCCATCATCTCCCTGTTCCACCATCCCCTCGTCTGAGATGTCATTGCACCTGCTATGTTCAGTGGGAGAGAACACAAGACTGGGGAGGATATGCTCCATTCGTCGGGGCAGATAGGCTAGGTGAGTAGTGCTTTTTTGTTTTATTCAAACTACAGAGGCTTCACAATTGTGATACTCAGGGGGCAAATGTGAAAAAGATAAATACCGGATCCGTTTTTCCGGATGACAACCGGAGAGACGGATCCGGTATTGCAGTGCATTTGTGAGACGGATCCGCATTCAGGTCCGTCTACAAATGGTATCCGTTTGCATACAGATTGCCGGATCCGGCAGGCAGTTCTGGCGACGGAACTGCCTGCCGGAATCCAACAACGCAAACTGTGAAGGTATCATTGAGGAAGGGGTGGATACCCCGAAACACGTTTGATACAATTTGGCAGACAGCAAGGATTTGGAGGACCACATATGTGCAGTAGTGGTGGTTCAAGGACTTTTTAAATTCAGCCGGGAAGCACCTATCTATACAAATCGGGGTTCAAGGACCTGTGAAAACGCTGTCCATATTGCGCTCAAGGACCTTTGAAATTTTGAGTCACGTGAGACGTCACGTGTACACTCCCATACCACGTGGGACGCCGCGGTGGTTTGCCTGAGCGACTTTCAGGACGCGAGTGAACCCGGGAAATGACTGCACGTGAGTTTGAACCGAACCCTGTAATACCTCACGCCAGCCCGATTAAGGACTAGGGCGAGAGGCAAGTGACTAATGTTACTAGGGTCTAAATGGTATATGTGAAGTAAAGACTCATCTTTGGATTGAATATCGCGGTCTATAAGCTCTAACATCTAGACAGGCATTGGCTATATCATATCAGATGTGGACTCTGTATTAACCATTGCCTACTGCCTATTGCATATTAGTTGTGGACTCTACATTAACTATTGCCCATTGCTTATTGCATATTAGATCTGGAATATATATTGAATATGGCCTATTGAATACTGACACCAATTATTTAACAATATATTTGGCACCTTAGTTCAGCTAGTGGGTTGGGACACTCTGACTCAGGCGGATTTTTTAAGTATTTTATGTACTATTGTTTTATGTCACTTCAATAAATGTGAGTATCTACAGGTTCCGAGATTGAGTGCCCCTGATTTTATTATAGTCTCTTTTCCTTTACATTCGGTTTGGGTGAACCAACGGGTGAGCACCATCTCCTGAAGTCGATCCAGGGGTGTAGCCGCTGTTACTGAGTATTTTTATTTTAAACTTCGAAAGTAACCTTAAGAATACTATTATTTTCCGCTATAACCATGTTATAACGGGAAATAATGAAAGCGAAGTTCATGACCCTATTGACTTGAATGGGGTTTGAGTTCAAGTTCGGGTCCCAAACCCGAACTTTGACCTGAAGTTCGGCTGAACCCAGCAAACCTGAACTTCCAGGGTTCGCTCATCCCTAGTCATCAGTTAAAAAGTCTCAGAAAATCCCTTTAATTATGTGATTCATGATATAGTCAGTAATCTTTTTAATCTGCCCAATTTTCACTACAGTTTGTAGTAGAAACCTAAATGCAGAACTTGGGTGACGTTCCTTATAAATCAAAAGTTAAAGGGGTTATCTCATGACTGATGCAAAAAATTAAAATTAGATATCAGACATCATACAGAACATTACATTTTTTTTCTAACAAAGCTAGAACCAGCCCTGTACCTCACATGGATCCAGAGATCTCCCATTCATCGCTCTGCTAGATTTATATGAAGCTGACCGCTCAAGGGGAGTGTCTTTTCTGCTGCAGCTCAGGGGTCGTGTCCATTCTGCTGCTTCTCTCTCTCTATCACAGCTCAAAAGGCAGTTGAAGGACAAAACTGAGCATGTGCGGCCTTCTCATTGAGCCGGACAAAGAAAAAAAAAAACAGCAGGTGGTGCTATACAGTCACTTTAACCATACAGTGTGAGTAAAGGACCCCAGGAGATACAATGTGTTACCATGTAGTGTTACCACGATCTATAATACTAGACTAATGGATTCAGTGTTATAAAGCATGGCGTCATATTCTTCCTGGAATCTACACTGATCGACGTAATGTTTTACCAGCTAGACGCAAGCATCTAGTAAATCCCATAGGACGGGGTCTTATTAGATAAAGATATAAATAGAAAAGTTGTGGGTGCACAACCTAAACAGTACCAAATTTCCACCAGATTTATCACAGGGGCTCAGGCTGGACCAACTATTGGTTGGCTTACTTCGAGAAAGATTTTATGGCAGAACTGCACTGAAATACCTGGTGCAAAATGGTGCATCATAGTAACATAGTACATAAGGCCGAAAAAAGACATCTGTCTATCCAGTTCAGCCTGTCATCCTGCTAGTTGATCCAGAGGAAGGCAAAAAACCCTGTGAGGTAGAAGCCAATTTTCCCCACTTAAGGGCAGTAAAAAATTCCTTCCCGACTCCAATCAGGCAATCAGAATAACTCCCTGGATCAATGACCCCTCTCTAGTAGCTATAGCCTGTAATATTATTACACTCCAGAAATACATCTAGGCCCCTCTTGAATTCCTTTATTGTACTCACCATCACCACCTCCTCAGGCAGAGAGTTCCATAGTCTCACTGCTCTTACCGTAAAGAATCCTTTTCTATGTTTGTGTACAAACCTTCTTTCCTCCAGACACAGAGGATGTCCCCTCGTCACAGTCCTGGGGATAAATAGATGATGGGAGAGATCTCTGTACTGACCCCTGATATATTTATACATAGTTATTAGATCTCCCCTCAGTCGTCTTTTTCCTGGGAAGGTCTGCCCAATTTCCTGGGAAGGTCTGCCCACTTTCCGCCAAGCCCTGCCCCTTTCCAAGCATGTCGGCAAAAAGTGTAGAAACCCTAGATGCGCCATTTTACGCCAATATTTTAGACATATTTTTGGCACAGATACATTGCTATATCTGAGTCACTACTGGGTGTTACCAGTTGAGGGTGTGTCCCTGCATAGTCTTACAATGTCCTATCAGTGCTTCCAATGTCAGACATTGCAGGGGCGACCCCCCCCCCCCACACACACTGGTAACACCTAGTTGGTACCATTATTCAAAAACCTCTAGCGATAACACAATAAAGAGTTATGAGAAAAGATGGACCAGAACTGACATTTATGTGGAATACTTATTTACTAGAACAAACGTCAGGACAGTGACAGGTCCTCTTTAAGAGTGGTACAGTCTACATGTACTGCCTATGAACTACCCCAGAGTTAAGGATTTCTGCAAATGTTTTTTTATGTATTGTATTATGTTACATTATGCTTAGGCCATGCGATCCAGCAGAGAAGGTATGGTTGGCAGGAACAGGGCTAACTACCCTGTTCCTCTCCTCTTGGTAGGAGTGGGCTGGTCCCAATTGCTGCCAGGAGGGGGAGTTTGAGTCGAGACAGCAAGGAGGTAGGAAGCACATGTCAGACCTTCTACTCTGAGGGACCACATCCAATTCTCCTGTGAGTTCCTGCCAGAATCAAGAACACTGCTTCCAAGAAGCTTTAGTGTGCCTAGATAGCAGAGTGACTGGCAAGATTATGCTTCACAAACCCTGCTGACGGTGAGGGAAAATAGGTCAGACACCCATCACCTTAAAAAACCACCAGGCCAGAAAAACATCAAGCCTAAATCACACAATGGACTCATATATCGACAAGTGCCTGCAAGTGCCAGTAGATTGCCATACAATCGGCCACCATACCTCATCTGGTGTCAGAAACTTCACCTTGTACTTTGTATTTAATCCTGCTGGACGTGGCAGTTATATTTTGCAAGTAAAGAGAGACTTTTATACTTCTTCAAGCTACCTTTCCACTGCACCGATCCCTAGGAAGCATGACACAACACCTCACCAGGGCCACTACCACTCCCGCTGCACATACAGGGTCTATGCATATGTGTCTACTGTTGCCGTAACAAGTACGACATTTATACAACAGTAGGGTATATTCTTTAATGCATCTGTTTGCATTTAAGTTAAATGACTTCAGCACTTCTACAGGTTAGAAACATTGATTTATTCTTCCACAATGCTTTTATAAGAAGCAGCTGTAATGACCAGAATGATGAATGAAAACCTACAAGCAACAGTTTCTGGGAATTGTATTTCCCCGGCGTCTCTCCATGGAACTACAGAGTAGAAAAAGTATGTACTAAAACAACATTTACAATACATGCTCAATGGTCTCCAAATTTAAAGAATCTTAAAGGGAATCAGGACAAAGCCATTAAACTTAGGAGATCTAACAGATGCCTAAGGGTACGGCCACATATTCAGATTTTTTAATGCCGTTTTTTAAACCAAAATCAGGAGTGGATCATAAAATGAGAGAAAGGATTAAAGAGGGCCTAAACTTTTACTGAAACCACAGAAGTGCTGCAGTGCTTCTCAGAGCTCTCAGCACCTTGGCCTTTCATCGACTCTGCTCTGCTTTTCCAGTGTGTGGATTACAGATCCATAGAAACTATTTAGGATCCATCCCTAGAAAAGGCTAGAAAAGCTGAGGAGAGCTGATGGGATCCATCTAGGGTTGCCACCTTTCCCAACAAAAAATACCGGTCACGTTATACTACACCCCAAAGAGGGTGTCATTGTAGGGGCGTGGCTTAACAGTATTAATAATGGCCTCATTAGTGCCCCCCAGTAATATTAATGCCTCCATTAGTTCCCCCAGAATTAATAATACCTCCAGTAGTGCCCCCCAGAATTATTAATACCTCCATTAGCGCCCCCCAGAAGTAATAATACCTCCATTAGCGCCCCCAGAATTAATAATACCTCCATAAGTGCCCCCAAAATTAATAATGTTTCATTAGTACCCTTCAGTAATATTAATGCCCCCATTATAACCCCCCAGAATTAATAGTGCCCCCATTAGAGCCTCCCAGAGGCGATGAAAGCTTATGGTGCACAGGGTTCTGAGAAGATCACATATTATTAATATGCATATGGATATGAGTCTGCATAAATATACAATGTATGAGTCCCATGGTAGCTTCCGCATGCTGCCACCTTGTTATGCTTACAGCACGATAATGGGCAGAAAGTCACCCTTTTGCGGCAGATTTCCCCATTGTCACAGAGTAATAAGCAACACAGTATTAGTTAAAGGGTTGTACTCAGTGGCAGTCTTACCATTGGGACCCCCACTGATTGCAAGTATAGGAGACTACTATTCCTCACATCTATAGTGAGGAGGGGTTAGAATTTAGTTGTGGTCATGAATACATTCCTCACAGTGGTCATGGGGACAAGGGTCCCTCTCATTGGTTTCTTGAGTGTGGAGTTTATTGATTAGGGTGCTCCTAGGTAAGTGGGAAGCCCATTACACTGAACCAATGTGGGCACCGTGCACCCACAATGAATAATACAGTGACGTGGTGCTTGCGAATTCATCTGACTAGCCATAAATTTGATTTCGTCAGCCGGTCCAGTAATCCAAACAGCCAGTGGGACAGTGACATGAGTATGATGGGACCAGGACCGCTGAGTCGAATGTGTTTTTAAATTTTTTTTTTTATGGGGCACTGGTTAGGAGCATTGCGATTTTCGGCTCCTAGGCCGGACAAACCGGTTTATCCACAACAGATATTGGATAAAAAGAAGTCTTTTATACCGTGGTGCATTTCGCATAAATGGAGGACAATGGATTGCTACAGGGCATGTGGTGGGATGGATCCTAAGACTGTTTACCCTGCTTGCCGTAACACTGTCAAAACAGTTACCTGTTATCGCCACTAGGGGGATCTTACTGCAGACAGATTTATACAGCTTCCACTTAGATGAATGTTAACTGAATAAATCACCTCCCACAGCTTCTGAGTGCAGCCAAAATTATAGCATTAATTAAAAGGGTTTTCCGAGATATTTTTACTGATAACCGATTCTCTGGAAACAGCTGATCGACGATGATCCCAGAGAATAGGTCATCAGTACAAATCTCAGAAAACCCCTTTAAGTAAGAAAACGTGGCTCCTACATACAGATATCTTTAAAATTGTGGATTTAACATGGACTGGGGGGTAATAGATTCGAACTCTCTGCTCTGCTCTCTGTGAATGTAACCATGTTTACCATCTGCAATTTAGTTTTTTCGATATATATATATTTTTTTTAGCTCAAAGCACAGTTGGGTCACAAAGAGCTGCAATCACAATTCTGGCATGTCCCAAATGCATGAAATGCATAAAAATGTAAAGAAAAAGTGCCAGTGTTGCTTATTTTAATCAATTAGAACTCATTTTACAACACAGTACCATCTGGGAGTATGGGAGTATCTAGGGTTACATAGATTAGCCCACTTACTGATGTAATGTTATAAGACTACAGTCACATCACCATTGTGGACTCTGACAGAAGAACAGATTCATAGCTGGATACTGCCACGCACCACTGGATCCCCACTGACTACAATGGGATCCAAATGGATCTGGCCGCTTTCCGGCAGAAATGCCTACTTTCTGCAGGACAAAAAGTCTTGCATGCAGAAAAGTTGGTATTTCTGCCAGAGAGCGGGCAGATCCCCATCGGATCCAATTCTAGTCAATGGAGATCAGGTGATGCGCGGCACTATCTGACTAGCCCAAATACGTCGAACTCCGGCGGGCTGTTTCTCTGCCGGAATTCACAACGGAGATGAGAACATGCGTGTATTTTTTTTTTTACTGGGACAGATAAATCCCTGTACACCTGTATTATGGACTAGTAGGCACTTCTTGAGCCATCCTAAGGAGATCTGTAAGATACTGTATTCATTTCTCACCTTCAGATGGGGCTGGTTTTAGACAAAGGGGGGCCTGGGCAAAATTAAAAATGGGGTGCCAGAAGTGGAAATATTGTACTAACAGCAAAATAACATACTATATACTACAGTCACTGTACAAATAGCAATATTTCCGCTAATACCATTGTAAAAAGTCCAAGCAATACCACCACACCATGACCAATATACTATTGCCACACCATACACATGATTACAGTACAGTTAAATCCAGTACCTCACAGGTGATTCCCTCTCTGACTGGGCTCCTTCACTTTTCCTACCACCTCAACGACTTCTTTCGGCCACAACTTTTCTGCAGAGTTTGCTGCCCAGACATCTTTGGTTCCTCACTTTTCCAGCGCCTTCCCTACCTTTTTAACAACCTACACCAGGCATCCTCAAACTGCGGCCCTCCAGATGTTGTAAAACTACAACTCCCAGCATGTCTAGACAACCTATAGCTATCAGGCTACAGCAGGGCATGGTGGGAATTGTAGTTTTACAACATCTGGAGGGCCGCAGTTTGTGGATGCCTGACCTACACAAACTCATTATGTTGCTCCTTTTACTACAGTGTTGTACAGCTCCCCCAAATACTGTACTTTATAAAATAGCAGTGTCATCACTATAGTTACCCCCATCCCAGAAAAATAGTCATAGGTACATCACCACTGAAAACAATACTGCCCTATAGATTCCCCCAAAATAATAGTGCCAAACAGATAGTGCCCTCTACTGCGTCCCAGACAGTAATAATGATCTTTTCAGCCCCTACAAACTGCGATAGTGCCCATTTTAACTCCCGTACAGTAATAGCGCTGCATAGTGCCCCTCACAGTAATAGCCCCCTAGATAGTAATAACACAGCGTTGACAGTAATAATAGCCACTTTCTGTCCCAGCAGAGTAATACTGACCTCCTTTATGCCCACTACCCAGTAAAAATGCCCATCTTTGTGCCACTTACCAATCAATAATGCCTGTTTTGTGGCTCCTAAAAATCATAAAGATGTTGATTTTCATTGTATGGGGCACAAAGGGGGGGCTGTTATTAAATTTTTTCAAGTGGTAAGGGGTATTATTAATAAAGCCACCCTTTTGACCCAAAACGGCATTCACAACCCAGTATGTGACCCCCCACACAAAACAAATGCCTACCTTTGTGCCCCCTAATAAGCACATAAGGTTTTTCCATAGTGTCCTGTCCTATCCTACAGAATAATAATAGTGATACTCACCGTTGCATGTGAATTCAGCATCCCGGCAAAGGTCCAATGCATATCCCCGCCGTCTGTAAGTTATAGGCCTAAAGTGGCCTAGAAATTGACAAGATGGGCCTATTACTTCCTCTCCATAGGTTTGAACTGTATCCATGTTCTGAGGATGCAGACACAGTTGAAAGTGGCACTCCACCGGAGATTGGAGGCACCAGACCAAATATCCAGTGTCCTAAATCCCCAGAGAGCCCCCATGGGGACTGGAGCACTGGGCAATCACCCAGTTTGTCTCCCCTCCCCCTTTACACCAGCTTTGAAACAGTGCCCTTGTATGGAAGAACACATTTATATTTATTTATTTATACTTATTATTTATTTATGTATTTATTAATACTCACTTACTTTTCATGTAAATCATTCCACACATTCCCATGACAGAAAAACTCTGCATACTTCCATATGAAATTGGAAGCACATATCTCATGTACAGTATTGCCCCAAAGTTTACTTTGGGTCCTGGATTTCAGATCTGTAATATCATTGCGTGTCTGAACTCTAAAGCAACGGTTTATGTTCTTATAGTCTGGGGTATATTAAAATTTTAACATATATTTAGAAAGAACACGTTATCGAGTGACTCTAACTGCAAAAAAATAGTTACATTGTAATAAAATTATAATTTCATTAAATCACATAACATTGTGCCAGGGCATATGAGAATACAATCAAGATATTACTATACACAATTAGCCTGAGCTTGAATTGTGTAATTTACTGACCGGACACTAGGTGGCGACATTGATCTGTATACTGCAGAAAATGGAAATCCTAATATCAATTTTGTCAACATTTCACAATGAATTTGATGGACATGCACCTTGCCTTCATTTTAGATCTGCTGGAAATATTCAATATCACTCCTCTAGGTGTGAAGATATAGCAGGACATGTATTTATGGCTGTGGTTTGGGAACAGGAGCTCAATTCGCTCAGATTAATGGCAGTCTTTAGGTGATCCATGTAAGTGATAAACCCAGCAATATGAATAAAACTCCTGACAAAAGTATGTGAACATGTAAAGGATATGACAAGTGGCAGGAGAATGGCAGGCAAACACAGAGATGGGCCAGGAACGTGTGAGTTGTATCACATACATGTCACTTCTGTCACTTGTGTGTAGTTTGGATGTTAAAATACAAAGTTATTCCTCACACTGTCCAGACAAAAATGCGGCAGAAGCTAAACCCGACATGACCCTTCTCAGAGAGACCATTATCTGATGAATTACAGAGGGTGGGCTGGAATGACATGATATATTGTGATGTGCACTGTATGACGCTACTATTAGCAGACTGGATGACACTGTGATTTCAGCACCGTATGGTAGTGTTGTTTGGCCACGGTATGGAACGCTTTTATTATTTGTAATTGTTTTATTATAATATACAAATAGGAGCTCACTCACACCAAGTATGGACACTAGTGTTGAGCGAATCAAAGTCAAACTAATTGACTTCAATCAGAATTTTAGGAAAAATAACGAAGCAGGAGAACGGAAAGGCTGAACGCTGATATGAACTTAGCCTAAGAAGTCATAAAAGGCACATGTATGATATCTCAAATACAGAATGATTTATCGATATATACTGTCACAATAGACCCCGGAGTATACCAGAAAACTGGTGATGTTAATTAAATTCCCAGATAGCGGACTTGGTGGTTTGTTCACCTTCTGTGCGTATAGCACTGCCCTGTTCCATAGGAGAGATAAGTGTCTCTATGAGACACTTATGAAAGAGTGAGTATATCCACAGAGTGCAATATGTACACATTGTGGATTTTTCAAAGTTGCGGTTTTTGTTGCGGATTATGTAGTGGATTTTGTGTTTGAATAATGTTGTGGATTTCCATCTCAATGGAAGTGAATGGAGACATTTGGCTAAAGGAAATCTGCACTTTACCTGTTAATTCTGCAGCAGACCAGAACGCGGGTATTGACACTTTTCATCCCCATAGGCCATATGCTAAACATAGGGGGTGTCTTTATGGTGCGTATTTTGTTGCAAAAAATTCCACAAAGTGTGAAGGCACCCGAAAATATTAATGATCAGTATATTATCAGTATACTGCTAGAATACCTGCAGGCCGTAAATTATGACGTCCTGTCCATGGTCACACGATCGCTGCAGCCAACCAGAGGCCTCACGTATGCACAAGCAGCATGTGGCAGAGCTAATCACTGGCCGCAGTGGTCATACTTGCTAAAGGAGTTTTTTTGTTTAAACAGTTTGACGGCTCCCTCTAATTTTTGGGACCACCTCTTTACGGTTTTTAATAATTGTTACCTTGGATGACCCCACTTAGCCAAGCTCCTTTCAAACAGTGTCTAAGAAGCACAATTCATTTTGGACGTCATGTACTCTGACATATAATTCTAAGTCAATGTTTGGCACCCACAGATGTTGGTTTAAGGCCTCATTCACGTTTTCATTTTTCACGGACAAGTGCTATTCACATTTTCCATCCATACCTATTGAATGTGTTTTTTTCACAGATCACTATTTTTCTTACTGACTGTGGCAGCTACATTGGTCCATGGTACGACCCAAACACACCCATTATAATCTATGGGCCATGACAAATCACTAACACAACATGGATGCCATTCATTTTTGGTCTGTTTTTCACTGTCCACCGATAGGAGATGCTCTGGAAATTAATTTCCAGCTGAGCAGAGTCAGTAAAATACGGATGACACACGGAGGGCAAAAAACAGACACACGGACCAAACGTGGATCCTTTATGGACATCATCACGGATGAGACACGGACAGATTTTTTCAAGGACCTCAAACGGACACAGAAATGTGAGCGAGACGTAAGGCTGCTTTCACACAGTCAGTGTTTTAAGTGTTTGATCAGCGATTTTTATCAGTGATTCTGACCCAAAACCAGGTGCAGGTCAAAAATACAGAACAGGTACAAATTTTCCATTATAACTAGAGATGAGCGAACTTTAAAAAAAAGTTCGGCGTTCGGCGTTCGGGTTGTGGTAGTCGCCGCATCCCGTTATGGATTCCACTACCGCGGACTATCGCGGCATATGGAATCCATAAAGGGTGGCTTCCACCAACCCGAACTGTTGAAGAGCCGAAAGACCTGGGGTGACGTCACCGTCATGTGATCAGTGCAGGGGGCGTGGCTGAGCACTGGATTTGATCCTTATGGATTCCATATGCCGCGATAGTCCGCGGTAGTGGAATCCATAATGGGATGCGGCGATTACCACAACCTGAACGCCAAACTTTTTTTTTAAAGTTCGCTCATCTCTAATTATAACTTATCTCTGTGTAGCCTCCACTCCTTGTTTTGGCTCACAATCACTGATGGGAATAACTGATCCAATACTGACCAAACACTGACTGTGTGAAAGCGGCCTAACCTAGATCAATACAACAGATGAAGAGATATGATGTAAGCTCCCTCTAGTGTTGGCTGCAGGCAGCATGAATGCCATGTTTTAATTCTATGTCTATGCAGGGGATTTGGAGCTCTATATAAAAAAAAAACTAAAACTGAGCTCTGATCAGTATAAAGGCAAATTAAGCAATCGATCAGCACAGAATGCCGTTATTATCCAGCATCCGGCAGTGATAATGGGGCAGAGATTTTCTGGACCTCGAGATTAAAGACCGCTGTATATCTGAAGTCATACCCTAAGAACAAGTGCCAAAAATGAGGATTATCCACACAGCGTCAGTTTGATCTAAACAACAGTAATTAAGAGTATTCATGTATGCTAATGAAACTAGATCCTCCAGATGCTCTCCGATAAACACAAATTGACTTAATTATTGACATATTTCAGTAAATGAGACTAGTGATTTCCTAACATAGAATAAGCATCAAAAACGAAGAGTAAAAATCCAAAAGTGAAGACATTTGCCTAAATGCTGTAAAAGGTAATTGCTTTGTGGCAGCAATAATATTTATTTTTGTTTTCAACACCTTAAAGGGGTTGTCTCACTTCAGCCAATGGCATTTATCATGTAGAGAAAGTTAATACAAGACATAATGTACTGTGATTGTCCATATTGCGTCCTTTGCTGGCTGGATTCATTTTTCCATCACATTATACACTGCTCGTTTTCAGGGGTTATGACCACCCTGCAGCACAGATATGTGGTGGCCAGGACGGGAGCTGCTGTGCATGTGTGTCTTTGCACGCTCCCATGGTCCTGGACAACAGAGGGGCCAACACTTTTCTAGTGTACAAACATGGCCACCGCCGCTGGATTGCTGGGTGATCATAACCACTGGAAACGTGCAGTGTATAATGTGATGGAAACATAAATCAAGCCAGCAAAGGAAGCAACATGGACAATCATAATACATTAGTAAGCGCCTTGTATTAACTGTGTCTACATGATAAATGTCACTTGCTAAAGTGAGTCAACCCCTTTAAGGGGATGTTCCCAGGTAATCTAAATGCTGTGAATTAAGTGTATCATATAAAAATAATTTTATGGGATAATTAGATTTCTTCTTTATTTTACATATAAAGACTGCTTTACATACATTTTTGTTTTTTACCACTACATTTTTGTATAGAATTTTGCCATTTACCAACATGATGGGCCATTCCTCCAATGTCCCATGTTCTGGAAATGTGCCCTCATATAAGCATTTATACTAGCATTTACACGTCCTAGTCAGGTGTCAGCCTTTCTCAAGCATAACATTATGTTACCTGGATCTTTGGTATGAGGGGCGGACTGGGAACTTAACGTGAACCTAGAAAAAATACTAAGTGGCCCCATTTTGTAGTTGGGTCCAAAGTGATGGAAGACAAGGCTGGCAAAGCCATATTGTAGCACATTATACCACCCCAAAAGAGCCAAATACTACAGTCCATCACAAAATACATCCCCAAAAACTTCCACTGGCTGGCCGTGATGAGGGCCCAGGCGGCCCCCTGGGCAACCGCCCACCCTTGAAGTTTCCCTGTCAGGTCAATGGCCAGTCCACCCCTGTTTGGTATTGTTATACAGTAGTCAGAATCACTACTGGTTACTGGCAAAACATGTACATAGTTGCAACTTTCCTGAATTTGCAAGGAATCTCCCTAATTTTCAGAGACAGTCCCAGGCTGAACATGTAAACCCTGCCCATAAGTGAGCGGTCCCAGGCAGGTTTGAAGTGTTCTTGAGTCGGATCTTAGATGCCCGAGTTGGTACGTATGCATGGGCAAAGTATCACAATTACATAAAGTAAAATAAAATGATATTCCTGCAGGGGGTGGCTAGGGTTTCTAAAGATTCAGGCCAATGCATACAGTATGTATCACATTCTCTATGCAGCCCACCAACCCTAGCGCTACGCATATTTGCATGGTCATTACAGTCAGTGCTATCAAACATACAGGAGAATACAGCATTACATACCTATTACATCCAACGACATCTCCTCTGATGTAGACGTTCTCTTTCCTCATCTTCTCATTCCTCATTCAGCCCAGACAACCATGACATGACAACTTCATTACTACTTCCACACAGACATCTTAAATTCCTCACTTCTCTATCATCTTCTTCCTCCTGGTGTCCCAACAATGTTATCCTGCTGCCACCCCCAACATGTTGCCCGCTGTGCTCCCTAATGTTCGCAAACACTATAGTGCAAAAATGATGGCGCCATACAGATACAGTCCCTAAAGTGCTCCCAGAACTACTCCCACCAATAGTAATAATTCTCTCCCAGGGTGCCCTTATTAGTAATAGGGTACCCTGAACTAATAAAGCTCCTTAAGAGTGACCCTGTTAGTAGTGCCCTCCATATTGTGCCCAATATTAATGCCCCACAGAACCCCCAGTAGGAATAATGCCCCATTTTGCCCCCAGTAGTGATAAAGTTCCCTAAAGTGCTCCAGTAGTAATAAGGCTCCATTGTAGAGCCCCAAACAGTTATAATGCCCCCTATATGGTCTGCAATAACTATAATGTCCCTGTGTAGTGCCCCACCCATGTAGTGTACCCAGTAGTTATAATGTCCCATATAGTGCCCTAGTACTTAAAATTAGTTAATTACCCATATAGTGCCCCCAGTAGTTATAATGCCACCATTTAGTACCTCCAGTGGTTATAATGCCCCTCTAGTGCCTCCAGTAATTACAAGGTCCCCCTGTCATGCCCCCAGTAATTAAAATGCCTCCTGTAGTGCCCCCAGTATTTATAGTGCCAACTGTTGCACTCCAGTACTTGTACTGTCCCCTGTTGTGCTCCCAGTACTTATACTGCCCCCTGTATTGCCACGAGTACTTATACTTCCTCCCCCTGTTGTGCTTCCAGTACTTATACTGCCCCCCTGTATTGTCACCAATACTTATACTGCCACCCCCCTTATAATCCCCTGCTTTAGTGCACCTGTACTATTACTGCCCCCTGTATTGTCACCAATACTTATACTGCCCCCCAATTGTGCCCCAGTACTTATAATACCCTGCTTTAGCACACCTGTACTTTTACTGCCCCCTGTTGTGCCTCAGTACTAATACTGCCCCCTGTAGTGCTCCCAGTACTTATACTGCCCCAGTACTCTCTGCCCCCAAAATGACGAACAAATAAAACAAATACTTACCTGACTCTCCGCCGGCTCCCCTTCCGGCCTAATCCTGAGTTGCCTGCTTCTCTGATCAGGCAGTGGTGATGATGTCACCACTACTGACCTGAAGCTTATGAGAGTGAATGGTGGAGCAGGGACCCATCGGCTCCCACGTCCCACCACAGTAATCTAACTGAATTATCCTGAGGACGGTAATACAATTGTATGTTCGACGGAGCTTTACTGTGAAGCACTCCTCCTCTCTGAGTGACAACTTTAGTGGTCTCCTGGTTGGATGCTACAGCTGTCACTCAGAGAGGAGGACACTGAAGCAACTCCATGCAGAGAGCACTTCACAGTGAATCCTCCAGAGCACTTGCAGGAGCAGGATCTGGTTAAACAAAAGTTTATATTCACACTACTACCAATATTAAAAGCTCTACAAATGATATGTTTGCCCTGCTCTCCCTTGCCCCCACCTAGAGCTGACAGCATTTTAGCATTTAGCATTGACTCCTGACAGAGTCTCTATAAAAGGAACGCGTCACGAACTGTCCTGATGACTCTTCTACAGTATCTCCATTCTTGGTTTGTTTTAAATCTATGGCCCAGATTTATTGATCTCTCAAGCGCCTAGTTATTGATGTCAGCAACTTTGTATGTCCAAAAGTGCTCATAGACTCGCTTTAAGATATCATGTATCTTTAAGACTGCAGGCAGCAGTGGACATCCTGCTTGTTGGAAGTCAGGAGTCACATCTGCAGATGTTGTAGTGTTGTTCGGCATGGGTTGCTTGCTAGGTGGGGCCAGGATATAAGAAGGAGTATTACAGGAGGAACTGTGGCCAGAGCTAGGCCTGCTGAGAGTGAGGGATACATGAGGTGGTGAAGGACCATTGCCTACAGCATGGACCTGCCCTGCATTGTGATGAGATATTGTACCTAGACAGTGAGACTCTGCAAGCCCACTGTGCCCTGAAACTGTTCACTAAGTATGCAGTGAGGACTATCATTTGTGGGTTTGACACGTGCACCATGAAAAGCACTGAGGCTTAAGTAAAGAGATTGTCCTGTGGCAAGTGAATAGGCAAGTGAATACAGTGCATGATTTTTTTGTTTAAAAAGGACTAAAAATGCAAAAAATTTTTTTTTAAACATAATCTACTGTCATACATCTACACACCAGTACGTTACTGCGTAAAATGTCCTTTATTAAGCCTAGGGCTGTCATTTCCTCGTCAGCCTTACCCTCAGTTCACACTTGCTCGTTTTACAGCGCGTTCGAACGCGCTGTAAAACGCTCAACAGGAGAAAACTCATGTTTCCCTATGGGCATGGTTCTCACCTGAGCATTTTACAGCGCGTTTGAACGCGCTGTAAAACGCCCTACGCTCAAAGAAGTTCTTGAGCTTCTTTGGGGCGTTTTGTCGCGCGTTTGCACCCATAGACTTCAATGGAAACGTGCATAAAACGCGTGTTTAACACGCGTTAAAGTGTAGATATGCCTTTTTCAATTGGTCTCCAGAGTCACGAACGCGCGTATGACGCGCGTTTCCTATTTGCAAAAACGCGCTGTAATACGCGAGACAAAAATAAGTAAAACGCGCGTCTCAGAAACGCTCAGGTGTGAACCCAGGGTTAGTGATTGCATTGCCAGGGCTGACAGGAGCAGGGCATCATCATAATCAACATTCATTGTGGTCCAGAAAGGGTTAAATGGACGGAATTTGAGTTGTGTTAGTGGTGCGGTAGAGCCGGCTTTCTATCACGGTTGTCCTCCAGTGGGTGATCACTTGGGGCACATAAATTGTGTCCTATATGATCATGATCTTGTCCTTGTATTTTGGACTGCAAGAAAGGAACCCTTCCTTTTACCTACAGGTGCGTGATGAAGCAGGAAAGGGATAAAGGGATTTATGAGATTAGAAAAACATTGCTGTCCTTTTCCAGATACAACACCATTCTTGACCATTAGCTGTGTCTGGTATTGCAACTTAGCCTTACTAAAAGGGGTTGTCTCATCTCAACATTTATGGCATATCACTTGGAAATGCCACAAACAGGTGATAGATGTGAGTCCCACCTCTGGAACCTGCTCTCATCTCCAGAACACGGCCCCTGAAGAGAAGGAGAGAACACCATGCTTGCATAGATTGCTCGCCATTCACTACTATGGGATCTCCGAAAATAGCCAAGCAACAACACTCGGCTATTTTTGGAAGTCTCCTAGCAGTGAATGGAGAGCAAGCTGTGCAACAGGCCGACGGGGTGCGCCTGGGAGATCCCTTTAAGATGATAGAGTTTTTGTCGTGATGCCAATTGCATTTCAGCGACGAGGGACGGGAACCCTAAGTAGATGGTGTTGGTGGTACCCAGGTGTAGGAATGCCAGAGTAAGGGCAGTCTAGAGTGTCCCTTCAGGTGTGGCTGTGCACTTGTCACGGTGCTCCTACCTGTATATCCTGGAACCCCAAGCGCTGTCATCCGAAGCAGTGCAAATAGGGTGAACAGTTGAGGGATTGGTAGAATAAATTGATTCGACTTGTATTGAAGTTGATAACAACGTTCTTGCATAAACTTTCATCAGGGAACAATCTTCTAACTTTATCTTGGTTACCGGCAGGCTTTGGCATAAATTCTCTCACTAACTGCAACTTCTCCCTTCTCTAGAGAGGGCTAGAATGGACAGAAGGTTTCACTCTAGGCAAACTAGCTCGGCCATTGTTGCCGCCATCTGCTGGTAAACCAGGTACATTACACTTAAACAGTTATAAAATCAAAAATACAGATACACATTATGCAGGACCTGGCAATAAATGCGCATAATGACACAGAATCAACTGTAGGAGATAGTAGAGGGGTGCAAAGGGTGGTAATGCCACGCTGGGGCGTTACAGCTGTGCCAGCGCAGTCACCTCTCCATTCACCGCCATGAGATGGCCAGAATTAGCCAAGCCAGCATTCAGCTATTTTCAGATCTTCCATACCAGTGACTGGAGGGTAGCCACCTATGCATGGCTAATTTCTCTTCATTTCAGGGGCCCTGTTCTGGACATAGGATTGGTACAACAGGTGGTACCTGCACCTATCTGACAGTTGTGGCATATCATAGCAATATGCCATAAAGGCATAAAGGTTGGCAAAACCCCTTAAAGTAAATGGGGCTGATATGCAATACCAGACACAGCTCATGAAGAAATGCTGTGCTATTTCTAGAAGGGAGCATCCGTGCTAGTAATGACAAACAGGGGCATGGCTATAGGGGGTGCAGAGGTAGCAGGTTAGGTCAATAATTTGGCATGGGGTGGGGGGTGCCGTTTAAACTTTTGCTTCAGGCAGCACAAAGGCTACGTGTTTCCCTGCCCCTGGCCACAAAGCACTGAGGGAGGGGGGCCCAAGCTGAACTCTTGCACCAGGGTCCATGAGCCTTTAGCTACGCCCCTGATGACAAACCAAACTGAAGCTGCACAATGATCTATTCAACCCATGATTTTCACCTTCTGCACCTCTGACCTATGAATTTCTTTACTATTAGCCCATTCCTTGCCCAATTGTCACCAGGGGATTGGGGGCCACTGTTCATGGGAAACATTCCCCAAATAAATACAGCCATAAACTAAGGAATGGGCCTCAGGATTTAGGAATGCAAAATTTACCTTGCCCTAGCAAAGCAAACTTCACAGTGTGTGCTGAAAGAGTAGCGGGAATGTGAAAATTCCTGGAGTTTACACCCTAGTCTGCAGACATAATCAAAGAAACCCCATCCACATCATTCGAAGGAGACATTTATGGCCTCCTTTAAAGTAAAACTCTAGACACACGTTGCTAATATTTTAAGAATGCTATAGAAAATGTATGAGTAAAATGTGTTTATAGAACGCCCCGAGATATATAATTTGCAGAGCTTTATGGCAGACAGAATATATTATAAGGATGTTACATAAAAACAAATCATCCACATTTGATATTTGTCTTACGTTTCAGGAATGCCGCCATAAAGTACTTTCTGTTTCTATATGGTAATTCTGAACAGAACCAGTTTATAGTTTTATAGTCTTGCTCCTTAGAGATATCACTGTGAATGTTATGGCTGAACGTATTCAGGCAGATCAATAACAGCAGATGAGACGGCTTTTCTCACATAAGGAAGGCTATGCTCGAAACGCAAGAACAATCAATTATCTACTGATCGTAGGAAGTTCAAAGAGGCTTTTCCATTAGACCAACTTCCAACACGTCAAATATATCAGAATGTTCAAGACGGTGTGGGTCTGACACCTGAAACACAAACAGGTCCTGGCAGCCTTTCCATTAAAAACATTGTCTTACCAAGAAAATCTTCTGTAACCTCCAGGGTCCAGGTGTCTTTTACCTGCAGCATGACATGATGCTCAACCTTACAAAGTGGCTCTCAATTATGGTTACTAGAGAGGAGACCATAGGGGAGGACCATGCTCTATGATGTTGCTATGTCCAATGAGGTCCCTATGTCTTTATGAGACAAACATCTACAGGCATTTACAATTCTACTGACCTAAGATTAGTGTTGGAGGTCCAGGCTTCTAATAATGTCCAGTTGGTAGAATCAATTATTAATTGTAACTAAAAAAAAATCACTTTCTGAATAAATGCATTAGAAGTCAAGAGGAATCTATTCAGATTCTGAGGCCTCTTTCACACGGGCATCGCGTTTGACGCCCGGATAAGAGGCGGGTGCGTTGTGGGAATATGCGCGATTTTTCTGCGCATGTGCAAAATTTTGTAAAGCGTTTTGCACGCGCATTGGAAAAATCGCCATGTTTGGTACACAGACCCGAAGCCGGACTTCATCACTGAAGTCCGGTTTCGGGTGAGTATTCTGGAGATTTTATTATTTTCCCTTATAACATGGTTATAAGGAAAATAATAGCATTTTTAATAAAGAATGCTTTGTATAATGTTGATTAAGGGGTTAAAAATAAAAAAACTTAACTTACCTTAGCCAATTGATCGCATAGTTGGCAATCTGTCTTCTCTCTTCAAGCTTTAGCTACCAGCTAAAGGACCTGTGATAATGTCACATTACATGGTCCAATCACATGGTCCGTGATGGACCATGTGATGTGACGTCATCACAGGTCCTTTAGCTGGTAGCTAAAGCTTTATTAAGAATGCTATTATTTTCCCTTATAACCATGTTATAAGGGAAAATAATGAAGATCTGGTCCTGTCGCTTAGCAACCATGTGGGAAAAACGCACCGCATCCGCACTTGTTTGCGGATGCTTGTGATTTTCCCGCAGCCCCATTCACTTCTATGGGGCCTGCGTTGCGTGAAAAACGCAAAATATAGAAGCATGCTGCGATTTTCACGCAACGCAGAAGTGATGCGTGAAAATCACCGCTCATGTGCACAGCCCCATAGAAATGAATGGGTCCGGATTCAGTGCGGGTGCAATGCGTCCACCTCACGCATTGCACCCACGCGGAAAACTCGCCCGTGTGAAAGGGGCCTTACACTTTTTTTTTCACATTTTGTTATGCTGCAGACTGATGCTATATGAAATAAAAAAATCAAGTTTTCCCTCATTAATCAGCACATAATGAGAAAGTCAAAACAGAATTTTTGAAAATTTTGCAAACGAATTAAAAAGGAAAGACAAAAATTTCTCATGGATATAAATATTCAGACTCTTTGCTATGACACTTGAAATGGGGGCCTAACATTTCTCTTGATCATCTTTGAGATGTTTCTATACCTTGATTGGAGTCCACCTGTGGTAAATTCAGTTGATTGGACATGATTTTGAAAGACATGCCCATGTCTATACTAGTTCTCCCAGCTGACAATTCAAATCAAAGCAAACACCAAGCCATAAGGAGCAAAGAATTGTCTGTAGAGATCAGAGACAGGATTATGTGGAGGAAAAGATCTAGAGAATGGTGCAAAAAATGTCTGCTGCACTGAGAGCTCCCAGCGCAGCTGGTCTTAATAAATGACCCCCATATTCTTTATGAAAGCCTTCGAGCAAGACAGTGACCCTAAGAAAACAGCCAAGACCACACTGGCGTGACTTAGGGGCAACTCTGTGAATGTCCTTCAGTGGCATTCTATTATAGCTTTACATGTTTGTAATGATCAATTGGGTTGAGGCCAGTTGTTCTTTTCTTTTCCTGTCGTTGCCACTTACAGTCTGCATATGTATGCTTTGCTGTACAATTTTGGTCTGGTTGTCTTTTGCCCTAATTTTTTCATTTGGGAGCATATCTATGCAGATTTAGGCTACTATTATATTGTTATTTTAGACAACTACAAATTTATTGTGGTTGTACAGGATTAGGAGATTTACCCTCTCTTCTGGTTTTTGCCCATGTCCTCAAGCCATTACAACCTGTGCATCTTTGCCCTATTACATGATAATCTTTCTATATTTTTGTTACTTTTCCTATATTTTGGGGGCACCTACTTACATGGTTACAGTTATATGGTTACCGTGGTTTAGCCGTCCAACTACTCAGTGGTGTTTTCATGCATGTAGCAAAAATATGGGGCTTTTTCCCATCTTGCCGAGTTGTTTTTTTAGCTGATATATACTTTTAATATGATATGTACTTTAATAATCATTTAATTTTTACACCTTGGTAGCGTCTCTCTATTTGTGGGGTATTGGCACACTTTTGTAGGTTTTCTAGTGCTCAGTTTAACTGCAGCGCCTCCAGAGGGGAACTGCAGCATTGCACAGTTCACATTAAAATGCTGTGATTTCCCAAACAGTAAAGTGACTCTATATAGCTTTTCTCCACTGTGGCTGATTGATGAGAGTCATAAATAGAGGACACCCTCTATACTTTCAGGATTCCCTTAGAGAGTATGAAAACTTTTTCTGCAATTGGGCAAATTAAAAATTACAGAAACATTAAAAATGATAATGATTTTTTTTTCGGACAGTGGGACTTCAGCTATTAATATATCTTAGTAGGAACAAAGATATCTAGTGACATCATTTTGGCTGTTTAACAAGCTGTGAGTCGCCCCTCTGATGATACATTGGCAGAAGCTGAACTTCAGTTTCTCATGATCCCCCCCACTGGGAAAACAGAAGTATTGATGAGTACGTCCACACTTGTTCTTTACCCAGCATGCAAGCAAACAAACAATGAACTGTTCTTGCCTGCTATTATCAGTAAATAGGAAGACATAGCCCACATGTCTATTCAAATAATTAAAGGGTAATGATGAGGAACATCAAGCTGGACAGACATCTCAGCAGCTTGATCTGGTGTCCAATGTCCATTGTCCATTGTGCATGAAGTACTTGTTATTGTCCAGGATGTTGACTTTGCAGATGCAGCTGTAAAGTTGCCGCCAGATTGTTTTCATATTAATCCACCAGCAATCTGAAAGTTTAATGATGTCACATTTTGGATTTGTTGCACCTTTAAAGTGTGATCACAATACTTTGTTGAGACCTCTCCAATTGACAAAGTGAAGGGGATGAAACTCCTTCAGCCAACAAGTAGAGATAGCACATGGCTATCCAATATTTTGAAGCGCAGTTACACTTTAAGGACCCAAAGTATATTCCTGATCATTGTTCAGTCTTTGATTGGTGATTATGGGGATGAATGATCGTTACTATGGTTGTTAGTTCCCATACCATTATCTTGTGTTTTGCACGGCATCCCTGTTTACACAACCAAGGATTTTTGGTGTGGCATAAATAATGTGATAATTGAGTGTTTGCTCGTTTGTTGGGCCGATTATTGGGAATGAGTGTTGTTGGAACGATTATTCTTTCAATCTTCGACCTGTTTAATTGGGCACTGACTTTCAATATATTTTCTATCCAGAGATACATATGTGAATTAACCCATCTATATCTGCAAATACTTCCTAGTTATTCATTTTGTTTAGCTATTTATTAAAGGAGTTTTCCTATGAAGGGAACCCTGCCTCTATAGACATCATAGAGAGGGATCCCTTGCTTTGGGAACCCCCTTCTATGAGCCAGAGGATGTCATTTAAACAGGTTCTCTCACAAGTGGCATTTATTATATAGACAAAGTAAATACAAGACAGTTACTAATGTATTGTGATTGTCCATATTGTCTCCTTTGCTGGCTTCATTCATTTCTCAATCACATTATACACTGCTCGTTTCCATGGTTACAGACCACCCTGCAATCCATCAGTGGTGGTCGTGCTTGTACACTATAGGAAAAAGCGCTGGTCTATTTGGTGGCTGGGACCATGGGAGCGCACATAGGCTGGTGCTTTTTCCTATAGTGTGCAAGCAGAGCCACTGCTGATGGATTGTAGGGTGGTCATAACGTGATGGAAAAATGAATGAGGCAAGCAAAGGAGGCAATATGGACAATCACAGTACATTAGTAAGTACCTTGTATTAACTTTCTCTACATGATAAATACCAGTTGCTGTAGTGAGACAACCGCTTTAAGACCCCATTTTCCTTGCAGTAGAGCAGTAATGTCTGGCTGACTCTGGCTTATCTGACTCTGGCTTATCACTACAAAACCACTTGTCTGTCAAGGTTGTCGGGAGACAGAGGCTCCAATCTGAAAGATTGTCCCAGATGAGTCAAACAATGAAATTATAGTTATTATGAACACAGCTATCATGGCTTACTCCCAAAGGGTTAAAAATCTGTCCTGGTCATGTGATGATCCAACTGGTGCACCTGGAGGTAAATCATGAAGGTTCATATTAAATGACCGCAGCGCAAACTGTGAGGAACGCATCAAAATTAAACTGGAAAACTGGAAAGCCTTTCATTAAATGACACATATACTTTGTTTGCGGAAACCGGAATACCCCTTTAAATTCAAAAGCCCTAAAACTAGAACAACTGAAACTGTCTAAAAGAAAAACTGTACATCCAGTTGGTAGAATAATCTCTACAAGCCAGAAGATGCAGATACTGAGGGTGCGCAGACTGATAGTAGTCTTTAGTGCGCGGCAGGAGCCTGAGATGACCGTAAATAATATTAAAACCGTTGCCTCTGAAACCTGTCTGCTTCCAAGCTGCCATAACACTAGACAAGGCAAAGGTATATCAAAGGTTATTTCAGGGTCAGTGGTAAAATACATGGTGAGGCCACTTTCACATCTGCGCTTTCCCTTTCCGCTATTGAGTTCCGTCATAGGAACTCCATTGTCAATGGGGACAAAACTGAACTGAATGAATCGGAGTGCTCCAGAATGTATTCTGTCCCGTTTGGCTGCGTCCCCATTGGGCACAGAATAATGCTGCAAGCAGAGTTTTTCTGTCTGCGATGTGCTGCGGAGCAAGACACAAAAGAAAACGGATCCGTTCCCCATTGACTTTTAATGGTTTCATGACGCATCCATCTTGGCTATTTTACCGATAAAATAACCGGATCTGTCCATAACAGATGCAGACTCTTGTAGTATCATGACGGAAGCGTTTTTGCTGATCTATGTCGGATCCAGCAAAAACGCTGGTGTGAAAATAGCCTTACTTGTCACATACAGTATAAAACATATACAGCATATGGCAAAAAGAACTTCCGCACACTTGTTTTAAGGACCTGTCCCATTAAAACAATTTAGGTCTTGGTCTTTAACTATGCACAGTGGGAAAACTACTGCTGTCTCTCTGAATCTTATTTTTTTTTATTCCTCTTTTTCGTGAAGTAGTTTGTAATTAGATGCATAGAGGCGCAAGCCGAATGTTTAACCATGGTCCTCACAGACCCCTGATCTGAAAATCTTTGGCTAGACCTCAAAAGACATACTGATAGGGATCTTAGAGTGTGAGCCCCATCGGGGACAGCTTGATGCTAATGTCTGTAAAGAGCTTCGGAATATAGCGGCGCTATATAAGCATAAGTAAGCGTTAAAGTTTTCCGGTATTGAGTTCCGTCACAGGGGTTCAATACCGGAAAAAAAACGCTTCAGTTTTATCCTAATGCATTCTGAATGGAAAGCATTCCGTTCAGTATACATCAGGATGTCTTTAGTTTAGTCCCTTTATTTGGCCAGAGAAAATACCGCAGCATGCTGCGGTATTTTCTCCGGCAAATGCCGGAACGCCGGAATGCTGGAATGCCGGAATGCCGGAATGCCGGAATGCCAGAATGCCTGATTCGGCATTAATTTCCATTAAAATGTATTAATGCGGATCCGTTACCAAGTGTTCAGAAAAAACGGATACGATTTCCCGATCTGAGCATGCGCAGACCTTTAAAAATGTGAAAGAAAAAAAAAATACTGGATCCGTTTTTCCGCATGACACCGGCGAGACGGATCCGTTGTTTTAATGCATTTGTCAGCAGGATCCGCATCCAGGTCTGAATGCAAATGCAATCCGTTTGCATACAGATTTCCGGATAAAATCCAGCGTGTTACTATACTTGCAATGAATAGGGACAATATTCAAAAATACACAATCCAGCAAAAACGATCCCTTTAAAATATACCTTTTAATAAATCCTATTAAAAATCATGGACACCCGGTCCAAATAAGACCAAAAACACCCTCAACAGTAAGATAATATAACAAGATGCTCACTTGACACGGATACTCAGCACCACATATTTGATACAATGACGTACATTAGTCAAATGAAGATAAGTACTATTATTCCCTGATGTCACCCTAGGTTTGTCCTCAGCCCAGGGACCTCCCCTTGTGGTGGGGATTCCCTGTCCCCGAACCTGACCTGTGTAACCCTAGTTAGCACCCTAATCTAAATAGATATATATCCTGAGTATCCGTGTCAACTCAGATCCCCCGAAAGGAGGTGAGTCAATAGTACAACTCAAAAAGCAGCAGCAGGATATAGATGTATACTTTCTGGTTCCTGCGCATAAATAAGCCTCTGAGACTAGATAGAATTCACCTCAGAGGATTCCAAATTTTGAATCCTCTGAGGTGAATTCTATCTAGTCTCAGAGGCTTATTTATGCGCAGGAACCAGAAAGTATACATCTATATCCTGCTGCTGCTTTTTGAGTTGTACTATTGACTCACCTCCTTTCGGGGGATCTGAGTTGACACGGATACTCAGGATATATATCTATTTAGATTAGGGTGCTAACTAGGGTTACACAGGTCAGGTTCGGGGACAGGGAATCCCCACCACAAGGGGAGGTCCCTGGGCTGAGGACAAACCTAGGGTGACATCAGGGAATAATAGTACTTATCTTCATTTGACTAATGTACGTCATTGTATCAAATATGTGGTGCTGAGTATCCATGTCAAGTGAGCATTTTTGTTATATTATCTTACTGTTGAGGGTGTTTTTGGTCTTATTTGGACCGGGTGTCCATGATTTTTAATAGGATTTATTAAAAGGTATATTTTAAGGGATCGTTTTTGCTGGATTGTGCAGATTTCCGGATCCAGCATTCAGTTCCAGTGACGGAACTGCCTGCCGGAATCCAACAACGCAAGCATGAAAGTAGCATAAGGCTTCGTTCACGTCACCGTTCAGCCTTTCCGTTCTCCTGCTCCGTTTAGGAGCAGGAGAACGGAAAGGACAGATTTGGAACATAACTGAGCCGAGCGGAGCCTAAAGACCCCATAGACTATAATGGGGTCCGTTACATTTCCGCACAGAAGATGATTTTGGAGCAGAGACGAAAGTCCTGCATGCACTACTTTTGTTTCCGCTATAAAATCATCTTCTGATGGATTATAGTCTATGGGGTCTTTAGGCTCCGTTCGGCTCCGTTTGGCTCGGTTATGTCCCGAATCCATCCTTTCCGTCCTCCTGCTCCTAAACGGTGATGTGAACTAAGCCTAAGACGGCCCAGGAATCTAACAGAACTGGAAGACTTTTGCAAGGAAGAATAGATAAAACCTCCTCAAATAAGAATTGAAAGACTCATGGCTGACTACAAAAAGTATTTACAAGCCGTGATACTGCAGGGTGCCCAAAGTTTTGCTTCAAGCCCTTTTCCTTTTTTGTTATTTTGAAAATGTAAAAGATGAAAATAAAAACAATGTTTTTGTTTAAAATACAAAGGGAACGTGTCCCCTGTGACTTCATGCCGTTTGGAGATCATTTCATCTTCACAGTAACAGTACCAGTAGGTCTTTTTTTAGACATTTGGGCGAGGAAGGTGTTTCAAAACCATATTCTTCTACCTGCTGATAGTTTCTAAACATTCTCACAATGCAGATTGTACATAGGTTAGGTATCGCTATCTACAGTCACTTTCATGGCTTACATTTAAGCTTCAAGGTGCTGAAGAAGATCTTTCATATAAATGTAGATAGAAATTTCTTTTGCCAGTAAGCACCTGCAACACAAGAGGTTACAGTCAATCATTAATGATACTTCCATATGGTTACCACAAATGTTATGAACGGTGGAATCTCAAAGGGATTATTCCACAAAATTTTAGATGTTTCTATTCAAATATCTAGAGCATTTACTTACCTTTCTGTGGGTGGACAGGAGTTCGTCATGCACCTGCATGTCCCAGGATGCATTGCAATCAGCTCTTGTTAACCCCTTCCACCCCTGCATAGGAAATAGTCCCTCACATATACATATGGCATCTAATGCCCCTACAATTTCCATCTCCACTGTCTAGGCAAAGATATAGCTATATACTTTTATAAATATAGAAGTAGTGATGATTGAATGAAAGGTGTCTGGACCGCAGTACCAGCTTCTCTGTGAGATTACTATGCCAGCTCTGAGCAATGGGGAAGGAAGCAAGGACATTACTGAGCATGTCAGTCCACCGCTGAAGGCAGTAGAAGGTGGACAAGAAGCATTAACAGCAGGGGCGCTACCAAAGAGAAAAATGTAATGTAAATAAAAACCAAACAATATTTTCATTGCATGTGGTTTGCTATAATACTTCGTTTCCAATTTTCTACTCATTGCAAAGTAATACTTTAAAGGGGTATTCCCATCAGAGACAATGGGGGCATATCGCTAGGAGAACTATACCGAGAACGGAGCGGGGAGAGTGATGTCTGAAGGACCCCAGGTTTACCAGAGTCCGGCCACCACCAAGTGCTCTCCGAGCGCACCTGTTCATTTCTATGGGGCCCATGGAAATAGCCGAGCCGGCACTCAGCTATTTTCGGCAGCCCTATAGAAATGAATGGAGGGCGTCTGCATATGCACAGTGAGCACTCCACCACCTTACCCCGCTCCGTTCTGAGTGTACCTCTGAGACCTGCACCTATCAGACAGTGGGGGCATATCCTAGTGATATGCCTCCATTGTCTGTGGTGGGAATACCTCTTTAAGTGGGATAGCCCCTTTAATGTTTACAGCTCTGTTCACACTTGCATTTGGGGTTTCTGTCGAGCTTTCTGGAATATTTGACTTCAAAAATAACATGGCATGTTGAGGTTTTTGCCAGGAAGAAAATGCTGGGACCCTGATGGCCCCTTATAAATTCAAATTAAATCAATGGGGGTTCATCAGTGTCCAATGGAGAATGGTGGTGTCAGAATGGTCATTGCTCCGTTATACCCTAAAGCTAAGACACTAGTGTGAACAGAGTCTAAAGGGTAAGATAATATAACTTAGGGTGGGTTCACACTAGCGTTATGGTTTCCGTTATGGCTAACGGAATCCATAAGACGGATACGTTCTGGAGCCCATGGAGCCCTATTATGACGGAATGCAAAACGGAAGCCTTTAGAAGGCATTCCGTTTGCTTTCCGTCCTAATAGAAGTCTATGAGAAAGCATAGCGGATCCGTCTGGTTCCCGTTATGGAAGACGGAAAAAAAAGTCCTGTCGACAGGACTTTGTTTTTCGTCTTGCATAACGGGAGCCAGACGGATCCGTTATGCTTTCCCATAGCCTTCTATTAGGACGGAAAGCAAACGGAATGCCTTTTAGGCCTAATTCACACGTCCGCAAAATGGATCCGCATCCCATCCTCAATTTTGCGGAAGGGATGCAGACCCATTCATTTCATAAGGGCAGGAATGGATGTGGACAGCACACTATGTGATGTCCGCATCCGTGTTTCCGCATCCGTGTTTCCGTTTCCGCAAAAAAATAGAACATGTCCTATTCTTGTCCGCAATTGCGGACAAGAAAAGCCAGTCTCTATATAGTGCCAGCAATGTGCAGTCCGCAAAATACGGAATGCACATTGCAGCCGTCCGTGTTTTGCGGATCCGTGTTTCCGCAAAACACACTACGAACGTGTGAATTGGGCCTTAAAGGCTTCCGTTTTGCATTCTGTCTTATGGATTCCGTTATTTTCCGTTATAACCATGTTATAAGGGAAAGCCATAACGGAAACCATAACGCTAGTGTGAACCCATCCTTAAATAAATGTAAGCAATATAGGGTGCCTCTCTGCCTGGAAGAGCCTGGCAGCATTGCACTTTTGTCTTCATGATACTGATGTGTGAGGTCTGGATGGTATTACTATGTAGACACCATGGCAGGGGCGCACTTACAACCAATAAGAGTTTTTGCTAGTAGGAGACATTGAATGAGGGAGTTAGTCCACTGTAATAGCCAATCCTGGGTATCATCATAGTGAACAGGCATATACATGACCCTGAGAAACTGCTTGGCAGTATGTGGGCATCAGTATGAAACAAACACAAGCAAATGCACATTCTCATCCTGCTGGGAGATGTCCTTGCATGGACTCCTGGAGTGGGAACCTCGAAGTGAAGAAAAAATGTCCAGCAATAGAAACCTTCTAAAACTTAAATTTATTATCATCCATTCAAATTTACATCTCAATGAATGACACTGGTAAATGGTCAATGTATTTTGAACTGACGGCTTCATGACATTTTTTCTTCAATTAGCAGTATGGCCCTCAGTATGGACAGAGGGGGTCATTTATCGTCAGAAATACGCCTATATTAGGTGTATTTCTGGCGCAGATTGCAGTGCGAAGGTTATTTGCACCACAATCTGTGAATTTTCCCCACTCATTCTAGGTCTAAAAAAGTGAGTGTGGCGGGGGCAGTGAGGCCCGTGTCATTCATAATTTTCTACGCCTGTTTTAGGCATAGAAAATTATCTAAATGTAAGCCAACAAGGACGCTGTCTTACATTTAGAACTAGTGCTGGATGCAGCGAAGTTATGCAGAGGCTGGCGCCACTTCATAACTTCAGCGGATCCACCGCAAGTGCAGGGGCTTATTTAGTCCGGTTCTAAAACGCCAGTCTTAATAAATGACCCCCATAGTGTATATTTTCTGTATGGTGCGGGTATAAAGTAAAAATTGTACGTTAATACTGCAATCTTTTTATACAGTCGAAATATGTTTATTTTAATTCTTGATTTAGTTAAAACATTTCAGCCATTTCTTCACATAAGTTTAAAACTTGGTTGACATCTGATTTTACTGCTTTTGTCAAGTTCCCATTGCTTTTTCAAAATCAGAGGAGCATGCAGTACTCTTGTATCTAGTAAAAGTAAAGATACCTGATGGAAATCAATACATGAACGATCATGATGGATCACAATGGATCCTGTGAAAGCGGAAAACATCATGCTAGTGTGCACAGAGCCTGTAAATATGTTACCTTTTCAAGGGATGATCAGAGTCAAATACAAACGTATCATTATTCACAGACTGCAGTGAGATTCACAATTTCCTTGGTTGAAAGATCATATATCTTGACGGGCTTATGATGCAAACCTCCAATGTGTATAAGTGATGGCTCAGGTCTAGGCTGTAAAAAACAACAACAAAAAAGTGGTATCAATCTCACATTTTTTCATCTTATATCCATACTGGTTCATACAATACAATACAGTACTGTCACCCACCACCAAAGGCGTCATATGCAGAACTTTAAGTGGCTGTCCAGCCGAGGAGCCAACAACCCTAGTGGTGTGCCCATAAAAACAAACAAAAAAAAAGTAAACTAAATAAACTAAAACTAATTCACTGTTTTGTGGTCCCACTGTTCAAGCACTGCTGTCCTTTTAAGATGGTCATTGCAGTCCCATGACTGGCCTCAGCGGTCACATGTTTGAGTGGCAGATCACTAGCACATTACTAGAAGTGATGGGCCGTTCAAGCACATGTGACCGCTGAAGTCAGTGATCGGCTACGGGACCAAGCCACTTCGGTTGCACTGAATAGTGGGACTGTCAACAGGTCAATTTTTCTTCTTATAGGCTATACCTTCTGACCATTTGGGTTGTCTTCTAGCCTGGATAACCCCTTCATTTGTAAAAAGATCCAGCATTTGGTTGACAAAGATGCAGGATCAAAATGTTGTTCCCTTTAGTTTGAGTACAAGGTTAAAAGCTTAGTCATGGACAATAGTTTCATCTATTATTTTCTGTGCGGGAGTATTAAACATGACAATCTATTGAAGGATAGGTGGAAGTAATTTTACCATGCATCTACATTAGTTCTCGACCTTTTGTATAACTACAATAGAGGGTCGTAAAGGGGTCGTGTCACCTGGGACCTTCATGGCCTATCACTAGGATATGCCAACAAAGTCAGATGGGTGCAAGTCCCACCCTCTGAGACTCCTTCACAGGCGCACCATGTACATGTGGCGTGCTCTTTAATCATTTCTATAGGAGTTCTGAAAAAAAAACTATTGATCTTGCTCAGCAATTTTTAGAAGCCACATATAAATGAATAGACAGTGCACTGCGCAAGCGCAGCCACCACTCTGTTCACTTCTATGGGGCTGCCGGAAATAGCTGAGTCAGTTCTTGGCTATTATCGGAACTACTATAGAAATTTATGGAGGGCAACTGTGCATGGGGGGCTGCTCTCTACTCACTTCTGGGGGTCCTATTCTGGAGTCCAAGAGGGGGGACCCTCACCTATCTGACATTGGTGGCATATCTTTGCGATATGCCAGTGATGTTTGAGATGAGACAACCCCTGTAAGGTACCCTCAGTATAAAAAGCCCAAAAATATTTGATATCTATGTTTGCTTAATATGCCAGTGATATTGTTTTGTCTCTTGAATCAAGATCTAGTCATGCTAGTAATATAGAGTATGTGCGACTACCAACATTTGATGAGCCATATGCAGGGAGCCAGAGACTCACGTGTGGCTCCTGAGCCACTGGTTGGAGAACACTGATCTACACTTTTCGTAAAGTATTACTGTTTTACACAATTTCTTTTATTACAATTAGCTGGTAGCAGTGGCATACACAGAGAAGTAACGGCCCCATAGCAAGGATCAAACCAGGCCTCCCACACAGGACAGAAGGGTTTCCGCCTAAATCCCTTTTAGTGACCCTTGGTCCATTTTTTCCACTGCCTCATTTGCTAAAAGTTGTTTCTTTAGAGGGTAGAGACCAAGTTTTTATCCCCAGTAGAAGAGGAGAGGATACCAACTAAGACTGGGCCCCCTCTTGCCCTGGGCCCCAAAGTTGTTGCAGATGCCAATTTGCTGAAGTGATCACATGTAGCCAACTTTAGGCTTCCGTAAAACTCCGCCAGTAGTCTGCAGATAAGCTTTAGGATTCCTGCAACCACGTCATGTCAGATAGCTGATTACTGAAATGATGCCTGTTTGCTACTACTAGAATTGTACATTTTCTTATAAGCATTACATTTACAAGTGTAAAAATGCATATATAAACATGTCATTAAAAGTAACCACGTGTAAATATGATTCATTCTAATAACACCATTAGTGGAATGAGACATAGAAATAAATAGACCGGGCCTGTGCTAGGTAATCCTTTTTGTAATATAATTTCCTTTTAAAGCATGTATTGAATTATTGTCTCTACCCCCTTTCTTGAAATCTACATCAACTAATGCTCTTAAAATATCTGCAAATCTACCACAGTAGCTGCTTATGAAACAATAACACCTTTTATTTAGCTGGGAATTAGGTAACCATTTACTTCAGCAGTCTGGCAGCGCGCTTACATCTGACACTTACAGCAAAATCCACTGTAAACGCTTGGAACTTCTGGAATTATGAGGCTTGATTTCTGGCTGAAATGTGATGTTTTCAGAAGATTCTCATACTTTCATTTTTGACTGCATGGAAAGTGTTCTGTACCTCTTATAGCACACCTCCAGTGCAACATGGACACACAGCTTAAAGGGGTATTCTAGTTGGTTAAAATGATCCCCAATCCACGAGATAGGGGATAACAATCAGATTGGTTGGGGTCCTACCTCTGGGACCTTGGGCTGAGCTTATTTAGGGGTTAAAACAGGGAGAGATCCTCCCCCCCTTCCCTACCACACTCGAGTATGTATCTATATACTCTGATCAGTACTTGTGAACCCCTATTTAGGGTGAACTGCACCCTGTTTCTGTGTGTCCGCTCCATTTGATTATATCATTTTCATCGGCGAGAAACCGCATTTAATGTTTGTTGTGTGTATCTTTGGTGACAATTGCCACCTTATTAATTAATCTGATTAAAAGCTAAGTTTTAGCAGTAAGGACTCTCTATAATTACTATGAATATGTTTATGATAAAGAGATCCCGTTGATATCAGGTGCATCAGCTTTAATAATTTTGCTACCTCTGGGACCCCCACCAATTGTGAGAACGGAGCTCGGCTACCTCCGGAACTCCTATAGAAATCAATGTAGTGGCCACATGAGTGTGTGACTGGCCACTCTGTTCATTACAGGGGAGCTGCAGGGGGTACAGGGCCCCGTTCTCATGAACACTGGGGGTCCTTACTATAGAACCCCCACTAATATGATAACTTTAACCAACCGGAATACCCCTTTAAATGGTTTTAAAGACACAATCCAGCAAAAAAACATAGGCTATCAAAAAAGAATACTGTAGATAGAGGTTCTTGTATATGCATTGTACATACATGTTTTAGTTAATGTGTCATTAATGGGTAGTCTTCCATCTCAATTTGATCTTTGTCTGAAGTACAGTTCCCCTAATTTAACCTAAATTTCCCATCATGCCTCTGGTTTTGCAGAGGGAGTGTACTTTCACCAAACATTCACTGTAGAGCTTCAGCCTATCTCACCTGCCTCCTGCTTGTGATAGGTTTCTCTCTGTCAGCTCTTCCAAACAGCGGGCAGTGAAGAGAAGTGACATAGACTGTGTGACTACTTTCACAACAGCTTTTGGAGACATCCAGCAGGATGTTCCGACTGAGAATAGCCTGACAGATGTCTCCGGATCTGGCATAGCAGGATAGTGCCCGGTGAACCTCATTATTCCGGAGTGCAGCTGTTTTTTTCCGGCTGAATCCCAGCACATATGCCAGGAAGCCACTGGATGTCCGCCGGTGGGCACGCGGCACTTTCTGGCTATGCCAGATTCAGAGATCTCCAGCAGGCTGTTCTCTGCTGGAACAGCCAGTTGGATGTCTCTAACTCTGGTGTGAAACCAGCCTTAGGGGAACATTATAACTCTGCAGCTAATTATGGTTTGGACTAACTCAACTATGTAAGGAGGGCAGAGCTGGGTGGGAAGGGGAGAAATCCGGGTGCTGCAAGGAGGGATTTGATAGATGCTGATGTAATCTTGTAGTTCACAGGAAGTCAGCCATACAGGACAGACTGACACACTCTCTACACAGGAGAGCGAGCTGTCAATCATATTGGTGAGTCACATAACACAGTTGCTCATAATAAAATTGTTCAAAATGTATGCATGCAACGGAGCTGGAAAGTGGGTGCAGTTAGCTATATTGATTAGTTTCATTTCAGGTTTATTGCTGTAACGTTTTTAAAAAAAAGTTTAAAAGGCACAAAAAATGTTGCAAACTTACTCCATTACGGAGTTAATGTAGAAAAACTGGAGTATTATTTTGTAACCAAAGTGTTAGGTTCAAACATGCCCCGAATTTAACAAACTATGGCAGAGATTTACTAAAACTGGTATAAAGAAAAACTGTCTTAGTTGCCCATAGCAACCAATCAGATTCCACCTTTCACTTTTCATAGCTCCTTCGGAAAATGAAAGGTGGAATCTGAATGTTTACTATGGTCAACTAAGACAGTTTTTCTTTATGCTAGTAATAGTAAATCTCTGCCACAGTTTGTTTTCATCCGTCATAATAGAAGTCTATGGGCAAGCGTTGAAACACACCTTTGATAATTTCAATATTTGCAGTTATTATTGGGGCTCATTCATATGGCAGAAATTGCCAAAATTTTAGCGCCACCTGAATACAATTGGTGATTTAAAGCAGTGACCGGTCAAAAGGGACGTGGTGCAGTGTCTGGGCCAGAAGCCGCTTGAAGCCGTGGTGGGGGTCTGCTTGTGGTTTAGTTACATTCAATGGAGCTAAGCTATGAGTGGGTCCATGGCATTCAAAGTGAACAACCATGGCAGAAACTGCAGTAGTACATGGTGGGTTTCCACAGCGGCCATACCCCTTTACTTTGTTCATCATTTTAAATAGAAATCTGACAGTTTTGTAAAAAAAAAAATTACAAACCGGATTCCAAAAAAGTTGGGACACTAAACAAATTGTGAATAAAAACTGAATGCAATGATGTGGAGATGGCAAATGTCAATATTTTATTTGTAATAGAACGTAGAGGACAGATCAAACGTTTAATCCGAGTAAATGTATCATTTTAAAGGAAAAATATGTTGATTCAATATTTCACGGTGTCAACAAATCCCAAAAAAGTTGGGACAAGTAGCAATAAGAGGCTGGAAAAAGTAAATTTGAGCATAACGAAGAGCTGGAAGAACCAATTAACACTAATTAGGTCAATTGGCAACATGATTGGGTATAAAAAGAGCTTCGCAGAGCGGCAGTGTCTCTCAGAAGCCAAGATGGGTAGAGGATCACCAATTCCCACAATGTTGCACAGAAAGATAGTGGAGCAATATCAGAAAGGTGTTACCCAGCGAAAAATTGCAAAGACTTTGCATCTATCATCATCAACTGTGCATAACATCATCCGAAGATTCAGAGAATCTGGAACAATCTCTGTGCGTAAGGGTCAAGGCCGTAAAACCATACTGGATGCCCATGATCTCCGGGCCATTAAACGACACTGCACCACAAACAGGAATGCTACTGTAAAGGAAATCACAGAATGGGCTCAGGAATACTTCCAGAAACCATTGTCAGTGAACACAATCCACCGTGCCATCTGCCGTTGCCAGCTGAAACTCTACAGTGCAAAGAAGAAGTCATTTCTAAGCAAGATCCACAAGCTCAGGCGTTTTCACTGGGCCAGGGATCATTTAAAATGAAGTGTGGCAAAATGGAAGACTGTTCTGTGGTCAGACGAGTCACGATTCGAAGTTCTTTTTGGAAATCTGGGATGCCAAAGAGGACCAAAGAGGACAAGGACAACCCAAGTTTTTATCAACGCTCAGTTCAGAAGCCTGCATCTCTGATGGTATGGGGTTGCATGAGTGCGTGTGGCATGGGCAGCTTGCATGTCTGGAAAGGCACCATCAATGCAGAAAAATATATTCAGGTTCTAGAACAACATATGCTCCCATCCAGACGTCATCTCTTTCAGGAAAGACCCTGCATTTTTCAACAAGATAATGCCAGACCACAATCTGCATCAATCACAACATCATGGCTGCGTAGGAGAAGGATCCGGGTACTGAAATGGCCAGTCTGCAGTCCAGATCTTTCACCTATAGAGAACATTTAGACATAAAGAGGAAGGTGCAACAAAGAAGGCCCAAGACGATTGAACAGTTAGAGGCCTGTATTAGACAAGAATGAGAGAGCATTCCTATTTCTAAACCTGAGAAACTGGTCTCCTCGGTCCCCAGACGTCTGTTGAGTGTTGTAAGAAGAAGGGGAGATGCCACACAGTGGTGAAAATGGCCTTGTCCCAACTTTTTGGGGATTTGTTGACACCATGAAATTCTGAATCAACATATTTTTCCCTTAAGATGGTACATTTTCTCAGTTTAAACTTTTGTTCCGTGATTTATGTTCTATTCTGAATAAAATATTAGAAGTTGGCACCTCCACATCATTGCATTCAGTTTTTATTCACGATTTGTATAGTGTCCCAACTTTTTTGGAATCCTGTTTGTAATTAAAGGGGTAGATTGGCTAGAATATGCCATCAATGACGGATACGTGCAGGTCCCACATCTGGGACCCTCTTCTATCTATAGAATGCAGTCCCTGAAATGAAAAAAGAGCAGCTTTGCATGTGATGAATGGAGAGCATGCCACGTGCATACAGTGTGCCTTCCTTCACTTCAGGACCCCTTTCTGGAGATAGGAGTGGGTCCCAGATCTACCTCTCTAACATTTATGGTATATCCTAGCAATATGCCATTAATGTCTGAAATGGGTCTTATCTGAGATGTGTGAGATGGTCAATATGCCATTAATGTCTGAGATTGGCCAACTCCTTTAAATCTTCATTTATCCTAGTTCCGACCAGGTCTGACCCTTTAAATCTTCAGTCAACCATAGCCAATATCGGCTTCTAATGGCCTTTCGAACAGATCGGGAAGTACTGTTATACATGTACTGTTATTATGTTATACAAAAGGTCTAGTAGTTATCCCAAGAATAAATTTATAGAATTTGCAGGATATATTCAGCTCTCTGAACACACCAGCCTTTTTAAAATATTTTGTACAATTGTACAGTACATAAAAATAAGTCATGTAGATCAATCAGATCCAAAGTAAAATCTGACCTTAATTTTTTCTGGCAGAGACAGAGACCAGACTGGCTAGTCGTCAGCTTGGAGCAGAGCCCTGACATCAGGTTTACAGATGTTCATAAATATCACCAAATGTTTGAAAACCGCAGGAGAATAAAATGCTCGAAATCAATGACAATAATCCGAGACAAGCTAATCAGCTCAATTCTGTCTTTAATTACGCGGCTGGATTTTTCTTTGGCTATTTGGACTATTAATCCAAATCTGAGCTGTTTTGATTGTGTCCGCTTTTACATGTTAATAAACATGATTTGAAGTCGATGTAAGAAAACAGATTAAAGTGTTGGGAAGAGAGAATAGCAATTTTCAGCTTTGAAAAATAAACATCGATTTTAGCAGTAATGATGTAGACTATTTGGCTATGGGCTAAGCTTGCTGAAGATGGGAAAACAGGACCTTACTTTGTTCCAAGAAATGTTTTCATAATTGGATTCATAGGCCTTAAAGGAATGTTCAACATACGACGCTGGGCAACAGAAGACAATGACACCCTCGTCTAGTTTACTTCTGTTTCTTCAGGCTCTGTGCCAGTAGAATTGAAAAGCAAAGCCCTTGTTGGAATCCAAAAGTTTTGTGGGTGATTACAATTCAAAGAAATGACCTAGCCCTACCGGCAGGATGACATTTAAAGAAGACATACCTGAAGAAAGGTAAAGAATAAAAACACTACAATTCTGTATTGTCTATGACAATACAAAGGTTTGCACAGTACAGAATGGCTATCCCAAGACTAACTTCAGATAGTCACAGCATTGGTGTTATATGGTTGATGAGAGAGTGGCTAGAAAGTTTAAAGGGGTTCTCTGGGAATTAAGAAAATGAAAATACTTAAATATTACTTAATTATAAATATGTTCCCTAATACTTTTTATTAGTTATAATGGTTTGTTTGTCTAGGGAGCAATTATCAGGGGAAAGAAAAAAGATTGCCATCCTATTAGAACACACAAAACCTGTCCTAATCACACAGGAGGACAAGTTACTTCAAGACACTAAGCTAAAGAGCTGCCTCATCCTCCTCTATGATAACAAATACAGATGATCAGGTCCTTAGCTGAATCTCCATAGAAATGGAGTTCATGAAGAGACATGAAGTACAGAGAGGAGGGTGAGATGGATGTGACTGAGCAGCAGCACTTGAAAGCAGTCTCCATTACCATAGCCCCACATTACCACAGTCTGTCCTGTCCCTCCTCTCTGTACTTCATGTCTCTTTATGAACTCCATTCCTACACAGATTAAGCTGAAGATCTGATCATCAGGATGATAATACCTGTCAAGTAGTAGAAGAGGACGAGGCAGCTCTGTAGCTGAGTGTTACAAAGTAACTTGTCCTGCTATGTGATTAGGACAGGTTTTGTGTGTACTAATAGGACGGCGGCTATTTTATTTCTCCTAATGATTGCTCCCTAGACAAAATAAGCCATTATAACTAATGAAAGTTATTTGGGAATATATTTATAATAAAGTAATATTTAAGTATTTTTCTTTTCTAAATTCTCAGAGGACCCCTTTAAAATCTTTAAAGTATTCTAGACCTGTTCAATTGAGAATGCGAGGCAGGTCTCACCGATGACCACAGCTGGGTAGCAGTTCTTCTTTGGCTGCAGCAACCTCTGATTTACTAACATCATAGATTCAAAGTTATACTAGATTCAGGAGATTCAATTAAGATACATATTTTTGATTTTGGCATGGACTCTGACCATTTTTAATGCCTAGGAATCACTAAGAAGTTCTGGTCCAGAACGCAATACGCCTTTGAAGAAAAAATAGTATTCAGGTATGTTTAATTCAGTCAGTTCCCGATGTTTTTAATTTTTTAAATTGTAAAAATTGCATTCAGTTCTCATTAGATGCCATTTGCTTTCATCACTGGCCTGCAAGCCCCGTGCCAGGGTGTATCAAACCTCAAATGAAACTCTTCAGTCCAATTTCCATTCAAGAATGGAAACGTACAAAATCTAACCAGGCGATTAAAGGAGATTAAGGACCGATGAATCAAACAATTGGGATTACTGAAATATGAAAGAAGTACATTGCCATTAAAACGCTCATAACTTTTTATGTTTAGTCATGAATCTGAGATTAATTAAGAAAGACATTGTCCTACTTGGCCAACTTGTGCACCTGCAAGAACAAAACCCCACAAGACAGCATCTCACCAGTATAAATACGATTTTATTATGGCAACTCTGCTTAATGGAGAACAGTGCTAGAAATTGGAAGAATAACTTGGTGAGTATCCATATTCCGGACTTTAAGCTGAATGTCTGCTCATGACACACACCCACAACCCGAATAACTATTGTCTGCTTTGTATAATTCTAGATAACAGAACGCACTACCTCATGACAACTGCAAGAAATTAAAAATATAACCTTGCCCTATAGCATATCCATTTCCACACAAATGAGGGGCAGCTAGTTTGTCACGTGAAATACAGTTTAGGCATTTGCAACCTATCACATCCTCTGAGCTGGTGGCTATGGACTGAATGACTGTATTATTTATGATGCATATGAACTACCTTTCTAGTGTTTTTGATAAGAAGTATAGTCCGTAGGGCAATTCTTGGGGGCAAAACAAATTTAGAAACTACTAAGTCAATGGTATCCATCAAGATTTGCAAATGCATATGTCATAGACTTTATGGTTCCATTAAAAGCCATGATGGAAGTGTGAACAAAGCCTTGCATAACTGTGCTATTACCAAACGTGTTCATCCCTGCCACAAAAGAGCTTGTGATGCCCTATTCAGAAACATACAGGCTATGTGGCATAACATTGGTGATTCGACTGCATACAACAACTGAACCTATACCACCCATTTCCCAAACTCCCAGGAAATTAAATGTTCTCTTGTTTTAATTTAAAAAAAATCCACCACTCTTGCCAAGTATTAATAATAACATTTTCTGATATTTGGTTGGAAATGTAGGCCTAGATTGTCACTTAAAGGACGAGTTGCCCATGAGGCTGATAAGTTGCTCATCAGTTAATGTTTATGCCTTATATTGCAGTTATGGTATATCCAGAGGTGAGACTTGCATCTGTCAGACATTTTTGGGCATATCCAATAGAGAGCAGTACTTCAACTCAGCAAATGATGAAAATGTGAGGTCCTCAACTCAATGCAGCCATTGTCCAATTTTCAAGTTCAAGCTTGCTGAGTTGAGCAGTTACTGTCCATGTGAGATTGAGGCTCTTTAGGCCTTTGACACACAGAGACACTACTGCAACATTTTACCCCTGAAAAGGACACCAAATTCTTGGTCAGCACAGCCAGAGAAGAAAATTCAGCCCAGATAGGAAATGGGTAGGGAATACTGCCTCAGTGTGTGCAGAGACCAGGTATGTATCTTAGTCACAGAAAAGGCCAATTTGGTTGAGCAGCAGCAGAGTGTCAGAACTAGCAGGATCGGGAGGAGACAGGGAACTTAAAATGGCCCTGGAAAAAAATAAATAAACGTGGCCCCAATGTTATAGGTGGGTCCAAATTGACAGAGAGTGGGGAAACATAATTAGAGGAGGCAAATACAAGTTGACAGGGTCAGTAATACCACACTGCGGAATACCATACCACCAAACCAAATACCACAGTTTAGCATAAAATATCTACCCAGAAGCTGTCACTCTGTGGTGGCTATCAATAGCTGACATGTTCTGTCTTCCTTCTCCAGTTTTCTCTAATATGGATATGGAACAGGGGGCTAAGGAGGTGAGAAGTGGGTCACAACACCAAGCCCTACCTTTAGCATGCTGCCTGGACTTCCTCTAAGAATGACCCCTATAGTTCCCCCAGCAGTACGAACTTGGCCAGTAGCAATGAGGAGGGCTTGCGTGACCCTATGGACATTGGCCCACTGGGAAACCCCTGAGCAGGATATCATAGCGGATGCCCTGAAATGTACAAATCACAGCTGCAGGTGGCATCACGTGAACAGACATCCATAGAAAAGAGCAGAGATTAAGCATAGAATAGTTCTGAACTTGTGCTCAGCTCAATCAAGAGTCATTGCTAAGCTTCATACACTGTTCAAGCATCATATTAGCTGTACGTCATATTAACACTGTGTTATACATATATACAAGTTTCATCTAGTTTGTCAAGTTTAAAAGGGTTTTCCATCAAGAAAAATTATGGCAGCAATTAGCAATATAAACATTTTACCAACGTACCTTAATTACAAGTTTTGATGCATTTCCTGACTTATTGACCTCTTCTTCCTTCACTGGAAGTTGAGTAGTTCAAGTTGGTCTTGACCGTGTAGGAAACCTCTCCCTACTGTGTCAAAACATCAACTGAGTATGTGACCAAGGGGGTTTGGCCTTCTTCCAGACAGTGCTCCAAGCTACACCCCTTGAGTACTTCCCCTTCACCCACATTATCATTCAATTTTGACTTCTACAGTACCTCTACCTGCATCACGTATCATATAACCGCTGATGAGGATTTCAATGAGTGGATCCACAGCAATTGCCTTCTTTAACTGGGGCACATTTACTAAGGTTGACATTTCCTACACCAGTCTTAGTAAGGAATGTGATGAAGTACGATGCTTCAAATTTATTAAGAGTCACAGGTGCATCTTCTGGCTTTCTACGTGTCAGAAACTGAAATCTACATCAGGTAGGTCATGGTGTAGACTTCAGCTACAATTTCACCAGTTTCTCATGTAAATTATAGTAAAAATGGAGGGATGTGTCAGGACAGGGGTGTACAACCATTTTTGGTCTGAGGGCCGCATTGCCACATAGCTCTATTTCAAGGGGCTGCAAATAAAAAAAAAGGTTGATCGGCGCTCATTTGCATCGGCATATTACACAAGCCAATGCAAAGAGATTGGGGAGGAATGATGTCTACCACAGTCATTCCGCCCTGATTTAGTTATATTGATTATTGCTAGTGTTGAGCGCGAATATTCGAATAGCGAATTTTTTTAGCGAATATCGGCACTTCGCTAATTCGCGAATATTTTGAATATAGCGCTATAAATTCGCTATTTCGAATATTCGTTTTTTTTTGTTTTTTTTTGTTATATTTTTTTCTTTCCCACTTCCCAAAAGTAGTTCTTACCTGTCCTGAGGATTCCTGGCTTCCTGGCTGCTCTAGTCAGTGCCCGTTGCCGCTTCTGCCGACTTCCGTGCTCATGGAGCTCATGGAACGTCTCCATATACTAAAATGTACTGTCGGATTTGAGGAATTACGTTAAAATCGCAATGCGATTAATTCAAGTTAAATTAATCGCATTGCGAATTCAACTTAGCAGTGCTGCTATATTCCATATTCGTTAACTTCGTTAATTCTAGCAAGCTGACCCATTATAAACCCAGCTCTAAGTTGAAATCGCAATGCGATTAATATAACTTGAATTAATCGCATTGCGATTTCAACGTAATTCCTCAAATCCGACAGTACATTTTAGTATATGGAGATGTTCCTATGGTGATGGGGACGCTCCATGAGCACGGAAGTTTATGGTTGGCTTGTTAGAATTAGCGAATAGCGAATATGACGAATGTATTCGTCATATTCCTCAAAACGAAGATAACAAAGTATTCTCCATCTTCGTTTTAGCAACCTATTCGTCAACTTCGCTAATTCTAGCAATCAAATAGGAAGGTTGCCTATAGAGACAGCTGTTTAATTCGCTATGAGATTTTTTTTTTTTTAATAGAATAATTATATTACTTGATATAATTATTATTATTATTCTATTTAGGGAAAAAAATATATAAATATAATCGCATAGTGAATTAAACACAGTTGTCTCTCTAGTCAACTCTCCTATTTGATTGCTAGAATGTGACGAATAGGTAGCTAAAACGAAGATGGAGAATACTTTGTTATCTTCGTTTTGAGGAATATGAATAATACATTCGTCATATTCGTCATCTTCGCTATAATTCTAGATATGAAACCAATAGGAAAGTAGCCTTAAGTTAAAATCGCAATAAGCGATTATTTAAATCGCATATTAATCGCGATAACTAGAATAATGACGAATATTCGATTTCGACGAATATAAAACGAATATTCTTTCGAATATTCGCGAATTTCGTCAAAATCGAATATGGCACCTGCCGCTCATCACTAATTATTGCTAGCCCATCCCTGATTACACAGTGAGATGTGCTGCCGATAATTGTAAACCTTTCCTCCTGATAAAATATGCAAATCAGCCGACAAACAAGCGATTACTTGTTTATCGACTGATCAGAGGCACGATTATACCATCCAGATATAAGATATGAGCACTCCTATGAACACTTTTTCCCAGTAATTGTTCCCAGAATAGTTATACTTACTTGCGCCCTGCCGCTCTGGTCCTCTGCAATGCCCCCATCTCCTGGTCCCCACGCTGTTTACACCTGGCAGTGCATGGCCATGGTCACATTTACTGCAAAGGACGGCGCTCACTGGTTATTACCTCCTCCTGCCCCCAGTTATAGGGGCCCTGCATCGACCAGTAAGCGCTTTCCTTCACTGCAGAGCACAGGGCTCACTGGTTATTAACTGCTCCTACCCCCAGTTATAGGGGCCCTGTAATAACCAGTAAGCACTTTCCTTCACTGCAGAGGACGGGGCTCACTGGTTATTACCTGCTCCTGGCCCCAGTTATAGGGGCCTTGCAATAACAAGTAAGCACTTTCCTTCACTGCAGAGGACAGGGCTCACTGGTTATTACCGCCTCCTGCCCCCAGTTATAGGGGCCCTACAATAACAAGTAAACACTTTCCTTCACTGAAGAGGACGGGGCTCACTGGTTATTACCCCCTCCTGCCCCCAGTTATAGGGGCCCTGTAATAGCCACTAGCCAGTAAGCACTTTCCTTTACTGCAGAGGATGGAGCTCACTGGTTATTACCGCCTACTGCCCCCAGTTATAGGAGCCCTGCAATAACCAGTAAGCACTTTCCTTCACTGCAGAGGATGGGGCTCACTGGTTATGCCCGCCTCCTGCCATTATAGGGGCTCTGCAATAACCAGTAAGCGCTTTAACTTACTAGTGTGAAGGCGCTCATTGGTTAATCCTTTAATGACCAGACACTTTTTTGTGATTTAGCACCAGTGGTTCAAACAGCTGTAACTATCTTATTTGTTTAACTACTAAAAATTTGTTGCAACAATTCTTTACGTGACACATAGGGCTTTAGAATTTATTTTTTAGTAGTTTTATTTGGGGGGAACTGTACAAAACATTTTTAAAATGTATATATTTTTTTTAAACTATAGCTCCTTATTCTTTAACCACTTCAGCACCCCTAGCTTAAACACCCTTAATGACCAGACCACTTTTTACAAATCCGAACTACACTACTTTCACGGTTTATTACTCGGTCATACAACTTACCACAAGTTACTCGGTCATACAAAAAAAATATAATAATAAAGTTTCCATTTTTGCTAACTTCTGGCAAAAAAAATAAAAAATCTCCCACGGACTCACTATGCCCCTCAGTGTGTTTACTGTTCTGGCATTGTGAGCAACTCTGTAAAGCCTAAAGGTACTCATTGGACCTTTACGCACCTAGGCTGCAAAAAAGTGGCACACATGTGGTATCGCCGTACTCAGAAGAAGTAGGGCAATGTGTTTTGGGGTGTATTTTTACATATACCCATGCTGGGTGAGAGAAATATCTCTGTAAATTGACAACTTTGTATAAAAAAAATGTAAAAAGTTGTCATTTACAGAGATATTTCTCACACCCAGCATGGGTATATGTAAAAATACACCCCAAACCACATTGCCCTACTTCTCCTGAGTACGGTGATACCACATGAGTGACACTTTTTTGCAGCCAAGATGCGCAAAGGGGCCCAAATTCCAATGAGTACCTTTAGGATTTCACAGGGCATTTTTACGCATTTGGATTCCAAACTACTTCTCACGCATTAGGGGCCCCTAAAATGCCAGGGCATTATAAATACCCCACAAGTGACCCCATTTTAGAAAGAAGACACCCTAAGGTATTCCGTGAGGGGTATGGTGAGTTTATGTAAAAAAAAAAATTTTTTCACAAGTTAGTGGAATATGAGAGTTTGTATGATTAAAAAAAAAAAAAAAGTCATTTTCCGCTAACTTGTGTCTTTTTTCCAAAATGGGGTCACATGTGGGGTATTTCTACTGCCCTGGCATTTTAGGGGCCCTAAAGCTTGAGAAGAAGTCTGGAATCCAAATGTGTAAAAATGCCCTCCTAAAAGGTACTCATTGGAATTTGGGCCCCTTTGCGCATCTTGGCTGCAAAAAAGTGTCACTCATGTTGTATCGCCGTACTCAGGAGAAGTAGAGCAAAGTGTTTTGGGGTGTATTTTTTCATATACCCATGCTGTGTGTGAGAAATATCTCTGTAAATGACAACTTTTAAAAAAAATTCATACAAATTGCAGACAAGAAAAGGCATTTTCTATATAGTTCTGGCAATATGCGGATCCGCAAAATGCGGAAAGCACATTGCCGGTGTCCGTGTTTTGCGGATCCGCGGATCTGCAAAACACATACGGACGTCTGAATGAGCCTTACAGGGGGGTGATTAGTGACAGGGGGTGATCAGGGGGATGACATGGGGTGATCAAGGGGTTAATCAGTGACGGGGGGGGGGGTGTTGGTGTGTGGTGATTGGTGCACTTACATAGCTGCCTGTGTCCTCTGGTGGTCCCAAGCAAAAGGGACCACCAGAGGAGCAGGCAGCAGGCATATCAGACGCTGTTTACAAAACATCGTCTGATATGTGATTCAGATGCTGTTTTTTTAACATCTACAGCCTGCCAGCGCATGATCAGCGCTGGCAGGCTGTAGTTAAACTTCCTCCCAGCGTGATCCTGTGAGATGACGCGCCGATGCGTCAACGAGGAATAACCCGGCCGCCGAGATCAGGCCGCCGAGATGAGATGGTTAAATATGCACACTGATACCAAATTAAATGATTATAATTTGTTCCCTATTTTGGGTAGGCCATTTTGTTATATAATATAGCTTCACGTAAATGGGGAGGTAATGGTGATGGTTTTGGCTGGTGTTGGTGTTTTTTCTTTTCTGAATTTTATTCTTTTTAAAAAAAAATCTTTTGTGAACTTCATTTTTAATATATTTCTGCTACATGATATGTCCCTCAAGAGGTCTTTTTGTATAAAAAGACCTTTGGGGGACACTGACCCGTTTTTTATTTTGCACCTTTTCCTTTTTATTTTTACTTTTATTTGTATTTTATTGTATAATTTTTTAAATAATTGGTTCATTACTTATTTTTTTAAATATATTTTTGCCACATAATATGTCCCCCAAGAGGTCATAAAAGGACTGTTGAGGGACAATGAACACTCTATTATTTTGCACTTTTTCCTTTTATTTTAATGGTATCTTATTTTTTTTATAATATTTTTTTTTTGCCACATAATATTTTATTTCTTTTTTTCTTTTCTTTTCTTTTATTATATTTTTTATTTAGCTTTCAATTTTTTAAAAATATTTTTTAAACTTATTTTTTTATATTTTTTCAACATAATTTGTCTCCACTGAAAGACCTTTGGGAGACAATGAGAGAATTTTTTTGTACTATTTACACTGTAACTGGGGCATCCAAAGGAGACCCAGTTACAGGGGAAACCAACCTCCTGTGGGAGTTTGTAGAAGGCAGAGCTGATTAAGGTTTCCCTGACACTGGAGCTCTACGCTCCTCTGCCCCAAGGCACTCATCGCACCACTCATCTATCTGAGAAGAAGGCAGGAGCGCTGATATAGCGCTTCTGCCCTCTCCTCGGCTCCTTCACTATCATTTCCAGCTGGGGGTCTGATCTGCTCCTACTACAGTGCAGGAGCAGGAGCTGTCATCCATTGTCTTGCGGCGATGCGGGCAGAAACACAGCTGATCGCATGATCAGCTTCGTTTCTGCCCAGAAGGACGGGGGCCACAAAAATTGGTTCTGGGGGCTACATGTGGTCCGCGGGCCGTGGGTTGTTCACCCCTGTGTTAGGACCTGCCCCTTCTGCCAAGCAACACCCCTTTCTTGACACTTTTAAGGAGGAAGGTATGCAAATCAGCGCTTGACAAGCTCAGCCTCTGATGCTACCAAATCTAATGGAGCTATCCTATATGTCAAACATTGACTTATAGCATAGCTGCCTTACATCTGGTGGCATTAGAGGCAGAGCTTGTTAAGAGCTCATTTGCTTTCCTTTTTTTTCCCAGAATTCCAGAGGAGCATGTATGGCCTATAGGACTCCTCACCCTAATTATGGTGCTCAACACAAAGAGATATAGTACCTCCCCTCCAAAATCCTCGCCACTTTTAGAAAGTAGTGAGAATCTCAAAAAGTGGTAAATTATGGTGCAAATATGGTATGCACCATAATTTGTGATTCTCTTTTACGCCACTACTGTGGCATAAAAGCATTGATAAATCCTCCCTACTGCGCTTGCTTAAAGAGCTTATTTCAAACATTTACAACATAAGACTTTAATTTTAAGAGTTTGCATCAGCGTTAGGTAATTTTTTTATACTATGACGTTATAACAGAATATAATGGAATTTTAAGACGGAATACAATACTGAACCCTTTAAGAGACATTCCATTTTGCTCGGTCCTAAAAAAATTTCTATGGGCACAAATAACGGTTCAGTTTTTTTCTGTTCTGTATGTCCTAGATAACAGAATGCAGACTGATCCATTATGTTTGCCCATAGACGTCTATTATGACGGATCAAAATGGAATGCCTCTAAAATTTTCAGTTTTGAATTCAGTCTTACAATTCCATTTATTTCTGTTATAATCATGTTATTATGGAAAGCAATAACGGAATTGCGAACGCTGATGCGAACTCCCCCTAACTCAGCTTTAGAGATAATTATAAATCTCTACCAGCGTTGCTTACAGATAATCAATAAGGCACTGTAATATGTGTAAATGTTAAAAAACACGTTCTCTATGAAGAAGCGTACATCTTGTGTTCAGCCACGTCAGGTGATGTCAAGCATCTGATCGCTGTTTGAATCTGTACAATACAATAAATCCAGAACTAAGCTCTTTCCCCCTTTACTTTTTTATCTTTCATTTCCCCTTGTCCTTCAATCAATTACGAATGAGGCTTGTACCTGAATCGCAAGGTGGTAATACGAAGAAATACGAGGAATGATGAATGGCCGCTCCTCATTGATAACTCATTAGGAAGATTTCTGAAGCAGCATACCCCCCCCCTCTTACTATTACAGTCGCTATTTTATTTGTGGGGTATTATTCATGGGTCTGATCTGGGAGCAGAGAGGCATCATGCTGACAATATGCCAGGAAAAACTTGACAAAATCCCCTCAGTATTATTTTTCTCATGAAAACAAATCTTGAAGTGATGAGCTGCCAAAATAAGAAAGTAGCATTATTTCTGCAAGCAACCAGCATTCCAATAGCAATACCTATGTATCTGAAAAACACAAAAGTAAGAGGAAATAAAGAATGTTTGACATTTTTCCTGTTATTATTAAAGTTTGCAGACTGTCCCTTTTAGTATTCATATGCGGAGGATGTTTCCAAAGTCAAACTATTATACTGACTGGTTTAACATTCTGTCTGCTACATAAAAGATCGGTTTCGTATTGAGTCGGGGATACATTTTTGGAAACCCCAGTGGCAAGTGCTATTCTCTAACTATTGGGGTCTCTGAGACCAAGCCCATATGTTAAAGGGCAGGTATATCAAATGCTATGCATTTCTGAGATGAATATGGAGACAAAAGAGGGTTTAAAAAAGATGTGGCTGAGCTGCAATACGACATAGCGAAGTGACAAGAAAGAATTTAATATGTCCTTTAACTTTCTGTAACTGGTTACCATGTTTTCAAGGAGCATCTCCAGGCATAGATTGCAGCTGTTAAAAAAATGTAAATTGTAGCTTTTTTTTATCAGAAAACTGTGGTAAAGGTGCAGAAGGAGGAGGAAGTCATTTATTTACTCTTTATTTCAGTTAGGTTTACTATAATGGCTTATGTACACAGCCATGATGCAGATCTGTGTTGATCAGTATTATGTTGATAGTCTACCCAGAAGCATTGTGTTGTCATATGGTATGCCATCTCTCTCCGGTTTCCCCCCACACTCCAAAGACATATCGATAGGGAACTTAGATTGTGAGCTCCATTGCGGACAGCTTGATGCCAATGTCTGTAAAGTGCTGCGAAATATGTCAGCGCTATATAAGTGCATCAAATAAATAAATAAATAAATAAATAATACAAACCCGTACAGTGCAGTATATATATAGTATATTATAGGGGTATCCTCCCGAGAAACATTGTGCTGTCACATGGTGTGTGATAATACAACCCATACAATGATTATACAAAGTTGGTACATATGGCTTTACCATTTATATTTACTACATTGGTTTATATGTAAAAAAAAGAGAAAGAAAACTATTTATGAGTTTGGGTTTGGGTTTTAAAGAAAACACTGACTTTACAATGAAAAACAAAATTGGAGGAAAGAAGAAAACATGAACATCTACTACAGGGATGGCCAACCTGAGGTTCTCCAGCTGTTGCAAAACTACAACTCCCAGCATTCCCAGACTGCCTACAGCTATCAGCCTACAGGGCATGGTTGGAGTTGTAGTTTTACAACAGCTGGAGAGCCGCAGGTTGGCTATCCCTGATCTACTAGAACCAATTCACTAGATTCAAGATTCTTGGAGAATGCATGAAATCAGAGGACGATGCCCTTCTAAAGCTGAAGACTGGGCTTTGTTGGAGTTTCTGACTGTTACACATATTTTTATAGGACAGTGCTCTATAGAATATGTATACTATAGCATAATATCCAGAATCGGTGGTCATAGATGGTGTTCTTTTATATAGGGTGAGTGTCCCTTGAGATGAAACAAGGACTATTGTGTTTGTGGTGTGTGACATACATAGTCAATTACAGAGACTTGGACATCATGATAAATGCTGTATGTCTCGGGATTTCTAGAATATCCATCCATAGCTTTAGTTAAAAATTCCAGTCCTAAGATCAATGAAACAAAATGTGCTGCACTGTAAATGTCATATTACGTACATTCTGCAAATAACCTGGCACGTTCGTCAGACTCATTTCCTAATCACAGGAACTGTAATATCTTAGAACTGATTGCTGGACTGAATCATACCGTCTGCCTGGAATGTTTCCTACTTTGATGTCAAGCAGAACTGCTCATGACAAGGCAAATGATGTGGAAGTACAGAAGGAATGACAATGGAGATGGAGATTTCTGGGGGGATCCTCTGTAGGTCTATCTATGGATTGTAAGTCTAAAGTGGTGTTCATGACTAAAGAATCAGGAACACAGTATCAGTCTATTGTCATATGAGATATTGGCATCGTCAAGTTCAAGAAATGTTCTGCCCTCCGCTCTACTGTGTAGCACTTCTAATTCCTAACAGAGTCCCTGCCTTTAAAGAATAAATGAAAGCACATGAGCCTGTTCACTAGGCCATTTCTGTACATTCTCTCTATATATAAAATTGACATAACATGCAGGGTCATTTCTTGGGGGACACACATTGATTTGATTGGTGGCCATCTCAGAGCTTGGAAATAGAGATGAGTGAATTGATTCTAAATGAATCTCCCCCCAAAAATTGGATTCTAGTGAATCTAAAACTTTTGCAACAGAAGGAGGCATCTACCACCAAAAAGGGATCATTTTTGGATGTTTCTTAATTTTAAAAAAACCAGACAGCTCAGTGTTATTAAATAGGCAGTTTGTAACGACCATGTGTCTACCCATAGCCATATACAATGTATGTCTCTGTCACTTTGTCATTACTAATATAATGAGTGTCATACACAAGTTTTTAGGGCATTTGGGGCACTTTTGATTTGGGTCAAATTTATTCAGGCCGTAATCAGATCTGATGATTGATTCATTCGAATCAGACCCAAAATGAATTTCAAGAAATCTGGTTGGAACCCATCGAACAGACAGAAATACGACGTGAAGGAAATTTGTTTGAAGAGATAGCTTGACCCAGAATTAAATTTAACTAAATATTTTTATAGTAGTTGAATAAATGAAGTAAACTAGAAAAAAAAGATTTGTTAAAATATACTTTACTCATACATTTGGTGCTATTACTAGTGATATTCGTTCTTTGTGATGTTAGCAAAAGTATTGCAACTGTGTTAACTTTAAAAATTACAATACTGTATAATGCGCTCAGTCACTACCAAACTGTCTAGGTTTATTGGTCCAGTTAGGCTGCCTTGGATTCAACTGCACTTCGAGGGCTTGTCCAAGATTAGAAAAGAGTGTGTACATTTTTTCACAGCTACTTTACTTCTGTTGGCATCAGAGACAGAGCTTGTTAAGAGCTCATTTGCATACTCCCTTCCCAGAATTCCAGAGGACCTATGTCTGGCCTATACAACACCTCGCGTCACCTAGGCACTCTCTATAAGGAATAATAAATCATTTTTCCCAAGAAACAGTGTCACGCTTGTAAGGGGCTGTGTCTGGGCAGACCACAGACCATGAACGAGAGTGTCACTGTTTTAATGAAAAAATGTTAGAAAATCCCCACTACCCTAGTTTTACATATTTCAAGACACTTTGTTGCATTTACTTCACAGTCCAGTTAACAAGTAAAACATAAAAGGAACAACTTATATTTGGGCGCATGGCATTCCCACATATGCCAGTAATAACTGTATAGTAAATCTAAAACCAAACATGTTTTTTTTTCTGTGTCAATCTCTCATTACTACACAATGCATAATATTATGTTTAAAGTGGTACTCCGGTTGTTTGAAGTTATCCCCTATCCACAGGATAGAGGATAACTATTAGATTGGTGGGGGCATGGGTGTAGCTATGGGGGAAGCAGAAGAAGTGGCTGCTTTGGGGCCCAGGTCCACAAGGTGCCCCCTCAGGAGGAAAACAAAAACATTTTATTGGCAGGGCCTCCTCAACAGCATTGTACAATGACATTATATACAGAGAGAATGTAGGAAACGGATGGAGGGGCTGCCGGACCTTGTCTGAGAGCTCAATCTTGACTAGCCACAGGAGTGGCGCTTGCACGTGAGTTGGGGGTTGCAAAGAAGTTGCTGGGAGGAGAAGGTGTTCAAAAATTTGCTGTGGGTTCCTGTCAATTGTAGCTACGCCAGTGAGTGGGAGTCCTACAGCTGGGACCCCCACCAATCACAAGAACGAGGGCCCCAAACTCCCTGCAACACCCTGAAATGAAATGAGCAGCTGGTTGCTCCAGTCATTTCCATGGGAGTTGAGGGGAAAGTGTTAGGCTATCTCCGGAATTCCCATAGAAATGAATGGAGCAGTTGCACGCATGCCTGAAAAAAAAATGTAAAAAGAAGTCATGTAAAAAAAGGAGAACAATGGCTTTACTTCATCTTAAGGTGGCCATAAACATCATCAGATAAAAGTCAACTGAACCCACTGATTTCAGCAAGACCAATCAACCATCTAGAGTTTATGGCTACATTCCAATTCTCTCCTGATTGCAGATATTGGGGGAATGTAAGGTCCAGCCACTGGATTTCAACATGCCCAATCTTTATGTTCTCAAGGGAGTTAAGCAGCTGTCAGAGGTTTTCCTATTCTTATTAAGAACACATGCACGCTTAGTCAAGCTGAGCTTGTGTGCCTATGTCAGGGTTTGGAGCATTTGACAGTTTGGAGGACTGTCCATAAAAAGTTTTTTCTGACTGGTAATATCCAATGTTTGCATACAAGAATGCAAAAGGGCAAATCTTACAAAAGATAACAGTATCTCGAGACTATAGGACAAAGATAAAACAGATGGTACCGTTTTAGAAAGAAGTCTGGCTCAAAGACATTGTAAATAATATGAAGAGTTTGGGAAACTAAATTGCATCCACTTTACTACCCTTTCTCAGGCATAGACAATATGTCAAATATTTAGACTGGTTGAAATCATCCAAAAATGAATTACTCCCCATCACGCAAAACAGATCTACAATGTTCTTATAGACTGGTGGGCAGTGGAACAATCTCAAAGGGTGATGACCTCATCAGTGACATACGTGGCTTTGTCCAGTGAGCTTAAAGGGGTAGTCCAACCAATGGCATATATTTCATGTTCGCAGGATATGCCATAAATGTTTGGTAGGTGGGGGGTTCTATAACTCCCATAGACTTTGATGGACAGAGGAGAGCACATGCATGGCCAATTCCCCACATCCTCTCCTTTAACTTGTGGCAGGTGGCAGCCACCATGGATTGCAAAATGTGGGCCACCTACCGGAACCCCACCTTTCCTGTGGTTATTGTTAATAGAAGTCACGTTCCGACATGTCAACCGTCAGTAGGTAAGATAGTGAGTGATAATAAAGTTTGAGCATATCACCGAGACTGTTATCACCATAAAATATAACTTTTAATATAGTTTTTTTTTAAAAAGATAGACATTTAATCAAAGAGACCTCCAATCCGAGTAGGGGGAGAGTAGCGATGGACCAGAAAGTAAGTATCCCTAATCTGTCCGCTATATACTAGCAGCCCTGCCTACAAAACGGAATAGCCGCCCCGATAGGGGCGATTCCGTGTCTGGAACCTCCTGTGGAACGATCCTGTGGTTATTGTTTCAATACCCTTTTAGACAGTAGACTAGCAATAGGCACCATGGCAGTTGTAGTTGTTATGGCCTCTTTCTATGGGTGCAGAGTAGAGATGAGCGAATCGAAGATGACGAAGTGGAATTCGATCTGAATTTCAGGAATTATTCAATTCACACCGAATCCACATTTCCTCACGCTTCTTGGTAACGAATCACATTTTTTCCTAAAATGGCTGGTGTTAGTGTGAGGACAAGGAAGAAGGAACTCTGGGAAGGTGGGATCACCCATAATTTGGGTTGAGCAAACCCGAACTGCAAAGTTTGGGTTCGTACCAAACTTTGCGAGTTCGGGTACCCGGACCCGAACCCGGACTTGTTCACTGCAGTTCGGGTTCAGGTGATTTTATTATTTTCCGTTATAACATGGTTATAACGGAATATAGTAGCATTCTTAGGATAGAATGCTAAATAAAATGGCCATTGAGAGGTTAAAAATAATTTTAAAAACTCACTGCATCCACTTGATCACGCAGCCGGTATTTTCTTCTTTCTTCAGGACCTGCGATAATGTCACCGCGCTCAACACATGGTGAACATGGTGACATCGCAGGTCCTTTTGCAGGTCCTGAAGAAAGAAGAGAATACCTGCTGCGCGATCAAGTGGATGAGGTAAATTTCTTTTATTATTTTTTACCCCTCAATGGCCATTTTATTTAGCATTCTATCTTAAGAATGCTATTATTTCCCTTTATAAGTATGTGATAATAGAAAATAATAAAGTGAAGTTCGAGTCCCCATTGACTTTAATTGGGTCCGGGTTTGGTGTTCGGGTCAAGTTCGGATCCCGAATCCGAACTTTGACCTGAAGTTCGGCCGAACCCGGCGAACCCGAACTTCACTGGGTTCGCTCTTCCCTACCCATAATGCCATGCATGCAGCCCATCAGCAGCCAGCTAGCCCTGTGAAGTCACAGCCCTATAAATAGCCTCAGCCATCTTGGATTCTGCCATTTTCCAGTGTACTTAGTGCAGGGAGAGATGTCAGCAGTGCTGGAAAAAACTTAATTGTGCTAAAAAAAAAGATTTACAAGTGCAGGGAAAGATTATTCAAGGTGTAGGGAAAGGATAGGTAGGAATCATTCCACAGCATTTATGTTGAACAGGGTTCAGTAGGGGAGGTTACAGCCTGGGTAATAGGAACAGTCATTAACAGGGTTTATTACAAGGAAATATTTCTATGTCTTATTTGCCCTTGTGCAGTGCAGTTATATGTTCTAAAGCATTTTTTGGCTTGTATTAGTGGGAAAAAAGGGCTTATTAGCCATTGTGTGGTGAAGTGTTAAAATTATAGCCGTTTTTGTTGAGTATTAGTGGCAAAAGTTAAATATATTTGCCGTTCAGCGGTGCAGTTTTATGTTCTAAAGCTCTTTTTGTCGTGTATTAGTGGCAAAATAAAAATATATTTGCCCTTCCACGGTGCAGTTATATGTTTTAAAGCCTTTTGTGGCATGTATAAGTGGAAAAAGAAAAATATATTTGCAGTTCAGCGGCGCAGTTACATGTTCTAAAGCACTTTTTTGTGTGTATCAGTGGTGGGAAAAAAGGGCTTATTAGCGGTTGTGTGGTGAAGTGAGAAAATTACAGACTTTTCTGGGGTGTTTTAATTTCCTTTTTATTTATTCATTTGATCTAACAGTATGTCAGACAGAGAAGCGCCAGGCCCTCCACAGGGGAGTGGCAGAGGCCTAAATGTTTCTGGTACAGGCCGAGGTCGCAGCAGAGTAAGGGGCCATGGCAGCAGGGGTCACTTTGAGAGGGCTGAGCTCCCAGTGTCAGCTAGCAGTCGTGTCTTGACCAGCAACCCAGCAGTTCTTGAATGGTTGACTCGATCTTTGACTTCATCGCAAGTGACATCAGACAACCCTAGGCCAAGAGTCGGTGGGTTCGTCAGACACAACCCTTATTTGGCATGGCCTGGGAGCAGGCCCTGTGCCCTCACCTGTCCTCAACCTGCCTCTGTCCTTTTCTGTTCCCTCAGCCAGAGAAGTATTCTAAGAGCGACGCCTGTCATCTGCATGTCATACTGACTCACAGTATTATTTTACTACCAGAGCAGACTCCCTATGTGTGTTACTGCAAGGCACAGTGTTCTACACCACTATGAAGGCTCTCTGCAGCCAGGAAATACCCATTTTTTAACGCCATTCGCCGCGAAAAAATTCCAATCGAACAAAATTTTTTCTAAAAATTCTGCGAACCGGCTGAATCTAGTTTTTGAAAAATGTGCTCATCTCTAGTGCAGAGGTATGATGATAGGACCATGAGACCTAGAGGTTCAGTGAGCTGTGGATAAGCTACAAGATATTTAACTGTAAATTGCCTCATGTGGCTCACAGGTAGATGTAAAAGGTTTGTCTCCATCACAATAATCTTTAATCAGTATGTTCCCTAACAGGATTTACACCACGCATCCAATTGTACTTTGACATTTCCAACACAATAAGTGGATGCTGACATCTGGCTTTGAGCTGCATTCCTCAGTCATCTATGTTCATACAAGAATGGTTTACATTTCTGCCTTAATCCTGCTTTTAATGTCAATTTCTAAGTAAAGCATTCCAAAACCGCAACCAAGTACATCTATTTTGTTAATAAGATTTAGCAAGAACTTTCACTGAAAAAAGGACCCACCCTTTGGAACAATGAAATACAATGTTTTCAGAACCTGCCAAATTAGAAGGAAATTCACTCATGTATCATTTATTCAAAACTTTATGTGGAGAAGAGAGAAATTCGGACCGTGTCGTTATCAATTACTCATGTTAGCCATGATATACAGTAGGCTACATCTTACTGCTGCATAGACCAAGCATATAGAGATATTCTCCTCTGGAAGCAATGCTTTTAGGGGAGAATATTTCCACTAATACAACATGATATTGAGTCTAAGAAATGAAATAAAAAGCAGTGGAAGCCACTAAGGTAGTCCTACTACAGCTCCCTAAAAAATGGAGATGTAAAATGGCCCACACTTAAAGGGGTTCTACCTGTCCTGACGGAGCCAAAGATTGAGCTAGTGTACTGCAACTCCAGTCACTCCCTATGAAACTGAGAGCCAAGTGCAGCGAGTCCTATAGAGAATCTATAGAGTAACTAGACCTGCCAGTACATTGAGATGCGGGATTAGGACCCTGTTCTTGGAATTGATTACGTTTCCAGTGGTTAAACCCCCCACAGATTAGTGAGATATCCACTTTTCTGTGGATAGCTTTAAAACTTTGCACAACCCCTTAAAGGGGTTGTCCGGGAATACATCCCTTCTAACAGTTGCCAGCAATCTGCTTGAAATTATCATACTTACCTGCTCCCTGCTGCTCCAGTCTTCCGTGCTGGCTCCCAAGTCTCCATCTTTTTTGTGTGGTCACCTGATCCTCTTCAGCGAAGCGCTCGCTTCAGCGGTGATATGTCCACAAGTAGTAGGCGGAACAGGATCAGGTCACCATTCCCATGCCAGAGAGAAAGAAAACAAACCCCAGACCAGAAAATGGAGTCGCAGGAGCTAGCAGGAAGAAGGTAAGGGTACTTTCACACTTGCGTTGGTGCGAATCCGTCTGTTTATTTGCACAGACGGATCCGCACCTATAATGCAAACGTTTGTATCCGTTCAGAACGGATCCGTTTGCATTAGTTTTAACGAAAAATGACAAAGTCCAAAACGGATCCATTTTGAATTACTTTGAAAGTCAATGGGGAACGGATCAGTTTTCAAATGCACCATATTGTGTCATTTTAAACGGATCCGTTCCCATTGACTTACATTGTAACTCAAAACGGATCCGTTAGGCTCCACCTCTTCAGACGGACACCAAAATACAGCAAGCTGCGTTTGGTGTCTGGCTCCAAAACAGAATAGAAGCGGAATGGAGCCGAACTGATGCATTCTGAACTGATCCTTATCCATTCAGAATGCATTGGGGCTAAACTGATCAGTTTCGGACCGTTTATGAGAGCCCTGAAACAGATCTCACAAACGGAATCCAAAACGCTAGGGTGAAAGTAGCCTAAGTAGGTAAGTATGATACTTTCAGTATGGGAGGCAGGCTGCTGGCAACAATTAGAAATTATGAATTTAAGCCATGGGCAATACCCAAATTACTACGCAGAGTTCTTGATGGTCTGAGCTGTCATTACACTGCATGAAGGGCACCCGAATCCAACTTCATTACAACTAGTGTTGGGCGCGAATATTCAAATCACAAATGTTAATCGCGAATATTGCCACTTCGAGAATTCGCGACTGCTACCTTGGAACCAACGCTGAGTTCGGTTTCAGGTTTTAAAAAGGTTTTCCACTTTAAACTTCAATTACCGAAATTATTCAACGAAGTCATGCGCGACTTCACAAATAGCTAATCTTGGCTCATCGGAGCTCATACATTTTAATACTGTACAGAGACAGATCTCCGTACAGTATTTATCCGAAGTTTTGAACGAAGCGACTTCGAATGTAACATCCAAAGTTCATTATGCTCATCACTAGTTTCATCATTAGAAAAGGAAACTGTTTTTGATACATTTTTTGAGCCAAAGCCAGAAGTAGATCCATCAAGAAAGAGGAGTATGGAGTATATTTGTGTTTAGTTTAGAAGTCCAATAAACATGTTCCATCAAAGAAAGAATTGAGCCTACCCTCTATCGCTGCCTTTATACCTTCGGTGTGAAACTCTGGCATGGCTGTTCTGGCAGACAAGCAGAGAATCCACCGGACACAAACCGGCAAGTTCTCCACTTGTCTGCCAGAATGCATACGGAAATTAAGCCCTTCCGACCCAGCTCTGTAAAAGTACGGCGCAGCAGGATGTAACTTGCCGCACAGCTCCATATTATTACGGCACACTGATCGGGCGGGTGCAGGAGCTGCGCCCGCTCAATCAGCAGGAGGGGTCCGGCGGTCACTGATAGCCGGATCCCTGCTGTATGCGCCGGCATCGGTGAAATCACGATGCCGGCCCATTAACCCTTGCACTGCCCTGGTCAGCGCTGACCTCGGCACGTGGCGGCTTCAAACGTGTCCCTGCGCTGCTGTGATGGGGACCCAATGGCAGGGAAGGCAGCCTGATGCCTTCCTTAAGGATTGTGGCTGCCTTCCGTGACAGCCTGTGAGATCCGGCCCCCTGGATCTCACAGGCAGGAAGGCTATAAGTGTATTACACTGGTAATACACTTATAGCCAATGCTTTACAATACAGACGTATTGAAAATCATTGTAAAGGGGATCAGACCCCCAAAGGTTGAAGTCCCAGAGTGGGACAAAAAAAAAAAATTTAAAAAAAGAAGTAAAAAAATAAAGTTTTACAAAAAATTTAAAGTTTCAAGTTAAAAAAAAGTCCTTTTCCCAAAATAAAGAACATTTTACATTAACATTTATTATTTTTTACATAGGGAAAAAAAGAAAAATCGACATTTTAGGTTTTCGACGCGACTCTATAAAAATATCACATGACCTAATTCCTCAGGTGAACACCGTCATAAAAATAAAATAAAAACTGTGCTAAAAAAAATGTTTATTTGTCACCTTACATCACTAAAAGTGCAACACCAAGAGATCAAAAAAGCGTATGGCCCCCAAAATCATACCAATCTAACCGGCACCTCATCCTGCAAAAAATGAGCCCCTACCCAAGACAATCGCTCAAAAACTTTAAAAAAACATGGCTCTTTTTGTTTCAAAAATGATATTATTATGTAAAGCTTACATAAATAAAAAATAGTATACATATTATATATCGCTGCGTCTGTAAGAACTTGCTGTGTAAAAATATTACATGACCTAACCCCTCATGTGAACACCGTAAAAAAATAAAAAGTGTGTCAAAAAAGGCATTTTTGGTCACCTTACATCACAAAAAGTTTAATAGCAAGCGATCAAAAAGTCATATGCACCCTAAAATAGTACCAATCAAACCGTCATCTCATACCGCAACAAATGATCTCAGAATGGCCTGGATAAGTAAAGGCATTTTAAAGTTATTACCACATAAAGTGGCACTGGTCAGATTTGCTAAAAATGGCCTGGGCAGGAAGGTGAAAACTGGCCCGAGGTTGAAAGGGTTAACGGGGCCAGTGGGCATTCTGTCCACATCTGGCACCGCCAGGCCGGGAGAATTCCGGCAGGCTGTTCTCTGCTGGAACAGCCTGCCAGAATTCAAACCGGAAGTGTGAAAGTAGCCTAATTTTTCTGAAGTGTAGCCACATTAAATATACTTTACAATAATAATGATGGTTAAACACAGAACTGACTATTAGAATATTTTAATGCATATATTAAAAAATGAGGTGGCGCCAGGGATGTATATATATATTAAACATACACTGTCTGGGTTATTCAGTTTGCAAATTATAACTGGAATATTTTACAATGTAAATCCAATCAGGCATCACTACGGGGGTTTTCTCAGTGTAGACCTTGGTTACATGTCACTGATGTCCAATCAGTGTGGTTTGACCAATGTGATTCCCTCCGATTGCTAAAATAAAGAGGCAGCAGCATTTGGGAAGTTCATGTAAGTTCTTAAAAAAAGCCAAGCAAAGCTGGCAGGAGATGAAGTAGCATGACTGTTTCCTAGTGCCGCTGCCACTTCATTCCAATGAAATTTAGAGCTTTACCAATAACATTGATGTTAGATCCTACTGATGTGCCACCAATGTGTTTTCGAAGAGACCTCCTTTTACAATACAAAACAAAATAGAATGTTCAATAGAAGCCTTGTCTGTGAGATAGCTCCTTGTTAAATTAGGTAAGTCTACTTAGTAGACCTGCTGCATGAGATTCTTTATTTTCATGTTTATTCATATACAACACAAATTGTTTTAGACCTTTCCCATCTGACTACAGATTGTTCCTCTAACAGCATTCCAGATCATCCTGAACAATATTCAGAACATTTTCTGGCAACACTGGAGATTGCATTTTTTTGTGGTATTCTGCCAACTTAAAGATTTTTCTTCTGTGTCCTTCATGTGACACTCATGCATATTATCTTCAAATAATACCAGTAGGGTCTGTAGGTCTATAGTCTGTATCCTGAGATGTTTTGTACACTATCAGAACAATGCAAATGTTGGACATACCAATGGAGAAGTCTCTGTTGCTACGTCCCTTGAGCCATGTGACCATTGAGCGTCCAATAAGAATAACAATTCATTTGGCCATGTTTATAGGTTAATCTTTCATATTTAAAGGATTTTCACTCTTTATATACAGATGACCTATTCTTAGGATAGGTCACCAATATCAGATCGGTTTGCGTTAGACCCCTAGACCCCCACTTACCAGCTATCTTTTGCAGCTGCCGGTGCCAGAAACAAAACAGAGAAGACTCTGTCCGCTATATAATGGTCATGCCAGTGTGCTGCACCTCAGGTCCCATTCACAGCCCTCATACAATGAATGAGGATTTAATGTAATACAGGAGTGATCACCCAACAAAAAAGTGCTTGCTCATCAATTGGGTAAACAGCGTCACCTTCCCATGGGGCAAAGCTCATCCCAGATAACTGTCCAATCCTCGGCCCATGTAAAAGAGTCTTAACTATTAGGCTGAGTTCACACTTCAGTTATTTAGTCAGTTATTTTCATCAGTCATTGTAAGCCAAAACCAGTAGTGGGGCCTACTCAGAGATCAGGTGTAATGATTTGATTTGCACCTATTCTGTGTTTTTGACCCAAACCTCGCTTTGGCTTACAATAATTGATCTAAATAACTGACCAAATAACTGAAGTGTGAACTCAGCCTTAGACTTAGCATCCAAAGTGTCTAGTGTGTCATACACAGATGTTCTTTTTAGAGCAAAACAACAATAAATGTAATACAAATAAAATCTTCCAAATTAAATGCACAAAACTAAGCAAAATCCAGGCACAGATAATAAATCTACCCCATTGTCTCTGGAGAAAGCAACTACCATTGATGTTGTTAGATGTCTTACATAATATTCTGGCAAAATACAATTTTCTTGCATTAGGAAACTGTCTTCTACAATAAAATTATTGTCAACTAAAACACTAATATGTTCTCTGAATACATGTCTAATGCTGAGACAAGACCTGTAATGTATCTCAGCCTAACAGGAGAACCTATAATACATGTTGATGGTGAGATAAGGCTGAAAGGTGCATAAAGTTGTAGAATATGGAAGTGAATCCATTTGGCAGACTTCACTAATGGACATACAGTAAGTCCATTCTGAGCACTGTATGGGCTAGTAGATCTAAATTTGTTGACTTGCCTAAGAACACCCTTATTTCTGGAAGATTGACATAGATATCTATCTTCATTAGTGCTCTAGGCGGTAAGTAGAGTAGCAATGTGCATGTGTGGCCACAATCCATTTTATTACCAGAGATCAAACAGTTTTGTCCTATCCTGTGGATAGGTGATAAATTGCTATGGTCCTTCAAAGTTAAAGAGTTTGACTCATCATTGGTTGCATATAACGAGGATTACTGATCTGACATTGGAGGGATATCCTATTGACATGGCACCAATTATCTGTAATGAGGAAACCCTATAATCTAAGAGTGAAGCCCCTTTTAATGTTTTTCTAATGTGTTAACAGAAAGTGGTTCTTTAGGGCTTGTTCACACGACCGTGCCGTGTTTTTTGGTCCGCAAATTGCGCATCCGCAAAACACGGATGCTGCCTGTGTGCCTTCCACAATTTGCGGAACGGAATGGGTGACCTTTATATAAATGCCTATTCTTGTCCACAGAATGTTCTGTATTTCTGTATACATTTGACAAAATTACATCAGATTTTCCTAAATCCCAAAAGTAGTAGTGATGAGCGGCAGGGGCAATATTCGAATTTGCGATATTTCACGAATATTCGCCATATATTCGAGAATTCACGACATCGTGATCTCCAGTCATTATTTTCTTGATTGTGATAATTTGCATTAAAAAATGTGCATAAAAATTCACATAAAAATTCGCATCAACTACTATTTAAAAAAAAACGAATATTCGCGATTACGAATATATTTAGCGATATTCTAAATATTCGTGAATTCTCGAAGTGCCGATATTTATTATTAAAATTCGCAATTCGAATATTCGTGATCAACACTAAAAAGTAGATAAAGATAACCAAATGGAACAAATGAGTTAAACATACTAGACTTGGTGGTTTATTTATTGAGGAAAAAGTATGTGGGAAAAGTATGTGAACCTTTAGGATTATCAGATAATTTTAAGGTTAAATTAGAGTCAGGTGTTTTCTATCCAATGGGATGACACACTGGTGTGAGTGGGCGACCTGTTTTAAATAAAGAACACAGATCTGTGAAAGGCTGATTTTCTCAACACATGTTAGTGGGAGTGTATCATGGCACAAACAAAAGAGGATTTCTGGGGACCTCAAAAGAAGACTTGTTGATGCTCATCAAGTTAGAAACGGTTACGAAACTGTCTCTAAAGAGTTTGGACTCCGTCAATGTCACAAACTGTGTAAAAATTTAGAAAATTCAAGACCATTATTACTCTACCCAGGAGCGGTTGGCCAACAAAGGGCATACCAAGAGCAAGGTGTGTAATAGTCTGCAAGTTCACGAAGGAAATCAAATTAACCTCTAAACAACAAGAGCCGTGCTCACATTAGCTGATGTAAATATTTATTAGTCCACCATCAGGAGGACACCGAGCAACAATGGTGTGTATGGCAGGATTGAAGGGAGTAAATTGGTGCTTTCCAAAGAGAACATTGCTGCCCATCTGCAGTTTGCTAAGGATCACCTTGACAAACTAGAAGTCTATTGGAACAATGTTTGGTGGACGGATTAGACCAAAATATAACTTTTTGGTTTAAGTAAGAAGTGTTATGTTAGGAGACAACAGGGAAAACACTGCATTCCAGCAAGAAAACCTCATCCCATCTGTCAAACACAGTGGTGGTAGCATCATGGTTTGGTCCTGTATTCCAGCATCTGGGCCAGTGTGGCTTGCCCTCATTTATGGAACAATAAATTCTGAATTATAATAGCAAATTCTAAAGGAGAATGTCAGGACATCTGTTTATGAGCTGAATTTCAAGAAAACGTGGGTCATGCAGCAAGACAACAATCCTAAACCCACAATTTGTTCTACTAAAGAATGGTTAAAGAAGAATACAATTAAAGTTTTGGAATGGCCAAGTCAAAGTCCTGACCTTAGACCAACAGAAATGTTTTGTAAGGACTTGAGCAGATCATGTGCTTACTCCTCAGGGTTCTAGACCTGAACTCCAGAGAATCCCTATCTCTGAGAGATATACAAAAATAAAACCTTCTCTACTTCACAACAGAATCCGCATGGCCAAGCATTGGAGTCGGCCAGTAAGGTATTTTCTGTTTAAGGCTGATACAGTTTACCGCATTGAGAGGTACTGTACATTGCTAAAACACCTTTAGTTCTTGGATATGGGTCTGGCCCATCATATCTTAATCCTGCAACCCACAGCTGGGAATTACAGCCACCAAGAATAATATTGCCAGCGTTAGATTCTGCAGAAAGAGACTTTGGAGAGATAGAGGGAAGGAGTACTACAATCCCAATCCTGGCCTATATCCCTATCTGGCTTAGTTGCCCATAGTAACCAATCAGATTATTTCTTTAACTTCCAAAGGATTTCTGAAAAATGAAAGGTGGAATCTGATTGGTTGCTTTGGGCAACTACACCAGTTTTCATTTGTACCAGTTTTAATAAATCTCTCCCAAAGTTACTAAAGTTAAAAGGCATCTGTCAGTAGATTGGTACCTATGGAACTGGCTGAGCTATTGCAAGATCTCTTGGCAGCTGAAGGCATCTGTGTTGATCCAATGTTCATATGTGCCTGAATTGCTGAGAAAAATTATCTTTTATAGATGCAAATGAGCCTCTAGGAGCAATGGAGGCATTGCCATTACACCTAGAGGCTCAGCTCTGTCTGCAACTGCTAGTGCCAGGCATATGCTTGACCATATCAGTTAAAGTACAAAGGGTGCTACAGTTGCAGTGAAAGCGGAGCCTCTATATGTAATGGCAACGCCCCTGTTGCTCCTATAAGCGCATTTGCATATATTAAAACATAATTTTTCTCAGTAATGCAGGCACATATGAACATGGGACCAACACAGATGCTTTCAGCTGCCAAGTGAACATGCAACAGGTCAGTCAGTTCCATAGGTACCAATCTGCTGACAGATGCCCTTCATTATGCCCAGATGTTGATATTTCAGCTTTCTTCCTGAAAGTGATCATACGATACGAGAGAGTTTTAGGGTACTTTCACACTGGCGTTTTTCTTTTTCGGCATAGAGTCCTGATCAGGATTATCCCCATGCATTCTGAATGGAGAGAAATCCGTTCAGGATGCATCAGGATGTCTTCCGTTCAGTATGTGAATGTTTTTTGGACAGAGAAAACACCGCAGCATGCAGCAGTTTGCTTTCTGTCCTGGGATGCTGAGCAAAACGTCATAACCCCCAGTGTAAGTCAATGGGGACGGATCCGTTTTCTCTGGCACATTCTGCCACAATAGAAAACGGATCCGATAAAGAACATCTGATAATCCAGCACCTCATAGGTTCTGTTGCTGCTCGATTATGGGAAGTTTACTATATAGACCATGCATATAGGATTTTGTTTTAGATTAAATTTATTGTATGTGGCATTGTACATAATAAATATCTCAAATCCTTTGCACTACTAGAAGGTGTTATATTCTATTTTTAGGTTTAAACAAAAATAATCCTTTAGCAAAAAAGAAAAAAATTTTAATGCAAGAAAAACTAGTTTGTAAGCTTCTGACTCATGCTCTGGGACAATACTTTCAATTCTCACATACTAGTATCTGTGGACATGTGGTCAAGGAAGGTTCCAAATTCACACACGGCAGATGTCGGAGCTTAACTGTAAAATTCCATAGGAAATTTACTCCCCAGACAGTACATCTGCCGAAAGACCACACCAGAGTCTCAAATTCTGCACCTTTCAAAATGGTTATTTGACAAAAGCTTTATGAAGTAAAATGCTTTATGAGGATTGGGGTTCGTTATTTACAAAGGTTAGCAAACATTTAAAAGTCTTGGATGGAAGAAACATATTATAGTAAATTATTACTATAGCTTCAAAGTGGTCATAATACACCAGTGGCAGTAGATTGTATGTCAACCTTTATGAATATAGCTGTGCTAAGTATAACTAAATATTAGTACCGGGAGCAACAAATATTATAATGTGGTTCACTATAGGTTAGTCCATAGAGCTAATAACTTATCTTTATGATGACCTCGCTGTGTCACATAGGACTGATCATATGGCAAGCTGCCATCTGAAAGAGACCTTTCGATGTTAAGAATTGATTCTTCTTTAACTCAAAGGGGTTCTCCAGGAATTTAGAAAATAAAAATACTTAAATATTACTTTATTATAAATATATTTCAAAATACCTTTCATTAGTTATAATGGCTCGTTTTGTCTAGGGAGCAATCATTAGGAGAAACAAAATGGCCACTGTCCTATTAGTGCACACAAAACCTGTCCTAATCACACATCCTCCTCTCTGCTCTTCTTGTCAGGGATTATGATCCTGAATACAGATGGTAAGATCTTTAGCTGAATCTCTGTAGGAGGGGAGAGAGGAGACATGAAGAACTGAGTGGATGGACAGGACAGACTATGGTAATGGAGACTACATGCAAGTGCTGCTGCTCATCATCCACATCCCCACCTCTCTGTACTTCATGTTTCCTCATGAAGTCCATTCCTACGAAGATTCAGCTAAATATAATATTAAACTGTATTCAGGATCATACTCCCTGACAAGAAGAGCAGAGAGGAGGCTAAGGCTGCTCTTTAGCATAATGTCTTGAAGTAACCTGTTCTGTTGTGTAACTAGGACAGGTTTTATGTGTACTAATAGGACGGCAGCCATTTCATTTCCCCTGATGATTGCTCCCTAGACAATACGAGCCATTATAACTAAGAAAAGGTATTTGGGAATATATTTATAATAAAGTAATATTTAAGTTTTTTCATTTTCTTAGTTCCCAGAGAACCCCTTTAAGTGTTCTGTATTGTACATGTAGGGTTGTGGTCACTTTGTAAGGAGTGATTCCATCAGGGACCACCCCTACTTGAATGCTGTACATACATGCAAGACATACAGCTATCATAGAGTGGGTCACCGGGGTTGTGTGTCAGATTGCGTTTCCTTGGGCCAACAAGAGGACATTATTGTTCGGGTCCAACCCTTGTATCATCAATACAGTTTAATAAGTTATGACGCTAAGAAATAAACACTAGATGCAAGGGATTGGCTCCAAAGCCAGCTCCAAGTTTTCTTTTTCCCCTGGACCTTTGGGGCCCACTATGGCAGTGTTTCCCAACCAGTGTGCCTCCAGCTGTTGCAAAACTATAACTCCCAGCATGCCCAGACAGCCTTTGGCTGTGCAGGCATGCTGGGAGTTGTAGTTTTGCAACAGCTGGAGGCACACTGGTTGGGAAACACTGCACTATGGTATCAGACCCTTGGCCCACCAGTGGATCCTCTTGTTGTCTAGTGAGCCAGTCCAACCCTGTGTATCATATGACAACCACTTTATTTCCCTTTTGTTGCCCTACAAGTCCATTAACCACAGCAAAATGAAATCCCTTAGTCTAATGGTTTTAAAGTCTTAAACTAGTTAGATGCTACAGTATGTATCCTAGGTTCTCAACCACTGGTAGGTGCACCCAAGGGAGTACATGCAAAGTCTTTAGACAGCATACTTTGTTCTGCTAACACCAGGCAGCATGAAATACCAACAAGCTCACTTGTTACAAACATGTCAGTATTTATAGAGCATCTGTCAGCATGATCAACCCTATTAAACCAGGAATACCCTAGTAGGGTTGATCATGCAAATACAAACAATACACTTGGTAAAACTATCTATTACCCTGTTTATGCATTTGTATTTATAAGCAAATTACCTAATTTGAACACTAAGGAGCTGGTCAGAGCCTTCATAGCCCCAGTTTGTTATACCCCTTCAGCTTCAGTCCCTCCCCCTGCCCTGGATTGACAGAGTTAGACTTCTCATCTCTCTTCTTGTGCCTGCTGCTCTTCAAGTGCTGAGATCTGTCATCTTGCACCTAAGCTGTGTCTCTCAATCTCAGCACCTGCTCAGTTGGAATCGGTGCTGCTTTAAGTGCAGCAGGAGATACTGTACAATGTACTGTACAGCGCAGACACAAGAAGACAGGGCTAGACAAGCGGAAGAGGGGAGGGACTGAAACTGAAGGGTAACAAACTAGTGCTCCAAGGGCTGTGGCCTGCCCCTTGGTGCTCCAGTTAGGTAATATATATATATGAATAAAGTTAAATTTTTCTCACCAACGTCATTACGAATAGTCATAATGGTATCTTTTTTATAAGCATAATCAATACCAAAATAACATGCACCCCGCCTATTAATATGTTCAGCATTTTCTCAGCATATACGTCAAATGTACACACTGTACATCCAGTATCTGTGCTCACACCTTATCCAGAAATCCCCATTAATATCAGCTGAAACTATCATATTTATTTAAAGGATAAAGTACACATTTGCAAACCATACTAAATTACTTTTGGTAGTTCGCAGAAAATGCATACCTTCCCTAATTATTTGTTATCTCTATATTAATCTGAAGCAAGGCTGCATTGCACCCTGATGTCTGCTTGGAAGACATTATGACAGAAGGTCAGTGATCTCGCTGGAAGATCTTACAAGCTGCCGCCTCACTGTCGGTATTGGACATTGAATTTAATAGTTTCATGCCTCAATGGTTAATAAAATGTATTTGGCAAATTAACTCATTTTTACTTTTCTTCCATATTTCAAAGATTGTTCTCAAACACTTTTGGATACACCAAAAATGAAAACAAGAACCAATAAGCCTTCTCTTCATGAAATAAACAGAATAACTTAAAATGCAGTGATCCACGGATAAACGCAAGCAGCTTGGAGCTAATAAGGAGGAAAAACATTATTGAATTACCTGTTTCATATTTTTTTGCCTTTTTGGGTTATTTCTACAGTATTGCATTGTGGGGTATGATATCCGAACAAACATGAAGCCTTCCATATTTGGGAATATAGACTTACTGTATGGTCCCCATCCAGAACAGGTTTATTACAGATCAGGGATGAGTTTAACTTTTCTCAGTTTAAATCCTTCAAATATACTTCAAATATGATTCATATATCCAGCTATGCGTGCAAGCATTGTTCTAAAGAGAAGAAACTAAAAAGGACAAAGATAAAAAACAGCTACTTATGTAATACTTGATTTACTGCTTTTTCTTTTATTTTAAAAGTTTTATTGGAAATTTATTAAAAAAAAACAGTTCTATATTTTGCTGACACTATGTCAACTTAAATTTTAAATATACAGATGTAGCAGAGCTGATGAGATCATTCACCTGCTTGGGCCTTGTCTCTACATTAAGGGTAAATGAACACGCTCAGGATTTATGTGCGGAAAATCCGCACTGAAATCCGCAGGCGTTCGCAGGTAAATCTGTGCGGACAATCTGCTTCAATTGGTGTGGATTTGCATGCAGATTTGTTGCAGATTTTCCGCATGCAAATTTTACTCTCTTCATTGAAGTGAATGTAAAAAATCCGGTAAGGAAAAAATTTTTTTTTTTACATGCTGCAGATTTTAAAATCCGCACCGCAGGTCAAAATCTGCATGGAAAAAATCTGCATCGTGTACATGCAGATTTTCAAATTCTCAAAGAATACAATGTACATGACCTATGGTGATGATTTTCCGCAAAGTCCGCACGTAAAATCTGCATGGAATCGTCTGCATTTAGCCTTAAGGTTGACTATTTTCCCATATCGATGACCTATTCTCAGGATAGGTCATCAATATTAGATTGGCAGGGTCTGACTAATATGCTCCTTCCCACTGAAGTGAAAGGGGACGGAGTTGCTATGATTACACTGCTCACCGCTGTAATGTCGACCGCGAACAGTTAAACAGTGAAGAGAAGGCAGATTTCTCTTTCAACAGTTAGTCGGTGGGGGGGGGGGGGGGGACTGGAGTTGGTCCTCACTGATCTGATATTGATGACCTATCCTTATTTGTCAACTTCTGCACAAATGAAATCACGTGCACTGCTGAAGCCAATGAGTGGCCTCAGTGGTGACATTTCCCTTAGCGGCACTTGACTCATCAGTGGCTGATGGGTCAAGATCCGCTTGGGGACAGGTTACCACTGGTGCCAGTCATTGGCCACAGAGGTGTATGTGACCCTGTCCGTGAGGGTGTTGACAGACAGAGACCGGGACACCGGTGTTGACAGCTCAGGAGGCTGAACCAACTGGCTTAGAGCAGGTAAATATGTTTTTCTTCACAAGTCCTGCTCCTTAGGGGTGGGAATTAGGGAAAAAAAAACTGGCAGACCCTTAAGGTTATATCCACATGAACCTGGTGGAATTGCAGGGGGAAAGTCTGCAGCATTTTACCATTCTCTTCAAAAACCACTACTGGCTTGGGCTTAAAAACCTGCTACAAAAAGTTGTGTGACACCAGCTTTTTAGCGTGTAATACTACACTTCTAAATCACTAGAAGGGGTTTTCTTGATGAGATGAGACAACCCTTTAAGATAATGTAGGTTTATTTGCAGTTCCATGTAAATCCAGTTCTAGCACATGTATGACAAATGACAAACACAGCTGCACATAGAAGTCTGAAAACTAGGTATAGGCCGGGTTCACATCACTGTTATGCATTGCTTTATTGCTTTCGGTTATAATGGAAAATAATGGAATCTATAAGATGGAAATCAAAACGGAATCTTTAAAAGGCGTTCCGTTTTGATCCGTCATAATAGAAGTCTATTGGCAAGCATAACGGAGTAGTGTATGGGAAATTCCTTATATTCCTATGTAGCACTGCCACCTGCAGAGCTCAACAAGAAATACCGTTCTGTTAGCCTGGAACTCTTCAGAGAGATCCAAACTATTAGAGAGAATAAACGGCTTCCCTGATCTCCGTGCGGGTAAGCCCTTTGGGCTTGCTGGGGAAAGTTGCCTCAGATGCCGTGGTCACAACTGCTGTCACTTCGATTGACAGGACCAAGCAGTGAAAAAGTGATCACACCTAAGCTGAGTCTCTAGGTGTAACGGCAACGCCCCTGTTGCTCCTAGAGGCTCATTTGCATATATCAAAACATCATTTTTCTCAGCAGTGCGGGCACATATGAACATGGGACCAACAAAGATGCCTTCAGCTGCCAAGCGCACATGTAACAGGTCTGCCAGTGTCATATGCCCTGTCAGATGCCCTATGATGCAATAGTTTTTTCAATGACCTAAAGTTACCCTATCTAGAATAATCAGATGTCATGCATTTATATTTTAGGTGTATAAAACAGGTACACAGAATGACACAATGAATCACTGTATACAAATCAGACACTCATATAGGAAAAGTGTGTTTCCACTGATTAATATTCTCTGCCTTGATTACTTTGAGGTTTCTGAGGTCAAGAAACCGTGAAATGGGGTCAATTTATAAAGTGTACAAAGGCTTCCAATAAGACTGGAATAGCAGAACAAGTGGGAATAGTATCAGAATATGCCTTTCTTGTACTGCCATACAGAAATGTCTGAAGAGGCTCGAGAAGTGCTGTCCTGCAACAAGCTACAGATTTTTGGCTTACACGGCTTAAACAGGAGTTGTACTTGCTATAGTGTACAGTATCAAAAATGTGATATTGCTGGCAAAGCAGCAGACTTTCAATGCCACCAACAGACATATTTCATGCAGGTTGTAATAGCACAACCTAGCGAATGGTAGTGAATGTTTCCAAAATGAAAAAGAGTGCAAACATGAGCTGTAAAGGGGTATTCCCATCTCAGACAATGGGGGCATACAGCTGTCCCCATTGTGTGATAGGTGCGGGTCCCACCTCTGGGAGCCACATCTATCTCTAAAACAAAGTCACCACCAAGCCTTCCTATTGGCCCAATGAAAATAGCTAAGCGGCGCGCTCTGCTATTTCGGTGGCCCCATAGAAATGAATGGAGAGCATCCATGCATGCACGGTGCGCCCTCTGGGACTTTGCTGGCTTTGTTTATGAGATAGATGCAGGTCCCAGTGGTGGAAACTGCACCTACCAGACAATGGGGGCATATCCTAGTGATATGCTCCCATTGTCTGACATCAGACAACCCCTTTCACTAGGATACAAATACATATTCATAGATCCCTAGTTCCCTACCACTTCTCCTCTCCACTGCTGAGCTCTGCCTCTGCCTGCACTGATCACATGACGGTGACATCATCACAGGTCGTTACCACTTCTCCTCTCCACTGCTGAGCTCTGCCCCCGCCTGCACTGATCACATGACGGTAACATCATCACAGGTCGTTACCACTTCTCCTCTCCACTGCTGAGCTCTGCCCCCGCCTGCACTGATCACATGACGGTGACATCATCACAGGTCGCTACCACTTCTCCTCTCCACTGCTGAGCTCTGCCCCCGCCTGCACTGATCACATGACGGTGACATCATCACAGGTCGTTACCACTTCTCCTCTCCACTGCTGAGCTCTGCCCCCGCCTGCACTGATCACATGATGGTGACATCATCACAGGTCGTTACCACTTCTTCTCCTATCTACTACTATCTACTGCTGAGCTCTGCCCCCACCTACACTAATCACATGATGGTGACATCATCACAGGTCGTTACCACTTCTCCTCTCCACTGCTGAGCTCTGCCTCTGCCTGCACTGATCACATGACGGTGACATCATCACAGGTCGTTACCACTTCTTCTTCTATCTACTACTATCTACTGCTGAGCTCTGCCCCTGCCTGCACTGATCACATGATGGTGACATCATCACATGTCTTTCAGCTCTTTCATTGTACCAGATTATAGTCTCCATCGCTCACCTCTTGAGAATCCTGGACATTTGGACATTTCGGACAGACAAGAGGACATATCTGGGAAAAACAGGATGCATGGTCACCCTAAGTTAGGAGAGTTAAAGGAAGACCGGCACGGACACACCGTACATCTTAAGCCATAGCAGCAGCATTCTCACCTCATTTGCTTGCTTAGGCTCTGCACTGGAGTCCAGCACAACACTGCACATGCACATGAAATGGTTATTTGGTATGAAGTAGGCTGGTTGGATGTATTTTGCAGGGGGAAGGGGCGTATAATGTGCAGCAGGGGGGGAATGAAGTCAGAGCAAAGTTTGCTCTGAGGCCTGTAGGACTCAAGTTACGCCACTGCTGTTTATCTTCACAAAACCAGAAGTAACAATGCATCTGTAGCTGCCAATAAAAAGATTTTATCCCACAAGCTCCTCCCCCCCATAGTGATGGGTGTAGGTAGACAGATTTTTATTATTTAAAGGAGTTTTCCCAATTTTTTAACATATGGTATATTTAGAAAATACAGTAGCTTTAGTCAGCTTTTAAAACTCTTCAGGAATAGGATAGGAAATGAAATATCATATGAGATGCTTTCTTGAGATGTTACATGTATGAGAAACTAAGCCACTTTTTCTTTACAGGTTTGATAAATCCCCCTCCCCCCCCAAAAAAAAAATTCCCTTCATTTCCTAATGTCTCCATATTTTAGTCCTTATTTCAGTAGAGGCATGTACATGAAGATATGAAGTCATTGTCAATATTAATGGTTCCTAACGTTCAGGCTTGGACATAAAAGTTGACTGAACTTCACATTATTACTAAAAATCTAAAGTTCAGGCAAATCCAAAAAGGTGTGTGTGTGTGGGGGGGGGGGGGGACACTGGATGTATCTGGTAGCTTTATCGATGTGGAATAAGCATTAATAGCATCAAATGAGTAACTTGAACCTTGTCCTCAAAGCAAAAACTATAACAGGCCCACACCTCATACATGTATATGCTTTTTATAATATTGGAGTCTTCTAAAATGGTAGAGGGGCTGCACCCACTAATGCTATTCCATGAAGATGTTTACAATGCATACCTTCTATTGGATATCTCATGACAATTTTTATACTTAATTAAGCCAAGTTCCCACTTCAGTTATATGGTCAGTTATTGTGAGCCAAAACCAGTAGTGAAGCCTCCTGTTCTGTGTTTTTGACCCGCAACTGGTTTTGGCTCACAATGACTGATGGAAATAACTGACCAAATAATTGAAGTGCGAACTTGGCCTAAGATGTATATTTGGAATTAAACCACAGAGGTTAACAAAAGGTGTCTATTTTATGACATATAAAACAGACAATTATATACTTAATATAAAAAAGGTCTAAGAAAAGTTGATTCCTTATTGGAATTCAAGAGAACATCAATACCAGATGGGTTGGTTGATGGGGATTTGTTACAGTAGCCGAAATCTCATTTAACATCCATGAAATCTCAGCGTAGTTTAGCACAGATATTGTAGGAAATTTCCGTTGTATTATTCTTTTGTGGGAGATGCTCAAGGCTGCGGTGCCCCAAAGCTAAATGGCGTGATGGTTTTGCTTCAATGTCAAGAGCTAGATGTTATAAAAATGCCATATAGAGATGTAACATACAGTACTAATAAAAAACAGAGGTCTGACCCAACTCACTGCCAGGACTCCAGAGACCGCTTAAGAGGAAAATATCAACATTAGTGTTTATATAAGAAATGAAAGAGTAATCTGATAACATCAAAAGGGAAAGCAATTTTTTCCCCCAAGATGTACATATTAATGCACGCCAGCCAGGCAAGGATGGGGCAGAGCTCCCACATAGAGAGAGTGTTAAAAAAATCTAATTTTTCGATTAATTTTTTTTTTCCAGGTAGGTTATGTCCTTTTCAGGTATTTTTTTCTTGCTTTCGCCTTTTATGATTTTTTTTTTTCAGTGTTCTGCCAATGAACAGAGAACAGACATGTTGAATTATAAGGGGGTAGGACCTCTTCTTGTGAAAGTACAGAAAGAAGTAAGAATTGGACAAATCTAACAGCGGAACCACGAAAGAGCATTCATCCAAAAATATTCGTATAATAAATACAATAAAGTTTTTATCGGTTTACGTTTGTAAAATATAAAATGGCATCCTGTAAAAAGGCAAGCCGATTTGATATGTTATAAACTAAAAAAATGTTTTTTAATAAATATATTATTTGATGGAAATACTGGTAAATTTAAGGTTAGAGTACAGCATGAGCACTTGTACTATTAAGGTTGTATGTGGCGGGTTCTATGGGGCCCCTGGGGAATGGGGTTCCTGGTCAGGTTAGCCAATCCTTTATTTTAGCGGGTAGTTAGAAGTTAAACCTTTGCAAGGATACCCTTTTTATGAGCTCTACAAACAAGTTTGTGGGGAACAGTTTGAAAAGGGCAGTGGTCAAGCATTTGGCATGACACTCTATTGAAAGTCTATGGGATGGAGGAAGAAGTTGAGCAGAGCACTAGAGTGTTTTTTTTAGCCCCAGACTAAGGAAAGATGATAAATGAAAATTGTGAGAAAACCCTTTAACCCAAGGGTCTTGGAAAATAATCCTCAGCCAGGTGGCTGGGGGTGGGCTAGAGTCCACCAGCACCAAAAAGGGAACTTTTTTAAACTTTGCAGAGGAAACTAGTTTTATGTCTTCACAAATGCATATTTGGACCTCGAGACCACCATCTATAAATCATATCATTAGATGACTTCAAACCAATTATAAAATTGCAAGGGTTACAAATTTACTACCAGTTTGCTCTCTCGTGTTATTTCTGTGGCCTCAAGACTGGTGAGGCTTAAAGAAGTCTACCCCTGATCTCCTCAAGGACAAGGCACAAGAACAGGTGCATATGTCCTATATGGTTTCTATCCTATTTTTTTTCTTTCGTGTCTTAAATATATGACTTTAATGATCTAAAGTGAGTGCCTATGAGACATTTCATAGCCAAGTCATGTAGAAATCTCTTTAACTCCTTGAAGGAAATTATCATCAACCATTAAATGTGCTATACCCTAATGAACTATCTAAAATGAATGACATGAATCATAGTATAAATGTAGAACACAGTATTGTATCGTAGGCGTTCAACCTTACAAAGAAATTTAAGAGCACAGTTATACAAGTACAGGTATCTGAACATCAGGACCTCTTTGAATGTGATGGGACTATAATAATCTCCATGTGTATACATTGCGAGGCTTTTAATTGCAGCTTTCATTAGTTCCCAGAACTCATTTATAAGCATGATATATATCTACATTTTCAATGTGCATAGAAAGGAGACACTATTTACATACTTGCACTAGACCATACTACTTGGAGAGATAGGTACAGTTACATAAGACAATACCACTGTAGGGCTATACCCATGATGGATCTACTCGTATACACATTTCTTAGGCTTAGGCTACACCTAGACTTTTTGTAGCACTACTAACTGATTTAACTATTGAACTACTGTTGATATCCAAAGCAGTACATTAACATGTAGTCAACTTTGCGTAGCTTTCGTTTGATAGGTAAAATCAAAAGTGCTACAAAAAGTTTAGGTACAGCTCCAGCTTTACAGCAAAAACAGACAGCAGGATCCTGTTCTTTACTTCTACATTCATTTCTTTCGAACCATCTACAAAAATAATCCAACCGCTTCCTAATTTTAGGATTTTTCCAACAGATTATTGCTTTCCGTAACAACACAAATGCCCCATTTTTTAAGTGTCAGATGATTAGCGGCCAAATAGAGTAGAAGGCCAGTTCTTGAGTTACTATCCACCTGCTTTCTGCCTGTACTGACATTCTACACATCCCTGCAGAGAAGATGAAGCTTCACACATTGCTGCTGCTTAGGAAATTCATGTACACCTGCTTCCAGTCCAAGCAGTGAAAGTTTTCCCCACATCAAAGTGCAGAATTTGGCATGCGTTCATGGCACCTTCTAAGAATTTCACTGCCCTTCACACTACTGCAACAGCAACAAACACACATCTATTACAAAGTACATTTAACACAATTCTGACCTGACGGCGCTCGATTAAATGCAATAATATATTCAATATCAAAGCCCTGGGAAAGATTTGCTGATCTTTTTGTTGCACATTTGAAACTAGTATTGTAAATTGTAGGACTTCTTACTAAGTTTCACACTGACTTTGCACCTATTGAATGAGCAGGTCTTGTTGAGCAGGTAGATCTAAGACAAGGATAGGATGCCATCATCTTACCTTAGTTATGCAAGATCCAAGTGAAAGGTGTGATGCAGACATGTGACAGTGAGGGACTGAGAAAGTGCTCTGATCAGCTCCCGTTAACATTCACTTGGCTTTTATCTGCAGGTGGGAGGAGAGTTCTCCTGTAGTAGGTGGGCTGAGAATGTAGCCTTCAGACGGGCAGGAACATTCACCCTGCACTCTGTTTACCAGGGAGCAAATGAGCAAGGGAAAAGCAAAGTCATATGTGCTGCAGAAGAAGAAAAAGAATGTGCTAGAGGAAGAAAATGCATGTAAAATTCATCCATCCCCTGGAACAGCTTGTCACCCCATACTCAGCAAATGCCTAAAATATGAAAGTTCTGTAAGGCAAATTAGGAGGAGGACAGTAGCTAAAAAGTAGTTTTTTTTGTGTCATAGTTTTAGCCGCATATCTAAGTTATATTAGTTACATCAGAAAACTACGGGTAAGGACAAAGTGGTTTGTGTCCCCTCCAGTGTGTCCAGGAAAGGAAAAAATGTACAGATGACACCAGAAGACAAACTATTCTTGACGTTTTTATACATTTCAGTAGTGCAGCCTCTTTATTGTTACACACAGACACCAGATCCAGTGGAGGAGGGGAGCAGGCTTTCACCCAATCAGTATGTGATTTTCTTGAAAGTGCAGTTTTTGACTCTTTTTGGGATGTCATCTTTGTGAAGAATGATTACTGTGATAGTAATAGAAAGTATTTTAAATATTAAAATTCCTTATAACATTCCAATGCACGTACGGTTTTACTAAACATCTTCATGGATTTGAGGGTAGGCTGCAGATTTTCAGATATTTTAGATTTGCTGCGGATTTCACCCATTGCAAGGGGTGTGTTAGGGTACTTTCACACTAGCGGCATAGCTATCCGGCAGGCTGTTCCGGCGGGTGAACAGCCTGCCGGATCCGCCATCTGCAAGTACCCGTGAACTGCCATGCTGCCGCTCCATCCCCATTGACTATAATGGGGCGGCGGCGAAGCTACGGCGCAGCACGTCTGTGCATGGCAGAGATCGCTAGACCAAAAAATCGGACCTATAGTACTTTTAGTCCAGCGATCTCCGGCCGTGCACTGCCGTGCTGCGCCGTAGCTCCGCCCCCCACCCCATTATAGTCAATGGGGACGGAGCGGGAGCACGGCAGTGCACGGGTACTTGCGGCATGGCGGATCCGTCAGGCTGTTCACCCGCCAGAACAGCCTGCCGGATAGCTATGCCGCAAGTGTGAAAGCACCCTTACCTATTGTGTGACAATTAATGCTATAACCATCAGCATGCCATATGAAAGGTGACCCTCAAAGATGAGGATTAAAAAGTGTCTACATGAGTAACATTTATCACCTATATATAGGAGATAAATATTAGATTCCTAACCATCTAAGGACTATGAACCCCTCAGTATGTAGGACCTCAGTCACCCATCCCCTCTCATATTTCCAGTCATTAATGTGAACATATGGAGTGGTGGCTAACCATGTTTGTAGCTTGCTCCTTATAAGTCTATATTTATGTATTTATCATATACTGTATACCTCCAGCAGTGGCGGATATAGGGGCTTCTGGTTCGGCAGCCCAGGGTGAGTGAAGGGCCCATCGCCAATTTGCCATCCCAAATGCCCCATTTGCACCACAACAAGCCCACATCTACAAATTAATAAGTCTGAGACTGTCACGCTCACATACGCTGCTGCAGCAGTAACAGCCAGGCCCTGTCAGTGGAAGAACCAAGGAACAGTGAGGAGCGAGCACATGACTACACCTCCTCGGCTCCAATCACTCAGAAGCTGATTAATCCCGACGGCCCCATCTGTGATGTCACGAATGCCCGCCCTCTCTTCTCAGCGCCAGCTTTATCAGCTTGTGGTGCGGGCTGGGTCTGTGTGCAGTGCGGGCGCGGCAAGCCGGCAACCAACCAACCAACCTCCATCTTGCCAAACGGAGTGAGCCGGTAAAACGGTTCTCTGAGGATAGGTCATCAATATGAGATTGGTGGGGGTCTGACTCCTAGCACCCCCACCAATCAGCGGGAAACAGCGATGATCCAGTGAGTGCCGCAGCCTTTTTGCTGCTTACCAAGCACAGCGCATTTGATAGCTCGGCCCCAAACTCTTGGATGACCACGTGAACGATAAATGTGATGTCATATGGCCTAGGAAGAGACTGTGGCGCTCATAAAGCACCGCAGCCTCTCCATACAGAAAAAAAGACTAAACTAAAATGGAGGGAGAGGCCCGAGTTGGGTAGACAGCCCCAGGCCTATCATGCACTTAATCTGCCTGGACCTCCAGCCATATTAGAGATGATGGAGCATAGGTAACTAGAGTCCTAGTTAGAGACTTTGGGGGTCATCATTGTCTTTCTCATCTTTATCGTCTGTGCTTGGGATGGGGAATATATGCAATTTGTGAGAAAGCCCCTTTATCATCACATGTAGAATCTTCAGAATGAGTAAAAATCCAGTCTAAAACTGCAGCTCAGATGCAGATAGTCCAAGTCAGCATTAGTGGCTCAACCTGCTGGTTTATCACTCCTCCATGCCTTACACTGCACCTCTGTGTGTTCTGATTGGCGTCTGTGTATAGGCACAAGCTCACCAGGGGGTCGGTGCTTCTTGAAAAGAATAGGCAAATGAGTAAAAATACATGCAGAATTGTATAAAGTTTTTACTGATGGTGAATTTAGTTTTACTGTGAACCTTTCAGTCAATTCTTTTTGCTAATAATATGTTTTTCTCAACTTCTTCTTACGTACATATCTATTATATCTATTATATGAGTCTTCTGAGATTTTTATACTGAAGACCTATCCTCTTGATCTGTCTTGATATTGCTGAAAGGAAAGTAGTATTGTCACAACTAGCCAGGTAGTATAAGAAATTTGCAATATTCTTGATTTATTATATGCTAGTTTCTCACAACGTAATACGGTCATTTGTACGGTTAAAACCCCCTCGCACTTCTACTAAAGCTAAAGCTGGTCATACAATCTATATAGCTGTTGGCTGAGCATTCATGTGTTCTTAATAGGGACAAGGGTTCGCTGGGAACTTAAAACTGACCCTGCAAAAAAAAACTAAAAGAGGCGCCATGGGGTAGGCAGGTCCAAAATGACAGAAGGCGGGGCAACAACAGCAATACCATAGTGCAGCACAAAATACTGCCCCAGCAGAATCGAATACCGCACTGCAGTATTCAACTGTACAGCAATGCAGGGGGCTAGAATTCAGGAGCGCACCTGATGCTCCAATCATTAATTACTACCGAGAGCATAAGATCATTATCTATCCAGCTAGCAGCAATCAGGAAAGCTCAGTTGGCCCTGGGAAATTTCCCTGTATGGCCAGTCTGCCCCTAAATAGTGGGAAGGGAAATTATCTCGATTTAGAGCAAAATGATGAGGTATGTTGAACTTCAAGATGCCAACCCATCTTCCTCTTGAGATCTGTTGCATGGGGAGAGACAGAGAATTCTCATACACATTACATAGTTGGTTCGGTTCCACCGAAATCAGTGGCTTTAATTGTCATTCATCTAATGTATATGGTCACCCTTAGAATGACATAGTAAACCATACATCTGTAGCTGCATTACCCCAGCTTTACCACACACCCTGGGTAGAAGTATCTTTAATTTGCTTCAATAGCGTAGATTTCAAAATGTCATATTTATGTATGAATGTTTTATATAATTGCAAATAAATAATAGGAAGGTATAGGAATCTGTGAAAAAATTCTTAGTATTGTACCATCTAATTTACAGATTTAATGGACAGTTTTTTTCACAGGGCATACATTATATTTCTACTCATTCTCACCACTAATTTTGCCTTTATCCCAGCTTTGTCCCTCTTGGTCTCATTGTTAGCCTTATTGACTCTTGTTTTGTAATTCTGGCTTTACACTAACCTTAAAGGGGTTGTCCTACAAAATAATATTCTACAGTTTTCAAACCAGCACCTGGATCTGAATACTTTTGTAATTACATGTAATTAAAAATTTTGCATAGCCGCTGAGTTATTCAATAAAATGTACCTGTATAGCGCCACCTGCTGTTTGTTTTTTTTCTTATTTCTTTGTACTGCTCACTAACTTGGCTGTGATAGGGAGAGCATGGACACGCCCCCTTAGTTGTGATAGGGAGAGCATGGACACGCCCCCTTAGCTTCAGCAGAAAAGACACCCCCCTGGAGCTGTCAGCTTGATATAAATCTAGCAGAGCAATGAATGGGGAGATCTCTGGATCCATGTGAGGTACAGGGCTGGTTCTAGCTTCATTAGAAAGAGATTGACATGTACTTTATGATGTCTGATTTTCATTTTTTACATTAATCATGAGATAACCCCTTTACGTATCATCTGAGGCTGTTGGTGCTCACTCCAGTTCTGAACATTTGCAATCTTGTCTCTTGCTGTAGTATCATGTCTGCTTGTTTTTTTATTTAGTCAGTGGCATTTTACACTGTACCAGTGTCTTCTTTCAGCATATCTGCATTTGAGTCTTTGCTTGAATTCAAGTCCCTAGTGGGCCAAACATCAGGTCCACAACCTACAGGAGACATAAGGTCTAGCCCAGTGATGGGCAAAGTGCGACTCTACAGCTGTTGCAGAACTACAACTCCCAGCATGCAAAGACTGTCTACAGCTATCAGCCTACAGCATGGCATGGTGGGAGTTGGAGTTTTGCAACAGCTGGAGAGCCGCACTTTGCCCATCACTGGTCTAGCCTATCCCCTTGAATGGGATGTTATTGAAGACCGGATATTTAGGGTACGGTTCAGGTTTCGTGATGCATTTTTTGAAGCCAAAAGCGGGAATGAATTAAAAACAAGGAGGTCGTATCTGTTCTAATTATTTACTTTCCTTTTACAATTCACTCCTGATTTTGGCTTCTAAAATTGTATAAGAAAATCTGAATGCATTATAGTTAAGGAATTTGATGCTTACCACTAGTAACACGATACTGGTATGTACAGTAGATAAACAGCAATGTTTCCCTATCTTAGAAATAAAACTTTCAAATTGTGGTACCCTTTTCAGAAGCTAATCACATTGTCACTGTTGAGAGCAATGTACAGTAGATCTAGTACAGATCTATAATGTTTTTGTTTTTTCTGCAGGGTCCATTAAACATACAGTATTAAGCATTCCTTTGGTCTTCCAGTATCCAAAAGGAATCTTGAAAATGAACCAAATGTGCTAATGAGTTATTATGTGGACTGTTGCCACTGTTTTTATTTTGGATACAAACAACACCATTGTCATTCGTGTATGTATCATCTAGAAAGTAAGAGAATCAAAAGTATCCAGGAAAGAAGGGCTTTAAATTCTTGAAATGAAATGTTATCCTTAGTGGATATGATTTCATATTTGTTGTTTTAAATTTAGGTTTCCCTTTGAAAAACATGGAGAAAACCCAAGATCTTTCCTATTACCAAATTTATGAAAGACGTTTTCCTCTTAAGTGAATAAATCATAAATCAAATCCTTTTCCTGCAGATTTTACCAGTTAAATAAACCATCTTTTATAAATAAGCCCTAAAATCTCCAAGGGCTCTAAAATTGCAATGTTCAACACACTGAGTGCGCTTCCACATTTTATTTATGTTTACCATGGAGAACACAGGTTACATTCCAAAATGTAAGGGGTTGTAAATAATCTCCATGGAGCCATAGAAACCTAGAGATGAACTTTCACATTATTGAAGAAGACACCCAAGATGACATGTGCAGATAATTGAAATTATGAAAGATGTGTCTAAGTAGCATGGATTTTAAAAAACATTTTATGTAAATACTTATATGGTTTGTTCAATCCATGTCTGTACTTATTGTATCATTTTGAGAGAGGGTCCTAAACCCTTTAAACAGTTTTCTCAACTGCCCAATTCTTCTGTTCCTGGGGAGATAAGCCACTGCCAGAGCTGTTTGGCAGGGACTTATGGGCGGTTTACAAGGGCCGAGAATCGCACAGATTGCTAATGAGCATTCATAGTAATTAATTCATAATGTACCGCAGGTAATCAGATCGTTTGTGTCCAAAAAAGATTGGTAACTGGCAACAGATTGTGCCGTGTAAACACGATTTCCTGCTGGCAAACAATGAGTCCTTACGGGTAAGAGTAATGTCATTAGCGATCGCTCCTCCGCGTAATCTGGAGGAGATCTCCTTCCCAACAATCTGTAAAGGGACCTTTCAGCCTGAATGCTCATTAGCGATCATCTTGCAGTGTAATACTGGTGCCGATTATCCAATGAACAAGAAAACACTCGATCATCGGGCAATCCAAATCTTGAAAAAATTATTGCTTGCAGGCGGCAATTTGTAGTGTCTAATAATGATCTGCCGCCAGCGAACCACTATACAACATGAGGATGAGCAATGGCATAACGATCGCTCCTCCCCATGCTGCAGAGGAGATTGCTGCATGTAATAGCAGCGGTCTCCTCCGTTAGCGAGCAGACGATTGCCAGGAAGGAACTCTTACCTCCCGACAATTGTCTGTCACATCGGGCTATATAATACAGCCTTTAAGCTGCCCATACACATTCAATAGCTTTTGGCCGACAGCTACAGATGTAGCCGAGTTAAACTTGATGGTTAACACGTTAAGTAAACAATGGCAAGAAAATGTTAGTTAATTGACTTTTTCAATGGATCCTAACTCTCTCCTGGCTTCCCCATACACATTCATGTTCAACTATGCTGAACATATCTGTGTTTTCTATAGAGAGAGTGGAGAAAGCCTCTGCCAGACAATTCTGGTGGCAGCTTATCTCCTGGGAGAACAAAAAGATCGGGCAAAAATAGTATGTTCTAAGTGTAGCATAATGTGTACAGCCAGCTTTAGTCCCTTCTTCCATTCCACACATGCATACTCAGCATGTGTCTGAGGGCGCTGGAAGAGATAGCTGTCAGCTGAATGTTTAACTTACAGCTATCTCTTATTCGTAGCTAATCTCATGTGGGAATTTATCCTGTGGGTAATATTTGATGTCAATTTTGCTTGAGTTTGTGTATCAAATGCTGCAGAACGTTAACATTAGGCTACATGCACACAACAGTTGTTTTTTGCTGTAAGCAAATCACGGATCCGTCTTTCTTTTTTTTTCGCGTCCATATCCTTTCCGTGTTCCCAAATTTTGTAGGTTGTGTTTCCGTGTGTCTTCCGTTTTTTTTTGCGGATCCGCAAAAAAAACGGAGGGCTTGAACCAGTTTCTTGAAGTACCTGTACAAGTGCCCTGGTTTTCAGCAATCATCCGCAAAAAAAAACGGATGCGGATGACAAATGGATGGCTTCCGTTGGTCATCCGCATTTTTTGCGGACCCATTGACTTCTATAGGTCCGCAAAGCGTTTTTTGCAGACAAGGATAGGACATGCCACATTTTTTTTGTGAATGTGAAATGCGGACAGCGGACGCGGACAGGCAACGGAAGAGGCATCCGCATTTTTAACGGATCCATAGAAATTAATGGGAAACCATCAGATCAGCAAAAAAAAATGGAACAGAGGCCGCAAAAAACCACTGCCGTGTGCATGTAGGCTTAAACTTAACACTTTTGTCTAAAAATTGTACTCCAGTTTTCATGCGCCACTCCCCTACTGTAGGAATTTTGCAACTTTTGCAGATTTTTTTGGTATCATTTTTAAAAGAATGAATTAAAAGCTATGGACATCTTTGGGGGCATTTTTTTTCGCATATTGCTAATTTTAGGCTAAAATAATTTAGCCTAAAGAATTTAGCTATAATGTTTGTTTATGAGCTGTCAGGACTGCAGAGATAAGAGCTTCATATCAAGCCATCAGAGCAGCTCCGTGACGGATTCAGTGTAAAGGTGGATTTACACATGCCAATAAATAATCGTCCAGATTATTCTGAATAACCATTCTTACTAATACTCGTTCCCAATAATCTGACCATCTAAATGTGTCGCCAATCACCGGATGAACAAGCGAAACGCTCGTTCATTGGGTGATCCTGTCATTCGCGCAGGCGCTCAAATCATTGTTCCTGGGCAACAGATCGTGCTGTCTAAACAGCGATATGCTGCCCAGAAACAATGATTCTCTATGAGGACGAGGGATCACTCTTACTTTGAAGAAGATCGCTGCATGTAACGGAACGCTTCCTTCCCAACAATCAGTAATATTCCATGAGTTTAAATCCGCCTTAAGACAGAGAGCAATAGTCTGTAGAGGCACTGAAATCCATATCTATAGAGAAAAAACTGATGAAAAACTTTAATAAAGACCAATTGAAAAGTTAACATGATTTTTCCCCCAAAATTATTGCCAGCAAAGGTGGCTTACTTTAGCTGACCACTTTCTCACCCACTTTTTAAAACTGGAGTAAATGGTTTAAAAGGGCAAAAAAAAAGTTGCATGTTTTTCTGCTAATAAGCCTAAAAAGTTACAAAAGCCCTATTTTGAAACTTTTTAAAGCCAGAATTTTTGTAAAATTGCAACTTATATGTTTCACTTTAAAAGTTCAAATAGCTAATTGACAAGTTTTTGTTCTATTAAAATGAATGATATACCAAACCACATGGTCTTTTCCTATGTGGTCCTAAACATTTAGCAGAAGTACATACATCTTGTCATGGAAAATACTTTGTATATGAAGATTACAATCTACAAGGCATGGATATTTTTTCTTGAATTTTAATATTGTCTTGAATATTTTCTTTTAAACATGGAGTCTGTTAAAGTATGTCTCTAAGATGTTATGCCCCCCCCCCCTATTCCTAGGTAAAATGGATCTCTTGACACAGCTGACATGGGCTGTCCTGTAATGCCGATGTTTGAAACCTTTATCTTTACTGTAAAACTGGAATTGCAAGATAGTAGCAGTGATATAGGTGACTGCATGTAAGTTATATGGGCTTTAACACTTCAGTGCCACCTTAAAGAATTAGTCTGCTATGCCCTATTCATAGGATAGGGGATAACCATTAAATTGATAGTGGTCCTACCACTGGGACCCCAGCACTCACAAGAACAGGTATCCCTCACCCTGCAGGGCACCTCAGAAAGAACGAAGCGGCACTGCGTGGTACGGAGCCCAGTGGTAGGACCCCACAGAAAATATAGTTATCCCCTACCTGTGGATAGAGGATACCTTGAAATTACTTGAATATCCCTTTAAATGTATCATCTCTCCTCTGGTTAATTTAGAAATTGTCAAGAAGTTGTTTGTTATGATGGCTTCTCCTCAATGTTCTGTAATGTGTGCTCCTTAGCATAATGACAGCAGTGCAAACACCTCTGTGATCACAGCTGTTACTACAGAGCAAGGAGCTTATCTCAGTAAGGTCAATTTGGGGAATTTATCATTACCCCTATGGGTTTTGATAGGGCCTGTGCCGCCGGGGGAGTTACTTAATGTCTCCTCCAGCAGTCCGTGCACCAGACTGAAATCTACTTCGGCTCATAGGTAGCATAGATTTCATTCATTTTTTACGTCAGTTTCTGGTGTAAATATTGATAAATGTGCTAAATTTGATAAATGTGCTGGGGCCGATGGCACCGCCCACACTGGAGTAAACTGGAGTAAAATTTCCAGTTGCGACAAAAAAAGTTGTAATGTCATTAAAAAAGTCTCAAAACTTGGTTTTTAAGGGGAATGATAAATCCCCCCCCCCCCCCAATGTATCCAGCACCAACATCATAGTTGTTTGACTTGTTCCACAAAATTCACTGCGTAGAAACTCCCAGTTGGGCATACTTCCCAGTCCTTAATTCATCTTGATTTTCCTTAAAGCGGCTCTGTCACCAGGATTAACATTTTTAAACTAGACATACTGGCTGGTAGGGCTCATTATGCTTATTAAAACAATACCTTTTTTTGTCTGTATGCTAGGTGCAGAGATATCTGCATGTTTATTCATATGCAAATGAGAAGTTCAAGCACCAGGAGGAGGGGCTGAATCCTTTGAGCACCGCTTTGTAACACCCCCTGCCCCCTTGATTGACAGGGGCTAGGCATTCTGAGGAAAGAGCTGTGTCCTAGCATCTACATATTATATCCTCTATGTACTATAGCTTCAGCACACTAAGATCTGCTCAGAAAGATAATATACATATTTCTGATTTACTCAGAAGCACAATATACGATAATAAAGACACGAGTAATATCTGCTAGCTTATAAGCATAGAAAAAATGTGCACCTGTATATGGTAATGCTATAGCTTGGTGGTAAGTGTATGGTTTTGAATGTAGAGATCCCAGGTTTTAATCCTGGGAGAGACTTTTAGTCTTTTTCTATATTTATCCCATAATAAAAGTGTATATACAGTTGTGTTCAAAATTATTCAACCCCCACTGAAATTGAGTGTTTTGGCCAGTTTGACATTGATTTTGATCATTTCAGTCATCTTGTTTACAATTAAATCAAAGAGGCACTTGTAAGTCAGACAAATATAACATAACATTTATAATGAAATAACCACAAATGTCTTTTCTGTGCTCACATCATTATCAGTTTTATTCAACCCCCAAGTGACATTCAATCTTAGTACTTAGTACAACATCCTTTTCCAGTTATAACAGCTTTTAAACGTGAAGCATAGCTTGACACAAGTGTCTTGCAGCGATCTACGGGTATCTTCACCCATTCTTCATGGGCAAAAGCCTCCAGTTCAGTCACATTCTTAGGCTTGCGCGCTGCAACTGCTTTCTTTAAGTCCCACCAGAGGTTCTCAATCGGATTTAAGTCTGGTGACTGCGATGGCCACTTCAAAATGTTCCAGCCTTTAATCTGCAACCATGCTCTAGTGGACTTGCAGGTATACTTGGGATCATTGTCCTGTTAAAAGGTCCAACGTCTCCCAAGCCTCAGGTTTGTGATGGACTGCATCACATTTTCATCCAATATCTCCTGGTACTGAAGAGAATTCATGGTACCTTGCACACGCTGAAGCTTCCCTATACCTGTAGAAGCAAAACAGCCCCAAAGCATGATTGACCCCCCGCCATGCTTCACAGTAGGCAAGGTGTTCTTTTCTTCATAGGCCTCCTCCAAACAAAGCGTTGATCCATGGGCCCAAACAGTTCTAATTTTGTTTCATCAGTCCACAGAACACTATCCCAAAACTTTTGTGGTTTGTCCACATGACTTTTGGCATACTACAGTTGACTCTTCTTATTCTTTGGAGACAGCAAGGGGGTGCGCCTGGGAGTTCTGGCATGGAGGCCTTCATTACGCAGTGTGCGCCTTATTGTCTGAGCTGAAACTTCAGTACCCGCATCTGACAAATCTTTTTTCAGTTCCTCAGCAGTCACACGGGGACTTTTCTCCACTTTGCGCTTTAGGTTGCGCATAGCAGTTGAAGTCAGCATCTTCTTCCTGCCTCGACCAGGTAGCGTTTCAACAGTGCCCTTTGCCTTGAATTTGCTAATGATGCTTCCTATGGTGTCTCTTGGTATGTTTAACATCTTTGCAATCTTCTTATAGTCATTGCCCTTCCTGTGAAGAGAAATCACCTCTTCTCTTGTCTTCCTGGACCATTCTCTTGACTTCACCATGTTTGTAAACACACCAGTAAATGTCTAGAAGGAGCTGAGTATCACAGTCATTTTAAATCTGCCAAATTGGGGCTTATTATGCTTGATTGCTGCTCCTTGACATCCAGAGGTGTTTTCAATACCTGATCGAAAACACTTGAATGAACCTCTGTTCTTAAGAGTGGTAGTCTTTAAGGGGTTGAATAATTGTGTCAATGAAGAAATCACAAAAAAAACATTTAATACTGTATTACAAAAACAATTGATGTCATTTTAGTTGCATTTGGTTCTTTAAAAAGTCCTTGTAAGATTTCATTCTGAACACAATTACAAATGTACACTAAATTCCCTAAAACCCTTTACAGCATTGGGGGTTGAATAATTTTGAACACAACTGTACTTATCATATTGAGAATAATGTTTCTAGGCTGAAAAAGCTAATAAATATTGCTGGTTTCTTTAAAATCATATATTGTGCCTGTGAATAAACCAGTAATAGTTTTCAGGCTTCAAAGCAAAAGAACCCTCACTATTCTCAATATAGTAAGGCCTTTTATTGTTATTATATGATTATATTATATATTAAAACTGAAAAAAAAATTCATACAAGTCTTTCCCAGAATTCAAACCTGGGATATCTACAGGCAAACACCATACACTTACCACCAAGCTATAGCATTACCACATTGAGATGAATGGTAATTATCTGTATAAGCTATCAGACATTACTGGTATCTGTATAATCATATATTGTGCTTATGAATAAAGCAGTAATATGTGATTAGTTTTCTGAGTACATGTCAGTGTAGTGAAGCTATAGTACATAGAGGATATGATATGGAGATGCTAGGACACAGCTCTGCCCTCAGCATGTCTAGCCCTGTCAAACAAGGGGAGGGAAGTGTGCAGAGCACAGGGAGTGTTACAAAGCGGTGCTCAAAGTATTTAGCCCCTCCTCACGGTGCTCAGACTTATCAATTGTGTATGAATAAAAACACAGATTTCTCTGCAGCTCTTTTACATACAGACAAAAGAAATGTCTGGTTTAATAGGGTTAATCCTGGTGACCGAGCTGCTTTAACAATTGATTTTCAGACAAATCGAGTTAATGGAGAAGCATATCCAATCTAATAACCACAATGGAGAGCCCCTGCAAAAAATGGCCATGAAAATGAAAATACCAGTTAAGGCCTCATGCACACAACAGACAGGCAACAGAAGAGGCATCCGTATTTTTAAGGGATCTATAGAAATCTAAAGAAATGAATGGGAAATTATCGGATCCGCAAAAAAAAACGGAAAAAAAACGGAACGGAGGCCACAAAAAACCACTGGCGTGTGCATGTAGGCTAAGGCCTCATGCACATGAACGTATTTTCTTTCCGTGTCCGTTCCGTTTTTTTGCGGACTATATGCGGAACAATTCATTTCAATGGGTCCGCAAAAATAAAAGGAAGGTACTGTACCGTTTTTCCCTTCCGCAAAAAAATAGAGGATGTCCTATTTTTTTCTAGTTTGCGGACAAGGATAGGCATTATTACAATGGATCCGCAAAAATAACGGATCCACAAAAAAAGTATGCCATACGGAATGTCATCCGTGTTTTTTTGCGGACCGCAAAACATATACGGTCCTGTGCATGCAGCCTAATGCCTCATGCACACGACCATGTGTGTTTTGCAGTCCGCAAACCACGGATCCGCAAAACACAGAAGCTGCTCCGCATTCCGTTCCGCAATTTGCGGAACGGAACGCGGCCCATTGTAGAAATGCCTATTCTTGTCCGCCAAACGGACAAGAATAGGACATGCTCTATTTTTTTTGCGGGGGCACGGAACGGAGCAACGGATGTGGACAGCACACAAAATATGCGGCTCGGACGCGGACCCAAAATACGTTCGTGTGCACAAGGCCTAAGTCTGTGTGGCATCAGTGTTGGATCCACTTTTTTTTTTTAATGGTTCTCTGCCAAAGAATGTGGACCACGGACCCATTGAAGTCAATGGGTACGCAAAAAACGTCTGCAAAAAGGTTATCACGCGGATGTCATCAGTATTTTTCTGATACTGCAAAATATATATGATCATGTACATGAGGCCTAAAAAATAATATTCCCGGAAAACCCTTTTAAGACTCCGGATAGCAGTGGTGAAATCTCCATGCTCCAAACCAGACTACTGTGGGTGTGAGATACTCCCTAACTATACACATTTCATTTATGTGTTGACTTTTCGGTGAGTTGCATGAATTTGACAGGTGAGAAAAGCATTGCAGGTTGGGGTTTACAGTCTCTTGTCAATAGACCTTTTGAATAATAAACCATCGGGCTTTTCCGTCTTGCCGCTCATTTACATTTTCCCTCTCAGTGATGGATGCCATTTGTTTAGCTTTCAGGACACATCGGCCATACTGTGCGGTAGTTTGTGACATTGGTGTTGTTGTCCCATCTGGATTTGCTTATTTTCATTGGACTGCTAGTCTACCAGCAGAACAAATATGCTTTCTTAGAGGTTTACTGAGAAAACATACAAACAATTCAATTAGAAAAGCGAATACTTGCCCTTGCCTCCATGCTTGGCCATTACACAGGCACGGTCTTATTTGTCAGAGCTTATAACAGTATTTTAAAGTGCATCATTCATTAACAGGGAAAGGTACCGCCTCTGCTATACACGTTACAATAGGGCGTACGGTACTTTTCCCACCAAAATGTAATATGCACAGATACAATTAATGTTGGTGTATTAACATATCATTTAATATTATTGAAAACACCCCTATGTTTTTAGACCAGGGATCAGCAAACTTCAGCACACCAGCTGCTGTGAAACTACAACTCCCAGCATGCAAACGTACACAGCTGTTCATCTAACTCCCATAGAAGTGAAGGAAGTATTCTGGGAGTTGTCGTTTCTGAACAGCTGGAGTGCCGAAGGTTGCTGATCCTTGGTTTAGGCTGTTTTGGCAACCCCCAATTGTCTGACCTGCAAAGGGAAAATTACTTACCCGATTGCCAGCGCTGGCTCCCAGCTCCTTCTTCTGCAAACCTAGGTTCCTCTGCTGGGCTTCAGAGATGTCAATATCCGGTTTGACATTGCCGCAGCCAATCACTGACCAAAGCGGTGTCTGGCTCCCCTTGCGTCATGACATATGGTCACATGACACACGGGGAGCCGGACACTGTGGCCATATGATTGGCTGCGGCAATGTAAAACTGGATGTTGATATCGCTGGAGCCCAATGGAGCATCGGAGGCCTGCAGGAGAAGGAGCGGATTGCCAGCGCTGAGAAGCAGGTAAGTAATCTTCACTTTGCAGGTCTGGAAGAATGGGGGGTTTGCAAGCTCCTTCCCCCGACTCTTACACAACCATTTTAATTTAACACTGTCATGTAATTTGGAAAACGATGTGCAGGGTGAACATCAAAAATGTTCAAGTCTCTTGCCGACATCCACCATACATGTATGGTGCATGTTGGGTCTTTAAAGATGGCGCCCACTCCAGAGCGACCATAACTGGGTGCCTACTATTTCATACAACAGGCACCTGCAGCTAATGTACACGATCAGAGGAAATGCCAACCGTGGACGTTTAAACCCTCAGATGCTGTAGTCAAATGTAACCACTGCGTCTGAGAGTGCTAAAAACCGGACGCACGCACTTCTGGTTCATGCGCACTTTGCCCCATGGGAGATGGGGGAAAGCATCCTGTTCTAATAATGAGCCAGAGCCTGTACTAGGTTTCCAGGCTTATTATAAGTATATCCCACTTCAGGCCAGCAGTGGGCAGCACTGACCTGGGACATATAGCAATTTCTGTACAGAATAAATGACTATTTTCCATTATTTTGCACAAGTTGCAATCTAATGATTGCAAGTTGTGGACCACTTGGGCACCTAACAAAAAGTAAAAAAAAGTTTTGATATATGTAAAAATTCAAATCACCCCCCTTTTCCAAAAATCTAAATAATGGTGTTAAAAATAACACCATGGGCACTGCTGCGTGCAAAAACACTTGTACTGTTAAAGCTCATATGGTAAATGACGTAATAGAAAAAAAATGGCCGATTCACTGTTTTTTCATCATTTTAGCTCCCCCAAAAATGTAATAAAGAGTGATCAAAAAGTCCTACACACCCCAACATTGTATTGTAAAAAACTACAGATCATCCTGCAGAAAATGAGCCCCACACATTTCCCTAGACATAACTATAAAAAAGTTATGGGGGTCATAACATGGCGATGAAAAAAAAAAAAATTGTACCATTATTTTCCCCCCCCAGTATTAAAATGCAAAAACCCCCCATTCATATGTGGTTTCACCGGATTTGTACTGACCTGAAGAATGAAGAACTTAAGTCAGTTTTGCTGCATAGTGAACGCAGTAAAAAAAAAACACTTAAAAACTGTGGTGGAATTGTGATTTTTGTCCAATTCCACCCCATTTGGATTTGAAACAGCTTCGCACTACATCCTATGTAATATTAAATAGTGGCAAAAAACAAGCCCTCATATGGCTATGTGAACAGAAAAATAAAAATAGTTATGGCTCTGGGAAGGCAGGGAGTGAAAAACAAAAACGCAAAAATGTAAAATCACCACATCAGGAAAGGGTTAAGTAACTATAAAAGTCTTTTAGATTGCCAATATATAGCTCCTTTCACTCAACTCTATTGACTATGCCGGATTGCTGCAGTTTAGCTTCCGATACTAATTCCGTCACTGAAAGCTGCAGGGAACAGCAGATTGGTGGGGATGCCGGCTTTCAGACCCCCACCAATGCTGGGGAAATGATGATATGCAAAAAACCCTTCAAATGAGAATTATCAGGTGGTGGTAGCTTGTATAGCAAGTCCACAGGGAAAGAGCTGGAAGGAGAGGAGTGGTAGCTGTGGCACTGATAGGAGTGGTAGTGGTTCAGACCTATTAGGTTGCAATAAATAAAGTCTGGCTTTACTGAATAGATAATGGGCAGAGTTTTTGGAGTATGTTACTGAGTAGGCTTCTCCCAAAAGTTGTTTATAGGCAATGAAGGTAGTAGTTAGTACTTTTTGCAATCTCTTAAACTAACTACAGCCATGCAAATCCATTGCCATTAACTCTTTCTGCAGTTCCGAGTTGCAGGGTGTGGAACTTAGACTAGGATAGGCAGTCCATCTCAAAGTGTGGTGGGAGCCAAAGCAATATACTCTTTCCACAAGCAGTAAAGTCTTATTGACATAAATGTTCTGTTCCTTACTGTCGGAATCCTGCATGCCTTGATGGTTCTAGACCTTTTATCAATGTCTGCCCTCTTTCCTTCTGGGGTAGTCTCTTGATTAACTTTGTTTGGCAGCTTTTTAGTCTCAGGAATAGTGTTTTCTGAACTTATTTCGGGTCTGCTAGGCAGGAGCTGACATGTGTAGGTATTGCTTCTGCTTCTAGCTCTGCACAGCTCTGACTCTCTACTAACCAGGGGGTGGGACCAGCCTATCACCCTGGAAACTAGGCCAGCACTGCCAGTGTTAACTGTTTGTTGTCTATAGCCAACCATTTAGGATACACAGTGCATAGTGCATGCTTTTATCATCAAATCCCAGCATTTAACTCTTGAAAAACAATTAATTTTTAACGGTGATCCACTGGATCACTGCACTTGTCCTAACTCAGCTGATAAAATACCACTGTGTGCTCTCCTAATAATTATAGAACTCTCCATGAAGCTCAAATGACCACTAGATTTCTTAGACTACGTCAACCATTATTTTTGCTTTTTTAGCAGAACATAATAAATTGATTCTGTTACATCTAGTTACTGGATATAGATGCTGGGTGATGCCTTCTGGTTGGTTGTCTTCTATATCACTGCCAAATTATTAAAGCTAATTTTATATATGAATTTAAAATGCTAAATCTAATTTTAAAATAATGGGTTTCCTTGCTAAATTTCTGATTCCCATAACACAGTTGCAATGATGTCCTATCTCCAAGCACCATTGTAAAGTTATGCTGCAAGGTATACTCTGAACACATTCACTCTGTCTTGCTATTTATCAATTCAAATACAGTTTACATTATGGTTATGTAGAAATTGACTCATGAAGACAATTAAAGGGAGTCTGTCCCGAACTTTTATGTTTTAAATGCGTTTCATGCTTATATTGCGTTCTTGCACACGCACACACAATAATAACCAATTCTGGTCCAATTCTGTAAAGCTGCAAAAACGAGGTTATAATATTATGCAAATGAAGGCTCGTAAGTGCCCAGGGGCAGCGTTCTTCCTGTAGGCGCCCAGGCCTCTAGGTGTTTTGCATGTCTAACTCCTCCCCAGTATATTGTCTGACCAGTCCTTTCATGTTACATCATCGTCTCCAATTCCCAAGATCCCGCGCATGCAGTTTTCTGCAGGGACCAGGCATGCAAAATTCCTAGAGGCCTGGGCACTTTCAGCAAGAACGCAACCCCTGGGCACTTACAGCAAGGACGCCACCCCTGGGCACTTACAGCAAGAACGCAACCCCTGGGCACTTACAGCAAGGACGCCACCCCTGGGCACTTGCGAGCCCTCATTTGCATAACATTATAACCTTGTTTTTGCAGCTTTACAGAATTGGACCAAAACAAAAAAGGTACCTTTATCATTGTGTGTGTGTGCAAGAACACAATATAAGCAGTTTAAAACATGAAAAGTTGGTGACAGACTGCCTTTAATTAAATGCCATTCATCTTTCTGCTATTACTGTAATGCTGCAGTTCCTAGCTTACTGCATTGCTATGGGCAAAATCAACTGATTGGGGCCAAATTTGGAAAGGTGTTGTCTCTGATAAGACAACCCTTTTTAAGGCACAGTTCATTAGGTTGAGGCCCCTGACCAGGCTCGGACTGGCCCACAGGGGTACAGGGGAATCCCCCGGTGGGCCCCTGTGCAAAGTGGGCCCCTAGTCTCCCACCCCCTCCACAAGTGGCACATAACACAGTAGACTTACTGCACTACATACATATATTCAATGTACAGCACCTCAACTAGTCTATGTTCGTATAAAAAACTTGTTAGATTATTTATTATATTTGAATGTATCCATATGGTGGGCCCCCAAAATAAATTTTACTGGTGGGCCCTAGGTACCCAGTCCGACACTGCCCCTGACCATGTAAGTCCATACAACCTCATGTTCTATTCAGCCTATATGGAAATGTGTTGAAATTTGTACACAAGGTCAAAGACAGTTTTATCAGCTACTTAAAATTAAGGTCTACAATGAGCCTGGCATCCAGCCATAGACTGGTAGCGTCTTGTTAAAATGGCTTATCACTCAGATAGTTTTATTTAAAGGGGTTATCCCACGAAAAGCATTCCTATTCAATAAATAGGGCATTTCAAATTAAATTTCACTGCACTATACACACAATAAAAAACATTGTTCTTTTTTCATCTTCTCTGGTAGCGCCCCCCTCTGTTTCTCCTTCTGGTTGACCTTCTGCAGGTGGACAAACATACTCAGTAGCTTCCCTGCTCCCTTCCCCTCCCCCAAGTGCTGGTGTAGTGATAAAGAAGCAAGTAAAAAAGTCGAGACAAAGTCGAGACAGTGGAGTGATAATAAAAACATGGCTGCACAACATTTCACATGCAAACAATAGAACTAAGAAATGGGGATCATTTTAAATTAAAGTGGTATGATACCTACTATAAATGAAAAAATAGAAGCTCTTTGTGGACATTTTTGATCAAACATGTGTCGGGCCAGGGTAACTTTGATAAAAAGATGTGATTCCCACCTTGTACCTGATGCTGAGGATTGGGTTAAATTAGTGGGGAAGGTTAAACAATTTGAAATGTACGCAGCTAAAAACATGCGTCAAAGAAGAGAATGTGAGCAGATATGGGCCTTCTGGCCTAGTGGTTTATAACTTCTTTTTGAAAACGCATGCAGCAGTCTCATGTTAAATACTGTTGGAACATCCATATTGGGGACATCTCCCCCTGAGACAGCACGAGGGGAGAGGGTGGGTTAGGGGGGAGAGGGTTGGTTTTGTGGGCGGGGTTTTTGGGTGTGAGTTAATTGTTTGGATCAAAATGATAGTTGTACCATAAAATCAAGACTAATGGGAAAATAGTACAGGATGATGCTTATTCATTTATGATTAGATTCTGTTATATTTGTGTATTTTTTGGGGGGTTTTCTCTTCTTTGTGATCGTATAACAATTGCTTATCTACAACTATTTTTTATTGTAACTTATGGAAAATGTATAAATAAAATTTAAAACAAACAAAAACAAATAAACAAAAAAAAAAAAAAAAACGTGTCAGGCCCATCTACCAGGCGTCAAAGTGGCTTCCGCAGATGGGTCCCTAATACCCTAACAACAGAACCGCCTCTCTTGGACTTACCTAAGCCTACAATATTCAGGGCAGTGCAGGAACCAGCTACATTTATACTCTGCTCAGAAGCCCCAGGCATATGGGCATTGCTTAGTCTAAACGAGGCGCTACCCTTAATATATACTACAAGAAATTTTAGACTAGACTTATTATCGAGATAGTAAAGAAAATAATTGTGGGGGCATTACATACCATACGTATCTCTGGGGCTGTATGTGAGTGGCTATATATTACGCAGGGAAGGAAAGGTTTAATAGGAGCTAATTTCAATGCTGCCTGGGAGAAGCAGGTGCTTGATAGTCTCATGTAAGCAGATGCCCACCCACAGAAGGAAAACAAGTCCTATAGATAAATAGATTAGTAAAGGTGTTTTAAATGTGTGGAATAACACCTTTAAGACTTATAGATAGTGTCTTTGGTGTAGTTAGCAGTAGTGCATGTTTCTTAAAATTATATGTATATAGTAAAGGGAGTTTCATTTGCAGTACAATGTATAGCTATAGGGGTGCCGATGATGCCACCACACCTGTGCATGGGTGCCCACAGGCCCCTGTATTGAATGACCGTCTGTACTCAGCGCTGTAAGTCAGTAGAAGGGGTACAATGATATCTCATACTAAGTGTATCATTGTTTTCTTAATATGAGCGTGAAGTTGGCCCTAAAATAGTGTAATACAAAGCAGCATAAAACATTAGTTTAAATATATGTGTTTGGTGTAATGGGTGTTAAGCAGTAAAGCATTATAGCTTCTGCAGTAATTTTAATTATTTCTGCTGTGCTCCTGGTTTTATGTATTAACTAATTAATATAGTTAAAGGCTATGTCTCCGTTTGCAACCAGTATTTTATGGACTAGAAGCATTCATTGTAGTTCGTATCCATGAAGACACATAGGGGGTCATTTATTAAGACTGGCGTTTTAGAGGCCAGTCTTAATAACCCCGTGCGCCAGCCTCTACAAAACTTTGGAGCATCCACCACCGGTCTAAATGTAAGACAGCTTCCTTGCTGGCTTAAATGTAGACAATTTTCTACGCCTAAAACAGGTGTAGAAAATGATAAATGAGATGTGCTGTCCCCTTCCGCGTCCACGGCACATCCCTTTTTTTAGACCTGGTGTGAGCGGGGAAAAGTCACAGATTATGGCGCAAAAAACCTTCGCACCACATTCTGCGACAGATATACGCCAGAAAACTGGCGTACATCTGATAGTAAATGACACCGATAGTTCTTCTTTTGGGAACTGTAGACACAAAACAGTAGGACATTTTTAATCAAGATCCATTAGCACATTTGTTCTCTTTAATTTTAAATCTATTTAGGAAATAAGAAAAAACTTGACTTTCATAGAAGTCGTTTTACAGACGTGCTCTGTGATCTGTCATTGTGCTGGGAGGGGGAGGGTGTTAAGTAGAGCTGAACAAATTTCATGTTATGAAATTCGTTTACGCTTCGCTTGGTGGTAATAGCAGAATTGCGATATCGATTCCGTTACCATGGATCATAACGCAATTCTATAATTCTTAAAGGATCACAGCACTCAGCAGATCACTGGCATGAAGGCGGGTGCTCGTCACTTGTGGGCCCTGACTCCACTTCAGGGGTTCTTTGGGCAATCAATCAAAATTTCAGACAGCACACCAAGTATGATTTTTTTATGAAATTAGGTTTTATTCAGCCGGACATTGCAACGTTTCGGGCTTATTCGTTATGCCCTTCATCCGGCTCCCCACACACAAACATATGGAACCTAGCCTGATGAAGGCCATAATATATAAGCCTGAAACGTTGCAATGTCCGGCTGTGCCCTTGTTTATAATTTTTAAAGATACTCTAGGTACTGGTACAGGGCCAAGTGACTGGTGCAAGGCAAATGTGGTGCCAATATTCAAAAAAGGATCTAGGTCCTCTACAGGTAATTATAGACCAGTTAGTTTAACTTCTGTTTTGGGTAAACATGTTTGAAGGACTCTTAAAAGACTATATACAGGAGTATTTGACTGTAAATAAAATCATAAGCGATAACCAACATTGTTTTACCAAGGACAAAAGTTGTCAGACTAACCTGATTTAGCTTTTGATACTGTCCCTCATAGGTAAAATAAGGTCTATAGGCTTGGAAAGTATAGTCTGTAATTGGATTACTAATTGGAAAACTATCTTAACCGCTACAGGACCACCTAAGGCTGGTGGTCCTGTTGCTCTGGCTGGACGCATCCGTGCGTAATCTCGCGAGACGCGAGATTTGCTGTGAACGCACGCGCACGCGCGTTCACAGTGGCGGTTATACTGCAGCCTGCCAGCGATGATCAATCGCTGGCAGACTGTAGAAGTAAAATAAATTGCATTAAACATGTATAACAGACGCTGTTTTGTTAACAGCGTCTGATATAGCTGCTACCTGGTCCTCTGGTGGTCCCATTTGCTGGGATCGACCAACAGAGGACCAGGTAGCTCTGTAAAGTTGCACCAAGCACCACACTACACTACACCCCCCCCTGCCACTTATTAACCCCTTGTTAACCCCTAATCACCCCATCTAGACTCCCTGATCACCCCCTGTCATTGATCACCCCCCTGTAAGTCTCCATTCAGACGTCCATATGTGTTTTGCGGATCCATGGATCCGCAAAACACGGACACCGGCAATGTGCTTTCCGCATTTTGCAGATACGCACATTGCCAGAACTATATAGAAAATGCCTTTTCTTGTCCGCAATTGCGGACAAGAATAGGACATGTTCTATATTTTTGCGGACCGGAAGTGCAGACCCGGAAGTGCGGATCCGCAATTCCGGATCCGAGCGGGACAAAGTCTGTCCCCATAGAAATGAATGGGTCCGCAATTCCGTTCCGCAAACAGGATTGCAGACGTGTGAATGGGGCATAAGGGTCCCTTATCACCGCCAGTTAGTTAGCTACTTGTTAGGTAGTTAGGGCCCAGCCCACTGCACCGCAGTCACTGATTTTGGCAGAGATTTTTTCATCCACATTGATCTATGCGAATGAAAAAATCTGTGCCGTTCATTTTTTTTTTTTATCAGCCCAGAGGCTGAACGGAAAAAAAAAATCTCATTACCTGGATGCTCAATATAAGGAGAATAGCAGAAACTCCTAATGCTGGCCATACAGGTAATGATTGCGGAGACCCTCAAATGCCAGGGCAGTACAAACACCTCCCATGTGACCCCATTATAGAAAGAAGACACTGTCAATTTACAGAGATATTTCTCTCACCCAACATGGGTATATGTAAAAATACACCCCAAAACACATTGCCCTACTTCTCCTGAGTACGGCGATACCACATGTGTGACACTTTTTTGCAGCCTAGGTGCGTAAAGGGGCGTAAAGTCCAACGAGTACCTTTAGGCTATAAAGGGCAGCTAACAATTTAGCCCCGCCCAAAATGCCAGAACAGTACAAACACCCCACAAATGACCCCATTTTGGAAAGAAGACACCCCAAGGTATTCGCTGAGAGGCATATTCAGTCCATGAAATATTGAACTTTTTGTTACAAGTTAGCGGAAAGGGAGACTTTGTGAGAAAAAACAATGAAAAATCAATTTCCGCTAACTTGTGCCAAAAAGAAAAATCTTCTATGAACTTGCCATGCCCCTCACGGAATACCTTGGGGTGTCTTCTTTCCAAAATGGGGTCACATGTGGGGTATTTATACTACCCTGGCATTTTAGGGGTCCTAAAGCGTGAGAAGAAGTCTGGAATCCAAATGCGTAAAAATGCCCTCCTAAAAGGTACTCATTGAAATTAGGGCCCCTTTGCGCATCTTGGCTGCAAAAAAGTGTCACTCATGTGGTATTGCCGTGCTCAGGAGAAGTAGGGCAATGTGTTTTGGGGTGTATTTTTACATATACCCATGCTGGGTGAGAGAAATATCTCTGTAAATGACAACTTTTTAAATTTTTTTATACAAAGTTGACAATTTACAGAGATATTTCTCTCACCCAGCATAGGTATATGTAAAAATACACCCCAAAACACATTGCCCTACTTCTCCTGAGTACGGCAATACCACATGAATGACATTTTTTTGCAGCCTGGGTGCGCAAAGGGGCCCAAATTCCAACGAATACCTTTAGGTTTTACAGGGCTACTCACAATTTAGCCCCGCCCAAATTGCCAGAACAGTAAACACACCCCACAAATGACCCCATTTGACAAATGACCCCAAAGTAGACACCCCAAGGTATTCACTGAGGGGCATAGTGAGTCCTTGGGAGATTTTATTTTATTTTTTTTGCCAGAAGTTAGCAGAAATGGAAACTTTATTATTATTTTTATTTCCTCAGAAAGTGTCATTTTCCGCTAACTTGTGAAAAAAAATGAAATGGTACATGAACTCACCATGCCCCTCTGCGAATACTTTGGGGTGTCTTTTTTCTAAAATGGTGTCATTTGGGGGTATTTATACTATCCTGGCATTCTAGCACCTGAAGAAACATGACAGGTGCTCAGAAAGTCAGAGTTGCTTCAAAATGTGGAAATTTGCTTTTTTGCACCATAGTTTGTAAACGCTATATCTTTTACCCAAACCAATAAATATACACTTATTGGATTTTTTTTTTATCAAAGACATGTTGAACACTAAATTTAGAGAAAAATTTATATAGAAATTTAGTTTTTTTGAAAAATTTTACAACAGAAAGTGAAAACTGTATTTTTTTGCAAAAATTTCGGTCATTTTTGATTTATAGCAAAAAAATGTCAGCAGCAATGAAATACCACCAAATGAAATCTCTATTAGTGAGAAGAAAAGGAGGCAAAATTCATTTGGGTGGTAAGTTGTATGACGGAGCAATAAACAGTGAAAGTAGTGTGGTGCAGAATTGTAAAAAGTGGCCTGGTCATTAAGGGGGTTTAAGCTAGGGGGGCTCATGTGGTTAAGGACCATGTCTAGAGAGTTGTGGTCAATGATTCCTATTCAGAATGGTCCCAGGTTATAAGTGGTGTACCCCAAGGTTCAGTGCTGGGTCCTCTACTATTTAATTTATTTATTAATAAAATCGAGGATGGGATTAATAGCACCATTTCTATTTTTGCAGATGACACTAAACTATGTAGTACTGTACAGTCTATGGAAGATGTCCGTAAACTACAAGCTGACTTGGCATGACCTTGGCAAATGAGGTTCAATGTGGATAAATGTAATGTTATGCATTTTGGTAGTAATAATCTCCGTGCATCATATGTCCTAGGGGATGTAACACTGGGAGAGTCACTTACAGAGAAGGATTCGGGTGTCCTTGTAGATGGTAGCAGGGCTGGGACAAGGTCCACCACCAACAGAGGCTGAGCTGCCCAAGTGCGCCCCCCCCCCCCCCCCAACTTGTGGAGTCTTTACTAAATACTGTTGTAATCACACATAAATATGCACAGTTTAATGTATCAATTAATGACGCACTGTTATGGAGGATCTGTGGATGACACTTATGGGGGGGATCTATGGATGACACTGTTATGAAGGATCTGTGGATGACACTGTTATGGAGGATCTGTGGATGACACTTATGGGGGGGATCTATGGATGACACTGTTATGAAGGATCTGTGGATGACAATGCTATGGGGATCTGTGGACGACACTGTTATGGGAGATCTATGGATGACACTGTTATGGAGGATCTGTGGATAGCACAATGTTATGGGGGGTCTGTGGATTGCACTGTTATGGGGGGATCTGTGGATTGCACAATGTTATGGGGGATCTGTGGATGACAGTGTTATGGGGGATCTGTGGATGACCCACTGTTATGGGGATCTGTGGATGACGCTGTTATGGGGATCTGTGGATGACACACTGTTATGGGGGATCTGTGGATGACACATTGTTATGGGGGGGATCTGTGGATGGCACTGTTATGGATTGTGACTCACAATGGATATTGAGGGCCAGCAAATTACAAGGAAGGCGGGGGTGGGGGATGATTGATAACATACATATCTAAATGGCTGGGGGTGAGGGCTTGACTTGAGCATCTACTGATCAGAGCATTAGAATAGCAGGAATAAATAACATCTAAATGTCTGGTGGGGAAGATGGGGGTAGGACAAGGGCTGATGGGGGAAGGGGACTGGGTTAGATAATCTATACTGACATACATATGACACACATATATACTGACATACATATGACACACACATACATACTGACATACATATGACACACACATATATACTGGCATATATATGACACACATATATACTGACATACATATGACACACACATACATACTGACATACATATGACACACACATATATACAGACATACACATGACACACACATACATACTGACATACATATGACACACACATACATACTGACATACATATGACACACACATACATACTGACATACATATGACACACACATATATACTGACATACAAATGACACACATATATACATATGACGCACACATATATACAGACATACATATGACACACACATACATACTGACATACATATGACACACACACACATACTGACATACATATGACACACATACATATATACAGACATACACATGACACACATACATACTGACATACATATGACACACACATATATACTGACATACATATGACACACACATATATACTGACATACATATGACACACACATACATACTGACATACATATGACACACACATATATACTGACATACATATGACACACACATACATACTGACATACATATGACACACATACATATATACAGACATACACATGACACACATACATACTGACATACATATGACACACACATATATACTGACATACATATGACACACACATATATACTGACATACATATGACACACACATACATACTGACATACATATGACACACACATATATACTGACATACATATGACACACACATATATACTGACATACATATGACACACACATACATACTGACATACATATGACACACACATACATACTGACATACATATGACACACACATATATACAGACATACATATGACACACACATATATACTGACATACATATGACACACACATATATACTGACATACATATGACACACATACATATATACAGACATACATATGACACACACATATATACAGACATACATATGACACACACATATATATACTGACATACATATGACACACACACACATACTGACATACATATGACACATACATATATACAGACATACATATGACACACATACATAAAAACACCCAATATGCACATTACATTACTGCCATTCCATTCCCTTTAACCCCTTACATTTTCTGCACATACAGTCTCTGGTGACTTGGAGGGAGAGGCAGGATGCAGAGTATTCCTCCTCCTCCTCCTTCTCTGTCCCGACGCTGCTCTTCTCTCTGTGCTGGGGGAGGGGGTTGTGAATCTCTGGTGCACACACAGGCAGGAAGTCAGGGGCTGGGGAAGGTACGGAGCTGCAGCACACTGCACTAGACTGAGGGAGGGAGGAAGAACACCACTAGGGGGCGCAGGACCGGCTGTTACAGCAGCAGAGCGCAGAAATGGATGCTCTGCTGCTAATACAACTACACGGCAGCAGCAGGGACTTGGTGAGAGTGGCCTGTGTGCCTGCGCCCTGAGGCTTGAGCGCCCTGAGGCTGGAGCCTCCTCAGCCTCTGTGTCGGCCCGGCCCTGGATGGTAGATTAAATAACGGCATACAATGTCAGTCAGCTGCTTCTAAGGCTACCAGGATATTGTCATGCATTAAACGAGGTATGGACTTCCGGGATTGGGATGTAATATTACCACTTAACAAAGCATTGGTGCGGCTTGATCTGGAATATACAGTTCACTTCTGGGCACCAGTCCATAGAAAGGATGCTTTGGGACTGGAAAAAGTACAAAGGAGAGCGACTAAACTGAAAAGGGGCATGGAGGGTCATAGTTATAGAATTACATTTATTTAGTCTTGAGAAGAGATGTTTAAGGGGGGACATGATTAACCTATACAAATATATAAATGGGCCATACAAAAAATACGGTGAAAAACTATTCCATGTGAAATGCCCTCAAAAAACAAGGGGGCACTGCCTCCGACTGGAGAAAAAAAAGTTCAGTGTCCAGAAGCGTCAAAACTTCTTTACTGTAAGAACTGTGAATCTATGGAATAGACTTCCTCAGGATGTGGTCACAAAAGGAACAGTGGACAGTTTTAAAAAGGGTTTAGATGAATTCTTAAAAGTAAATGACATTAATGCATATGAAAATGTGCAGAAATCTGAGTCTGACTTCCTTCTGAGGTTCATATCCCCACTTATCCCTTGGTTGTACTTGATGGACTTGTGTCTTTTTTTAACCATGTTAACTATGTAACTATGACTAGGCCTACATCCCAGAGAATCATGATCTCCAAAAGAAACATAGATTGAAAACCATCTCTACGTTACAGTACTCCAGAGAGAGAAAGGAAGTCCCAAAAAGGTCCAGAATCTGCATGCCCTACCACAGGAGTCAATTAGTACGGTATTTGCTGTTTAAGGCTGATAAAGACTTTACTGCAGTGAGAGGGTATTGCTAATACACCCTTTGACACAGTTTGGCCAGCAATATTTTAATCATCTACCCCTCAGCTGGGAATTACAGCCATGTTTGCAAATACCTTCTTGCCAGACTTAGATTCTGTAACGAGAGAAAGGGATACCACATCCCCTATCATTGCTTGTATCCATACATTGCTATCTGGGAATGTTTGCACTGTGAATTGTTTGAAACTGTGTTTGATGCCTACAGTATGGACGTGTTACAACTGCCATTCTGCACTTTATTAAAAAGAGACTTCTTTATTTTCTGCAGCTGGCCTAGTTACTGACTCCAGCACTATTCACTGGCCACATCACCTACATCTCCTGACTTATACCTGTAAAACACTCATAACACCAAGGGCACCCCAATTACTATCAGGTAGAAACCTCAACATCAGGGTGTGCCCCAAGGGAAGAAAGGGTGCATCCTCCTACCTACTGCCATGGCCCTAGGTGAGTAATGGTTCACAATGGTCCAGTAGAAGATAACCGCATTTGAAGATGAAGGGACAGTTGATATAAGAATCATTCTCAAATAAAGTATTATAATTTGTTTATGATATGACTTGTGTGCAATGATAGCATAATGCAAAGATGTGAAAGTGGATGTGCCCTGTATACAGTGCACATTGTCCATATATATTGATGGTAGGAACTCAGGATTGCTTCTTTTGGTTGGCCCAAGGCATGTCAGTCACTGTCACTGTTTGGCAGCCTGCAAATAGCCGTCATCTACCGTCCACCAGGTCCTATTACTGCCTTTTTCGACCATTTCAATACCTGGCTTCTACATTTCCTCTCCACGGACATCCCTGCTGACATACACAACTCAACTGCCTTCAAACTCCTATATCTTACTTCCTCCTTTGTCCTCAAACAATGGTCCTCCACAGCCACCCACAGAGACAGATACATGCTAGACCCTGTCTTCACCCGCCTCTGCTCCTTATCTAATCTCTCGATCTCTCCTCTCCCTCTTTCTGACCACAATCTTCTTATGCTCTCAACCATTCTCTCCTCAACTGCCCATCCAGTCCATAAACTAGTATACCCTTGTAGAAACCTCAAATATCTCTCCATTCACACACCCTCTGACTCGCTCTCACCGATGTCCACCAGATCTTCCCTTCACGATGCTGACACAGCTGCTGCTTTCTACAACACCACAATTACTTCAGCCTTTGACTCAGTCACACACTAGAAGCCGGCAAATCAATTGGCAACCCTGGCACACTCACCAGACAAAAAACTGAAACAAGCTTACATAGTTTCTAACGATGCTGAAAGAAAACCCACTCTAAAGAAAATGTCATTCTATACAAACAAGCTGTTCTCAAAGTCAAGTCTGCTTTCACATCTTCTAAGCAGGACTACTTCACTACTCTCATATCATCTTTCCCACAACTCCAAGCAACTGTTTAATACCTTTAATTCTCTGTCTTTTAATGCTCGGTCGTGGGTCCCCTACGTTTCTCAATTTATACATTCGGCCTGGGACAGCTCAAAGTCCCATGGCTTCCAATATCACCGCTAATGCTGGTGACTCTCAAATATACCTTTTTAGCTAAGATGTCACTTCAGTTATGTCCCGAATCTCAGCATGTGTGTCGGCTCTATCTTCATTCTTCTCCTCCCACTTCTAAAAACCCAACATGGAGAAAACTGAATTCATCTTCTTTCCTACAAGAAAATTTAGACTAGCACATTCATATGCATAATCACAGGTGCATATCCATCAAGCAAACATGGTTGATAATAAAATGGCTGCACAACATTGCACATACAAACAATAGAGCTGAGAAATGGGGATCATTCTAAATTAAAGTGGTATTATACCTACTATAAATTGAAAAATAGAAGCTCTTTGAGCACATTTTTGATCAAACACGTGTCATCTTCTTTCCTCCATGTCACCCCCCCCCCCCGACCTATCCATTACTGTTAATAGAGTGACGCTTTCTCCAGTTTCTCAGGTCCGCTGCCTGGGGATAACATTTGATTCTGCCCTGTCTTTTAAGGACATCTAAATAATCACCTCTACCTGTCACTTTTAACTTAAGAACATCTCTCGTATTCGCTCCTTCCTCAGCCCTGAGTCAACTAAAATCCTAGTGCATGCCCTCATCTTCTCCCGCCTGTATTACTGCTGCCCAGTTAATCCATCTCTCCCCTCATTTCTCCTCTGCCTCTCCCCTCTGTCAATCCCTTTACTGGCTAATTATATTATATTTAATATATATCTCCGCTACTCTCAAACTCGCTACCCCAGTACATCAGACTCTCCCACAACATCCAAACCTTCAAAAGTAACCTGAAAACCCACTTCTTCAGGAATGCTTACCACCTACAATAAGCATGCTGCCATTACACAGCCAGATGAGCTGCCTTTACCTTGACCCACTGTGTTCTTTTCTCTTCCCTTGTAGATTGTAAGATCTTGTGGACAGGGTCCTCTCCCCCGCTGTACCAGTCTGTTAATAGTTTCTGGTTTATTGCATTTGATGTACAGCACCACAGAATTAATGGTGCTTTCAAATGAATAATAATAAATAATACACCAAACTTAGCCCACTATATATATATATAGTGATGTAAGTTTAATTTACCAGAATTGTGTACGGTTGGGGTTTTCTGCAATACAGAAATTAAAATAAGGCTGTATTTAGCTGTCTGAGACCAGCCTACCTCTATATTTTAAGGAGTGAATTATAAATCATTACAGCCTGGTATGAAGAGACAAGCTTCTTCCTTAAAATGGTGAATCTTCAAAAAAATCGGTCTAGACAAAGTTAATACATTAACTGCACATAAATATAATAAATCAATATGCGACCAGACAGCACGCATATATTACCACTTGAATAGTGGGACCATTGTAAAAAAATGGTTATGCTAAATAAACAGAAAGCCTGAAACAATCTTAAAGTCACCACTTTGGAAAATATAAGATCTCTTTATGTTTTACTAACGGCCCTTTCCCTGAAAATAACGAAAGTCTATAAAAATATGTTTGTTTGTACAGCTGCGTATTATTACAGAGCTACAAAGTCAAGCAGCTGATCAGGGCATACTTTCTAGATGGCTGAGCATGCTGTTTTACCATTAATACTTTATGTTCGTTAGCAATTTCTAAAAGTTTCATAAAAGACATAAAAGTGAAGTTTTACACCTTTGAATTGCTCAATAGTGTACAGATTTAGGCTAGGGCAATCTGAGCATTTTGGAGTAAACATCTGTGTTTTTAGGGGTGTACCAATTTCTGAAAATTTACTTCTCCTATGGCACAAAATTAACTGGATTTATTAAATTAAGGTCATCAATTTCATGAAAACCAAATATCCCATCACAGCAAGAAATTATGCAATTTTGCATAAATCTAACGTATTATAATTTTAGATGAATTCATGTAACCCAAGATTCAAATTACAAGCAATCTGAATGTAGCTAGAAATAAGGAATAGCAGCTGCTGCATGTGGAAATCATTGTGGATCCTACATAATGGAGTGCAAACCATGCACACAACTGTATCCGTTATGTGGTCCGCAAACTGCGATCTGCAATACACTGATACTGACTGGTTGCATCCTCCATTTTACTGTCCCACACATCACGCCTTATGTTAAAAGTTTGTTTAAATCTAATGAAAGTAAAAAGGGTATTCATGACCATTTATCAAAAAAAGGTTTGGTAAATTTTTCTTTATCTGACAAAGTGAAAATCCAATCCATATTGAACAAGAAAGTTATTTTAGCCTGGGTAAAGGGGATAGAAGGCGTTTTTGAGTCTAGCCATCAATGTAATATACCCTTTCTAGTAGCTGCCACCCAAATGTGTAATAAAGCTTTATCTCGTCTGGGGAGACGTTGCTGTTCCTCAGATAACATGTTAAAGATAGCCCACTAAGGAGTAGCAGTAAAAGTTATATTGTACAGTATGTAGTTAATATGTGAGATTGCAACTGCTCCCATAATTCTTGAACATATGTGCATTCCCATAAATGATGGCATAGATCTGTATTTGGGTGTATTGCATTTTGAACAAGAGTAAGTACTATCAGGAGGCATTTTATTTTTAATGCATGGTGTCACATAAGCTCTATGAAAAATCATCAAGGCCATGTCCGTATAGCTACTGACTGGGGAATGTTTGTGCATTTTCAGTGTGGCCTCTAATAATGTCTTGACTTCAAGATTTGGAAAATCTTTGATCCATTTCCTCGGGCCTGTGGTGACTGTATCCCAATCTATCAATGGTCTAAGGAATCTATAGATATTACTAGTGGAAGATATTTGAATTCTAGCTCTTTTGAGGAATATGTTTAAGCATGCCCCTCTAGAGTCCCCAAGAATATGGTTCATACAATGTTGGCCTGTAGGTATATAAATTAATTATGATTAAATGCCGGGAATCGTTGGGAGGCTTCTGTAAAAGAGATAACCGAGTAATTGGAATCTAAAATGTCAAGAATCAAAATGCAGCCATGTGATGCTATGGTGTTATATATTCTGGGTGGTTTACCTCCCAAAAACCCTGGGTGACCCAAAAATGGCTGAGTATCCATCTAGTTTACTTAATTTCCTCACTTTATGCCATACCTGAATTGTGTTCCATGGAACAGGAAAATCTCTTATGCTGTCAGTAAATGTAATACTGCTAAAAGGGAGATGTGAGTGAAAAATTGTTTCTCCATATCTACATTGGCAAAATGGGATTGACCTTGGTTCCAGTCAACAATATATCTAAAGTTTGCAGCCATGTTATACAGTGAAATGTCGGGGTAGTTAAGACCCCCTAGTATTCTAAGTTGCTGCAATTTGTAAAGACTAATGCGACTCCTCCATGAAGAGTTCCAAATGAATCGCCTAAAAGTTCTCTGAAGAAGTTTAATGTCTGATGGGTGGAGTAAAAGGGTGAGAGTTTGGAACAAATATAGCAATTTGGGGAAGGTCACCATTTTAAGGAGGTGACATGGGCCAGAGAAAGACAATGTGAAATGTTGCCAGGACTGAATTATGAAATGACCGAGGCAATGAGAGGACAGTAATTCAGCCTATACAGATGGGTCAGGTTGGCTGCCAGTTTAACCCCCTGATACGTTATGGATTCGGGGTGCCATTGAAAAGGAAATAAGGTACCCCAATGGTTCCTGGCCGTGCGGAAAATAGGAAGCACTTCTGATTTATGGAAATTAACTTTAAATCCAGAGATTTTGCCGAAAGATGCTATAACTGACATTATCTCCGGGGTAGCCTGACGCGGATGTAAGATAAACAGTAATATGTCATCAGCAAAGGTTAATAGTTTGGTGTCGACCGATCCTGTATAAATACCATGAAATGATGGAACAGTTTGTAGAACTCTAATTAATGGATCTAGTGCTAGGTTAAATAACATCTGAAAGAGCTCTCTCATGTGCAACTGCCTCGGCTTCCAATTTGGCATTTAGGTGTTGTTGTTTTGTTTCAGGAGTGTTACAAAGCTTACATTTTTTTGTATGCCTGAGTATGAGTTTTTTGGGTTGAGGATAATGAGGCAATTAGTTTTTTCCATTTATGAGAGACATAAGAAATGATTTAACCTTGAATAACAGCCTTAGAAGTGGCCCAAACAAGATGAATATCTTCCCTATGTCTCTCATTGTCGGAGGCATACGTCATCCAGTACCCAGAAAGCATAGCCTCAAAATCTTCAGAATGGAATAAATATGATGGAAACCGCCATCTCTTAGAGAGAGGGGAATAGGGGTAATTAAGGCCAACTCAAAAATGACTGGTGCATGATCTGAAATATAAATAACCATAATTCGGGGCAATTTTAAAAGGTGAATGGAAGTATGTTGAATCAACCAATAATGAATTCAGGCATGAGAGTTATGTACATGTGGGTAATGAGTGGATTGAAAGGAAGGAAATCCGGCACTCAAAATTGATGAAGTCGTAGGTTCCTTTATTTGGTCATGCAATACATCAGGTACAGAGGTACAGAATGATTCATAACCAGTGATGCCCTTGTCAGTCTACGCGTTTAAAACGACAACGTTCTTATTCATGACTGAGTGAGTAATGAGTATATTCAGAGTCTGTGGGATGCGATAATCGCCAGGGATCAATCAGATCTAGATGATCCATAAGGGTTTGAATAGCGTTGGATACAGAGGTGGGGGAAGAAGTGAGACCTATCTAAGAGCATATCATAAACATTATAAAAATCCTTACCCCCCCCCCCCCCCACTATGACATTGTTTACATCCCAGCTGGCTATAGCCGTCAGAAGCGATGCAAATAAGGTCCTATTGGAAGCATTAGGAGCATACACATTTACTAGATAATAAACTGTACCTTCAATATTAACCTTCACCAGGAGATACCTGCCAGCTGGGTCCTCAATGGTCTCCAATATTTCGTGTTGGATCTCTCAGCTAAATAGGATAGCCACTCCCCTCATTTTCCTAGAAAATGAAGCTTCAACACAGGTTGGGAACCTTTTGTTACGTAATGGGGGATGATTCCCTTTGACCCAGTGGGTTTCCTGTAAAAATACAATGTGCAATTTAAGTTTGTGTAGATGGTTCAACACCTTCTTACGTTTGACTGGAGTGTTAAGGCCATTAACATTCCAGGTACACCATGTTAAGGTGGAGATGGTGGACACAGTGACATAAGAAGGACTTGAAATTTAACCAATACCTGTTAGTGGCCAAAATTGAAACAAATATGTTAAGAAAGAGAGGGAAGAAAACCGGTCCCAGCAAGCATGCATTCTCCCCAAAAGCATATGAAGTCCACCATAGTAGTGCGCATGGGATTTCCCTTTGTGTGAACTGAAAAAAAACAAGTTATCACTATGCTGCCCATCAACCTGTGAGAGCAGCATCATGGCAACAGAAAAGAGAACATACAGTAAAGCAAATACCATAACCAGAGTTCAGAATGTGCTAACAAAGTAGAGCAAAAAAAATAGTAACTTTACACCAACAGTCACATGTGACCCCACGTTCAAGTAGTTGCAGATGGCGATGAGGGCATAGCTCGACCTGAAGCATGAAGATGGGCTAAAGCCTTCTGGGGATTGTTGAACACCCACGTTTTGTCGCCCATGGAGAATCGGAGAGTGGCGGGATACTGGAGGCTGAAATGGACAGATTTGTCAAGCAGGAGCTTACAGGCGGGGTTGAAGGTTCTTCGTTTTTCTGCCACTGTTTGAGGAAAAGTCCTGAAAAAGTAGGAGTTTGGAATTCTCATAGTTAACTGTAGAAGCTTGGCTAAAGGCAGCTATGATTCTGTTTATCCTGATAGTTGAGGATTCAAAAAATAACAGTCTCATCTTAGATGATCTGTCTGCACGTGGAGGGCCCACTCTGTGAGTGCATTCCACTGGTATTTTGTATGTGTAGTCCCCCAACTTTAATTCCTGGGGCAACCATTCAGAGGTGAGCCATAAGAGTTCATTGGGGCAGACACTTTCAGGAACTCCAATTAGGCGTAAGTTGTTACGCCGGGATCGATTTTCCAAGTCGTCCACCTTGTTTTGCAAAGTGATAAACAGTTGCTCTTTTTCTTCCAATTGTTCACATCAGGAGTGGACAGTGTCCTCCAAATCAGAAACCCGCTGTTTGACTTCTGTGAGGCGGGTATTGGGGGCAGTTACTTGAGAAACAATAAGATGTAAGGAGGACTGAAAGGCGGCCAACCTAGTATCGATAGTTGGCATTAGTAGATCAGAAATAGCCTGAGCAGTCGCCTTTGAAGTATCCATCATAGAATCTGCGGACGTATTTACCGGAGAAGATGGGGTTTGACTGCAGGTTAGGGTTCTGGGACCCTTAGTGGCAGCGGTACTTTCCCCCATAAACTTATCCATGGGATAGCAAGAAAAAAGAGGGGGGGGGGGGAATTCACTGTATAGGTCGAGCTTCAATGTAAGAAGATCAGCGGAGTCACATTAGCAATTGTATTACATGAAGGATCAAGCAAATTTTCCTAAAAAGAAGCAATGAGGTGCTGAATATATACAGTAACACTTATAGCAGATGTAGAATAAATTCCTCAAAATGAAGATCCAGAGGTGGGCAATGCAATACGGAAATGCAGGCTTAGGTATAGATAATTGCCCAGCAGAATGAGGGTTAATAAGATCCAATAGATAGTCTGAGGGGATTTATGCAGCCCTCCTCAGGCCAGTAGTAAACTTTAGAGGTGTAAGTTCTGTTATTGCAGAGCCAGAATAGTATGTGTGACAATCAGCTTGTGATTATAAACTGAGATATATGAGAAAGAGACCATCTCTGCAGCACTGGGGCAGAATCAGCCCTTCTTGTCTTTGCTGTAGTCTTAATGGCGCAAAACTGATGGTGTGCCTGCTGGTATGTCCAGCAATCTAATAAACAGGAATTAGATGCCCCTGTATTACCCCGCAGGCTCACCCGGTCTAGTGGCACAGCCGGAGGAAAGGTGCAGCCTTGTCGTGGTGAGGGCGCAGCAGCGCTGGGTGTTGAGTGCTGCGACTGGCTGCTAATGGCCACTGCCACCACAAGGCAATGGTGGGCGGGTCAGCGCAGGCCGCAGTAGTGGAGGCAGTCTCAGAGGCCTCCAGGGATCAAGAAGAGCCAGGCTGGATGGATTTAGCCCTTGTCCTGGCCTTATCCGGGTAGGGGCCACCCTCGATGACTGACAGGAAGGGCATCAACAGAGCGGTGGGTCCGGAGCTCATCTAAGATGCCGCTACCCGGAAATCCCCAGCAATATTTTTCTATATTATATGTTGTGTGCTGCTCTATAAAGTGGCAAAACTGATTATAATAAATGTATTGGAGTGATAACACAGACCAGCTTGCTTTAATTTCATGTTAGCTTATATGTTTTTAAAGATCACATTTTAGTTTTTTCCAAAATTGCTATGCTAAACCATCATCAACAGAAATGTGTCTTTTCTGGGGAAAGAGACAAAAACTGGCTCTGACTATATTCCTAATGTCTGTCCCATGCCCAGGCCAGTCATCTCGGGAATGTACAGTATATCCTACAGCACTATAATTTGTGGTGGTCTTCTTTCCTCACTAGCACCATTGTATAAACTATTTAAGACATTCTTAAATATGCTCTAAATGCTCTAAACCCTCAAATTTTATATATGGATTCGTTAAAAGTCACCCATGCCAATTATAGTTTTGTGGTGAAACCCATTTAAATATAGGCATTCCTAAATAGTGTCAGTGCTAATGCCAGTTTTCGAGCAGTGGCTACAATGAGGTTAATGCTTTGGTTTGGAGTTAATGTTTTTGGTCTAGCCTCAGTCAAATTTGTGATGTTCTTGGCAATGAATTTACTGTCTGGGTGACTCACTGCACCCAGCTCTATAATATTAAAATGTATTCTACTTTGCAGGACACAGATTAAAGTTACAATCAGAAAGCATCTCATCTCTACATGAACACTTATCCCTCTAGTCATATGCAATACCCCAGAGCAAGGGGGTATCTACAAATAGGTACAGATGTATTGTTAATGGCGCACAGGATAATCCAATGCCCCAACTGAGGTGCTCACAGTGGAGTAGTTGCACCCTGACTTCTCAGACTACCGAGTAAATCTAAAACAAACACTGGGCACTCTTCAGATACTGGGACCAATACTGAATTTATAAAATAAAAAAAAAAATATATAGTAAAATACAGTTATAAATTAATCAAACAAATACAAGTACAATTGTGTTCAATATTATTCAACCCCCCACTGAAATTAAGTGTTTTGGCCAGTTTGACATTGATTTTGATCATTTCAGTCATCTTGTTTACAATTAAATCAAAGAGGCACTTGTAAGTCAGACAAATATAACATAACATTTATAATGAAATAACCACAAATGTTTTTTCTGTGCTCACATCATTATCAGTTTTATTCAACCCCCAAGTGACATTCAATCTTAGTACTTAGTACAACATCCTTTTCCAGTTATAACAGCTTTTAAACGTGAAGCATAGCTTGACACAAGTGTCTTGCAGCGATCTACGGGTATCTTCGCCCATTCTTCATGGGCAAAAGCCTCCAGTTCAGTCACATTCTTAGGCTTGCGCGCTGCAACTGCTTTCTTTAAGTCCCACCAGAGGTTCTCAATCGGATTTAAGTCTGGTGACTGCGATGGCCACTTCAAAATGTTCCAGCCTTTAATCTGCAACCATGCTCTAGTGGACTTGGAGGTATGTTTGGGATCATTGTCCTGTTGAAAGGTCCAACATCTCCCAAGCCTCAGGTTTGTGACGGACTGCATCACATTTTCATCCAATATCTCCTGGTACTGAAGAGAATTCATGGTACCTTGCACATGCTGAAGCTTCCCTGTACCTGTAGAAGCAAAACAGCCCCAAAGTATGATTGAACCCCCGCCATGCTTCACAGTAGGCAAGGTGTTCTTTTCTTCATAGGCCTTGTTCTTCCTCCTCCAAACATAGCGTTGATCCATGGGCCAAACAGTTCTAATTTTGTTTCATCAGTCCACAGAACACTATCCCAAAACTTTTGTGGTTTGTCCACATGACTTTTGGCATACTGCAGTCGACTCTTTTTATTCTTTGGAGACAGCAAGGGGGTGCGACTGGGAGTTCTGGCATGGAGGCCTTCATTACGCAGTGTGCGCCTTATTGTCTGAGCTGAAACTTCAGTACCCGCATCTGACAAATCTTTTTTCAGTTCCTCAGCAGTCACACAGGGACTTTTCTCCACTTTCCGCTTCAGGTAGCACACAGCAGTCGAAGTCAGCATCTTCTTTCTGCCACGACCAGGTAGCGTTTCAACAGTGCCCTTTGCCTTGAATTTGCGAATGATGCTTCCTATGGGGTCTCTTGGTATGTTTAACATCTTTGCAATCTTCTTATAGCCATTGCCCTTCCTGTGAAGAGAAATCACCTCTTCTCTTGTCTTCCTGGACCATTCTCTTGACTTCACCATGTTTGTAAACACACCAGTAAATGTCTAGAAGGAACTGAGTATCACAGTCATTTTACATCTGCCTAATTGGTGCTAATTATGCTTGATTGATGCTCCTTGACATCCACAGGTGTTTTCAATACCTGATCGAAAACACTTGAATGAACCTCTGTACTTAAGAGTGGTAGTCTTTAAGGGGTTGAATAATTGTGTCAATGAAGAAATCACAAAAAAACACATTTAATACTGTATTACAAAAACAATTGATGTCATTTTAGTTGCATTTGGTTCTTTAAAAAGTCCTTGTAAGATTTGATTCTGAACACAATTACAAATGTACACTAAATTCCCTAAAACCCTTTACAGCATTGGGGGTTGAATAATTTTGAACACAACTGTATTATATACTGTTAAGCATTGTTATATTATGTATTGTACCCAGTATAACTATGTATAGATGGCACAGCCGGGGTTAATAATCCTGGCTAAGCCCTTGTATGAGGTTAGATGTTGGCTTGCCCCACCACTAACCTTAGATCAGTCTAGACTGGAGTTCAGAGAGAGAGGAAGCTGTGACTTATGCTCTTTCTTCTTAGACTTTATGCTCAAAGACTCACTGATCTCTGCATGATCTACAGAAGGAGAGAACCTAGAGTCTGCATGGCTGAAGATTTGGAGTCAGTAAGGTAACCTGCTACCTAAAGCTGCCAAAACATTAGTGCAGTGAGGGACACTGTTAAGAAACTCCCACCCCTGCCTAAATCCATACATCGTTATCTGGTAAGAACTGCACTGTGTACAGTAACCTACAGTAAGGAGAGACGTTTATTTTTTTTAATCTGGTCTGGTTACTTTCTCCTGCACCATACTCCAGCGATTGCACCCTACACTCCCTTGTGATGCATTGGAACGGCCATGGGTCCCTTAAAGCAAATGGTTTTCGTGATACCAGTTGCACTAAAACAACAAGGGCACAGGGCCCCTTTTAGTGATGTAGTAGATGGTACCCAGGTGTAGGAATGCCAGAGTGGTGTAGGATGGCCTAAATGTCCCTTTATGTTGGTGCACGTATCACGATGCTCCTACCTGGATATGCTGGAACCCAGGTGTTGTCGCCCGAAGCATAGCAAAAAGAGGGAATAATCTAGGGACTTGAAGAAATAAATTGAGTTCAGACCTTGTGATGAAGTTCAGTAACAGATTTACTTGAATAAATGTTTCTCCAACAGTTTCAGGATTTGTCTTGGTTCCCAGCAGGCGTTAACATTAACTCTGGCAGGCAAACAAACTCAAACCTGCTTCATCTGTTGCTTTCTGGCTCTGCTGTGCTGACAAGTTTACTGTAAAACTTTGCTTATTTCTTTATGCTGCAACTTCTCTCTCTAGTCTGTCTATAGATTAATACCAGGAAATCTATACCTCCTGGCTTCAGAGGCTTCAGGCTTTGGCCTCTGTGTCCTGTGTCCAGCAGAGCTGAAGGTGCTCTATCTGGCTTAAGCAGGACAAGTGTAGCAGGGACATTGACCTGTTTCCTTCCCCTAGCAGGGGGTAATCTCCACTGACCTCTAACTAACTAAACTCCTCCTTAGAGAGAGAGTAGAGAATGGAAAGAAGGTTCCATCCTCTGAAAATGTAGCTTTGCCATGATTGCTGCCACCTTCTGGTGAACCAGGTGCATTACATGAACAATAACAGTTACATAGAAATAGCCATGCACATTGTAGTGGACTGAAATAAATGCATAAGATGATACTGTGTTAGCCCATAGAAGACAGTAGCGGGATGCGGAGTGGTAATGGCACTCTGGGTCATTAAACTGTGCCTTGAACCCAGACAGACATTTAACATCATGAGCACCCCGACTACCATCAGGTAGGAGCCCCAGAACCAAGGTGGTCCCTGAAATAAGAAAGGGTCCACCCTCCTTTCACTGAACAGTCCTAGGAAGCAGGGTTGTAAGGATTCCCACTGTGATTGACTGTAATAGCCAGAGCCACTACTACTCCCATCCACTCTGGCCCTTCTTGGGCTCCCTGCACATATTCAATGGATAATATTGCTTATTTTTTTTATTTTTTTAATAATATTGATAGCTAGAGCTGGTCATTTACATAATTTTGACCCCAGGATTTTCTACTAGTGAAAAACTAGTGGTTTTTGGAGTATTTTTTTTTTTTCACACACTGCGGGTCAAACACCAGCATTTCACAGCTGTCTTAGTTAAAAAAAATAAACTTCTGGCAGAAGATCATTTTTGAAGAGACAACACATCACCTTATTAGAAAAAAGAATTGCCAATACCAAAAAAACACTTGTGTGTCCCATATTTCATATTTCCAATAGACCTTCAGCTAACATCTGGTGCTGGTGGGTTTATAACAAAAAAAAAGGCAAAAAGCAAAGCTGCACAAGACACAACAAAAAAGGAAAATGCAGAAAAACGTCCTGAAACCTACTGAAAGCACTGTAAAATTACCACATTTATCACACATTTCTGCTGGGGAATATGTAGACAGTGGTAGATTGATGATACAGCTGCACTGGATTTAAATCGTAAATCCGGAAATTACTATTGATGACCTATCTTCTGGATAGATCATCAATATTAGATCGGCGGGGGTCCGACTCCTGAGACCCCACCGATCAGCTGTTAGAAGAGGCCGGGTGCTCCATGTGCGCCGCGGCCTCTTCCTAGATCATGTGACATCGGTCACATCGCCTAGTTGCCACTTAGCCCCATTCATGTCAATGAGACTGAGTTACAATACGAAGCACTGCCACTATACAATGTACTAGTTCAGTGCTCTCATTAAGAGAAACAAAATAAGAGTATTGCAGGTTTGATACCTATTATTGGCTAACAAAAATAGAAGTAATGATGTTACTTGATCTGATCAGAATATTGCTTAGATTTGGAGGTTGTCGGTAAGCTAGTAAGGGGGAATCTGGGAAGATTGTTTTTAGTCAATCATCCATGTAGGACATGATGTAACCTTTTGGCAGTTTTCCTCAGTACCTCTAATTGTGGGTTGTAGGTGACAACCAGAGGTACGCGCTGGTTCTGTTTCTTTTCGTTGTATTGGAGAAATTGACTTCTGGGGATCTTGGTTGCTCTTGTGATCTCATTATTAGGATGTCATCAATGAAACGGAAGTAGGCCAAGGGTTTTTTGGGGCAGGATACCAAAAAGTCATTTTCCAGTTTTGCCATTAAGAGATTAGAGATTTGCCATTTTACTGCCCATGGCGATCCCAGTGCACTGTAAATATATCTCCTTCTTAAAAGAGAAATAGTTATGGGTTAGAATGAATTTAGTCAGTTGTAGTACAGACACTGAGACGATCCCATTTGCCTCCAGGTATATGCGGCAAGAAGTTAATCCATCATCATGTGAGATATTTGTATACAAGGATTCCACATCGATGGTGGCCAAGATTGTGCCTTTAGGGAGGGAACCTATGGTTGACAGTTTGTTTAATAAGTAAGTGGTGTCCTGTAGATACCTTGTGTTCGTCACTAATGGTTTGAGGATGCCCTCTATCCAACCTTAGATTTTTTCAGTGAGGGTTCCCACACCTGAAATGATCGGCCTCCTTGGATTCCCTGCTTTGTGTATTTTGGGAAGCACGTAGAATACTCCGAAACTGGAATTCTCAGGTACCAAGATGACCTTTTTTACCTCTCTCAAATATTTCTGAGTTGGGTCTTTGTGTGTCAGTCTATGTAAATAGAAGAGCTCTGACAGCTGGTGACTCAGCCTCTACCAGAAATTAAAGGGGTATTAAAATTTCTGCAAATAAAGGCTATTCTGAAACATTTTGAATATGCGGTCTGTGTTAATTCCTAGAAATGTCAGTGGAAGGATATCAGTCCCATTCATCTGAATGGCATAGTTGCCAACAAAATGTGCAGAAATCTTTGCAAATTTAGCTTCTCTCAGCCCAAAAATGGGTAATGCTTGTGTAAATCCCGCCCAGAATTGGGTAGCTCTAGCAACTGCTGGGCCATGCCCAAGGGCGAGGCTTAAATGAACTGAATTTACCAATGAAAATGCTGGTACCATATTTTTCACCCTATAAGACAAAGTGGGAAGAAAATGTCAGTGCGTCTTATGGGGCGAATCCATAATTACATTATGGAAGCGCTCATTAGTACAGAAGGACGTGGAAGTGGTGAATGCAGTGCTCCCAGAGCTCTGTACTCACCACCTCCTGGTCCTCGGCTGCACCCTGTGAGGATAGTGACAGTGTGAGGACATCTGCGTGCTCCTCCCTCACGCTGTGCGTCGGGTCACAGTACAGAGTGCAACAGGCTCAATTTTAATATCTGCTCGGAGGCATTCCACTTTGAGCTCTGACCCGAGGTCTGCTTGGGGGGTCATTCACATTGGGCTCTGATCTAAGGTCTGCCTTGGAGGGTCATTCAAATTGGGGCTCTGATATAAGGTCTGCCTGGGGGGGGTCATTCACATTGAGGGTCTGATCTGAGGTCTGTTTGGGTGGGTAAGTCACATTGGGCTCTGATATGAGGTCTGCCTTGGGGGGTCATTCACACTGGGGGTCTGATCTGAGGTTTTCTGGGGGGAAGGGTCATTCGAATTGGGAGTCTGATCTGAGGTCTGCTTGAGAGTCATATTCACATTGGAGGTCTGATCTGAGGTCTGCTTGGGGGTCATTTACATTGGGAGTCTGAATAGGGAGTTTTATTCACATTGGGGCTGTGATCTGAGGTCTGATTGGGGGTCTTATTAACATTGGGGGTTTTAGCTGATTTCTGATTAACATTGGGTGTCTGATTGTGGCTGTGAGCTGAGGTCTGATGAAAAATATTTTTTTCTTATTTTCCTAGGTGCGTCTTATGGGCAGGTGCATTATATAGGGCGAAAAATACGGTGATTGTGGAATGAGGTAGTTTTGGGGGGAAGCACATGGATTTGTATAAGCTCAGTTCAGATTAACAGTTTTGTCGCAGGCATTTGTGCATCAAGTCTACCTCTTGTGAATATACCCATATTCTTTAGTCACGGTTAAAAATCATGGACATCAGGGTCTGATTTATCAAAACCGTCTAAAAGAAAGTCTCTGTTGCCCATAGTGACCTATCAATAGTCAGCTTTCATTTCTAAAATTGTTCTGGTCAAATGAAAGTTGCATGGTATCCCATTTGACAACCGAGACATACTTGACCATGTAAAATATATACATATAACCATCACTGAAATAAATAATGACACAACACTCTCCATTGGATTAAAATGGCCTCCATATATAGGTCAGATTCCCCCCCACCAGCCTCCTTTACCAATCGTTAAGAGAGTTAAAAATAGACACTTGCCCGGCAACTGGACAGCAACGTCCCCAGGACCAATCGCAGCTGTCCAGCTGCCTGCTAACTTTTACTTGACCAAACCTGAGGAGAAAAGAGGGAAAAGGGGGGGGGGGGCGAGGCACAGGCCATAATACCACAGAAAATGTCTCAGAGACACCATGAGGGGCAAATGCCAATTTTATGGCGTCGCCCCTATCATGGTGTCCCATTCGACAACCGAGACATACTTGACCATGTAAAATACATACATATAACCATCACTGAAATAAATAAAGACACAACACTCTCCATTGGAGTAAAATGGCTGTGATCTTTATTAAAATGGGGGTAACCAAGCTAAACCAATCCATAAATTATTTATTAATGAAAAATCACCATAAATTAATTAAAGTCCATAAATAATAAACCGACTGTCCACCCAGAAGCCTGGGCGACTAACCCCCCCCCCCCCCCCATTCAACAAGACCGCGACTAAAAGTTCAGGAAGGGCAGGCGGGGCTCTTCTATCTTCAATCTTCTTACAGACTGACAGGTGAACCGCCGGTGAGTGCCTCCATATATTGGTCAGATTCCCGCCACCAGCCTCCTTTACCAATCGTTAAGAGAGTTAAAAATAGACACTTGCCCGGCAACTGGACAGCAACGTCCCCAGGATCAATCGCAGCTGTCCAACTGCCTGCTAACTTTTACTTGACCAAACCTGAGGAGAAAAGAGGGAAAAGGGGGGGGGGCGAGGCACAGGCCACAATACCACAGAAAATGTCTCAGAGACATCATGAGGGGCAAATGCCAATTTTATGGCGTCGCCCCTATCATGGTGTCCCATTCGACAACCGAGACATACTTGACCATGTAAAATATATACATATAACCATCACTGAAATAAATAAAGACACAACACTCTCCATTGGATTAAAATGGCCGTGATCTTTATTAAAATGGGGGTAACCAAGCTAAACCAATCCATAAATTATTTATTAATGAAAAATCACCATAAATGAATTAAAGTCCATAAATAATAAACCGATTGTCCACCCAGAAGTCTGGGCGACTAACCCCACCAGCCAAGCACGGCATTAGCCAAGCTTGGCACCCCCCCCACAAAACCTCGGCCCTTTCAATAATGAAGTGCAACCCAAGATTAAAAATATCCAACTCGACTTCTGATAGATGAACCAAATCACTGCGATAAAGTCCTAGCACAGACCAATCCAGCTTTAGATGCCTAAATGACCACCTGCCTTACTGAAGGCAAATTTTTTTCCAAACCCCTATTAATCCGCTCCCTGATTCTGTCTAGAAACCTCAAATGCAGGTTATTCCAGACAAATCGAGGAATAATTTCCGAAAATACTAGAATAACTCCCGGCAGCAACCTACTGATGTAAGCCAGGTCCTTCTTCATAACCGCAAGTAGCTCCAGAGTATTCACCTTCCCCAAATCATTACCCCCAACATGAAATATAATGACCTGAGGAGGGGAATTAGCCTGTAATTCCCCTTTTAAAAAAGGAACCACTTCATTCCAGCGCAAACTCCTAAAACCTAACCAGTACACTGAAACAGATGGAATATCAAAAAACAATTGACATGAATAGTTATTGACTTAAGCCCTCTTCTCTGCCCAAAACACAAACGAATGCCCGACAATCCAAACATTGATCTGACCCGAACCTGAAAAAGAATCACATTACAACAACACCAAATTAGGTCTGACATACAACTTGAACCTATCAGAATCCCACCTTCCAAATGTCTTAATTACCGCGTTATTCAATCCCATCCTGGACGCTTCTGTAGCAGCGCCAATACGAAAAGAATGAGAAGAATAAGGCTCATTCTGCAGACCTAACCAAATTAAACATTTTCTTAAGACAGCGTTAAACTGGAATTTGGACAAGGAAGACCCGTCCGCATGCATCAAAAAGGAACCCACCACCGGCAGTCTTAATTCCAAAAACTCTTTTACTGCCAAAACAGGAAAAACATCAGAACCCCTAAACTGAGATAACGAAACAACTCAACCCTTCTTAAATTGATTCGTTTTCGACTTCCTAACCGAAACCGAAACACAAGATGATGACAACTGAATATCTGATAACAACAATAAGGAACTAGATCTAACATTACCCGAAACCAGCTCACTAACCCTTAAAGCCCCAAAGAATGCAACCACAAAAACAACCCTAAATAACTTGAACTCATAACCTGATACACAATTATGATAAAGATCCCTTACCAACCTCGATAATAACTCTACCGTAATAGGCTTACGAACATCCTGAACAACACTAGACCTTTTAAAACCTAAAAAGTTGCTTCACCACAAAAGAACTATTAACCGGGGGAAGGCCAGCCAGTTTAAAAAAGAACGATACCCCCGCTAAAGTCTTCTGAACAGCTGCACAACCTAAACCCGAACCTATTAAACTCCCAATAAAATCAATAATCAAACCTAAGTCACACTCAAACACATTGAAATTATTATTGTTACAGAACAATGACCACTTGTGCCAAGAAAGAGCATACCCATTCCAAGTATTAGGAGCCAAAGGATTCTGGATCTGCTTAGACACTAGTGCCATATTAGACTCCACAGGTAATGAGGGCAGGGAATTCCTTCCTTCTCCGCATTCGGAACCAAGGCGTAGAATCTCTTCCACAGTGCGCGAGAAAGAGAATCGGCTATTGAATTAGATCTACTAGGGATATAAGTAGCCTTAAGCCAAACATTCCTAAGAAAGCACCACCTAATCAAAAAACGCAATAACTTAACCTCTTCCATACTACTAGATGATAAACAATTCAACGCGAATAACACACCCTTATTGTCAGTATAAACTAATACTCTTTTGTTCGCCAATTCCTCAACCCAAATCACCAACGCCATTCCAGCAACACCAAGTTCTTTGTAACTCCCGCCAACCTCCAAGAATCATGCCAAGGCTCAGCAGACCGTTTACCCTGAAAAAAGACGCCATATCCCCAAGAACCGGATGAATCTGACATAAGACCCAGGGCCTCAGCCTCCACAAACTGCTGCTGCCAAATACTTGCTCCGTTAAAATTAACCAAAATCTTCTCCCACACTCTCAAGTCGTCCTTCAATGACGTTACTAACCTGATATGTGCCCCTGGTCGCCATATATAACACCCCTGGTCGCCATATATAATCTTCTAGAAAAAATCCTACCAATGGGAATTACTCTAGAAGCGAAAACGAATATTTCTAACAAACTCTGAAGCTCCCTTAAAGTTATCTTATTTGCTGCCAACATCTTCTTAATAAGCTCTAGCATCCTTTGAACCTCTTCAGAAGGAAGACGAAACTCCATTGTTCAAGTATCGATAGTAATCCCCAAAAATTAAATCACCGTACATGGAAGAACCGTCTTTTCTACCGCTAATGCGATACCAAAACCCTCACACACTTACATAAAACGATTCAACAGAGATAAACAGACATCCGAATCAGGGGGCCCAATAAATAAAAAATCATCCAAATAATGCCGCAAACCCTCAACTGTGACTGGAAACATAGTGACCCAATGAACAAAAGAAGAAAAGGACTCAAAATACGAACAAGATAACGAAAACTCCATAGGCAAATACATATCGAAATAAAAACTATTATCAAACTGAAATCCTAACGAATTAAAGCCGTCTGGACAGACCGGCAACAGACAAAATGCCGCCTTAATATCAGCTTTGGCCATTAAACAACCCTGACCGAATGAATTAAGCAAACTAATCGAATCATCAAAATAACTATATACAACAGAACAAAGCTCCTTATCCAACTCGTCATTCAGAGACTGCTTCTCAGGGAATGATAAGTGATGGATCAACCTAAACTCATTAGCGGCTTTTTTAGGAACCAAACCTAACGGTGACAACCTAAAATCTTTAAACGGCGGATAAGAAAAAGGGCCAGTGACTCTACCAGCCAAAACTTATTTTTCAAATCTAGTCCTAATCACCTCCTCGTTCAACTTAACTGACCTCAAATTTACATTCCATACACAACCAGGGCCCTTATACGTAGGAACTAAGAAACCATCCCTAAAACCCTTAAGTATTAATTCTGCCTTCTCCCAGTTTGGATAAATGCCTAACCACGGCACCATGTTTTCCAACCTCACCGGAGTCAGTGCTTTTTTTAAACTCCCTATCGCCAACCATTTGCTGAGGTCCGGACACCCTTTTAAAACAACGAAACATAGGATGCAGACCCGAGCAAACGGAGCATTCATGCTTATATTCACAAGCATTTAACCATTTGCAAGCTGATTCGTTAAAAGCAAAACATAAGCCCTACTTCATAATAACCTGCGACTGACTATTCTGCTACTTGACCATCCCACTAGACCTCTGCGGCAGCATTAAACTCAACCACAGACCAACGTCCTTACTACCCCACTTCAAAGAAGGGTGCACCGCAAATTTTTGCCGGAAAGTTTCATCATATTGAAACCACGACAAACCGCCAAAATTGCGGTATGCCTCCAAAATGGTATCAACATGTTGAAATAATCCCGGACAAAGATGCGGATATTTAGGCCCCAAAACAGAAGCATAAATACAAAATGACTGAAGCCAGTTATTTAATGACCTAGTTGCTGCTCTCTTCCTATCTTCTTCACCCTTCTCATCTGCTCTTTTATCAGTCCTAACTACCTCCTTTGACGATGGGAGCAATGACAAAATGTCAACATACTCCCGCAGCCAAATTCTCTCTTTAACTGTATGGGACAAATAAAATCCTAACTGAGAAACCTCACATGACATAGCCTCTTTCATGCATGATTCGGACACTCCGATGGCATTAGTCAAAACCGGCCCACCCCCATCAGCCATTACAGCTGCTGATGGAGGCTGGTCGGCCCAAACCGCAGCCGGCGAAGGGGCCACCGCCTCAGAACTAGAAGCAGCACCCTTGGCCAGGTCTTAAAAAACCTTTGCCAAACCCTGCAAGAAAGAGGCACTAAACACATCATTAACAACAGCATTGGTAGGCAAAGATTGCCTACATGGGATCTCACCGAAGTCTTCCTGGCTTCTTTCTTCTGTAGGCAGCCTGACTATCTCCTCAGAACCAGACTGCGAGTCCGCCTGCCTGGGAGGAGACCGCCGGCGCCCACTGGAAATGCAGCTCTGGTCCCTTGAAGGTGAGTAGGACATCCTGGGCCTCTTCTTCCTGCCAGACGTGCGCACCGTCGCCTCCTGATGACGTAGGCCGGCCTTCTGGTCGCAGCTGGAAGCGTGTCCTGCGCTAGGCTCCACCTGCTGGTGGTGTCCACTAGGCTCCGCCCCCTGACTCCATGCCGCTCATCTTCCTCTCTGATGGAGGCAGACTTTCCTCCTACCCGGCTGTCATGCTCAGACTCCTCCTCCTCAGCCTCCGGGAACTGCTCAGCCAGGCATCTTCGCAGCCACTGCTCGCCACCCATGGTATTAGCTCTTTTGACGAGCTGGCTGGGCAGTTCCTCCATGCCGGCTCTTGACAGGACGCAGCTGCCGCTCTGCAGGTCGGGGACCAGGAAACCATTCCTCTTCTCCGGCGCTCACTTCAGCCGCAGTAACTTCTTGTTCTCCCCGCAGGTCAGCGCCGCTCTCTTCCTCCGGATCTTTTCTTCGCCGCCGCCCACTTCACTTCTTCTCCGCTGCTGGAACCGCCGCTGCCGCCGACACTTGCCACGAGGATGACAGCTCTTCTTTCTTCACTCTTCTTACAGGGGAACCGCCGATGAGTGCCTCCATATATAGGTCAGATTCCCGCCACCAGCCTCCTTTACCAATCCTTGAGGGAGTTAAAAATAGACACTTGCCCGGCAACTGGACAGCAACATCTCCAGGACCAATCACGGCCGTCCAGTTGCCTGCTAACTTCTTTTACTTGACCAAACCTGAGGAGAAAAGAGGGGGGCACAGGCCACAATACCAGAGAAAATGTCTCAGAGACACCGTGAGGGGAAAACGCCAATTTTATGGTGTCGCCCCTATCATTATGCTTGGTTATGATTTAGGCAGTTCCTCTTTTAGACAGTTTTGATAAACTTGCCCTATCAAAAAATATCTAAGGCCCTGTTCACATGGCAAGATCCAAAACTTAACACTGGGTTCAGACCTGAGCGTTTTGAAGCCTAGCGTTTTCTGGGCGTTCAAGACGGGCGTTAACGCGCGTTTTTTTCAAGCGTTTTGGTAAATAGTGTAGGCGCGTTTGACGCGCGTATATGTGATTGACTGCATAGTTGGCCAATGACCAAACAGCCCTCGCTATATATAGTTTGGCCAATCTGAGTGCTTTAGAGGTGTGAAATTCCATGGTGGCTGATCCAGCATGTTGCAAACTTTGAAAAACGCGCGTCCATAGGCGCGTTTTATGCTGCACAAACGCCCGAACAACACGCGTATCTCGTTTCTCATTGAAGTATATTGGCACCAAACGCTCGAAAAACGCCCGAATTAACGCGAACATACTTGCTTATGCGTCGGACGTTTTTAGGCGCGTTCGAACGCGCATAAAAACGCGCAAGTGTGAACCACCCCCATTGGAATGCATGGTTCCTGTACTGTTGTGCGTTTTTTTGCGCGTTCGAACGCGGCGTTTTACGCGAAAGTGTGAACTGAGTGTAAGGCTATATTGACATGGCAGGCAGTAAAACAGAGCAGACATGGAAATCAGCCTCTGAATTAATAGCGCTTTTTTGGTGTATTCCTTTTTTTTTAGCAGTGTGACAAACACTTCTTGAAGTGTTTTTGAAAACAGGAGTGTAAAAATTCTCACCCATGTATACTTTGATGCATATTTCCCATCTCAAACATTGGGAACTGTTTTTAAGCATCTTTGAAGCACACTACGACATGTAAAAAGTCTAAATACGCTGCTGATTTTGTGGTGTGAACATAGCTTAATAGTCTGTCTGTGTTGTCCATAGCAACCAATCAAAGGTCAGCTTTCTTTTCTCAATCTGCTCTGGGAAAATGAAAGCTGAGCTCTGATTAGCTGCTATGGGTAAGGGCTGCATTACACCCACAGATTATCCAACAGATTTTCTGATCAATCATTTGTCAGATGGTCATTTACACACACAGATCTTTTGTTATACACACCAACCATAGGTTTGATTGGACAGAAATTAGTCAGATAATCTGTTGATGCAACACAGCCCTAACAAAGCGATTCTTACAGTTTTTTTGATAAGTCAGTCTTAGGGTACTTTCACACTTGCGTTATTCTTTTCCGGCATAGAGTTCCGTCAAAAGGGCTCTATGCCGGAAAACAACTGATCAGACATATCCCAATGCATTCTGAATGGATAGAAATCCGTTCGGTTTGCATCAGTATGCCTTCCGTTCAGTCACTGTCAGGCGTTTTCGGCGGAAATAATACCGCAGCATGCTGCGGTATTATGTCCGTCCAAAATGCCTGATCAGTCGCCGGAATGCCGGATCCTGCATTAATGCCCATTGACTTGTATTAGTGCCGGATCCGACATTGTGAAACAACTGAAGGACGGATCCGTCCTTCCGGTCTGCGCATGCGCAGACCGGGAGAACTGTGGAAAAGACTGCAAGACGGATCCGTTTATCCGCATGACAAGTAAAGAGACAGATATGTTCTTGCAATGCATTTGTAGACGGATCCGTCACACTGATCAGCGGATCCAGCAGGCAGCCCCGACGACGGATCACACAAACGCAAGTGTGCCCATCTGAATGTGCTGACAATCACCCGATTAACGAGTGAAAACTCATTCATCAGGTAATCCTGTCGCTCGTGGAGGCACCACTGATCGTAGCTTATGGGCAGCAGATCGTGCTGTCTAAACAATGATCTGCTGCTCAGAAGCCATGATTCTGTATGAGGAAGAGGGGTCGCCATATTGATCCCCCGTCCTCATACAGCGAAGGAGATCACTGCATGTAAATGCGCAATCTCCTTCACTGAACAAGCAGCCAGCTGTCGGGAAGGACGTTTCCTTCCCGACAATCGGCCGCTGCATCGCTCCGTGTAAACCCAGCTTTACTGACAATTTTGATAAACGAGGTCCTAAAAAAATTAAGGAACATGATATAAGAATTAGGGATTACCAGTGCCACATGTCCATCCCCTGCCATATCTTCTACCCGTGTGAATTCAAAATCTTTTGCTACGTGCTGGGGGGAATTTATCAAAGGGGAAGCTTTGAAGTCAGTTCTTAAGTCTGCGTAGGCATAATTTGTGCCAAATGTATGAAATGTTGCCCATTGTTTTATTGATTTGGCACATATTTAAACATGGCACTTTTGTCTAGAGACATTACTCTAGTTTTTCTACTCCACTCCCCACTGGAGTAAGATTTTCCCTTTTTTGCAAATTTAAAAAAAAGTCACTGTAAAGATGGAGTGACACTAATTAAGATAGCTGAACATGCACTTTCCCATCCACTTTTCCAAACTGGAGTGAGATAGAGATAGAATATCTTTTGTGGAGTGGAGCCACCAATTGGAAGCACTACAAAGCTCTTCCGTGGGCTTTCAGGTCCATGCCTCTGTATCGCAAAAAGATAAGACGTGTCCTATATTTTGCCATATCTTGTGAATCGCAGACCTATTAAAATCAATGGGTACGCATGCACAGCATGGAGTGCACACGGCAGGTGTCCGTGCGTTGCAAACTGTTATTTTTGGACTGTAGCACGGGCATGGGGCCCTTACCTCTATGAGCATGAGCCCTAAGTCTACTGTGTTATGTGCCACTTCTGCAGGAGGTGGGTGACTAGGGGCCCACCTTGCTCAGGGGCCCACCGGGGGAGTCACCTGTACCTCTGTGGGCTAGTCCGAGCCAGGGCCCCAGTGTTCTTTGTCATACACAGCTATTAATTAAATCCCACAGCTTTATAAAAAAAATTCTCTTCCCTAAATAATGTGCAGTAATAATAATAAACCATAAAGAAGTAAAGGGACAGCATGCAAGTAAATAAGTGACGATAGTCTGCTACATCATATTACATTGAGGCACATAAATGACACATGGTGTCTGTTATTTATGTGCCTTTTTATGGTACTGATAAAACCTATGCAGTGAAGTGAATAGAATACATTCATACTATCACTTACACCCAATTTGGTAAAGTTATGTGTTCCCCATGAATATAACTAAAATTAAAAGACTAATATGCACAATAACACACAGAGGAGTTGGGAACAGTTGCACTGCAATAGATATTGGTAAGAAAAATACTTGTTAGAGAATAAAAAGGGGTCCACAGTTTCATATCCCAGCCATCAGAGTGGGGTGATTATTTAAGGGGGTTGTCTGAGATAATTCACATTTTGGACCAGTCCCTCAAGGGTCTTAAATAATAAATAAAGTGACGTTAAACTTCGTCAGGTGGACTTTTGTTTACAGGCTGCAGCAGTGAAGTGCAGGTATGTGGCATATCACCGCTGCAGCCAACCACTGTCCTCAGAGGTGATTGGCTGCAGCAGTCATGTGCAGTACCCCTGCATCTCACTGTGCATGTCATCTTACTGAAATATATATTTGCCCAAGTGATACCAGACTGATTTATATACTTAAGATCTGTTCATTTCACACTTTGGTGTAAAAAGATTGTGGAGAAGGACCGATTCCAGACCTTGGGGGACCTGCGGAAGCAGTGGACTGAGTCTGGAGTAGAAACATCCAGAGCCACCGTGTACAGGCGGTCCTTCTCCACAATCTTCCTCAGGGTCCGGTCACCTTTCTCGTTGTGCAGCGTTTTCTGCCACACTTTTTCCTTCCCACAGACTTTCCACTGAGGTGCCTTGATACAGCACTCTGGGAACAGCCTATTCGTTCAGAAATTTCTTTCTGTGTCTTACCCTCTTGCTTGAGGGTGTCAATGATGGCCTTCTGGACAGCAGTCAGGTCGGCAGTCTTACCCATGATTGCGGTTTTGAGTAATGAACCAGGCTGGGAGTTTTTAAAAGCCTCAGGAATCTTTTGCAGGTGTTTAGAGTTAATTAGTTGATTCAGATGATTAGGTTAATAGCTCGTTTAGAGAACCTTTTCATGATATGCTAATTTTTTGAGATAGGAATTTGGGGTTTTCATGAGCTGTATGCCAAAATCATCAATATTAAAACAATAAAAGGCTTGAACTACTTCAGTTGTGTGTAATGAATCTAAAATATATGAAAGTCTAATGTTTATCAGTACATTACAGAAAATAATGAACTTTATCACAATATGCTAATTTTTTGAGAAGGACCTGTATATATCATTTTTTACTGACTTCTTTGGGCCTGACGTATGGCAAAACAACATCTTTTTGGCATATATTCTTGTGGCGTAATATTTTAAAACTGTATTTAAAGCTTAGTCTATTATGCTTTTCAACAAAAAGGAGTCCTGCAAAAAAGAGAGTTTAGTTTTTTTTTTACAATAGCCGTCAATCAGTACACAATTGCACAATTACTTATGTTGAGGCTTCACATCCAGTCATGACATCAGTTTATTTGTGGTGTGATAAGAGCCGTATTGCTCTGCTTTGTATACTTGATTTGTAAAGTAGCTGACAGCATAGTGTCAGGTATATGTATAGTGTGTGGGGACTGGGAGTGCACCTTACTGGTTCTTTGGATTGGGGCGGAAATAAGACAGGTAGAGGTTACATTTGCATTCTGTTATTTATTCCTTTATAATAGAAGTCTATGGGCTGCATAATGGATCCGTCCCATTTTCGTTATGCAGGAGAGGACTCCCCTGCATAATGGAAAAGGGACAGATCCGTTTTGTAGCCCATAGACTTCTATTATGACAGAATGAATAACGGACGGCCTCTAAAGGCATTCCGTTATGCATTCCGTCATAGAATTGCGTTACGGTCCATGGTAACGGAATCTATAACACAATTCTGCTTTTATCACCAAATAAAGCGTGAACAATTTTATAACAGGAAATTCGCTCATCTCTAGTTGCAACATCAACGCATCTGCAGTAATTAAATGTGACCACGGCATCTGGGGCTGAAACCCCTAAAAAAAAGTTTTAAAAAGTAAATTTTTTTAAATATGTATATATATATATATATATATATCTCCAAAGCTCCCCCCTTTCCATGATACTAAAATAAAAATAAACAATAAAAATGTATCTTCCTATTGATTGCAGCATCCCAAAATGCCCATATTATTAAAATATAAAAATAGTTTCCTATACGGCAAACAGCATAACGGACAAATAAATCAAAATAGAACATTTTCACTTTTTTTTTTGTTGCTTCACCTTCCAAAAAATTATTAAAAATTAATTCCCATTCCACAAAGGTATCAATGAAAAGTACAGATCATCCCACAAAAAAAAGAGCCCCACACAGCTCCATAGACGTAACTTATGAAAGTTATAGGGGTCGGAATATAGTAATGCAAATAAAAAAAATGTTTATTTTTTTTTTTCAGTTTTAAAACATGGGAAAAACTATACAAATGTGGAATCATTGTACTCATACTGACCTGGAGAATGAAGGGAACAGGTCAGTTTTACCACATAAGGAACACGGAACACGGAATTATGGTTTGTTTTTCCAATTCCACCCTATTTGGAATTTTTTTTCCAGCTCCAACTACATTGTACTACATTCTTTGCAGACAAGAATTGGCATTTCTATTATTGGCGGCACATTCTGTTCCGCAAATTGTGGAATGCACACGGGCGGCATCCGTGTTTTTTTCGGGTCCGCATTTTGCGGACCACAAAACATGGAGCAGTTATGTGCATGAGGCCTAAGGTGCATAAAATTTATGATTCAGTGTGAGCTCCTATGATAAATGTGGTACATCTTTAGACTGTCTAGTCTAAGTTTACGCTGTCTATATATTAGACAATATTAGTAAATCTGACAATTATATTTTATTTAGTCTTTTTTGAATGTACGAGTCTGGAGGCCACATTTTATATCATTCATAGGTAAAAGAAAACTGCTATTTATTTTAGCTCTACTGTATAATACTATGCTACTAGGTGCATGACTGTGTATATTCCAACTGAATTCTTTTCGGAGACAGGAATATTATGGTGTATGTCTCATAACGATCAGTAGAGCACTTTGACAAATTAGGCTATAGTTTTACATTGCATGGCATTTTTTTTCTCACATTAATAAAGTGGGTTTCATGAGTATTTGGCGCCTAACAAAGATGCCGGACATATTTGACAGAAATGCTATTTGGTAGAAGTTGCCAAGAGATTGGCCTCTATTAAACACATACATACTTTTGACTTTGAGAATGAAATCTGCTCAGCATCGAATTAAAACCATGCCAAGCGGCACAGATCTTGGCTTTATACTTCAAATTTATCTTTTCCCAGTGAAAATATTTACTGGGTAATTTTCCATGATGAGTAATCACACTGCTATATCTCACACTGTCATGTCTCTATTAAAGTTAAAAATACGGCTTTCAGTAGCAGCCCAAGCAGTTAAGGAACCATAACGTCATGTCATATCTTTTCCTCAGGGCGTCTGGAATATTTTATTTTTCCTGCCGGCAGGATAATCAGCACGATTAGGATGAAGTGGTGAATAAGTGCCCACACCCTTTGCTGCAAGTCTGTATTGGGGTGCTGCTACACTTGTGGGGAGGGAATGTATCAAGTTGGTATGACAAACAGAAAATAGTTACACATAGTATAGTACAGAAATCCTAAAAACGAGTCGTTTCTTCACTCTCTCCTGCTTAAGCCTACCCACTTTTGTCATCACTTTTGCGTCAAAAGAAGCTCAACGCCACAAAAAGTTGCATATCTTTGTGCAAATGAGTGGAGCACCAACATTTTTTATTCCATTATACTGGCACAAATGGATCGATAACTCCCCCCAGCCATGATCTTTTATTGCACAGTTAAATAAAAATAATAGAGCCCCCTTTTAGATTAAGTAAGTTTTAATTTCCTTGCACATTTTTTAAGTAATGACCACCACATGTTTCTTTTTGTCACAGACATGATATACTGTATTAATAAACCAAGCTTATTGACAATTTCAAGCAATCCCTCTGTTGTTCCCCCTGTGCACATTTGTAAAGACTTCTTGGCAATATCATTTACCGAGAGTGTTTACGTCGGTTCTGGGATCCTCCTTTTCTAGGAAAAATATTCTTATCGTATATACAGTCGAAGCTGCATCCATCCAAAAGTCACTCTAAATGTTTATGGAAGTAATTATGTAATGGAGTGATAATATTAACAAATAAATTTATTACAGATTATTAAAATCTAAATGTCAAGTATGGAGCTCTGGTGTAGATGTCTCGTCTTTCTGATGTTATGTCTGTGAAGATGTCAAGCATGTTAGGGGTGTAGTGATAGTCTCCTTACGGTCCACACCAGGATAGCAGAGAGGCCACACCAGAGAATTGTAGAACTGAAGACTTTACTGCAGAACCTTTTCAGCAAGTAGTTGTGAATGCGATACAGACGTCTTAGTATAGTCTCTTTACACAAGTAGTGAGAACGGGAACACATGCAAACTGGTAGCTCAAAAAGGAACGTAGTTAAGGCTACTTTCACATATGCATCAAATAAATCTGCCAGGCTGTCCTGGCATATAGCCGGATAGTGCCGTGTGCCCGCTGGACACCAAAGACTATAATGGGATGTGGCGGGGACCAGGGGCAGGCCACACATGGTCCTAAGTTTATGCTGCACAGTTAAGGAGCATCATTGCAGGAGAGACACTCTCTGCCTTGAGAACATGAGTGAGACTGTTACTGTGCATAAAAGAGGACTATATATATTGTGCGCTAGCAGATAACAAGGATTGTGATTATTGTGCATAAGATATGTTAACAAAATCTATAAAGAGAATGACACCATTAGACTAGTTTTTAACATGCATCACAGAAATCCGGCAGTCTATTCCGGCAGAGAACAGTCTACTGGAGTTCTTTAGATCCGGCACAGTCGGATAGTGCCACATGCCCACCAGACCCCATGACTATAATTGGATGGAGTGGGGATCTGGCTGCTTTCTGACATTTCGACCAGGATTTGGACAGACAAAAATTGATTTACGCAACAATGTTGTAAAGCCAAATCCCAAAATATTGTCAAAATTATAGGGGAGGGGAAAACACCAGAACACACACAAAAGGAAATAGACAGACGTCTAGGTCTCAAAGCTAAGGGAGAGGGATAGTGACCTCCTAGAAATCTCTAGACCACTCCCTGACTCTTGCCAATATGAGTAGACCCTGAAGGTGAGAATACTGATACACCGAAACCTTAGCCCTGGAGACTTTGGAAAGCCCTAGGAGTGGTGGCAGGGAATGAGACTACTGGTTCCTTCCCAGATGAAGGCCTAGAAAGCAACTAACACAAGCGAACAACAAAATGCAAAACAAAATGCACTTAGCTTAAAGCAGAATGGAGGAGCAGGAGATCCAAAGGAACAACACACCTACTCAACTAACTCATAGTAACATATTAACACAGTACATAAGTCCAAAAAAAGACATCTGTCCATCCAGTTCGGCCTGTCATCCTGCTAGTTGATCCAGAGGAAGGCAAAAAAAAAACTGTGAGGTAGAAGCCAATTTTCCCCATTTAAGGGGAATAAGAAATTCCTTCCCGACTCCCATCATGCAATCAGAATAACTCCCTGGATCAACAATCCATCTCTAGTAGCTATAGCCTGTAATATTAATATACTCCAGAAATACATCCAGGCCCCTGAAATACATCCTGGTCTCTAACTCCAGCAGGAAATATCAACCACATGGTAAGCAGTATGAGTTAGAACTAAATAGAGTCTCAGTAATGACTTACAAGCTGCACATGGCAGCCTAGAGCCTAATGAAGGCCCCAGGCCTGCTTGCAGTATATCCCAATCAACTATCAGTATAGCACAGACTGTATAATATTGTATGGTATAAGCCTCTACATAACTTCGGTGTATCCAGTGGCAGTCTAAATGTCAGCTAGTTTCCTTGCTGGCTTAAATTTAGACCATATTCTACTCCTAAAACAGGTGTAGAAAATGATAAATGAGACGGGTGTGCCAGCCCATCCCCTTCCCTGCCCCACACCCTTTTTTAGACCTGGCATGAGCGGGGAAAAGTCACAGATTGTCGCACAAATAACCTTTGTGCCGCAATCTGCGCCAGATATATGCCAGAAAGCTCGTGGGTGGGTGGGTTTTTTTGCAAAAAAAAAACAAAACACAAAACTTGTGAACTGTGATTTTTTTTGAATGCCAATACAGTTTATAAATACCATTTGGCCTGTGAGCTGAGTTCTTGGAGAAAAGTGCTATATGGGTAATGAATTTTGCCATACATTCTCACACTGTGGCCTCCATGAGGGAACCCCCAACATTGATTTTTACAGTATCTGCTGTATGCTGCCCTTACATCCAGAAGATCAGTGTATTTAGCTAATCCATAGTGCAGGGTTGCCCATATGGCACCAGTCACTGAAATCTCAGCATGTAAGAAGGGCATTTTTTTTTTTTTCACAATTTTTACATTTTGAAGTTGCAAAGCAACTTAATTGCAATGACCAGTTATCCCATACCATAGCACTCTAGTGAAGTGTACATGTTTGGAGGTACTCCGGTCAATATAATAAATTCCAAGGGTTGCCCCTAGAACCTGTTGACAAAATCATAGACTCCTGTTTATGGTGATCTACAGAACAAGTTCTATAGACCGTTATAAAACACTATATAGACTGTAACCGGGACTAAGAATTTGATCTCCCTGACAACTTCCTTGCTCTATCCATATTGTAAATGGCTGCCTATAACATCATGACCAGGGCATCCATGGGGAATTCAGTTTCTCCACAACTCTCTTTGGGATTGCACACAGTTTGAAGAAATGATTTGATGGGTAAAAGTATATTACACAAATGCAGATTCCCTAATATCCTGTAGTAGCTTAATGGGAAAATACACTTTACCTAACCACTGTACAAATTCCTCCCTTGAGGAGTACTTACAGCCTGAGGACAACTGACATAGACCTACTAAATATACCCAACTATGTGTCCAAGAACTGCACTAGGAGCAAGTGATTTATATAATTGTAACAATATGGACCATGTGTAAAAAATATCAGTGAAGATGAAACACTTGGAGCATTCGCTGAAAGACCCCAACCATTCACTTTATTGTTGCTCCATTCTTCCCGGGTTGACAGGAGCAATGCGTAGTGTAGTAAAGAACTGTAAAGGATTCTTCAAGTCTAAGAAACACAAAGTAATGACATACTAGTGTCATGTTGTCACTTCTTAAAGGGGTTGTGCCATAAACTACCTTTTACTCTAAAATTTATTTTAATCAAGTAGTCTAGCTCCTATTGTTGTTGTTGTTTTTTTTCTTCAAATTTACATTTTTTTTCAAATTTGCAGTTTTCTCTTATCTCCCATGCTTGAATCCTACTTCCTGATTTGTCATGTCACTGCTGTCCCATCATAACTTCAAGGGGTTCTGCAGTTCTTTTAACCCTTAAGGACGCAGCCTTATTTTAACTTAAGGACCTGGCATTTTTTTGTAAATCTGACCAGTGTCACTTTATGTGGTGATAACTTTAAAACGCTTTTACTTATCCATGCCATTCTGAGACAGTTTTTTCGTCACATATTGTACTTCATGACAATAATGATAATCTTTTTTATTTATAGAAAAATATATAATTAACAAAACATTTTGAAAAATGTGCATACATAATACATAGTACCTCCAAAAATAGTTATTCATTTACATACCCCATATATCTACTTCATGTCTGGATCATTTTGGGAATGCCATTTTATTTTGGGGGACATTACAAGGCTTAGAAGTTTAGAAGCAAAACCCATTTTTTTAGGTACCAGTTCAGGTTTGAAGTCACTTTGCGAGGCTTACATAATAGAAACCACCCAAAAATGACCCCATTCTAGAAACTACACCCCTCAAGGTATTCAAAACTGATTTTAAAAACATTGTTAACCCTTTAGGTGTTTCACAAGAGTTAATGGGAACTGGGGCTAAAATTTCAGATTTTTTCGCAAATTTTCCATTTTAATCCATTTTTTCTAGTAACTAAGCCCCCCTGATACACCCCTACAGTAGAAACTCCAAAAAAGTGACCCCAGTTTGAAAAATACGGGATAAAAGGGCAGTTTTGTTAGTAATATTTTAGAGTAAATATGATTTTTGGTTGCTGTATATTACACTTTTTTGAGGCAAGGTAACAAAAAATAGAAATTCAGAAATGTCATCTACATTTACCAATGACTTTTGTGGAACACCTAAAGGGTTAACAAAGTTTGTAAAATCAGTTTTGAATACCTTGAGGGGTGTAGTTTCTTAGATGAAGTCACTTTTTTGGAGTTTCTATTCTAGGGGTTCATCGGGGGGGCTTTGAATGGGACATGGTGTAAAAAAAACCAGTCCAGCAAAATCTGCCTTCCAAAAACCATATGGCGTTCCTTTCCTTCTGCTCCCTGCCGTTTGGCCATACAGCAGTTTACAACCACATATGGGGTGTTTCTGCAAACTACAGAATCAGGAAAATAAATATTGAGTTTTGTTTGGCTGTTAACCCTTGCTTAGTTACTGGAAATATGGAATAAAATGGAAAATTTGAAAAAAAATAGCTGATTTGGGATTGTTTTTATTTTCTGTTATTTACATTGTTCATCTGACAGGTTAGATCATGTGGTATTTCTATAGATCAGGTTGTTACGGACGTGGCAATACCAAATATGACTACTTTTTGGGGGGTTTTGTTTCAGTTTTACATAATAAAGCAATTTTGTTAAAATATATTTTTTTGTGTCTCCACATTCATAGTTCATTTTTTATTTTTTGGGCAACTGTCTTATGTAGGGGCTCATTTTTTGCGGGATGAGCTGTCAGTTTTATTGGCACTATTTTGGCACTATTTTGGGGTGCATATGACATTTTGGTCACTTGCTATTACACTTTTTGTGATGTAAGGTGACAAAAATGGCTTTTGACACCATATTTATATTATTCTTTTTGCTGTGTTCACCTGAGGGGTTAGGTCATGTGTTAGTTTTATAGAGCAGGTTGTTATGGATGCGGCGATACCTAATATATATACTTTTTATTTATTTATTTATTTATTTATTTATTTATGTTTTAGACTATGATATCATTTTTGAAACAAAAAAAATCATGTTTTAATAGTGTCCATAGTCTGAGAGCCATATTTTTTAATTTTTTTGGGCGATTGTCCTATGTAGGGTATCATTTTTTGTGGGATGAGAAGACGGTATAACTTTTTGATCGCTTGCTATTACACTTTTTGTGATGTAAGGTGACAAAAAATGGCTTTTTTAAACCATTTTTTTTGTTTTTTTATGGTGTTCATCTGAGGGGTTAGGTCATGTGATATTATTATAGAGAAGGTCATTACGGATGTGGCGATACATAATATGTGTCGTGTATTTTATTTTTTTATTTTTTTTCAGTGATAAATGTGTTTTTTTATTTTTACGTTTTTTCACTTTTTTAAATTTTCTTTTACCCAGACACACTTGGTTCTTGAAGATCCAGTGGGTCTGATGCATGTATAATACAGTACACTATATAGTGTACTGTACTGTATTTTTTACTTTACAAAGTCTGATCAGACTTCTGCCTTTAGCAGAAAAAAATTAACGGAAACTTTATCTGATCAGAAACTACAAAAAGCGCTGCAAACCGCAAGTCTGAATTGACCTGCGGTTTTCTGCGATCGCTGACCCCCCTGGGCATTGGTCATTACTGCGTCGGTAAGAGGTTAAACTGATGACCTATCCTTTGGATAGATCATCAGCATCTGATTGGAGGAGGTCCGACACCCGGGACCTATGCTGATCAGCTGTTTGAGAAGGCAGTGGCGCTGGCAATAGCGCCGCGGCCTTCTCGCTGTTTACCGCAGGCCCAGTGACGTCACGACTAGCATCACTGGCCTGGGCGTGGCTAAGCTGCATTCAAGTGCACTGGCCCAGGCCAATGATACTAGTTAGGATGTCACTGGGCCTAAAGGAAACCGAGAGAAGGCCGTGCAGTCATCAGCGGGGTACGGCAAGGGGTCCCTTAAAGTAAATGTTTTCGTGACACCAGTTGCTACAAAGCAACAATGGGACAGAGTCCCTTAAAGAAATGGTGTTGGTGGTACCCTTGATCTTGATAAATGGTGGTATTTGGGGAAAGTGATACGACAGCGATATCTGTTGGGCAACATAGATTTATATTAGTGGCACAACCCCTTTAAGATAGGGATACCTCTTGAAGAGTCTTGTAGATTTGTTTTGTGTAAGAATGTATTCTTAGTACATTTTTTTAGTAGAACAGCTACAGACCCCTTAACAAATACAGTTTGCCAGCCTGGAATGTCTAGGGTGAAATCTGAAATGAATGGGAGTTGAAGGTCGTGTTGGTTGATTATACTCCCCACAGTCACACTTGTAGGCTACATGGAAACGTGGCAGAAATTCTGGGAATTTTCCAGCAAAAAGTCTGCAGCACATTACACTAGGAGCAAAGTGGATGAGATTTTATCAAAGCTCAAACATCCATGTGCAAATTTACATATGGTGTAAATTTTTAAGCAGTTGGCCACTTACTGGCTATTATTAACCAATGGGTATGTAATATGACTATACTGTATATACTATTACAGCCTTTGTTGAGATTCTGTGCCATTTCCTATATTTCATAAACCATGTCCCCTTGTTGGGCAAAACCTCTGTGCTGTCCACACAGAAGTCCTGTCCATAAGATGGCCGCTCATGGAGGGTCATTTGACCAGACACATCACTCAGCCTCCATTCTTGCACCAGCACTAAACTCCCAACAGTGCACGTGAAGATGGCAGGTGCGGTGTGTTTGAATGGAGGAGGCTGAGTGATGTGACTGGTCACATGACCCTCCATCAGCAGCCATTTTATATACAGGACCTTATCTTCTTACATACACATTGGTTAACAATAGCCAGAAAGTGGTCAACTCTTTTAAGGATGGGGCTACATGAGAATCTTGGCTACAATGTCTGCCTGGTCCATGACCAAAAATCGCAGTGTAGCAGTTATTGAATCTAAGGGGAGCACCGAATGACTAGCAAGTTGCTACCCTAGAATCTCAAAAAAAATCCATCACTGCTGGATTTATTGCAGTTGCAGCAATTTGAGAGTCAGGCTGTGTCTCCATTCATTTCAATAGCTGCACCGCATTCTTTGGTTGTGCAGAGTGTCATGGTCAAGATCAACGGGTAGCCCCGGACTTAATCCACAGCCCGTTAAATGTTTCAGGAGATTTTTACAGCAATTTCCGTCCTGTTTCTGTTATGCAGGGGAGTCCTCTCCTGCATAACGGAAACGGGACGGATCCGTTATGCAGGCCATAGACTTCTATTATGACAGAATGAATAACGGAATGCCTCTAAAGGCATTCTGTTATGCATTCCGTCATAGAATTGCGTTATGGTCCGTGGTAATGGAATCCATGACGCAATGCTGCTTTTACCACCAAATAAAGCGTGAACGAATTTCATAACATGAAATTCGCTCACCTCTAGTCATAGGATCTCAATACCGGAGAAAAATGCCTTAGTTTTGTCCCCATTAATTGGCAATGGGGACAAAACTGAACTGAACTCAACGGAGGGCACCAGAAAGCATTCCGTTTTGTTTGGTTGCGTTCCCATGCCGGACAGAAAAACGCTGCTTGCACGGGATGCGGCGCAAGACGGATCCGGCATGAAACACACAGTAAGTCAAAAGTGTCAGATCGTTTTTTTTAGGACACACTGGTTTTAGTGCCGGATCCATCATGACCATTTTAGAGATAATACATCCAGATGCACACGTTTGTATTAATCTAATGGAAACGTTTTTGCTGATCCCTGCCGGATCCAGCAAAAAAATCCATGACAAATTCCGAAAGTACAACACATGCATTTTGTTGTGGATTCACCCAGTATGTTCTGCAAAATGCACAGCACATGGTGTGAATCTATCTCTCTACCTATATCTATCTCTATCTCTATCTATATATCACGCAATTAATGAAATCCTAGCAGCAGACAGCCTTAAATAGTGGATGATGGGAGCATACTACTACTGTGATGTATTTCTGCTGAACTTTAAGGGTTAGATACACATTTGCTCATTCCATGATGGATTGCACTACTATGGTTTTGATAAATGGTCAGATTCTTTTGTACAATGTGTTGTAGGTTTTAAATAATATATCGGATTATATAAAGTGCAGATATTATTTTTGTTTTTAGGGCTTTGTATCACATTTCTACCAGTGAAGAAGGAACCACATTACCATTCATCTTGATTTGTGTAAGTCTTGATTTTCTGATGTTCGAGAGGTTTAAAAAAGGGGGTATGGATTGGGTGTATTACGGTGACGATGCTTGAATCTAGCACCATTGTGATTACTGTATGTATAAATATGGTTGAGTGGTCACTGAGGTCGGCATTACCCAATATCATCTGGTGATGTTAGTTACCACTAGTAAGGGCTTCACATCAGTATTGCGTTTTCCGTATTTTTGTCAGAGGAACAGAAGCACAGAAAAAATGGATCTGTTAAATGGATTAAATGATAGGTATGCAGTGCCCCTTTCGACTATTGAAAAGAGTTAATTACGACTAAAAGGTTTAATATCTATCATTAATGGTTAATGTACTTTCCATGCTTTAAATGTGATTCCACAAGCCGAATATAGGTGGTGCAGCTTATTTATTGTGCCCTTCTCAGTAGGAGGAGGCTGGTAGTCCCCCTCTCAGTCAGCCACTGTGTAGAGTAGTCTCAGGAGCTCCATGTACCTGTGCAGTGTAAGGCCTACTACAAGAGGCTCTTCATCCCTACATGCTGACATCAAGTGCCTAACTCCTTAAGGAAAGAGGACAAACATCTGCAGACTAAGGGCTTGTTCACACGACTGTGCCGTGTTTTGCGGTCCGCAAATTGATGCCGCCCGTGTGCCTTCCGCAAATTGCGGAAGGGAACAGATGGCCCTTTATAGAAATGCCTATTCTTGTCCGCAAAACGGACAAGAACAGGACATGACTCAAAATTTTTGCGTGGCCACGGAACGGAACAATGGATGCGGACAGATGCGGCCCCATTGAAGTGCCAAACCACAGTTGTGTGAACAAGCCCTTAGGATAACAAGGGACTGTGCGTGTTGGCAAAGGTAATGATTGTTTATTGCTATAGACTTTGCTGCTTGTGAAGAGGGTATATTGCTTCGGCAATGTGATCGCTTAATTCTGAACACAGCTACATCCCCAGTTATAAGAGGTGTACACACTTATGCAACCACAATATTTTAGTTTTTTTTGTTTTCTTCCCTTCACCTAAGGCTAGGTTCACACGACGACATTTGTTGCGTGACATTTTGTTGCATTATTGTCACGTGACAATTTTTATAATGGCAGTCTATGGTGTCGCATTGCAACATGCGACATGCTGCGACTGCAACACGATTGCTCCATTCTAGATGGATTTATCTGCGACTGTCATGTCGCAGTCGCAGCATGTCGCATGTTGCGATGCGACACCATAGACTCCTATTATAAAAATTGTCACGCGTCATTAAAGCAACAAAATGTTGCACGACAAATGTTGCAGTGTAGTCGTGCTCTATTTGAGACAAATGTTGCAGTGTCGTCGTGTGAACCTAGCCTAAAAAATTTCAGTTTGTTTTTCAATTGAGTAGTACAGGTCACATTAAAGGTGGAAAAAGTTCTGAAATGATATATCTTTGTCTAATTTTTTTACAGCACAGAAACCTGACATTTTAACAGGGATGTATAGACTTTTAATATCCACTGTATGTATATATATATATATATTTCCTATTAATACACCCCCCCCCAAAAAAAAAAAGAAACAATTACAATTCACTGAGGGCTCGTTCAAATGAACGTTTTTGCGTTCCGTATATGGGTCGTTTTTTGCGTTCAGTATATCATCCGTATACGGAACCATTCATTTCAATGGGTCCGCAAAAAAAACGGAATGTACTCCATATACATTCCGTATTTTTGTTTTTCCGTTCCGTTACATTTTAAGTCATGTCCTCTTATTGTCCGCAAATCATGTTCCTTGGCTCCATTCAAGTCAATGGGGCTGTAAAAAAAAATGAATTCATACAGAATGCATCCGTATGTCTTCCGTATATGTTCCGTTTTTGCTGAAGCATCTATTGAAAATTTTATGCCCAGCCCAATTTTTCAATGTACTTACTGTTAAAACATTATTAAATGCTTCTGTTTCCATTTGCGACCCGCAAAAAAACGGATCACAAACGGAAACGGAACGGAAACGGAACGGAAATGTTAAAAGCAGACCGCAAAACCATACGTTCAATTACTTATGTATGTGCAAACAACCTAAAAGCAGCAGTATAACTGCAATTTGGATCCCCAGTCAGTGCAGAAAGGTGTAATATAATCGCTCCTATTACCCAGGCTGTAACCTCCCCTATTGCACCCTGTTCTCCTTTCATAGTGTAGATGATGCCTTCCTATCCTTTCCTTACAGCTTGAATAATCTTTCCCTGAACTTGTAAATCGTTTTTTCAGCACAATAAAGTTTTTTCTAGCACTGTCGCTAGTGCCTGCTGACGTCTCTCCCTGCACTGAGTACACTGGAGAATGGCTGAATCCAAGATGGCTGAGGCTATTTATAGGGCTGTGACATCACAGGGCTGGATGGCTGCTGATTGGCTGCATGCATGGCATTGTGGGTGATCCCTCGTTCCCAGAGTTCCTTACACCATGTACTCACACGTGCACAGCCATTTTAGGAAAATTGAGGAAAGTCAGCTTCGGTGAGAATCGAATTTTTCCCTAAATTCGGAACGAATTCCACTTCATAAACTTCAGTTTGCTGATCTCTAATTATAATTACAAATGGCTGTAATGATTATTAGTGTTAAGCAAATTGGAAGTGGACTTCAATCTGAATTTCAAGGAAAATTCGATTCGCCGCAAAGCCCAATTTCCTCATGCTTCGTGGTAGCGAATTGATTTATCATTAATGGCGGTAAAAAAAAAAATCATACTTACCTCATCCGTTTGAGCACAAGGAGCCATCTTCATTTAAGATCTCTCACAAAATCCCATGCGCAGTGACGTATGACATCACCACGGTAGCCGACATGATGATGTCCTCATGGCCCACGCGAGATTTTGCACTAGATCTTCAATCAAGATGGAGTTAGCTGGCTCTTCGCTATCAAATGGATGAGGTAAGTATGATTAAATTTTTTATTCTTTTTATTTTACACTTTAATACTAATGATCAGCTATGAACGCGGCATCTGAGGGGCTCAATAACAGAGGGTAGCGCAGTCGCCGCTCCCTGTCATTGCGTCCACTACTTACAAAGATATGCGCTTTGTGATTGCAAAGCTGCTGAATCAAATTTTTCAATACTTCGCTCATCTCTAAGGATTATTATTAATCATTCTAATTTTGGCAATGTCCTTAATGTTTTACCTTACATTTTTTCACTATTGCATTGTGTGATTTTGTACAAACCTGGTGATACTGTAGTCTGCATTCGTTCCAACCAAGCTGCTTTCTTTAGTATGCTGGCCTTTAGCAGTTCAGACGGTACGTGTCATCGCTGTGTTTATGGCAATAGCGTCTTTCAGGAAATAACTAATCATACTTTTACTGTGTAAGGAGGATTATTAGAAAACAGATTTTCTTTGTCGGCCTTTCCACAATTTTTGGAGCTAAGAATGTTGTTTTTCATTTTTATTATCAGTAAAAATGTTCTGTCTGCTATGTGGAGCCCTATGTGCTACTCAAAACTGCCAGATTACTATGGTGAAATGCTCTCACATTTTCCTAAATTTATATTGTGTGAAGTAAACAAAATATTCCTTAGCAGAGTCTCCCCACAGATAATGCACAATACTCCCCAAGCAAAACAGCAGCCCAAGCATATCTGGAGGATTTGGAGAAGTCATTTTCAAATATAATGAAGTAAAAGAACCCTGACCTCTTGTAAATATACACAAAGAGGTTTCTGACAGCCAGGAGCAAATTTGACATTTCTGGTGCCATGTGCAAAGTTATTTCTGGGGACCCCGTCACACTGTTAATCTTCAGCCCCATCACAGCCCTAGGGCCTGCCCTATAAGCCCACTAAGCTCTGCCCCATCACACCACTAGGGTCTGCCCTATCATATCACTATAGTCTGCCCTATCAGCTCACTAAGCTCTGCCCTATCATACCACTATAGTCTGCCCTATCAGCCCACTAAGTTCTGCCCCATCACAGCACTAGGGTCTGCCCTATCAGCCCACTAAGTTCTGCCCCATCACAGCACTAGGGTGCGCCCTATCAGCCCACTAAGCTCTGCCCCATCACACTACTAGGGTCTGCTCTATCACACCACTAGAGTCTGTCCTATCAGCCCCCTAAGCTCTGTTTCACTGCTAAGCTCTTCCTTCATAAGCCCGCTAAGCCCTGCTGTCTACTTAGCAGTGCACCAGGGGTACTTCTGCTGCTGCTCTAAAGCTGGAAAGTGCCCAAACAGCTGTACAAGTGATATGCAGAGTGTAACAGCGGATGCTGTGCGCCGCTGTTCTCCTGCTTACCTCCACGGTCCTGCGCGTTGTGTTTAGCGGTGATCTGCTGCCTGTGCTTCCCATTCACCACTGCAGTCCTGGGCTCTGTCCTTACAGGTATTGTTTGTTCTGGGATCCGCTCCACAGTTTCCTTTCAGCCCTAGCCAAAGCATGCTTGCTGGTTCTTCCCTGCAGCTCTTCCTTCCGATGCACATCACTTCCTGTGATTTATGGTTTAGATCATGTGACCTCACTGACCAATCCCAGCCCTCCTGCATGTATATAAGATGCCTGAGTGTCAAGGTCCTTGTGTCCTGCAAAGGTTGCTGATTTATCTGCTTGTGTTTCTGTGTACCTGACCCATGCTTCTGTTCCTGGACTCCGCTACCTGTTTGATCCCTGCCTGCTTGCCTTGACTCTCCTGTTGCTGACCTAGACTGCCGGGCCTGTACCTGTGCCGCCTGCCCTGACCTTTTGCTTGTTGAGTTCGCCTCTGCCTCATCCTTCAGTCCTGCACTGTTGTTCCTGGTTACGACTAGGCTTGCTGACTACGTCTGTACCTCTGGTACCTTGCTCAGGTACCTCCTGGTCTGCCTGGACCAGCTGCCTCGTGTGCCTACCCTCCTTAAGAGGTAGCGACCTGGTGTTCCTCTCGGGAAAGCCTATCCCCACCATCAGGGGTACTGTGAAGAAAGAGGGGTTCACTTAGACAACGCCCTTAGAGGAGGTAGGACGCTTGGCATGGTGGGTTCATACCCGCTGGTTCGTCACACAGAGTTGTCAACCAGAATTTTTCTTTTTTTCTGGACAAGTTATCCCAAAATCACGGACATCCAACATTTTTTATGGACAATTTAGAAAACTGTTAAGAATAATAAATATAAAAAGTAATAAATGTTTGTAGTTCAATATACCAATAAGAACTTCTAAGGGTGCATTCACATCACCGTTTAGCTTTCTGTCCTTCTGATCCATCAGAAAAGGAGAGAGAGAAAAACAAACAAGATCCTGTAAAAAAAAACGGATCCTGTTGCATCAGTTATGTATAGGATTGCCATAGAATCAGTTTTTTTTACAGGATTCATTAAAAAAAACGATCCTGTGGCATCAGTTGTCATCCATTTGAGCCAATTCCATCTGAGATCCGTTTTTTTTTAGACGGAAACAAAAGTACTGCATGCAGGACTTTTTTTCCTGTCTAAGGCTACCTTCACACTAGCGTTTTAGTTTTCCGGTATTGAGATCCGTCATAGGGGCTCAATACTGGAAAAAAAACGCTTCAGTTTTGTTCCTATTTATTGTCAATGGGGACAGAACTGAACTGAACAGAACCGAGTGCTCCAAAATGCAGTCCGTTCTCATACCAGAGAGCAAAACGCAACATGTTATAGTTTGCTATTTGTCCTGGGATGCGGAGCAAGACCTCAAATGTAAGTCAATGGGGACGGATCCGTTTTCTCTGCCACAATCTGCCACAATAGAATTCAGATCCGTCCTCCATTGACTTTCAATGGAGTTCATGATGGATCCGTCTTGGCAATGTTAAAGATAATACAACCGGATCCGTTCATAACGGATGCAGATGGTTGTATTACCAGTAACTGAAGCGTTTTTGCAAAACCCTGTCGCATCCAGTAAAAACGCTAGTATGAAAGTAGCCTAAAAGTCTAAATGGATCTCTGATGGAAATGGCTCAAACAGATGACAACTGATGCAACATGATCCATTTTTTTACAGTCCCCCCCCCCAATAATGTGCCAGTAAGAAGTGCCTCCATAGATGCCCCCCAATCATGTGCCAGTAAGAAGTGCCCCCATAGATGCCCCCCAATCATGTGCTTGTAACTAGTATCATATAAAAAATAAACACTTATACTTACCTCCATCAGGCTGGCAGTGATGCGATGCAGGCCTCTTCCGGTCTGTGTCCCGCGCTGTACGGCTCAGGCGGTGCGATGACATCATCGCGCCACCTGGACTGGACTCTGATAGGCTGCAGGCCAAGTGCCGGCAGCTTATTGGAGGAAAGGGGAAGGGAGACGCCTCTCCCCTGCCCCGCAGCATCCATCTGTATTGCTGGGATGAGGACGGCAATACAGATGACTATGAAGATGAGTGCTTCCGCAATGCGCTTATTTCCATGTGCCATAAATTAATTTGTACTGTAAAAAACCATTTCCCAAACTGTAGTTCGGTTCCAAGGTACCAAGTTCTATCTTTTTGCGGTGCGGAGGCATGTAACGGAACCCCAGGAAGCGCTCCATAGTGGTTCCGTTCCGTGCTTCTGTTCCGTTTTACACTGCACCTCCGGATTTTCGGAACCATTCAAGTGAATGGGTCCGCATCCGTGATGCGGAATGCACAAGGCCCGTGTATTGCGTACCCGCCGTATGTGGGCCGCAATACAGCAACTGAGGGGGAACAGCCGTGTGAATGAGCTCATGCAGACGAACGTATTTTCTTTCCGTGTCCGCTCTGGTTTTTTTGCGGACCGTATGCGGAACTATTCATTTGAATGTGTACGCAAAAAAAAACAAAGTTACTCTGTGTGCATTCGTATTTCCGTATGTCTGTTCCTCAAAAAAATACAACATGTCTTATTATTGTCCGCGTTACAGACAAGGATAGGACTGTTCTATTAGGGGCCAGTTGTTCCGTTCAACAAAATACGGAATGCGCACGCACGTCATCTGTATTTTTTGTGGATCCGTTTTTGCAGACAGCAAAATACATACGGCTGGGTGCATTAGCCCTAACAAAGCTAGAACCAGCCCTGTACCTCACATGGGTCCAGAGATCTCTACATTCAATGCTCCAGTTTCTCTGCTAGATTACCTTCAGCCTGGCAGCTCAGGGGCCATGTCCTTTTTGCTTCAGCTCTCTCTCTCTGTAACTCAAACAGCTTCTAACACAACATATGCCTGGTGGCAGTTAAAGATTTAAACTGAGCACTTTCGACCAGCTCAGTGAAACTGACAAAAAGTAAGGAAAAGAACAAACAGCAGGTGGCGCTATACAGATACATTTTAGTGAATTACTCACTGGCTATACAAATTTTTTTATTACATGCAATTACAAAAGTATTCAGATCCAGGTGCTAGTTTGAAAAATGTAGAATATGTTCTGTGAAACAATCCCTTTAATTGTGTTAACTAATATGTGATAATAGAACTATTAAAGTAGCACTCCCACAAAAATGTTTGTTCTCTGACCTGCCTTCTTACCAGTGGCTGTATTTGTGAGTTAAACCTTCCTTCTGTTCCTCAGCTGTGTCATATGACCAACTCTCTGATCTCTAAATAAAACAGGACAGGAAGTCGGTTACTTCTCTATTCTTTCCTATGAGACTGAGAGTGAAGCTCCCATAGGAATACATAGAAAAACTGGCTCTCTGCTGGTCACATGACACAACTGAGAATCAGAAGGGAGGGGATAACTCACAGATACAGATTACATCATGTACCTTTCTAGCAGGTCAGAGAATAATATTTTTCGGGGGAGTTCTTCTTTAAATGTATACAGAAAAATGAATGATCACCTAGAAACAAATGCCAGAGCCAGGGGAGTGCCTATAAAAATGCAATAGTTGGCACCAAGATCTGGGAATTCGATTGGACACACCATTTTGGTTGAAGCAGCAACTAGTTCACATTAAAAGCTTGCACAAATGATATATACTTGATGCTCTAGCCATCAGACTGGCTGGGTGCCCCATTGGCAAGGAGGACTGACTGCAGTTCTTGCATTTAGTAGGCAGATATGGTACATTTTTTTATCTATATAAGACCATTTGTGAAACCCATTCCACTAGAAAGCCAGAATTCACTGCTGTGCGTCCCACGGGGTTGGGCCAGACTCCACACTATAAACATACAAGTGATATTACTGTACTCTTCAGCAAACCACACTTCTAAAATAGACTGATGTTTGCGTGTAGACAGTCAACGGCACACAACAGAGGCAGTGCCAGGTTGTAAACCAGCTTCCCAGTATATCCGGGGTAGACATGTGTTGATGACAACCAGCTGCCTACTACAACCTTCTTTTCCTAATGGTTTATAAAACCAGTTTTCCTTGGTTTGAAGGGGATTTGTAACCAGAAACCACTGTATGCTGTGCAGTATTAAGAAGGAATTTATGGCCAATTTGCTTGGTAGTGAGACATAAGTAATAGGGAAGCATAATGGCCTAATTTAGATTTTTTGACTAGGAATTATCTTGATGACGGGCAGCATGGTGGCTCAGTGATTGACACCAGTGCCTTGCAATGCTAGGTTCGAATTCGACCATGGACAATATCTGTATGTTCTCCCCGTGTTTGCGTAGGCTTCCTCCAGTTTTCTCCCACACTCCAAACACATACCGATAGGTAACTTAGATTGTGAGCCCCATTGGGGACAGTGTGCCGCTAATATCTGTAAAGCGCTGCAGAATATAGTAGCGCTATATAAGTGAGTATAATAAATCATAGTAATTTTGTGCTTTTACTAAAGAAAAGCTGTATCAAAAATATTTGTTATTAGAAATCATATGTCTGTCGATATATATCCCCACCCGCCCATGTATTCAACCTTCCGTAATTTCTGTATGCGCAACAAAACCTGGCTGAGAAGGCACAAGATGTTACAAGCGTTGTCCCGTGAAAAATATTTCACGTTTTTTAAACCAGCACCTGGATCGGAATACTTTTGTAAATGTATGTAATAAAAATTTTATATAGCCACTTAATTATTCAATTTAATGTATCTGTCTAGCGCCACCTGATGTTTGTTCTTTTCTTTTTTTTTCTGTCCACCTCAGCAACATTGCTGAGGTGGACACAGATGCTCAGTTACATCCTTCAATTGTCATGAGTTGGATCTTGTTTTAGAAACTGTGATGGTTATAGGGAGAGAGCTGCAGCAGAAAGAAAACACCCCTTGAGCTGTCACAGGAAGAAAGCTGCTCAGAAAGAACACGCCTTCTGAGTTGCCAACTTGATATATATCTATCAGAGCAATTGTAGCAATGAATGGGGAGATCTCTGGGTCCAAGGGAGGTACAGGGCTGGTTCTAGCTGTGTTAGAATGTCATATACAGTACTGTATGATTATGGACTTCGAAGATCCGAAGTTCAGGAAAAATTCAATTTCCCATCAAATTTAATTGTGCTTTGTGGTAACTAATCAATTTCCCCCGAAATAGGGGTAAAAAAAATAATCATACTCACCTAATTCATTTGCACGCGAAGAGGCCGCCACGGCCATCTTGATTGAATATCGCACGTGAAATCTTGTGCGCGATGACGCGATTACAGGACCTTCAATCAAAATGGGTGCGGAGGCCTTTAAGCAATCAAATGGATAAGGTGAGTATTTTTTATTTCTTTTTTTTCCCACTGGATTAACTCCTGAAAGCCCTCAATGTTTATCTCAGATGCTGCGATCAGTGATGAACGTGGCATCTGAGGAGTTCAATGACGGAGGGGGGGGAGGGGTTGTGGCACGATCGCTGTTCCCTCTCATTGTTCCCGTTAATTGCAAAGAAGTGCGATTTGTGATGAAGTAATTAGTCACAAAGCGAATTTCTTTGTGAAATTTGGCAAGGGAGCCGAATCAAATTTATGACAACTTTGCTCATCATTATATATGATGTCCGATAATTTTTTTTTACATTATTAGTACATTATAACATTAACCATGGTATAACCCTCTTTAAGCAAACATGAGAAAATTCTATATGTCCAATGGATGCCTTGACACATGCCATGATCCATCAGCCATCCGTCGTCCTTAGTTAAATGTATACATTTCATGCATATTTACTCAATGGCTGTGACAGATGTCCTAAATGGATTCCATCTGCCTGCCATCCATCTACCGTAAAATATACATTAAAGGGATTCTGTCAGCTAGTTTGAGCCTATAGAGCTGAGGACATGTGCTGCTAGATCGCCACTAGAACGTCCACAATATACATTGCCCATAGCTCTGACTGCTTTTCATTCAATCAAAAAAACTATTTTATTTATATGCAAATGAGGCCAGTAAGGAGCCCAAGGGCTGCTACAAATGTTTTGGGAGCCTAGCCACGCTCTCTGTGAAGGAGCCCAGCACCGCCCGCTTCCTTGGCCAATTCATATCTCAAGTCCATAAAGTGTCCATCAGTTTGTCGAAAGAATGTTATCAATCCACCAGTAAAACAGTTGAAATAACTGTCAGGATAATAATCATATCCTGATTGGGTATTTTTAAATATCAGAGTTATATTTCCTTATTGTATTGGCAAAGTGGTCTTACGATATTAAGATATTCCAATGTGTAAATATTTAGATATCAGAGTTGTATTTCCTTATTGTATTGGCAAAGTGGTCTTGCGATTTTGTTATATTCCAATGTGCCAATTTTTTAATATTAGGTTCTTTGTTGTGGAGTCCACTTGTATAAGGAAAATAACAACTCTGTAGGAGTGATAAAGATGGTGATAAAAATGGTATTTATATTTGGTTATCGCTGACTATAGATCATAACAATATTGTCCGGTTGTGTCAGTTCAAAATCTTATGCTGCACTGGCTACTTTACCACTCCAGCGTTTCATTAGTTCAGTCCTCCGTGATGTTCGGCTGGTGTTGTTCCTGGAAAGGCACGGTGTCTGTGCGATGGCTCCGGGCCACGTCGGCGTTCCACGTGGCGTCCCACGTGGTAACTCGCAATGCCTGTTGTACTTTTGCTCTGGTATAGTGTGCGGAGAACTTGAGCGCTCAAGGGAGAATAATTTTATTCAAAGGGGCAGATTCTGTAGAAAAGTAGATCTATACATATTTAATGATATTGAGCAACCAGAAAGTGTAGTTAGGAATACCACAGAACTTCTTAAAGGGATTCTGTCACCTCTGATTACACAATTTCAGCTTTTAAACCAGTCATGCTCCACAGATTACCTTGAATCGTCGTCACTCGGCATGCGCCAAGCCCAGTGACGTCAGATGCTCGCTCTCCCCTCAGTCATCCTGGGAGGAAGCGCATGCCCAGTGACAATGATGAAGCTCCTGCCCTCAGTCTCCAGTACATCACGCTAGCACAGTCCTCAGTGGGTACTGCGCCTGCACGAGAGTTCGCTCGGCCGTCAGGGAGGGGGAGGAGACGCTGTGGGCGGTTAGGTCTGCTTGTTGGAGGCGGCTTTGGGCACAATAGGGGGGCGTTACTGGGCACACACAGTGGAAGAAAACGCCCCTCTGGGCACCTTCAGGATTAATTAGCATAATGATAAAAATCGTTTTTGAGCAAAACTACTGGACGGATTACAGTATAGAACAGCAGAGCCAATTCAAGGTAATCTGTGGAGCATGACTGGTTTAAAAGCTGTAATTGTGTAATCAGAGCTGACAGAATCCCTTTAAAAATTTAGAAAAATTGCTATATAAGCAATTTAGACAAAAATGGGAAATTAAATCCCTAAACCAGTTCTTAGACAGTGGAGTAATCCCCAAGGGCCTACAACTAACCAAGGAACCAGCACAAGACCTATATAGTGAAGAACTCTCTAGAGCAGTGTTTCCCAACCAGTGTGCCTCCAGCTGTTGCAAAAGTACAACTCCCAGCATGCCAGCACAGCCAAAGGCTGGGAGTTGTAGTTTTGCAACAGCTGGAGGCACGCAGGTTGTGAAACACTGCTCTAGAGAATGGAACACTTTTTTAAACACACAGTCACTGCTGCATGCTGCGGTATTACCTCCGTCCAAAGTTCCGGAACACATGCCGTAATGCCGGACTAGGCATTTTTTTCTCATTGGAATGTATTAGTGCCGCAATGCAGCATGCGCAGACCGGTAAAAATGTGAAAAAATATATAACCAATCCGTATGATAAGCAGAGAGACAGATCCGTTCTTGCAATGCATTTGTAAGACGGATCCGTAGCCGGATTTGTAGTTTGTATACAGATAGACAAATCCCCCAGGCAGTTCTGGTGACGGAAATACAGACATGCTGCAGCCCAGTCACCGGTCACTCTTTCAAAGACTGAAGCTATAGGAAGTTTAGCACTAGCGGCTCAAACCAAGCTCTAGAGACTCAGGGACCAAAAAGGCCTCTCTGCTAAACAAGACAACACTACTATTACCAATGAATGGAACATGGTAGGTGGTGGGCCGTGATACAGATTTTGCATTGGGGCATTGCTAGCTCACATTACACTTGCCACCCCTCTCCTCACTGCAAACATTTTACATGATTGTAACATTAAATTTTACATACTTCTTTTTTTCTCCATAACTCTGAACACTCTTGGTTATTGATTGCAGGGAACCATAGAGGACAACTATTGCCAGTGAATCATTTACTGTGATGTTCCATATATATGCCAACAGTCCTAATTTTGGTGATGCAATCCCATGAACAGACAGCAAAAGCAGATGGGTTTATGGTAACCCCCTCCGAAAGGGGCCATTTTTGGGGCATTCCCAGGGTTGGGGCTTAAATGTCCCATATTTGCTGATATACTGATATAAAGGAGACATGTCAGTGTTTTGTGTGCAAGAAAACGGGTCACAGAGTTTGGAAAGAAACAATGAATCAGCTAAAAAGGTAGAGTGACCAACAAATAGTTAAAAGTGCTGTCAGTGAAGAAAGTAACACTTCAAGTACTGAATCTCCATTCATTATTATTTTAAGTACAAACCGGATTCCAAAAAAGTTGGGACACTATACAAATCGTGAAAAAAAACTGAATGCAATGATGTGGAGGTGCCAACTTCTAATATTTTATTCAGAATAGAACATAAATCACGGAACAAAAGTTTAAACTGAGTAAATGTACCATTTTAAGGGAAAAATATGTTGATTCAGAATTTCATGGTGTCAACAAATCCCCAAAAAGTTGGGACAAGGCCATTTTCACCACTGTGTGGCATCTCCTCTTCTTCTTACAACACTCAACAGACGTCTGGGGACCGAGGAGACCAGTTTCTCAAGTTTAGAAATAGGAATGCTCTCCCATTCTTGTCTAATACAGGCCTCTAACTGTTCAATCTTCTTGGGCCTTCTTTGTTGCACCTTCCTCTTTATGATGCGCCAAATGTTCTCTATAGGTGAAAGATCTGGACTGCAGACTGGCCATTTCAGTACCCGGATCCTTCTCCCACGCAGCCATGATGTTGTGATTGATGCAGAATGTGGTCTGGCATTATCTTGTTGAAAAATGCAGGCTCTTTCCTGAAAGAGATGACGTCTGGATGGGAGCATATGTTGTTCTAGAACCTGAATATATTTTTCTGCACTTTTCAGACATGCAAGCTGCCCATGCCACACGCACTTATGCAACCCCATACCATCAGAGATGCAGGCTTCTGAACTGAGCGTTGATTACAACTTGGGTTGTCCTTGTCCTCTTTGGTCCGGATGACATGGCGTCCTAGATTTCCAAAAATAACTTCGAATCGTGACTCATCTGACCACAGAACAGTCTTCCATTTTGCCACACTCTATTTTAAATGATCCCTGGCCCAGTGAAAATGCCTGAGCTTGTGGATCTTGCTTAGAAATGACTTCTTCTTTGCACTGTAGAGTTTCAGCTGGCAACGGCGGATGGCACGGTGGATTGTGTTCACTGACAATGGTTTCTGGAAGTATTCCTGAGCCCATTCTGTGATTTCCTTTACAGTAGCATTCCTGTTTGTGGTGCAGTGTCGTTTAAGGGCCCGGAGATCACGGGCATCCAGTATGGTTTTACGGCCTTGACCCTTACGCACAGAGATTGTTCCAGATTCTCTGAATCTTTGGATGATGTTATGCACAGTTGTTGATGATAGATGCAAAGTCTTTGCAATTTTTCGCTGGGTAACACCTTTCTGATATTGCTCCACTATGTTTCTGCGTAACATTGTGGGAATTGGTGATCCTCTACCCATCTTGGCTTCTGAGAGACACTGCCACTCTGAGAAGCTCTTTTTATACCCAATCATGTTGCCAATTGACCTAATTAGTGTTAATTGGTCTTCCAGCTCTTCGTTATGCTCAAATTTACTTTTTCCAGCCTCCTATTGCTACTTGTCCCAACTTTTTTGGGATTTATTGACACCGTGAAATTTTGAATCAACATATTTTTCCTTTAAAATGATACATTTACTCGGATTAAACGTTTGATCTGTCATCTACGTTCTATTACAAATAAAATATTGACATTTGCCATCTCCACATCATTGCATTCAGTTTTTATTCACAATTTGTTTAGTGTCCCAACTTTTTGGGAATCCGGTTTGTACATCACATCATGCATGGTGTATGGACTCTCAAATTACAAAAACCTCTTCTCTAACCTTGACCAAAGTAAGAGAGAAAGTTATCCTAGCTACAAATGGAGAGTGTATGAGTTCAGACAGAGTAGGAGATGGCAGAAGGATTCCAGTAAAGAATATGTTGTATGTTCCTAGTCTTGAAAGCAATTTGTTGTCTGTGAAACTCATGGGAAAGGACAGGACAAGTCACATTTAAAAATGGTCACTGGATCATCTCAAAATAAGGGTACACACTTGCAGGAGAAAAAATTACCGATAAACGGTTTCAACTAAAATGCAAAGGAATTGTGTGTACAGCCAAAAAAGAACAGCACAAGGATTGTGTTCAGGTATGGCAGAGACATCTTGCACATAGAGACCCAGAAGAAATAAGAAAGCTAATTCAAGACCAGGTTTCTGAAGGTGTTAAAATAGACCACTGCAATCAGATGATGAAATGTACACGCTGCCTTAAAGGGAAAATGTCCAAAAAAAGATTTCCTAAAAATAGAGCCACAAGATCAGAGTAGCCACTTGACTTAATACACAGAGATGTTTGTGGTCCGATAACTAAGCTCACCACTGGCAAGAGAAGATATTTTCTCACTTTTATTGATGATTATTCAAGGTATACCATTGTTTATTTGCTTCAAAGCAAAATTGACGTTCCAGAGAAAATTGAAGGATATTTCCCTGATGTAAGTAACACGTTTAGGAAAAAGCCAAAGATTCTATATGCAGACAATGGAACTAAATACACAAGTGAGAAGACACAAACCATTTTAAAGAGAAATGGAATCTTATTCCAGACTACTGGACCATACCATTGCAGAAAAAAAAAAATATTATCTGTGAAAGCGGAAGAAGTACGCAGATCTACCAACAACATATTGGGCAGAAGCAATCATGACAGCTTGCTATATTCAAAATAGACTACCAAGTAAAGCTACTGAGAAAACTCCATATGAACAATGGAACAACAAGAAGTCCAAACTACACAAGAAAGGAATATTTGGAAGTAACTTAATTAAGGCATTTGTATATGTTCCCAAAGAAAAAAGTACCAAATGGGAATGCCATGCCAAGGAAGGTATCCTAGTAGGCTACCGTGAATCTTAAAGGGGTAACAAAATCGTTCACCCAGAGACCAACAAGATAACAATAAGTATAGATGTAGTGATTGGTGAGAGTCATGTGTCATTCAGGTTTCATGACATCACACCAATGGTTCATCCTAAACAAGAACAACTTCAGTCAGAATGTAAAAGCAACCAGAAAGAACATACAGAAATCTGGTTAGAGTCTTCAAGTGAAGAAACAACAGAAGTACCAGATCAACTTCAACTCAGAAGATCAGTTACTACAGTTAGATCAAATAAAGGCATCCCGAATCCCGAAAGACAGAAATGGATTAAATCTGCTGATGAGGAAATGGCCTCCCTTCATCAACTTAAAACATGGAAACTCACAAAGTTACAGACCAGCAGTGGGGACACTACTGTATGACAAAAACAAGACTCGCCCAGATATCACAGCAACTGTTGGAATTCTCTGCAGACATGTGAGCAAACCACGTCAAAGAGACTGGAACACTTTTAAGAGAGTTCTCAGATATCTGAAAGCAACAGCTCATTTGCATACATTAAAACATAATTTTCTCAGCAATGTGGGCACATAGGAACATGGGACCAACACAGATGTCTTCAGCTGCCAAGTGCACATGTAACAGGTCAGCCAGTGTCATAGATAGAAATGTCAATGCAGTGGAGTAGCGTGGGAGGGAAGTTCGGTTGCCCCGGGCCCCAAACGAAAGCATAGATTCTTTTACAGCAATTTACTGCATGGCACTGGAGCCTATGGCACTTCAGGTGAAATCTGCTTCATTATCTGTACTCAGAGCGTTATAACCACTGTGGTGTTACATAGGATGGCAGGTAGATAAAAAGGGGCGTGTCCAAAGGCGCAATACTTGGCTTGTCCCGGGCACTGGCAACCCACGCTATGCCACTGTGTTCATCTCTATCTCTTTCCTCCTATCTATAGTCTACAACGTTCTCTTTCGATGGTGTACACCTAGTTGTAACTTATTCCATTCGCATCAAGTTGAGATAGTTGGGTAGATCTATTGTTAATACATGTGCACAGCACTTTTTTTTTCCAGAAGCAGTTCTAGGGTAATGCTCCTAAAGCTGTTTATTTAGCAAAAACCTCATTTTTTTCTGTTACTGTAATGGGTACCATTACCGCCATATGTGTGTGCACCCTAAGCCTTCTATGTTTACAATATATGATGTTGGAATATATTATGCTGATGAAAATGTTAGCTTTTTATACAAAAAAAGTGTTATTGCTTTACGTTTTTGGTGATGTTATGTCTTTGTGTATAATGCTATATGCTTCTCTACTACATTTTTAGAATACACAGTGAAAATTCTCCAAAAGACCATGTCTGAGAACACGACCTCCAAATCCAGACCAGATTTCTTATGGCTGATTTTCACTTCCACCGTATATTATGCCTAACGGCCATCTTCATCTAGGAGTCCCCTTTTAAATTTCGTTTTGGACAGTCACCTCAAAGAGATTTCACTATAAACAACGGTGACATAAATTATACCACTTGACATGTTCCTGATGTTACAAGGTACTGCACCTCCATACAAGCTTTTGCTCTGTGTCTGTTTACAAGTAACACAAGTTCATTCACACCTCATATAATCACTCTGCTCAGCAGGACTATTACAGCAGGAAGCGCTGTCAGGGATGTATTTCCAAGTCAGTGACATAGCGCGTTTTGGATTTTTAGGCTGACGCATGTTGAAGGTGGCCTCTACCATTCGACAATATGTAGCACTTTACTAAGTAACTGTCAGCAATCAAGAAGAAATTCCCCAGGACCAGTAAAGGACTAAGTGATAAGCTAAGCATTTACTGGACCGCAGTTTAACTGTTTGTCAGGTCGCGGTCATGTGTGGTGACACTTTTTACATTGGCTTCTGTGTTATAGTTGTGATCTCAGATCTCACAAAATACTACTTCTGCGAAACCAAATACCACAGTGCAGCGCAAAAAACATACTACCTCTGCAAAATCAAATACCACAATGCAGCACAAAATACCACCTGTACAAAACTAAATACTACAGTCCAGCACAAAATACTACTTGTGCAAAACCAAATACTACAGTCCAGCACAAAATACTACTTGTGCAAAACCAAATACTACAGTCCAGCACAAAATACTAAGGTACAAAAGGTGTGTACAGAGGATAGGATATAGGATAAAATAGCAGATCATGGAAATAGAAATCATACAAAGAAATATAAATAAATCATACAAAAAAGGCCCGCTGGAGAATCACAATGGGATGGTATTAATTAGTCCTGTTTCCTGATGTAGGGAATGTCTCTAATGAGCAATAAATGCACATCAATATGGGTAGGGAATATAGGGAGTGTAGACCCCAATATACTTCAAGTAATGTTCCAATGCGGTATAATTACTTTCAATATCCGAGCGTACTGCACAGTTATAATTGTAATGGGCTTGTGTTCCTCAACTGTGGCGTCCCACAGGAGGAAAACGCGGCCTCGGTTTACTTTCTCTAGTTGGTAGAGTGATGCTTCGGTGCAGTGGCTGCTTCAGCGCCCGCATGTATCGCGTGCGGCGTCTCTGCTGGGCGGGGATGCCAGAATCCACGTGATGTTAGGGGCGCGGCTACTAAGAAGGCTCAGCGTCCCACATGGTGTCAAGGTACCGGCTGGTCCGTATGTCGGCATACTGCCTCTGCTTTAGGTGCACCCCCATTATTGCCACAGCTCCAGATGCCCCCCAATGCCCGCACTCTAAATGCACCCCTAATATTACCCCTTCTCCAGTTGCCCCCTTAATACCTCTGCTCCAGGATCACCACTATTACCCTGCCTCAGGCGACCCTAATGTCTCTTCTTTAGGTGCACCCCCATAAATGCCCCAGCTCCAGATGGCCCCACTCTAAATGCACCGCTAATCTTGCCTCTTCTCCAGTTACCCCTGCTACAGGATCCCCACTATTACCCAGCCTCAGATGACCCTAATGCCTCTGTTTCAGTTATGACCCTCCGTGTGTGCCCTTTGCTCACGTTGCTCCTCTAGCACCTTTGCTTGGGCTTTGTTAAAGTTGTGACCTGCAAAGGGGGTTGGACTTATGACTGAAAATTCTGCACAGTGCGTCACATTCTCCAGTATTGACACGTATGGTTTATATGTCGGTAGGGATGATATTTCGTATTTACAGGATTAACTGCTGCCATGTAAAAAGATACTGGTGGTGGAGTGGTGAAGGATTTAAAGGGATTGTCCAGGTTTTCAAGTTATCCTCTCCACACCATAGGGCATAACAATATGATTAGTGGGGACCGATTCTGCGATCCCCACTGATCCCAGGAACGGGTCCTGTTCCCCCTTTTTGATGGTGTGGCAGGCCACACATATGCCCTGCTGCTCCACTTATCCTCTTTATGACCACTGGAAATAGCCAGCGCTGTACTCTGCCATCTCCAGCGACCCAATAGAGAATGGATGGAGAGGCAGGGCATATGCTCGACCTGCCACTCAATCAAGAAGGGGGATCAGTGGGGACTCCAGCGTTCAGACCCCCATGGATCACTTAGTTATCCCTGATCCTGTGGATAGAGGATAACTAGAAAAGTGGACACAGGTCCTTTAACAGGTGAGCAATTCTATTTTAGTTTGACACATATTTTGGGCCAGATTTTATGTTCTTATTTTATTTATTTATTTTACACCCAAAGAAAACTTTTAAGGATAGGGAATGTGAAAAGGTCCAATAGCTATGACACGACAGGTGATAAGTGTTTGATTGATGGGGGTCTGGCTGCTGGGACCCCCATGATCAAGGGGACGTGGTCTTAAGACCCTTGTGCCGTAATGTAATTAAATGTCTCAGGACCCCTTTTTTCATGATTAGTGGGTGTTCCGGCAGTCAGACCCCAGCAATCTGATATTTATCACCTATCCTGTAGATAGACAATGGATCATTATGGTAGGACAACCCTTTTAATTATAATGCAGATTATGTACAATATGAGGAGGTTAAGATTTGGTAAATTTTATGCCAGACATTTATGCTTAAAGGGGTTAATGGCATTTATCTTGCAGTTAATACAAGGCACTTACTAATGTATTGTGATTGTCCATATTGCCTCCTTTCAATCACATTATATACAGCACATAGTCGTGGTAATTACCACCGTGTAATCCAGCAGTGGTGGCCGTGCTTACACACTATAGGGAAAGGCTTGAAGTGCGCATAGGCCAATACCTTTACCTATAGTGTGCAAGCACGGCCACCGCTGCTGGATTACACGGTGTTAATAACCACGGATACGTGCTGTGTATAATGCGATGGAAAGGAGGCAATATGGACAATCACAATACATTAGTAAGTGCTTTGTATTAACTGTCTCTACATGATAAATGCCAATTGCTGAAGTGAGACAACCCCTTTAACCCCTTTAAGTGTGCTACACGTAATAGGGTTAGGCATAAATGTCTTGGTGTGTGCATTGCGTGTTTCCTATGTGTGATAGGTATGTGCTATATATGTTCTATGTATCAGTGGTGTATGTGCAGCATGTGACATATGCATCAGTGGCACGTGACCCATGTATAAGTGTCTTGTGTGCCACATGTGTCCAATGAGTGATTGGTGTGCGCTGCACGTGTCTTGTTTCTGACTGACTTAAGTGCAGGATATCCATATGTGTGAATTCTGCCACATGTATGTTTGTGCAGTTTGCTGTGAATGCCTGCCATCATACTTCATCTTTAATATTTCTGTTATCACTGTATGGGCTCATGAACACGACTGTTGGGTGTTTTGCAGTCTGCAAATTGCGGATCCGTAAAACATGGATACCGGGTGTCTGCATTCCACATTATGCGGAACAGAACAGCGGCCTCTAATAGAACAGTCCTATCCTCTGTAATGTTCTATCATTTTGCAGAACGGACATACACACGGAGTGCACACGGAGTCATTTTGTTTTCTGTTTGCGGCCCCATTAAAGTAAAGTGAACGGTACACACATGGAAAAAATAATAAGTTAGTGTGCAGGAGCCCTAAGGTGGGTCCCCAGAATCAGTTACACTGGTGGGCTCTATGTACCCCAGTCCGACACTGACAACTGCCAATCAGACCTGACAAAACACGAAGAGTTATGTGGCAGTAGTGCTACTACTCTTATTAACTCAGTGGCTCAATGTTATCAAATATGATCTGAGTATATCTTAGAAAGGTTACAACATAACTTTTAATTACAGTTATTAAGATAAATCTGATGGTAATTGTTTAAAATAATAATAGTGGGGTTGACTAGGTGTAACTAGGTCAGCGTATATTGGTATATTGGTCTGATAATCGATGTTGGTGGGTGTCTCCTAAGTATCTCTACAGCCTAGATCTGCTGTCCCTAAAAGAATCTGGTCTAGAATAGGGGATACTAGCATGGCTGTAGTTGGAGAACCAGCCCTGAAAAGAGCGACCCCCAGCCTCAGGACCCTCGGGCCTAGTCTAATACACCCTCACTAATGCTACCTACATAATTCTTCTGACGCTTTTCGCCATATTTAAATGGCTCTTCAGGGAGCATTATGTATTGCGGCAGCAAATACTTCAAAGGCAGTGGCAAGTGTTTGGTACAATTACCTATCTTTTATTGAACAATTCTGCCCCTTCATCGTTACATCAGCTATCCTGGGGTAGCGGGGGAGGCCTGGAGAAACAGCATTTAGCTCTAAAGCCCGCGACCCGCTCAACCCACGTGTCGGATATAACGTACTGGGGGCGGACCGGTTGTCATGGGGATCAAACAGCGTGTTCCCGGCCAGTGTTCATCCTACTACGCACCTCTTCTGCTTGTGCAGAGAGGCAAAATATGGTAATTAGAAAATCCTGGTAATTCATAGAATCACTGTTAGTTTAGTCACAGGGTGCACATCTTTGGCACCCGTTCTTTTTTCAGATATACATATATATTTCATGTATATATGTCTACCAGACCTGCATTGATTAGCTTATTGCCAATCTGAAAAGGTGTTGTCTTCATGAGACAACCTCTATAAAGAACACACTATCCAACACTAATAGAAAGAGAAATATTGCCTTCCTCTTTTCACTGGGGTCACCTTTCCCCTTTACACCGGTTGCATCAATAATAATTGCAGCCAGATACAGTGTTGGACTGTGGTTCCCTATTCTCGAGGCCCAGCCCCCTTATCAATAAAATCTTATAGGTTTTGATTCAGACAATTTGACTTCAGTGATTGGCTCCAAATGCAGCTACAATTTTTTTTATGTTCTCCTGGACCTCTGAGGCCCACTATAATATCAGAGCCTGGACTCACCAGAGGATCCTCTGGTATTTTGGTGGGCCAGTCCAACATTGACCCAAATGCTTTCTATAACTTGTATGAGTCTTTTGCGATCCTGATGTAGCTAAATCTTATATTTTGAAAGCATGTGTGGAAAAGCATGGCAAACTCATTTGTGAGGCTCTGGAAATGCCCGAAAACACAATGAGAAACTATTATGAACAAATGCAATAGATAGCAAAAAAAAATGGTTGTCCTGCCAGATGTATCTTAGTGGTGTAGCTCTTACTCATCCTCAAAGTCAGGTCTCTGCTATGGTCAATATTCATGATGAGGCTATAGTGAGATCAAAACTAGTCAAAATGTGAGAACAGCATAATGGAAGCTACTTCTGTCCAAGAGTTGCCTTATATCTTGGATGATCAAACTAAAGATAAAGCATACCAGCCAAACAGATGAGGCAGTGTGATGATGTGAAAAGTTTTTAATTTTTCAGGTCCATGGCACCTTGTTATTATTCAAAAAGTCATGAAATTTGTACTGCACCACAAAATTCTTCCTTAATTTCTCTGTGAAATTAAGCTGAAACATAAATGGGTTATGCAATACAACAATGGTTATAAAAAATACAGTGGTCCCTCAAGTTACAATATTAATTGGTTCCAGGATGACCATTGTATGTTGAAACCATTGTAAGGCTACTTTCACACTCGCGTTTGCAACCGTCTCGATAATGCAACCGTCTGCATCCGTTCAGAACGGATCCGTTTGTATTATCTTTAACATAGCCAAGACGGATCCGTCTTAAACACCATTAAAAGTCAATAAAGGACGGATCCGTTTTCTATTGTGCCAGATTGTGTCAGTGAAAACGGATCCGTTCCCATTGACTTACATTGTGGGCCAGGATCCGTTTGGCTCAGTTTCATTGATCAGGAATAACTGATAACTAGCAACTAAGGGTACTTTCACACTTGCAGCATGGCTATCCGGCAGGCTGTTCCGGCGGGTGAACAGCCTGCCGCATCCGCCATGCTGCAAGTACCCGTGTGCTGCCGCTCCGTCCCCATTGACTATAATAGGGTGGGGGGCAGAGCTACGGCGCAGCACGGCAGTGCACGGCCGGAGATCGCTGGACTAAAAGTAGGTAGGATTTAGCGTTAGGACAACTCATAGAGGTGGCCTTGACGTGGCGAGTGGCTTATTACTTTTTGATCAAAATGTACACCAACGACCTCTGATAGCTTCTAGCATAGAGGCAGGGCAGAGTGCTGGTTGCAGAGTGCTGTTGCATTTCTGTGTTTGTATTTATATTTTGCCATGGCACCTGCATACAGGGACATGCTGACTGCCCCCCCCCCCTCTGTGTTTCTGTTTAGTATATGTTGGAGGTGTGGCAGCCTTCCTTTCTGTCGTGCACACCTGACTAGTTTGTCTGCCCTAGAGGCTGGTTTTAATCAGAGAAAGTATAAAAACTGAACTTGCATTCATAGTACCTGCTAGTAACCATCTGGCTCCAGGATGAGTATATAGTGGGCTCAGCATGCATGTTTGTACCTGCATCCCTGGATCTAATGGATGCTGTTATGGCACGAGAAAGGGTTGATAAGCATGGTTGATCCAAGCATGCATGCTGGGCCCGCACTCCCTGGACTCTATGCGGCTGTTGTGACCCATAACAGGTAGGATTTAGCATTAGGACCTCTCATAGAGGTGGCCTTAACGTGGCGAGGGGCTTATTACTTTTTGATCAAAATGTACACCAATGACCTCTGATAGCTTCTAGTATAGAGGCAGGGCAGAGTGCTGGTTGCAGAGTGCTGTTGCATTTCTGTGTTTGTATGTATATTTTGCCATAGCTGCGTGCACCTGCATACAGGGACGTGCTGACTTACCCCCCCCCCCCCCCCCACATAGTGGAGAGGGTGTCAGCAGTAAGCTTGTGTTGACGTCACTGATTATTTTGCCCTTCCTCTGATCCGTTAGAACAATAACCCCCCAAAAAATGGATCTTGTCTGTCAAGCATTCGTCTTCACTTGGTCAGCATTTGGTCAGTAATCCATCAGTATTGCTAAAGCCAAATAAACAGGAGTGGATCCAAAACAGAGATGACATGTGAATGGAATATTTGCATGTCTTCTGTATTTTGTACCCAATCCTGCTTTTGGCTACCAAATCATAAGCCAATTCTGATGAGACCATACAGGCTTTACAGCTGCTACACAGACAGACAAATGATGATGTCAACCAAGCCAAAAAGACAAAATAGTGTTCCAGTCAGGAAGTGGGGAGGGCGGGAGAACAGCTTGAGAAGTCCACAGAGTGGCCCAATCATATAGTGTTGAGGTAGCAGCAGCATGAGGAGACCACAGAGTGTCCCAGCGACATAGTGGGGAGGTAGCAGCAACAGCATGGGGAGACCACAGAGTGGCCTATTTACATAGTGTTGAGGTGGCAGCAGCACGAGGAAGCCACAAAGTGGTAAGGGGACATAGCGTTGAGTTAGCAGCAGCATGAGAAGGCCACAGACTGGCAAGTTGACATAGTGTGGAGGTGGCAGCAGCAGCATAAAGAGGCCTCAAAGTGGCCCAGTGACATAGTATTGAGTTAGCAGCAGCATGAGGAGGCCACAGACTGGTAGCGAGGGTCCATCAAGGTGGAGAGACAGAAGTCATCCCTCTGCCGAATGGTGACAATTTGGCTGTCACTACGCAAGAAAATGAGCATGCAACGGGCCATTTGTGCAAGTGACTCGGAGGAACTCCCTGCCTCCATCTCCATTGCATACTGCCACAATGTGTCTGGGTCCTCTGCCTCCTCTTCCTCAGCGCCCTGTAGCTCCTCTGGCTGCTCCTGCTCCCCCTCTCCTGTTACCTGTGTAGAAAAACCACCCATTTTGCTACACATTGCTTGTGCTCCAATGTCCTCCTCCTCCAGTTCAGCCCCCACAGGGTTAAAGTGGTCATGAGATGTAGGCACCACGTCTCCAGTCCCATGATCAGCCAGATTTACCGGCATCCTTTGCAGGACATGAATCAGTGGAATGACGTTGTTCACCCCGTAGTCCTGGTGACTGACAAATAAAGTGGCCTCCTCAAATGGCACGAGCAAACGGCAGGTGTCACGCATGAGTTGCCACTGGCTAACATCGAAGTTGTACAGGGGAGTACCTCTGTCCGCATGTATCATCAAGAAATTGTTTATGGCCTTTCTCTGTTCATAGAGTCGGTCCAACATATGGAGGGTGGAACTCCAACGGGTGGAAAGGTCGCATATCAGCCTATGTTGGGGAATACCGTTCTGCCGCTGCAGCTCAAGGAGGATGTGCTTGGCGGTGTACGAGTGGCTGAAGTGCATGCACAGTTTCCTGGCCATTTTTAGGATGTCTTGCAAATGGGTGGAAGACTTCAGAAAAATCTTGACAACCAAATTCAACGCGTGTGCCATGCTGGGTGCATGGCTTATCCCTCCTTGACGCAGCGCCGACAACATGTTCTTCCCGTTGTCGGTCACCATTGTTCTAATTTTGAGTTGTTGTGGAAAAAGCTAGGATTCGATTCATTGATGAAGGACACGTAGCAGTTCCTCCCCTGTGCAACTCTGTTCGCCCAGGTAAACTAGGTGCAGAACAGCGTGACACTGCCGTGCCCTGCACATGTGGTATGCTGGAGGGGCACTGCGAATTGTCCCTGCAGTGGAGGCTAAGGACATGGTGGAGGATGAGGAGGACCAACAGCGTGAGAATGTGGAGGCGAAAGCAGCGTTACCTGGCCAAGTTGCTGGTTTGGCTGGGCAGGTACCACATTTACCCAGTGGGCCGTAAAGGACATATATTGTCCTTAACCATAGTTACAGCTCCACACGTCGGCGTTGCCATGCACTTTGGCAGACACCGACAGGCTCAAGGACTGGCCCACCTCCTGTTCTACATATTTGTGCAGGAGTGGTACTGTTTTTTGGCAAATAAATGATGGCTTGGGGCTCTCCACCTTGGCTCAGCACAAGCCATCAGTTATCTGAAAGGTGTAGAGTTCATCACTTGGAAAGCGTGGGACTGCAGCACCAGTAACTTGGCCAGGAGCATGTTCAGCTTCTGCGCTGCATATGTTGACGCAGGGCCATGGTGCCAACATTGGCACCCTGGCCACGCTTCACCTACTGCCCACAGATTCGGCAAATGGCCATGTTCACCTCCTCCGGTGGCATAACAAAAAACTGCCAAGTAGGTGATTTTACCCTCAACACTTTGCACTGACTGCTTCCGCCGCTGCCTCCGTGAACCCCTGCAGCAGTACTTTCCGGGCAGGTACGCTCCTGCGAAGCGGGTGGTTTACCCTGGGCACGTCTCCTGACATCCCACTGCTGCCACCCTGCTGACTCCCGGCCACGCTACCGACTTGCTGGCTCCGTCGCTTCCGCACGCACAAGCTGCCACCCTCTTCTCCCAATGATGATGAAACCACTTAGTCACCCGGCTCTCAATTGCGATCTGCTACATCATCATCGAGTACTGTCTGCCCATGGCTGATGTCCTCCACAACGGTCTCTGAGCCAGGAGCCTGACAGCTCGCAACACCAGCTCCCATGCCACTCTCCTCATCAGTACTTGCCCGCCTACAGGAGGAAGTGGCGGATGTCTCCTCCAGATCTTGGCTGGGCAGTAGCTGCTGACTGTCCTCTAGTAGCTCATCCTCGCTGTATAGTGGAGCTGAGCCCACAGCATATAATAATTCTCTGGCTGAACAGAAATGGATAGAGGCAGGTTGAGGTAAGGGCACAGGGCCTGCTCCCTGGGCCTGCTCCCAGGGTCATGCCAACTAAGGGTTGTGTCTGACAAACCCACCGACTCTTGGCTGGGGGGTGTCTGATGTCACTTGGGACAAAGTGGATGACGGAGTCAACCATTCAAGAACTGTTGGGTTGCTGGTTAAGACAAGACCGCTAGATGACACTGGCAGCTCAGACCTCTGTAAGTGACCCCTGCTGCTATGCCCCCTTACTGCAACCTGTGCCTGCACCAGAAACATTTAGCCTTGTGCCCCTCCCTGTGCAGGGCCTGTCACTTCTCTGTCTGACATACTGTTAGATCAAATAAGTAAATAAAAAGGAGATTAATACACCCAAAAAAGGCTGTAATTTTCTCACTTCACCACACAACAGCTAATAACCCCCCTTTTTTCCAGTAATACACCCCAAAAAAGGCTTTAGAACATATAACTGCACCGCTGAATGGCAAATAATACTTTTAGTTTTCCACTAATATACGCCAAAAAAGGATGTAACTTCCTCACTTAACCATACAACGGCTAATAAGCCCTTTTATTTCCCACTAATACACCACAAAAAAGGCTTTAGAACATTTAACTGCACCACTGAACGGCAAATAAGCCCTTATTTTTTTTCACTAATACACCACAAAAAAGGCTTAAGAACATATAAATGGACCATTGAACAGCAAATAATTTGAGTTTAGTGGACACCTGGAAGTTCGGGATCGACGGGTTTGGCCGGACTTCACAAAAAAGTTTTGGGCACTAAAATGGCTGTAAAAAAGTCCTCGAAAGGGCTAGAGGCCTGCAAAAGGCAGCAAAATGTGTGCAAGTGCCCTGCAAACAAATGTGGATAGGGAAATTACTTAAAATAAAACTAATAAAAATTAAAAATAAAAATCTTGATCTAGGAGGAGGAAATGGATGTGGAGTAGGAGGTTGAGGAGGCGTCAGGTGGGAATGCCATCAGTAGCGCGTCTATCAGCATGCTTTTGTAGTCACGCATGTTTCGATCATTAACAGACGTTTTTACCAAATTTGGTTCCCTGTCAGCAATTCACAGCAGGGGTTTTTCAGCGGCAAAACGGGGTTCATATCACCCACCAATGGAACAGATGATTTTTAAAAATGTAGTCCCCTGGCACCCAGGCAGGAGGGGTTAATTCATGGCAAAACAGGGTTCATGTCACCCACCAATGGAACAGACGATTTTTAAAAATGTAGTCCCCTGGCATCTAGGCAAAGCAGGGGTTTTTAACCGGCAAAACTGGGTTGATGTCACCCACCAATGGAACAGACGATTTTTGAAAATGTAGGCCCCTGGCATCCAGGCAGAGGAGGGGTTTATTCACGGCAAAACCGGCTAATGTCACCCACCAATAGAACAGGCGATTTTTAGAAATTTAGGTCCCTGTCACTTATGCAGAGCAAGGGTTTATTCATGGCAAAACGGGGTTCATGTCACCCACCAATAGAACAGGCGATTTTTAGAAATGTAGGCCCCTGGCACCCAGGCAGAGGAGTGGTTAATTCACGGCAAAATGGAGTTAATGTTACCTACCAATAGAACAGGCGATTTTTAGAAATTTAGGTCCCTGGCACCCAGGTAGAGGAGGAGTTTATTCACGGCAAAATGGGGTTCATGTCACCCACCAATGGAACAGGCGATTTTTAGAAATTTAGGCCCCTGGCACCCAGGCAGGAGGGGTTAATTCATGGCAAAATGTGTTTCATGTCACCCACCAATGGAACAGGCGATTTTTTGAAATTTAGGTCCCTGGGACCCAGGCAGAGGAGGGGTTTATTCACGGCTAAAATGGTAATATTGCACCCAACAATTTAAAAGAAGATTTTCAGCATTTTTGGTCACTGTCACCTATGCAGAGAAGGGGTCTGTACCTGGAAAAAATTGTAATTTTGCACCCAACAATTTAAAAGAAGATTTTTCACATTTCGGTCCCTGTCACCTATGCAGAGCAAGGGTTTGTACCCGGCAAAAGTGGTAATTAACTATATTATTGACGTATTAACTATATTATTGTCCCCGGCACATATGAAGCGCAGGCCGCAAAGGTAATTCCTGGCCTTAAAAATATGATTTTTCCACCACCCATGAATAATATGGATTTAAGTGGTATATTTTGGGGTGTAGGACCTCATCGTTCTCAACATCATCTTCCACCCAGTCTTCATCCCTGCCTTCTTTGTCGGTCTGCACACCGCAGAAAGCCGCAGCAGTTTGCACCTGTGTTTCGTCATCATCAGGGACGAACTGCGGTGGTCTTCCCATGTCCTCATCCTCAAACCTAAGTGGTTGGCCATCCGTGCACTCAATCTCTTTCACTTATGGGGCAGGGCTATGGTTATGGCCCTGGGAAACCCTGCCAGCAGAGTCATCAAAAAGCATACGAGACTGCTGCATGACTTGGGGCTTAGATTGCTTGGCTGATTTGCAAGGGGGTGAGGTGAAAGACTGATGGGCATGGGCTGCAGGTGTCAACTCTGAGCTTTCAGCAGGGGACGGGGTGGGAGATCACGTGAAGGAACTGGAGGTACTGTCAGCTACCCAATCTACTAACGCCTGTACTTGTTCTGGCCTCACCATCTGTAGAGCGGCATTCGGGCCTACCAAATAACGCTGCAGGTTCTGTCGCCTACTCACACCTGAGGAAGGTGTTTCACTTGGACCTGTAGTTGGTGCTGAACGGCCACATCCTCTCCCAGCAACAGGAGCTCTACCAACACCCACCAAGACCACGCCCACGTCCCTTATTTGATGTTCTTCTCATTATTTGCTTTCACCCACCAAACTAACAGATGGTTTATCTCCGGTGTCAATTTAACTGCCTATAGTCAACAATTAAGTTCACGAACAGTAAGGCAGTGCCCGTGTAAACAGAATACATTTCTTTAGGCTACACAACAGTGTAACGGAGCAATTCAATATAATTACTTCACTATCACCAAAAAATTTATTTTTCAAACCAACAATGTAAAAGCAGAAGTTAACGGTTTAGGCTACTTTCACACTGGCGTTTTTGGGTCCGCTTGTGAGATCCGTTAATTTGACTGTCAGAAATGCAGCGTACACCACTAATGTGCTATCTACCACAAAGCCTGTGTGTTTGCAACCAACTATGTAAATGCGGAGTTCAAAAGGTTACTTAAAATGACTGAAATACAGGGTAGGCCTCAGAACTGCTATGTAGCACAAAACTAGTGTTTATTGCAACAAACTACAGAAATGCAGTATGTCACTGCTACATTTTAAAATAGTTTTTTGTGCGTTGTATGCAAATCTGCTCTGTGGAACAACAATACGGATTTATTTCCCCCGAATACAGAAATGCAGTATGTTACTGCTAAATTTTAAAATAGGTTTTTGTGCGTTGTATGCCAAACTGCTCTGTGGAACAACAATACGGGTTTATTTCCCCTGTGGGGAATTGCTCTGGCAGACAGGCTTGCGGACGCAGTATAGAGGCAAAGTACACAGTTCTTGAATCAAGCAGTAGTGTTTTATTCACACTCAGCAAAATCACAGTCTTGGTGCTTGTTCACACACAGCAAAATCACAGTCCTGGTGCTTGTTCACACACAGCAAAACAAAAGCACAAGAAAAGTTCACCTGTAGGATTTAGGTGTTAATTCACACCCGGCTGACAGCTCAGCCACAGAAAAGTCCAGGTGCAGGCTTCCATGCAGTCTGTACGCCTGCTTGCAGACTTCCACTCCCAGCACTGAGAGCTCCACAGCGTCACTGGCAGATGGAGGATATTCCACCCAGCTGCTAGTGCTGGCTGCCTTTTAAAGCCTCCCAAAACCCGGCCTGGAACGTGGGGAGTAGTCACCCACCCAGCACTTTGACTACTCCCAGTAAGAGCCGTCCCGGATCGGCTTTACAGCCATACTAACTATAAAGGTGTCAAACAGCACTATCTGTTGCTGACACACAAAACAGGCTCTTACCTCACCGAGGCCAGGAACCTTGGTGACACATATCTTCCATCAATGACGGATCCTTGCGCTTTCCTACACCCCCAAATACAGAAATGCAGTATGTCACAGCTAAATTTTAAAATACATTTTTGTGCATTGTATGCCAAACTGCGCTGTGGAACAACAATACGGGTTTATTTCCCCCAAATACACAAATGCTGTATGTCATTCCTACATTTTAAAATAGGTTTTTCAGGGTTTTATGCAAACGTGCTCTGTGGCACAACAGTACAGGTTTATTAACCTAACTACAGAAATGCAGTATGTTACCCCAAAAATTATAAAACTGTTTTTTCAGCGTTGTATGCAAACATGCTCTGTGGCACAACAGTACGGGTTTATTAACCCAACTACAGAAATGCAGTTTTTCACAGCAAAATTTTAAAATAGGTTTTTCAGCAGTGAATGCAAACGTGATCTGTGGTACGACAGTATGGGCTTATTCCACGAACTACAGAAATGCATTATGTCACCGCAAAATTTAAAAATGGGTTTTTCAGCGGTGTATGCAAACGTGCTCTGTGGTAAGACAGTACGGGTTTATTACAGCAACTACAGAAATGCATTATGTGACTGCAAAATTATAAAATAGATAATGTATGGGGACTTGACCTGCCAGAAAAAAAGGAATTTTTCCTCCACTGAGCTACCAAAAAATAATTAGACTGATGTCCCTGGCAGGCTGGCACACATGCAGGTCACATGCAGTTCCAAGGACACTGCAGTTGCTAAAATGGCCGCCGACCCCCACCTCACTAACAGATGGATTAAAAATTATTTTGCAGTATCACTGGGCTCAGGGCTGGGTACAAATATGTAGCATAGCACCCTCAATAATTGCTGTAGTTTGAAAATTTAACACCACCGAGTTCAACAGATTTCTTCCCTAATCTCTCCCTCACAGCAGCAGCCTGTCCCTACACTAAGAGCAGCAGAGTGATGTGCGGCACTACGTGACTCCAACTTAAATAGAGGCTGGGTCACATGCTGCACTTAGCCAATCACAGCCATGCCAATAGTAGGCATGGCTGTGATGGCTTCTTAGGGCAAAGTAGTGACACACTTGTTGATTGGCTGCCCTGCAGTTGCCGAACAGCTAAACCAAAACCAAACTTTTACGGAAATGCTCGGGTTCGGGTCCGGGTGCGAAAAACCGTAATGTTCAGTACGAACCCTAACTTTACAGTTCGGGTTCACTCAATCCTACAAATAATACTTTTTGCTTTCCACTAATACAAGCCAAAAAAGGCCTTCATTTTCTCATATCACCACACAATGGCTAATAATCCTTTTTTTTCGACTAATACACCCCAAAAAAGGCTTTAGAACATATAACTGCATCGCTGAATGGCAAATAAACCCTTAGTTTTTTCCACTAATACACGCCAAAAAAGGCTTTAGAACATATAACTGCACCGCTGAATGGCAAATAATACTTTTTGTTTTGCACTAATACATGCCAAAAAAGGCTTTAGAACATATAACTGCACCGCTAAAAGGCAAATAATACTTTTAGTTTTCCACTAATACACGCAAAAAGAGGCTATGATTTTCTCACTTCACTATACAACGGCTAATAAGCCCTTTTTTTTTTGCACTAATACACCCCAAAAAAGGCTTTAGAACATATAACTGCACCGCTGAACGGCTAATAAGTCCTTATTTTTTTCACTAATACACCCCAAAAAAGGCTTTAGAACATATAACTGCACCGCGGAATGGCAAATAATACTTTTTGTTTCCCACTAATACACAACAAAAAAGGCTTTAGAACATATAACTGCACCACTGAATGGCAAATAAGCCCTTATTTTTTTCCAATAATACACCCCAAAAAAGGCTGTAGAACATTTAACTGCATCACCGAATGGCAAATAATACGTTTTGTTTTTCACTAATACACGTCAAAAAGGCTATAATTTTCTCACTTCACCACACAACGGCTAATAAGCCCTTTTTTTCCAGTAATGCACCCCAAAAAAGGCTTTAGAACGTATAACTGCACTGCTGAATGGCAAATAATACTTTTAGTTTTCCACTTATGCATGCCAAAAAAAGGATGTAACTTCCTCACTTAACCATACAACGGCTAAAAAGCCCTTTTTTTTTGCACTCTGCAGACAAGAATAGGACATGTTCTATTTTTTTGCAGAACGGAAGTGCGGATGCGGAACGGAAGTGCAGTTGCGGACAGCACACTGTGTGGATTCCCAGTTTTGGATTCCTAGTCAGTGCAGCAAGGTGTAATAGGATTGTTCCTATTACCCAGGCTGTACACTCCCCTATTGGACCCTGTTCTGCTTCGATACTGTGGAGTAATTCCTCCATATCCTATCCCTACACTTCTAATGATCTTTCCCTGAACTTCTATTCAAAAAAATAAACATTTTCAAGTCTTTCCTAGCACTGTCCCTAGCGCCTGCTAACGTCTCTCCCTGCACTAAGTACACTGGAAAATGGCTGAATCCAAAATAGGGCTGCATGCAAGATGATTGGCTGCATGCATGGCATTGTGGGTGATCCTGTTCCCAGAGTTCTTTGCTCCATGTCCTAACACGTGCAGCGGCCATTTTAAGAATTCAGATCGAATTCCACTTTTTCAACTTTGATTCGCTCATCTCTAATAAAAATATCTGATTTATCACTGTTTCAATAAATCTGTCCAGGAAGGAGACCCCAGGAATAACTACTGCTATTTATGGAATTTGTTGGAAAGAAAGATACTTTGACATATGTACTTTCCTGACTTCCATCAAGAGAAGCAGAATTATTAACTGTCTGCTAGAAAGGAGTTCATATCTTATCCATAAATCTTATTTCCTCTTATGAGTAGTGTTGAGCGCAAATATTCGAATAGCAAAAATTTTTTACGAATATCAGCACTTCGCTAATTTGCGAATATTCAGAATATAGTGCTATATATTCGTAAAAACTAATATTCGTTTTTTTTTTAATCTGAACCCAAGATTTTATTATGGTTGATAGAGAATATAGCACTATGTTCTCTATCTTCGTTAATTCTAGCAAGTCAACCAATTGGAAAGTCATAGCCCGTTCAAAGTGTCATTCGCAGTACGCAAATATTACATTATGTAATATTCGCATACTGCGAATGAAACTTTGGACGGGGTACAACTTTCCTATTGTTGGCTTGCTATAATTAACGAAGATAGAGAATATAGCGCTATATTCGTATTCATTAACTTCGCTAATTCTAGCAATACAAGTAAACTTGCCTATACACAGCTCTAAGTTGGATGCGCAATGTGAGAATATTAAGTAATATTAGTCGCATTGCGCATCTAACTTAGAGCGGGGTATATGCAACTTACTTTACTATTGTTTGGCTGGGAAGAATTATTGAATATGCCGAATACGAATATAGCGCTATATTCTCTATATTTGTTAATTCTAGCAAGACAACCCAATAGGAAAGTTGACTGTACCCCGCTCTAAGTCGGATGCGCAATGCGAAAATATTACTATTTTTTGTAAAAAAGTAGAATACTGACTCATTATTCTATTTATTGCCAAAAATAGGTAAAGTAATATTTTTGCATTGCGCATCCAACTTAGAGCTGGGTACAGTCAACTTTCCTATTGGGTTGTCTTGATAGAATTAACGAATATAGAGAATATAGCGCTATATTCGAATTCCTTATATTCGTTAATTCTACCCAGCCAAACAACAAGTAAGTTGCATATACCCTGCTCTAAGTTAGATGCGCAATGGGAGAAATATTACTTAATATTCTCGCATTGCGCATCCAACTTAGAGCTGTGTATAGGCAAGTTTACTTCGCTTGCTAGAATTAACAAAGATAACAAATACGAATATAGCGCTATGTTCTTTATCTTCGTTAATTCTAGCAAGCCAACCAATAGGAAAGTTATACCACGTTCAAAGTTTCATTTGCAGTACGCAAATATTAACTTATATAATATCAGGACACGTCTGCGACAAAAGCTTTCATGCATAGGTGCTTATAAAGAACCCATCAGCACCCATATTGTGCCCTCATTGAGACCAGCTGTCAGGAAATTACCTAGCTATGATCCGGTACATGGCTGTCCTAGGAAGTTTTTTATGCTGACCAGCCAAGCCCTGGATCGTCAACCTATCTGTGAGTCTGAATGCTGAGCCAATCAGGTTTCTGGATCGGCATCCAACTCTAGAGCCAGGCAGGGGAGTAAAGTCGTGTGCTGACTGTTTGTTTTGCCTGTGATTTACCTGACTCCTGCTGGTTCTATGTGTTAAGAACACCTCTGCATTACGGTTGGATCTTCCTGTGTATTGACCTTGGCTTGATTCTGCATTAACCCAGTGTCTACTGATAAGACTTTTACTGTTTCGACTGGCTCACTTTGTAACATATACGTCAAACGGAGGCATAAAACGTGATGTGAACCCACCCTTATTGACAGTTTTTTAATGTTGTGCAAAGTAAAGAAAACTGTCAATCATCATCTGGAGGCAGGGAAGTGCGGGGGCAGCATGCTTCATTGGACTCAGCTCTCTGAGTGCCAGCGCACCAAGACAGTACTGTAAAAATGCTTAGAGTATCTGCACACAGTATAGATTGCGCACAGATTTTCTGCATGGATTTTCAGGCAGAAAATCAACAATGTAAAATAGTTTCAGTAAAGGTATTGACCTTTGCCAAATTTCATGCACATTGTGCCTATTTTGTACACATGGTGCAGCTTTTAAAATCTGGAGCTGGTCGTTTGCTTGTGTGGCCCCACAGTCGATTTATTGTTTTCCCCATAGACTTCAAAGTGGTTGTTAAAACACACAGAAAATCAGCACTACAAACCGTAGAAAATCTGCAATAAATAGTGCAGATTTATGTGCATTTTACTGCATGGGTATTTTCTGCATACAAATCCGCACCTGTAGGAACCCTAAATTTGTAGTGAAATCAGTGGGTCTGTAACTAGACTATACTTCTCCAAGTGATGGCAGTATATGGGAGCTGCCAGGCTCCCTCTAAAAGTGTTTGCAGCCTACAGTATACAATATATCCTCAGTGACCTAGCTACAATACATGCTGAAAGGGGTAACTGGGACCAAACCACCCTTACCCCAGGTGTCATTTCTGATTCTGTGCCCCCGCCCTTCCTCTGTTCCAGAGAGGACCACCACCCTAATAACTATGCTATTTGTAATGCCCTTGTCTGATTTATTATCCTACTGAGCTCTTTTATAAGTCACGTAACCCAAGTTTCCTATTAGTGAATCAAGGCTTCAGAACTCAGTGACTGACATGTTGCAATCTCCGAAATGTTTCTACGAAAAGTCTGAATTACATAATGCCTTCGAAAGGATTTCAAGAATGCAGCAGCAGACATCCTGGGAAAAAGACCAGTTATCTTGCTACACTTCCTCAGTATATTAAATGTCCTTAAACCATGCCAGCTTTCAAAGATAATAGAAATAAATCACATTGGGCAGAATATCTTATATTTTCATCTGCTAAAATAACATCATAGAACATTTTCTCACTATTTCAGTTATTTTCTGGGCATCCGTGGAGGGAAATAATTTCAGCAACAGAAAGTTTAAGCTTGGCATGGGTCATTGTTTTATCAGGCTAAATTATCTTCTCTGATCGGTTGGCCAAGATAAGCATTTCATTCTCACCACAGTATGAGATTGTCGGATTAGATGTTTACATCAACACATTGATATTGCTTTTGCATTTTAGAGATTAAAAAGTAAATTCATAGGAATAACAAATAATAAATGTAATGTGAATACTCAAGTATTAACTCAAGTTAATTTTTAAGATTTATGTTGGAATGGAAGTAGTAAATCTTCTTTGTACCTAATCATCCCATATTGAACCTTCTAAATAAGGCTACAGTTTTATGTACAGTAAATGTTATGACTCTTAAAGGGGAATTGCAGGACTGGGTACCTTTCAAAAGTAAGCCCCCTAGTGTGTGCTGTGGTAACTGACGGGTTACCATATGGTACACGGATATAGTAGTATAGCCATATGGTAATACTGATGAATTGTAACATTGCCCCCAGTTATTTTTCTGTATCTATCTTCAATCTTGCCTGTTTGTTCTCTCCTATTTGTCTTGATATTTTGTGATAGATTAATTACATGAATAAAATGAAATATTATAAAAAAAAACATCTTTTTGAGTCCCATTATTAGTTTTTTTGGTATATATGTAAATACAGATACTAAATGAAGCACTTAAAATGGTGATTGCCATCTATGGACTCTTTTGTAGTCATGTTTCGATGTAACACATGCAGCTTTTGCAGTGGATTTTTGGCATGTTTGTTGTAGCTTAAATTTCCTTCACATTTAATCATACGTTTAGGACTCGTTACACATTTTTTATTATTTTTTGGTTGTTTTCTATGAGGTTGGAGGAGGATTTTGCAGTTTTTAATCTTTTTTTTTTTTTTTTTAAGGCACGTTTCACACCTCCAGTGTGAAACTCCAGCATGCAGATCTGGCAGAGAAACGGAGAATCATCCATTTGTGTCCGGCCGACTCTTCGCTTGTCTGTCGAACAGCGTACGGTTCTCCGACGGACCCCATTATACTTAATGGCACCAGCGCACATTCTGTCCGCATCCGACGGTGCTGAATCCGTTGAACTCCGGCAGGCTGTTCTCTGCCGGACCAGCCTGCCTAAATTCACAATGGAAATTTGAAAGTAGCCTTAGAATTTTTTAGGAGTAGCCAATTTTTCAGGAGTTTTTTACAACCTATGGAGATACCGGAAGGTAAAATACCATACCTATACGATGATGCGTTTTCACAAAAAGGTACAAATGCAGTGCAAACAACGTCATGCAAACAAAAGTGCTTCGTCTGTAGTCAATTCCATAATTTAAAATAAAGTTACACTTGGGCACATGAAACAACATAGAAAAAACTGCAGCAAAAAAAATGTGTGAAACCATCCTTAGGCCTAGTTCACACGTGAGTGTTCTGCTCAGGGATTTCTAACAGTAATTGTGAGCCAAAACCAGTAGCCTACACAAAGATAAAGTATAATGGAAAGATTTGCTCCTGTTCTGTGTTTTTGACCTGCACCTGGTTTTGGCTCACAATCACTGATGGAAATCACTGATTAAACACTGTGAATCAAAGCATCACTTTGCAAAACCATTGTTACATGGGCAGCTGGAGAAAACTTCTCTCCCATAATAAGTAATGCATCCCACTGTTTCACCATTGATTCTGTCTGCAAGTAAACACAAGTGATTTCCTTGATAATGTTTTCAAGGTGCCAGCTTTTTGTGCCAACTATTTATGTTGTTAGCATAAATTCCTAGTCTTTTAAGTCTTCTTGGATAAAGTTTATGTACAATATAAAAGATTTTCTACCACCAAAGAGCTGTCTTCCTCTAAAAAAAATGTTCATTTTTCATGTAGGCCAAAACATCCTTAAAAGCATTTTCCGATTTGCAGCAACATCCTCCAAATGGCATCTGTCAGCAGATTTGTACCTGACCCGCTCCATGTGCGCTTGGCAGCTGAAGGCATCTGTCTTGGTCCCATGTTCATATGTGCCCATATTGTTGAGAGAATTAAAGTTTTAATATATGCAAATGAGCCTCTAGCAGCAATGGGGGTGTTGCCATTACACCTAGAGGCTCAGCTCTCTCTGCAACTGCTGCTTCCTCTGGACTTTGACAGGACCAAGCAGTATAAACATTAAGATTGAGGGCCCACTACTGTGATACGGCCATGCACTGTAAGCCTTTCTCAGGGCTTATTAGGAAGACAGAGATTTTATCATAGACTGTAATAGTAAACAATTGCGGTCCATGGTATAAGTCGTCCAAAGATTCTATATTCAAACTCCCTATGGGAAAGGCTAAAAGAAAGTTAAAAAGTTAAAATGGCTGAATTGCCATTTTTTGTCACATCACCAAGAAATTGAATGGTATCAATAAAAAAGACAGATTATCCCACAAAAAAGAGCCCTTGCTTAGCTCAGTAAGCAGAAATATGATAAAATTATGAGTGTTTTATATACCGGTAACTATGGGAAAAAATGTTGTTTTGAATGTATCAAAACATAAAAAAAAAACTATATAAATGTGGTTTCCTTGTAATCATACTGACTGACTGACCCACAGAATTAGGAAAGCATCCTTTTTACCTCCGTGAAATCTATAAAAAAACGAAATCCCCAAAACAATGGTGGAATTGCATTTATTTCCACATTCCACCCAATTTAGAATTATTTTCCAAAAATGCCTGGCTTCTGGTAAAACAAAAATTTGAAAACATGTAAAATGTCTGTGTCAGGATGTGGTTAAGTGGTCACTGTCTCTTCAACAAAATTTGCATAATTCAATAGTACACATAAATGTATTTATTTGTTCATTTTACTAACTTATAGAGCACTGACATATTCCGCAGCATTTTACAGACATTATCAGAAATATAAGAAACTTACAGAGTTTCTTATATTCCCATGTGTTATTGATTCATGCAAGTTTGCTGAAAAACAAAGTGGAAAGGTAAGAACACAGCGCCTGTACAGCAGCACAAGAAGGCTGTGTGGCTCCCTTTATAAATGATTATTTTAAAGGATGTTGATCCTATGGAGCCACTCAGCCTTTGAGCTTTGCCATGTGCATAAGTCCTTAAAGGGGTTTTCCCGGTTTGCATCAAAATCCTTTAATGATATAATTTATAATGGTAGCTGTAATTTTTTCTGATGTACACTATTTTTTGCTTTATAAGACGCACCTGATGATAAGCTGTAACTGATGGTAAGACATACCTAGGTTTTAGAGGAGGAAAATAAGAAAAAAAAATATTGTGAACCAAAAGGTGTGCTAAAAATTTAATAAGATAACAAAATATTCCACACTGTTATGTGGGATCTGTGGATGACACATTGGTATGGAAGGATCTGTGGATGACACACTGGTATGGAGGGATCTGCAGATGACGCACTGTTATGGGGGATCTGCAGATGACACACTGTTATTTTATGTGACTATATCTCCCATCATCTTTAAGAATTCATCCTGGCCCTGCAGTACATGGGTGCATTCTTAGGGATGAGGGGCGTTATTGTCAAATTTAACATAAACACTTACCAACAAACACCAATTATGGTAGATTTCCTCAACAGTGTTTAGATTAAATATGACTATAACCCCCTCATCCTTAAGAATACACCCATTTACTACAGTACATGGGTGCATTCCTGTGGATGAGGAGGGTTATTGTCATGTTTAATCTAAACGATTAGGCCAATAATGGTACAGTCCCTGAGCAGTGTTTATATTAAATATCACTATAACTCCCCTCATCCTTAAGAATACATCAATGTACTATAGTACATGGGGGCATTTTTATGGATAAAGAGGGTTATAGTTACATTTAAGATTTGGGGGGTACTTTCTCTCCTCCGTCGGCGTGAGGAGACTTATAGGCCATACATGCTCCTCTGGAATTCTGGAAAGAAGGGCTGTAAATGAGCTCTTAACAAGCTCTGCTTCTAATGCCACCAGATGCAAGGCAGCTGTTTCCTCCCACCGACTAAGGCGCTCTCTCCTCATGGAGAGATAGTACACTCCAAATCCTGACTTAGGCCTCTCACCCATTTAAGCTAGTACTCTCTGCTCTACACTAATGAGAGGCAATCATCCCGAAACAGCTGTCTGCAGATGCTGGCTTGTTTAATATCCGAGCTATATCTCAAGGCCTATTTGAAGGGTCAATCATTGACTTATCTGATAGCTGCCTTACATCTGGTGGCATTAGAAGCAGAGCTTGAGAAGAGCTCATTTGCATCCCTTTTCAGTCACATTTAATACATACTTAATGTCCAGGTTGGCCCCTGAGCAGTGGCATAACTACAGGGGAAGCAGCTGCTTCGGGGCCTGGCTGACAAGGGGCCCGGCGCCCAGCAGCCTGAGGCACAAAGTTTCCTAATTATCTAATAATTTGTCAGGCCAGGCCCTTTCACATACAGTGCAGCTCGAATTGGGGGCCTGGCCTGTCCATCATCACCAAACACCACCCCCCGCCCGCCCCCTGTGTGACCAAATGTGAGCAGCAACACATTCTCCAGCACAGTCTGAAGCCTGACTCCGCCCACTCATGTGACTGATCACGTGCTCCTGACATCATGAAAGGCCCTTTTGCTCACTATGAACTAGCATCTCCTGAGGTAGGACATGTAACTGAAATAGTATATAGCCAGTTTACAGTGAGTTGGTCCCCCCACACCTCAGTGTACAGTTCCCCCCACACCTCAGTGTACAGTTCCCCCCACACCTCAGTGTACAGTTCCCCCCACACCTCAGTGTACAGTTCCCCCCACACCTCAGTGTACAGTCCCTACCACATCTCAGCATACAGCCCCCCCTACATCTCAGTGTACAGCCCCCCCTACATCTCAGTGTACAGTCCCCCCATACCTAAGTGTACAGTACCCCCACATCTCAGTGTACAGTCCCCCCCACATATCAGTGTACAGTCCCCCCCACATATCAGTTCAAAATAAGTTACTACATGAGTAGGTTCCGCATACTTCTCCCGCGATGCTGACACTCGCGAACTCCATGATCTATGTGAAAAAGCACGTTACTCTCCTGTTTCTGATCCACGTGATCTGGGAGTACCACGTGATGTTGTGACGTCCGTAGGTCCTTGCCAAGTATAGTATTTAGCCATTACCGTAAGACATGTGAATGTAGCATTTCCAGCACTGATGTAGATACGGGGGTCGCAGATATGGGGGTCGCAGAAAACCAGAGCTCCCTGCCTTTCCTGTACTGCTTCTGGGGAACTACAAGTACCAGAATATTAGTTCTTGCGATAGGTGTAAATCCATTAAAACCTGGCTACTTGTAGGCTTCCCTTATGTATGGAGATAGTGAGCTGTGGTTATTAGGGGCTCAGACCATTGGGACAGTCAATGTCAGCCCTGCAGCAATACAGCAATACATAGAATGGGCACCTATCCTACAGCAGGAGGTCATACTATGCTGTATATACAATGTAGCGTGTTGTCATATTCACCTCTTCGGTTATATTACACAGGAAAGCACAATTCTGCAACATGAGCCCCCCCCTTCCCCCAGCCCTTCTCTATGCTGCCCTGGCACCTGAGTTGCGAAGTGCGCGTGGTGGGGGGCCCCATACAAAAAATTGCTGTGGGGCCCAGTCACTTCTAGTTACGCCCCTGAGCTCATCTTCTGTTACTCACCCAGGAACTTGAGGTGGAAATGGCGACAGAGGGCCAGTAACACTCCATCCCTTCTTCTTTGCTAATAGCAGCGGCGCGCATAGACGGGAGGGAGTAAGCGGATTGGTGGAGGCAGCGCAGCAGAAGTTCCCACCTGTGCTCACCACCAATCAGCGATATGCATGGTGGCAGTGCAAAGGAGAAGGAGAATGGCTCTCCTCCTCCTCTAGAAATGGACCCTGGCTGTGGATCAAGGATGTGCGGGCTGGTGGCATTCAGTCTTACTGTATGCTTGTCACCGCCTGCAACACACTACAGAGTGCCTCACTCCCACTGCTCACCCCACACTTCTTCCATCAAGGTCGGCTCACTTATTCAAGCTCCTGCAATGTGCCGGCCACCATGAATTTGGCACCTTCACTTTATAAGTCGCATTGACTTTTTGCCCCCACTTTGAGGGGAAAAAGTGTGTCCTATAAAGCGATAAATACGGTATTTCTTGTAAGGGTATTGCTTCTATCTCCAGTTCAGGGCTATGGTCACTTGACCATGTCCATGTCACTCTTTCTGATTTCCTGTTATATGAAGTCCATGGGCACGTCAAAGCAGCAACATGGGCAGTAACTATCTATGCATCTAACTGGATGGGAAGAGCTAAAACTAGGTGGGTGTTGTTGGGGCGGTGCTGAAGCTGTGGTGAAGAAAGGAGAAGTGCCTCATGGGTTTGGTTAGAGACAGCAAAAGGAAGTGCTACAAACAAGATGTAAAGAAACCAGGTGCCCGCTGTCAGGGGGGTACCAGAGGCCAGAAGCAATGAGTGCTTCTATAAACACAGATGGATGCGCTCATTGCTGGAGCACCAAGGAGCTGCAGTCCTGTCACTCAGCTCCCTGCGCTCCGTCTCTCCCGCACTGAATGGTGAAGCAGGAAGACTTCTGCTCCCTGCTACACCATTCAGCCTGCAGAAACAGATTGCGCTGTCGGCCTGTGTGGGAGGTGCCTTCAGCCCGGGATTCTGCCTGTGATCCTCCCACGCAGTACTGCAGAGTGATATGTGTTTGCAGGGGAAGAGCTAGATGTGAGCATCTTTTTAACACAGAGGAGGCACAGAGGGCTTTACTACTGTGAAGGGGACACAATGGGTATTTTTACTTTGGAGGTTGCACAGAGGGCTTTACTACTGTGAAGGAGGGAGATTCAGCATTACTACTATAAAGGGGACACAATGGGCATTACTACTATGAAGGGTGCACAATTGGCGTTACTACTATGAAGCGGGCACAATGGGCATTACTAATATGAAGGGGCCACACGGCATTACTACTTGTGAAGGGGGCACAAAGGGCATTACTCCTGTGAAGAGGGTGAGCATAACTGTTATGAGGCACACAGTGGGAATTACTACTGTGAAGGGGGCACAATGGGCATTACTACTGTCAAGGGGCACAGAGGGCATTACTACTGTCAAGGGCCATAACTGTTATGGGGACACAGTGAGGGCATAACTACTCTGAAGGGGTACAGAGTGGGCATAACTATGGTGAAGGGGCACAAAGAGGGCATTATAACTGTGAAGGGGGCACAGATAGGGCATACCTACTGTGAAAGCGGGCACAGAGAGGACATAACTACTGTGAGAGGGCACAATGAGGGCATAACTACTGTGAAGCGGGCACAATGATGGGACAAGTACTTTAAGGGGGCAGAATGTGGACATAACTACTGTAATAGTTGTATAGTGAGGGCATAATACTGTGAAGGGGCACACTGTTCGCACATCTACCGATGGGGGGCCCAATATGGGCATAACTACCATGAGGGGGGCACATATCGGGATAAAACAACTGTGAAGGTTATACAATGAGGGCAATACTACTGTGACGGGGTACAATTTTTTAAAGTATTGGGATGTGCGAGAGAAAGGACCCGCCCAGGGTCCAAAACACCTTAGGCATGCCACTAAAAGAAACCAGAGTGATTTGTCTACATGGTGAAAACAGGTCAAGGGAGTCCAAATTTAAAAAAAAATGCATGGGGAAGATGTACATTAGTTAAGCAACTATATGAGCATATCTGTTAAAAACCACAGTAATGCTGAAAAACCCCTTTAATCCTCTGACTCTGGTAGACACAAAATCAGGAATCGCAAAGTTGTCAAATAACATGCAGACTGAGAAGGGCTTGTCAGGTAGTCAAGAGATAACTTCACAGCAATTTACAGAAAATGTACATTGTACTAGTTGCTGGATAAATATTCTGCAAATTATTAAAAGCAAATCAAACGAAATATTCATTTCTTGGCTGAGTTCATATAGACAGACGCCTGAAAGAATTCAAACTGCAAGTGAATTCAGTGGTTTTCTTCTTTTATTGAAAGGACTAATATGGAAATGACAAACTCCGAGATCTAGCACCGGAAGTTCCTAACATTGCAATCACTATCACTCTGTCCGCTAAATTCAGCAAGGACCATGCCAAGATATCAAGAATTCCAAATATGTGCTTTGAAAAGCTTCTCTTTACAATGGAATTTTGTAACATCTGATCTAACAGAGTCTGGAGGAGGAGGGAGAAGAAGAAGATCAATAAATGTATTTCACCCAGTAACAATATACCATAAGTATTATTTACTTGCGGAATTTACAATCTGATGCACTGTGTAAACAGAGCACGGAGAGCTTGTCATCTCTCAGAAGCCTGGGAAACAGAAGCACAATTGAAGTCATATCAGACTAAAATATAATATGAGAAGCAAGCTGTGTTTTCCTTACCTACCTGTGAGTTCCTTGGAATGCCTAAGAGATCTGTGCCGTGACCTTAGAATACTTTAAAGAGGCATGTAAAGGACATAGGAAGCAAATATATGGTTCACAGAAAAAAAAAAAATCTGCTGACTGGTGTTGTACTGTTGAAGAGTAAAGAATTTTCAACACATCAAACACTAGTAATAGTCACATATATAAGAAAATGTGTCAGGAACATGCTAGAACCAGAGCTAAAGGGTTCTTAGTGGTTTAAAAAAAAGCCCCCCCTTCTACGGGTAAATGGCAGCTAAAAATAAGATTATGTACTTGAGACACCACCATTGGGAACCTGTGACCAACTTTCGGAAGAGCTGTGGTGCCTTCTTTAACATTTGGTACCACAAGCAGATATCGAAATGCCACAAGAGTGTGAGAGCCCACATTATAGACATCGTTAGTATAAGCACCCCTACGACATCACCTAGTCATTTATGATGCCTTTTAATCTTATATAATAATGATCCAATTGTTTGGTTATTTACAGCTAACCATGGAAAATAGTGTTGATCACGAATATTCGAATTGCGAATTTTAATCGCGAATATCGGCACTTCGAGAATTTTTGAATATTTAGAATATCTCAAAATATATTCGTAATCGCGAATATTAGTTTTTTTTAAAACACCAGTCTATGTGAATTTTTATGCGAATCTTATGCGAAATTTTTAATGCGAATTTTCGCAATCAAGAAAATAATGTCTGAAGATCAGGAATTTGCAAATTTGCGAATATATGGCGAATATTCACCCAAATATTCGCGAAATATCATGAATTCGAATATTGCCCCTGCCGCTAATCACTAAGGCTGGGAACACACCTAAGCGTTTTGCAGGCGTGCGTTTTTTCAAGCGTTTTTACGCGCGACAAATGCGTGATTGTATGCGCGTTTTTGTCATTAATGAACGCGCGTTTTTCGCGCGTTTTTGTGATTGACAGGTGCTAGATCCACTAAAAATGATTTACCTTTGGCAGTTTGGCCTGCTTTGGCCATTTGCGGCCACTCTTTCCATAGGCTTTTGCCTATATCTTCCCAAGCCTGCTGTCTGTATCTTCTATTTTTATATTTTGGGTCCTTCGTGTCATAAAGGCAGCGTTTCGGACGCACGAGCCTGATGAGGGTCTCTGCTTCACAGCCTGCTTCCCCCATGCTTGGGCCTAGGATTCTGTTTTGCACCTGGGAGTGGCCTCTTTCAGCTGGTTGCCTAGTAAAAAACGCGCGTTCGTAGTCGCGTTTTTGGAACAGAAAACGCGCATTTCTTCATCTTTGCGCGTTCTAATACAATTCTATGGACAGAAACGCGTGCAAAAACGCCCTAAAGAAGCGCAAGTAGAAGCGACAGCGTTAGGCGTTTTCCAGCGCGTTCAAACGCGCTGTAAAACGCCTAAATGTGAACCATGCCCATATGGAAGCATGGCTTTTCACATGTTGTGCCTAGGGTGTGTACCTAGGGTAAGGGAAAGTAATGGTATACGCACCTGATGAAGGAGGCAAAACACTTCCAAAGCATGTTGTGCATGAAGTCTTTAGTCTCTATTTTAACCTATTGATATAATTGATATAATAGACTGTCCATAGTAACAGCACTCCCCATACCTGTCTTTTTTTTTTTTTTACTCTGCACTGTTACTATTTGCAGGATAGGTAATCAATATCTAATCGGTCTCCATAAAACAGAAAATATGCTTCAAAAGCAGCCTTGTCATAATTCATGTTTTATATAAATAACTTATTATTATGATCAGGGAACCTGGACACTTCTCTAGGTAACAATTCCTGGAAATGTCGGCCTTGGGGAACCTGAGAATCCAATATTTGTTTCAAGTTTGATGTCCCCAGATTCAAAAAAATATAGTGGGAAATCTGCTGGTCATATCATCCTTCTAAGAGACATCTATCAAAAGTTATGGCACAATTTAAAATTGTCATAGAACTGGTGACTTTTATGCATATAGCATAGCATAGCCTCTGGTCACATGACAGGGTAGGGCTAAGTGAGCTGTGAGCTGGGCCTGGACTTTTTAAAAATGTCTCATGAACTAACACACAGGATCATAACCCTGAGATACTTCTAATGTAGGGCTGATCAGATTTCTGAGGTGCTCCTAGTGTTCATACTTAACCAACTGAATTGGTAGGATATTCATTATGTTATCCCTTTTGTTTTCTGTACTTTTTGCTTATTTATGTGTCTTTTTGCCACCTTTTTGTAACTTTTTTTACCATTGGACTTTTTCTGCATGTTAAATCTTAAAATTTAATAAGTCATTCTTTGTTGCTCTAAACATACCAACACCCTCTCAGAACCGCTTTGCGGTGCAGTGCTACCATTAAAGGCTAGTGTGCTGGAGGTTTGACTGTTGTATGCTAGAACACAGTGGGGAGATTTATCTAAGCTAGTGCAAGGCAAAACTGACTTGGTTGCCCATAGAAACCAATCAGATTTCACCTTTTATTGTTCAGAGTTCCTTGGAAAATGAAAGGTGGAAAGGTGCTATAATGCTATGGTTTGCTGCTAAAGGGTTAATGTTATGGTTTATTATTACAGCTGTTCAGGGGAGCACCCAGGAATTTTGTCTAGGGGGGGTCCTGGTGGAAAAAATGCTGATTCCAAAAAACAAAAAAACAAAACCACGCCCATTGGTATAAGCCACTCCCATGTGTAATAGGCCACTCCCACAATAAAAGCTGAAATTATATAACTGTTCTTACAGCAGGATTAACAGAACAACATGTTATGTATTTTATGGCTAGACAACTGCTCTATCTCTCTCCTCACAGGTGCCCCGTAGTGTTTTCAAGTTCAGTGTACAAGGCAAGGTTGGGGTTTTTAAAGAATTCCGTTATGGATTCCGCTACCTGGTAGGTACCAATGTACCATAAATAACTTAGGGTCCGTGGAAGCGGAATCCATAACGGAATTCTTAGATAACCCAAACCTTGTACACTGAACTTGAAAACAGTGGTTTGCTCATCGCTAGTGCCCAGCACACCAAGTGTTACTTTAAATGGTAAAATGGATTACTATTAAACCACCTTCTCCTCACACAGGCCCAGCCCAACACACAGTGTTTGAACATCAAAATGGTGGATTATTCATCCTTCTCCTCACACAGGCCCAGCCCACTGAGTGTCTGAACATCAAAATGGTGGATTATTCATCCTTCTCCTCACACAGGCCCAGCCCAGCAAGTGTCTGAACATCAAAATGGTGGATTATTCATCCTTCTCCTCACACAGGCCCAGCCCACTAAGTGTCTCAACATCAAAATGGTGGATTATTCATCCTTCTCCTCACACAGGCCCAGCCCAGCAAGTGTCTGAACATCAAAATGGTGGATTATTCAACCTTCTCCTCACACAGGCCCAGCCCACTGAGTGTCTCAACATCAAAATGGTGGATTATTCATCCTTCTCCTCACACATATGCCCAGCCCACTGAGTCCAGAACACATCAAAATGGTGGATAACTATTGTTCCTTAGGCCCCTTTCACACTTGCGTTTTAGCTTTCCGTCCTAGAGATCCGTCCTCGGGTCTCTAGGACGGAAAGCTACTGATCAGGATTCTCCTAATGCATCCTGAATGGAGAGAAATCCGTTCAGGATGCATCAGGATGTCTTCAGTTCAGTACTGAGACGTTTTTTGGCCGCAGCAAATACCGCAGCATGCTGCGGATTTTGCTCCGGGCAAAAATCCTGAAAGCATGACGGAAGGACGGATCCGGAATTAATGCCCATTGAAAGGCATTAGTCCGAATCCGGCCTTTAGCTAAAAGTCGTTTCCGCGCATCGGCGGATCCGAAGTTTAGCTTTTTGTGCATGGTTACTATAGCAACCAGGACGCTAAAGTCCTGGTTGCCATAGTAAAACTAGTGGGGACGAGGGAGCGGCATACTTACAGTCGGCGCGGCTCTCGGGGCGCTCCTGAATGACGTCAGAGCGCCCCGTATGCATAGATCACGTGATCGCATGTATCACGTGATCTATGCACTACGGGCGCTCTGACGTCATTCAGGAGCGCCCTGGGAGCCGCGCCGACTGTAAGTATGCCGCTCCCCCGCTCCCCACTAGTTTTACTATGGCAACCAGGACTTTAGCGTCCTGGCTGCCATAGTAACACTGAAAGCATTTGGAAGACTGATCAGTCTTCAAATGCTTTCAGTTCACTTGCGTTGTGCCGGATCCGGGGTGCACTTCCGGCGACGGAAGTGCACGCCGGATCTTCACAACGCAAGTGTTAAAGAGGCCTTACTTCACACATGCCGAACTCAGCACACCAAGTGTTAGTTTAAACGGTAAAATGGTGGATTACTATTTAACCTACTTCTCCTCACACAGGCCATTGCCCAACACTTGTTTTAATATCAAAATGGTGGATTATTAATCCCAGTATTATGCATTCAAAAGCTTGATCTGCTGGGCTATACACACATGTGAAAAGAAGGATTTATAATCCACCATTTTTATATACCAGTTCCAAGTTAACTAACACTTAGTGTGTGTGCTGGGCAGTGGCACCTGTGAAAAGAGAACAGAGCAGCCAGTGGCAGAGAGACTGAGACCAGCAGCAGACATTTCAGTCAGAGCCAAAGCTGCAGACTGGCTTTAATCTGACTAAAATGGCTGATACTGGGCTCAGTCTCTCTGCCACTGGCTGCTGAGTGCCCACTGCCCATCACTATTCTACCAAATACTTTTTTACTGAAGCAGCCAGCAGGACAATAGTAAAATAAAAATATTTCAAAGTCCTATATTGTTAAATCAGTTATATGACTGACTGAGGGGTATCAGGGTAATTACTGGGGGTAATATAACTGAGCTGAGGAGGGGTGCTGCAGGCAGGGCAGACTGACATTCTTTTACATTAACACTTAGTCTGGAACTAGTTGACTCACACTCACTGACGACTAGGGACAGGAGGACTGGATGGAGAGCAGAAGGCTGCAGCTGGGATCCGGGACGGTGTGGTGATGGTGAGTCAGTGTGACTGTGACTGACCTGTGACACAGCTCAAGCAGGGCAGGCAGCAGGCTCTAAGTTCCTTCACTAGTTCAACTTCACTGGCACTAGTCTGAGCCAGTGAACCGCCCAGACAGGGCCACTCCCTCTCCCCTAGCCTAGCTGAGTGCTTGCACCGGCCGCACGCACAGCTCTGCCTGACTAGCTCCGCCCCCTAATTGAGTTAACTAGTTAGCAGCCCGGCCGCAGCACAGGTATTGCAATTGTGCGGGCGTCGGGCGTGCAGTGTGGCCACACTGGCCAGGGGAAAAAGGAATTATTTAAAATTTCTGCTGGCAATCTAGAGGGGGTCCAGACCCGTTGGACCCCCCCTGTGGGTGCGCCCCTGCAGCTGTTAGTGTGTAATACTGACTATGATCTATGCACTGTATAGCCCAAAAAGGTTATGTGTGGAAAGGAAATAGTTAACTTACAGTTCTTAGTTATAGTTGCTACTAGTGGGCTGATCTCATTTTCCCTAGTTAGTGGAGTCTGCTGGTGATCAAACAAGAGAGAGGATGTGTCTTTTGTGTGCTGCTGCCAAGTAGGTGAAGAAAGAATCCTTTTCCAGGAAGACGCCATTTCTGTGAGTGAAAGCTGCCTCTGAAGGAAATAACCATTGAATTATTAGAGATGATTGAGGGCCATTTAAAGGCATTATCACATGATTAATGTAAAAAATGAAAATCAGTCATAATATAGTATATAACAATCTTATTGTAAGAAAGCTAGAACCAGCCCTGTACTTCACATTAAGACCCAGAGATCTCCCCATTCCTTATTCCAATTGCTCTGCTAGATTTATATTAAGCTGGCAGCTCGGGGGTCTGTGTCCTTTCACTGTAGCTCAGAAGGCATATCCTTTCTGGTGCAGCTCTCTTCCTAACGCAGCTCAGGAAGCAAGGTGAACAGAAAAAGAAGCAAAAGAACAAAAAACAGAGTCAGAAACAAAAAAAAAACCAATGTGCAAAAATAGAAATGTAAAGGGTGCAATAAATGGCAAAAAGAAAGGCTTTAACCCCTTACCGACACAGTATGTACTATTATGTCATGGAAGCCACTGCGTTCCTGCAATTTGACATAATAGTACATCATGGTGATCGGACGGGCACCGGAGCGGTGCGTGCCCGATCACTGCAGGGGTCCGGCAGTCCCTGGTGACTGCTACATAGAAGGGGTTTGTGTCGGGTGAGGGAGCGCATCGAGTCCCCGCGCTGCTGTGGCGGGGACTCGATGTGTCAGAAGGCAGCCCTATGCCGTGCAGAGGCTGCCCAATGCCTTGCACGGCATCTGGACCTGCCTTCTATGGGTGCCGAGGAGATCCAGGCTCAGGCTTATCTCCTAGGCAACCTGTTAGTGTACTACTCACTGTAGTACACGAACAGGCAATGCATTATAATACAGATGTATTGTAATGCATTGCAGAGGGGATCAGACCCCAAAAAGTGAACGTCAGAATTAAAGTTAAAAAAAAATTAATAATGTTTTTAAGTAAAAAAAAGAAAAAAGTGCCCCTTTCCCCTTATTTTATAAGAAAAAAAAAGAAAAAAAACACACATATTAGGTATCGCCGTGTGTGTAATGACCAGCTCTATAAATATATCACATGATCCACCCTGTCTGATAAACACCATAAAAAATAAAAACAGTGTAAAAAAAGCCATTTTTGTCACCTTACAACACAAAAGGTGCAACACCAAGCTATCAAAAAGGCGTATGTCCCACAAAATGGTATAGATAAAACCGTCACCTCATCCTGCAATGAGCCCCTACCTAAGACAATCGCCCAAAAATAAAAAAAACTATAGCTCTCAGAACATGGAGACACTAAAACATAATTTTTTTGTTTCAAAACTGCTATTATTGTGCTAAAGTGAAATACATAACAAAAATACATATTAGGTATCGCCACGTCCATAACAAGCAGCTCTATAAAAATATCACATTACCTAATCCCTCAGGTGAACGTCGTAAAAAAAAAAAATACATTTTTGTTACCTCACATCACAAAAATTGCAACACCAAGTGAACAAAAAGGCATATACCACCTAAAATAGTACAAATCAAACCGTCACCTCATCCCAAAAAAAATGAGGCCCTACCTAAGACAATCGGTCAAAAAATATAAATATAAAAGCTATGGCTCTACGACTCCGTATACTAAAACATCATTATTTTGGTTTCAAAAATGCTATTATTGTGTAAAACTTAAATAAGTAAGAAAAAGGCAATATTAGACATATTAGGTATTGCCACGTTCGTAATGATCTACTCTATAAAAATATCATATGACCCAACCCCTCAGATAAACGCTGGAAAAAAAATAAAATAAAAACTGCGCCAAAACAACACATTTTTTGGCCACCTTGCCCTATAAAGTGTAATAATGAATGATCAAAAAATCATATGTACCCAAAAATAGTACCAATAAAAACGTCAACTCTTCCTGCAAAAAACGAGCCCCTGCACAAGACGATCGGCAGAAAAATAAAAAAAATAGGGCGTTCAGAAAATGGAGACACAAAAACATAATTTTTTTTAATGCTTTATTATGTAAAACTGAAACAAATAAACATAGAAAGTAGACATATTTGATATAATTGCGTCCGTAACAACCTGCTCTATAAAAATAGCACATGATCTACCCTGTCAGATAAATGTTGCAAAAAATAAAAAATAAAAACGGTGCCAAAACATCAATTTTTTGGTTACCTTGCCTCACAACAAACGTAATATAGAGCAATTAAAAATGATATGTACTACAAAATACTACCAATAAAAATGGCACCTTATCCCATAGTTTCCAAAATGTGGTCACTTTTTTGAGTTTCTACTGTAGGGGTGCTTCAGGGAGGCTTCAAATGGGACATGGCTTCTAAAAACCAGTTCAGTTAAATCTACCTTCCAAAAACCATATGGCATTCCTATCCTTCTGCGCCCTGCCGTGTGGCCATACAGCAGTTAACAACCACATGTGGGGTGTTTCTGTAAACCGCAGAATCAGGGTAATAAATATTAAGTTTTGTTTGGCTGTTAACCCTTGCTTTGTTACTGGAAAAAATGGATTAAAATGTAAAATCTGCCAAAAAAGTGAAGTTCTGAAATGTCCTCTCCATTTTCCATTTATTCTTGTGGAACACCTAAAGGGTTAAAAAAGTTTGTAAAATCAGTTTCAATACCTTGAGGGGTGTAGTTTCTAAAATTGGGTAATTTTGGGGTGGTTTCTATTATGTAAGCCCCATAAAGTGACTTAAGACCTGAACTGGTCCTTAAAAAGTGTGTTTTGGAAATTTTAGGAACATTTTCAAGATATGCTTCTAAACTTCTAAGCCTTCTAACATCCCCAAAAAATAAAATGTAATTTTCAAAATGATCAAAAGATGAATTAGACCTATGGGAAATGTAAAGTAATATCTATTATAAAAGTAGAGAAAATGAAATTTGAAAATTTTGGAATTTTTTTAACTTTTTGGTAAATTTGGGATTTTTTCATAAATAAAGGTGAAATATATTGACCCAAATTTATGACTACCATGAAGTACAATGTGTCATGAGAAAACAATCTCAGAATGGTTTGGATAAGTAAAAGTGTTCCAAAGCTATTACCACATAAAGTGACACATGTCAGATTTGCTAAAAATTGCCTTGGCAGAAGAGCAAAAACTGGCCCAGGGTAGAAGGGGTTAAATTACTAAAACAGGACTGTAGTGAAGAAGCATTCAAAAACTACAAGGAGAGAAATAGAACAAGCAAAAGACAGATGAAGGTAGAGACAGAAAGAAAGAGAGTAAAATCTAACCCTAAAACGTTGATTAATTATATAAATAGTAAAAAATGTAAACCTAAAAATGTTGGCCCTTTAAGGAGTGAAGAAGGAGCTGTAGAAAATAGGGATGAGCGAATTTCAGTTTTGTAAATTCACATTTGGATATGTGCTGAATTGCATTATGGATTCTGTTATGGACAATAACACAATTCCATGACAGAATGCATAATGGAATGCCTTTAGATGCAGTCTCCGTTATGCAGGAGAGGACTGAAGGAGAGGACGAATCCCTTATGCTGGCCATAGACTTCTGTTATGACAGAATGCATAACTGAATACCTTTAGAGGCATGGAATTGCATATGGTCCGTGGTCACGGAAACCATAATGCAATTCAGCACATATCCGAACCCGAGCTCGAACTTACAAAACTGAAGTTCTTTCCTTACTAGTAGAGAGTGGTGAGGAAAAGGCACATATTTTAAATCCTTTTTTCTCCACTTCTTTCTCTGATACTAAACTGTAAACACGGAATAGGACAGTATATTACTACAGATGGATCTGGCTATGGTGGAGGCTTGGGCAGAGAAGTGGCAGGTGTGGTTTAACAGTGACAAATGTATGGGAAGGAATAAAGTCACCCGTGGATACTAAATAGTAAAACACTGGGTAACACTGACATGTAATAGGACTTCGTAATTTGAGTTGTCAGTAGGGGTAAGGGGTTATAGTTATATTACTATAGAATTTGTAATTCTGCCTTAGTGTCTGAAGTCTAATGCATGTTTTAAAGGGGCTGTCTCACTTAGACAACTTCACCTGAAAATGCAGCATGCCGGGCCCACCAGAGTGACAGCTGCTGAGTACAGGCTGTCTACTCTTACTCATATGGAGGGGTCTTGAGTAACATATCAAAGCAAACATGCCAATTTTGGTCATGTGACATTAAGTTGTTTTTAAGTTGTTTAATCATTTTAGAATGTGAGACACGTTCAATTTAAAGCATGCCTGAGTTTTCAAAAACAGTTTGCATAATGGTTGTGTTTCTTTGTGCAATCATAACTATAAAGGAATGCTTATTTTTGGGCTTCTATAATGTTTTTCAGTCACATTATTTTCCTGTTTCAGCTGCACAGCTAGATGCATTTCACTCAAAAGCAAGGGGCATCTTCCTTCTGCCAGCACTATACTCCTATCACTTACTTCCCACTATGTTTTTTTTTAGTTCTGTAGCTCAAAGAACAGATAAGAAGGGATAAATCACACTTACAGAAAGGCAGGAGTCTCTTGTGATATTCAGAAGCAGCGTAGAAGTAGTTATTTTATCAGTCTCAGGATGTCAGCTAGCTCTGACACGTCCCCACTTCCTCTCAGCCACCTTGGTACTTTCTGTTACAAGGGTCAGATCTTGCCTGACAACAGGCAGTGTACTGCAGCTTAGGTGGAAGTGAGACCACTAGTGGCCACGACTTTACAGCTTTTTTCAAGTGGATGCAGGCAGATTTTTAAATTAAGTGATTTAGAAATTTGCTAGTTACACCATTCTCTGTTAAATGAAAAGAAATTGTGTGATACAAAATAAAAATAAAATGTGAGATCTGTCACAAGTAAGTCACAGTTGAACCCAACCACATTGAAGTCTATGATGGCAAAGTCCCATCTGCGACCCAAAATAAAGCAGGTGTGCACTTATTGTGACTGTCATGTCTCATCACATTATGTCACAGTCGCCATGTGAACGCATTTACAATTATTAATTGCAATGCTGCAATGTGACATTGCAGCCTACAGATTGTGTGTCCAAAGTAGCCAATTAGCCCTATTCTAATATACAATGGGCGGAGGTGTGGTGGCTAGAGCTGGACAAGAGTAGAGGATTGCAGTGGTAATGAAGGTGATTGTAGTCTTTACAGTGGCTAATCCCTCTCCCTAGTACTCCCTGGGGCTCTGGTCGTGCTGTGAGTGGAGGGTGCACCCTTTCTTCTCTCGGGGCGCACCTTAGACTTTTGGGGTCTCCTGCCTGGTAGTGGCTAGTGTGTCCTTAGACGTGTGTGGTGATGGGGCGCAAGGCACAAAGCCTGGGCAGGGCAGTAACAAGGCTGTATTCGGGGGTAACAAATCCAAGGCACTTTACTGAGGTCGTTTTGGAAGCCTATAGACAAAGTTCCCAATAGTAATAAATTCAGTTTTTCTCCAGAGTACATACACATTCTTTCAAAGTCTGAATATGGGACAGCAGACTGTACGGTGGCTGACTCTGAGTCTTTCTATTACATCCAAACAACTTCCTCAATTGGCCAAAGGTGTGCAAAATGTCTCTCAAACTATAGAAAGTACTGCGGTTCCCAGGCTGTGGAGTTCCGGTTTTCAAATGGATGGTAAGTCGGTCATAGAAGTGTGTTGGGCGCCGAAACAATATACCCTTTCTACAAGCGTTAAAGTCTTTTGCAATTAACGAGCGATCACCTTTACTGTCTATTCTTGCACCAATCCTTTGTAATGGCCCTCTACAGTCTGTAAATTCTTTGCTACTCCTTGAAATAGGCCTCACACTCCACAGGTACGTGCTGCACCTTACTTGTCGGTTGCCTGAACTACTCCTGACTAAGGGGGGGGGGGGTTCCCATGTTCAGCTCTTGGATTCGCATAAATGGCACAGGAAAGTACATTAACCCTTAATGGAGGATATTAACTCTTTTAGCAGTGAATTAACTCTTTAGCCGTGATCCACTGGGTCACTGCAGGGACAGTTGACGTCCTTGTGGGAGAACCTCTGTAACCATATGTTTATTACACTTGAGCAAATCAGTTATATCCTTGTTTAAAGGGCTTGTCCAGCCCGATTATTATATATTTTTCTAAACAGCAGACAAAGCCAGAAAATAAATGGAATAATTCCTTGACAATCCCCTGCCGTGTCCACATTGATGCATCCAAGTCCTCTGCCGATCTCTGCTCACCCAGCTCTAACGATGACGTGTGATGGCTGCAGTCAATCACTAGTCATGGAGGTGACCTCAATGGTGTTGACATGTCATCATTGGAGCCAGATGAACAGAGACCAGCGGAGGACTCGTGAAGCATCAGGAGTGGCAGAGGATTGATAAGGTGAGTATTGCTCCTTTTGTTATTTTATGTCATTGCAAGCTGTTAGTACCATATTTAATATGGATGAAATGTGGTTACTCTGAATTCTTGTGATACCTTTAGCAATGATGTGGAGAAGAAGCCATCCAGCAGACATACTGCATGCATTAGGAGAAAACACAAAGACTCAGTACAAATAATTGCATTTACTTTTGTCTGTTTACTTCAAAGAAATGAGCTATGTGGCCAGGGTTTTAAAGTAAGCTGCTAAATAAGCCAAGTGTTCTCACCGTGCTGTCAGGTTAGAAGAAGAGGACGGGTATGTCTCTGGCCTATCACTGCCATAATGTAACAGCTTGTAACATTCCTGTGACCCTTTTCATCTCTTTTTAAGTAATTAAATGTCCTCACTGCAAACAGCTGTGTTTGATAATCTAAGAAAGCAAATAACGAAAGGCTGGAGCAGATGAGCATTGTCTCTAGGCTGGTGACCCCGGCAGGATTGTGCAATGTATTATCTGTCTGTTGGATCAGTTTATTGCCCCATTCCATATTTTCTTGTATTGTAGCATTGTTTTCTTCTAAATAAATAGGACTACTTCAACTTCTAGCAGTTTGTGAGACACATTTACAATATCAAAACGATCTTAAAGGGGCTGTCCAGCTCTTTCCAAGTGATGGCTTATCCTAAGGATAGGCCATCACTATCTGATTTACATGGGTCCGACACCACACACCCTTGACAATCAGCTGTTTTTGTGTAGTACTGGCTCTGGAAGTTAACACTGGAACTATACTGTTTCAGCTACTGTATTGCGAAGCTAGCTGGTTACTGCAGTATTAACTTGAATGGGAGCAGTAACCTGAGGTGTCCACTACACAATGGATGAAACTGTGCGTTTCAGCGCCGGAGCTACAATGAAACAAATGATTGGGTGTGGGGTGTCAGTGTGTTGGCCTATTCTGAGGTTAAGCCTTGACTTCTAAAAAGCTGGACAGCCCCCTTTAAGAGAGATGGTATGCTACATAATATGGGCAGTGGTTAGCACTGGCGCAGCGCAGTGCTAGGGTCCTAGGTTTGAATCTGACCAAGGACAACATCTGCGTGGAGTTTGTATGTTCTCCCCGTGTTTGCGTGAATTTCCTCTGGGGACAGTGTCTGTAAAGCGCTGCAGACTAAAGCAGCGCTATATAATTGCGTAAAATAATATATATAAGCAAACAAGGACCTCATTAAAAACATGAATAGATGTAAACTACATTACTGCTTAACTTACTATATGAAGATGAAGAATATGTGGGGCCCATCTACCAGTGACAAGGTGGCTTCTATCAGACAGGACCTACACTAACAGTCTTGCCTCGCTTGGGCTTTTGGGCTACAAAATTTAGGGCAATGTACTGTAGGATCCAGCTATGGGATACTCTGCTTGAAAGCAGTAGGCAGACGAGTGGGAGTGCACAATCTAAAGAGTGGCTTCCATTCCCCCAAATATACAATGCAAAAGAAAACCAGCACCTCCAAACAATGTGCACCTGAACTCCCTTTATACATAGTTTGGTATTTTGAAGGTGCTGGTCTGAAACAAGAAACCCTGTACACTAAAATGTGAAAGTCCCTTGGGGGATGTCTTTCTGATGGACTCAGATGGTCCCTTAGATGTCCCGTACAGTGGAAAGTGCAATGGGTCCAGGACGCCAATCACAGTGTATCCATAGGTCTGATGCACCTAGGATCTGGCTCATATAATATTCATAGATCCATCTATTGAACGGCACCATGGTACTTTGTTGCAGCAGGGCATAGGGGTCCCTGCACAATGGTGGAGCTGTACTGTCGAGCAGAGGGTTATCCTAGGATAATGGTAGAACCCAAGAGCAAATGAGACAGCTGTGAGTAAAGTCCTGCCTAAACCCAATCTCTCATATTCAGTGAACTCATTGCAGGTGATAAGAAACTGTGTCTATTACCCTGAATACTTATTGTCTGGCCTGCACAATAGCAAGAATCAATCCACTTCCTGTTTACAAGAGGATCCAGGCGGTGGGAATTCATTACTGGGTGTTCACTGGTATGGGACATACTTGCTGGACATTCTGCAGGAGGATAAAAAGAACACCGGGGGTGCAACAAGTAAGTAACAGCAATATCTATACACACAAGCATTTTCAGAGTACATAGGACTTTTAAGTCGAACCCCTACTAATCAGGTATTGATGACCTTGGTCAACAGTAATGAATTCCTGGAAAACGGCCTTCACATTTTTTGACTGCTGAAATAATACATTGCATTGCAGCAGGATTAGGGCTGTGTAATACATCCCTGCTGCAGAACCCATCTTGGAGACGCACCTTCGGCACCAGTGAGCTCAACATCAGGAAAATGTATGTCACAGTGGGAATTGTTGCTAGACTGTGAATCTCACTTTTCCTTGCTTTTTGCTTACTTCTTTGGGTTTTATGATTTAGATGCCTCCTTGATTTCTATGGACCATGGGGCCCACGAAAGCTGAGAGAGGGGCTCTCTCCTGCCCCCTCTCCTCTCCCCAGCTACATGTCTGTACTTCTTGACTCTAGGCTTTAGACTCAAAGACTCCCCTGACTAGGCCTGAACTGAGGTATATATACAGGGTGGGCCATTTATATGGATACACCTTGATAAAATGGGAATGGTTGGTGATATTAACTTCCGGCTTGTGGCACATTAGTATATGTGAGGGAGGGAACTTTTCAAGATGGGTGGTGACCATGGCGGTGATTTTGATGTCGGCCATTTTGAATCCAACTTTTGTTTTTTCAATAGGAAGAGGGTAATGTGACACATCATACTTAATGGGAATTTCACAAGAAAAACAATGGTGTGCTTGGTTTTAACGTAACTTTATTCTTTCATGAGTTATTTGCAAGTTTCTCTTTGTTTACAGCCATTGACATTTCGCCGAGGTTAACACATGAGGAGAAGATAGAAATTGTGTTGATGTCTGGTGAACGCAGTAACGGGTCATTGCAGCAGATTTCAATGCAAGACACCCTACAAGACCCCCCATCTCCCATGCTACAGTTAGCAAACTGCTTGCTAAGTTTCGTGAAACTGGTTCATTGTTGGATTTGCCAAGATGTGGACGCATGAAATCTGTCACTAATGAAGCAACATCGGTGGCTGTCCTAGCTTCATTCAGCAAGAACCCACAGCGTAGCACTCGCCGCATGTCACTGGAGAGTGGCATTAGTCGAACATCGCTTCGGCGGATATTAGCTACTCACAAATGGCACCCTTAAAAACTCCAGCTACTGCTGCATCTCAACGAGGATGACCCAGATCGGCGCACTGAATTTGCAGAATGGGCAAAACAAAAATTGGAACAGGACCCTCAGTTTACGCAGAAGATTTTGTTCAGTGATGAGGCAAACTTTTATGTGAATGGTGAAGTTAACAAACAAAACCACCGCTATTGGTCTGACACTAACCCACATTGGATAGATCCCTCCAAGACTGTTGGAACAAAATAATTGATGGTATGGTGTGGTATATGGGGTACAAAGATAGTGGGGCCATTCTTCATCAATGGAAACCTCAAGGCCACTGGATATGCGAAATTGCTTCATGATGATGTGTTTCCCTCTTTATGCACTGAAGCTGGCACGTTCCCTGAGTTTTTCCAGCAAGATGGTGCACCACCACATTATGGGTGTCAGGTCCGAGCATTCCTAGATGAATAGTTTCCTGGAAAGTAGATTGGTTGTCGTGGGCCAGTTGAATGGCCCCCAAGGTCTCCCGATCTGACCCCCTTAGACTTTTATCTTTGGGGTCATCTGAAGGCAATTGTCTATGCTGTGAACATACGAGATACTGGAAGCCTGTGCTAGCATTTCTCCTGCGGTGTTGCTATCAGTGTGTGAAGAGTGGGAGAAGAGGGTTGCATTGACATTCCAACACAATGGGCAGCACATTGAACACATTTTATAAGTGGTCAGAAACTTGTAAATAACTCATGAAAGAATAAAGTTACGTTAAAACCAAGCAAACCATTGTTTTTCTTGTGAAATTCCCAATAAGTTTGATGTGTCACATTGAAAAAACTAAAGTTGGATTCAAAATGGCCGACTTCAAAATGGCTGCCATGGTCACCACCCATCTTGAAAAGTTTCCCCCCTCACATATACTAATGTGCCACAAACAGGAAGTTAATATCACCAACCATTCCCATTTTTTAAGTTGTATCCATATAAATGGCCCAACCTGTATAGTGATGCTATCCCCATCTAGTGGTGGATGTATTTACTGCACTCTACAGCCTGTGATTGAGGATCTTACAGGATAAATCACATAAATGTATGACAAAGTATGACATGAGATAAGAGGTAGCATAAAAATACAATAAAACACTTTTGCAGTACCCATGCACACTAGGAGGATGCTGCACTACCAGTGCACCAGATGTTTGTAAAATGGGAAACCCAAGTAAGGTACTATTTCTGTACAAAGCCCAAGTCTTTGCCTTCTTCTACAATAAATTATTTTAGCTATCAGTGATTGACAGTCATCTCTGTATGCAGAATCATACAGTGCTGCTAGTCAATCACTGAGTAGGACTACCCACTGGACTCCTAATCAAGTGTAGTGCCCTGAAGCAAGGGTACTTTGGGCTATAGATGTTTGTGGACATTTGCCCTATTGCTACTTTGCACATCCCTACTTTATTGCACTTTGAAGGGTTAACTTGCATTGTGACTTTTGTTGTGTGCCCATATACTGTTTTGTATTGTTGAACTGTCATTTATATGTTGTGGGGAGTCGCTCTGGTAGATAGTGGTGCGGGTGCAGTACAGAGGCAAAACAGGGAGTCCAGAAGGTGCAATGAACAGTGTTTTATTCACACTTGCACAAAAACAAACGATATAAACAGTCTCTTGGTGTTTGTTCACACATGCCAGAAATCATGAGGCAAAACAAAACAGTCCAAATCAGGTTCTAGTCACCTGGGAGGTTTTAGGTGCAGGTTCGCACCTGGCTGTCAGTCCAGCCGCAAGACAGTCGCCGTCAGGCTTCCTGGTCGTCTGCACTCCTCCTTGCTGGGCTCTTGCGTCCAGCCCAGAGAACTTCCAAACACAAGTGACTCCACAGCCTAACAGCAGCTCCAGGACAGTCACACCCACCTGCTGGTGCTGGCTGTGTTTTAAAGCCCAGCAAAGTCCGACCTGGACCGTGGGGAGTAGGCACCCACCCAACTCTTTGCCTACTCCCAGTAAGAGCCGGCCCGGATTGGCTTTGCAGCCAAACTAACTATAAATGTCAAGCAGCACTAGCTGCTGCTGACACATAAAACCCGGCTCTCACCTCACCGAGGCCAGGAACCTCGGTGACATGTACCTCCCATCGATAACGGTACCTTGCACCTTACCACATACCCCCCCCCCCCTTTGTTCAACCCTGAGGGGGTGAACACATGTGAGGCAGTGGACGTGGGACAGGGCATCTGCATTACCCTGCAAGCGGCCTGCCCTGTGTTCTACCGAAAATTTTAAATTTTGCAAGGATAGGAACCACTTGGTGACCCGAGCATTCCTCTCCTTGGCCTGGCTCATCCACTTGAGAGGGGAATGGTCGGTCACCAGACGGAACCTCCTCCCTAACAGGTAGTAGCGGAGAGATTCGAGTGCCCACTTGATAGCCAGGCACTCCCTCTCCACTATACTATACCTGGTCTCGGCTGGGGTGAGTTTACGGCTCAGGAAGACAACGGGATGTTCTTCCCCATTGACCTCCTGAGACAGTACTGCACCGAGACCTACCTCCGAGGCATCCGTCTGAACGACGAACTCCCTGTTGAAGTCGGGTGTCACCAAAACCGGGGACCCACACAGGACCGACTTCAACGCGGAGAAAGCCTCCTCCGCCTTCTCATTCCAGCTAACCTTCCCCGACTTTCGCCCCTTCAACAGGTCTGTCAACGGCGCTGCTATTGTGGCAAAGTGGGGCACAAACCGCATGTAGTACCCTACAATTCCCAGGAAGGACTTTACCTGCCTGGTGGTGACCGGTCGGGGCCAGTTACGAATGGCCTCTACCTTAGTTACCTGCGGCTTGATGACTCCGCGCCCAATAACATATCCCAGATATTTGGTCTCTTCCAACCCAATCGCACACTTCTTTGGATTGGCGGTTAGACCAGCTTTCCTCAGGGCATCTACTACCACCTGCACTTTGGGCAAATGGCTTTCCCAGTCGGTGCTGTGGATGATTACATCATCTAAGTAGGCCGAGGCGTACCGACGATGAGGTCGCAGCACAATATCCATTAACCTTTGGAAGGTGGCGGGGCGCCATGCAGGCCAAAGGGTAACACCTTGTAATGATACAGGCCCTGCGGAGTAACAAAGCGGTTTTTCCTTGGCCGCCTCCGTTAAGGGTACTTGCCAGTATCCTTTAGTGAGGTCTAGCACAGAAAAATAACGGGCTTGCCCTAAATTCTCAACAAGCTCGTCTACCCGGGGCATGGGATACGCATCGAACTTGGACACTTCATTTAATTTGCGAAAATCGTTGCAGAACCGCAACGTCCCATCCGGCTTGGGTATTAGAACTATGGGACTGGCCCACTCACTTTTCGATTCCTCAATGACATCAAGCTTCAACATTAATTGCACTTCCTCCGCGATGGCCCGTCGCCGAGCCTCAGGTACCCGGTATGGTTTTAACCGGATTTTGGCCTGAGGCTCAGTGACGATGTCATGTTGGATGAGAGACGTGCGGCCAGGGAGGTCCGAGAACACATCCGTGTTCCGACTGATGAACTCCTGACTTCCTGAACTTGTTTGGAAGACAGGCTGTCTGCAATTTTACCGTGGCTACTGCTTCGCAGGCCTCGAACTGTGGGGCTGGACCCTTGTCACCTAGAAGCCCTGGCCGGGGGCTGTTGTCGTCGGCCGTGTCCCTGTCTTTCCACGGCTTCAGTAAATTCACGTGGTACACCTGCTCCGGCTTGCGCCGCCTGGCTGGTGTACTTTGTAATTTACTTCCCTACCTTCTCGATAACCTCATAGGGGCCCTGCCACCTGGCTAGGAACTTGCTGTCAAGGGTGGGCACCAGAACCAAAACCCGATCTCCCGGGTTGAAGTTCCGTACCCGAGCCTGACGATTATACACCCTACTCTGGGCTTGTTGCGCTGCCTCCATATGCTCCCGGACCAGCGGCAACACCCTTTCCATCCGGTCCTGCATCTGGGTGACATACTCAATGACACTTTTGTGGGGACAGGCTGTTGTTCCCACGCTTCCTTGGCGATATCCAACAGGCCCCGAGGGTGTCTGCCATAAAGCAGTTCGAAGGGCGAGAACCCAGTAGAGGCCTGGGGCACCTCTCGCACGGCGAACATGAGATAGGGCAGAAGCAGGTCCCAGTCCTTCCCATCTCTGGACACCACCCTTTTTAACATATTTTTAGAGTTTGGTTAAACCTTTCGACAAGACCGTCTGTTTGCGGATGGTAAACGGACGTCCGTAACTGCTTTATACGCAACAATTTACACAGTTCCTCATAACTTTGGACATAAAAGGGGTCCCTTGGTCGGTCAGAATCTCTTTTGGCAGGCCCACACGGGAAAACATTTCCATTAACTCTTTGGCAATGAGCTTAGCCGAGGTATGTCGCAGAGGCACCGCCTCTGGATACCGAGTAGCATAGTCCAGAACCACCAGGATATGTTGGTGACCCCTAGCAGACTTCGGTGCAGGTCCGACCAGATCCATGGCAATACGCTCGAATGGGACCTCAATTATTGGGAGAGGGACCAGGGGACTTCTGTAATGCGGCTGGGGGCTATTTACCTGACAGGTCGGACAGGACTTACAGAACTCCTCTACTTCCTTAAACAAACCGGGCCAGTAAAATTGCTGTAGTACGCGGTCCTGCGTTTTCTGCCACCCCATGTGTCCCCCAAGAACATGTTGGTGGCCAAGCTCCATAACAAGCTTGCGGTATGCGGTGGGCACCACCAACTGTTCAACTGGCTCACCTCGGATTTGGTTCACCCGATACAACATATCCTGAAGAACAATAAATCGCGGAAACATTAATTCAGCCCCAGGTTTCTGGGGTTTACCATCAATCATTACAACACTTTCCCAGGCCCTGGTTAGGGTTTGGTCCCGGTGTTGTGCGGTCCCAAAACTTTCCCCGGAGACATTGAGGTCTGCCAACTCAGGTCCCGGTGGCAAGTCCTCCGTGTCTCCCACCATTACCCTCAGTGGGGTTGCCTCCCCCTCTACCGCTGGAGCAGTGGTCACCCCTACCGCTGGCCCTTCAGATTCGGGCTCCCAGGGTTCTGGCCTTCCAGTGGTATCAGGCCACTCTACTAGGGTTACCCCTGTCTCGGGTCCATCAGATACTTTTATTGCCGGCCACAGTGCCGGGAAACCTGGGAAGTCCCTCCCAAGTATCAGTTCATGCGGGAGTTTAGTAGCGACAGCCACCTCGTGGGTCCACTTACCATCAGCTCCCCCTGGTGCGGACAGTTGACCCTGAGGTGGCCTGGCTCCTGACACCTCCAGCATACCACGGGGGGCGGAACTGCAGGGGGCACATTCCGTGCAGGTCTCTCTGTCGCCGGTCGTCGGAACTGGGGTGGAGGCCTCCGGGGTTTGACTGGCCCCTTCCCAGCAAGACTCCCCTGCAGGTTTCTGGTGGCCTCGTAACGCTCCACCAGATCAACCATTTCAAGGGCATTAGTGGGGATACCTGGCCGATCCAGTGCTGAAGGGGGTAAGGTAGGGCCCTCCAGAACATGTCGGCCAGCAAACGGTCCAGTATAGCCGTCGGACTTAGAACCTCAGGCTGCAGCCACTTTTGCAACCTGTGCAGCAACTCATAGTACTGCGGCCTGGCGGGTTCAGCCGATTTAAAGTCCCACTGGTGGACCCGCTGAGCCCGGACCAACACATTTACCCCCAGTCTGGCCAGGATCTCCCCCTTCACCGTGGGGTAATCAGCAGCCTGGTCATCTGCTAGGTCAAAAAACCTGCTGGGGTCCAGATGCCAGGAACGGAGCGACCACCTCGGCCCACTGGTCACGGGGTAACTTCTCCCTCACGGCTACCTTCTCAAAGACCGCCAGATACGTCTCAACGTCGTCCGAGGGGTCATTTTTGGGATCGCCGCACGGACCGCTTTCCGGGCATCATGGACATGGTGGGACGCTCCTGCAGCTTGTAAAGCCATCACGTGCTGTAATAGTAGCTGGTTGGTCTCCTGCTGCTGCACGTTAGCCTCTATGAGAGCTTTCACAGCCGCCTCCATGTTGCCAGCAATTCCTACTTGTAGCTTTGCTGGTTTAATATATTCCATGCACTCGTGCCCAGCAAAACAAACAAACTTCGGCATTCACGCCAGCCTCACTGCGCATGCCCGCATCCTCCACCAAATGTGGGGAGTCGCTCTGGTAGATAGCGGTGCGGGTGCAGTACAGAGGCAAAACAGGGAGTCCAGAAGGTGCAATGAACAGTGTTTTATTCACACTTGCACAAAAACAAACGATATAAACAGTCTCTTGGTGATTGTTCACACATGCCAGAAATCATGAGGCAAAACAAAACAGTCCAAATCAGGTTCTAGTCACCTGGGAGGTTTTAGGTGCAGGTTCGCACCTGGCTGTCAGTCCAGCCGCAAGACAGTCGCCGTCAGGCTTCCAGGTCGTCTGCACTCCTCCTTGCTGGGCTCTTGCGTCCAGCCCAGAGAAATTCCAAACACAAGTGACTCCACAGCCTAACAGCAGCTCCAGGACAATCACACCCACCTGCTGGTGCTGGCTGTGTTTTAAAGCCCAGCAAAGTCCGGCCTGGACCGTGGGGAGTAGGCACCCACCCAACTCTTTGCCTACTCCCAGTAAGAGCCAGCCCGGATTGGCTTTGCAGCCAAACTAACTATAAATGTCAAGCAGCACTAGCTGCTGCTGACACATAAAACCCGGCTCTCACCTCACCGAGGCCAGGAACCTCGGTGACACGTACCTCCCATCGATAACGGTACCTTGCACCTTACCACAATGTCTATTGTAATATAGCCTGTTCATTTGCACTCTTATAGCACTGTATTTGCACTGCACTATAGAAAGGGTTAATACACAGTCAACTAATACTGAGCGACCTTGGGACTTACCATCTATGCAGTGAGATGTTAGAAATCTTCCACAGTTAGGGTACTTTCATGCCGTAAATGTCGTACTTTTATTCCGGCCGCCTCTTGGCATGTTTGCCGTGCTGCCGCCGGAACTCTGGCTGCCCGCATTATAGTCAATAGGGCCGGAGCGGTAGTCCAGGGGCACACATGCACGGATCCGACAGGCTGTTCACCCGCCGGAACAGCCTGCCGGAGTTCCTTGCCGATAGTGTGAAACTAGCCTTACTATAAGGGACTGTGCAAAGGTTTAGCATGAAAAAACAGACATGCTTCAGCTCTGTTTTTTACATCTGAAGACTTGTTTATGTTTGAAGAAAGTGCTTAGTCATTCCTATAGACTTTTATTGAAACTCTGTACAGGGCTACGGAAAACGGAAATTGCAACAATGTTTCTTGTTAGGCTGTGCTTCTCCACTCCAAAACTTTCACTTAAAGGTTTTAGTTCAGATAGAAACTATATATAAAGAGAGAAGTTAGAGCCCCCAGTTGTCTGCAGATAAGTACCAGTGTTTAGTAGGAGAGACTCTGTCACACTGTGGGAGTGACCAGAAGAAGATACTGAGATGGGGATACTAAGCCACAGACCCTGGTCACTAGAGCTTTGACCAGGGAGCCAGCTGGATGACCAAGCAACACAGCTCTGTGACCAGGGAGCCAGCTGGATGACTGATCCACAGACCCTGGGCCACCAGCCCTTTGGCCGGTTAACCAGCCTGAGAAACAGAGGGACAACTATCTCATGCCTTTCCTCAGCACAGAAACTTCTTCTGACAGGGAGGAGACTGGAGAAGTCAGCTCGGTGCCTTGCAAATATTGTTTTAAACTTGAGTTCTTCCAGTAAAGAAGCACACTGGTTTACTGCAGACCCTACTCTCTGCACTTATTTCCCATTGGAGTGCACTCGACGTTGTGGGGTGGACCCAGTGTAACGTTGGGGCCACCCCAAACTCTGTCACTGAAAATGGGGGCAGGTTTGCTTTAAAGCAACCCTCTTGTTCACCAGACAAATTTCACAATAAATGGATAATAAAGTACCTGGTGCCCTCCTTTAATCTTTCTGGTGAGGTTCCTCCAATTTCCAGTCCTCTCTTTATTTCTGTAAAATGGTCACCAGCTTCCCAGACTACATTATGCACACTGTGCTTTGGTAGTTTGAGAAACTTCTTTCTGCTCTCTGCTGGTCCATCAATTAGAAGGGGGTTTCTCAGACTACCAGCTCACAGCATGTATAGTGTAGTCTGTGCCACTGTGGCCATTTTACAGAAATAAATGGGCGAGTGAGAATAACAGAAATCACACCAGGAAGATTAAAGGAGAGTACTAGATATTCTAACTATGTAATCATCTATTGTGAAATTGTATCCCTTTCTGTCTGAGGAAAACTCAAGCTTCTATAGGTAATGCTGTTTTTTTTTTCAATTTCAATCTTTCTTTTTGCAGTTTTCTTGCGATGTTTTTGTACAGTAAAATACAGCAACAAAGACATTTAAAAGGAATAATAAGTCAAGAGGTGAAGTATAAGGCTTTGTGATAATATAAGAGGCACGCTATTCTATTCATTAATGTGACGGCTTACTCTTAACATACACAGCAGCAAATGCAAGACATATGACAATAGATATGTACATGTGTTTGTAGTTTAGTATGTGTGAAATGGAGGCAGGTTGTGTTAGATCACTTTATAATTACACATCATATTGATTTTTGCCATTTCTACAGAAATGGAAGTTTCTTTAAACATTCCCTGATTATAAAGTTCCCGCTGGGAACTGGAGCAATGCGTTTTATACATGGAAGTCATCTTGAGACTGAATTATGTATTTTTGCAGTATGATTATAAAGCATTTGTGGTTCTGCTTAAGTTCCAGTCATTCACTTCTCCAATACTTTCCAGGTGGAAATTTGACTCATTTAGCTAGTATTTGCCTCTTCAAACTACATGTTTTCTTTAATTTTTTTTTCTTATGTAATAATTGAAAGATCAATTGCTGGAGGTGTCAAAGTGTGTTACTGCCTGTGCTGAGGGTGTTAAAATGGCTGTTTACCAGTTTTCTCCATGTAGTACATCAGAAGTTTATTGTAATGTGGTTAAGGGTCCATTCACACGTCCGCAGTGTTTTGCGGATCCGCAAAACACTGGACCGGCACCCCAATACAAATGATTATTCTTGTCCGCAACTGCGGACAAGAATAGGACATGTTCTGTTCTTTTGCGGAGCTGCGGACCAGAAGTTTGGGGCCGCGGACCGAAAATGCGGATGCGGACAGCACACTGTATGCTGTCCACATCTTTTTCGTCCCCATTGAAAATAAAAGGGTTCGCACCGTTCCACATAATTGCAGAACTGATCCAGACCCAAAGTGCGGACGTCTGTTAATAGTGTTAATAGTGTTGAGTGAATCGAAGTATCCGAAGTGGACTTCAATATGAATTTCAAGAAAAATGTGATTACTGATGAAGCCAAACTATCTGGCACTTCGTGATAACAAATCCATTTTTCTTAAAATGGTAGCTGAAAATAAAATAAATAATACCTCATCCACTTGCTCGCAGAGACCATTCTCTCCCGTCTTGATTGAAGAAAACCTGTCGAAGTGTGATGACCTCACCACGTGATCACGCTGGGCGCTCAAGGTGGCGTCATCGATAATGACATCACCGCAGGATCTTTTGTGGGTTTTCTTCAATCAAGACTGGAGCGGACAGCCTCTCCGCAAGTAGGTGGATAAGGTGAGTATTATTATTTTTTTAACCCCAGATTACACTTTGTGTATTTTTTACGTGCGGAAATTGACCTGTTGTATGGATTTTAATATCTGCACTATGTCAGTTGTTTGTGTAATTCCACAACTTATGTAGAGTGTTTTTTTTCCATAGACTTCAGTGGGATTGTTAACAGAAAATTTGCTCCAAAATCTGCAACAAAATACATATAAAAACACCAAGACCGAGATAAATAGTGAGGATTTATGTAATTTTTATCGTTGGGGTGGAGCCACTACTCAGAAGAGTCACTTTGGCAAGTCCTCCTGATTGCTTGAGTGATGTCCCACTGTCCAGGTATGTCAAAACAATCCACCTTCAGTGGCATTCAGGACATTTGCAGTGAAGTCAGGCATACTGGCCTTGGCTTCATGTGGCCATTGTACATGTCTCCGATATCACTAGAGGTGGCTTGAGATGACTACATGGGCTGTAGGACAAGAATCAAGCCAGGGGCAGAAATGAGTTTGGAGGAGAAAATCCACCCCCATGACGTTCTTTATCTGTGTTGAGCTGATTCTTCCAGAATATAAATCATTGAGAACTTATTACCATCCTGGATAACAGGTTTGTGGAAGTTTAGGGGCCTAAATCCTCATTATGGTATTATTTGTGTTGAGCATACCGCGGTGTGAGTCATTCCGCCATCAAGTAGGGTACCATGTAGAGAACATAAGTCACACCCATACGTTTCTGACCCTCTTTCATCTGCATGTAAGCAGCTTGCAGCAGTTGGGGGTAGAAATAATTTTATTTTTTTATTCTATGGTCAAGCACAATGGCTCTGTTGTTAGCGCTGTCACCTTGAAGCTCTGGGGTCCTGAGCATTGAGCTTGTGTAATTCCAAGTATTGGACCCTTCTTTTCTCCAGGTTCTATGGTTTCTTCTCATACTCCATAAGTCATATTGATAGGCTTATTGTGGAAATGCCTGTAAGTGTGTACATGTGTCCAAAACAGTTCAATTAGTTTGAGAGCCCTTAAAGCAGGGGTGGGGAACCTGCGGCCCATGGGATCATGTCATGGGCCCCCACACCAGAACATATTGTGAAAATACTAACAACCGCTTGGATTATGGAAGCTGTCATTAGCATGTGGGAGGCACAGAAAGATGAGAACAGCACTGCATTGGCTGTCCTCACCTTCCTTGGTCTTCTTCGGGCCCCGCTCTGTGTCCTAACATGTACAGTGTCAGGACGTAATGTACGTAGACGTGCACTATGACCTGATGCTGTACAGCGGGGCGGGAAGAAGACCAGGGAGGGTAAGTGACTCTGCCAAGAGGCAGCGCTGTCCGGAGCTGGAGAGGTAAGTTTATTTATTTATTTTAAATGTCTGATCTGAGGTCTGATAAGGGCTGATCTGAGGCTAATGGAGGATGGGGAGGGTCTGATCTGAAGCTGGGGGTCTGATCTGAGGCTGGGGGGTCTGATATGAGGCTGGGGGGGGTCTTATCTGAGGCTGGGGGGTCTTATCTGAGGCTGGGGGGTCTGATCTGAGGCTGGGGGGATCTGATCTGAGGCTGGGGGATCTGATAGGGGCTGATCTAAGGCTAGGGGGTCTGATGGGGGCTAATCTGAGGCTGTGGGAGTCTGATCTGAGGTTGGGTGGCCTATTGGGGGGGTCTGATCTGAGGTTGGGAAAGGTCAGATGGGGGTCTGATCTGAGGCTGGAGGGTCTAATGGGGGTCTGATCTAAGGCTGGGGAGGGTCTGATGAGGGTCTGATCTGAGGCTGGGGGGTCTGATGGGAGTCTGATCTGAAGCTAGTGAGGGTCTGATTGGGGTCTAATCTGAGGCTGGGAGGTCTAATCTGAGGCTAATGTAGGTTGGGGGGTCTGATAGGAGGCTGATTTGAGGCTGATGGAGGTGTGGGGCAGATCTGAGGCTGAGAAACGGACAAAGACAATGACAGTTGCGAAGAAAGAGGCAGCGACAGTGGCAGGGAGAGTGAAAGCTGGGTGAACCTCTCTCTGGACCACCGCTGGGTTTAGATTGGCTGCCATAAATGCCAAATAAAGAACTAAATACATAACATGAAGAACTTAAAAATTAGACTGCTATGTGTGGTCAAAATAGCGCCTGTACTCCAAAAATACAGCGCTCTAGATATTTTTAATTGCCGCAATTTATGTAACCTACTAAGTCAATTATATGTTTGACCGAATACAGCAGTCAAATTTTTTAGTTGAGAATTTTAGTGACCAGTATGTGATCGTCTGTGGTCTGACACCCAGAACCCTGCCGATCAGCTGTTTGAGAAGGTACCGTTGCGCCTGTGGCCTTCTTGAAGCTTACCCAATACATATATATACATATATATATATATATAGAGAGAGAGAGAGATACATACAGTACATACTACTCTTCAGCCTTGTCCTAGGGTAAACCCCATGGAAGACATAACAAACCTTAATATAGAATCCATGAAATATCTGGGCAAGGAACATAACCACAGATTCTATATACCGGAAATCACAGAGAAAAAAAACAACTAAACAATCCATTTTGGACAGGCACTCAGTGAACTGTGTTGGTATTTTATTTCAAATACATCTACAACAATGGGAAAGGTCAGTATTTGCCAAGAACGTGAACATTGAAGTAAAGGATAATAAAAGTAATATCTAAATAGCGACCTTAGATGGCCTTTAAATGAAATCTAGCCCAGAGAAATGATGAGGTGTTTTCCACAATTAAAACAAACATAAGACTTGGAAATATCAATATTATATTGTAAAATTCAGAAGACTGAGCTGGAAATATGTTTTATGGTTGTGTCATTTACAGCTCAAAAAATTGGAAATCTCTCAAAATGAGTAGTTGTATGACTTCCAGTAGCACTTGTCACTGCGCCTATACATAATAGTTGTCTCTAGCACGCTGCACTTCCAAGGGTTGTACATTTCATTTGTTGGGAAGGTCTATACATATGTAGGTCATTTACCTGTAAATGTGTCTCCCTTCTGAGCTGAATAATGTCTTTATTACCAACTAAACTTATTCATTGTCTTATTTTTATGTTTTGTCCAGTACTTGTCAAACTTTGAGGCAGACCTCCCTGATGAGGCCCCCGCAAAATTGGGAAGGCAGAATTGAGGGGTGATCTTGTGCTAATCTTGGATTCATCAACATAATTAACTCCTTTTGTGCTTAAGTTATTGAGCTCAGTACATAAATAAAACATTATTTGATTTTTTTATTTAGACTTTGACCATTGGTGAGCCATGGCAGATTATAAATATGGGGGTACCCTGAGCCTGAGGTTCCCTTGCACTTGTTTCTGCTGTGAATCACAGCAAAAACCACAATCCTTTTAACCCCAAGACTTAGGGTCCATTCACACGTCCGCATTTCCGTTCCGCATTTTGCGGAACGGAATTGCGGACCCATTAGTTTCAATGGGGACAGACGATGTCCCGGCCGGGTCCGCAATTGTGGATCCGCACTTCCGGGTTCGCAATCGCGATCCCGAAAAAAATAGAACATGTCCTATTCTTGTCCACAATTGCGGACAAGAAAAGGCATTTTCTATGAGAGTGCCGGCAATGTGCGGTCCGCAAAATGCGGAACGCACATTGCCGGTTTCCGTGTTTTGCGGATCTGCGGATCCGTGGATCCGCAAAACACACACGGACGTGTGAATGGACCCTTAAAGGGGTTTTCAGGTACTTCTACATAGATGACTTATCCTTACCTCTCCTAAGGCTTTGTCTACTTTCCAGCAATGGCATACTGCAGTTCAGCTGCCATTCTCTTGAAGGAAGCTGAACTGCTGTACCCTCGCATGGCCGCTACACAGTAGACAGAACCTTGTGTTTCCAGCTCTGTAAACTGAATAGTTTCCATTCTCAGCTGCTTAGAACTGCTGATCAGTAGGGATGCCAAGTATTGGACCTCCACCGATCTAATATTGTTGACCTATCCTGATGATAGGCCATCAATATCGAAGAACTGGAAAACCTCTTAAAATCTCATTGCTATTTTATTGTATTCTTTGCAGCAGGTAATGCCAGCAGAATGCTTGGGTGTATAGGGAGAGGCATTAACAGTAGAAAGAGGGAGGTGCTCATGCCGCTCTACAGAGCACTAGTGAGACCTCATTTGGAGTATTGTGTGCAGTACTGGAGACCATATCTGCAGAAGGATATTGAAACTTTGGAGAGAGTTCAGAGAAGAGCTACTAAATTAGTACATGGATTGCAGGACAAAACTTACCAGGAAAGGTTAAAGGACCTTAACATGTATAGCTTGGAAGTAAGAAGAGACAGAGGGGATATGATAGAAACTTTTAAATACATAAAGGGAATCATCACGTTAAAAGAGGAGAGAATATTTAAAAGAAGACAAACTGCTACAAGAGGACATAGTTTTAAATTAGAGGGGCAAAGGTTTAAAAGTAATATCAGGAAGAATTACTTTACTGAGAGAGTAGTGGACGCATGGAATAGCCTTCCTGCAGAAGTGGTAGCTGCAAATACAGTGAAGGAGTTTAAGCATGCATGGGATAGGCATAAGGCCATCCTTCATATAAGATAGGGCCTGGGGCTATCCATAGTATTCAGCATATTGGGCAGACTAGATGGGCCAAATGGTTCTTATCTGCCGACACATTCTATGTTTCTATGTTTCTATGTTTCTAAATCACATCAAAAAAGAAAACTGCTCTGTACAACTTTCTGTAAGACTTGCAGAAGGACATTGATATCACTCGAGAAGGCAATGACTGGCATGAGAGAACTCCAATACTGATACCAAAAAGTGATCAAAAAGCTTATATTTTCCAAAATGGTACCATCAAAAATGACAGCTCTCCACACAAAACAAGCCCTCACACAGCTCTGATGGAAATGCAGAAAAAAAGTTATCAGTGCCAGAATATGGCACATAAAGAAATATTTTTTTTAAGTTTTTATTATTTTAAATAAAAATGTAAGTAGTAAAACATAACTATGTAAACGTAGCATCACTGTGATCATACTGATGACCAACAGAATAAGATCGGCATGTCCTTTTTAGCACACAGGGAATGCAGTAAAATCAAAACCAAATAAAAAAAATGTTTAGAATTGCCATTTCTTTGCAAGAATGGACTGGATTGAAATATCCTTACAGAAAGAATCCTGAGTTAAGCCTTTTTGTTTGGGAAACATGGAAACCTATCATACAAATTCTGCCAATATATAAAAAATATATATATAATTTAAGTGTATTAAATGGCAGCTATCAGCATTCTGACATGTCTGTTTGAATAAATACTTCTTCTCAAGAAGAAATAATTCTGGAGCGTCTTTCTGAAGTTTAGAACTTTGGTTTTTGACACTTCTGTGCATCTTTTGGGTGAGTTTTGGCAAACTCCTCCTCCTGGGCAGACCTGTGTAGGGAAGCATACCTAAATACTTTCCAGCGCTGGCTCCTGGCTCCTTTGCTCTCTAGCCTCAGCTGCTCCACTGCACTCCCTGTGTATAAAATTCTTGTTTAATGCTGCTGCAGCAAAACGCTGACCACAGTGGTGACTTGCTCCCATTGTGTCATGATAAATAGTAACATGGAGGGACAATGGCAGTGGTTTAATACTAAGCCATGCCTCTTACTTTATCCAATGTATATCTATACAAGCCCAACGGCACTCAGTGCTCTTAGTGCCCCCACAAAGAAGTTATATCTACAATCTGCCCCTTCACAGTAGTTATGCCCACATTATGCTCACACTGTGCCCGTACAAGTTATGCCCACAATGTTACTCTTCCCGGTATTAATGCCCACATTGTGCCTAATCACAGTAGTAATGTCCACATTGTGCACCCTCACACTGGTAATACCAACATTGCCCCTCCTCACAGTAGTTACGCCCACATTGTGCCCTGCTTTCAGTAGTTATGCCCACATTGTGTGCCCCTTTTAATAGTGCAACCTCTGTTAATAGAGCAAAAAATTATATACTCACCTAGGCATCCCCCCACATTCTGTGCTTCCCAGTAGGAACGATGCGGTCCCACACACATCACACTTGCTGGGCTGTGTAGGAGTGCAAAGGTTGATTCCTGAGCCTGCATGCTCCTCCTACACAGCCCAGCAGTGAGATGTGTGACCTCATCATGCCTGCTGGGGAGCGCCGGTAGAAGAGTTAAATGATGAAACAGGCATAGGAAGGTTCCCAGCTTCACCACTGCAATCCACTGTTTCACAGTTGACACAGTTGAGAGCAGGACATACCTAGGATATAGCTTGGCCCTCCCACTGAAATCCAGGACTGCTCTGCTGGATCCAGGACAGTTAGGAGGCACTGGTAACATGATGCAGGGGGAACAGGTCAGTGCTGTAGCCAGCAACTGGTTTCAGTTGCATCAAACAGCAAATTCACATACAGATGACAGAGCCACCTCAAAAATTTGGATTCTGGAACTTTTGTGGCTCAATTCAAACAAATCTCCCGAAATGGTGGCCTCCATTTTAGAGTTCTTAAGGCAGGGAAGAGAGCTTCTGCCATCAAAAAAGATGATTTGTGGACGATGTTTTAATGTAAAAATGAAATCTGACAGTGCAGTATGTTATTAAACAAGGTTTTTGTTACATCGGCTACCATCTGTTTACTCATAGTGCAACGGGCCGCCTCCGCCAAGGGCCCTCTATATCGCGTCCCAGGTTTAGTAGGAATGCCGAGTGGTGTAGTGCAGCCTAAATGTCTCTCTATGAGTGTCACGGTGCTCCTACCTGGACACTGCTGGAACCCAGGCTTTGGCTCTGAAGCAATAAATAGGGGGAATCATTGAGGGATTTGAAAGAATGGTTCACCAGCAGGTGGCAGAAAATATGGCAGAGCTATCTTAGAAAGAATGGAACTCACCATTCCATTCTCCCCCTTTTGGGCAGAAGTGGGCCAGTCCTGCTTGCTACCAGGAGGAGGTGGGGCAGTTCTAGATGATTCCGGTTCAGACTCCATGTTGGAGCTGACAGGACACTAACCTATTCCTTACTAACCTAAATATGGTTCCAAAATATGGAAGGTTCCCGACACACAGATGGTAAATGGTATGGGCATAGGCGTAGGAAGCGGGGGATCCCCCCCAGGAAATAATGCGGGGTGGGGGGACAGGTATGGTGAAATCTTCCCCAGCAGGGCAATGTGTGCGGCGGCGGCGGGGCACTGAGATGAGCGCTTGTGGAAGTGCTCACCTCCATAGTGATCTGTTTGTATCGCCGTCCTCAGGACAGCGATACAAACAGAAGGCTGAGAGGAGGAGCAGCTGCCTGAGCCGTACAGCGCGGGACACAGGCCGGAAGAGGCCTGCATCGCATCGCTGCCAAAGAGGTAAGTATAAGTGTTAAATTTTTTTAAAATATATACAATACTTTTACTGGAACATGTTTGGGGGAACCGGCCCTGTTATTACTGGCACATAATGTGGGGGCCTGTTATTACTGGCACATAATGGGGGCCCTGTTATTACTGGCACATGATTGGGGGGCTGTTATTACTGGCACATAATGGGGGGGGCCTGTTATTACTGGCACATAATGGGGGGGGCTGTTATTACTGGCACATGATTGGGGGGGGCTTTTATTAGTGGCAAATGATTGGGGGGCTGTTATTACTGGCACATGATTTGGGGGGGCTGTTATTACTGGCACATGATTGGGGGGCTGTTGTTACTTGCACATGATTGGGGGTGCTGTTATTACTGGCACATGATTGGGGGGGCTGTTATTACTGCCACATGATTCGGGGGGGGGGGGGTGTTATTACTGGATGATGAGAGGCGCTGGGGGGGCTGATGAGAGGCCCTGGGGTGCTGATGAGAGGCACTGGGGGCTGCTATGAGGCATGGGGCTCTTATCTGAGGTCTGATTGGGGGTCATTCATATTGGGGTCTGAGCTGAGGTATGATCTGAGGTCTTATTATGATTAACATTGGGGGTCTGATTGGTGGTCTGACCTGAGTTGTAATAAAAAATATTTTTTTCTTGTTGTGCCCACTTCCAGCCCGGAGCCCAGCTGCCCAGAGCACAGATCCGGAGCAGCTTGGAGAAAAAGGCCTCACAGTCTCCCACACTCCTTCTGCCCGGCCAAGCCAGCCAGCACCCCTGAGGCCAAGCCAGCCAGCACCCCTGAGGCCAAGCCAGCCAGCACCCCTGAGGCCAAGCCAGCCAGCACCCCTGAAGCCAAGCCAGCCAGCACCCCTGAGGCCAAGCCAGCCAGCAGCCCTGAGGCCAAGCCAGCCAGCACCCCTGAGGCCAAGCCAGCCAGCACCCCTGAGTCTTCAGAACTGTAAGTAAATTATATATAAGGAGAGATTATTGTTTTAAGCAGAATAAATATATGCCAAACGTTTGGTTAATTTCTGTGACCTGATAAACAAAGAACTATTCCTTTTGCATATTTTTTTGTTGTGAGGTTTTTCACACACACACACACACTTAAAATTTAACGATATAAACAACTCGCAGTTTACCGAATAAGAATATACCCCGCGAGCAAAAATGCTGTCCCCCCCCAGATTTTTTTGGGGTTCCTACACCCATGGGTATGGTCTTGAGAAAACACAAGCTGGGCTCCCACTATTGATCACATGAGCTAAGACAACATTATAAATCGCAGCAATTTTAGTGAGAACCTTTAAGGCAGGTGGGGTTCGCACTTAACCTGAGAAGGAGGAAAAAAGGGAATTTGCGCAATTTAGAGACATTTTTGTCTGGGGCGGAGTCCTTGCAAAACATGACCATCTGGGTGAGGACCAACACAGGGCAACAAAAACAAACAAATGGGCCAACACGTTCTCACTCTTCAGCCTAAGTCCACATTGTGGCTCCAGTAGTCCAATGGATAGTTTTCCTAACAGCAAAAGGTCACTTATAGTAGGGGCTGGGGGTGTTCCTCCTGGGTCCCATAATTAAGGGTGCAAAAGTCCTTTTTTATGCTGTGTGACATCCTTATCACTGTCACTGCTAGCTCTGGTGCTCTCTGCAGCTGTAACTCCAGCAGAAACTTCATCTGCGATCTCATGGTGGCCTTCTGTGGTGGTACTTTGATTAATCAGAGAATCAGCCTCTTCTGGAGGATCCTCTGCAAGCCTTGGCTTTTTCCTAGTAGGTAATAGATTCTCTGGACAGCAATACAGGATAGACACTGCCATATCGAACGCTGGACAGGAGGCAGTCAGACCACTAAGGGGGCATTTTATGCGTAAGTCTACATCTCTGCATGGCATCTACTTACTTTGCTCTCCTGCATGTCTGTAGTGGATTGACACTTTTGCTATCTTATCTTCATTTAGGTGGTATCTTCTTTCCCCTCAAATAAGGGAAACACCTGATGTACTCAGCTTCCCAATGATGTTTTCAGCATTTTATCAATGTACTCGGCTTCCAACATAAGGTCTGACAGTTTTACTCTTTCTTTGTCGTGTGGCATCTGCTATTTTGGAATGTTATCAAATAATCCTTTTGACGAAGTAAGCTATCAGCAATCTATGTATATGTATTCAGCTTGTATTTACCTCCTGAGGAACCCGTGTAGGGGGAAACGCATTGAGGTGTTACTATAAGACTGTTATTATCAAGAGGTATCTATTTCTATATTTTGTGTACTTACATATTATTTCTTTGACAAGATAGGCACGGGGACAGGGATCTCCCTGGGCTCAGGGCCGGTTCTAGGTGAAGTGGGACCCTGGGGCAAAAAACAATAAGGCCCCTCTCCATGTCACGTCATCACCCCCTTCGCCTCACATTACCCCCCCCCCCATGACAGCATACCCCCGCCAAATGGCACATTTCTCCTCCTCCATGTCACATCATAACCCCCTTCACGTCACATTATTTCTCCCCCCCCCCCCCTCCGTGGAAGCATACAGAAATACAGCAAAACAAAAACACTCATACTTACCTCCATGGCAGCGATGCAGGCCTCTTCCGGCCTGTGTCCCGCTCTGTACGGGTCAGCCGGCGTGATGATGTCATCACACCGCCTGCACAGGCCTATCAGAGGAACAGGGACGGGAGACGCCTCTCCCTCCCCTACCCCACAGCACAGCAATCTGAATACAGATGACTATGGACTCAGGCCGGCGCTGGGCGGGTGGTGGGCTTGGGGGCCCCTAAGGACTCGGGGGCCTATATGGTAGCACCGGCCCTGCCTGGGCTGAGGCCTAGTGAGGGGCAGTACAGGGAACGCTTTCTTTTAAGGTGCCTTGTTATGTCTCTTCTTCTACTTAACCGTCTTAATTTTTGCTCTAAGCTGTGTCCGTTTTTGAGTTTTGTTCACATTCTAGTATTTATCGGTATTAGTGGATGTTGTACACTCAGTAATAGGTGGACTGCATCTGGGTCCACGAGCGTGTTTTCTTATCTGCCCTTAAGTTTAGGGCTATTTTAATCATATATTTATTAAAAGTAAATTTTTAAGGGTCCAGCTCGTTTTGTAAGGTTTAGATATGTTCATTTGAAGGACACCCATATCCTTTTGTATTTTCAAATTTGAGTTAAATACAGGATAGACCCTTGGTCTTTCATATCAAGAAGCTCTGGATTTGGTACCGGAGTACATGGAGCAGTATCAGTGGATTCCTCCTTATCCTCGCACTCCTTAGGGCAGTGCTCCTGTTTGGTGGGCTCAGGCTGTACAGCAGCAGTAGTAGTAGGCCTGGAGATTTCTGTAGTGGCAGTGATAATGGCCACAGACAGGCTCTTTTCTGGCTCTGCTACTCCAGTAGTCACCGGCAACTGTGGTAAACTTCGCCTGCCAGATGGCCTGGCACTCCTTATCGGAGGGACTGTAAGTCTTCTTCGCTGTTGTTGCTGCAGTTGAAAGTCCCTAGTGGCAATGATAATGGCTACAGGGCAGTCCTTCTCTGACCCCACTACGGCGGTAGTTAGAGGCATGATGCAGCTGCTGATGGATTGCTGCAATCCAAGTGGGTGCATGGGATTATAGATCATAGTCCTACAAATGTATATTTAATCATTCCCATCATCAGCCCAATAACAACAATGAAATAATAATAATAATAAGACACGTGGACAACTAACGTGATGGAAAGGTTTGGCCACGACCAGCTTTATTAAAGAACAGCTTAAACATTTCGAACATAGAAACCATAAACCATATAACTTACCATAATGGACCAGCCATAAGCTCGGACCATATAACCTAATAACCACCGATTAGACCAGCCATAAGCTCGGCCTAAGTACCAGAATAAAACTCATTCGCTCACCATTTCAGTGAGTGACTTTACCCCTCCTTCTAATAAAGCAGTCGTGACAATACAGATAAAGAAAAGAAACGGGCGGGCGGGTGCAGCTCCTCTTCTTGTGGCTCAGCTGACAGAATATACCAGCTGGCCGGCCACATTATATATACCATTAATTTCCCTCCCATTAACCTGACGCCCAATGCCCTAACTGTTGCTGGGCATCAGCAATTTAATCTGCCCAGCAACGACCCTTAATAGGTGGCCTGGATGGCCAATCCCTCATTCCCATCCACTGCCCAGAGACAGTGGCTAATTTTAGCCTAGACTGCCATTATCTTTGGTGGGAAAAACTCCCGCCAAAACCACCACAGGTCAACCTGGGATGATCAAAATCCCATGAAGATCCCTCCATATATGAATTTCGGGATCCCCCCATGGGATTATAGATCATAGTCCTACAAATGTATATTTAAGAATTCCCATCATCAGCCCAATAACAACAATGAAATAATAATAATAATAAGACACGTGGACAACTAACGTGATAGAAAGGTTTGGCCAAAAACATAACCATAGCAAAGGCAGGTGCACTCTGCGGCAATACTAAACCCTCACACTGATGTTAAAATTGAGAGGTTAGTTCGACACATCCTACTAGGAGGACATGTCTTAAGCTCGGACACCACGCCAAGGTCTCTCAAATAGCCCGAGACCCTACCACTCAACCTACCTGTGCCGTATGGGCGATACCAGGGGCCGTTGGGCATTACGGGAGCATAAGGCCTGACTCACAAACAGCTCACCAGTGACCTCCAGCATGTAACCATGCTTGCAATGGGAGGTGAAAGGTGCCTGTGAGCCCCATCCGAGGCCGGCTGATATGGCCCAGAGCCTTCCAGGTGCACCTGAATGTAGCCTGTAGATGAAAAGCAGGCACATTTAAACTGGAGTTTATACACCTCCAAACAGGCTATTTGAGAGACCTTGGCGTGGTGTCCGAGCTTAAGACATGTCCTCCTAGTAGGATGTGTCGAACTAACCTCTCAATTTTAACATCAGTGTGAGGGTTTAGTATTGCTGCAGAGTGCACCTGCCTTTGCTATGGTTATGTTTTTGATTGTTCTCCACATCCACATTATCGTTATCGTATGTAGGATGGTTATTGTGGTACTTGTAGTCCGTTGCTGGCATCTTCCATTGTATGCATTTTTTGCTGTTGATTGCTCCTAGCAACGGACTACAAGTGCAGGATGTGCTCCCCTATATACATGCACAACTGCATATGGGTTGAGCATATCCTGCTTGTTAAACACCACACCACGTTTTCTAATGGTTTGTATAATATGTTTGGAGGTGTATAAACTCCAGTTTAAATGTGCCTGCTTTTCATCTACAGGCTACATTCAGGTGCACCTGGAAGGCTCTGGGCCATATCAGCCGGTCTCAGATGGGGCTCACAGGCACCTTTCACCTCCCATTGCAAGCATGGTTACATGCTGGAGGTCACTGGTGAGCTGTTTGTGAGTCAGGCCTTACGCTCCCGTAATGCCAACGGCCCCTGGTATCGCCCATACGGCACAGGTAGGTTGAGTGCAGGGCCGGACTGGCCTACCGGGATACCGGGAAAATTCCCGGTAGGCCGGTAGCCCTGACTGCCGCACGGCCGGCCGGCGGCCGCAGGCACACTGGGCTCCAGTGGCGACGGAGATGAGCGCTTGCATTGCGCTCATCTCCGTGCGGAGCAGCAGCAGAGGAGGGAGAGGCGTGACCTCTCCCTGTTCCTCTGATAGGCTGCCAGCAGTAGGCTGGCAGCCTATCAGAGGCCGGCTCCGCGGCGCGATGACATCATCGCGCCGCCGGAGGCCGTACAGCTCGAGACACAGGCCGGAAGAGGCCTGCATCGCATCGCTGGAGGTAAGTATAAGTGTTCTTTTTTTTTTTTTCTTGGGGCTACTGGCAGCACTAAAGGGGGCTACTGGCAGCACTAAAGGGGGCTACTGGCAGCACTAAAGGGGCTACTGGCAGCACTAAAGGGGGCTACTGGCAGCACTAAAGGGGGCTACTGGCAGCACTAAAGGGGCTACTGGCAGATAAAGGGGCTACTGGCAGATAAAGGGGGCTACTGGCAGCACTAAAGGGGGCTACTGGCAGCACTAAAGGGGCTACTGGCAGCACTAAAGGGGCTACTGGCAGATAAAGGGGCTACTGGCAGATAAAAGGGGCTACTGGCAGATAAAGGGGCTACTGCCACTTAAAGCGGGCTACTGCCACTTAAAGGGGGCTACTGCCACTTAAAGGGGGCTACTGGCACCAAACGGGGGCTACTGGCACATAAAGGGGCTACTGGCACTAAAGGGGGCTACTGGCACTAAAGGGGGCTACTGGCACATAAAGGGGGCTACTGGCACATAAAGGCGATGGCTACTGGCACATAAAGGGGGCTACTGGCACTAAAGGGGGCTACTGGCACTAAAGGGGGCTACTGGCACTAAAGGGGACGGCTACTGGCACATAAAGGACGGCTACTGGCACATAAAGGGGGCTACTGGCACATAAAGGGGGCTACTGGCACTAAAGGGGACGGCTACTGGCACATAAAGGGGACGGCTACTGGCACATAAAGGGGCGGCTACTGGCACATAAAGGGGACGGCTACTGGTACTAAAGGGGGCTACTGGCACATAAAGGGGCTACTGGCACTAAAGGGGACGGTTACTGGCACACTGTTATAGGGCACTGTGGATGTCACTGTTATGGGGATCTGTGGATGACACTGTTATGGCAGAATCTATGGATTACACTGTTATGGGGAATCTGTGGATGACACTGTTATGGGGAATCTGTGGATGTCACTGTTATGGGGCGCTGTGGATGTCACTGTTATGGGGCGCTGTGGATGTCACTGTTATGGGGGATCTGTGGATGACATACTGTTATGGGGTACTCACCTGCGCATGTCTATCCGAGCTATCCGGCTGCTCACTCTCCTGATCCGCCATGCCGCAGTACTCGTGCAGCCGTGCAGCAGCTCTGTCCCATTGACTATAATAGGGCAGGTGACGGAGCTATGGCGCAGCACGGCAGAGATCGCCGGACTAAAAAGTACTGCATGTCCGACTTTTAGTCCGGCGATCTCTGCCATGCTGCACCATAGCTCCGCCCCTGCCCCTATTATAGTCAATGGGGACAGAGCAGCAGCACGGCAGTGCACGGGTACTTGCGGCATGGCGGATCAGGAGGGTGAACAGCCCGGATAGGTCGGATAGCCATGCCGCAGGTGTAAAAGTACCCCCATAACAGTATGTCATCCACAGATTCCCCCATAACAGTGTCATCCATAGATTCCACCATAACAGTGTCATCCACAGATCCCCCATAAGTGTGTCATCCACAGATCCCCCATAAGTGTGTCATCCACAGATCCCCCATAAGTGTGTCATCCACAGATCCTCATAACAGTGTGTCATCCACAGATCCCCCATAACAGTGTCATCCACAGATCCCCCATAACAGTGTGTCATCCACAGATCCCCCATAAAAGTGTGTCATCCACAGATCCCCACAACAGTGTGTCATCCACAGATCCCCATAAAAGTGTGTCATCCACAGATCCCCATAGCAGTGTATCATCCACAGATCCCCATAACAGTGTGTCATCCACAGATCCCCCATAACAGTGTGTCATCCACAGATCCCCATAGCAGTGTGCCTGCCCTGCGCACTGAGGACAGATTGAAAAGAGGGGAAGATCCGTGGAAGCAAGCAGAGGACAGCACAGCAGAAGATGGAATAGGTTCTTTTGTAAGTAAATTATTTTATTATAAATGTATCCCTGCATACCGCAATACTCTGTATTTTGAATTTATATATACTTATTTCGTTTTTTTCAGTTGTATGAATTTAAGTGGGGAAAATTATTAGTGCCCCCCCATTTTGACTGTGGTATCTTATGTGCCTCCCATATATTGTTCCTAGAGTTGCCACTGCGCAGAGGCCAAGTCACGGCAACGCTAGGGTAAGGCCCGGCCTGTGTGTGTGTATATAATTATATATATATATATATATATATATATATATATATATATATATATACACACATACATACACACGCTCGCGGCGTGTGTGTTTGGGGCTGGTATGCAACTTTTTCCGGGGCTGGTATGCAACTTTTTCCAGGGCTGGTTTTTATCCCCAGTCCGGTCCTGGTTGAGTGGTAGGGTCTCGGGCTATTTGAGAGACCTTGGCGTGGTGTCCGAGCTTAAGACATGTCCTCCTAGTAGGATGTGTCGAACTAACCTCTCAATTTTAACATCAGTGTGAGGGTTTAGTATTGCCGCAGAGTGCACCTGCCTTTGCTATGGTTATGTTTTTGATTGTTCTCCACATCCACATTATCGTTATCGTATGTAGGATGGTTATTGTGGTACTTGTAGTCCGTTGCTGGCATCTTCCATTGTATGCATTTTTTGCTGTTGATTGCTCCTAGCAACGGACTACAAGTGCAGGATGTGCTCCCCTATATACATGCACAACTGCATATGGGTTGAGCATATCCTGCTTATTAAACACCACACCACGTTTTCTAATGGTTTGTACTCTATATTGCGTCCCAGGTTTAATCAGAATTTTGAGTGATGTAGTGCGGCCAAAATGTCTCTCTATGCGTGTCATGGTGCTCAAACCTGGACACTGCTGGACCCTAGGTTTTGGCTCCTAAGCAATAAATAGGGGAAATAATTGAGGGATTTGAAAGAATAACTTGAGTCCAGACCTTGAGATGAAGTTTAATGGTAGCTTTACTTAAATAAATGTTTCTCCTAACAGTTTTCAGGCTTTGTCTTGGTTTCAGCAGGCTTTAGAATAAACTGGCAGGCAAACTCAACTCTGCTTTTTCTCTTTCTCTCTGCTGTACTCACAGGCTAGCTTAGTAACTTTGATTCCTTCTTTATGTTGCCCTCCACTCTTTAGTATGACCTAGTTTCAGCCAAGTTAGCAGGACTGGCCCACTTCTGCCCAAAAGGGGGAGAATGGAAGGGTGAGTTCGATTCCCTCTAAGATAGCTCTGCCATATTTGCTGCCCCTGCTGGTGAACCAGGTAAATTACATTTATAACAGTTACATAACAATATTATAGATGCACTTTGTGGTGAACCTATAATAGAATACATAGATGACATTGTGTTAGCACAATAAAGACAGTAGCAGGGTGTAGGAGTGGTAACACCACTCTGGGGTGTTACAATAGACATATATGTCAGTGTCACTTTGTCATTACTAATGCCATCTTGGTGTTAAAAGAGTTGTTTGAGTGTTTTGAATTGATCCTCAGTATCTAATTGGTCCAATGCCGGAGCCCCTCCGATCAGTGATCACTCCTGCAACTCAGTGAGTTGCAATGGTAAGCACATCTGCTTTACAATGGGTAGGATTGAGCTTTTTAAGTTGTAAGGAGGTCATGCAGCTCACCAGAGTGCTGTAGCCTCTTCAAACAGCTGATCCAGGGTGTTGGGTTTTAAACCCCCAGTGATCAAATACTAATGACCTATCCAGAGGATAGGTTCTCAGTATTAACAGTCGGTCGCACAACCCCTTTAAAAAGCTTGAAAGGCATTGGATACAGTCATAGGAGACCTCTGAGTGTCATACAAAGCATTTCAGGGCAATTGGGGCACTTTTGATTTGGGTTGAATTTATTTGTATCTGAATTGAATCTGCTGTCTGATTTTTTTGAAACAGACCTGAAATGAATTTCAAGAAATTTTCCCATCTCTGGCCATGATACAACACAACCTAGCGGAACTGATTCCTCATCATTGTAATATCTTATTGCATCGCCACATATCTTTTGGGTGCCTCGCCCAGATGTATCTCTTTCAACACTTGGTAAGGAATATGCAAAGGAATGTTCTATGAAGCACATCCAACCCACTCCCCCCCCAGATTATAATAGAATATACAAGTTTATTAGAAAAACAATATAAAAACAATAAAAAAACCAAAGTATTAAAACCTTATTTTGTACCAAAAATATGCCCATTCTTAAAGAGTAACTAAACTTTAATTCAAGTTTTTTTTAAATGTCCCAAATGCGCTAAAAATAATGTTTCTAATATACTTTATTGATTTTGAGTTTTTACCAAAGAAATTTTCACCTAAAGGCCTGATTTTAAGCACACTTTAAAATCACAATTCTGGCACATTGCTGACGCGTGAGAACAGAGTACAGGCAGGAGCTGCAATGTGTGCTCCTGCCTGTGCTCCCTCAGGTTGGCTAAATTCTGACATTGCACATGAGCACCCTGTAATAATGTGCTATGCTAGGATTAGCTGAGCGAAGCGGCCTTGTGCTAAGGCTAGCGTTTATTGCGGATCCGTCATGGATCTTTAAAAACGCTTCCAGCATAAACGGATCCGGTTGTATTATGTCTTCTATAGCCTATTGTTCCAGATTGTGTCAGAGAAAACATTGTGTGTCAGGACGGATCCGTTTGGCTGCAGGCAGCGTTTTGGTGTCCGCCTCCAGAGAGGAATGGTGACTGAACGGAGGCAAACTGATGCATTCTGAGCGGATACTTTTCCATTTAAAATGCATTAGGGCAAAACTGATCCATTTTGGACCGCTTTTCAGAGCCCTGAACTGATCTCACAAACGGAAAACCTAAACGCTAGTGTGAAAGTAGACTAAGCTAAAAATCCTGCATGTAAGCTTTTAGCTTAGCGAAGCAGGCACAGGCACTGAATAAAGCTCCAAATCCCTCACTTTCTTGGTAGACCCGCACTGTACCGCACTTGCCATCCTGTCACTTCCAGTGCTTTCATCAGACTGAACTGTTACTGTGTGTTGTATGTAGACTCCAGACATGTCTCAACCTGCACAAACAAGCTAAGCTCTCTAACACTGACTGAACATGCTAGGGTAGATAACTTATTGAACATCTCTTGTAGATAGGATATGAACAATCTCCAGTTATGACGTCAGTATGATTGAGGTTGAATCACCCCCCAGAACCTATATACATAAACAAAACGACCAACAAAATACCAAGTATAAGTAACTACAGTACCACCTAAAGGATGTTTCCTATCTACCATATGTAAACCGAATAACCACACTAATAATTGTAAAGATATGCTCACCCTATCAAGCTTAATTGCCGGCCCCCTCAACATAAATTATTGGATCGCACACACATTTGGCATTGTTAATTTTGTAATAATAATTTAATAAAATCATGTTTTTAATTATTTAATTGGGAACTATAAAGACTTGTAGCTCATTTTCCGGGTATATTACCATATCTTGCGCAGATGCATGCTGTTGAAAATGCACAGATTAAATTTTTTTTAATTCAAGTAACTTTTTTAAAAAGCAGGCTAGAAATATACACATGTGGCAATTGCCGTCGATTCCTGTTCTGGTGCACTGAACTCTCGAGATGCACCAGCATTATTAAGAGGAATATACCTTTTTAATAAATGAAGCACATCTTTTTAGTAGCATTTTCGATTTATTAAGGGCTGATGCACATGAACATATTTTTTTCCATGCCCGTTCCGTTTGTTTTGCGTCCCGTATGCAGAACCATTCACTTCCATGGGGTCACAAAAAATAGAAATGACTCTGTGTGCATTTCCGTGTCCGTATATCTGCATGGCCATTCCACAAAAGAATAGAACATGTCCTATAATTGTCCACATTACAGACAAGGATAGGACTGTTATATTAGGGGCCAGCTGTTCCTAGTTGCAAAATGCTGGTGTAAGAGAGCCTGGCCACAATAAATTCCTCTCAATGTAAATAAAAACTGAATAGAAAAAGTGAGCCCTATAGCAAAAATCAAAATGGGCTCTGTTATGGTGTCACTTTGTCGTTTAGTATTTCTTTCACCACTTCCATCCCCTCTCCATGATCCCTGAGGCAATTCCTTACCTTCTTGTATGCTAACAACACAGTTTCTCTGTATAAGGGACTTTTGCAAGGGTTTTGGGCCCAATAGCGGCTGTGTCTCCCACTATGGTATGCACTATGCACTATGGTATGCATAGTGGGAGACAGAATAGACGGAGCACTGGAGTCAGTCATTAATAAGTTTGCTATTTAAGTCTGATAGAGACTTCAGTGAAGTGAGAGGAACATTCCTAATACACCCTTCCACACTTTGACATGGTTTGGCCAGCTGTATCTTAATCCTGTACCCCTCATCTGGGAATTACAGACATGTTAACCAAAATATTATTGCCAGCCTAAGGTTCTCCAGAGAGGGATAGACTTTGGAGAGAAATAGAGAAGAGTACTACAACCCCCATCCTTACTAATATCCTAACTAATTACCAATATGGATATGCTAATATCTATACACTTCTATCTGGGAAGATTTTCACTGTGAATTGTTTGGAACTGTTGAATGTACTACAACTCTTGTTGTGCCCTTTAGTAAAGAGACACTTGTTTATTTTCTACAATGGGCCTGGTCATTGACTCCAGAACCATACGCTGGCCACAGAACCTACTTCTCCTGCCTTGAACCCGTAAAACACTTATAATATCAAGGACACCCCAACTACCATCAGGCAGAAGCTCCACCATCAGAGTGTGCCCTGACAGATGAAAGGGTGCACCTTCCTACCCATGCATGGCCTAAGGAGAGCTTTGGTAAGAGGGCGCATCCGAAATGTATGTTTAAGGTGTACAAAGGATGTATAAGTGGTGGGTGCTCGCTGTGTAATACTAAAGGAAATGACTGGGATGAGATATGACTCTGAACTCGGTCACTTAACCATTCAGGTGCCGCGAACATTACAGACTGCAGCATCTAAGAGGTTATTCAGAGGGAGGATGATCCCTCTGCACTCTGATTGGACCCCCCCCCCACACACACACACACACACACACACACACAGAGTGAAATGGCTGGGTTCATTGTCAAGGCTCACAGGCCTGCCATAGTAAGCTGCCTATTAAACCCAGCCCTTGGTTGGGGGTTAAAACTGTACTGCCAAACGTGGATGTGTGTGATAGTGACACGGTCCCCTTGCACTATGTCTTAAATCAAAAATAAACTATAAATGGGTAGTATGATATGCTAAAACGTAACTTTTAATCCAAAAAAATACAACTTGTCCACAATAAATAAGCTCTCATATGGCTATGTGGAAAAAAAACTAAACTGGTCGGCTCCTGGAGGGGTAAAACATGTGTATATATCTCTTTGCCTGCTTTTTGTGTTATCCAAAAAAATATTCATTATTCAGTAGTCCAGCAAATAGCGTCATATTCATTGGAAGAGCAAGAAAGCGGTTCAAAAAGACGTCAACACTAGTCATTTTTCCTATCATTTCATAGAATTTATAATCCCCTTCTTTTTGTCCAATTCATTGAAATAAAGCTCATGTAGGGACCTATGTGATGGTCAATGTGCAGATTAATATTTTCCACATATGTAAAACTACAGTTGAATATTAATGAAAGAAAGCAGTTACATAACGGAACAAAGTGTAACTGTCTTGCCCAAGACGTTTAGAAAAGCCAAATCAGGCTGGAATTTTGGTGTCGGATTCCATTTTTTCACCTTTTTGTAAATCAATATGCTCACATATAATCTAAGTTACAGTAGTGCTGCTTGGTACGCATAAACACATCACATCACACCCTCCTATTATTTGTTTGGACGTGCTCTTGAGACTGTCTCAGAGATGATCGGTTAAAATTTATAATTTGTGATTTTTGTCCAAAAGTGCAGCTCGTTTTTCATTTATCTTTTTTTTTTAAGGCAATTGACGTGAAAATGAATTTCAGCAGCACCCTGGAGTGTTATAACACTTTCCTACAGGAAAGCAATCTGCGAATTGTCTTCCAGTCTCCCTAGTGAATTCATGGAATTGTTTATTACGTTTCGTTGTCTAGCACATTATATTTGGGAGCAGCTATGAGATAATTAAAGATGAGTGAACCTTTTGCAAAATTATTTATTCTGTCTGTAATAAAATGGAACAAAGATGTGGGTTTTCTAGGAAGCCAAGAAAAGTGTGTATGAGCCCTCTCATCTCTATTTCCCTATTTGAACTCCATGAAGATAATTCAAAATGTTTGATACAGCCAAAAATTTAGGTAAAAGATGCCCTAGTATGAAATGGTTAGGGTACAGCCACACGGTCAGGTTTCCTGGCGCAGTTTTGGAAGCCGAATTCTGGAGTGAATCATAAAAGGAGAGAAAGTATAAAGGACAGATACAACTCATTTTTAATTCACTCCAGGTTTTGGCTTCCATAATTGCTCGCAGAAACCTGACCGTGTGGCTGTACCATAAGAAGTAGAGCAATGGAGCAGGGCGCAGCTGTAGCGAAGTGCGGCTTGACTTAGGGGGAAATTAGAAAGGCAGGAAGGGGTTAAAGTGTGTAGTGGAAGGTAAAGTGTCTGATTGACTGAAAGGGGGGGGGGTCAGTGGTGGAGTTTGGCAGGCTATATATAAAGTAGTAGTGTGAGAGTAGTTGTCAGTGCAACATAGTGGGTACCTGGAGAGTTTTGATGTCTTCCTTGGAGCAGTTGTTGGCGGCAGTTAGGGTGGCAGCGGATCAGCATGGGACGGAATGGCTGCAGAGGTCCTTGCAGTCAGCTGTAGGTGAGCCCGTTCCTCCTGAGCGATTGAGCCCAGAGGTGACCCCCAAGGTGCGGCGGCATTTAAGTAGCCCAAGCAGGGACCCTTCACTGCGGTTGGCGGGGCCTGCTGGCTCTTCAGTGCACCGCCACAGTGGTAGAAATCCAGGCGCGCTGCGCCATTTTTAAATGCCTGGCTAATAACATAAATTTAGTGTCAGCGGTCGAGAAAGGGTTAACTTTCAAGCCTTCCCACTGTTATTGGGCCACTAAGTGGGAAGAATATGATTAAGCAGAGTGACCTGGGTATACCTGGTTTATAGCGATTGGTGAAGAATTAATTCGGACCAAATCAAATTTCTTGGCGAACATCAGCAAAGCTGCCGAATTTTTCGAAACTTCATTCATCTCTAGTTATAAAGTATGTAAAAGGTATCTAACAAGTAATATCTGTCCAGTCTGGCTTAAGATGTAAAGGTCCTTTTATACGGACAAGTTAAAGATTTTTTTGCAAAATGGCTTGTTGTGACAAAATCCGCGACTGATATACGCTACACAAAAGTGGCATATATCAGTTCATAAATGGGCCCTATAGATTCATGCTGCCTTTAAAAGACTATATATATACACACATACATACATACATATACAGCCGTGGCCAAAAGTTATGAGAATTACAATTACAATTTAAAGTTGCTGCTTAAGTTTTTATAATAGCAATTTGCATATACTCCAGAATGTTATGAAGAGTGATCAGATGAATTGCATAGTCCTTCTTTGCCATGAAAATTAACTTAATCCCCAAAAAAAATTTCCACTGCATTTCATTGCTGTCATTAAAGGACCTGCTGAGATCATTTCAGTAATCAACTTGTTAACTCAGGTGACAATGTTGACGAGCACAAGGCTGGAGATCATTATGTCAGGCTGATTGGGTTAAAATGGCAGACTTGACATGTTAAAAGGAGGGTGATGCTTGAAATCATTGTTCTTCCACTGTTAACTATGGTGACCTGCAAAGAAACGCGTGCAGCCATCATTGCGTTGCAAAAAATTGGCTTCACAGGCAAGGATATTGTGGCTACTAAGATTGCACCTCAATCAACAATTTATAGGATCATCAAGAACTTCAAGGAAAGAGGTTCAATTCTTGTTAAGAAGGCTTCAGGGCATCCAAAAAAGTCCAGCAAGCGCCAGGTCGTCTCCTAAAGAGGATTCAGCTGCAGGATCGGAGTGGCACCAGTGCAGAGCTTGCTCAGGAATGGCAGCAGGCAGGTGTGAGTGCATCTGCACGCACAGTGAGGCGAAGACTTTTGGAAGATGGCCTGGTGTCAAGAAGGGCAGCAAAGAAGACACTTCTCTCCCAAAAAAACATCAGGGACAGATTGATCTTCTGCAGAAAGTATGGTGAATGGACTGCTGAGGACTGGGGCAAAGTCTAATTCTCCGATGAAGCCTCTTTCCGATTGTTTAGGGCAACTGAAAAAAGGCTTGTCCAGAGAAGAAAAGGTGAGCGCTACCATCCATGTGCCATGCCAACAGTAAAGCATCCTGAGACCATTCATGTGTGCGGTTGTTTCTCATCCAAGGGAGTGGGCTCACTCACAATTTTGCCCAAAAACACAGCCATGAATAAAGAATGGTACCAAAACACCCTCCAACAGCAACTTCTTCCAACAATCCAACAACAATTTGGTGAGGAACAATGCATTTTCCAGCATGATGGAGCACCGTGCCATAAGGCAAAAGTGATAACTAAGTGGCTCGGGGACCAAAACGTTGACATTTTGGGTCCATGGCCTGGAAACTCCCCAGATATTAATCCCATTGAGAACTTGTGTTCAATCCTCAAGAGGCGGGTGGACAAACAATAACCCACTAATTCTGACAAACTCCAAGAAGTAATTATGAAAGAATGGGTTGCTATCAGTCAGGAATTGGACCAGAAGTTGATTGAGGGCATGCCCAGTCGAATTGCAGAGGTCCTGAAAAAGAAGGGCCAACACTGCAAATACTGACTTTTTGCATAAACGTCATGTAATTGTCGATAAAAGCCTTTGAAATGTATGAAGCGCATGTAATTATATTTCACTACATCACAGAAACAACTGAAACAAAGACCTAAAAGCAGTTTAGCAGCAAACTTTGTGAAAACTAACATTTGTGTCATTCTCAAATCTTTTGGCCACAACTGTACATATGTTAGAGATGAGCAAATCAATTTTAAACGAGTCCTATTCTTTACAAATTTCTCAGAAAAAAAATATATTTTCAAACTAACCAGAACTTTTGGCTATTCATTTCAGATGAATCACGTAAAGGCAGCATCCAGAGCCATTTTACTGTGAAAATATTTGCAGGGGAAACCATGAGAAAGGAAGGAAATGGAGGATCACATAACACTGTGAGAGAGGGAGGGCGCTTGCCCTCATTGGCTGATAGCCTGATCATCCAATCAGGGGGCAGTATGCAGGCAGGGAATATACAGAGAACAAGCCAGACGCCATTCTACTCTCTGCTGTGAATGTAATAGGATGTGTTGTGGTATTGTCTGACAGAAAGCAATTGCAGTCACTAATGTAGTGTGATAGGGACACTATAAGGATAGTATAGGAGAGAATAAGGAGATATAATTGCGTATATTTTAGGGACTTTCATCAGGGAAAGCATACATAGAAAGCATAAGAGACTGATCATTCAGAACTGTGTTTTTAATACAGCTGCTGGCAACTAGTTTATAGGCTTATTGCTAGCACTCTAATAGCATTCTGCTGCAAATGCTGCGCAAGTGCTAATTTGTTTTTTTGCTAAAAACCATTTGAAATGCATTATAGCCATGTTATTAAACGCTAGCATATTCCTTAAAGATAACATGTAATTACAGCAAAAGCATTTTAGGAAATAATGTTATTATCATACCCGTGCTTTTAAACACGTTGCATATTACTACAAGATAACAAGTGGTTACAGAAAAAACATTTTACCGCAATAATGCCATTATGATACCCATGCTATTAAAAGCATTTTATTTTTACTTCAAAAAAAGTTGTATTACAGCAAAATACCCTGTAGTTTAAATACATTTACTGCAAAAACTATATTGTTATACCCGTGTTAGTGAATACGTTACTGCAACAGACAGTGACATTTACTGCAAAAATTGCAGTGTTTATAGAAGGGGAGGGATATTTAATTGTCCCTCTGTCTTTATATTACAGAAAAACCACTTTCATTTTTGCTAGTACCATTTAATATCTGTGTACCAAACTCTTGACTTTATATTTATAGGTCTTATAATAAAATACCTGGAAAATGGAAGAGTGCAAAACAAAAGACTAAGATATCGCCATCCAAGTCAGAATGTGGGTAGTAGCAGCATCAGCCATCCAGCCAGTAGTAGTAGTAAGCCACAGTTCTCCCTGGCTTCTGATAGGCACAACAATATTATTGAGCACAAAAAGGATGAGATTGTGAACTGGATAGATCACTCTTCTCAGTCACATCAAGATGATGTGGATGTCACTTCTGACATGGTGCCTTAAAGCCAGAGATCACAGCATTTCTCCTGTTCCTCCTCCTTGCAACCCCAGAGAAGCCTTTCAGTTTCAGATGCATCGTCCTCTCATTCTTTACTGACCCCTCCTAGTGAGATGCCTTCTTTTTTCCTAAGAAGAGGCAACAAAACCCCATGTGATATGAAAGCTACTCAAGATAGTCTCCCTGTTGATGACTTGTATGAGAACAGACAGTTTTTGGACTACCATGAGGAGGAGGTTCAGAGGGAGGAGTAGGACCCCATGCATAGCTGTGATAGTAGTAGCAGTAGAGGCACTTGTAGCCACTGTGGTTGTAGGGGCAGTGGTAGCGACAGGGGCACTTGGGGCAAATACAGAGCAGGGAGTTGGGAGGGGGCCATGGAGCCCACAATAACATATCACAGTCTGATAAAAGTTATGGATGGTGATAATGACAATGATTGTTTGTTAGGCAGCAGCTGAGAGCTGGATCAGGGTGCTGAGGAGGAGTAGAGTGGTAGCCACATTGGCGATGGCAATTAAGAGCAGAGGCAACATGTAGCCATAACCTCCCAAAAAACTGCCAAGGCCAGATCTGCTTCTATTATGGTCAGATAGGGAACTTGTGATGCAAAATGTGCCAGACCTAAGCCAAGCTCAGCTACTGCTAGCTATGTGCAGAAGCTTAACACCCATCTGGCCAAACTGCTGGTGGTGCAGTCACTTCCATACCACTTAGTGGATTCTGCTGCCTTTAGGGAAATTATGGCATGTTCTCACCCTTGCTGAAAGATAACCAGCTTCCAGTATTTCTCTAAAAATGCCATCACTGTCTTGTACTCTCACATGGCGGAGAAGGTGGGCCGATCCTTGCAATCCTCATTGTCCTGCAAGGTGCACATTATGGTGGACACCTGGAGCAACTGTTACATGCAGGGACAGTACATGTCTTACACAGCACTGGGTAAATGTTTTCACAAAAGTGGCAAGGCAGCATCGCATCAAGAAGGCCAGGTCCTATTAACACCTCCACATTTGTGTCATTCTGGTTCCCACACCAGAAGCTTATCTGCCTTCTCCACGTCCTCCTTCATGGACATCCTCCCACCCCCAACAAAAGCAGGGCAGAGTGTCACCCTGATTCTTCCTCCCTCCTATTATAAGTGTCACATGAAGCGCTGCTTTGCTGTGTTAAAGAAGATTGGCCTGGACAAGAATATATACACGAGCCAACTGAAAGGTGGCATGAAGCAGGATGTGCTCAACCCAAAAATGCAGTTGTGCATATATATACAGGGGAGCAGATCCTGCACTTGTGGCCCGTTGCTAATGGCGATCCCCAGCAAAAATGCATACGGTGGAGGATGCCCGCAGCGGACCACAAGTACCACAATAGACATCCTACACAAAATGGCAATTGTGTGGATGTAATAAGTAATATAACAATATAGCAATAACAAATGACAAAACAGGTGCACACTGCGGTCTTACTAAGCCCTCAAACTGATGTTAAAATTGAGAGATTAGTCAACATGTCCTGCAGTGGAGGACACGTCTTAAGCCCAAGCACCACGCCAAGGTTTCTCAAGTAGCTCGGGACCTAACACTCACCTACCTGTGCCATATGGGCAATACCAGGGGCCAGTGGGTAAAATTACAGGAATGTATACAGGAATGTTTTGTCATTTGTTATTCCTGGACAAGAATAGCCACACAGCCGATTAGTTGTTAAGGTGCATCAAGCAGCAATCATTCTGCTAGCTGCCTCCCTGCCATCTCCAACTGGGCTAAGTGGTCAGTGACCATGGCAGGAACTTTGCCTGTGCCGCATTTGGGGTAAATAACACATGCTCCTTGCATGGTGTACGTGATAAATTTAGTCATGCAACACCTTTTAAAAAAATACTGAGGTTTGCAGAGGGTGCTGGCCATATCTAGGAGACTCTTCATTCTTATGTGGCAAAGAACACCCCCTTGGACTTGCAGTGACAAAAGGGTCTGGTATTGCATCTCTTAATCTGTGATGTTCCAACTCTCTGGAATTCTTCCTTGCATATTAATTTATTTATTTATGTATGTATGTATGTATTTATTTATTTATTTATTTATTTTACTCACTTATATATTTCTTACATATTCTGCAGCCCTTCACAGACATTATCATTGCTTGATGTCCACCAGTGAAGTTCACAATTTAAGTTTCCTATGAATATGTCTTTGGAGTGTGGGAGAAAGCCAGAGTACCTGGAGGAAACCCACGTAAACACAGGGAGGACATACAAACTCCATGCCTATGTTGTCCTTGGTTAGATTACAAAACTTCGATCCCAGAGTTGAAGGTCACTGTGCCACTGTGCTCAATATGCTATAGTTTCTATACGAGCAGCGTAAAGCGGTAGAAGATTTTGTCATCAGAAACACCTGTCGCATACTCTGGCCCTTCAAAAATGCCACCCGATTTGTCAGCAGGGACAACTGTGGCATCAACTATGTCATCCCCATGAAATTTATCTCACTCACACTGATACAACAAGGGATGGTGGAAGAATAACAGCTTACTCATCTTGCTGGCCGCCATGTGGCTGTTGGGGACCCACACGGAGAAAGTCCCATGGAGTATGAGGAGCTAGAGTGCCAATGGAAGAGGAGTAGCTTGTGCAGGAGGACAAGGCTGTTGATGATGACACTGGCCATGATGACCATTTATCTCAGTGGAGGTGGAAACAGAAGGAACTGGATACCTTGTGTCCACGTCTTGCGGCAGTTTTGGGAGAGCAGACACCTGCTACCCGTGTGTCTGTCATGGAGGCCTCTCTCCACCCCCTGCCGAGTTACCCATCTCCCACCTTCTCGGCTACCACAAGCATCAAAATCTGAAGCAGCAGCCAATTCAGTAACATCAACATGATGGAGCAATTTTTTATTGTGCCAGGCCAGACTGACTCAAATCAGCAAACAAAGAAGTACCTCCTAAACACTCAGGTTCAGTCCTACCTGGAGTCTAGCCTACCATGTTCCCTTACTCCATGGACTTCTGGGCAGCCAGATTGGAACAGTCCAGTGTTTATAAAGGTGGCTCATCTGTACCAATGTACCATCTGCACCTACTTGTGGGAGCAATTTGGGGCCATCTTCTGGTATGGCTATTCGATAGTGCCATTCCTGGTCCCGGTTATATGTGGTGTTAATTGTGTCTATGTGCTTGTACTCTGGTTGACCAACTTTCATGGCTTTCTTGGGGTCTGTTTGTGCCTAGATTGTTCTGGTTTGTCACAGTCTGAATTCTGTATTACTGTGTTTGCAATAGTCTGATCCGTTTAACAGTCTAAATCCTGTTCCAGCTTGTTTTCCTAAGGTCTGTTCTGTGTGTTGTCTGGATTCCCTCCTGGTTCTTGTCTGATCAGTCCTGCCTAATTCCTATATTTATCTGCTGTGTCTGAACAATGTCCATGTTCCAGAAGTCAATTTCTGCTATATCTGAACTGTGTTCAAGTTCCTTAATTCCATTCCTGAAGTCCACGTGTTCATGTGCAAGAAGTCTGTATGTTTTGGTTCATCTGCCAGTGCTCCGTGTCTTGTCTGTTACCTGCTCTGGTGTTTGCCTTGGATTTGCCTGTATTCTGCCTGGTTCTGAATTACTCCATTCCTGTGTCTCTGGTACTTTGTACTAGTGTTTCTGACCCCAGCAGGTCAGCTGGCAAGTACACCAGGACCATCCCAGGAGGACACTGGCTGTTTACTAACCTGCAGCTAAGTCAACATCCCTGTACAGTGGTTAAAGGGAAAATACCGAAGAGACACCAGAATAAAACCCCTAGGGTTTAGCGGTTACTTGGCACAGTGGTTCCACAACCATTGTCAGTACACATGTCTGCAACACCCAGTATGGTCTCTCTGTACTATCTTGTCCTGTCTCTAGTGTCATCTCAGGGAGGTTTTTCAGTGTGGCAGGTAACGTCATCACACCCAAATGGACAAAGTTGTCCTCCTCCAGTGTACAAAACCTCACTTATGTCAAAATGAACAAGGCATGGATCTATGAGAATTTTAATTCACCCTAGACTGATTGATAGATCTGCCTTGACTGGGGGTGCCATATCATGCCACTGCCACTATCTGCCTGCCTACTATCACGTTCCATACCATATGGCTGCTGCCATCATGCCACTGCCACTGTCTGCCCGCCTACCATAATGTTTCTGTATGGCATAACTTCTGTCTACCTGCTTACTATTATGTTCGGTACCATATGCCATCATAGAAACATAGAAACATAGAATGTGTCGGCAGATGAGAACCATTTGGCCCATCTAGTCTGCCCAATATGCTGAATACTATGAATAGCCCCAGGCCCTATCTTATATGAAGGATGGCCTTATGCCTATCCCATGCATGCTTAAACTCCTTCACTGTATTTGCAGCTACCACTTCTGCAGGAAGGCTATTCCATGCGTCCACTACTCTCTCAGTAAAGTAATACTTCCTGATATTACTTTTAAACCTTTCACCTCTAATTTAAAACTATGTCCTCTTGTAGCAGTTTTTCTTCTTTTAAATATTCTCTCCTCTTTTACCGTGATGATTCCCTTTATGTATTTAAAAGTTTCTATCATATCCCCTCTGTCTCTTCTTACTTCCAAGCTATACATGTTAAGGTCCTTTAACCTTTCCTGGTAAGTTTTGTCCTGCAATCCATGTACTAGTTTAGTAGCTCTTCTCTGAACTCTCTCCAAAGTTTCAATATCCTTCTGCAGATATGGTCTCCAGTACTGCACACAATACTCCAAATGAGGTCTGACTAGTGCTCTGTAGAGCGGCACGAGCACCTCCCTCTTTCTACTGTTAATGCCTCTCCCTATACACCCAAGCATTCTGCTGGCATTACCTGCTGCTCTATGACATTGTCTGCCCACCTTTAGGTCGTCTGATATAATGATCCCTAAATCCCTTTCCTCAGATACTGAGGTTAGTACTGTATCACTGATTTTATATTCTGCTCTTGGGTTTTTATGCCCCAGTTGCATTATCTTGCACTTATCGACATTAAATTTTAGTTGCCAGATTTTTGACCATTCCTCTAGTTTTCCTAAATCCTTTTCCATTTGGTGTATCCCTCCAGGAACATCAACCCTGTTACAAATCTTTGTGTCATCAGCAAAAGACACACCTTACCATTGAGGCCTTCTGCAATTTCGCTGATAAAGATATTAAACAATATGGGTCCCAGAACAGATCCCTGAGGTACCCCACTGGTAACAATACCATGGTCTGAATATACTCCATTGACTACAACCCTCTGTTTTCTGTCCTTCAGCCACTGCCTAATCCATTCAACAATATGTGAGCTCAAGCTCAGAGACTGCAGTTTATTGATAAGCCTTCTATGTGGGACAGTATCAAAAGCCTTACTAAAGTCCAGATAAGCGATGTCTACTGCACCTCCGCCATCTATTATTTTAGTCACCCAATCAAAGAAGTCAATAAGATTAGTTTGACATGATCTCCCTGAAGTAAACCCATGCTGTTTTTTATCAATCAACCCATGGGTTTTTAGATGTTCCACAATCCTCTCCTTGAGTATGGTTTCCATTAATTTCCCCACTATTGATGTCAGGCTTACTGGCCTATAGTTGCCCGATTCCTCTCTACTACCTTTCTTGTGAATTGGCACAACGTTTGCTAATTTCCAATCTTCTGGGACGACACCTGTTACCAGTGATCGGTTAAATAAATCTGTCTGCCTGCCTACTATAATGTTCCATACTGTAATGCTGCTGCCCCACAGCTGCTGTTCCCTGCTGCTGCTAAACCCCCAACTACCGCTTCCATTACTGCTACACAGCTGCCACTACTACTACTACGAGTACCTCAAGACAGCCACACACACATTTAATGCCTTGTCTGTTCCATGCTGTGCACACTAATTACCCTTTCAACATCCACACTGTACTGCTACTGCTCCCAAATAAAACAGATAATTTTTTCCAGGTTCGTTCAACTTCAGAACAACCCACTGTTTCTTCTGACAATTAACATTTGTGTGTATATAAATATGGGCAGACATTCTGCCACCATCAAGGCATAATTGTTTGTTTGTGCAGAACAAGTCACTGTTTCTTGTGACATTAGTGTGTGTGTATATATAAACAGGGGCATGGATCTGCCCCATTAAGCCTTAATTTTTGGATGTAGTGTTTTTCTCCCATAACATTGTATACGTTTACACTATCTGCCCTGGGACTATTTTTGGAAGGTTTCTAATATGAAAAGCATAACACACTCTTTGTTAACGCCACCAACTATGTGTTTACCAATAGCTATATATGTTAGTGTCATTCTGACATGATTTGTAACTGTTGTCGACTTGTCATTGAATTAATGAAACTTAAAGGAGGGAAAGAGTCCTAGGAGACCTCAAAATATCATATACCAATTTTCAAGCCAATTGAAGCATTGAATTTTTTATAATTTTCTATAATATATATTATAGTTTTGAAGCCCTGCCATGAAAGGTACACATGTGACAGCGGGATGTCCTGCATATATTGCTGAGCTGATAGTGTCATTCATATCACTACAAGGGGTGACCAGATGCCGTATGTGATGTGTCTCTCTGCTCTGTATAATGAGCTGCTTGTTTTCCCTGGCCTGATGATTGACAGCTTCATCCCTACTCACAGTAATTGGGAGAAAACTGTGGCAAGATAGGGGCACCATCCTCTTATATACTGGCAAGCAAGTGACATACTGCTGAAATGAGGGTCGCTAATATATGTGATTTGTCAGATAGAGTAGCATAAACCTGGTGAGATATTCCTTTTAAGTTGTACTTGTCTGGCATGGGAAATGTAAATAGAACTCAAAACACAGAAAAAGGGGGAAATTTATCAAAACTGGTGTAAAAGACCTTTCATTTTCCCAAGGAGCTCTAAAAAATGAAAGGTAGAATCTGATTGGTTGATATGCGTGAATCTCTCTTTCTCTCTCTTGATTTAGAAATTTTTGAAAGATTTGGGTTGAATTTACAAATTGATTCGCTCGTTCATACCTACCAGCTTAGTCAGAGAGAGTGCCCAGCATACAATTCTGTGTTTCTCAACAACATATATGCATTGTCTAACAGGTACTTTTTCTCATTATGGAATTCCCCTAGTATGCAGAGTACATGTACAGTAGGTGCAGTATTGTAGGCCAGGCAATTCCTCTCTGCGTTTCCTGGAAAGATATTCAAATTAGCTTTTCTAAGCCTATCTGATGCCAGCAGGTATTAGACATAATCATTTGCATATATTTTTCCCATAAAACAAGAGGAACGTTTTCTAGCCTACAATAGTAATCGCTAGAGATGTTCGAAATTCGATTCAGCTGGTTTCCCGAATTTTCCAGAAGAACTTGCTTCGATCCGAATTTATTTGCGAAGAATCTTGTTAACACTTTACTTATTTGGGCAGACACATTGCCAAAACTGACCAAATAACTCACGTATTAACTCAGCCTTACAGGTCTATGTTAGCGTCAAGAAAAAGGGCACTTCTTTTTACACCCTCGTCAGCTAATTCCACATAGATGTCTACAGAACCTGTTCTATTAAACGCTTATACAAGTAGAGCCCCCTGACAGAGTGGAGAGGGTGTCAGCAGTAAGTTTGTGTAGACATCACTGATTAATTTGCCCTTCTTCTGATCTGTCAGAACAATAACCCACAGAAAATGGATCCTGTCTGTGGAGCATCCGCCTTCACTCGGTAGGCATTTGCTCAATAATCCATCAGTATTGCTAATGCCAAATAAAACAGGAGTGGCTCTAAAACAGAGATGACACGTGAATTGAATATTTGCATGTCTTCTGTGTTTTGTACCCACTTCTGCTTTTGGCTACCAAATCATAAGCCAATTCTGATGGGACCATACAGGCCTAAGTTGTGCGTCTCATTTTTCCTTCCTTCTGAGAGATCAGAAGAAAGGTCAAATAAATGATGATGTCAGCCAGGCCGAAAGGCAAAATAGTGGCCCAGTCAGGAAGTGGGGAGGGTGGGAACAGCATGAGAAGTCCACAAAGTGGCCCTATGACATAGTGGTGAGGTGGAAGAAGCATGAGGAGACCACAGAGTGGCCCAATTACAGAGTCTGGAGGTGGCAGCAGCATCAGGAGGAGGCCACAGATTGGCACAATGACAGTGTGGAGAGGGCGGCAGCATCAGGAGGCCACAGAGCCGCACAATGAAAGAGTCTGGAGGTGGCGGCAGCAGCAGTAGCAGCATCAGGAGAAGGCCACTGAGTGGCATAATGACAGAGTCTGGAGTTGGCAGCAGTATGAGGAGGCTACCGAGTGGCACAATGAAGGAGTCTGGAGTTGGCAGCAGTATGAGGAGGCTACCGAGTGGCACAATGAAGGAGTGTGGAGTTGGCAGCAGTATGTGGAGGCCACCAAGCGGCACAATGACAGAGTCTGGAGTTGGCAGCAGTATGAGGAGGCCACCGAGTGGCACAATGACAGAGTCTGAAGGTGGCGGCAGCAGCAGTAGCAACATCAGGAGAAGGCCACCCAGTGGCACAATGACAGAGTCTGGAGGTGGCGGCAGCAGCATCAGGAGGAGACCACTGAGTGGCAAGATGACATAGTGTGGAGATGGCAGCAGCAGCATCAAGAGACCACAAAGTGACCCAGTGACAGAGTGGGGAGGTTGATGGCAATACCAGTACTGCTGATGAAGGTGGGTAAGAGAAGGAGCACTTGGCATCAGATGTGTGGCATCAGGTGGGTGGCAGCATCAGAGTAGTAGCTGAGGCAGGTAGCCAGAAGAAAGCGGTCTCTTTTGTCAAGGCTTGGGTGAGGCGGCATGGATGATCTAATCAGATGCATCAGGCATTGGTGGGTGGAAATCCTGGCTGATCCAGGCCTGATTCATTTTGACAAAGGTCAGTCTCTCCCCATTTTGAGTGGACAGGCGAGTTCTTCTTGGGGTAACTATGGGCACCGCCGCACTCAACACCCGCTCTGATGTCACACTACTGGCCGGGCAGGACAGCTTTTCCAGGGCAAACTCGGCTAGTTGCGGCCACAAATCCAGTTTGGCTGCCCAGTAGTCCAGCGGATCTCCAAAGATAGTTGGCAGGATGCTATCCAAGTATGCCAACACCTACTGGTTCAGGTCCTGCTCCAGGTCTAGCTGCTGGTGAGTAGTTTCTTCACTAGGCGGGTGAAGAAAGCTGCTCATCAGCGACTCTAGACTCAGGCTGCTGCTGATAGAGCTGGTAGTGCTCCTGCAACCCCACCCCTCCCCAGCAGCCATGGCAGTGGAACGTGAGTGCAGAGGGCCCCCCGGTCAGACCTGTGAGAGGATGGACGATGGCGCAGATAGGCAGCGGCCAGCTGACTACATAGGATGTCTCTGTAGTAATTCAATTCGTCCTCCCTCTCAGTGGGTGCACGCAAACTGCTGTCTCTTGGCAATCGCTTTGGTGATCAATTGTTGACGGAATGACTGATGAGGAGTAGGAGGAGCAGGAGCATCTGGACCAGAAGAAGATGGGAATGACAGACAGCTCCCTTTGGTTAAGGTGGTGGAGCCTTGACTGCCTGAAACTGGGTGCGTGCCAATGGGTGAGGCAGCAGTTGCTGTGGCAGGCGGGACCACCACATCAGAGCCACAGTTCTTCCAGGCCACTGTATGGCGACGCTGCATTTGTTGATGCAGGGCCGTACTACCAACATTGGAACCCTGGCCACGCTTCAACTTCTCCAGCGGCTTAACAAAAAACTGCCTCACCGCCAAGTAGGTGATTTTACCCCCAACAGTCCGCACTGACTGACTCGAACCGGCGCTGCCTCTGTGAACACCACCGCCACTACTTCCCGGGCAGGTAGGCTGCTGTGAAGCAGGTGGTCTACCCCAGGCACGTTTGGCTCCCGATCTCCCACTGCTGCCACCCTGCTAACTGCCAGCCATGTTACCACCTTGCTGGCTCACCAGCTGCCTCACGGGCAAGCTGCCACTCTCTCCTCCTGATGATGATGAAGCCTCTTCTGCACCCGGCTCCCAAGTGCGATTGACTTCATCATCATTGAGTAGTCTTTGCACGTCACTGATGTCCTCCTCAATGGTCTCTGGGTCAGGACCCTGACCGCTCGCAATTCCACCTCCCACGCTACTCTCCTCATCACTGCTTGCCCGCCTAGTGGAGGAATCTCCTCCAGATCTTGGCTGGGAAGTAGCTGCTGACTGCCTTCTATTAGCTCGTCCTCGCTGTACAGTGGAGCTGAGCCCACAGCATACAATACTTCCGTAGCTAAGGGAACAGCAAAGGACAGAGGCAGGTTGAGGACAGATGATGGCACAGGGCCTGCTCCCGGGCCATGCCAACTAAGAGTTGTGTCTGAGGAACCCACCAACTGTTGGCTGGGGGTGTCTGATGTCACTTGGGATGAAGTGGATGACCGAGTTAACCATTCAAGAACCGCTGGGTTGCTGGTCAAGACACAACTGCTAGATGACACGGGTAGCTCTGGCCTCTCGCTGCAACTCCTGCTGCCACGCCACCTTACTCTGCTGCGCCCTGTGCCTGCGCCAGAAACAGTTAGGCCTCTGCCACTCCCCTGTGCATGGTCTGGCACTTCTCTGTCTGACATTTAGCTGAACTAAATAAATTAAAAGCAAATTAAAACACCCCTAAAAGCGACAAATATATTTTTCTTTTTGTACTGAAATAGGCCACTAAATGCTTTCACCACAAATAATTGCAACAGTGAACTGCGTATATATTTTTCTTTCTGTACTGAAATAGGCCACTAAACGCTTTCACCACAAATAACTGCAACAGTAAAGTGCGTGTATATTTTTCTTTTTGTACTGAAATGGGCCACTAAACGCTTTCACCACAAATAACTGCAATAGTGAAGTGCGTATATATTTTTCTTTCTGTACTGAAATAGGCCACTAAACGCTTTCACCACAAATAACTGCAACAGTGAAGTCGTATATATTTTTCTTTCTGTACTGAAATAGGCGACTAAACGCTTTCCCCACAAATAACTGCAGAAGTGAAATGCGTATATATTTTTCTTTCTGTACTGAAATAGGCCACTAAATGCTTTCACCACAAATAAGTACAACAGTGAAGTTTGTATATATTTTTCTTTTTGTACTGAAATAGGCCACTAAAGGCTTTTCAACATAGCACTTGCACCCCAATAACAAGAACAAATTGCTGGAATGACAGAGCTGTATCTCTCTCTTTCTCTTGTATATCAAATAGTTTCCATAATAGGAATAGTACCCACCCTGAGTGCAACTAGAAAAGCCGTTCATATCTGCTTTCCTCTGATAAAGGGCTTTTGCCCCGAAAGAGTTAGTTGTAGATGTGAGTATGGCTTAGCTATTGATTTGTGCCTGAACAGAACTTTTCTAAAAGTTTGGCGAACCTGAAGCAAACCAAATCTTGACAGGTTCTGCTCAATCACTGCTGCTAGAGAATTTTGTGAAAGTCTGATGAAGCTGGGTGACAAACTTATGGGCGCTTTATGGATAGCAATATTAGCTATCGCCCAACATATAACCTACACTTACGTTGGGCATGCACATTATACAGCTGCCGATCGATGTTAAGCTGAAAGCTACCTCTTCCAACCACTCCATACACATGTAAGGTCTGAAATGAATGTGTTCTGAATGGGGACAGGGGAAAAAGCTCGTCAGACACCTCTGGCGGCAGCTCAACTCCCCTAATATCTTCAGGAGACAGTCATGAGGTCCCACAACACATATGATGGTTGGCTGGCTTGTCTAGCCAGCATTTATCTAATGTGTATGCCTAGTCAAAATCGAACAGTAGATTACCTGTCTTCTATCTATAGAAATAACATACGTGGTGAAACTTGAAGCTCCTGTCACCAATGCAAAATCAGTCGCAGGGCTCCCCTTAAGTGGCTGAGGGATCATTCGGTCTTTGAGACACCAGAGCCCAGGTACAAGGGTACATGTACTATATTTCCCACAAGTCATGGAAACAGAATCTGATTCAATGTAAAAATGTTGGCACATAACTTCTTCCCATATGCCTGTACAGACCACACGCAGTTATTTTAGTAATTCCTCAGATCTACGCACTTTCCATTCCTGAAATGTGTGAGATCTAGTGTAGCCTGTGCTCCTTGTAACCAAAGAGGGGGATAACCCTATACGAAAATATACTTGAAGATGCCCTACTAGTAGATGCCCTGTTCTGCCCTATTCTATTGCACAGTGAAGTTTCAAAACTGCTCAGGTTGGTGAATGCTTGTTATAGTGAGTGAAACATCAGACGGTCGAACCCGGGGGAGACATCTTTATGTTATAAGATATTTTGATCCATCTTTGACTTAACAAAACATGGAAAACAGTGATCATGTACTGTAGATTTTCGCACCTGGCTGCCTTTCAAAGGAAACAGTTCTGGATGTTTCTTAGTCTAGACCACAGAAGAAAAATACTTTTTATACTAATTAACCCATCAAAGGGATAAAAGACTGTGATTAGGAGTATGCAAAAATGCTACAATATAGATCTAAAGTGCTGCCAACTAGATACATTGTATGCTTTAATGTAGACTTCCTACATACGTGAAACTTGTGTTGTGATACGCTCCAGCACCATTACAATGTGCTGAAGACTTTAAACAATATCCTTTACTAAAGGAACCCGAGCCTTAGAGGCCGTATGGCAGTAAAAAGATATTTTGACATTTTTATGTATTCCACATTTTGTTAAGCTTAAAAAAAGTTCTATTAGTCAAAAAGAACACTTTTAGCAAGTTTTTCACCTTATCCATGGTCTGGGGTTCCAAATACTATTTACTTATTACCATTTTTTGTAATACAGCTAAAACTATTAAAAGAAAGGTGGTATCGCACTACTTTCCATTGTTGCTGAGCAGACCAAAAATGGGAAATCTCTGGTAGACCCTTATATAGAACAATTCACACACAATCGCTAATAACCAACAGATTAAGATTTTAATTAAGATGCAAATCACACCTACACTATGACTAAGAGCTGTTTACCTGCATGAAACACATCTTTTTTTCAATGTTTTTAATTGTATCTATTCCATGTGACAAATATAGTAAATTTTTGGAATTTGTGGTGCAACATTCACCTGCTATATTCGTATCTACCAGGCGGCCAGCCTGCTTTTCGTGCTGTGCACTATGCAAAGGAGGAAGACAGAACATGAGTTTCGTTGAGTTGTCACTTTTTTGTTTTTTTTTTGCAGATCACAGATACTTTTATAGCCCAGAATCAAATAAATGCATATTGGAAGCTTTTTACACTTAGCTGGTATTGCACCGAGTGAATTGAGGCATTTTGGCGTACCTAGAGTTCTAACGGTGGTTCTGTTTACAAGGTGGAACAGTGGAATATGGGGGTCATTTAACATTCTGAAATGCGCCTAAATAAGGCGCCACAATCTGCGACTTGGCCCCTCTCACGCCAGGTCTAAATAAGTGGTGTGGGCGGGGGAAGGGGATGGGCTGGCAGGCCCGTCTTATTCATAATTTTCTATGCCTGTTTCTTACATTTGTCTTACATTTAGAACTGGCACTGGATGTGCCTCAAATTCAAGTAAGTTTCATATCTGGATCTTTAATGACTGTCATTTTGTTGACTGTAGTACATACTGTAAATCAGAATCCAATTTACAAAAATAGCAATGCCCAAAAAAACCTTCAAGTGCAGCTTAGTTAAGATGATGGACGAATGCTGTGTTTTTATTGGACATGTGTTGTGTTAAGTAGAACGATAAATTAATTCCTGAAGAAGTTTCTGTGTAATTTGTGGGGAGCAAGGAACGTTTGTCCACAGCTTAAACAAAGTTAAAGAATTATATGTAAATGACAACAAAAATGTTTGCAGACCATTAAGATAAGAGCTAATAGCTGAAGGGCAATGATTAATTTACTGTGAGACATGAAAAGCAAGCACAGAGCAGAAAGCAATCCGGTGTTTAAAAGATGCAATTATGATGTACTGGTAATTATGAACAGACTAAATGCTATACTTATTAGAGATGCCATATGCAGGGTCATTTTTACCATTAAGTGCTGGAGGTGTAGTGCCTAGGACAAAGTCTTGTAGTGGGTGGCGTCAGCCGCTAATAATAAAAAGGACATTTTTAAAAAAATACCACCTCCTCTACTCCCTGCCAGAAGTGTTATAAATCATGTATAAACATCTATTCTAGGGGAGTTGGTGGGTGTCGCTTGCCACTTATTTGGCTGCTGTATACATAAGGCCCCTTTCACACGGGCGTGATTTCCGCGCGGGTGCAATGCGTGAGGTGAACGCATTGCACCCGCACTAAATCCGGACCCATTCATTTCTATGGGGCTATGCACATGAGCGGTGATTTTCACGCATCACTTCTGCGTTGCGTGAAAATCGCAGTATACTCTATATTGTGCGTTTTTTACTCAACGCAGGGCCCATAGAAGTGAATTGGGCTGCGGGAAAATCGCAAGCATCCGCAAGCAAGTGCGGATGCAGTGTGATTTTCCCGCAAGGTTGCTAATAGACGTGGCTCGATCTTTATTATTTTCCCTTATAAACATGGTTTTTATATTTTTTGGGCGATTATCCAAGTTAGGGTCTCATTCTTTGCAGAATGAGATGAAGGTTTGATGCGTATGACTTTTTGATCGCTTGGTATTACACTTTTTCTGGTTTCAGGTGACAAAAAAATTGCTTTTTTGACAGCGTTTTTTTTTTTTTTCTTTTACGGTGTTCACCTGAAGGGTTAGGTCATGTGGTATTTTTATAGAGCAGGTCGTTACGGATGTGGCAATACACAATATGTGTACTTTTTTTATTTATTTTGGTTTTACACAATAATATCATTTTTGAAAGAAAAAAAAAATCATGTTTTTGTGTCTCCATAGTCTGAGAGCCATAGTTTTTTCAGTTTTTAGGCGATTGTCTCAGGTTGGGTATCATTTTTGCGTGATGAGAACACGGTTAGATAATCACTATTTTGGGGTGCATGTGACTTTTTGATTGCTTGCTATTACACTTTTTCTGATGTAAGGTGACAAAAAAATAGCTTTTTTCACACAGTTTTTTTTTTTTTACGATTTTCACCTGAGAGGTTAGGTCATGTGATATTTTTATAGAGCAAGTCATTATGGATGCGGTGATACATAATATATCTACTTTTTTATTGATTTATTCAAGTTTTACACAATAATATCATTTTTGAAAGAAAAAAAAAATCATGTTTTAGTGTCTCCATAGTCTGAGATCCATAGTTTTTCAGTTTTTAGGCAATTGTCTCAGGTTGGATATCATTTTTTCAGGATGAGATGACGGCTAGATTGTAACTATTTTGGGGTGCATGTGACTTTTTTTTTTTATCGCTTGCTATTACACTTTTTGTGATGTAAGGTGACAAAAAAATGGCCTTTTTTGCATCGTTTTTATTTGTGATTTTTTACGGTGTTTACCTCAAGGGTTATGTCATGTGATATTTTTATACAGCAGGTTCTTACGGACTAGTCGATACCTAATATGTATACTTTCTTTTTATTAATTTATGTTTTACACAATAACAACACTTTTGAAACAAAAAAAATCATATTTTAGTGTCTCCATATTCTGAGTGCCATATTTTTTTTTATTTTTTTGGCGATTGTCTTAGTTATGGTCTCATTTTTTACAGGAATAAGATGACGGTTTCATTAGTATGATTTTGGGGTGCGTATGACTTTTTGATTGCTTGGTATTACACTTTTTGTTATGTAAGGTGACAAAAAATTGCTTTTTTACAGGTTTTTTTATTTTTATTTTTTACGGTGTTTACCTGAGGGGTTAGGTCATGTGACATTATAGAGCCGGTCGATACGAACGTGGCGATACCTAATATGTCTACTTTTCTTTTTTTCCAATTTTTTCCAATTTTATTTTACTTTATTTTGGGAAATGGGCGCTTTTTTTTTTTTTTTACTTGAAACTTTTAATTAATTTTTTTTTAAACTTTATTTTTCTAACTTCTTTTTTCACTTTATGTTTTGTCCCACTATGGGTCTTCAAGATTTCAGGGTCTGATCCCTTTTTCAATACAGCACAATACATCTGTATTGTGCGGTATTAAACTGTCGGTGTCTTACACTGTAAGACGCTAACAGTTGCCTAGAAGACCGAGCCCCGGGCTGGATCTCCTGGGCTTCCGTAGCTGGCAGTCCCGATGCCTCGGGGCTGCCATAGCAACCATCGGGTCCCTGTCACCGCAGCATGGGGTCCCGATGGGTTTGTACAAACTGCCCGCCAACCTCCTGAATGCCACGACCGCGGCATATAGGGGGTTAATCCGCCGGCATCAGTGTTTTACCCGATGCTGGCGGATACAGCAGGGGTCCGGCTGTCAGTATCAGCTGGGCCCCTGCTGCTAATCGTGACAGCGCGTGTGGGGCAGCGCATTAACCCTAGGACAAGAATGCTCGTCCTAGTGCATTAAGTAGCCACAAGTTAGGACAAGCATTCTCGTACTAGGTCCTGGAGGGGTTAAATAATTGGGCCAGAGGTAAACGTATAACAGTCTCTCTTTACTATAAAATATAACTTGTGGCACATCCAGCATTATGAAGCATAAAGTGCAAATTCTAGCACCAGATTAGGAGGTGTGGTGGGTGGTTGGATGGCAATAGGTTGGCACCAGCAAGCATTTGTGAATATAGATGTCCACTGTAATACAGGCTTGATGTTAGTCTGGCTTAGTGATGGTTTAGGTAGGTGGTGGTGTCTGAGCTGGAGACCCTCACCTTGCAGAAGCATCTGTACAGCTATAATTTTGCTGATCACTCCGTTGTCTTGTTGCACTTGTGCTTTTTTGAAGCTGTGCTCTTGAATTTTGCTGATTTCTGTGAAGTGTTGGTCTCACAGGAGAATAAGATCTGGTTCCTTAGTACCCCTCTGTTGGTTTTTTCAGGGGAATGGTTTCTGGGAGCTCTGCACATGCTTCCACACTCCCCCACTATCTAAACTAGAAATCCTTCTCTCTCTAGGTAGACAGGAATTTCCCCGCCTATCAGGAAGTAGGACCAGCCCACATCTACGAAGAAGGGACGAACAAGGTAATTAAGCCATGTTCCTGCTAACCATAACCTCCTCTGCTGGAATACACAGCCAAACTATTAAAACATAAAACAATACATAAAATACATAACATTTGCAGATACTCCCATGTCTGGGATATTGCATATACTCACTCTGATCTTGGCATCTGCTAAGAAATACATAGGGGGCCCTCCATAGGGTCTTATTTAGCTCACATTCTATATATTCAGGCCTTCACTGAGGCTTCTCCCCAAGTGTTATGCAACTTTGCAACAACACAGAACTATGGTCATGTAGTATTATTTCATCATGGTATGGAGGTGTAATGGAGTCAAATTATGACTGTGTTATCCAGTCACAGTATGTTAGTGTTATTCAGTCATGGTATGGCAGTGTTATTCAGTCATTGTATCTGTCATGGTGTGGCGGTGTTATTCAGTCATCTTATCTGTCATGGTATGGCAGTGTTATTCAGTCATCATATCTGTCATGGTATGGCGGTGTGATTGAGTCACAGTATGACTGTGTCATCCAGTCATGGTATGGCAGTGTTATTCAGTCATCGTACAGTGGTGTTATCTGTCATGGTATGATGGTGTTATGCAGTCATGGTATGGTGGAGTTATTCACAAATTACTAGTCATTTGGAATATTGTGCACAATTTTGGCAACTAATGTACAAAAAAGACAGATGAACTGGCGTGCAAAGTAATCATGTCTCTGATGTGAAATACTTTTAACATAAGTGTGGAAATGATGTTAAACTATTCTCTGGTGTTTCCATGTATCAGAGAGGTATATGAGAGATGAGATCATCTGAAATGAGAGAGATGAAAGAAACAGAAATAAATGAGTGGAAGGTTCTCTGAACAAATCTGAATTTTGAACTGACTCAAATAAGCGGTCAACATGGCATGCAAAGAGTAATGCATGGTATGCGTATTGAGAAGACAGTACATCACAATTCCTGTGGATTTCACCACTGCCTTCATAACACAATTAGTATAGTCTGCAGCTGTGTGAAGCTTACACAACTAGAGCAAAGCTGCATGCATTTGGTTTTTGATTGGTGGTTGCCCATTTTCTGAAATAGGAAGCCAAGTTACATAAACTACTGTTATTCAGTTTACAAAATGTAAGATATACCCAGAGGTGATGAAATAATCATTTCCAAAGGAAGTGCTCCTGTAGTTTTAGAAATGGTAACATGATTAACGACTTGAAGTGTGTAGTGTGCTAGACCCAAGCAGCGGCTTTACTCCAAGCCAACTCTTCATAGTTAGCAATCAGATCTGGCATGTCTCAGAAGCACGTTTGAACACAGATGGGGAAACTAATTTATATACACCATGTGAGTGTCCTGATATGTAAATCATTGGAAAAAAATACAAAAAATGTTCCCTCTGTTCTTTAACAGTCAATAATTATCAGACTTCAGGAAAAATAGAATAATCTAAACTTCTCCATACCCATAAACCCCTAAAATAAAGACCACAGATGATCACATTTTTTGTTGGGTAAACATTGAACACGACTCTAATCAATGACTTATTTTTAACCTTTGGTAGATTGAGATAGGAAATTCAGCACTCACCAAAGCTTGATGCTGTATGCCAGTCTCTTGACTCCCAGCAGACAAGTTCATTTTCAAATCTTCTGCTGTTTCACTCCTATTGCCAGCCATGGAGGAAACCAGGTACACCTATATTCCAACACAAACCTTATACAAAGAGGGCTTGCCCTACCCAATCCCAGAGGCCCCAATGGAAGATATCCAGGTCTATATTACTTAGGTATACACCATGTACAGCAGCAACAAATATGATACCAAGCTGCCTTTGTGAAAATACTTACCTTTCTAGCCCTGAAGGGCCTTGCAAATGATGCAGTCTTTGGACATATTCTGCCAACCTTTTAGCTTGAAATGCCTAACTCTTGCAGGCACACCAGTTAATGAAAAGTTGCTCCCAAATGAGCAAAATCCACTTCAGCAACTTGTTGGTTATTAATAAGAGCCACCAGACCCAGAAGACAGAACCAAGGGCAAAAACTGACACTTTACTTTCAATGCCATCCACAAGATCATGATTATAGAGATTAAAGGGAATTGGACCTAACAGTGATCCCCCACTGCTGACTTCAGCCCCTTTTGTAGTATGATCCATTTACAACAATCCTTTGTTTTCCGTCCTATAAGCGATTCTTTACCCATGTACATACATTGTCCCTTAGGCCCAGCATTTATAGCTTCAATACAAGGCTCTTGGATGATACAGGATCAAATGCTTTTGCAAAATCCAGATATATTATCTGCCGCATGACCGACATTTTAATCCTAACATGTTGGTTAGCATGTTGCACGACCTGTTTTGCATGAGTACCTTCAAGCTATCAGTTATTAATGTATTCACCGCTATATACTTTAGTAGTTCATTTCTTAGTATATCTTCAAATACTTTGCATACAACAGATTTCAATCTTACCAGACGGTAGCTACATGGTTCCACCCTTTTTGCCCTGCTTGAATATTGGTACAACATCAGCAGTCCTCCAATCCTGTGGTACTGACCCTGTTCAAGACAGTCTAAGATAATGGGATACAATGGTTGATCAATTATTGAGCTCAGTTTTTTTAATATTTAATTTGCTCACTGGTGAAAAGTACAAGTTTAAGCCTTCCCTTTGTGCTCTACAGTTGTATTCCTATGGTTATCTATTAGAGAGCCATTACATTTTTCTTTTAGCATTCATATACTTTATTTCAAAGATTTTGGGGATTTATTTTAATATCGCTAGCAAATTTGTTTTCCTGTAGCTAATTTAGCTAACTTTATTTCATTTTTACATTTCCTGTTGACCTCAATGTAAGCCTGGAATGTTTTTTACTGATACTTTAGACTTGAATGTTTTAAATGTTTTTTGTTTTTGCCTTATTATGTTCAGTTCATCCCCTTTTAGCCACATAAGTTTAATTTTATTTCTGGACATTTACCTTTACCGTTACCTTTGGGTATAAACTTACTACAGGATTCATGTAATGTACGTTACACAATGTACACATATATGAGCATACTATGTATATTCTGTATCTTTTTCCTCTTTCTAGCTAATTTTCTTTGTCCTCTTTCTAGCTAATTGTCCCTGAATGAGACATAAAAAAAATTCTGGTACATTTTCAGGTAGCATGAAAAAATTCACCTTTAGGTCAGGCACACACGAGCGAGTTGAATGTGATAAACTCGTAGCGTATGTCAGTGGGAGGTCCCCTTCTTCTCCTCTGACAGGATTGCACAGCATTATACTGTTTTATAATTCTGTGTAACCCAGATAGTCCTGAAATCTATTGTATTACCCTGACAGCATTATGTCACTGTAATTCTGTAGATTTCAGGATGCTAAGGGCTGCACAGCATTATAAATCTGTATAATTCTGCATGATCCTTTCAGAGGAGTGAATTTAGATCGGTTCCTCTCATTGACACATGGTTGTGTGTGCCTCGCCTTAGAAAAGACCATTCCAAAAGATGAAATTTTGCTCTGGTCATGACAGCCCAAAACACCCCTGGTCAAGAGGTTAAAGGACATTGGTCGGGAGTCCAGAGATAAGGGTTACAGATCCAGCAGACAGAGCAGTTCTCTGACAGACTCAGTGTGAGGCAGTGACCCTGCTAGTCTGCAAATGCAATAAAAAAAAAGGTGTATAATAGACTTTAAAATCACATGGACATTGTTTGCCTAAATTTACATAGTTATCATAACTAAACAAATTACAACAAAAAAACGAACTTGTTCAAAATGAAAAAACATATAACCATAGACACACATGATCCACTGTATGAATATCACAAGCCTCATCTAGTTATGGAGTACTACTTTTCTCAAGTGTTGAAATTTTCTTCAATTTGTCAAAAAAACATAGTGGAAAGTGAATTTCCCCCAGAATTTCTATCCTTCTGGTCACTCTTCTGTTTAGTCTTCATCCAAACACAACTGCAGGAATACTGCACTAAACAGCCAAAGACAATTCATTATTTCATTTCAAGTATTATTGGTCCTGGAGACAGCTTAAGATTCCTCCATCTGGTCAAGAACATAAAAGTATTTTACATGTATGACTGCCAACCAGAGGTAATGATCTGACGGTTCTAAGACAGCACAAAATCACAGCTATAAATATCTAGTGTTAATTATGTCACCAGGAAAGAAATGACTATTCAGAATAGGCCTTGTTGTAATGTTGATATACTTGTGGTCTTCCGAGAACCCCATTTTTATGGCCTGTAATGGTTCTTGAAGCTGCAGTCTTACTAGATTAAATTCATTCTAAAAACCAAACCAGATGAAAGCTTTTGAACTTTGAAAAGCTAAACGATGGCTATTATGTGCAGGCTACGAATCATACGAAGAATAGTTCTCCAGTCCATGACAGAGAAAATATACATAGTTGGCAGGAAGATTTTCATCGTATACTGTATATATATGTTTTTAACTACTCATGGAGAAGCTTTCTAAAGAAAAATGTAGTTAGTAGACTGCATTATACTTGCAACACAGGAAATACAACAGTGTTCCCCTCCATGCTTGCATCTACAAGGCATTCAAATTTAGCTGAATTGAAGGCATGTGTCCTTTTACACATAGAGATGATCTGGCAGATTATCAGGAGTAAAGCAGACGCTCACAATAACTGTCAGATTATCAGTGGAGATGAGAGTTTCATTTACATGCAGCAATCACCTCTGCTGTATGATCAATGCAGCAATTGTTTGTCCTCATCAAAAGTCATTATTCCAGCACAGTAGATCTGATGAAATAATATGTTTGCTCGTTCATCGGGTGATTGCCGGCACCTTTCACACAGAGGCCATTACTTTGGGGACTGCTCTGAGGTCTGATTGATGGAGGCAGGTGGGGAGTGTCATATAGGGGTCATCACTTTGCAGTCTGCCCTGAGGTTTGATTGATGGAAGGGGGGAGTGTTATAGGGGCAATTACTTTGTGGTCTGCTCTAAGGCCTGATTGATGAAGGTGGGTGTTATATAAGAACCATGACTTTGGGATCTTTTCTGAGTTCTGATTTAAAGGATGGAGGCGGATTATAGGGGCTATGAATTTGGGGTCTGATCTGAGATCTGATTTAAGAGATGGGGAGGTGGGGTTTATAGTATGGATTTGAGGCTAATCTGGGGTCTATGTTAATTTTGGTGTCTGGGGTTTGAAATCTGCTTTGGGCCCCATCATTTTCTAGTTCTATAGCTGTGACCTTTGGCACTTCTATTTTGGCAGTACGGTATTTTCGAGGCAGCAGCAGGCACAGGATAGCTGTGTTAAAACAGCAGTGGTATAAACGGGTTTCATTGCTATGCAGGGTGGGATGGACTGCAGAAGAAATAAGTCAAGTCAGAGGTGTACAATTCATTAATACTGGTGTCTGCACATTCTTGACCAAAGACTTCATCACATGATGTTCTGGAGCAGATGGAGAAGAAAAGGAAAGTGAACAACTCAAATCTGTGGAGAAGTGACCTGCAAGTCACTTTATTAGAAAGTAGAGTAATTTAAAATTAATTCTGGGGAGGAAGGGGTGGCGGGTTTGCGCTGTGTCCTCTTTTTTGAAAACCCAAATATGGTCACCCTAGTTTATACAAAAAAAAATCACCCCCGATAATTTTCCAGATCATCAGCCCTTTACATCAACACCAGCTTTGATTTTGCTTCATGTCTAGACTTTGTCATGCTCTACCTGAAGCAGATTAGGTGAGTAGTCAAGGACACCATGTAGTACTTTCACCTAAGGCCTCTTTCACACTTGCGTTGTGTGGATCCGGCGTGCACTTCCGTCGCCGGAAATGCCCGCCGGATCCGTCACAGCGCAAGACAACTGAAAGCATTTGAAGACTGATCAGTCTTCAAAATGCTTTCAGTGTTACTATGGCAGCCACGACGCTACTAAAATCCTGGTTGCCATAGTAAGTAGTGGGGAGCCAGGCGAGCAGATACTTACCGTCCGGGCGGCTCCCGGGGCGCTGCACAATGACGTCAGAGCGCCCCACGCGCATGGATCACGTGATCCATGGGATCATGTGATCCATGCTCATGGGGTGCTCTGACGTCATTGTGGAGCGCGCCGGGACTCGGGAGCCACACGGAAGGTAAGTATGCTTCTCCCCTGCCTCCCCACTACACTGTACCATGGCAGCCGGGACTTAAGCGTCCTGGCTGCCATGGTAACCATTCACAAAAGCTAAACGTCGGGTCCGGCAATGTGCCGAAATGACGTTCAGCTTAATGCCCGATCCGGATTAATGCTTTTCAATGGGCATTAATTCTGGATCCGGCGTTACGGCATGTCTTCCGGATTTTTGGACAGAGACAAATCCGCAGCATGCTACGGTTTTGTCAATGTCCAAAAACGTTCACATACTGAATGGAAGACATCCTGATGCATCCTGAACGGAATGCTCTCCATTCAGAATGCATTAGGATAATCCTGATCAGTATCTTTCCGTCCTAGAGCCCCGAGGACGGAACTCTAGGACGGAAAGGAAAAACGCCAGTGTGAAAAAGCCCTAAGGCTAGTTTTACACTAGTGCTTAGTATCCGGCAGGCTGTTCCCTGAACCGAATCTCTACATATTTTCTGTGTTGCGGCCAGTTCCCATTATAGTTAAAGGAACCGGATGGGGATGCTTTACCGTCTGACAATAAGCGCTAGTGTGAAAATAGTCTGATATTTTGATGTACCATCGAATCGAAGCGAATCGAAGTTGATGAAGTGGAATTCGAACCGAACTTCAGGAAAAATTTGATTTGCACCAAATCCGAATTTCCTCACGCTTCGTGGTAACGAATCGCATTTTTTCCTAAAATGGCTGCTGCACGTATGAGGACATGGAGCAAGGAACTCTGGAAAGGCGAGATCACACATAATGCCATACATGCAGCCAATCAGAAGCCAGCCTGCCCTGTGATGTCACAGCCCTATGAATAGCCTCAGCCATCTTGGATTCTGCCATTTTCCAGTGTATTTAGTGCAGGGAGAGATGTCAGCAGGTGCTAGGGAAAGTGCTAGAAAAAACTTAATTGTGCTAAAAAAATGATTTACAAGTTCAGGGAAAGATGATTCCAGGTGTAGGAAAAGGATTGGGAGGAATCATTCCACAGCATTTATGTTGAACAGGATTCAGTAGGCGAGTTTACAGCCTGGGTAATAGGAACAATCCTATTACACCTTGCTGCACTGACTGGGGACCCAAATTGCCATTTTACAGCTCTGTAATTCCAGCAAACTGTTCTTGTTATTGGGGTGCAAGTGCTGTTTGATACAGCCATTAACAGGGCTTATTACAAGGAAATATTTCTATGTCTTATTTGCCCTTGTGCGGTGCAGATATATGTTCCAAAGCATTTTTTGGCTTGTATTAGTGGGAAAAAAGGGCTTATTAGCCGTTGTATGGTGAAGTGCTAAAATTACAGCCCTTTTTGTCATGTATTAGTGGCAAAAGAAAAATATATTTGCCGTTCAGCGGTGCAGTTATACGTTCTAAAGCCTTTTTTGGTGTGTATAATAGGGATGATCGAATATGCTAATATTCGAATTCACGATATTTCGCGAATATTTCGTAAAAATATTCACGATATATTCGCAAAATCGAATATTCGTATTAAATCGTATTAAATCGATTAAATTACTCTAATCTTGTGCTATAAAAATATACCATGTACATGTTACATACATGCATTTCAATTTTTAATCAACCCTTATTATAATCGCGTATATGCGCATGCGCATTGAGATCAATATTCAATCGCATTACGCGACCGTCACGTCGGCGGATGACGTCTTTGTACGCGACGCGATTCAAAGTTTCACATGCGATCTTGCTTGCGAAATCGCGCGATTAAGGAGTCAGGAGTCGGAGATTGAGGCTGACATAAGAAGATAGTGGGGAGAACCTTCAGCATCAGAGAGGACAAAGTTCTCATAACTGTAAGTAAAATCTATTATTCTTGCTGCTAATGTGAATGGATTGGAAAACTGATTTATATGCGCATAAGCGTTAATTTAAAGCGTTTTTTTTATCGCATCGCATTAATTATATTTCTTCATGTCTGATAGATGTCACTGATTTTGGCCATCATTTTTGTTGTTAAATTTTTTTTTAGGTGGCTTGTATTTAATGTATATAAAGCTGACAAATAATTAATTACATGCATATTTGACATCAATTGTCATATACACAATAAACACCACGCATATCACACAAAACACTATATACCACAAACACACATTCGCGTGCACACATATATAATCTATAGATTTGAGTTTCTATTGTTGGTCCGTCAAAACCTTTTTTTGCAGACCGCCAGTATTTGCTGGTTCATTTAGCATTACCCAGGGTGCACCACAGGGAGGCGAACCAGCTGTACACCCCATAAAGTTCCCGTCACTTAATAGACGGGTACAATATTCTAGGCCCTATACAAAGCACTTTATTTCCCCAACTGTCATGTGCCTGCCTCGGCCTCTTTATGAATGAAGCCGGTGGAGCAGGCGTGGGGCTGGGACGTAGTGAGTGAGTATACACTCACCTAAAGAATTATTAAGAACACCATACTAATACGGTGTTGAACCCCCTTTTGCCTTCAGAACTGCCTTAATTCTACGTGGCATTGATTCAACAAGGTGCTGATAGCATTCTTTAGAAATGTTGGCCCATATTGATAGGATAGCATCTTGCAGTTGATGGAGATTTGAGGGATGCACATCCAGGGCACGAAGCTCCCGTTCCACCACATCCCTAAATGCATTGAAGCAACTGCCATGTGATTGGTTGACTAGATAATTGCATTAATGAGAAATCGAACAGGTGTTCATAATAATTCTTTAGGTGAGTGTATATTAAATGCTCGTATATTTTATCTTGCAGCGAATGGTCAAAAAGGGTTATGACCGTACACGTCAGCATGACTCCAAAAAAGCCATTGTCCTGGGCATCCAGGATCTGCTTAAAGCGAAATTTCGGCGGGAGCATTCCGATAATGCCATTAAGAAGAGGTAGTCGGACCTGAAAAGGAGGGATCCAGACTTGGTCCGAGAAATTTCTGAAAGAGTTTGCCCAGGTAATATGCCTACATTACACAATGTTGATGAGAAATAACGTAATGTACAGTGCTGTCTATAATTATTCATACCCCTGTCAAATCTTAACATAAAGTTACGTTTAATCAAAAATCAATACATTTGTTGACGGTAAATATCATAGTTGTCACAAAAAAACAAAAAGACGATGTACAATAGGCATTATTGTGGCAAAAAAAAAAAAAGTTCTACACTTATTTTTCCATGTGTGCTGTTTTTTCTTTTGAATAAAATTAACTTCAATTCAACATAAAATTCTGTGCATTTAGGTATTTGAATATTACGCTTTTTGATGATGTTTTGACAGACTTTTAAAGCATACTTAGTATTTGGATTATCAACCCTATTACATAGTTTATTAATGTGTTTGGTCTTCCATATTAAATAGTTAAACGGACATGAGACGCATTCTTCTTCAAAATCTACCCAGTATTTTCGTAGGGCATAACCAGTCCATTCTTTGAATCTCGTCAAAGAGCTCACAACACTATTGGGGTCATTTATCAAACTGGTGTAAAGCAGAACTGGCTTAGTTGCCCATAGCAACCAATCAGATTCCACCTTTCATTTTCCACAGGAGCGGTCAAAAATGAAAGGTGGAATCTGATTGGTTGCTATGGGCAAAGGGGACAGTTTCGCTTTACCTCAGTCTTGATAAATCTCCCCTTATATTTTTCAATTTTGGTGGAGACCAAGCCCGCCCCTGCATTTTGATGTCAATATGTGATAAGTTAGACGATTCTGTCCCTCTTTCCATACCAAGGAGAGAATTGCCCTATTAATTGCAATAAAAAAGCTTCTGGGGTTCGACATAGGGATTCCCTGTAAAAAATACATAACTCCAGGGAGGCTGATCATTTTAACAAGGTTAACACGGCCAAACCAAGAGACATAGATGTCCTTCCATTCCTCAAAATCTGACTTAATATTAAAGGACGTGAAACAAAAAATAAAATATCATCCGCATAAGCTGCATATTTATGTTTAAATTGTCGAGTTTAGATTTTCCTGTCTAAATCATGAACAATGTGCAATTACAGGTCAGCCTGTTCCGACGGTGCGCAGAAGATCGGCACACCAGAATATACGGGTGGTGGAGGTGTCGGAGGAGGACGAAGAGGCAGGCCCCCCACCATGGAGCCCAGTGACACTGCCCCACCGGAGGTGGCCCAAGTTGATGAGGTGGAGGAAGAGGCCGGTTCTTCTGAACCCCACACCTCAGCGGCTGCAGCTCAGGAGGATACAGAGGAGCAGGAGGTGGCCTAGACACAGGAGGAAGAGTTGGTGACCACCCCACAGCAGGAGGGTAAATATCTACCAAAATCATTCTAACTATAACTAACAAACCTAATTCTACTTAAATATTCTAACAAAGGTTGTTTTGTAACCTTGGTTAGAATATTTAAAGGAATATGTAAAGGAAGGGTGGGGTCAGACAATAGCAAGGGCTGATGGGAGAATGATGAGGGACAGAGCGGCTAGTTTAAACAGGTCTCCCTGTGTCCCTGAGACAACACCCTACTGAGTAAACAATGGGACAGGAAAACGGGGGAGGGAAAAAGGCACAGAAAAGCAATACATTTTACAGTACACATTATAAAAAAAAGGGCCTTCATGGCGGACACACAAAAAGGAATTCAAGTGTAGCCAGAGTCCTGGCTACACACACCAAACAGGCAATAACATTAAAGTAATAGCAACATATACACAAAGAAAAACTTCACAGTAAACCGAAAAATTATAAATTAAACTCTACTAAACTCTAACCAATCTATGAAATATATAATTTTTTTGAAATATTGTTTTCTAAACTACTTACAAGTAATACTGGAAACGCTAGCCATACTACACAACTAAATGCTATCATATATACAAAGACATTCTTCACACTTCACACCCTAATAATAATTATTTAAACACTACTGTAGTCTTAAAAATCTACAAAAGATATATTTTTTCAGAATATTGTATTCTAATCTATTTACAAGTTAAAATGTAAACACTAGCCATACTACAAAACTAAATGCTATCATAACATACATAGACTTTTTTCACACTAACTCTAGTATTATTTTAAACGCTACTAAATAAAAAAAAATTAAATAAATTATATAATTTTTTTCGAATAATGTATTCTAAACTATTTACAAGTAAAAAAGGAAATACTAGCCATACTACAAAACTAAATGCTATCATATATACAAATACATTCTTCACACTAACCCTAATAACTAATTTAACGATACAAAAGTCTAACAAAATAAAAAAATATATAATGTTTGTGAATAATTCACATTATTTACATGTCAATAGTTAAGTATAAACACTAACAATACTATAAAACTAAATGCCATCAGTACCTACTACTGTGACTGATAAACTCTCTTTTTTTTGTTTCCCAATAGCTATAAATAATCTTCTGCAAAAAATAAAGAAAGTCAGACGTGACCAACGCAGAGCTGGCCTGGAGATCCAGCTCCAAATTCAAAAGCTGGAGAAAAAACTGAGGCTCCTGCAAAAAGAAAATGAAAGCGAGCTGCGTGATCTGCAGGAGCAGATTGAAAAGCTCAAGAAGCTGCGATAGTTTTTTTTTGTTTTGTTTTCTTACATGATGGGACAGGGAGGATTTGTGTTACTGTTATACCGTTTTATTTATAATTTTATTATTTGTTAAAAAAAAAAAAAAAACTCAGATAGAGCTTATATTTATATAGTTCGATTAAACTTTTTTATTCAAAAAGTCAAAAAGTTGCAATTCATTTGTGAAATCATCAAATGTTTTGTTTTAAATTTACTATACAACTTAGAAGTAAGGAACATATAGTCTAGTTTTAGAATTATGCATGGTCCAGTCAGACAGTTTCATGAGGTACATGTTAACAGAGCAGTATAAGGCTTACACATAACTCTGCTTGATCAGGACATTACAGCTAATAAATTTTTTTTAGAATAATTAATACAATAAAAGTTACGTAAGTTTGATCAAAACAACAGCATTTAAAGACAACGGTATAGTGTAAGGCCCACACAGATAAATGAGTTGTATGAGGACAGCAGCATTTAAAGACAACGGTGTAGTGTAAGGCCCACACAGATTAAATACGCTAGTTGAGGACAGCAGCATTTAAAGACAACGGTGTAGTATAAGGCCCACACAGATAAATGAGTTGTATGAGGACAGCAGCATTTAAAGACAACGGTGTAGTGTAAGGCCCACACGGATTAAATGAGTTTGATGAGGACAGCAGCATTTAAAGACAACGGTATACTGTAAGGCCCACACAGATAAATGAGTTTGATGAGGACAGCAGCATTTAAAGATAACAGTATAGTGTAATGCCCACACAGATTAAATACTCTAGTTGAGAAGAGTAGCATTTAAAGACAACGGTATAGTGTAAGGCCCACACAGAAAAATAAGTTTGAGGACAGCAGCATTATCATGAAGAAGATTATATTACTGTGTAGATTTAATCTCTACATATAGCTCGTCGTAACTCAGCAGAAACAGACTGCAGCATGTTCTTATTTTGTATCAGGTAAGTGTTTAGAGGAAAGTGCTACTGTGCTACTGCCATCCTGGTAAAACTAGTGATAGTTTTACACAACCCAATTTTATTATTTTGAGCTTCTTGACCAAAAAAAAAAAGGAATTACTGTAACACACAATGAGAAGTATCGCAAGCATTGTCTAAACTTTCTTTGTCTACAAAATAATCTACACATCCTATCTTTTTTGGATAGTTTTTTTTTAATATAAGTTATTTTAAAGGTTTTTGAAAAAAAAATTGATGGAATTGATCTGTGTCTAAAACTAAAATCCACAATTATAAAAAAGTTTATACATGATTAGAAAGAAAGTGTTTTGAAAATTATACCAGGACTAACTGTATGTGGAGACTACAATTGGTCCATCACACTCATAGGTTTAAATAATATTTCTTTAAAAATTTAATTGAAAAAAAAAGGAGCTGTTGTGATTCAAAGACTAATGTAGTGGCTATTAACTAACCAGCATGGATCAACAAAAAAACCCAGTTAATAGTGCATATTGGAGCCTTGCCTACAGCTTCCATAAAGTTATTTGTGATGCACTTACCGTTAAAATTCAAATGTTGAACAATAAAAGGCATAGATGGCCCCAACACATTGGGTTGCCAGGAAAAAAAAAAAAATGTTTGCACCAGACATAGAACTAAAGATAAAAAAAAGAGATTTACTCGACAAACAGTGAAAAGGATTCAAGGACTTGATAAACTACAGTTCTGAACTATTATTTAAAAATTTACTTTATATATTAACAGCATGTGCCAATTATCAAAACATATTTGTCAAGAATTATCCAGAAAAAAATAAATGGATTTTTGGCTAGATATATGTGGCAATAATGCTCTACTCACAAAACCCAATTTCCACACAGATGAGTATAACGCCAGTCACACCCAACCATGTAGAGAGGTCAACACGGAAGTCCAGCATCCTTTCCAGAACGACAGACAACACCATGCTCGTACCCAATTCCGTATTAAAAAAAATAATAAAAGAAATAAAATTAAAACAGGTTATTAGGTTTATCAATCGGTCGTGTAACATGGTCACTGCACAAGACCTTTTGAAAAGGGAAGCCCTGGTGCGGTGCCCACCTTGCTAAAGTGAGAACCACATCCGTTGCCTCCATAAACTCAATTTCTTCTAAATAATAAAATAATAAAATAAAATAAAAATATTTTGTAAATGAAGCATAACACCACATGATAGTATACATTTTTTTTTTATATAAAATAGAATTAATTAACTCTTGACAATACCTTGACAATATGAACTTAGCACACGTGCCAACATAAAAAGTTCATAATAAATAATAATCTAATTCCAAATTGTTAACAAAAAAAAAGAATTATACTAGGAATAAAAAATGGTCCATGCTGGTAGTCTCCACAAGATCATTCAGGACAGACAGCATCCCAAAAAAAAATTCTTTAAACGAATAACACAATGTGTACTAAAAATAAGAAGGTGCCATAATAATGGCACACAATATTACTAGTAAGCCTACAGTTTTAGGCTTACACAATGCAGGACCTAACCTCGCAGTGGCATCTCAGACAGGCGCATATAAATGTGAACTTGTTATTGTCGGGACTATATAATCCTGAATGCAACTGCACAGGATTTGCACAAACCTAAGTATTTAGGCATTAACAAAAAAAAAATGTCACCAAGAACATGATAGACAACAACACTATCAACAGCAGCAGCTAGATGTTTACCATTTAACTGAATGTCTAAACATAGATTGTGGACCTACAGAAGACGACAGGCAGCAGTAGCAGCTACAGCAGCAGGTAGATGTTTATGGGTCAAATTTCTGTCTACAAATATATCTCAGACTAAGTGAACACATTGTGTAGCAGCACAGTTTGAGTGTGCAATGTGCAGCAGGAATATGTTCCCAGGAATGGGCCCTCTGCCAGACCTGGGCAGCAGCATGAGGAAGTATAGTCGACTGGTAAAGCAGCAGGTATAATTTTGCAGCAGGTATAATTGTGCAGCAGGTATAATTGTGCAGCAGCAATATGTTCCCAGGAATGGGACCCCTGCCAGACCTGGGCAGCAGCATGAGGAAGTATAGTCGACTGGTAAAGCAGCAGGTATAATTGTGCAGCAGGTATAATTGTGCAGCAGCAATATGTTCCCAGGAATGGGCCCCCTGCCAGACCTGGGCAGCAGCATGAGGAAGTATAGTCGACTGGTAAAGCAGCAGGTATAATTGTGCAGCAGGTATAATTGTGCAGCAGCAATATGTTCCCAGGAATGGGCCCCCTGCCAGACCTGGGCAGCAGCATGAGGAAGTATAGTCGACTGGTAAAGCAGCAGGTATAATTGTGCAGCAGGTATAATAGTGCAGCAGCAATATGTTCCCAGGAATGGGCCCCCTGCCAGACCTGGGCAGCAGCATGAGGAAGTATAGTCGACTGGTAAAGCAGCAGGTATAATTGTGCAGCAAGTATAATTGTGCAGCAGGTATAATTGTGCAGCAGGAATATGTTCCCAGGAATGGGCCAGACCTGGGCAGCAGCATGAGGAAGTATAGTCGACTGGTAAAGCAGCTTGTATAATTGTGCAGCAGGAATATCTTCCTAGGAATGGGCCCCCTTCCAGAACTGGACAACAAAGTAAATAGATAAAGACACCTGGTAGATCAGGAGGTTCCATGTGTGCAGCAGGATTGTGTTAAAAATTACATAAACTTCTATATTTCACAATGTCTACAATGTCTACAATGTCTACAATGTACATCATAAATAAATTAGCTCCACACTTTGGCTGCACGGGGCTGCTCTCAGTTTCCATATCTGGCACATGTAGTGTGTGTAGCAGAACACAGCGGTAACGCAGCCAGCCTCCACGTGGGCCGAACCTTTCAAGCCAGAGGGCAGTAGTAGTGACGGTGATTAGCCACAGCTCTCCCATCCTCCATGCCGGCGCTCTCCACACCCATACACGATCATCAGCGCCCACACGCGGGGCTCCGTCAGATGGCTGGACCCATCCTTCCTGCACCAGTCTGAGCACCAAACTCAGTGACGATCCAGCTATTCTCGGCAAGGATCTTGGAGTGTCCCCAGTGCTTTCTTACCCGTCATGTTTAGTTCACCTCCCTCCCCACTAGTGAAACAGAAGACTCAGCTGTATTCCCCGGCTGCAGGTAGCTCGCTTTGTGGCTGACTCCAGTGTGCAGCACAGATCATCGATCTCAGCTCATGGTGGAGAATAAGCCTTTAGATGCGACATATCTCTACAAAGGATGGAGTGTTAGTTTTCCCCTTTAAGGCTTTACCAGACAGGGGATGAATAGCAAAGTGCTGCAACTTCACTGTCAATAAGCGGGGCCTAGTTAGGATTCTGTTATGAAGGCACTAGGTTTCTGGGACTTGCATTGATTTTTAGATAAAGTGTACCTAGATAACGACAGTAGCTGTGCTTCAGTTATTTGGGCTTGAAATAGAAATGATCATTCCATTAACTTCAATACATACAGTAATTTGATTCACTACAATGCCAATGTCATGAGGTAGAGACTAGAGAATAATGCAGAGCTTCACAAGAGTGAAGGGTTAGTTTTAAATATATATTTATATATATATATGTATATATATATATATATATATATATATATATACTGTCACGCTAAAATATATCTATCTAACCTTTCTCTCCTAAAAAGTAAAGGCCAGAAAATTCTCACCCTCCAGATATCAACATTGTAGTTGAGTGTAATAGTGGACTTTATATCTGAATTTGAAGTAATCATTTTTTCTATTTCAACTTAACTAAAATGAAGCACAGCTGCAGTGCATTTGGTATGCGGGTAAAGGTAAGCAATGCATTAGGGTACGTTCACGTGACAAAAAGTCGCACTATTGTCTTGCGACAATTGTTATAATGGAAGTCTATGGTGTCGCACTGCAACATGCAACATGCTGCGACTGCGACATGACAGTCGCAAAAAATCCATTCAAGATGGATTTTTCTGCGACTGTGGTGTTGCAGTCGCAGCATGTCGCATGTTGCAGTGCGACACCATAGACTTTCATTATAAAATTTGTAGCGTGACATTAGTGCAACAAAATGTCGCGCTACAAATGTTGTAGTGTAGTTGTGCTCTATTTGTTGCGTGACTTTTTGTTGTGCAAGAAATGTCGTCATGTGAACGTACCCTTAAGCTACAGTTCTTCTTAAGTTCCAGAAACATAGTGCCTTCATAACAGAATCCTAACTAGGCCCCGCTTATTGACAGTGAAGTTGCAGCACTTTGCTATTCATCCCCTGTCTGGTAAAGCCTTAAAGGGGAAAACTAACACTCCACCCTTTGTAGAGATATGTCGCATCTAAAGGCTTATTCTCCACCATGAGCTGAGATGTATTCCCCGGCACAAAGCGCGCTGCTTGCAGCCGGGGAATACAGCTGAGTCTTCTGTTTCACTAGTGGGGAGGGAGGTGAACTAAACATGACGGGTAAGAAAGCACTGGGGACACTCCAAGATCCTTGCCGAGAATAGCTGGATCGTCACTGAGTTTGGTGCTCAGACTGGTGCAGGAAGGATGGGTCCAGCCATCGGACGGAGCCCCGCGTGTGGGCGCTGATGATTGTGTATGGGTGTGGAGAGCGCCAGTATCCCTTCCTCCTCACAGACGCATGGAGAATGGGAGAGCTGTGGCTAATCGCCGTCACTACTACTGCCCTCTGGCTTGAAAGGTTCGGCCCACGTGGAGGCTGGCTGCGTTACCGCTGTGTTCTGCTACACACACTACATGTGCCAGATATGGAAACTGAGAGCAGCCCCGTGCAGCCAAAGTGTGGAGTGCTGTATGGCTACTACATTCATTATAGTTGAATAGATTATTAAGAGTTAAAAAAGTGATATATAGTAAAACATAATCCAAATATCAATCAATATATACATAAAAGAAGGCTTTAACGAAATATTCATATAATTAATTCATAAAATGAATTCATATAATTACACAATACATGATTAAATAAATGTAAACCCATATCGAAAATTGAATAGAAAATAAAATATCATTATCAGACTCAGTACATGATTCCATGAAATTCATAAATTTATTAAAAAATATATTAAAACATATATATATATAAGAAGCTAAAAATGAATAAATAATTGTTACATGATTAAGTAGATATAATAAAAAGATAATAAAGAAAATAAAAAATGAGACTAAAAACATTACAAAATTCATCAATAAGTTCATTATTATATACATCACATATAAAAAGAAATTCATAAATAGATAAAAAAAATTAGTATACAAATTAAAAACAACAGTAAATGAGTTAAAAAGGTTAAAAAACAACGGATTTTCGGAGGGAGAGCGAGGGATGGACAAGGGACCCTTCAACGGCCTGAACCGACAGCTGGGGCCAAGAAGTCACTCGTTCATTTTAATGAATGTCAGTCTGTCCACGGAGTCAGTGGACAGACGGGTCCGCTTGTCCGTGACCACCCCACCTGCCGCGCTGAATGTCCGCTCAGACAGTGCGCTGGAGGGGGGGACAGACAATAACTCCAGCGCAAACTGAGCCAGCTCACGGCAGGTGTCCAGTCTCGCAACCCAGTACTCCATGGGGTCGTCAGTGCTCATGCTGTCGGAAGCACCAACAGACCCCATGTAGTCTGCCACAATGCAGGCCAGCCGCTGGTGGTTACTGCTGCTGCTGGTCGTACTGGGTCGTGCAGACTGGTAAAACAGCCTCATCTCACCCATTAGGTCACCTGCTCGGCTGGTGCTGCTGGGGCCAGCCACCTGCTGGGTGAGATGGGCGGGGGAAACTGGAGCTGGAGGCCGAGGATTAGTCTGCTCCAGCCGCTTTATCAGACAGGCCCGCAGGCTGGGATAAACTGTTCCAGTTTCCCCTTGTTTCATGGGTCTAAAAGGGTGGCCAACCAATAATCATCCCTCCCCTTAAAACTCTTGATCCGGGGGTCCCTCCTGAGGCATCGCAGCATGTGGACAGCCATGGGGAAGAGGACAGCCCGCTGTGACTCGTCATGGCTGCCCGGGACCATGACCTCTTGGTCCTCCTGCTGCTGCTCCCGGTGGGAGCTGCCCCACCCCCGGTCTAACGGTGCCCCCATCACCGGCTCTCCCTCCTGACCAGGGCCAGACTCCTGGACGTCCACTGAGTCATCATCCTCCTCCTCCTCGTCCTGGGCCTGGTCCTTGTGGAGCAAGGCCGCCTCATCTTGCTCCACAAAGGCACTCTCCCCAGCTTCAAGCAGGCGATCTAGTGTCCTGTCCAGCAGGAACACTAAGGGGAGCACGTCATTGAGGCCAACGTGCTCCCCGCTGACCATGTTTGTCGCCTGCTCAAATGGGGCCAACACGTGACATACCTGCTGTATCTGCCCCCACTCCGCATTAGTGACATAGGGGAGTGGGTGTGATGGCCCTGGAGTGCCTAGGTCCAGCAGGTATTCCCTCACCGCCCGTCTCTGCTCCTACAACCTTTCCAGCATGTGGAGGGTGGAGTTCCACTGCGTCACACTGTCCACAATCAGCCTGTAAGGGGGCAGGCTGTTGTCCCGCTGCAGTCTGGACAGGGACGCGGCGGCGGTTGGGGAGCGTCGGAAATGGCTGGCAATCCTACGTACCCTTAGCACAATGTCACTCAACTCTGGGTACGTACGGAGGAACTTCTGTACCACTAGGTTGAGGACATGTGCCATGCAGGGCACGTGGGTCAGACTGCCAGCCTGAAGGGCGGCGAGTAGGTTGCTGCCGTTGTCACAGACAACCATACCTGCCTGGAGCCTACGGGGTGTCAGCCACTTTTGGACCTGAGCCTGAAGTGCGGCCAGAACATCAGGTCCAGTGTGTCTCCGGTCTCCCAAGCTCACAAGCTGGAGCACGGCCTGGCAGCGGACATGCACCACACTTGCATAGCTACGGGGACGCTTGCTGGGGGGCTCAGCAGCAGTGGAGACAGTGGCAGCAGCAGTTCTCCCCTGGACACCCCGCGGCGGCATCAGAGTTTGCCTCGGAGGGATACCCAATGGGCAGTACAACTTAAGTATCGTCCCTGCCCATGTCTGCTAGTCCAAGCATCCATTGTGAGATGTACCCTGTCGCTGACAGCATGATCCAGCGACAGGCATACCTTCTCCACAAGGTGCTGGTGCAGGGCAGGGACGCCAGTCCTGGCAAAGTAATGGCGGTTGGGGACACGCCATCTGGGTTGTGCCTGCTACAACATCTGCCGGAATGGATTGCTGTCCACCAGATTGTAAGGGAGCAGATGTTGGGCGAGAACCATTGCCAGGAGCCCATTGAGTGAACGCACACGTCGGTCCCCGGGGGCATAGAGCGCAGTACGTTCAAAAGCGTCTGCAACTGACGGCTGGCGCCGGACGGCAGTGGAGGAGGGGATAGAGGAGGGTGCAGTGGAGGCAGAGGTCTGGCTGCCGGTACCAGTACCTCTATGAGAGGGAGTGGCGGAGTGGGAATGTATTGTCCGAAGCGGTTGTGGTGGCTGCTGTACAGTGGCAGGAGCTGCTGTCCCCTGCCCACTGCTGGTGGCGCTGCTGCTACCACCCTTCATCTGTTCCCACTCCCGCCAGTGGTTGACCCATAGGTGCTGGTTCAATGCAGTAGTACCCAGCCGAGCCACCACCTTCCCTCTCTTCACCCTGGCACGGCACAGCTGACAGATTGCTATTGTAGCATCGTCAGGTGCCAGGGTGAAGTAAGCCCAAACAGGCGACTTATGCACCAACCTTCTGTCAGATGGGGTGGTGCTCACTTGCGTCTGTTCGAGCTGGGTGCGCACAGGTGGAGGTGGCTGCTGCTGCTGTTGCCTCCTCCTCCTAACATTACCGGTGGAGCCCCTGCTACTGGGCTCCATGACAACCTGTGGCACCATTTGCCTCTGGAGCCTACCTTCCTCCTCATCAGTGCTGCTGACATTGCCTGACGAGGGAGGTGGCACCCATTCACAGTCACCCTCCTCTTCATCCCCCGATATGTCAGACCCCGGGCCAATCCTTGGTGAACGGAGGGGAGCAGCTGACATCAGCTGTCCCCTCACTGATGCCTGGGTCTGACTAGGTGCAGGGGTTGTGTGGCTCACCCCACCCGCACCAGTTGGAAGGGATGTTATAGGTACCCTCTCCTCCTCCATCCCTTCCATAAGGTCCTGCCCAGAAGGAGGACTGAATTGAGGTAGTTCAGCCTCCTGCATTGCCTGCCCCAAGATGTCCCTCTCTACATCTGAATCCTCAAACATGGCTGGGGACATTTCTTTGGGGCTGGGGGCTGCAACTGCAGGAGGTGGTGTGCTGCAGATGCTGCTGCTGCTTGTTGGAGCCGGGCCCGATGACTCCGTGGCACCAGAATGTGCCATTAAGCTCATGACTGCTTCGGCATCCTGCTGCAGTCTTATGGGGCGGATGGCACGGCCAAAAAAATCTTGTATCCGACAATGGACACGGACACCCCTCCTTCCTTGGGTAGAGGAGCGGTCCTGTGCTGGCAGCGGTCCAGCACTAGAACCAACTCCCCTACCACGGCTCCCTGACCGACCACGTGAGGCAATAATTTGAAACAAAAAATATCAGTGGGAATTTGGGGAAAACTTTGTTGGGATGGGGACTGTGGGACTAAAACTAAATGAAAGGCAGAAATAAAAAATTAAAGGACACTGAGTGGACTGACTTAGAAATATAGTACCAGATACTAACTGAAATAACCTTTTTCACTAAGCTAAGACACAGACACTGACGCAGACAGAACACAAACTAAACACTAAAAACTACACTAAAAGTAACTTTTTTTTTCTTTTTTTTCTTTTTTTTCCACTAACCTAACACACGGACAATGACGCTGACAGAACACGACTAAACACTAAAACTACACTAAAAGTAACTTTTTTTTTTCTTTTTTTTCACAAACCTAACACACGGACAATGACGCTGACAGAGCAAAAACGAAACAGTAAAACTACACTAAAAGTAACTTTTTTTTGTTTTTGTTTTTTTTCCACTAAACTAACACAAGGACAATGACGCTGACAGAACAAAAACTAAACACTAAAACTACACTAAAAGTAACTTTTTTTTTAGTTTTTTCACAAACTAAACACTAAAACTACAGCAAAAGTAAATTTTTTTTTTCACTAAACTAACACACGGACAAATACGCTGACAGAACAAAAACTAAACAGTAAACTAACTTACACTACACTTAACCTAACAGCTACACTAACCTACCCTATCTAACTAATCCTATGAACTAGTATACTGTTCTAAAGCCTTTTGTAGCATGTATAAGTGGAAAAAAATAAATATATTTGCCGTTCAGCGGTGTAGTTATATGTTCTAAAGCCTTTTGTGGCGTGTATAGGTAGAAAAAGAAAAATATATTTGCCATTCAGCGGTGCAGCAATATTTTCTAAAGCATTTTGTGGCATGTATTAGTGGCAAAAGTAAAATATTTTTGCCGTTCAGCGGTGCAGTTATATGTTCTAAAGCCCCTTTTTGTGTGTATTAGTCTGGGGGGGGGGAGGGCTTATTAGCCGTTGTGGGGTGAAGTGAGAAAATTAAAGACTTTTCTGGGGTGTTTTAATTTCCTTTTTATTTATTTATTTGATCTAACAGAATGTCAGACAGAGAAGTGCAAGGCCCTGCACAGGGGAGTGGCAGAGGCCTAAATGTTTCTGGTGCAGCCACAGGTCGCAGCAGAGTAAGAGGCCGTAGCCGCAGGAGTCGTAGCGAGAGGCCTGAGCTCCCAGTGTCATCTAGCGGTCGCGTCTTGACCAGAAACCCAGCGGTTCTTGAATAGTTGACTTGATCTTCGACTTCGTCGCAAGTTACATTAGACACCCCCAGCTAAGAGTCAGTGGGTTCGTCAGACACAACCCTTAGTTGTCATGGCCCGGGAGCAGGCCCTGTGCCCTCACCTGTCCTCAACCTGCCTCTGTACTTTTCTGTTCCCTCAGCCAGAGAAGTATTGTATGCCGCGGGCTCAGCTCCACTATACAGTGAGGACGAGCTACTAAAAGACAGTCAGCAGCTACCGGCAAGCCAAGATGTGGAAGAGACATCCGCCGCTTCCTCCGCTAGGCGGGCAAGTAGTGATGAGGAGAGTGGCGTGGGAGATCGTGTTGCAAGCGGTCAGGCTCTTGACCTAGACACAGGTCAGGCTCCTGACCCACCAAGTCGCTAGCGTGACCGGGAGTGAGCCGGGTGGCATCAGTGGGAGGTCTGAAGGCAAGCTTTGCAGAAACTTACCTGCCCGGGAAGTATCTGTGCACGGGTTAACCGAGGAAGTGGCGGTAGCAGTCAGTCAGTGCGTAGTGTTGGGGGTAAAATCGCCTACTCAGCGGTGTGGCAGTTTTTTCTTAAGGCGCTGGAGGAGGTGAACATGGCCATATGTAGAATCTGTGGGCAGAAGGTAAAGCATGGCCAGGGTTCCAATGTTGGCATCACGGCCCTGCATCAACATATGCAGCGTGACCTGGGGGAACCGTGGCTCTAATGTGGTTTTCCAGCCTGCTGCAGCAACCGCTGTGTCACCCAGTGGCACGCAGCCGATTTCAGGCAGTCAAGCCTCCCCCACCTCAGCCGAAGGGAGCTGTCTGTCCTTCCCATCATTTGCTGGTCCTCGTCAGTCATTCCATCAGCAATCAATCACCGAAGCGATTGGCAAGAGACAACAGTATGTGTTTACTCATCCAACGGCGCAAAAGCTGAATGTGCTCCTGTCCAAGTTGCTGGTGCTGCAGTCCCTCCCTTTCCAAGTGGTGGACTCTGCACCTTTTAGAGAACTGATGGCTTGTTCCGAGCCAAGGTGGTGAGTCTCAAGCCGTCATTTCTTTGCCAAAAAGGCAGTACCAGCCCTACACACACATGTAGAACAGAAGGTGGTCTAGTCCTTGAGCCTGTCAGTGTCTGCCAAAGTGCACGGTAGCGCCGACGTGTGGAGCTGTAACTACGGTCAGGTAAAATATATGTCCTGTATGGCCCACTGGGTGAATGTGGTTCCTGCACAGCCACACCAGCAACTTGGCCAGGTGATGCCCCTTCCGCCTCCACATTCTCACGCTGTTGGTCCTGCAACAATGTCCGCCTCTGCCTCCTCATTCTCCACCGTGTCCTCAGCCTCCACTGCAGAGAGAATTCACAGTGCCCCTCCAGCAAACCACATATGAAGGGCACAGCGGTGTCACGCTGTTCTGCACCGAACGCTGTCACAGGGTGGAGGAACTGCTTTGTGTCCTTTATCAAGAAATCAAATCCTGGCTTTTTCTGCGACAACTCAAAATCGGAACCATGGTGACCGACAATGGGAAGAACACGGTGTCGGCGCTGCATCAAGGAGGGCTGAGCCATGCGCCCTGCGTCGCACACATGTTCAATCTGGTTGTCAAGCAGGTCCTGAAGTCTTCCGTCCATCTGCAAGACATCCTAAAAATGTCCAGGAAACTTTCCATGCACTTTAGCAACTCGTAGACCGCAAAGTACACTCTCCTTGAGGTGCAGCGGCAGAACGGCATCCCCCAACATAGGCTGATATGCGATGTTTCCACCCGTTGGAATTCCACCCTCCATATGTTTGGCCAACTATACGAACAGAGAAAGGCCATAAACGATTTCTTGATGATCCAAGCGGACAGGAGTACTCCTCTGTGTAAGCTCGATGTCAGCCAGTGGCAGCTCATGCGTGACACCTGCCATTTGCTCAGGCCCTTTGAGGAGGCCATGTTATTTGCCAGTCACCAGGACTATGGGAGGAACAACATCATTCCACTGCTATATTTCCTGGAACAAATGCTGGTAAATCTTGCTGTTCAGGGGACTGGAGATGTGACGCCTCGATCTCACAGCAACATGAGCCCTGTGGGGGCTGAACTGGAGGAGGAAGAGGAGGAGAAGGACATAGGAGCACAAGCAATGTGTAGCGAAATGGGTGGTTTTTCTACACAGGTGACAGGACAGAAGGAGCAGGAGCAGCCAGAGGAGCTACAGGGCGATGAGGAAGACAAGGCAGAGGACACAGACACACCGTGGCAGTATGCTGTGGAGATGGAGGCAGGGTGTGCCTCCGAGTCACTTGCACAAATGGCCCGATGCATGCTCACTTGCTTGCGTAGTGACAGCCGAATTGTCAGCATTCAGCAGATGGATGACTTCTGGATCTCCACTTTGTTGGACCCTCGCTACCGGTCCAAAATAGGGGCCTTTTTTACACCCGCTCAGAGGGAGGAATAACTGAACTGCTATAGAGACATCCTATGTAGTCAGTTGGCCGCTGCCTATTTACGCCAGGTCTGACCGTAGGGGCTCTCTGTGCTCACATTCCTCTGCCATGGCCGCTGTGGCAGGGTGGGGGTGGGGGGTAGGAGCAGTTCCAGCTCCCTCAGCAGCAACTTAAGTCTAGAGTCGCTGATGACAGCTTTCTTTCTTCACCCGCCTAGTGAAGAAACTACTCACCAGCAGCAGCAGCTAGACTTGGAGCAGGACCTGAACCAGCAGGTGGTGGCATACTTGGACAGTACCCTGTCACCCCACATTGAAGATCTGCTGGACTACTGGGCAACCAAGCTGAATTTGTGGCTGCAACTAGCAGAGTTTGCCCTGAAAAAGCTGTCCTGCCCGGCGAGTAGTGTGACATCAGAGCGGGTGTTTAGTGCGGTGGGGGCCATAGTTACCCCCAAAAAGAACTCGTCTGTCCACCCAAAATGTGGAGAGACTGACATTTGTCAAGAGGAATCAGGCGTGGATCATCCAGGATTTCCACCCACCAATGCCTGATGCATCAGACTAGATCATTCATGGTGCCACACCAACACTTTGACAAAAGATGCCAGTTTCTTCTGGCTACCTGCTTCAGCTACTTTTCTGATGCTGACACCCGCCTGATGCCATGTGCTCCTTCTTTCGCCAACCATCTTCAGCTGGTACTCGTATTGCCACCCACCTCCCCACTCTGTCACAGGGTCACTCTGTGGTCTACTGATGCTGCTGCCACCTCCTAACTATGTCACCTTGCTACTCTGTGGTCTCCTGATGCTGCTGCCACCTCCACACTATGTCACCTTGCCACTCTGTTGTCTCCTGATGCTGCTACTACCTCCACATCATGTCACCTTGCCCCTCTTTGGTCTCCTGATGCTGCTGCCACCTCCTCACTATGTCACCTTGCCACTCTGTGGTCTCCTGATGCTGCCACCTCCACACTGTCATTGTGCCACCCTGTGGCCTCCTCCTGATGCTGCTGCTGCCACCTTCACACTCTTTCATTGTGCCTATCAGTGGCCTCCTGATGCTGCCTCCATCTCCACACTCTGTCATTGTGCCACTCTGTGGCCTCCTGATGCTGCCGCCACCTCCATACTCTGTCATTGTGCCACTCTGTGGCCTCCTGATGCTGCCGCCACCTCCATACTCTGTCATTGGGCCACTCTGTGGACTTCTCATGCTGTTACCACCCTTCCCACTTCATGACTGGGCCACTATTTTGCCTTTCGGCCTGGCTGACTTCATCATTTATTTGACCCTTCTTCTGATCTGCCAGAAGGAAGGAAAAATGAGACGCACAACAGATCCTGTCTTTGTAGCAGCTGTAAGGCCTGTATGGTCCCATCAGAACTGGCTTGTGATTTGGTAGCCAAAATCAGGAGTGGGTACAAAACACAGAAGACATGCAAGTATTCCATTCACGTGTCATGTCTGTTTTGGATCCACTCCTGTTTTTTTTTTTACATTAGCAATATTCCTAGATTACTGACCAAATGCTGACTGAGTGAAGGCGGATGCTCAACAGACAGGATCCGTTTTTTGGGGGTTATTGCTCTGAAGGATCAGAGGAAGGGCAAAATAACCAGTGATGTCAACACAAACTTACTGCTGACACCCTCTCCACTCTGTCGGTGGGGCTCTACTTGTATAAGCGTTTAATAGAACAGGTTCTGTAGACATCTATGTGGAATCAGCTGACGACGGTGTAAAAAGTGTGCACTTCTTCTTGACGCTAACATTGACCTGTAAGGCTGAGTTCATACTTGAGTTATTTGGTCAGTTTTGGCCCTGTGACTGCCCAAATAAGTGAACTGTGCATTGATTCTAAGAGCGACGCCTGTCATCTGCATGTCATACTGACTCACAGTATTATTTCACTACCAGAGCAGACTCCCTATGTGTGTTACTGCAAGGCACAGTGTTCTAAACCCCTATAAAGGCTCTCTGAAGCCAGGAAATAGCGTTTTTTAACGCAATTTGCTGCAAATAAATTCGAACCGAACCGGCTGAATCAAATTTTTGAAAAATTTGCTCATCTCTAATTGTTACAAACAGTCCCGAATTTGCAGGGACGGTCCCTAATTTTCAGAGACAGTACTGGCAAATACAGGCTGTGTGGTGCTAATGTAAGTCACATCTGTAAGTTGGTGATCCTGGAAGGGTTTGACTGCAAACTTTGGTACATTTAGTAAACTACTGTATGCCATTGAGTCTGATATACAGATAGTCCAGTGTTCTCCATTCCTATGACATCTGCTTATGCATGCACAGCCAAAGCTGACTTAATCCACTTAATAATCAGTGCAGAAAATAAAATTGTTAACAATAGCTGGTGTGCACACAGCCAGATAATGAACAATCCGAAAACGTCACCTTTCCATTTATAAAATAACTCCAGACATGACATCACTGCGTCCAGTTGATTAAGTGGAGCAATGACAAGCTGTAGTGGAGATCCTGGAGATGTCTGCAGCAGAAAGGGCGGCATTTATACATTGTTGATAGGTTCCATGTCATGTACATAGCCAAGGTGGCTTATGAGATCCATATTTAATAGGTCAATGTTAAGAACGTTTAGTAGTTGTAATAGTTTCGTCAGTGCTGTAATTAGTTTGGCACATCATAAGCTGCAATTCTCATCTCACAATTGTATATCTTAGTGAGGAGGAATCTCAAACTGTGGAAATTATTGCTCCCAGGCAAAGTTACAAGGCACGTTGCCAAGAGTATACACATGTCAAATCCATGGGTTATAATCTGAGATAATTTCGTTTAACAAATTATACAAAGTGATCAGACAGATGTTATTCCCAGTTCTGATATGCGCATCAATAGAGGAACAAAGCTATAGGGTCTGCAAAAGCACCAATTGCAATTGGTGCCTGAAGGGACACAAATGCCCCTCTGCAACATACAGTAAGAAGGCACTATTATTATATGTGGTACATGATACCAAGGTACCAAGTGGAGATTTTGTTTTAGAGCCCAGGGGTTTTAAAAAGTATATGGAAAATATTCTATACCATGAGACACCCTAAATTGTTTCAAGCAATGTGACATTTTGAAGCAATGTGACACTTTTAAATGGGGTTGTCCAACCGGTACCTTCTCAAACAGCTGATTAACGGGGGTTCCGGGTGTCAGACCCCCACAATCAGCAACAGAATGTTTAGTTTGGCTCTGGATGTGACTGGAAAATAAAATATGATTCAATTGAAGATAGGTACAAAAAATATGCTTCACATAAAGTTTTAAGAACATCAGGGCTGTAAAGCAAAAATTTAAGGAAATTACTTTTATCCTTACTAGGCCACAAAAGAATAAGTGCAAAGGTAAAGTGACTGCCGCATAATTAATTTAGTTAAGAGATCAGGATGGTTGTGTTTATACAGTAGACATTTTTTTATCACGCACTGGCAAAGTAAGGATGTTCCCAATGCTTGGACCATTCATAAAAAATACAAATGTTACTAAATGGCTTGAAAAAATGTGCAAACTTTGTGAACACTATGTCGTCCTTTTCATACCCATAGTACAAAGTAACTCGTCTTGTAGGATGCTCACATATAGCTCAGCCTTCAGACCACTACCAATACTGGTCAAGTCTGCAATGCCTTTGGCTGTGAAACAACCTCATATCTTCAGTTCCTTTAATTTCTAGACCCGTTAGCCCCTTTTACCTTGTTTCTTCCAGACCCATTTACACCTACCAGAGCCCAGTCTTTTGTCTTATTACTTCCAATCTTCTCTTTTTTCGGGCCACCATTCCAGACTTGTGCAATGTGAGTCGCACAGTGCTTGCATGGACATCTGTGAGCTCACTATTACGAAGAATACAAGCCACCTCCACTGCTGTGTTTGTCTTGTGATGATCCGACTTGTTGACTCCGATATTTTGCCTGGACATCTACAGTTTTGTTCAAAATTATTCAACCTCCAATGCTGTAAAGGGTTTTAGGGAATTTAGTGTACATTTGTAAATGTGTTCAGAATGAAATCTTACAAGGACTTTTTAAAGAACCAAATGCAACTAAAATGACATCAATTGTTTTTGTAATACAGTATTAAATGTTTTTTTTTGTGATCTCTTCATTGACACAATTATTCAACCCCTAAAAGACTACCACTCTTAAGAACAGAGGTTCATTCAAGTGTTTTCAATCAGGTATTGAAAACACCTGTAGATGTCAAGAAGCAGCAATCAAGCATAATAAGCACCAATTAGGCAGATTTAAAATGACTGTGATACTCAGCTCCTTCAAGACCTTTACTGGTGTGTTTACAGACATGGTGAAGTCAAGAGAATGGTCCAGGAAGACAAGAGAAGAGGTGATTTCTCTTCACAGGAAGGGCAATGGCTATAAGAAGATTGCAAAGATGTTAAACATACCAAGAGACACCATAGGAAGCATCATTCGCAAATTCAAGGCAAAGGGCACTGTTGAAACGCTACCTGGTCGTGGCAGAAAGAAGATGCTGACTTCGACTGCTGTGCGCTACCTGAAGCCCAAAGTGTTGAAAAGTCCCCGTGTGACTGCTGAGGAACTGAAAAAAGATTTGTCAGATGTGGGTACTGAAGTTTCAGCTCAGACAATAAGGCGCACACTGCGTAATGAAGGCCTCCATGCCAGAACTCCCAGGCGCACCCCCTTGCTGTCTCCAAAGAATAAGAAGAGTCGACTGCAGTATGCCAAAAGTCATGTATACAAACCACAAAAGTTTTGGGATAGTGTTCTGTGGACTGATGAAACAAAATTAGAACTGTTTGGGCCCATGGATCAACGCTATGTTTGGAGGAGGAAGAACAAGGCCTATGAAGAAAAGAACACCTTGCCTACTGTGAAGCATGGCGGGGGGTCAATCATGCTTTGGGACTGTTTTGCTTCTACAGTTACAGGGAAGCTTCAGCGTGTGCAAGGTACCATGAATTCTCTTCAGTACCAGGTACCAGGAGATATTGAATGAAAATGTGATGCAGTCCGTCACAAACCTGAGGCTTGGGAGACGTTGGACCTTTCAACAGGACAATGATCGCAAGCATATCTCCAAGTCCACTAGAGCATGGTTGCAGATTAAAGGCTGGAACATTTTGAAGTGGCCATCGAAGTCACCAAACTTAAATCGGATTGAGAACCTCTGGTGGGACTTAAAGAAAGCAGTTGCAGTGCGCAAGCCTAAGAATGTGACTGAACTGGAGGCTTTTGCCCATGAAGAATGGGCGAAGATATCCGTAGATCGCTGCAAGACACTTGTGTCAAGCTATGCTTCACGTTTAAAAGCTGTTATAACTAGAAAAGGATGTTGTAATAAGTACTAAGATTGAATGTCACTTGGGGGTTGAATAAAACTGATAATGATGTGAGCACAGAAAAGACATTTGTGGTTATTTCATTATAAATGTTATGTTATATTTGTCTGACTTACAAGTGCCTCTTTGATTTAATTGTAAACAAGATGACTGAAATGATTAAAATCAATGTCAAACTGGCCAAAACACTCAATTTTAGTGGGGGTTGAATAATTTTGAACACAACTGTACCTCTTTGCTTTGGAATGAATGGAAGGACTTCATTTCGTATTCTTCCAACTGTCATGGCACTTGGTAAAGAATGCAGTTTGGTAATGTTTTTGGTTGAGATACCGCTGATACCACTCATTGAGCTAGATGATCTAGATGAGCAATATGATGCTGTTTCTCTTTTCTTGGGAAATCTTCTTCATGGCTGCTCCTGGATTTGAACCTTTCACTTGTAATTCAACCTAATAACACACTGAGCTATTAGGGAACGTGAGAACAGGTTGTAATTTGTAGTATACAAGGAGAAAAATATTGTCCCACTACCAGGAGCAAAACAGTAACAATGCAGTTACATGGCAAGAATCTGCATAACTAATCATATTCTAAATAACTGCAAGTCCAATTTATGTATGACATAGCCAAGATGATTGTCTATAAAATGACGGTAGTCTCACGTTCGAAGCGGTAATGGATGGTGAGATATGGAGCCTGAAAGTCAAAAGTTCAAAACATTGTTACCCTTTTGCTCGTCAATGTGTGTATATATGTATGGCAGGCTGGACACAGCCCTGCATTTGTGGGAGAGGCAGAGGTATATATATCTCGCCCATTCTGCTCAGGGCAGCGCTACTGCCGGCGTCATTGGCCTCCCACATCACTTCCGGTCGAACCTGCGCCAGTATCGGAGGGTAAGTAAAGTCGGCCTGCGGACAGCGGCGTCGCCTGTCCGCGATTGGGCGCGCTCAGCGGCTTATTCTGCCCCCCAGGCGGCCTTCTACTACTTCCACCCCCCGCTTTCCCACGCTGCCCGACCCCGCTACCCCGACCCATCCAAAGTCCGTCAGCCACCTACCAGTTCCAGGAAGCGGTTGCGGGCATGCGCAGCCTCCCTCGCCTCGCAGCCACGCTCTTACGTCTCACCGGGAGAGTCCCAGTTGCTAGGCAGTAAGGGACGCGCATCGCTTCCAGCGGCTCCCGACGGTCGCGGGGGAGGGGGCGGGGTCGTAGCGGGGTACTGAGTAACAGGGCAGTCGTCCGCACCATTCCCCTGTCACGTATACCAGGTGTTTTCTCTCGTCTCTGCTCCCATTCTGCCTTACTAAGTCCAGTACCACTTCTTCTGTCCCATATAGGGGGTAATCCATAGTATCTGTGTTCCATTCAATGATCACTCTGCAGTCCGCACGCCTTTCTCGGTTCTGCTCTCTTTGCTTATTGACAGTCTGCACAATCCCACTTTCCCGTTTCATATTAATTCAGTGCCTGCGAATCCCGCCACATCAGATCACTTCCTTCATACCGGGCGTTGTCTGGTCTGGGTAGCTATCCCCACGGCGTGGTATTTTGTTTCCGTCCCTCTGCCAGGGGCGGCTATCTCCGCACCTTCTTATCGCTTCACCTTCACGGTTCCCGTTGTTTATCTCCACCCTGCGTTGTCTTCCGAGGGTCGGATATCTGGCCTCGATTCTGTTCTGATCACACGGTTGTTTCACGTTAGGCCCGTTATCTATTCTCTTCTCATCTCACAGTCATTCTAGTCATCGGGCCCCGCACCGCGCCAACCGCGACCTTCTCTACTTACCATGTCAAACTTCACCCAGGTACGCCCTGGCATCTTCTGTTTCTTTCCCGGTGCGCCAGGCTTCTATCTCCATCTTACCTGATACGCTCAGGTTTTCGCTTACAGGTAGCCTCTGGTACGCCCAGACCCCTTGGCATCCTGATTCGCTCAGGTGTCCCTTCAGTTCCACGCCTCTGTCTCCACGGTCAGCCATCGCCGCTTTCAGTTTTAGGCTTGCCACGGTTCACACTCACCTTCCCTTTGGGTCCTTACGCAGAATCTTTTCGCACCCTAAGTTCTTTCACCCTGCGCTCACTAGCTTACGGATCATTTCATGGTTACCCAGGTCATCCGCCGCGGCATTCGGTCCACGCATAATCAGCAGCCTACGGTTTTGTTTTCTCTGAGGTTCTAGAGTGGTTCGGATTACTGTTACAAAGAGTCAGGGACCTGGTTTCTTGGTGAGTTAAAAGAAAAAAAAAAAAACCTTTGTAGCCATTTTTCTCACCTTCTTCACGGCGGTTTCTTCTCTCTTGCTGTCTTCTCCTTTACAGGAAATTTGGGCTAGCCAGTTTCTCAGGTGCTACAGGTAAGCTTTTCATGCTACGTCTCCCCTGGTGCTCTTTCATTCAGTTAGTATCCGGGGCAATCGCTAGTGGGCATGCCTCCTCCTTTCTTCCTAGGGACCGTACCAGTCAGATGTTGGCATCATTCTTCTTCTTTTCATGTATCATGTTGCACGGATCCGATATCGATGACGCTGCCTCACTAGTAGAATCCGCGGTGTCAGAAAGAGCAAGCAATGCCTCGTACCGAGCCTGGACGGTGCCCAAGTTGATCTCTGAGCTTAACAAGCGAGGAATTCACCATTCAGCCTCAGCCCGCAAGGCTGAGTTGTATCCCTGCTCTTCCCCGACGCCCAGAGTTCTCAGGCTGAGCAGGTCTTGTTATCAACCATACAGGTCTCACTTACACAGCTACATGCCACGATTAATAGTCTGTCCAGCTCCATGTCAGACTTCAGCACAAGGCTCCAGGCAGTAGAAAATAGGGACACCCTCCCGTGTACTCCCTCTACGTCTGGGACAGGTCTCGGCACCGATCCTTCTCCGGCCGCAGGTACGGGCCCCGGACGCCCTCGCATTGCACCATCCTATTTTGTCCCGGACAATGTCAGGAAAGACATTCTTGCTGGCAAAGACGTCAACCTCGCTGCTATTCTCATTTCCACACATGACGTAGTTGACAGCAAAACTATCGCGTGCGGGGACGTCTCCGTTGCACTCAAGGCAAAAAAAAAACTATCGGTTTCGGAGTTCATCCTCGCATTTAGCCTTTACCGAGATATAATTTTCTCTGCGCATCCCGACGGGCGCGAGGAATTAGACACGTATCTTTACCGGATCACTGAGTTGGGGTACAGGTACGGAGGAGTTGCGTTCTACGACTATCACCGGTCATTCTCGGCAAAAGCAGCCGCCACTCTGGCACAGTTCCAGCAAACCACCGATTGGGCCGTGCTGGACATGGAACTCTTCTGCCGACATTTCTAGGGATTTAAGACTCCTATATGCGCCAATTGCCAGTCCATTTCGCATTCCTCCAACTGGTGCCGCAACTTAGTGTCTCCAGCCGCACCAAAGTCTGAGCCGGGCCCTTCTGGCATCCAGAAACCAGGTCCTTCGTTAGATAAGCTAGGGCGGCCCATAACCTTTCTCGGGAAAAGCCAGATATGCAATAATTACAATCTAACTTTTTGTAATTACAACAAGTGCAAGGCGCTGCATATCTGCGCCATTTGCTTCCGTGCCCATCCCCAGTCCACCTGCACCCAGCGCTCCACTAAGAGCTGACTAGCCGACATAGATACCACCATCCTGGCCACCCTCATGCAGGATCACTACGACCCTGCCTTCGTAGAGTTCCTGATATCCGGATTCACGGGCGGGTTTCACACCGGCTTAGTCACCTTGCCTCAGTTATCCTGGGAAACTCCTAACCTACGTTCAGCCCTGGAATACCCTTGTTCAGTGGATGAATTGTTACAGGCTGAACTAGACAAGGGTTTCATCATTGGACCGTTTTCAGATCCTCCATTTTCCAAATATAGAGTCAGTTCCATCGGGTTGGTCATCAAAAATCTTCAAATAAAAATGTCTAATTTACGATTTATCGTCTCCCACGCATATTTCACACCCAGCCCTAACTCGTTGGTACCCTCCGAGGAATATTCCATGAAATATGCATCTTTAGACGAGGCTATAGCACTCATTTTGCAGTTAGGTCACGGCACTTGGCTGTCAAAAGCAGACATCTCAGACGCATTCAAATTACTGCCCATCCATCCTGCCTTTACGGCATCAAATGGAGGGACTCATACTACTTCTCTACTCGTTTGACCTTCAGGTCAAAAAGTAGCCCCTGGCTTTTCGATAAATTCGCACAGGCCCTCCATTGGATCCTTGTAAACATAGCCATGTGTCCCAGAGTCATTCATTATCTAGATAACTTCTTGTTACTAGAGCAGCCCAACACTTTTTTTCTCTGCCATCAACGTTCCTGTCGCCCCTTCGAAAGTGGAAGGCCCATGTACAGCGCTCACCTTCCTAGGTATCACACTTGATACCATTAGGATGGAGGCAAGGCTACCGGAAGGTAAGTTGAGTGATCTCAGGAAACTCATTCACAAGTTTGCGGGATGTCGCACCATCTCCAAGGTCGAACTCCAATCTCTCCTGGGATCGCTCAATTTTGCCTCTAGGATTATGCCTCAGGGGCGCGCCTTCATGTCCAGACTCCTACAGTTGCTTCCAGGAGCCCCGGACCAGGACTCCCGCATCGAGCTGAATAGGGACGCCTTATCCGATTTCAACATATAGGACAGATTCCTTGCAGGGTGGAACGGCATTTCCCTTTTCGTGCCTCAATGGAAGGAATCATGTCCAATCATCTTTTCTGACGCGGCTGCATCCCTGGGATTCGGGGCAATCTGAGGTAAACAATGGTTCGCTGGTCGTTGTCCTCCGCAGATTGCCTCAGACCCTCAGGCGGTCGGGTCTTCTCCCCTGTTGGAGGTTTACCCGATTGTCGCAGCCGCGCAGGTCTGGGGCCACAAATGGTCCAACCTCCCAGTCCGTTTCATCTCCGATAATCAGGTAGTTGTAGACATTCTGGCTAAAGGTAGGGCCCATTCTCCAAAGATATGAGTTTTCTCCGTAAACTCACTTGGTTATCACTGCAGTTCAACTTTCATTTTTCATGCTCTCATATCCAGGGCTCCAAAAATGTGGCGGCCGACGCATTATCTAGGCTTAAGTTCGATGTCTTTTTCCAGGTCATGCCAGATGCAGAGAAAGTGGGCGCCACTCCGCCAACCCTGCAGGCCTTAATGATGGACTAGGATCCTACACGGCAGCCGCTAAATCACTGATTCGTAATTCTTTGTCTGCTAATTCGCTCAGGAATTAGCAGACAGGGTGGAAGGCCTTTCAGGGATTTTCCCACAGATTCCCCAGAGGAGCAACCGACGAGGTTACTTTTATTATATCATTCCTGGCATACTGTCACAAAGATTTATGGCTCTCATACAATACCATTCGGATGTATCTGGCAGGGGTTCAACATTTCTCCATGATTCGGCATCCCGACGGTAGCTCCATATTCAATTCTCATGCAGTTAAGGCCACTTTACGAGGGATCAAGAAGAGTTTGTGTAAAAGCGAACCCAGTAGACAGGCAGTGACGGGGGACTTGTTTAGGGCCTTATCATCTGCCCTGGACAGGAATCCTTTGGCCCCCTCAAGAGTATAGTTCTCAAGGCTGCAGTATATCTTAGCTTCTACGGGTTCCTGAGACCGGGAGAATTTACCAGTCTTAACGCCAGGCACCCAGGACCTATAGTTGATCAGCTCCTGTCGAATCATGACCAGTTCGTGTTCCTTCTACGGGTCTCCAAAACATCTCAGACAGGGCCGCCAGTTCAGGTTCACTATTTCCCGTCCAATAACCCATGGTGCCCGGAGGCTGTACTCCGCCACCTGTTAAACCAATTAGGACATCGAGATCCAGTCAGCCCTTGTTACCATTTCCGAGTCACGCGCTCACCACCTCCCAATTTGTTATTGGCAGCCGGCGCAGGGTTCGATCCAAGAAGGATTTCAGGGTACTCATTCCAGTATCGGCGCGGCTTCGGCAGCCTCTAAGCACGGAGTTCCCGCTCATGTGATCCGGAAAATGGGTAGATGGCGGACATCCTGTTTCACCCGTTATATCCCTCATCCCGAGGAAGAAATTGCCAGGGCATTCAATACATTAGTCATGTGATGTTACCACTAATAAAGCATTATACCTAAAAGCGTCTTTTGCCCCTTTTTGGCGTACTACAGGCACGGCTGCCAGGCACACATCCAGCCACTTAGGTATAGGCCATTCAGGCCATCGCCGAAGCCATGACCACAAGTATGGCAGGCTGGACACAGCCCTGCTTTTGTGGGAGGGGCAGAGGTATATATATATATCGCCCATCCTGTTCAGGGCAGCGCTACTGCCGGCGTCATCCTACCCAGTTGCCCCCCTTCTTCTGTCTCTCTTCCATCCCTACTTACCTCCCTCTCAGGTATGCCCCTTTTTGGCGTACTACAGGCACGGCTGCCAGGCACACATCCAGCCACTTAGGTATAGGCCATTCAGGCCATCGCCAGAGCCCTGACCACAAATATATATATATATATATATATATACAACCTCTGTCTGTCACACTGTAGTACGCGCTATTAACTTTTGTGTGCACTGTTGAATCCAGAACAGGTTGATTAATTATCAAACATGAAATGTGACCCATCTTCAGTCTTAAGGGATGATGTATTATTGTGAGGCACGTTTGGAAACATGGCAGAACCACAGAGTAATGGGAGGATTGAGTCATGCAAAGTTTGATCTTCATACAAGAATACTTCTAGTCTTACTGTGTTTTGAGGAGTTTCAAGTTAGCATATGGAAGATGACATAGTTCAGTGAAGGGTTCATTTTTCTCATCCTAGGAAATACAAGTTACATCCACATAATCGAGAGTAGAATCCGCGGTGTCAGAAAGAGCAAGCAATGCCTCGTACCGAGCCTGGACGGTGCCCAAGTTGATCTCTGAGCTTAACAAGCGAGGAATTCACCATTCAGCCTCAGCCCGCAAGGCTGAGTTGTATCCCTGCTCTTCCCCGACGCCCAGAGTTCTCAGGCTGAGCAGGTCTTGTTATCAACCATACAGGTCTCACTTACACAGCTACATGCCACGATTAATAGTCTGTCCAGCTCCATGTCAGACTTCAGCACAAGGCTCCAGGCAGTAGAAAATAGGGACACCCTCCCGTGTACTCCCTCTACGTCTGGGACAGGTCTCGGCACCGATCCTTCTCCGGCCGCAGGTACGGGCCCCGGACGCCCTCGCATTGCACCATCCTATTTTGTCCCGGACAATGTCAGGAAAGACATTCTTGCTGGCAAAGACGTCAACCTCGCTGCTATTCTCATTTCCACACATGACGTAGTTGACAGCAAAACTATCGCGTGCGGGGACGTCTCCGTTGCACTCAAGGCAAAAAAAAAAACTATCGGTTTCGGAGTTCATCCTCGCATTTAGCCTTTACCGAGATATAATTTTCTCTGCGCATCCCGACGGGCGCGAGGAATTAGACACGTATCTTTACCGGATCACTGAGTTGGGGTACAGGTACGGAGGAGTTGCGTTCTACGACTATCACCGGTCATTCTCGGCAAAAGCAGCCGCCACTCTGGCACAGTTCCAGCAAACCACCGATTGGGCCGTGCTGGACATGGAACTCTTCTGCCGACATTTCTAGGGATTTAAGACTCCTATATGCGCCAATTGCCAGTCCATTTCGCATTCCTCCAACTGGTGCCGCAACTTAGTGTCTCCAGCCGCACCAAAGTCTGAGCCGGGCCCTTCTGGCATCCAGAAACCAGGTCCTTCGTTAGATAAGCTAGGGCGGCCCATAACCTTTCTCGGGAAAAGCCAGATATGCAATAATTACAATCTAACTTTTTGTAATTACAACAAGTGCAAGGCGCTGCATATCTGCGCCATTTGCTTCCGTGCCCATCCCCAGTCCACCTGCACCCAGCGCTCCACTAAGAGCTGACTAGCCGACATAGATACCACCATCCTGGCCACCCTCATGCAGGATCACTACGACCCTGCCTTCGTAGAGTTCCTGATATCCGGATTCACGGGCGGGTTTCACACCGGCTTAGTCACCTTGCCTCAGTTATCCTGGGAAACTCCTAACCTACGTTCAGCCCTGGAATACCCTTGTTCAGTGGATGAATTGTTACAGGCTGAACTAGACAAGGGTTTCATCATTGGACCGTTTTCAGATCCTCCATTTTCCAAATATAGAGTCAGTTCCATCGGGTTGGTCATCAAAAAATCTTCAAATAAAAAATGTCTAATTTACGATTTATCGTCTCCCCACGCATATTTCACACCCAGCCCTAACTCGTTGGTACCCTCCGAGGAATATTCCATGAAATATGCATCTTTAGACGAGGCTATAGCACTCATTTTGCAGTTAGGTCACGGCACTTGGCTGTCAAAAGCAGACATCTCAGACGCATTCAAATTACTGCCCATCCATCCTGCCTTTACGGCATCAAATGGAGGGACTCATACTACTTCTCTACTCGTTTGACCTTCAGGTCAAAAAGTAGCCCCTGGCTTTTCGATAAATTCGCACAGGCCCTCCATTGGATCCTTGTAAACATAGCCATGTGTCCCAGAGTCATTCATTATCTAGATAACTTCTTGTTACTAGAGCAGCCCAACACTTTTTTTCTCTGCCATCAACGTTCCTGTCGCCCTTCGAAAGTGGAAGGCCCATGTACAGCGCTCACCTTCCTAGGTATCACACTTGATACCATTAGGATGGAGGCAAGGCTACCGGAAGGTAAGTTGAGTGATCTCAGGAAACTCATTCACAAGTTTGCGGGATGTCGCACCATCTCCAAGGTCGAACTCCAATCTCTCCTGGGATCGCTCAATTTTGCCTCTAGGATTATGCCTCAGGGGCGCGCCTTCATGTCCAGACTCCTACAGTTGCTTCCAGGAGCCCCGGACCAGGACTCCCGCATCGAGCTGAATAGGGACGCCTTATCCGATTTCAACATATAGGACAGATTCCTTGCAGGGTGGAACGGCATTTCCCTTTTCGTGCCTCAATGGAAGGAATCATGTCCAATCATCTTTTCTGACGCGGCTGCATCCCTGGGATTCGGGGCAATCTGAGGTAAACAATGGTTCGCTGGTCGTTGTCCTCCGCAGATTGCCTCAGACCCTCAGGCGGTCGGGTCTTCTCCCTGTTGGAGGTTTACCCGATTGTCGCAGCCGCACGAGGTCTGGGGCCACAAATGGTCCAACCTCCCAGTCCGTTTCATCTCCGATAATCAGGTAGTTGTAGACATTCTGGCTAAAGGTAGGGCCCATTCTCCAAAGATATGAGTTTTCTCCGTAAACTCACTTGGTTATCACTGCAGTTCAACTTTCATTTTTCATGCTCTCATATCCAGGGCTCCAAAATGTGGCGGCCGACGCATTATCTAGGCTTAAGTTCGATGTCTTTTTCCAGGTCATGCCAGATGCAGAGAAAGTGGGCGCCACTCCGCCAACCCTGCAGGCCTTAATGATGGACTAGGATCCTACACGGCAGCCGCTAAATCACTGATTCAGTAATTCTTTGTCTGCTAATTCGCTCAGGAATTAGCAGACAGGGTGGAAGGCCTTTCAGGGATTTTCCCACAGATTCCCCAGAGGAGCAACCGACGAGGTTACTTTTATTATATCATTCCTGGCATACTGTCACAAAGATTTATGGCTCTCATACAATACCATTCGGATGTATCTGGCAGGGGTTCAACATTTCTCCATGATTCGGCATCCCGACGGTAGCTCCATATTCAATTCTCATGCAGTTAAGGCCACTTTACGAGGGATCAAGAAGAGTTTGTGTAAAAGCGAACCCAGTAGACAGGCAGTGACGGGGGACTTGTTTAGGGCCTTATCATCTGCCCTGGACAGGAATCCTTTTGGCCCCCTCAAGAGTATAGTTCTCAAGGCTGCAGTATATCTTAGCTTCTACGGGTTCCTGAGACCGGGAGAATTTACCAGTCTTAACGCCAGGCACCCAGGACCTATAGTTGATCAGCTCCTGTCGAATCATGACCAGTTCGTGTTCCTTCTACGGGTCTCCAAAACATCTCAGACAGGGCCGCCAGTTCAGGTTCACTATTTCCCGTCCAATAACCCATGGTGCCCGGAGGCTGTACTCCGCCACCTGTTAAACCAATTAGGACATCGAGATCCAGTCAGCCCCTTGTTACCATTTCCGAGCCGCGCGCTCACCACCTCCCAATTTGTTATTGGCAGCCGGCGCAGGGTTCGATCCAAGAAGGATTTCAGGGTACTCATTCCGTATCGGCGCGGCTTCGGCAGCCTCTAAGCACGGAGTTCCCGCTCATGTGATCCGGAAAATGGGTAGATGGCGGACATCCTGTTTCACCCGTTATATCCCTCATCCCGAGGAAGAAATTGCCAGGGCATTCAATACATTAGTCATGTGATGTTACCACTAATAAAGCATTATACCTAAAAGCGTCTTTTGCCCCCTTTTTTGGCGTACTACAGGCACGGCTGCCAGGCACACATCCAGCCACTTAGGTATAGGCCATTCAGGCCATCGCCGAAGCCATGACCACAAGTATGGCAGGCTGGACACAGCCCTGCTTTTGTGGGAGGGGCAGAGGTATATATATATATCGCCCATCCTGTTCAGGGCAGCGCTACTGCCGGCGTCATCCTACCCAGTTGCCCCCCCCCCTTCTTCTGTCTCTCTTCCATCCCTACTTACCTCCCTCTCAGGTATGCCCCTTTTTTGGCGTACTACAGGCACGGCTGCCAGGCACACATCCAGCCACTTAGGTATAGGCCATTCAGGCCATCGCCAGAGCCCTGACCACAAATATATATATATATATATATATATACAACCTCTGTCTGTCACACTGTAGTACGCGCTATTAACTTTTGTGTGCACTGTTGAATCCAGAACAGGTTGATTAATTATCAAACATGAAATGTGACCCATCTTCAGTCTTAAGGGATGATGTATTATTGTGAGGCACGTTTGGAAACATGGCAGAACCACAGAGTAATGGGAGGATTGAGTCATGCAAAGTTTGATCTTCATACAAGAATACTTCTAGTCTTACTGTGTTTTGAGGAGTTTCAAGTTAGCATATGGAAGATGACATAGTTCAGTGAAGGGTTCATTTTTCTCATCCTAGGAAATACAAGTTACATCCACATAATCGAGTGGTTTCTGCAAAACCGGTCTGAATCACATAAGCATAAGTCCTCTCTTCAAGAAACAATTTGTATGCCGACAGGCATAACTTGCAAATGAAGGCATCTATGAATTGTTCACCCCATAGTCACGGTCTTTTTAAAGGAACACTCCAAGCAAAAAAGATTCTATATTCCTAAGGCCTCCTATACATGACCGTATCTGTTTTATGGTCAGCAAAACATGGATACTGGTCATGTGCATCCCGCACTTTCCTGTCCTGCACATTCCGCCTATTCTTTTCTGCCAAATGGACAAGAATAGGACATGGTATTTTTTTTAGGGGGACAGACATATAGCCGCATGTGTGCAGACAGCAAACAGATGACCTCAGTGGGCTGTCTGCATCTTTTTGAGGACCCCATAGAGATCGGATGTGGACTGAAAATATGGTCGTGTGCATGAAGCCTAATACAGGGACTCAGGAGTAGGTGCATGACAACCATTTTTTTTTCTTTTTGGGGGTCTTTTAATTTAGGTTTCATGAACCATCACCTCAGGTCTTGCACACCCTTCCACCCATAGAAGCCTTGGTTACCAAGCATAAAAACTATACATCACCTGAAGGGCACACAATGAATAAAGAGGGCAGATTTGGATGGCATTATGTGCTTTAGTAAGAATTTCATCTAGATGATTGTCACCCATTACCTGCTCCGGACCGCTGTACGCACGGATGCGTCCAGGCGGCAGGTTCATTTCTCCTGGACGCATCCACGCGCCATCTCGCGAGACGCAAGATTTCCTGTGAACGCACGCGCACGCTCACAGGATCGCTTCGGGGAGAACTTTAACTACAGCCTGCCAGCGCTGATCATGCGCTGGCAGGCTATAGAAGTAAAAAAAAATGGCATATCAGACGCTGTTTTGTTAACAGCGTCTGATATGCCTTCAGCTCACTCCTCAGGTGGTCCCTTTTGCTTGGGACCACCAAAGGAAACATGTGTAAGTGCACCAATCACCACACAGACCCCCCCCATCCAACCCTCCCTCCGTCACTGATTAACCCCCGATTAACCCCTGATTAACCCCTGATCACCCCATGTCACCCCCCTGATCACCCCCTGTCACATCCATGGATCCGCGTATCCGCAAAACACGGACACCAGCAATGTGCTTTCCGCATTTTGCGGATCCGCACATTGCCAGAACTATATAGAAAATGCCTTTTCTTGTCTGCAATTGTGGACAAGAATAGGACATGTTCTATATTTTTGCGGAATGGAAGTGCAGACCCGGAAGTGCGGATCCGCGATCCGAGCGGGACAAAGTCTGTCCCCATAGAAATGAATGGGCCCGCAATTCCGTTCCGCAAACAGAATTGCGGACGTGTGAATGGGGCATAAGGGTCTCTTATCACCGCCAGTTAGTTAGCTACTTGTTAGGTAGTTAGCGCCCAGCCCACCGCACCGCAGTCACTGATTTTGGCAGAGATTTTTTCATCCACATTGATCGATGCGAATAAAAAACTCTGTGCTGTTCATTTTTATTGTAATTTCAGCCCAGAGGCTGAACGGAAAAAGAAAATCTCATTACCCGTATGCTCAATGTAAGGAGAATATTAGAAACTCCTAATACTGGCCATACGTGTAATGATTGCGGAGACCCTCAAATGCCAGGGCAGTACAAACACCTCACATGTGACCCCATTTTAGAAAGAAGACACCCCAAGGTATTCCGTAAGGGGTATGGTGAGTTCATGTAAAAAAAAAAAAATTGTCACAAGTTAGTGGAATATGAGACTTTGTTAAAAAAATAAAAAACATAAAAAAAATATCAATTTCCGCTAACTTGTGCCAAAAAAAAATCTTCTATGAACTCGCCATGCCCCTCACGGAATACCTTGGGGTGTCTTCTTTCCAACATGGGGTCACATGTTGGGTATTTATACTGCCCTGGCATTTTAGGGGCCCTAAAGCGTGAGAATCCAAATGCGTAAAAATGCCCTGTGAAATCCTAAAGGTACTCATTGGAATTTGGGCCCCTTTGCGCATCTTGGCTACAAAAAAGTGGCACACATGTGGTATCACCGTATTCAGGAGAAGTAGGGCAATGTGTTTTGGGGTGTATTTTTATACATACCCATACTTTGTGTGAGAAATATCACTGTAAACGACAACTTTTTACATTTTTTTATACAAAGTTGTCAATTTACAGAGATATTTCTCTCACCCAGCATGGGTATATGTAAAAATACACCCCAAAACACATTGCCCTACTTCTGAGTACGGCGATACCACATGTGTGCCACTTTTTGCAGCCTAGGTGCATAAAGGGGCGTAAAGTTCAATGAGTACCTTTAGGTTTTACAGGGCTGCTCACAATTTAGCCCCGCCCAAAATGCCAGAACAGTACAAACACCGCACAAATGACCCCATTTTGGAAAGAAGACACCCCAAGGTATTCGCTGAGGGGCATATTCAGTCCATGAAAAATTTAACTTTTTGTCACAAGTTAGCGGAAAGGGAGACTTTGTGAGGAAAAACAATAAAAAATCAATTTCCGCTAACTTGTGCCAAAAAAAAATCTTCTATGAACTCGCCATGCCCCTCACGGAATACATTGGGGTGTCTTCTTTCCAAAATGGGCTCACATGTGGGGTATTTATACTGCCCTGGCATTTTAGGGGTCCTAAATATTTTTACATATACCCATACTGTGTGAGAGAAATATCTCTGTAAATTGACAACTTTGTATAATTTTTTTTTTAAAGTTGTCATTTACAGAGATATTTCTCACACACAGTATGGGTATATGTAAAAATACACCCCAAAACACATTGCCCTACTTCTCCTGAGTACGGGATACCACGAGTGCCACTTTTTTTCAACCAAGATGCGCAAAGGGGCCCTAATTCCAATGAGTACCTTTAGGATTTCATAGGGCGTTTTTACGCATTTGGATTCTCATGCTTTGGGGCTCCTAAAATGCCAAGGCAGTAAAAATACCCCACAAGTGACCCCATTTTGGAAAGAAGACACCCCAAGGTATTCCGTGAGGGGAATGGCGAGTTCACATCATTTTTTTTTTTTTGGCACAAGTTAGCGGAAATTGTTTTTTTTTTTTTTTACAAAGTCTCATATTCCACTAACTTGTGACAAAAAATAAAATTTTACATGAACTCACCATACCCCTCACGAAATACCGTGGGGTGTCTTCTTTCTAAAATGGGGTCACATGTGAGGTGTTTGTACTGCCCTGGCATTTTAGGGGTCTCTAAATCGTGAGAAGAAGTCTGGAATCCAAATGCGTAAAAATGCCCTGTGAAATCCTAAAGGTACTCATTGGAATTTGGGCCCCTTTGCGCACCCAGGCTGCAAAAAAGTGTCACTCATGTGGTATCGCCGTACACAGGAGAAGTAGGGTAATACGTTTTGGGGTGTATTTTTATATATACCCATACTTTGTGTGAGAAATATCACTGTAAACGACAACTTTTTAAAAAATTTTATACAAAGTTGTCAATTTACAGAGATATTTCTCTCACCCAGCATGGGTATATGTAAAAATACACCCCAAAACACATTGCCCTACGTCTCCTAAGTACGGCGATACCACATAAGTGACACTTTTTTGCAGCCTGGGTGCGCAAAGGGGCTCAAATTCCAACGAGTACCTTTAGGTTTTACAGGGCTGCTCACAAATGGAAACTTTATTATTTTTTTATTTTTCCTCAGAAAGTGTCATGTTCTGCTAACTTGTGAAAAAAAATGAAATGATACATGAACTCACCATGCCCCTCCGCGAATACTTTGGGATGTCTTCTTTCTAAAATGGTGTCATTTGGGGGGTATTTATACTATCCTGACATTCTAGCACCTGAAGAAACATCAAAACAAAACACTGACTCTTATGTAAAATTGAGCTACACCTTTATTCAGTATAATACAAAATTTCATAAAAATTCTCTATACCAAGATATTTACAGATCAAAAAACGGTGAGGTACATGATAGTGGAAAAACTACTGCGGAAGGTCTAGATGCCTAGGTATCAAAAACAGGTCAATAAAATATAGATTTAGAGTTAACTTGACCCAGATGTACGTTCCATATTGGCCACAAGCATGGTGGAGTTCTACCACATATAGTTGGGGGCTTTCACCCATAGAACGCAGTCAAAAATAAACCGGTTCAAAACATGATTAAAGCAAGATGTGAATCAATCCCATAGAACACAATCAGGGATAAAGCCAGTTCAGAACATGATTATAACGGGGCATGAATCAGTCCAAAACATGATTGTAGCCAATATTAATAATAAACATAGGTATCGACCATACAAAGCACCAAAATAAGGTGGCTATAGTGCACAATGTAGATGTTATTAATGATCTAAAAATAAGATCTAATAGAATGGTACATACCCATATCAATGATACACAGGGCCCGGAACCCCCACAGTACAGAACCTCAAACCTGAAGAAACATGACAGGTGCTCAGAAAGTCAGAGCTGCTTTAAAATGCGGAAATTCACATTTTTTGCACCATAGTTTGTAAACGCTATAACTTTTACCCAAACCAATAAATATACACTTATTGGATTTTTTTTTTTTAACAAAGACATGTAGAACAATAAATTTAGAGAAAAATTTATATAGAAATGTAGTTTTTTTTAAAAAAATTTACAACAGAAAATGAAAAATGTCTTTTTTTTGCATAAATTTCGGTCATTTTTGATTAATAGCAAAAAAAGTAAAAATGTCAGCAACAATGAAATACCACCAAATGAAAGCTCTATTAGTGAGAAGAAAAGGAGGTAAAATTAATTTGGGTGGTAAGTTGTATGACGGAGCAATAAATGGTGAAAGTAGTGTAGTGCAGAATTGTAAAAAGTGGCCTGGTCATTAAGGGTGTTTAAGCTAGGGGGGCTGATGTGGTTAAAGGGGTTGTCAGTCACTTAAGGGAGTCAAATGACCTATTGTTTAAATCACATTTTCAAGTTAAACATAATTTTAAAGAATTTTTGTTGATGTTCTTCATTTTTCCATGTTCATATCTATATTTAAACAAAAAAACATAAAATCCTGCCTGGCCACTGGGCATAATAATAAGCGTCACTTCTTGGTCTGTACAGATAACTTTACTGCAGTTATCTTCTTATTTGTCATTCTAAACCTGCCTGTAATTATATCACCTCAGTGTACAGTGCCTTGAGAAAGTATTTATTTCCCTTCAACTTTTCCACATTTTCTCACATCCACAAACTTGCAAACTTGGATGTATTTTATTGGGATTGTATATTATAGACCAACACAAAGTAGCAAGTATGTGTGAAGTGAAAGGAAATGATACATGGTTTCAACATTTTTAATAAATAAAATCTGAAAAGTTTGGCGTGCATTTGTGTTCAGCCCTCTGTACTCTGATAATCCTAATGAAAATCCAGTGTGACCAATTGCCTTCAGAAGTCACCTTATTAGTAAAGGTTCCACATGTGTGTAATTTATTCTCAGTATAACTGCAAGCTGTTCTGTGAAAGCCTCAGAGGTTTGTAAGAGAACATTAGTGATTAAATAGAATCATGAAAACCAAGGAACACACCTGACAGGTCAGGGATAAAGATTTGGAGAAGTGTAAAGCAGGGTTAGGTTATAAAAAAATATCCCAAGCTCTGAACATCTCACTGAGTACTGTCCAATCCAACAACTAAAAATGGAAGCAGTATGGGACAACTGCAAACCTATAAAGACATGGCCATCCACCTAAACTTACAGCCCAGGCAATGAGAGCACTAATTGTAGAAACACCCAAGAGGCTCATGGTCACACTGGAGAAGCTGCAGAGATCCACAGCTCAGGTGGGAGAATCTGTCCATAGAACAACTATTAGTCATGGACGCCACAAATCTGGAGAAATAACACATTTCCCTCAAAATTCCTCAGAATAGTAAGATATTTATAAAAAGTGATACTCACCATACCGATCCCCCACCTCGAGTCCAGTCTCTGTTCTACTCGACAATAACATATGATGCTGCAGCCAGTGCGTAGCTATAGTGGGTCACTGTGGTGAGGTAATCGTTTATTGAATTATCTTATATCATTCTCAGTGGTTTTTTTATTTCTGGAAAATTCCTTTAGCTTTGCTTAGTAGAAATTGGACAGCCGTTTTAAATACCATCAGGTGTGCTTTTTGTAACTTCCAAGTAGCTTTGTTGCTGTGCTCTTACAATTATTTTGGCAGCTATAGATTCCAGTGGCTTTGGGATGAAAAAACTAATTATAAATTTTATATGGTATTGTGAAATTTTTGTGTTTTTATATTTTTAATTTGCACAAAATTCATATGATCTGTGTATTAGAAGAACACAGTCATGCCCTTTTTGCAACTGTCATTCTATTGGTCTTTGTTCTTTTCTCTCACCCCCTTAATTTGTATAATAGGGTCCTACACCAGCTCAGAGATCTGCCCATGTACTGACTTTCTGCCTGTTTCTTGGATTGCGACCTTCAGCTGCCTGACCTGTGCCTAACCTCCATATTGACACTTCATTGGCTGCCTTGACCTTGTACATAGTAACATAGTATATAAGACCGAAAAAAGACGTTTGTCCATCCAGTTCGGCCTGTTTCCTACAAGTTGATCCAGAGGAAGTCAAAAAAAAACCCTGTGAGGCTGAAGCCAATTTTCCCCACTTAAGGGGAAAAAAATTCCTTCCCGACTGCAATCAGGCAATCAGAATAACTCCCTGGATCAACGACCCCTCTCTAGCAGCTATAGCCTGTAATATTATTACACTCCAGAAATACATCCAGACCCCTCTTGAATTCCTTTATTGTACTCACCATCACGACCTCCTCAGGCAGAGAGTTCCATAGTCTCACTGCTCTTACAGTGAAGAATCCTTTTCTATGTTTGTGTACAAACCTTACTTCCTCCAGACACCGAGGATGTCCCCTCGTCACAGTCACAGTCCTGTACCGTTTACTGTATTGCATTTTCTCTGTCTGTTCAGACCTTAGCTTGTCCCCGACTATGATTTTGCCTGATCCATCGGTGCTCTGCACTGAATCTCTTTATCCCCATGGGTCAGCTGTCAATCATACAGAGACTACTATGTTACTATGAAGCAGGATTGGAAAACTCAAGTTGCGCAGGACCAGCCACAGGTTATTGTCAGCATGAGCTGCATTTTATATGTTTGTGAGTATAATAAAACCCTTGTGTGGAGGATTCATCCTGTTACAGTGATGTTTCAGTATTGTAGGCGCATGTCTCTTGCTTCCTTTACAGGACTACACGAGAAGTGATGATAATGTCTGTAAAGCGCTACGGATTATGTCAGTGCTATATAAGTCAGTAAAATAAATAAATGTGATTAAAAGGTGCGTAGTCATTAACATTATGAACAGCATGATCTGACTGATGGCAGTGGGGAAACAATGTAAGCTTGGGCTATGTTCACATATATCTGGCAAGCTGTTCTAGTAGGCTGTTCTGGCATAAATGCCAGCTGTTGGCCATGTGTGCAGTAGTACTTTCCTGGCTGAAACCTGGTGTTCTGCCACTTTTCTATACCTGGCAGAAAGTCTATATCCGGAAGTGACAAGTTGGAATCAGCTGGAGGAGGGGATGTGTGCGCTGCGCAAGCGCAATCGGCTAAAGTATAGTAATCTGGAAGAACTCCGCGAGCCCTCGTGGGCTCGCTTCGACAACCAGGCATCGGACTCGACCTCGCTGCGCTCGGCATTTAGTAAAGCTAGCTCTATGCCGCCATTGATACTAAAGAAAGAAATGGATGGTAAAGAAAAAGATGGATGGTAAAGAAAGAGATGGATAGTAAAGAAAGAGATGGATAGTAAAGAAAAGGAGGGCTGGGAAAATGCAGGGGCGTTCTGCCAGATTACTATACTTTAGCCGAAAGCGCTTGCGCGGCGTGCACACCCCCTCCTCCAGCTGATTCCAACGTGTCCACGTGACTTCCAGTGCAGCTACATCACTTCCGGGTATAGACTTTCTGCCGGGTATAGAAAAGTGGCAGAACACCGGCATGTATGCTGAAAAGTGGCTGGATCACTGCCGGATCCCATTATAGTCAATGTAGGTCCTGCAGTGCGTATATCAAGGGGACCACGCAAGGTTCAAAACCAATAAAGCAGATTTTTGCCTTCCACCTTCTTCCAGCAAGTATACACCAGTTTCTTTTAGCGCCTCTTCTTATTAAAACACCCTGGCTGACATCAGGAGAGACGCAGATATATTGAAGCACTGCAACAACCAGCCGTCCCGCCTTTCGATGTTATACTCACAAGAGTAAAGATGGTATGGGCGCCTCAAAGATAAGCCGATCGATAGATCTTGGTGACATCTCCCTTCGTTACATAGATGATTTGACATTGCTCCCATAGTGAAGATCCGTTTTTTAAATTACATAAAATGTATTTATTATACTCACATTTAAACAGAATAAAATGCGCAATATAAAATCAGACACAGCTAGGTCCTGCAGTGAATGGCAGTCCCCAGCAATGCGCTCCCGTAATGCCCAACGGCCCCTGGTATCGCCCATACGGCACAGATAGGTTGAGTGGTAGGGCCTCGGGCTACTTGAGAGACCTTGACGTGGTGTCCGAGCTTAAGACATGTCCTCCTAGTAGGATATGTTGAACTAACCTCTCAATTTTAACATCAGTGTGAGGGTTTAGTATTGCCGCAGAGTGCACCTGCCTTTGCTATGGTTATGTTTTTGATTGTTCTCCACATCCACATTATTGTTATCGTATGTTGGATGGTTATTGTGGTACTTGTAGTCCATTGCTGGCATCTTCCATTGTATGCAGTTTTTGCTGTTGATTGCCCCTAGCAACGGACTACAAGTGCAGGATGTGCTCCCCTATTTACATGCACAACTGCATATGGGTTGAGCATATCCTGCTTGTTAAACACCACACCACATTTTCTAATGGTCAGTATCCGGCAATGCTGGATATGGTGAAATCCGGCAGGCTGTCCTCTGCAGGAACAGCCTGCCAGATTTTGTAGTGCAGATGTGAACGTACTCTAATTATGAACTAGCTAGTATTGGATAAACTGTGATCCTTTTTCAACATTTCTGATGGCTCTTTTGAAGGGGAGCAGTGCGAGATTGATGTTTAATCGTATACCTACTGTACATGTTTAGTCTATTCCTGTAACGTTCAGCTGATCCCGCAATGTCTATATCCGCCTCTCATTGTCCTGCACATTTATGAATGAGTTTGTGAAAAAGTAAACACTTGAAACAGAGCACCATCTGCTGTACTGTGATAGAAACGTCACAAGCAGTATAGCAATACAGGGGCTTTACAAAGAAGACTAACAAAGTAGTTCCCGTTTCAGAACATGACCGCGTAAACCTCATCTTGCCTGGATGCAGCATCCAGAGGTGATCCAAACTACAGAAACAGCTGAAGAGGCTGTACCATAATACATTGTTTCAGTAGATCCCATTCACTTTTATGGGAGCTATGAAAACAACGTAACACAGCCCTCTCTGCTGTTTCTGTAGTTCCAGGTGGGATGAGGCGAGTGGGTACCCTATTCTGTAGGTAGGCATAGGTCCTAGAGGTGGGATAGGTGGATATGCCATAAATGTTTGAAATGGGAATACCCCTTTAATCACTTCATACCTGTGTGTGATAAGGAATGAAGTGCTTCAACATAACATAAAGTATACGGGACACCACTAACCACTTAGTATACACAATTTCAGTCTCTAAAGATAAAACAGCTGTGCTATATTTATTTATTATACTCACTTGTACAGCGCCACTGCTGTGTGAAAATCGCAGGTAATATGAAATGCTGATTGTATTCAGTGTATGCAATACACAAATACAGTGTATGCAATACAATTCTAAATTGTGTGCAGACCGTAATTTAAAGGAGTTGAATCTTTAGGATATTAAGTCATACACTCATACCATTTTAGAAGTATGTGCCTTGCTTTCGGTTCCCCTTTATTAAGGTCCTTTTTACACAGACCAACGTTTCAGGCAATTATCAGGAGCAAAATATAAAGTTAGAACAGCACCTCCAGACAATATGAAATAAAGTGCAGGAGCATGCTACTATGGCTGACATGCAAACACAAAGACACATGCAAACACGGGAAATATGAATTATACTAAACTGGATTACTGCCAGTGGCTTAGGGATCACCATAGCATCCATAGCAATGGCTATTGGGCCATACGCCACTGGGGGCCTGGGCCCATTGGCGGATCCAGGGTGGCTGGCAATGCGGCAATTCCCCCCCCCCCCCCTCCGAGAATCCCAGAATATACTTAGTTCCCACTTCCCAGATTACCCTGGCCGCTGGCCGAGCGCCCACACTAGCTATTAGCAGGCAGCAATATTCTTTAATATTACTATCAGCACCGGCAGCCCGGCGCCGCGGTTCAATTCACAGACACACCTAGGGCGGGGGGCGGAGCCGGTCCGGAGAGGAGGCAGAGCAGAGCCTTGCGTGCAGGAGCAGGGCACAGACGTGCAGGAGGAGGGAGTGGTCCTGTCTGGGCAGCACGCAGAGGAAGAGAAGAGCCTGCCTCCTCTGAGCTGCTGCTCGCAAATCTGCAATAAGTCAAGTCTGAGGGTGGCAGCGTGCCCACTGTGTGCCCAGCAGCAGCTTGCGCCTTGTGAATGTACTGGGGTATGTTGTTCCTTACATTTATATTATAGTGACCAACATGACCAACACTAGAAAGAACTTTCTCGTCTGACTGAGACTCTGCCCTGTCCCTGCAGCCTGAGACTGTACAAGTACCCTGCATGCACACCCTCAGCTCAGTTATATTACCCCCTGCCTGTTTATTGTAACCTAAGGAGACTGGCACTTATTACTGGCACATGAAGGGGGGGGAGACTGGCACATGATGGGGGAGAGAGGACAGTGGCACTTATTACTGGCACATGAGGGGGGAAGAGGGGAAAGTGACACTTGTTACTGGCACATGATGGGGGGAGTGGCACTTGTTACTGGCTCATGATGGGGGGAGAGAGGAGAGTGGCACTTGTTACTGGCACATGATGATGGGGGGTAAAGGAGGGGAAGAGTGGCACTTGTTACTAGCAGAGGCACTTGTTACTGGCACATGATGATGGGGGGGGGGAGGGGAAGAGTGGCACTTGTTACTAGCAGAGGCACATGTTACTGGCACATGATGGGGGAGGGGGAGAGTCACTTGTTACTAGCACATCACTGGGGGGCATCTATGGGGGCATCTCTTACTGGCACATTATTGGGGGGCACTATGGGGGCATCTACTGAGGCCACAAAGAAGGGGTATTTTATATGGGGGCTCTGTGTGGTACTAGTATTATCAGGGGTATTATCTGTTTCTGCAGTATAATATTGGGGACCACAGCGGCACAGTATTGGGGGTAGTAGGATGATTTGTCCAGAAGATAGTAGAATGATGCAAAAGTAGTAAAATGAGGAGTTTTTTTTGTTGTCAAACTGCAGAGATGAAAACTGGTGGTCTGGTCTGCAGGTCTGAAAGGAGAAGATGAGGAAAGAGAACATCAACATCAAAGGAGACGTCACTGGATGTAAGAGGCAAGTGGGGCTGTATTTCTGTAGTGATGGGAGCAGGGGCATATCGATCACCAGAAGTGCCCTTGCCGAGACCAGGCTCTGGATCCGCTACTGCCCACCACACACACACTTTACTTTAAAATACAATTGCCTGATCATCAGCAGAGCTGAGGGCTTTACATTAAGCAATTACCTTTGCTGTAAGGGGACAAGAGATTACTTTCTGGGCAGAAGATCCCTGTTTACACTGCACAATCTGCTGCACAGAAACAATGATTTTAGGAACCGACTATAAGACATGATCACCTGATGAATGAGTGTTGCCTTTTTCACAGGCGGATTATCGAGAACAAGCATTTCTACAGATGCTCCTCCCTGATAATTGTCTGTGCAAAAGGACCTTAAGGCATATCGGAGAGCTGCTGCAAGGGTGACTCTTGCTCTGGAGGACAGAATCTGACTGTGTATAACTTGGTTGCCCATGTGCACCATGTAGCATTCACCAGATAACTGCTGGCAGTCTAGTCAAGCAAGGAGAAGACAAACAGAAATTGGATTAAACAAGCCAGGTCAGAAACACACAAATACTCACTATATGCACAGAAAACTAACAAACACATAGGAAGCAGGTAGCATATGTAATAACTGGCAAAAGTAGGCCCAGAGCAAGACTGAAACAGAGCACAAATTTAACTATTTGGAGCTGAAGCCAAGCCTCCTGCTTCTCTGCTCCAGAACAGATGAACCTCTCAGGCTACACCCTTCCCTTACCAATTTGCCATACTTCTGGAGCACAGACCATAACAAAGTGTTTATCCATTGAATAGAATCCCATTTTGTTAGAAACCCCCCTGAAAATAAACTAATCACAGGGTGTCATGCTGCTTGGCCCCCTGGTGACCAGCTATAATCTGCAGGGGAACCTGTCAACAGGTTATCAGTTCTCTCCAGCACTACCACAGGGGAAATAAAACATTATATAATGTTCACTGAAATAAATGTACTATCTGAACATGGTGGGTACTCTTTATAACTGTTCTTCACTCCAGATAACTGACCCATTTGTATTAACTCAGAATATTCTATTGGAGTATTCAAACATTGGTTTAAAAACTGGAAAATCATTGTAACATGATGATATAATCTTAGACTATAAATAAATCAAACAGTAATAATGCTTGCACCACATGGTACATACACATGGTAATATACAACAATCTTATATTTCTAAAATGAAATGACTATATTAGCAGTCTTTAGACTTTAAACAGGTTTTCCAGTTTTATCTGTCCAGAGTACGCCAAAGAGTACATATATTTGTCCAATATATCTGTTTTTCTGGGCAGCAATTTCCTTCCTATTTTCTTATTTTCACCCCAACCTGGCAGGATGTTTACATTCAGAACTTCCTGTTGCATGTGATAAGCAAACCCAGCATGCTTTGCTCTGTAACTTGCATCTTTTAGCTAACATGGAAAGGGACAGTAAGGGGGGCATGGCTGATGCAGAGCGAATAGTGTGGCAGCGGATCATGCCCTGTGGCACATTGCAGAGCAAAGCTTCAGCAGGAAGCTGATGAAAACAGGAAGTTCTACATGTAAAAATCCTCCTAGAACACAGTGATGCCAACAGGGGAAGGAAAGTGCTGACATAAAAAAGTTAAAGAGGCAAAAATATGCCCTGGGAAGATTAAAAAAAAAAATATATGAAACTGAAGAACCCCTTTAAGATGCCTAAGGAATGGGTGAAAATAGTCAAGAAACTAATGCAATCTCAAGACAATATGCACAACAAGCAAATTAAAAACTGGTCTGTACATTAGAAAATATGATCTGCAATAATTTACCTATCCTAATAAAAGCTTCAGATACGTCCGGTATATTAGCACATACGTGTAGGAATATATCATGCTTAATAAGGAATTCTGCAGGAAGAATTAACCTGCAACCATGCTCCATGTAGGGAATGCATAGCTTAAGAAATGGGCTGCAATTACTTGAGGCAGAGGGAAAGCAAATCTAATTTCTCTATGTCTGACACACTAGGGGAAATGTCAAAGGCATCTAATTAACCTATCCGTGTCTTTTTATGATGTGGGATGAAATCCACACAAACACAGGGAAAACACACAAACTTCATGCAGGCATTGTACTTAGTCAGATTGGAACCTGAAACCCCAGTGCTGCAAGAGAAAAGTGCTAACCATGCTGCTATATACACTGATTAGCCATAACAATAAACCAACTTCCTAATTCTGTGTAGGCCCCACTTGTTCTGCAGTGGCCGGGATTAAGGTGGCCCCAACACTATGCTGGATCGCCCAAACACCATCGAGATGTCACCATGTGTTGCTGTTCCTTGGAGGATAGTAAGGCGTGGTGCATCCCAATTGGAAATCAGTCGAGACAGTCAGGGTCTGCAGTAAACCAGGGTGCTTCTTTATTGGAGATATTCAGGTACAAAACAATGTAGGCAAAGCACTAAGCTGTTTTCCCCAGTCTCCTTCCTGGCAGAAAAAGGTTTGGTTCTGAGGAAAGACTTAAGCTACCTGTCCCTCGCTCTCAGATGGCTGTTATCTTGGTCAAAGGCTGGTGGTTCAGGGTCTGTGGCAGAGTATCCCCATCTCAGTGTCTTCTTCTGGTCATTTAAGTAGTCTGGCAGAGTCTCTTCTGATCCCTAACTGCAGACAACTAGGTGCTGTGACTGCTCTCCTTAAATACAGTTACTAGTTGAACTAGAACCTTCTAGAGGGGGGGGGGGGGGGGTGGAGTGGAGCAACACAACACAAACACATACAGTAGAAGGTTAAAATTTCCATCTATCATAGGCTTCCATTACAACTTCAATAATACCTAATATGAATGACAAAACAATTTTACCAGACAAAAACAAGTCTTCAGACATAATAACAGATCTAAACCAGAAATCCAAAAGGCCAGTCTTTGTGGTTTTGGTGGTAAACAAGTCTGACCTTTTCCCTCCAAAACATATTCTTTTTTAACCCTTAAGGTAATTATGGAAAATTATTAGCTTCTCATTACTACCTAGAAAGTCCCAAAAGTCTCTGAGTATTCATTTACCCTTTCCACAAGCAAACACAGTGCAAATGAACAGGATATATATTTTACAACAAACATATAAAATGCAGTTACACAATATTAAATAGTATAAGTCAGTGCAAGTTAACCCTTTAAAGAGAAATAAAGTAAGGAGTTGATGACTTTGCATAGGGGAAATAGGGGCAAATGTCCACAAATGTCCAGACTTCAAAGCACCCCTGCAGGGCACAGTGCCACCGAAACAGCTCTGACCTGAAGATGCATGGACTCCACAGGACTTCTTTTCAAACCCCAACTTCTTAACCTAACTTAAAGCCTGCCATTATTTTTTGTCTCTCTTGACTTTTTTGACTCCACCGCCACATGTCTGGTTTGTTCACTTGGCACTTCTGACCATTCCAGCTTCTGTTGGTTTCCACTAGATTCCCCAGCTTTCCTACAGTATACCAATGTAACCGGCCAGAGACAGGCCAAAAGGACACTCTTCTGGCCTCCATCTGGTTAATGTAACCCTGGGATACATTAAGAGTGTACATTGGCAGATTTCCTGGTGTACGTGCTAAATTGACATCATAAACATTGTTTAAACATTAAAGTTGAGATCTGCAACCTTCATGGATTGGACTTTTTTCCAGCATGTCTCACAGATGGTTGATTGGATTGAGATCTGAAAAATTTGGAGGCTAAGTCAACAATTTTCAGTCTCTTTGTCATGTTCCTCAAAACATTTCTGAACCTTTGCAGCGTGTTCAGGCATTATCCTGCTGAAAGTGGTCACTACTGCAATGATCTTCTGGTTCACTGCAAATGGTCAATCGTATGGTTCACTGCTAAAGAATCACTGTACTTTCACACAGGTTCATTTCATTTAATAGATTATGGTGTAACTAGTAAATTTCTAAATCACTTCATTAAAAAAAATCTGTCGTGATGACTAGAGGTCGCACTTCCACCTAACTATCTACCACCCATACTTTTTTTATAGTTATTACTTTACCTATTATTAATATACTTTTATTATAAGTATTTTTTTTACCTATTATTTTAAATTTATTTTTAAAGATGTTATATTATATTTAAACTAAATTATTACCTATAACATAAAATAGAAAACATATCATCAGACAAACACTGCAGGCCAGCAACCTAACCACAAGACAGGTACAGTCAGCATACCTTACAATGGCAGCCTTGTGCACTATGAGACATTCAATACCAGCTCTCATCTGACTGAAAGCCAACAAGCCTCAAAGTTGCTTAATTTAAGTTGGATGGAATGGGGGGACTTGTGCACCTAGATCATTATTATTATTAGGGTGACAAAAATTGTAAAAAAAAGTTTTTTGATGCCAGACAATGCTTCTCTCACTGCTTAGGAGGGCTGCATAAAAAAAATTCAGTTTTCTAATGTACTAATATTATATTCAATAAACTTTCTACGATGTTTTGTCATGTAAACTCATTTGCATAAACTTGAATATGGGAAAGACATGCAAATAGTGTTTCAGCTGAAAAACAAGGCAGATTCTGCTAATTTGCATGGCTTTCCCATATTCAAGTTTATGTAAATGAGTTTACATGACAAAACAGTGTAGAAAGGTTATTGAATATAATTTTAGGACAATTAGAGAACTGAAAATTTGTATGCAGCCCTCCTAAGCAGTGAGTGAAGAGTGAGCTGGCATCCCAAAAAAGTTGACAATTTTTGTCACCCTAATAATAATGATCTAGGTGTGCAGGTCCCCCCAAGCCATCCAACTTAAATCAAGCAACTTTGAGTCTTATTGGCACAGATTTTTAAACGCTCATACTGCACAAGGCTGCCATTGTAAGGTATGCTGATTAAACTTGTCTTATGGAGGTTTTTGACTTGTACATACCTGGCTTTTGGCATACAGCCTTTGTGTGATTGTTTATTACATGTTATAGGTAATTTGGGATGAGCAAACCTGAACTGTATAGTTCGAGTTTGTACCGAATTTTGGGGTGTTCGTTACACGGACCCAAACATTTATGTAAAAGTTTGGGTTCGTTGTTTGGCGATTTCTATGGCGCATTTTGAAAGCCTGCAATGCAGCCAATCAACAAGCATCATACTACTTGACCCAAGAGGCCATCACAGCCATGCCTACTATTGGCATGGCTGTGATTGGCCAAGTGCAGCATGTGACCCAGCCTCTATTTAAGCTGGAGTCACATCGCGCCGCACGTCACTCTGCTCTGATTAGTGTAGGGATAGGATGAAGCTGCTGTTAGGGTGAGATTAGGCAGGGATAAACTGAGCAAAAACACTTAATGAAGTGATCGATCTACAGCTGTGAATCATTCAACTTATGCTAGTTAATTGCTCACTGTTTTCAGGCTGCCCAGAGCGTTTTTCTGTCACTTTTTTTCTGGGGTGATCGGCGGCCATTTTGTGTCTTGTGGTGCGCCAGCACAAGCTGCCATCAAGTCCATTAATCCATCAATAGTAGTTTTGTTTTTTTTTCTATATCCTACATCAGGAGCTTGGCTGTGCTTATTGTCACCCCTAGAAACTCAGGATAGGATTTTCTATATTTTATTGAGAGGTGAAATTCACTTAAAAAAATAGCAATCCCCTAAATCTGGTGTTCCAGCTGTGGCTAGCCAAGTGTAATACTGTCTGGCAAAGAATATATATTTTTTTCTGGGGTGAAATTCAATTTCCAAAATAGCAATACTCTAAATCAGTGGTTTCTGCTGTGGCAGGACAACTTTTATAGTGTCTGTCAAAGGATAGCTCTTGTTCTGGGGTGAAATTCAGTTGCAAAAATTGAAATTCAGTAAATCTGGTGTTCTAGCTGTGGCTGGACAAGTAGTTTAATAGTATCCGTCAAAGGATATATTTTGTTCTGGGGTGAAATTCAATTGCCAAAATAGCAATACCGTAAATATGGTGTTCCAGCTATGACTGGACAAGTTTCATAGTGTCCGTCAAAGGATATATTATTTTCTGGGGTGAAATTCAGTTGCAAAAATAGAAATTCAGTAAATCTGGTGTTCTAGCTGTGGCTGGACAAGTAGTTTAATAGTATCCGTCAAAGGATATATTTTGTTCTGGGGTGAAATTCAGTTGCAAAAATAGAAAATTCATTAAATCTGGTGTTCCAGCTGTGACTGGACAAGTTTCATAGTGTCCGTCAAAGGATATATTATTTTCTGGGGTGAAATTCAGTTGCAAAAATAGAAATTCAGTAAATCTGGTGTTCCAGCTGTGACTGGACAAGTTTCATAGTGTCCGTCAAAGGATATATTATTTTCTGGGGTGAAATTCGGTTGCAAAAATAGAAATACAGTAAATCTGGTGTTCTAGCTGTGGCTGGACAAGTAGTTTAATAGTATCCGTCAAAGGATATATTTTGTTCTGGGGTGAAATTCAATTGCCAAAATAGCAATACCGCAAATATGGTGTTCCAGCTATGACTGGACAAGTTTTATAGTGTCCGTCAAAGGATATATTATTTTCTGGGGTGAAATTCAGTTGCAAAAATAGAAATACAGTAAATCTGGTGTTCTAGCTGTGGCTGGACAAGTAGTTTTATAGTATCCGTCAAAGAATATATTTTGTTCTGGGGTGAAATTCAATTGCCAAAATAGCAATAACGTAAATCTAGTGTTCCAGCTGTGACTGGACAAGTTTCATAGTGTCCGTCAAAGCAGATATTATTTTCTGGGGTCAAATTCAGTTGCAAAAATAGAAATTCAGTAAATCTGGTGTTCTAGCTGTGGCTGGACAAGTAGTTTAATAGTATCCGTCAAAGGATATATTTTGTTCTGGGGTGAAATTCAGTTGCAAAAATAGAAATTCAGTAAATCTTGTGTTCCAGCTGTGACTGGACAAGTTTCATAGTGTCCGTCAAAGGATATATTATTTTCTGGGGTGAAATTCAGTTGCAAAAATAGTTTAATAGTATCCGTCAAAGGATATATTTTGTTCTGGGGTGAAATTCAATTTCCAAAATAGCAATACCCAAAATCTGGTGTTCCAGCTGTTGCCGGCGAAGTGTAAATCTGTCCGTAAAAGGGTATATTACACAAAGTTTTAAAATACAAGGGCTGAAAGCATAATCCTATATATTTTTTTCCCACGCTACTCTGCATCTTCAAGTGTAAATCTGTCCGTAAAAGGGTATATTACACTCAGCGTGCATCTCTAAGTGTATTTCTTTCCGTTAAAGGGTATATTACACAAAGTTTTAAAATACAAGGGCTGAAAGCATAATCCTATATATTTTTTTCCCATGCTACTCTGCATCTCCAAGTGTAAATCTGTCCGTAAAAGGATACCTTTCGGGGCGGAGCCTGACAGCTGAGTATGATGGAGGTCTGAGCCAGAGCTCCCGCTCCACAGACCCGTTTTCCCAGCTATTCAGACGCCCAACAGCTTTGAAAATGGTCAAGATTGGGAAGGAGAGATCCCGGGAACTACCCACGTCCCCCAGACCCAAAAAAGGGCAAGCTGATATGGACCGTTTCGTCCACAGGAGCAGCCAGCCTTCTCTGACGCGGCTAGAGAAAATGGCGCCGGGTGCATCCCAGTCAGACATGGACGAGGAGGAAGACGGCGGATCATGTGCTCCGACAAGTAAGAGGAGAGGGGCACTTGTGGAGGACCAGGGGGTCATTACTAAAGCTTTCCTAAAGGAATCTCTTGCACATGCTTTGGCGCCGGTGCTACAGGAGCTCCGGGAAATGAGGCAGGATATACAGGCCCTGGGACACAGAGCTGAGGCCCTAGAGACTGGCCAGAGTATGATTGTTGACCACAGCCTGGCTCTGTCCAAAAATCTAGCCGCTCATGTGGATTACCTCAATACGGCCTACTCGATAATGGAAGATCAAGAGAACCGAAGTAGGAGAAAAAATATCAGTTTTAAGGGGCTGCCAGAATCCATTGAAACCCATGGCCTCCGTGACGCAGCCATCTGCATCTTCTCCACTCTGTTAGGAGAGGAGAGAGCTCAGTCCATTGTCATTGAGAGGATCCATCGCTCCCTTCGTCCCCTGCCTGCTAAAGGGGACCCCCCACGTGACGTAGTCTGCGGTCTCCTCAGTTTCTGCGATACGGCAGATCTATTGCTAGCCGCAAGGAAGCATAAAGAACTTTCCCACGAAGGCTCGCTTATCCAACAATACCAGGATGTGGCCCCCTCTACACTGGCTAAGCGACGGAGTCTGAAGCCACTTACGGACTACTTCCGGGGCCATAAAATATTGTACCGCTGGCTGTATCCTTTCGGACTTACCTTTAGCACTGAGGGGAAGCGATGCACCATATGGTCACCCTCGGACTTACCGTCAGCATGGTCGCTCCTAAACATCGAACCCATCCCGATTGAATCATGGATGCCGGTGCGCCAAGCAATAGAGCGACTACCACCACTCCCAAGACCGGAACCCTGGACACAGGTCCAACGCCATCAATCATCGATGGCTAAGAAGCACAAAAGATGAACTCTGGTTGGCGATACCGCTTTCTTCCGATAGCCACAAACTGCAGCCTCGTGATCGGGCACTTTCCCCTTCATTGCTGATATCTCTATCTGTTTTTCTATACTTCACTGTCCTTCCCCCTTCCTTATCTATTAAGGGAAGCATTTCCCTCATTTTGAAATGAGCTCATGATACTATCGTGGCCGGGCGGTCTCGATCGAGGCTGTAGGAAGTGGACGATCAAGCGACCCTATTTGATATTTATTTTTCTGATGCCTTTTGCTTATGCCTTTTAGCCATGTTTTTGGTGCTTCATCAATGTGTATCTTACCAGGGTGTAATGTGTCTTTGGGCTGCAGGTTTGCCGCGGGCAAGATACCGGCCACGTGGCACACATGCTACCATAATGTGATCCTTGGAGAGCGGCGACCTGGAGCCACTGCTCTCTTCTGTGCTCTCAATACGTATCTCTGTTCTCTTGCACACTTTCCCACCTCTCTGTCCTTCTACCATTTCACTCTGTCCTCACACTTTGCACTGGGCTTGGAGGGTCCTCCTCGGTTCTCACCGCCTGTTGTTGCTGCAGTTGGGAACCCGGGACGATCCACTTCCCTTATGCGTTCTCACATTTCCTAGGGCGCATCTATGTTAGTTTATACACTCAGTGACACGAGATTCACTGGCACATCTTGGGAGCGGGTCTGTGGGAGCCAGATCAGGATGGGTTTTTACCTACCTCTGCCCTCACATACCTGCTTGTCAGTACCTCACAGAGACGATTGCGATTCGTCTCCTTGTTTAGCGGACACTCTGGGGCCACTACTTGGATTTGCCCCGGTGATTGCCCGTCCTACCTATTATTTGGTTACTCAGTTTTATGTTTTAGTTCTAATCTTGCTTGTTGCCTTTTCTCACTTCTTGTAAAAGTTGTCTCCCAGGTTCGCTCCTCTCGCTAACTTCGTCTCTTGCTCCTCATCCTTTCCATGGCCGCCATAGCTGTCACGTCCTTCAATGTGAGGGGTCTTAACACACCGCAGAAAAGATCACAGGTAATTACTCTCTTGAGGAAGGGCAAAAGTGACATTTGCTTCCTACAAGAGACTCATCTTGAGGTCAACAAAATGCCGTCATTCTCTCTTGCATGCTACGGTCAATGGTTCCACTCGCCCTACTCTACTGCAGCAAGGGGTGTCAGTATAGCGGTCTCCAAAAAGATCCCATTCGAACCTATCGTTTCTCAACCAGACCCTGAGGGGAGATTCCTTTTTGTTAAGGGGAAGATTGGTCACGTGTTAGTATCATTAGCTTGTCTCTATGCCCCAAATAGCGGGCAGCATAACTGGCTCAAAACTGCTCTAGCCAAATTTGATGTATTTGCCGAGGGAATTCGGATTGTAGGAGGAGACCTAAATTTCTCACTGAATCCCTTGCTGGATACATCTGTGGGGAAGTCAGCGGCCTCCCAGAGGCCTCTTGGAGGCATCCATAAACTCCTTAGAAACTCCCATCTAACAGATTCATGGAGGGCCATGAAAGTGATGGTTAAAGACTACACATTCTATTCCAACGTACATCATTCGTTTCAAAGAATTGATTACATATTCATCTCGGAAAATCAGCTAGAGAGGCTCACTAGTTCCAACATTGGCCCCATGACTATCTCGGATCATGCCCCTGTTACCACTGTATTCACTCTCCCTCACCTTACCGCTAGGGAATGGTCTTGGAGGCTCAATGAGACCCTGCTGGACACGGATGAGGCTCTGGAGGCTACTCGCACCAAACTGGCCCACTACTTTAGGGATAATATCCCCTCGGTCTCCTCCTAGGCCATAGTCTGGGAGGCGCACAAGGCCTTTATTAGAGGTGAGTTCATCGCCCTAAGGTCCAAGGTCAAGAGGGACAAACAAAGGACGCTGAACTTCCTCCTTTCTCAAATAGCCTCCATTGAGATGATCCAAAAACGCTCCAATGTTACCACTAGACAAGCCGAACTCTCAGGTTTGAGACAGCAGTTAAAAGATTTACTAAATGTTAAGTGCGCTAAGTCGTATCAATATGCGAAATTCAAATACTATGCCCATGGTGACAAGGGAAACAAACTGATGTCCCATCTCCTTAAAAAACGTAGGGATGCGCAATACATTAAATGTATAAAGACTAGCTCTGGGCCCCTCACAACAGACACTAAAAATATAGCTACGGAATGTTATCACTTCTACCACCACCTATATAACATCCACCCTCCAGGCCAACCATCTGCTGACGAGACCAAGATTGATAATTATCTCAGTGCTCTTGGTTTGCCATCGCTGTCATCAGAGGAATGTTCCTCGTTGTTGTCTCCTATCATGGGGGAAGAAGTGACAGCTATAATTAAGTCGCTGCCTATGGGCAAGGCTCCGGGACCGGACGGACTTCCTGTGGGGTAGTATAAGAAGCTGCTTCCCACCCTTCTCCCTCATATTACTTCCTGGTGCCAGGCCCTGATGTCGGGAGATATGCTTCCAAAACAGGCGTTGGAGGCTACTATCACGATTCTGCCCAAAGAGGGAAAAGATACGCAGATCTGTGGAAGTTACAGGCCTATATCTTTACTTAACATTGATGTAAAAATATGGGCCAAACTACTGGCAACCAGACTCAACAAAATAACCCCAAGAAAAATCCACCCGGATCAAGCCGGGTTTGTACCGGGCAGGGAGGGGAATTTCCACTCCTGCAGGGTTTTGAATGCCATCAAATTAGCTTCTGACAAGGGCCTACCGTTGACTCTGTTGGGGACTGATGCCGAAAAGGCATTCGACAGAGTCAACTGGCTTTTTATGTACCGAACCATGGTGCAGTTCCGAATCCCGGAGTCCTTTGCCCAGGCTGTAATGTCACTTTATAGAAACCCCAGTGCTCGAATCCGAGTCAATAGAATACCTTCAGAGCCCTTCGCAATAGGAAATGGCACCAGGCAGGGGTGTCCCCTGTCCCCAACCCTCTTCATCATGGTAATGGAGACGCTTTTGCAAGAAATCAGGAATAATCCTGGTATTAAAGGTCTCGCTGGACGGGAACGGTGGAGCACAAATGTGCTGCGTTTGCAGATGACCTGTTACTGCTTCTTACCGAACCAGTGAAAGCGTTTCCATTGCTAATGGACATATTTAAGAATTTCGGCACGCTATCTAATTTTAAAATAAACTATACCAAGTCGGAAGCCTTGAACATTACACTTCCTGCCAGACAGGTTGCCTGGTTGCGAACCCACTTTCCCTTCACTTGGCGGCCTGAGAAATTGAAGTATTTGGGAATATACTTAACCAAAAACCCGAATTGGGACAGGTTAGGGACCAATTGCAGTCTCTTTTCCTGCCATATGTGTCTTGGATGGGTAGGAAAAATTTGTTGCAAACTTATATCATGCCACGGTTTCTATATCTACTCCAAATGGTACCCATATTTGTGCCTCAAACATTTTTTACAGCAGTGAGAAAGTTATTCACCCGTTTCCTTTGGAACGGTAGGAAACCTAGGCTAGCTTATGAGAGACTGATCAAGGACCGACTGCATGGGGGTTTTGGTTTGAAGGATGCAAAGATGTACTATAGGGCCGTCCAATTGAAACGGTGGCTTAAGTTATGTGTCCCTCGCTTCCGAATTCTAGGTTCTGATATAGAACTCGCAACTATCTCCGACATACACCTGGCTGGCTTGTGGGGTATCCCCGTTACCACTCAGGTTGCTGGTGGCTTGGTTAAAGGCAGTGGCGTACACACAATCCATGGGGCCCCGGTGCGAAACTGATCCATGGGGCCCCCTCCCCGTCGCCCCCCCCCCCCCTAATTTCTGAGAGCGCTGCTAATGGCCATTTCAGCCCCAGTTTACTACTAAAATTATTTTGCCTAAATAAAGTATATTACAAAAATGTAACCTATCACTTGCCATTTCCGTGCGGCTAATCCGCTGTGTGAAAAAACTACAAAATCACGGTGACAACTTTATCTCATTGTGATTTTATAGTAAAAAGATCACAGAGAGGCACGGAGCATTATCAATCCTGTTAGTGCTCCGTGTCTCTGCTGTTCGGAGCGGGGCTTGGCACTTATTCACACAGCAGATTACCCGTACAGGATGTTAAAGAGCCCTAACCCCAATGCACTGCTACACTCACCCAGTCCTAATAAAATCTGGTCCTACCTCATCCAGAGTGTCGCTGGTGTCAGCGTGATGTTAGCTGGATCCAGAACAAGGTCCCTGTGGTGAGAAAAAAATAATAATTATATAAGGAAGGGATGGCGACTGACCCTGTGGAAATCCCCAGCAGGGGGCGCTGTGCTGGCCGGTAAGACTGAGCCATGCCAATGTATAGCAGAGTAATCTAGTGCTACCACACAGTACTAATGCCCACCTTGAGGCCACTCATAGTACTAATGCCCACCTTTGTTCCTGTAACAGTAGGTATACTCAGATATGTGCCCCCTCACAGTAGTTATGCCCAGTTATGTGTCCCCTCACAGTAGTAATGCCCAGATTATGTGTCTCCTCACAGTAATATGCCCAGATATGTGCCCCCTCACAGTAGTAATGCCCAGAATATGTGCCCCCTCACAGTAGTAATGCCAAATATGTGCCCCCTCACAGTAGTAATGCCAGATTATGTGTCCCCTCACAGTAATATGCCCAGATATGTGCCCCCTCACAGTAGTAATGCCGAATATGTGCCCCCTCACAGTAGTAATGACCAGAATATGTGCCCCTTCACAGTATTTATGCACAGTTATGTGCCCCCTCAAAGTAGATATGCCCAGATATGTGCCCCCTCAGAGTGGTTATGCCAGATTATGTGCCCCTTCAAAATATTTATGCCCAGATATGTGCCCCCTCACAGTAGTTATGCCACATTATGTGTCCCTCAAATTAGATATGCCCACATATGTCCCCCCTCACAGTAGTTATGCTTTCATATGTGCCCCCTCAATCCTCATAGTTATGCCTTCATATGTGCCCCCCCCCCTCACAGTAATGCCTGATTAGGTGCCCCCTCAAATTGGTTATGTTCCCCCCCCTCTTGCCCTTTGCCCCCAGTCTGCAGCCTTAGAAAAAAAAAAAAACATACTTACCTTCTTCCCTGATGACAGGCTCCCTCCTCACTCATCTCCGTGCTGGCTGTGCTGAAGGCAGATTCCAGGGTCTTTAGATCTCCTCCCACAGCCAGCAGCGCGATCTGGGGCCAGCAGGGGCAGCTCCTGAGCTGTGAAGAGCAGTGAAGCAGGGATGAAAGAGGTTTCCCTGCTTCACTACTGAAAAGAAATGCAGACCAGCCGGGTGTGTGAGTGAGTTATACATTATACATGTAATGGAGCGCTCTGTACTTTGTGCTGGGCCCCATCAGAGCGCTCCATTACATGTTAGTACAACATGATTTAGGGTAGCTTGCTGGCCTGGGGGGTGGGTCCACAGGCGGCCGGGCCCCCTGGAGTGCCGGGCCCGGTCGCAACTGCGACCCCTGCGACCCCTGTATGTACGCCACTGGTTAAAGGTATTCAATCTACTATAGCAGCACTGAATACCTCGCTAAAACTGTTCTCATACCCATCACCACACCTCCCATCTTCCCTCGTCCCTCTCCTTTTATGCCCTTCACTTACAGACCCTCCCTCGTACTGGCGAAAACTCAAAAATATCCCTGCCTCGGTACTCCTTGAAGAGTCTAATACACCGGCGGGCTTCGCACGTTTAAGCGATCTATATGTGGAGTCAGGGAATTTCCTGTTTCTTCGTGATTTTAAGGCATCCTGCTCCAAATTACAGTCAAAATCCCAACCATCGCCCTCACCGCCCTGGTTTGAAACATTAATAGCTAGCCCCACCTTCCCAAGACATTCTATATCTCTTTTGTATAAAACCCTCAACTCAGACTCCACTGGAGTCACACCAGCGTATATTAGACGCTGGGAGAAGGGTTTTGATGTTTCCTTCAGCCCAGCGGACATAGATCAGATACATCTACGGTCTCATGGGTTCTCGAGGTGCGTCAAGATACAAGAGCACTCTTACAAGACCCTTACCAGATGGTACAATGACCCGAGTAAACTTTTTAAGCTGGGTCTTGGAGGGACTAACACCTGTTGGCGCTGCTCTAGAGGTGAAGGGACACTGTTCCACATATTTTGGTCTTGCCCCAAAATTAATAAGTTCTGGTCTCAAATAGAGAGTGAAATTAACTCTATATGTCATATTTCCATTACCCTGTCCCCCCGGGCAGTATTGCTCTGGCTTCCCTCTAACGGGTGGTCACCCAAATTTAATGATCTCCCCACTCAGCTAATACAAGCGGCGAGGCTATTAATCCCCCTCGGGTGGTTGAGTGAATCTCCTCCTTCCCTGGCTCGGTGGAGGGAGTGAGTAGACCAAATCTGCCGTATTGAAGAGCTGGCGAGCTGGGCGTCTAGGTCCCATCCTAAATTTGTGCGGCTGTGGTTGCCTTGGCTGGCCCAGAGGAGACTGCATGATGCGAGGAATACATCTTATCCTGTATGCACACAGCAGAAAGCGAGCCAACCTTAGGTACGGAAATGGAGCTACCCCGGGAGCACTATTGAGTTTTTTCCCCACCATACCTCAGAGGGGTGTTATTTGACTTGTTATGTGAGACTTGTCGTTTTATTCTGTACTGAATAAATACTTCCCTGGATCTATATTCTGATATGTTGGGAGGTCGATGCATAATGCCTACCTGCCTTATTAGAATAACACGACACGTTGTAACTTTATTTTATTGTATCTATTGTATGTTTAATGTCAATTCTGTGAGCGCCATTTATGTCTTGCTCTCTAAAGCTGTAATACTCGCTCACTGTACCTGCGCGATGAATCTTTGCTCTCATTATTATATCTGTTTCTTGAATAAAAAGAAATTTGTTAAAAAAAAAAGGATACCTTTCATCCAGGGCCTAAATACTAGGCCTACAATTGATATTCCCTTAAATCTGTGGTAACTGCTGTGCCTGGATTAGTGTTATACGGTACATAAATAGATAGCCAGATAGTGTTAGGTGCCTGTTAAAAAAAGGCCTGAATTTGAATTCAATACATTGGGCCAAATAATTTTTTTCTTATTGTGGTGAACGGTAACAATGAGGAAAACATCTAGTAAGGTACGCAGACGCGGACATGGTCGTGGTGTTGTTAGTGGACCCTCTGGTGTTGGGAGAGGATGTGGCCGTTCTGCCACAGCCACACGTCCTAGTGAACTAACTACCTCAGGTTCCAGTACCCGCCAGAATTTACAGCGATATTTAGTGGGGCCCAATGCCGTTCTAAGGATGGTAAGGCCTGAGCAAGTACAGGCGCTAGTCAATTGGGTGGCCGACAGTGGATCCAGCACGTTCACAACATTATCTCCCACCCAGTCTTCTGCAGAAAGTGCACAGGCGGCGCCTGAAAACCAAGCCCATCAGTCTGTCACATCACCCCCATCACCCCTATATCAGGGAAACTGTCTGAGCCTCAAGTTATGCAGCAATCTCTTATGCTGTTTGAAGACTCTGCTGGCAGGGTTTCCCAAGGGAATCCAGCTAGCCCGCCCCCCAGTGGTGGAAGACATAGAATGCACTGACGCACAACCACTGATGTTTCCTGATGACGAGGACATGGGAATACCACCTCATCAGAGTCCGCACGTCAACATAGGTGCCAACTGCTGCGTCTTTTTGCAGTGTGCAGATCAAACAGGAGGTCAGGGAGGAAGACTGTGTGGAAGACGATGCAAGGGACAATGAGGTCCTAGACCCCACATGGAATGAAGGTTGTGCCACTGACTTTCATAGTTCAGAGGAAGAGGCTGTGGTGAGACCGAGCCAACATCGTAGCAAAAGAGGGAGCAGGGGGCAAAAGAAGAACAGCAGCCGGCAAGAGAGTTTGCCTGCTACTGGCCACCGCCACCAGGGACCGAGCACCCCAAAGGCAGCTTCAAGGAGTTCCCTGGCATGGCACTTCTTCAAACAATGTGCTGACTTCAAGACCCGAGTGGTTTGCATGCTGTGCCATCAGAGCCTGAATCGAGACATTAACGTTCTGAACCTTAGCACAACCTGCATGACCAGGCATCTACATGCAAAGCATGATGAACTGCAGTGGAGTAAACACCTTAAAAACAAGGAACTCACTCTGGCTCCCCCTGCTCCCTCTTCTGCTGCTGCCTCGGTCTCTTCCTCCACCTCGGGAGGAATGTTGGCACCTGCCGCCCACCAAACAGAGGATGTGCCACCAACACAACTACCTCCGTCATCAAGCATCTCCACTATGTCACACGGCAGCGTTCAGCTCTCCATCTCACAAACATTGGAGAGAAAGCTTAAATTCCCACCTACCCACCCTTGAGCCCTGGGCCTGAATGCCAGCATTTCTAAACTACTGGCCTTTGAAATGCTGTCATTCAGGCTGGTGGACATAGACAGCTTCAAACAGCTGATGGCGATGGCTGTCCCACAGTATGTTGTTCCCAGACGCCACTACTTCTCCAAAAGAGCCGTGCCTTCCCTACACAACCATGCACTGCGCAACACCATCTGTGGCAAAGTCCACCTAACCACAGATACATGGACCAGTAAGCACAGCCAGGGACGCTATATCTTCCTAACTGCACACTGGGTAAATGTAGTGGCGGCTGGGCCCAGGCGGAGAGTTGTTTGGCGCACGTCCTTCTGCCGCCAAGGATCGCAGGGCATAATTTTTTGCTTCCTGTAGCCTCCTCCTCCTACTCGGCTTCCTCCTCCTCTTCTTTCACCTGCTCATCCAGTCAGCCACACACCTTCACCACCAACTTCAGCACAGCCCGGGGCAAACGTCAGCAGGCCGTTCTGAAACTCATATGTTTGGGGCACAAGCCCCACACCGCGCAGGAGTTGTGGCGGGGTATTGAACAACAGACCGACAAGTGGTTGCTGCCGGTAGGCCTCAAGCCCGGCCTGGTGGTGTGCGATAATGGACGAAATCTCATCGCAGCTCTGGGACTAGCCGGTTTGACGCACATCCCTTGCCAGGCGCATGTGCTGAATTTGGTGATGCAGAAGTTCATTCACAACTACCCCGACGTGTCAGAGCTGCTGCATAAAGTGCAGGCCATCTGTGCGCACTTCCGGCGTTCACATCCTGCCGCTGCTCGTCTGTCTGCGCTACAGCGTAACTTCGGCCTTCCCGCTCACCGCCTCATATGCAACGTGCCCACCAGGTGAAACTCCACCTTGCACATGCTGGAGAGACTGTGCGAGCAGCAGCAGGCCATAGTGGAGTTTCAGCTGCAGCATGCACTGGTCAGTTGCACTGCGGAACATGCGAGACCTGTGTGCCCTGTTGCGCTGCTTCGAGTACTCCACCAACATGGCCAGTGGCGATGACGCCGTTATCAGCATTACAATACCACTTCTATGTCTCCTTGAGAAAAAAAGGGCGATGATGGAAGAGGAGGTGGCCCAGAAGGAGGAGGAGGAAGAGGGGTCATTTTAAGCACTTTCAGGCCAGTCTCTTAGATGTGGCTCCGACGGAGGTTTTTTTCAACAGCAAAGGCCAGGTACAAATGTGGCCACCCAGGGCCCACTACTGGAGGACGAGGAGGACGAGGATGAGGAGGAGGTGGAGGAGGTGGAGGAGGATGAGGATAAAGCATGTTCACAGCGGGGTGGCACCCAACGCAGCTCGGGCCCATCACTGGTGCGTGGCTGGGGGGAAACGAAGAACGATGACGATATGCCTCCCACAGAGGACAGCTTGTCCTTACCTCTGGACAGCCTTGCACACAGTGCCTGCGCAACGACAGCAGAGTTGCCCACATTTTAACGTGTGCGGACTACTGGGTTGCCATCCTGCTGGATCCCCGGTACAAAGACAATGTGCCCACCTTACTTCCTGCACTGGAGCATGATAGGAAGATGCGCAAGTACAAGCGCACGTTGGTAGACGCGCTACTGAGAGCATTCCCAAATGTCACAGGGGAAGCCCAAGGCGAAGGCAGAGGAGGAGCGAGTGGTCGCCAATGCAGCTGTGTCACATGGCCAGAGCTAGCCTTTTATGCCTTGGAGGTGCTGGCCTGCCCGGCGGCCAGCATTTTGTCTGAACGTGTATTCAGCACGGCAGGGGGCGCCATTACAGACAAATGCAGCCGCCTGTCCACAGCCAATGTAGACAAGCTGACGTTCATAAAAATGAACCAGGCATGGATCCCACACGACCTGTCCATCCCTTGTGCAGATTAGACATTTATAACTACCTCCCCTTAACCATATATTCTTGGACTCCAGGGCACTTCTTCATTCAATCCTCTTTTTTAAATTTTACCATTATATTCCGGGGCAACCCAAAGAATGAACCTCTCCTCCGTCTGGGTGCCAGGGGCCTAAATATCGTAAAGTTGCCTGTTCCAATGGTGGGTGACATTAAGCCTGATTCTCTGCTATGCGACCTCTCTCCTCTGTCTGGGTGCTGGGGCCTAAATAACTGAAAGTTGGCTTTCCATTGGTGGGTGACATGAAGCCTGATTCTCTGCTATGTCACCTCTCTCCTCTGTCTAGGTGCTGGGGCCTAAATAACTGAAAGTGGCCTTTTCCATTGTTGGGTGACATGAAGCCTTATTCTCTGCTATGGGACCTCTCTTCTCTGTCTGGGTGCTGGGGCCTAAACAAGTAAAAGTGGCCTTCTCCATTGGTGGGTGACATGAAGCCTGATTCTCTGCTAGGGGACCTCTCTCCAATTGATATTGGTTCATTTTTATTTATTTTATTTTAATTCATTTCCCTATCCACATTTGTTTGCAGGGGATTTACCTACATTTTGCTGCCTTTTGCAGCCCTCTAGCCCTTTCCTGGGCTATTTTACAGCCTTTTTAGTGCCCAAAAGTTCGAACCCGAACATCCAGGTGTTCGCTCAACTCTATAGGTAATGAAATTGGGTGTGCAATATATGCATATTACCTTACCGATTTTTGCAATGGTGAATAATTGACCAAAAATTCACTAAATATCACAAATTCAAATATTGCCTATGCTGCTCATCACTAGTACATACAAGGTACTTTTTGTTTAGACAAACTGTTTTGCAATATGTGCACACATCCATCAGTATCATCATAGCTGTACCATAGAAACGGTCACACAAATAAACTAATGAGCCATAGCTGTAAATTGCAGCACAGTAATGCACAAAGACGTTGGTGTAATCGGGTCCCATGGTGCACATTTAGAAGTTTATTCTGTTTATTCTTTCCTTTTATACTCTGTTTGAATAAGGTTATAGGATCAGTGGCTCATTAATGACATTATTGAAGGTTATTTAGAGGTCATGATCTTCTCAGGCTGTTGTAGTCATGAGAATGTGAACTGTATTTAGTAAATTGTAAAACATATTTTTTATTTTTTTTATTTCAGTATTATAATCCATAGTCTTCTATAGGCTATAGCCTTGCTGTGAAATAAAGATCTCCTTTTATTTCACCAGCTTCTCAGAAATCTTCTGGCATGTTTCTAGATGACCTAATTTTTCAGCCAGGTCACAAGTTCTACAAATAAATGAAATCAGGTACAGTCATCTTAGCGTCTGAATTTCATACAGTACAGTGTTTCCAGACACCTCCCTCTCTTCTGTTTGTTTCTTACAACGACTTCATAGAATAGAAGCAAAATGTAAGACTAAAGTATGTACAGAAAATTGATTTCATAAAACTTCGACTGGTATGGTATAAAAATCTTTCCTTGATAGAAGTGAAAAGACATGTAGCAGGTTATCTTATACCTTGTGTGAATTGATGACTATTGGTTTAGTGGTTAGTGTTATGTCTGCTTGGAGTTTGTGCTCTCCAATTGGTCCCAATTAGAGTTGAGCGAATTTCTATTTTTAGTTTGGCGTCCAAAGTTCGGGTTATCGTGGCATCCCGTTTTGGATTCCGCTACCGCGGACCATAACGGCATTTGGAATCCATAAGGGGCTGCTTCAATGAACGTCACCATCATGTGATCGGTGCAGGGGGCGTGGCTCAGTACTGGATCACCTCTTATTCAATCCAGTGCTGAGGCCCGCCTCCCCCCGACAGAGCCCAGGCCCGCCCCACCCTCTGCTCATACCATATGTCCCTGGCATCGTGACTGCCGTCAAGCTCCACCCCCACTGGCTATGCCACTAGTAGCCGATAACCCCGCCCACTCCTTCCCTGCAGCTTCACTAACATCCACCGAGCCGGCTCCTGCGCTCTTCCTGTTTAACTGAGTGCATGTCCAGTGAAACACTTGAGGCTGATGCACTCAGTTAAACAGGAAGAGCGCGGGAGCCGGCTCGGTGGATGTTACTGAAGCTGGAGGGAAGGAGTGGGCGGGGTTATCGGCTACCAGTGACGTAGCCAGTGGGGGCGGAGCTTGACGGCAGTCGCAATGCCAGGGACATATGGTATGAGCAGAGAGAGGGGCGGGCCTGGGCTCTGTCGGGGGGAGGCGGGCCTGGGCACTGGATGGAGGGCGTTCCTGGGCACTTTTTGAATGAAAATAACGCCCCTCTGGGCACCTTCAGGTGTCATTAGCATAAAGATAAAAGAGGATTTTCATGAAGGTAGAAAGCCAGGTCCAAGTGTAAAGAACACCAATGGAAAGAAAGTATGAAGAGCTATAAGAACCTATGTTTGGCTTAATATTGATTTTCCAGGTGACAGAATCCCTTTAATTAATGCAGGAGCATCAGCTCCTAATGCACCTGGCTGGTGGCCACAGGTGCCCTCCTGAATTCAACAGCATTGATACAGTTGAATACTGCGACAAGGGTGGAGGTATTTTGTGCTGCACTTTGGCATTTTCTTTTCACCTCACACATACTTGCTACTGTACATGTACTGTGAAAAAATGTGGAAAAATTGAGGGATATGAATACTTTTTCAAGGCACTGTATGTAATCATTATACCCCCCTTCCCCCTGCCCCCTCAATGATTGATGGGAATCTATAATTCTTCAAAAAGAAGAGCTTGGTCAGTCATCAGGATTTCTATTTCTTCTATTACCTCCATGCTTTGCTGTAGATCTTCCACATGCAACCCCGAGTGAATTATTAAAGACACTTTTTAACTTCAGGATTTTGATGGCAATCCATCCTGTCAGCAGATCTTGGAGAGATCATAGAAGCTTTATGCAGATGGTGCCCTTGGATTTGAAACCAGGACCACATCAGTGGAAGTCTAATTTTCAACAACCTTGCCTATCAGGGCTGCATTACACTGGCAAGTGCTACAAATTCTTTATTGTTTAAAGAAAGCATCTACCTGCATGCTGTCTTCTTAACAGGGGCGTAACTAGAAAAGAGTGGGCACCACCCCCAAGCAACTTCCCAGCAACCCCTCTCCTGTGGTTAGTCCCCCGCTGGACAGAAGGAGGAGTTAATAATTTGCTTTAGTTTGCCACCTTGACCCTTTATGACCCTTTAGTGTCTCAACCATTAGTTATTCCCTCTTAGTGCCCCACACAGCAGAATGCTGCCTTAATGCCCCCTTCACAGTATTCATGCCGCTTAGTGCCCCTACACAGTAGTTATGTCCCTTAGTGACCCCACACAGTAGTATGTCCCTTTAGTGGCCTCTTCACAGTAATCATGACCTCTTAGTGCTACCACACAGTAGTTATGCCCCTTACTGCCCCCACACAGTATTCATGCTGACTTAGTGCCCCCTTACTGAAGTGCTGGCTCCTAAGTGCCACCTTGCAGTAGTGCTGCCCCTGTAGTGTTCATAAAATAAAAAAAAACAGTAACACTCTCCTAGACCCATTCCCCCAATGAACTCAGCTCCTCATACTCTCCCCAGTGGGCACGATGCAGTGGCATTAATGCGTCTGCTTGGCTGAGATGAAGCTGCAGATGAATGAGGCACTATGCCAATAGGCATAACACATGTAAACAGTCAATGAAGTGCGTTCAAGTGTGTTCAGCATGGTTTCCATAAAAAAAAAAATTGCCATGCTATACCACATTATTGTGGGGGCAACAGCGGCACATGGAGTGTCAGTGGTTACATTTTACAGGCCTATAGTGTACTCCATGCTTTTGGTGTATGGGTCATATGGCATAGCAAAGCATGAGGCCTAACCTTCATTGTGATTTAAATGTTTTAAGGTTTTTTCGGGGATGCTATCCTGGAGAAGAGAGACACAGAAAAAACAAACTCGTACAATTGTATCAGACAGGATCTGTCTTGTTGATTCAGCATGATCAACTTCAAAACAATTTGTCTATATATGTAGACCTCTCAAATGATACTGTTAAGATAAAAGATTGATGCATAAAATGAGATAGCTTGGGAATGTCCACACCATCTATACAAAACATGTGCACATCTACACTTTCCTCTATTCTAACTTTGTTATCATTGTACACAATTGCAAATCTAGGCCAGCATGTAATGGTCTTTAGTTAGTACTTAGTACCAAAATGTATTCTGCCCAAAGTGGCACTTCAGTTATGGTAATAAAATAATAATAGCAACAAAAACAGTTTTGGTGAAAAAAATCCCCTTTTAATAGTTCCCCAACACATATACACTATCCAGTAGCGTCATCACTATAAGTTCTAACGACTAGTAGTCCCCCTACCCATGGGTCATCGGCTAGACATAAACTATATGTGAAAAATTAATTTTTTTTCCTATGATTTGTTTGACTTGTCTTGAAGGAGTGGCACCTTCAGGTGTGAATGCGCTCCTACTCTGGGAGTTGCAGTCATGTGCACTTTTGCCCCACCTATCTAAGAGGCCACCTTGATTAGGTGGTACATATAGGTGTGTGTGTTCCTCCTCTCATTGGTTGCTGATGCACATAGAGGTAACTAGGAGCAGCACACTATATGTGCAGGGTCTGCGCTCCTGAACATAAATGCATAACGGCATAGGTAGGTTTAGCCTAGGCCTTGACTGAACTGAGACCACCTTGGCGCTGGTTAGGTAGGCACAGATGTGTTTTGATCAAAATGTATTGGCCAAGAGTCTCAGATTTTATCATTAGAGTGAGGGCTTAGGCCATATGTTATGTTTGCATCTATTATTATAGTGCATTATTTTCTGTGACTTTATAAATGTAGCCATGCACATCCGCATATTTATTATCATATCGTGCAGGATATTTTGTACCTTTTTTTCCCCCTATGATTTATATGTGGGAAATCACCATCTTGTATCATCAAGACTTAGCAAAACACAATTGTTAAAGGCACACGCATCTTAATATTCACGGTAACTCCTCATTCCCCCTTCACAAGTATGTTATATAAGGGAGAGAAAGTGCAATCAAACAGTCAATGTATCACTATTGCAATGAAAACATAAATGTCCACAACCTGCAAAGAAAAAGATTGTCAACACATAACCACAAGACCAATATGGTCACATTATTAGTTTTTGGTAGGATGGGTGTGTTCATCCCCTAACAACACAAGCAACAGTATAAGCTGGCATATATAAGACCATGAGCTGCCCATGTGTAAGACTTCATTGTGTGGTTGAAACAGGTCAGCTCTGGAGTGTTACAGATTTTAATATGTGGAAAGAAATTATGAAGATTTTATTGCACGCTGGATTCAATAGCTTCTTTCTTCAGTTTTGAGTGCCTGAACACGTGATGGGATCTGGGGCGTGAGGTGCAAAAATGATGAGCTGGCTATTCCCTACATTATTTTCTATAATGTAAAAGGGGCTAAGCAGGAGTTTAAAATTGATGGCTTATCTTTAGAATAGGCCACCAAAATAAAACTGGTGGGAGTCTAATTATTAGCTATTTGAAGGGGCTGTGGCGCTCCCCATTTGTTTACCAGGCACAGCTCCATACTTTTAACAGTGATTGTGTCTGGCATTACAAGTTCTCTACAGCTTTGTTTCATTCAAGTTAATGTGACTGAACTGTGATACTAATAATTAGGAGCTATGCCTGGTAACTAATAAGGGGAAAACCACAGCCCTTTCAAACAAAAAACCCTTATCTAATACTGATAGCCTGGTCTAAGGATCAGTCATCAATTTTAAAGTCACTTTTTATATAACTTCTTCTGGTCCCAGGAGGCACAGAACATAGAGTCAAACTACATGGGCTACTATAAGAATGCACAGACATATGTACAAAGTATGGTTCCGAAAACAAATATGACCTGTATTACACAGTTCTTTATAAGTAGCAAATAAATATTCAATGGTGTGACTGGCATTTTGTAGATCCTAAAAAAATATTTTTCAGTTGCTTATATTAGTAGGTAATGAACTTGGAAGGATAAAGTGCTGTCGTTAGTGCCCAATATTTCTATACTTGTCAATTGCATCACTAAACACTAATACGGAGTAAGTTTCCTATAACGTTTTCTAAATCTTTATGACTGGATCTGGTGTATACTTTACATTAATGGGATCACGTAGATTTCACCTGAAGTCATGCTCCAAAATGTACTCAGTATAAGTGATGGAGTTTCCATTTTGTCATAGTTCAACAACACCGCACCATAATTTATAGGTACAGAAGTTTGTTGGATAAGTTAGAGATTGGCATTCTAGAGAGTGGCATCATACCACAATCGAAATTTAAAGAGTTTTTTCAATTAGGCATATTTTGTATATGAAAAAGTACAGAAGGGGCTAAAAATAATTTTAAAAATGATTACCTCACCGATCCCCTGTTCCTATTGCTCTCCACTTCCTATTGCTAGTCTCGACAAACAGGAAATGGCTAGGACAGTCAACTCAGCCAATCACTGGCCACAGAAGACCTGTGGCCACACATGCAACCTACCGCACCATTCAGTATCCATGAGGCTAACAAAAACCTCACTGAGCTCATACAGCGAGAAGGAATGTAGGTTCTCTGGACTCTCATTCTAGTGACTCGCAGTGAGTCCTCCAGTGATCAGACATCACCTATACTGCGGATAGGGGTACATCAGCTAAAGTCCAGTGGGGATGGTTGGAGCGGAAACGCTGGAAGTGGTGGGAGTGAAATAGGCGAATGTATGCTCTTGTAATATTTTATGACCATTCCTGCCTCTGGGGATTTTTATTTTTATTTTTAACATGAACAACCCCTTTAATGGTTACAACAGTCTTACAAGTGGCAACTGGCTTACAAAGTCTGTTTGAGGCAACAGGCTTAATGTTCCTTCTAGTGGCAACAGGCTTACTAGCACCTGTAACGTAACACCCAACTCTTCGACAAATGGATTCCCCTTCTGGTTGCAGTGATGAAAATGTCTATGCCACTTGATCTACAGCTTCTCTCCATGAGGCACACACTTTACACAGGCATGACCACAAACCACAGATCCTCTGTATGCATCACTCACATATGCTCACAGTTAGAGATCAGCAAAGTTTTGAAAAATTCAATTCGGCAGCTTACCCAAAGTTTGAAAAGAAATTTGATTAGTTACGAATTAATTAATTTGTCACAAATCGCTATTCAGACTATCAATCAATGGGACCATTTTTAACGTCCGCTTAGACAGAAGTACACCTGTGGAACAGCCATTAAAAACAGTAATATGCTAGTGCAAGATGGCCTTTTCAATTAAGAAAATTACTTACCTCATCCACGCTCGCAAAAAACCAGTCCGCACCTCTCTCAATTGAAAAAGACCTGCCGAAGGACCTGCACTGATCATAATAACTACAGATGGGCAAATCTAAGTTGACAAAGTGGAATTCGATCCGAATTTCAGGAAAAATTTGATTTGCACCGAATCCGAATTTCCTCACGCTTCGTGGTAACGAATCACAGTTTTTCTTAAAATAGCTGCTGTACGTGTTAGGACATGGAGCAAGGAACTCTGGGAACGAGGGATCACCCACAATGCCATGCATGCAGCCAATCAGCAGCCAGCCAGCCCTGTGATGTCACTGCCTTATAAATAGCCTCAGCCATCTTGGATTCAGCCATTTTCCAGTGTACTTAGTGCAGGGAGAGGCATCAGCAGGCGTTAGGGACAGTGGTAGAAAAGACTTTAAAACTGTTATTTTGCTGTATAGAAGTTCAGGGAAAGTATAGGGAGGAATCATTTCACAGTATTGAAGCAGAACTGGGTTCAGTAGAGGAGTTTACAGGCTGGGTAATAGGAACAATCCTATTACACCTTGCTGCACTGACTGCAGATCCAAATTGCCATTATACATCTCTGTAATTCCAGCAAACCGTTCTTGTTATTGGGGTGCAAGTGCTGTTTGATAAAGCCAATAACAGGGTTTATTACAAGGAAATATTTATATGTCTTATTTGCCCTTGTGCAGTGCAGTTATATGTTCTAAAGCATTTTTTGGCTTGTATTAGTGGAAAAAAAGGGCTAATTAGCCATTGTGTGGTGAAGTGAGAAAATTACAGCCGTGTATTAGTGGCACAAAAATATATATTATTTGCCATTCAGCGGTGCAGTTATATGTTCTAAAGCCTTTTGTGGGGTGTATTAGTGGCAAAAAATATATATATTATTTGTCGTTCAGCGGTGCAGTAATATGTTTTGAAGCCCATTTTGGTGTGTATTAGTGGCAAAAAAGTATATATTATTCGCTGTTCAGCGGTGTAGTTATATGTTCTAAAGCCTTTTGTCGCGTGTATAAGTGGAAAAAATTAAGGGCCCACTTGCCGTTCAGCAGTGAAATTATATGTTCTAAAGCCCTTTTTGGCGTGTATTAGTGGTAAAAAAAAAATATATTATTCGCCATTTAGCAGTGTAGTTGTATGTTCTAAAGCCTTTTGTGGCGTGTATAAGTGGAAAAAATAAGGGCCTATTTGCCATTCAGCGGTGCAGTTATATGGTCTAAAGCCCTTTTTGGCGTGTATTAGTGGCAAAAAAGTATATATTATTCGCTGTTCAGCGGTGTAGTTATATTTTCAAAAGCCCTTTTTGGCGTGTATTAGTGGCAAAAATATATATATATTTGTCATTCAGCGGTGCAGTTATATGTTCTAAAGACCTTTTTGGCGTATATTAGTGGCAAAAAAGTGTAGTGAATTGAGAAAATTACAGACTTTTTTGGGGGTGCTTTAATTTCCTTTTTATTTATTTATTTGATCTAAGAGTATGTCAGACAGAGAAGTGCCAGGCCCTGCACAGGGGAGTGGCAGAGGCCTAAATGTTTCTGGTGCAGGCACAGGTTGCAGCAGAGTAAGCAAATTGGCAGCAGTAGTCGTAGTGAGAGGCCTGAGCTCCCGGTGTCATCTAGCGGTCGTGTCTTGACCAGCAACCCAGCAGTTCTTGAATGGTTGACTCGGTCATCCGCTTTGTCCCAAATGACATCAGAAACCCCCAGCCAAGAGGCAGTGGGTTCATCAGACACAACCCTTAGTTGGCAAGGCCCGGGAGCAGGCCCTATGCCCTCACCTGTCCTCAACCTGCCTCTGTCCTTTTCTGCTCCCTCAGCCAGAGAAGTAATATATGCTGTGGGCTCAGCTCCACTATACAGTTAGGATGAGCTACTATAAGACAGTCAGCAGCTACTGACCAGCCAAGATGTGGAGGAAACATCCGTTCTTTCCTCCGGTAGGCGGTAAAGTAGTGATGTAGTGATGAGGAGAGTGGCGTGGGAGCTCGTGTTGCGAGCGCTCAGGCTCCTGACCCAGAGACCGTTGAGGAGGACATCAGTGACGTGCAGATAGTACTTAATGATGATGTAGCTGATCGCACTTGGGAGCCGGGTGAATTAGGGGCTTTATCATCATCGGGAGAAGAGGGTGGCAGCTAAAACGTGAGGCAGCGGCGGAGCCAAAAAGTTTCTAGAGTGGCTGGGAGTCAGCAGTGTGGCAGCAGTGGATGGTCAGGAGCCAAACGTGCCCGGGGTCGAACACCTGCTTCGCAAGAGCCTAACTGCCCAGAAAGTAGTGGTGCAGGGGTTCACGGAGGCAGCGGCGGTCAGTGCGTAGTGTTGGGGACAAAATCACCTACTTGGTGGTGTGGCAGTTTTCTGTTAAGCAGTCGGAGGAAGTGAAGATGGCCATTTGTAGAATCTGCGAGCAGAAGGTGAAGCCTAGCCAGGGTGCCAATATTGGCACCACGGCCCTGCATCAACATGTGCAGCGTCACCATAAAGTGGCCTGGGAGAACTGTGGCTCTGATGTGGTGGTCCAGCCTGCCGCAGCAACCGCTGCATCGCCAAGTGGCACGCTCCTGGTTTTAGGCAGTCAAGACTCCACCACCTCAGCCGAATGGAGCTGTTTGTCCTTCCCATCATATGCTGGTCCTGATGCTCCTGCTCCTCCTTGTCAGTCATTTTGTCAACAATTGGTCACCGAAGCGATTGCCAAAAGACAATAGTTTGCGTGCATTAATCCAACGGGGCAGAAGCAGAATGTGCTCTTGTCAAGGTTGCTGGTGCTGCAGTGCCTCCCTTTCCAAGTGGTGGACTCTGCACCTTTCAGAGAACTGATGGCTTGTGCCGAGCCGAGGTGGAGAGAGTCCCAAGCTGTCATTTCTTTGCCAAAAAGGCAGTACCAGCCCTGCACACACATGTAGAACAGAAGGTGGGACAGTCCTTGAGCTTGTTGGTGTCTGCCAAGTGCACGGCAGCACCGACGTGTAGAGCTGTAAGTACAGTCAGGAACAATACATGTCCTTTACAGCCCACTGGGTAAATGTGGGACTGGAGACGTGGCGCCTAGATCTCACGGCCACATGAGCCCTGTGGGGGCTGAACAGGAGGAGGAGGAGGACATTGGAGCACAAGCAATGTGTAGCAAAATGGGTGGTTTTTACACACAGGTAACAGGAGAGAAGGAGCAAGAGCAGCCAGAGGAGCTACAGGGCGATGAGGAAGACGAGGCAGAGGACCCAGACACACTGTGGCAGTATGCAGTGGAGATGGAGGCAGGGAGTCCCTCTGAGTCACTTACACAAATGGCCCGATGCATGCTCACTTGTTTGCGTAGTGACAGCCGAATTGTCAACATTCGGCAGAGAGATGACTTCTGGTTTTCCACCTTGTTGGACCCTCGCTACCAGTCCAAAATGGGGGCCTTTTTTTACACCCACTGAGAGGGAGGACAAACTGAATTGCTATAGAGACATCCTATCTGCGCCATCATCCATCCTCTCACAGGTCTAACCGGGGGGGCCATCTGTGCTCACGTTCCTCTGCCATGGCTGCTGTGGCAGGGTGGGTGGTAGGAGCACTTCCAGCCCCATCAGCAGCAACTTGAGTCTAGAGTCTCTGATGAGCATCTTTCTTCACCCGCCTAGTAAAGAAACTACTCACCAGCAGCTAGACCTGGAGCAGGACCTGAACCATCAGGTGGTGGCATACTTGGACATCACCCTGCCACTCCACATTGAAGATCCGCTGGACTACTGGGCAGCCAAAGTTAATTTGTGGATGCAACTAGCAGAGTTTGCCCTGGAAAAGCTGTCCTGCCTGGCCAGTAGTGTGGCATCAGAGTGGGTGTTTAGTGCGGCGGAGGCCATAGTTACCCCAAGAAGAACTCGCCTGTCCACCCAAAATATGGAGAGACTGACCTTTGTCAAGATGAATCAGGTGTGGATCAGCCAGGATTTCCAACAGGATTAATCAAACTAGATCATCCATTGTGCCACACCAACACTTTGACAAAAGAGACTGGTTTCTTCTGGCTACCTGCCTCAGCTAATATTCTGATGCTTCCACCCGCCTGATACCGAACATCTGATGCCAAGTGCTCCTTCTTTCACCCACCATCTTCATCTGGTACTCATATTGTCACCCACCTTCCCACTCTGTCACCGGGTCACTCTGTGGTCTCCTGATGCTGCTGCCACCTCCTCATTATGTCACCTTATCACTCTGTGGTCTCTTGATGCTCCTGCCACCTCCACACTATGTCACCTTGCCACTCTGTGGTCTCCTGATGCTGCTACTGCCACCTCCACACTATGTCACCTTGCCACTCTGTGGTCTCCTGATGCTGCTGCCACTTCCACACTATGTCACCTTGCCACTCTGTGGTTTCCTGATGATACTGCTGCCACCTGCACACTGTTATTGTGCCACCCTGTGGCGTCCTCCTGATGCTGCTGCTGCCACCTCCACACTCTGTCATTTTGCCACTCTGTGGCCTCCTGATGCTGCTGCCACCTCTACACTTTCATTGTGCCAACCTGTGGCCTCCTCCTGGTGCTGCTGCTGCCGCCACTTCCACGCTCTTTCATTGTGCCACTCTGTGGCCTCCTGATACTGCTGCTGCCACCTCCACACTGTCATTGTGCCACTCTGTGACCTCCTTATGCTGCTTCCACCCTCCCCACTTCATGACTGGGCCACTATTTTGCCTTTCGGTCTGGCTGACATCATCATTTATTTGACCCTTCTGATCTGTCAAGTAACAGCTGTAAGGCCTGTATGACATTGTCCCTATTTTGCATCAGAATTGGCTTATGATTTGGTAGCCAAAAGCAGGAGAGGGTACAAAACACAGAAAACATGCAAATATACCATTCACATGTCATCTCTGTTTTGGATCTACTCCTGCTTTTTTTTGGCTTTAGCAATACTGATGGATTACTATATATATTGTATAAGCGTTTAATAGAACAGGTTCTGTAGACATTTATGTGGAATCAGCTGCCGACGGTGTAAAAGGAGTGCTCTTTTTCTTGACGCTAACATTGACATGTAAGTCTGAGTTCACACTTGAGTTATTTGGTCAGTTTTGGCCCATAACTACCCAAATAAGTGAAGTGTGCAGTGATTCTAAGACGCCTGGCATCTGCAGGCGACGCCTGTCATCTGCGTGTCATACTGACTCACAGTATTCTTTCACTACCACAGCAGACTCTCTATGTATGTTACTGCAAGGCACAGTGTTCTACACCACTATAAAAGCTCTCTGCAGCCAGGAAATAGCAGGTATTTTAACCAAATTGAGCGCAAATAGATTCGGATCGTACTGAATTTTATCGCAAAATTTGGCGAACCGGCAGAATCGAATTTTTGAGAAATCTCTAATGATAACGTCACTGCTCGCTCCCAGTGTGATCATGCGGTGACGATCACATCCTCATGTGATCCCGCTGGGAGAGTGCGGTGACATCATGCTCAGCACAGGTCCTTTGACAAGTCTTTTCCACCCAATAGAGGAGAGAAGTGCCCAGTGGATGAGGGTTTTTTTTTTTTTGTTCTTTCTAGAACAACTCTGGCCACCATTTTAGGAAAAATGATTCATTACCACGAAGCACAAGGAAATTTTGCTTCTTGGTTTCAAATTTTTCCTAAACTTCGGATTAAATTCCACTTTGGATGTGTGACGGACGTTCCCGCAACAGGTGACAGGAGATTGGTGAGACTGGCAATTAGTAGTTTGATCTGACATGTTTTCCGTTTGGATCAAATGACGTCTGTGTTGTTTCTGGTGCTTGCCACACCTTCTTTCCCCAGGTGTGGCTATTAGGGTAATTTAACCTTCTCTATATATAGTTGCTTCTCCCACAATACTGTGCGGTTTATAGCGTCTGTTTGTTGGTTGGATATCGGCTGAGTTCCTGGTGCTTCCATTGCTCCTTTGAAGTTAAGTATTTCCCTTCCCTTTTGTATTTTGTTTGGGTTCTGTGTGTTGCATTTCCCTATTGCTTGTTTGAGGCCTGAAAGAGAGTCTTGTTTGTCCTTCCTTTTGGAGGAACAGGTAGTCTCGTCCCTGCCATTAGTACCAGGGTCCTATAGGGCTTGATAGGACTCTAGGTAATCCTGCGTATAAACTCCCGTACCTTTGGGGTCTGTTCATACTGGTAGTCAGCCAGGATTTTGGTTAGGGTTTTCATAAGGAGGTGTCCATTTTTCTTCCCTAGTTCTCAGGCCTGATTCCTTGTTCCCCCCTTCCCTCCTATGCTCGCTGTGGTGTTTCCATCCCACACCGAAGCGTGACATTATAAACCGCCAAAACTGTCATTTTTTGTTTGTTTGCAGCCATGGATCCTATTGCTGCACTGACAGGTCAGCTGCAAGGGCTATCTTTGGAGGCAGCTGACCTCCGCACGATGCAGAGATCACAGGCTGTTGGTCCTGGTGGCAGTGGTAGAGACCAGGCCTATCTTGAGCCTAAAATTGCCCTCCCGGACATATTTTCTGGTGATGAGTTCATTTTGTTTAGGGAGGCGTGCAAACTGTATTTTAGACTACGTCCACACTCATCTGGGGATGAGAAACAGCGAGTCGGTGTGGTTATTTCCTTGCTTAAGGTGGATACACAGTCATGGGCTTTTTCTCTGCCGGCCAGATCGCAGTCTCTCCAGTCAGTAGATTAATTTTTTAAAGCTTTTGGTCTCATCTATGATGATCCGGATGAGACCTCTCTTGCCGAAACCAAACTGCGTGGCCTTTTGTCACGGTGATTGTTCCACTGAGATTTATTGCTCTGAATTTAGGAGGTGGGCTACAGATATAGAGTGGAACGATCCAGCCATCCGTAGCCAGTTTTGCCAAGGGTTATCAGAGAGGCTGAAGGACGCTTTGGCCTTTCATGAAACCTCAGTGCCCCTGGACACTGTTATGTCTCTTGCTATACTCATGGATAGACGCCTGAGAGAGAGATCTAGGGGCCCCCACTCTCAGGACGTACTATCACATGTTGTATTGTCCTCATTTGACACTTTGGGTGAAGTTACTCCTGGGTTTATGTCTGGGGACGAACCCATGCAATTAGGGGATGCTACTCCTGAATCTGCTTTTAAGCATACTGGTAATAGGAAGGGAGTGTGTTTTTTTTGCGGACAGAAGGGACATTTTATCAGTGTATGTCCATACATTCAATGACAAAAAGAAAAAAGAGGGACATTTAATTCGCATCTGACTCTTGGAGGGGTGAGAGGAGAGTCAGAAAATGTGCATTTGTTTTTGAATGGTAGTACCCGATTTCTGCTGACTGCTGAGGTGGCGCTAGAGTAAAAAACTGTGGGTATTGAGGTGTTTATCGACAGCAGGGCTGGGGTGAACCTGATTGATGCTCAGGTCGTCCGTATGCACGGGTTGTCACGAGTGCATTAGAAAAAAACATTTCCGTTTTTTCTATTGATTCTGCACCTCTAACTCAGAAGTGTTTATCTCATGTAGTGCATGATATCAGATTAAGAGTGGATGACTTTCATCAAGAATTTATCTTGTGTTTTGTGTTGGAGGGTCTCCCTGCTTTGGTGGTTCTGGGTTTACCATGGTTAAGCAAGCACAATCCACCCATTGATTGGCAAGCTAGACAAATTTTGGATTGTATAAGCTTTCTGGACCTGAAAGACTGGCCATGAGATAGTATATTGCTGAGATTTTGGCTAAAGGACACATAAGACCTTACAAATCTCCAGTGGCAGCAGGGTTCGTTTTTTGTTAAAAAGAAAGGACAGGGGTGTTCAGCCATGCCTGTATTTCCGTGAACTTCATTAGATTACTGTCCGTGATCCTTACCCTCTTCCTTTCATTCCCGATTTGTTTAACCAGATTGTTGGTGCCAAGATGATCTCCAAGTTGGACTTAAGGGGGGACATATAATCTGGTTAGAATCAAGGAAGGGGATGAATGGAATATGGCTTTTAATACTCCTGAGGAGCACTTTGAGAACCTGGTCATGCCTTTTGGTTTGACCAATGCTCCTGCAGTTTTCCAGCATTTTTCATCACCTTGTGGGGAGGTTTTAGTTGTGTATTTGGATGACATTCTAATTTATTCTACAGACATGGAGATACATCAGGATCATGTTAGACAGTTGTTGCAGATCTGAGGAGATAATAAATTGTATGGAAAATTAAAGAAGTGTGTTTTTGCTGTACATAACGTGCAGTTTTTGGGCTACCTGCTGTCATCTTCAGGTTTTTGAATGGATCTAGAGAAAGTCTGTGCTGTATGGTGCTGTATGATCGACCCGAAAATCTGAAGGCTCTTGTGTGGTTTATGAGGTTCACCAACTATTGCCGAAAATGTATTAAGAACTATTTAATAATATTAAAACCTTTAATTGATATGACTAAAAAAGGGACAGGTGTTTCAGTTTGGTCTGATTCGGCGTTGCGAGCCATTTTTGCTATTAAGGAATGCTTCTCTTCCGCCCCTATATTGGTGAAGCCAGGAGGAATCACAACTAGAGATGAGTGAATTGAAGTTGACAAAGTGGAATTCGATCCGAATTTCAGGAAAAATTCGATTCGCACCGAAGCTGAATTTACTCACGCTTCGTGGTAACTAATCGCATTTTTTCCTAAAATGGCTGCTGCATGTTTGAGGACATGGAGCAAGGAACTCTGGGAATGTGGGATCGCCGATAATTAGAGTTGAGCTAACCCGAACTGTATACATTTCCGTAAAAGATCGGGTCCGGGTTCGTTGTTCGGTGGTTTCTTCCCGCTTTTTGAAAGGCTGCAGGGCAGCCAATCAACAAGCGTTTCACTACTTTGCCCTAAGAAGCCATCACAGCCATGCCTACTATTGGCATGGCTGTGATTGGCTAAGTGCAGCATGTGACCCAGCCTCTATTTAAGCTTGAGTCACGTAGCACCGCACGTCACTCTGCTGCTCTTAGTGTACTGACAGGTTGCTGCTGGTGCTCTTAGGGAGAGATTAGGGAAGAAATCTGTTGAACCTGGTGGTGTTAAATCTTCAAACTACAGCAATTATTGAGGGTGCTATGCTACATATTTGTACCCAGCCCTGAGCCCAGTGATACTGCAAAATAATTTTTAATCCATCTGTTACTGAGTTGGGGGTCAGCGGCCATTTTAGCAACTGCAGTGTCCTTGGAACTTCATGTGACCTGCATGTGTGCGTGCCAGCCAGGGACATAAGTTTAATTATTTTTTGGTAGCTCAGTAGAGGAAAAATTCATTTTTTCTGGCAGGTCAAGTCTCCCTACATTACCTATTTTATAATTTTGGGGTGACTGAGTCCATTTCTTTAGTTGAGGGAATAAACCCGTACTGTCGTACCACAGAGCCCGTTTGAATACACCGCTGAAAAACCGATTTTAAAATTTTGCGTGACATAGTGCATTTCTGTAGTTGGTGGAATAAACCCGTACAGTTGTACCACAGACCACATTTGCTTACACACCTGAAAAAACGATTTTAAAATTTTTTCGGTGACATAGTACATTTCTGTAGTTGCTGTAATAAACCCGTTCTGTCGTACCACAGAGCACGTTTGCATACACCGCTGAAGAACCTGTTTTATAATTTTGCTGTGAAAAACTGCATTTCTGTAGTTGGGGGAATAAACCCATACTGTTGTGCCACAGAGCAGTTTTGCATACAACGCTGAAAAAACTGTTTTGTTTTTTTTTGCCATTTTTGCTGTATATGTTTGCTGCATAGGTGACAGGGAGGTAAATTTCAAAAAATCATCTGTTACATTGGTGGGTGACGTTTTGCCAGTTTTACCGTATACAAACCCCTGCTCTGCATAGGTGACAGGGAGGTAAATTTCTAAAAATTGTATGTTACATTCATGGGCCATAAAGTACCCCTGCACTGCATACCTGACTTGGAGATATATTCAGTAACTTAGGTAGCCTTCAGATTGTAAGGTGATCTGTACCCCTTCTTTCTTTCAAAGTACCCCTGCACTGCATACCTGACTTGAAATTATATACTGCAAATTCGGTGGTGTTTACATTGTTGGGTGCTGTAGTTATATGCTATAAAATCTCCATGATGTCTCCATAATAAATCTTCAGTTTGGGGGCCCCTTGTGGGTTCTACACACTTTTAAAATAATCCTTTAGCGGGGAAAATAGATGCCTGATGACGGGGACTCTCCATGACCCCTTTTTGCTTTCAAACTACCCCTGCCCTGCATACCTGACTGGGAAATATATGCTGTAAATTAGGTGGCGTTCAGATTGTTGGCTGATCTTTACCCCTTCTTTCTTTCAAAGTACCCCTGCACTGCATAACAGGCAGGGAACTTTGTTCATTACAATTGGCGGTTGCATTGTAGCCTGATATAAAGCCTTTTTTGGCTGTGAAGCCAAAGGTAGTCGCCAACAACAATGTGTTTTGTTTTCTTTTGTTTTATAAATTGGTGTAGACCCCAAAACATAAATAAAGAGTAAGTGTGCTGTAGTATAACAATGGTTGGGTGAGGCCGGTATACATGTCTATTCTGCACACTGTATGGACATGTCCTGTGGGATCCATGCCTGGTTCATTTTAATGAATGTGAGCTTGTCCACATTGGCTGTGGACAGGCGGCTGCGCTTGTCTGTGATCATGTCCCCTGCATTCAGGGCCAGGGATCGCGGGTGGGTAGGGGGGGTACTTCCTCTTTCTATTTCTTTTTCTAATGTTCTAAAACATTTTTTGGCTTGTATTAGTGGGAAAAAAGGGCTTATTAGCCGTTGTGTGGTGGTGAAGTGAGAAAATTACAGCCCTTTTTGGCGTGTATTAGTGGCACAAAAAACATTTTTATCTGCCGTTCAGTGGTGCAGTTATATGTTCTAAAGCCTTTTGTGGAGTGTATAAGTGGAAAAAAGAAAAATTGATTTGCCATTCAGCGGTGCAGTTATTATATACTCTAAAGCCTTTTGCGTTGTGTATAAGTGGAAAAAAATAAGGGTCTATTTGCCGTTCAGCTGTGCAGTTATATGTTCTAAAGCCTTTTTGGTCGTGTATTAGTGCAATTGAAAAATATATTTGCCGTTCAGTGGTGCAGTTACATGTTCTAAAGCCTTTTGCAGAGTGTATAAGTGGAAAAAAGAAATATATATTTGCCGTTCAGCGGTGCAGTTATATGTTCTAAAGGCTATTGTGTCATGTATAAGTGCATAAGCATCCATGGTGCCACATCAACACTTTGACAAACGAGACCAGTTTCTTCTGGCTTCCTGCCTCAGCTCAACACAGAAGACATGCAAATATTCCATTCATGTGTCATCTCTGTTTTGGATCCACTCCTGTTTTTTTAGGCATTAGCACTACTGATGGATTACTGACCAAATGCTGACCGAGTGAAGGCGGATGCTCAACAGACATGATCAATTTTTTGGGAGTTATTCAGTGACGTCCACACAAACTTACTGCTGACATCCTCTCCACTCTTTCGGGGGGCTCTACTTGTATAAGCGTTTAATAGAACAGTTTCTGTAGACATCTATGTGGAATCAGCTGGCGACGGTGTAAAAGGAGTGCTCTTCGTCTTGGCGCTAACATCGACCTGCAAGGCTGAGTCCATTCTTGAGTTATTTGCTCAGTTTTGGGCCTGTGACAGCCCAAATAAGTGTGCAGTGATTCTAAGAGAGACGTCTGTCATCTGCATGTCATACTGACTCATAGTATTATTCCACTACCACAGCAGACTCCATATGCATGTTAATGCAAGGCACAACGTTCTACACCACTAAAAAGGCTCTCTGCAGCCAGGAAATCGTAGTTTTTTAACGCGATTTACCACAAATGAATTCGTCGAACCAGCTGAATCGAATTTTTGAAAAATTTACTCATCTCTAATCACAACCTTTCATTGTGGAAGTGGACACGTCTAAGGTGGGAGTAGGAGCAGTTTTATCGCAGGGCCTGTCACCTGGTAAATGGCGTCCATGTGCTTTTTCTCTAAAATACTCTCTGCCGCAGAGAGAAATTATGGTGTGGGGAACAGAGAGTTACTGGCCATTAAGTTGGCTTTTGAGGAATGGCATCATTTGTTGTAAGGGGCGATTCATCCGATCACGCTGTTCACAGATCACAAAAACCTGGCTTACCTGGAGTCGGCTAAACGACTGAACCCAAGGCAGGCCAGATGGTCTGTGTTTTTCACCAGATTTATTTTCACTGTCACCTATCGTCCTGGGTTTAAGAACGTCAAGACAGATGCCTCATCTCGTAGTTTTCCTGGAGGTTTGATTTTGAAAATCCGAGTCCTATACTGTCGGAAGGGGTAGTGATGTCCGCTCTTTGCCCTGACCTAGGGAGATGCACCGGTTTCTTGTCCCTCTGGGAAACTGTTTGTGCCATCGGAATTGCGTCACAAGGTGTTTGAGGAACATCACTGTGCGGTTCTTACGGGACACCCTGGGAGCAGATCCACTGCTGACCTCATCTCTCATAGATTCTCGTGGCCGGGGTTGCATAAGTGTGTTGAGCACTACGTGTCAGCCTGTAGTACCTGTGCACGTGCTAAGGTGACACATACTCGGCCTTCCGGATCTCTACTTCCGTTGCTTGTCCCATCCAGACCATGGACTCACTTATCCATGGATTTTATCACTGATCTACCTAATTCTTCAGGAAAGACAGTTATTCTGGTGGTAGTTTATTGCTTTAGTAAAATGGTGCACTTTATAGCGTTGCCGGGCCTACCTAATGCTAAAACACTTGCACAAGTGTTTGTTGACAACATTGTGAAACTCCATGGTATTCCCTCTGATGTGGTCTCGGATCATGGGACTCAGTTTTCAGATTCTGGAAAGCGTTCTGTACTCAACTGGGGGTACAACTGCAGTTTGGCACATTTTCTGGTTCAGATACTTCTTTTTCGTCATCATTGTCATCTATATGGCGGAAAATTCAAGATAACTTGACGAATATGGGCAACAAGTATAAACGTGTGGCTGACAGGAAACCTATGAAAGGTCAGGACCTAAGAGTGGTTGATTCTGTGTGGCTGTCCACAAGAAACATTAAGTTGAAGGTACCTTCTTGGAAGTTGGGTCCAAGATTTATTGGTCCATATAAGATCACTGCCATTATTAATCTTGTAGCTTTTCTTCTTAAACTTCCTTAGGCCCTGGAAATTTGATAAGCGGTAAGCAGGGGAACAGCAGCACACAGGAGCCGCTGTTACACTGTGCAAAACAATATATTTTTCTGTAAAAGAGCATGCAGACTTTTCAACCGTCTTACAAAGTGATAAATGTCCATTGTGGACCAACCCCTTAAATTGCAACTGGTCATTCAGAGCAAATTAATCAGGTTGCTTGGAATATCAGATTGGTATTAGGACATAAACCCACACATCCCATAAGACCAGCTGTAGTACCAGTGTAGTATAAGTTTGATTTTGTCGTCATGGACATTTTGTAAAACAGGAAGTGCAGCCATATTGGTTGTTAGTTTAGAATTAGTGTTTACGAAACTCACATTATTTTCATATTCTGAAGCATGAATTCATTGATGTGCTTGAGGAGCCTTCCTCTGTGAATTCCTTGTGGGGACTTATCATTATTATTATTTATTGTTAAGGCGCCATTAATTCCATAGTGCCGTACATATGAAAAGGGGTATACATACATAATACAGACAATTGCACTAAGCATGAACAAGACATTGGGGAATACTTGAAGTCCGCTCTTCAGGAATTTGTGATACGGTAACCTGCACCAAATAGATCAAATTTACGATGTTTGATACATTTGGTGCATCTTTAAGACTAATATCTAATTTCTTGAGATATCACCCCACTTTCTGTCCCACCCCTTTACTGGAGTAAGATTGCAATACATTTTGCACAGTCAAAGTTGATCAATATGGCTTACATCAGCTTCACAGGCTAACCATGTCCACTTTCCCATCCACTTTTCAAAACCGGAGTGAGTAGTGAAAAAATACAAAATGTCGCAATATTGTTACGCAAATAAGCCATATTTTGCAACCTTTTAAAGTCAGAATTCTGGCTTATGCCCCCTTTATGTCTACAAAGAAGAATAAAATCTCCAAAATGTATGTAAATTTGGAAGATTTTATTCTTCCTTCTCATCCTTTTACTATATCTAATGCCAAAGAAAAACAAAAAATTCAGTTTTAAGCCTTCCTTATGGAGCTCTAGTTTCCCTCAAAGTTGAATAAACCTCAACTAGTCTGTTCTAGACATTCCTTGTAGCCTTTTAGTAGGCTGTAGACTAGTTTAAGTCTGAGGTGGTGATATTCAACACAAAACCAGCTCTGACTGATAACCTAGATATATTTTTTGCTTGAAGTACAACTCTGAAGCCTCACCAACACTTTCCAACACAAAGTTACAGTATGTACTGGAAAATAAGTGCCATAAGAGGCTTAAATCCAGACCTCCTGGTCCACCCCACCGATACAGGAATTCATTAACTCATTAGGACAAACCCTTTCTTTATGCTCTATCCCCTGCAGGGGTCCTCCATCCATTAGCCAGAGTTGAGAGCTTCTTACACAACCTTACATCCCGACTGAACTTGATCGTTTGGACAAGGTTTAATTCATTCAACTGCTGGAGGGAAGCATATATCAGGACACACATGAGAGATAAGTGCACAGCAGTAGGGAACGTTCCCTAAGCAGAAAACAAGATGTACTTGAACAGGATAAATATTCTTTCGCAGTTACTGACAAAAATGACCTGCCGGAAAAATGCATATAAGAATTTCATATAAAAATCTAAGAAAAATGTTTAACTTAATTTTGTTTAATTCAACCCAGAACAATGTATTAAGTTTTTAGTGAATTTAGCTTTTAGGAGCTGGTTCGGCAGTAACTTTTTTGGCATTTCTCAGATAATCTTTCTCTAATAATGCAGGGATGAAGCGGATATTATTACATTATTACTCACAAACGTTTGGCCATCACTTCCTGTTTACCTTATTTTCCTACTATACCCTTCGGATGTGTTTTAAAAAATAAAATGTATCAGTCTACATACACGTAGGCAAGATGTGCATCAAAAACGGAAGTAACCGGGCAACTTGACTCATGATGATATCTCTTCCAGAATAGTAGGGCATAATGGCAAGGTGAATAACCCTTAAGACATATCTACAGTATTGTCATGTAGCCCCACTGCCATCTTCAAAGATTATAACATTTCACTGCAACAGTAGAGATTTGCCCTTTGAATGGCTTCAGATAACATTACAAAATCCAGATGCAGGCCAGCCAGTTGCTTTTATTTCACCTTCTAATCCAGCAAATTGTGCTTTGGATGATTTTTTGAGACTGTGCTAGTCTCCAACCAGAGTGTGCACAGCACCAGAACAAACACTGCTGTTCCAACAGTTCCTGTGTAAATCTCAGACGAGGGTCTTTCTTTATGGAAGTGTTCCACTGTTACCACAGCATTATATTCTTTTATGTTCTTTCTTGGCACGGTGTCCATATGGACACAGCTGGCAACCACGGTGGGTGTCCACTTGCAGTTAAGCTCTAATCAGTGTGGCTAAACCGCAGGCAGGTTTGTGCTTGTTATGGATCAGTGAGTGTTATTGCAAGGCTCACGCTTTAAACCCTGTACAGGGATGTGGATCGTTCCGGTGTATTTGGCAGCTATTTCTCTGAGGTCAGGGACTCCGGTGCAAGCACTAGCAAGCTCAGTATACAGAAAATGCACCAAAACTGCAGGAAAAGCCTCAGGAGGAGTCTGAACAGTCACTAAGGCTTGAATGCAGGATAAGAGATCCAGACAGCACACCAGTAGTGTAACTTTAGGAGACACAAGATAAACTGGCAGGTAGGGTGGTAGTGAAGACACAGGCGAGACAGGCAGGCTGGATGATCGGCAGGAATACAGATAAGCAGATTGACAGGGTTAAACTTGAACATGAACCGAACTGAAACTGGAGGTTTAGGAACTAGACTTCAAACACCTTTGCTGGTCACCAGGGAACCATCAAGCTCAGGCACTCCCTGACTCATGAGAGAGCCATAAAGGGGTTGTGCAGCGATATATATTGATGACTTATCCTCAATATAGTCACATCAATAGGTAAGAGCAGCACTCATAGATCCTGTGCTTGACAAAGGCTGGTTGCAGCCAAAACGTTGCTGTTTTTATGTATGCTGTGAAGTCCTAATAAAGAAGACAATGGTAAATGCTGCCGCTGCTCTTTGATTTTCTTCTTATCCTCAAGATAGGTCATCAATATCTGATCAGAGGGGGTCCAAGACCCGGCAGCCCTGCCGATCATCTGTTTGAAGAGGAGGTGGTGCTCAATGCTAGCGCCACTTCCTGTGGAGCGGTGGTATAGTGTAAGTTCAAGTGAATGAAGTGAGTACTTGTTATTATACTGCACTTCTAAGGATAGGTCATCAACATATATCACTGCAACATATATCCTTTTAAATACTCAGGGACCCCCAGCTATTGGCTAGGGAAGAAATTGGAAGTGCACGTGCTCATGTCTGGCCTCTTAAAGCCAGATACTAGCAGTCTGAAAAGCATGCAGGTTGCAACCTGCAGAGGATGAGGCCGAGCAGTATGGAGAGTAGCATGGTGGCCACGGACCGCTGACCTAACACCGTAGCAGAAACCAGAGAGGTTTGTGTCACAGAGAACATGGTTTTTAACATATTTTAAAAAGTATTCTGATTTATGTATAATGTGTATTTGAGAACAAAAGAAAGGAATGCAAATTAGCTCTGTCTCTAACACACCAGATGTAAGGCAGCCAATGAATAGATTCTGCATATACTGCTGCAGAATATGTTGTTATAGTGCAAATAATGGAAAATAAGAGCATGATTTAAGTATATTTGTACAATCGTGTACCTTTGACTGTTACCTTTTGTCTCTGACGCTGATCTCCAGGGCTGAATTCATGCCATTTATACATAATGCAGATTTGATTATACTAGGAAAAAAAGCAAAAATTATTTAAAATCTTAAGTGGAAAATGATTTTACCATACTAAGGAATGGAAACTTATAGAGGTTTACCTAACAAACTCCAGTTATCTGCAATGAAATCTTTTTATAATGCCATGAATAAATATTTAAAGTGAGTTGTACCGCACAAGATACCCCAAATCTATGTACAGTTGTGTTCAAAATTATTCAACCCCCAATGCTGTAAAGGGTTTTGGGGAATTTAGTGTACATTTGTAATTGTGTTCAGAATAAAATCTTACAAGGACTTTTTAAAGAACCAAATGCAACTAAAATGACATCAATTGTTTTTGTAATACAGTATTAAATGTTTTTTTTCTGATTTCTTCATTGACACAATTATTCAACCCCTTAAAGACTACCACTCTTAAGAACAGAGGTTCATTCAAGTGTTTTCGATCAGGTATTGAAAACACTTTTGGATGTCAAGGAGCAGCAATCAAGCATAATAAGCACCAATTAGGCAGATTTAAAATGACTGTGATACTCAGCTCCTTCTAGACATTTACTGGTGTGTTTACAGACATGGTGAAGTCAAGAGAATGGTCCAGGAAGACAAGAGAAGAGGTGATTTCTCTTCACAGGAAGGGCAATGGCTATAAGAAGATTGCAAAGATGTTAAACATACCAAGAGACACCATAGGAAGCATCATTCGCAAATTCAAGGCAAAGGGCACTGTTGAAACGCTACCTGGTCGTGGCAGAAATAAGATGCTGACTTCGACTGCTGTGTGCTACCTGAAGCGCAAAGTGGAGAAAAGTCCCCGTGTGACTGCTGAGGAACTGAAAAAAGATTTGTCAGATGCGGGTACTGAAGTTTCAGCTCAGACAATAAGGCGCACACTGCGTAATGAAGGCCTCCATGCCAGAACTCCCAGGCGCACCCCCTTGCTGTCTCCAAAGAATAAGAAGAGTTGACTGCAGTATGCCAAAAGTCATGTGGACAAACCACAAAAGTTTTGGGATAGTGTTCTGTGGACTGATGAAACAAAATTAGGACTGTTTGGGCCCATGGATCAACGCTATGTTTGGAGGAGGACTATGAAGAAAAGAACACCTTGCCTACTGTGAAGCATGGTGGGGGGTCAATCATGCTTTGGGGCTGTTTTGCTTCTACAGGTACAGGGAAGCTTCAGCGTGTGCAAGGTACCATGAATTCTCTTCAGTAACAGGAGATATTGGATGAAAATGTGATGCAGTCCGTCACAAACCTGAGGCTTGGGAGACGTTGGACCTTTCAACAGGACAATGATCCCAAGCATACCTCCAAGTCCACTAGAGCATGGTTGCAGATTAAAGGCTGGAACATTTTGAAGTGGCCATCACAGTGACCAGACTTAAATCCGATTGAGAACCTCTGGTGGGACTTAAAGAAAGCAGTTGCAGTGCGCAAGCCTAATAATGTGACTGAACTGGAGGCTTTTGCCCATGAAGAATGGGCGAAGATACCCGTAGATCGCTGCAAGACACTTGTGTCAAGCTATGCTTCACGTTTAAAAGCTGTTATAACTGGAAAAGGATGTTGTACTAAGTACTAAGATTGAATGTCACTTTGGGGTTGAATAAAACTGATAATGATGTGAGCACAGAAAAGACATTTGTGGTTATTTCATTATAATTGTTATGTTATATTTGTCTGACTTACAAGTGCCTCTTTGATTTAATTGTAAACAAGATGACTGAAATTATCAAAATCAATGTCAAACTGGCCAAAACACTCAATTTCAGTGGGGGTTGAATAATTTTAAACACAACTGTATATACTCTGACATAAACCTGCTATTCATTCTCCGCAACTAGAATACACTCATTTTAGCAATGTTTTCTAATCTTACATTATGCGTAGCTTTCCCAGCAATGCAGGATTATGCAGACACAAGGGTAGGACTTGCATTTTCAGTTAATTATGCTACTTTGTCTCCATGCCAACCACCAAATCAAGTAAGTTTTGCAGTAAACTACTGCAATTATTTTTAACTACACCTGCATTTTAAACACTTCCATAAAGGGATTGTCTTGTGTGTTTTGTTTTAGTTTTATTAATTAAATGTGAATTTGGAAAATAGAAATAATGTGCTACTTATTTTGGATTTTTTTTATTTCTTGGTGCGGGTATGTTGGAGATACACACTTCCGCTGTGTACAGATAGTTCAGAAGGATGTGAGTGCTTTATGTCAGATTCAACAAAATGTGAATCAATAGACAGAAAAATGTCAGAGATTTTAAAGAAGTGATGGAAGATACTGCAGGATTATGAATAAGGATTAGGAAATGGCAGGAAAAATGCATGCACAGCCTTATCTTTGTGTATAGTGTTTTGATCTTGCCTTATCTAGGCTTTCAACGATCATTAACTGGTCAGGCTCTAATGATGATTAGGTGACAATGCTCCCTCCGTCCCAGTCTATGCAGCAAAGATGAAATATAAAGCTGGCCATACACCTGAGATAACTGTCAGCCCAACACATTCTCCCGATCCACCCATACCTATGCATGTTTTTCTAGGGCAAGCTTGTCTATTCAGTGGATGTGTAATACCCCAGAGTAGTATTACCATTTCTGCTCTCCACTAGTGTTTCTGATGGATAACATGAATGTCATCTTTGTAATTATTTCCAGGTCCTTCACCCGTGTGCATTGATATTACTGTTATGCAACAGTTTTGTTCATGTACTAAGCCTGGTTCATAAGCAGGTGGCAGCGTATATGGCAGAGCTATTCTTAGACAGGATGGAACCTACCATTCCATTCTCCCCCCTTTGGGCAGAAGTGGTCCAGACCCGCTTCCTACTAGAAGGGAGGGGTTGCAGTTTCAAGATGATTCCAGTTCAGATTCTATATTGGAGCTGAGAAGACCTGAAAGAAATAGCAGCCAGCGTAAATTGGTCTTCGGCTGGAGCAGGAGGCACCAAAGGGAAATAGCTTGTAGAGCACCCGTACTCCATGCTAATTTACTTTAGCAGTGTCAGGAGGGGGATAACAGCCCAAAGCACCCCAATCCAAGGATACCAGAACTGTCTAAAAATCCAGCAACCAGACCCAAGCAGAGTTTAGTACCGCAGAGCAAAATAAAGCAGAGGTATTAAGGAAGCCTGTCAGCCCAGCAGAGAAAGAGAGAAAGCCTGCTGGAACCAAGAGAAAGCCTGAATGTAAGAAAAGCCTGAATATTGTCTGGAATCAAGATTACCCAAGTAAAGCTGCTGTTAAAGTTTATCAAGGTCTGGACCCAAGTTATGTTTCATCCCCTAACTCAACTATTCCCCTTTATTCGCTTTGGAGCCTAAGCCTGCGGTCCCGCTGTATCCATGTAGTAGCAACGTGACACATAGAGACTATTAAGGGCTGCTCCACACCACTCGGCATTTCACCAAACCTGGGATGCGATAGGGCACTGGGAGGAGGGGGGGAGCAGTACAGATGTCACACCATTGCACTCCTTTCTGCTGCCTCAAGGGAACCATAAAACTACTCAATACCAAGGACTCTCCAACTGCTATCAGGCAGGAGCCCTAAAACCAGGGTTTTCCCCAAGGGGAAGAAGGGTTGTGCCCCTCCTGTCCTTGCACACCCAGCCTGGGAGAGTGCTGGAGCACGTTTAGCCACTGTGAAGACTACAACCACCCTCATTACCCCACTACCACTACCATCCTCTCAATTACTTCCTACGCACTCCCAATGTGGGCCGGCACCCTACAGATCCTGTTATGGCCATTTTTTGGTGATTTTGTTTTCTCAAATTTTGTATTTTTGGAATTTTATTAATCATCTAAGCTTTTTTTTTCAGATTGCTGCTACCAATTGCTTTTGTTGCATCTTTTGTTACCGTCTTAGTTGTTTGTATTTTCTATGCTAAAGGTCTTTTCAGGACTTGGAAAGTGTCTTGATTTGCAACATAATTTATAGCGCATGTGCCACAATTCTGCTTCATTTCCGACATGCTAAACACAACTTTCTTGAAGACAAATTTTCTGCCAACTTTTTGTCTAGTTCTACTTTGTGTCTTCTTGTGTCACAATCTTAAGGAGACTTTGGTGCAACTTGTGCTCAAAAACTATAGCAGCTCCAAGGTGGTCTAAAAATTGGTGTAAAATTCCGCTAGTATGAAGTACTGTAGCATATTGTGTCTCAAATAGGCACTTTGTGATCCACTGTGCATCAACTTTTCCTCACACACAACAAAAACACAATTTTTAAGACATTATCACAGATATAGACACACTAAAGAACCTGAATACACACAATGCATTTGGAAAGTCTTCAAACCATTTACTTTTTCACACTTTTTTATGTTACTGATTTCATAAAAAGTAAAAACTCAAATTTCACATGGATATAAGTATTCGGACCCTTTGCTATGACACTTGAAATTTAACTCTTGGGGTTTTCCATTTCTCTTGATCAACTTTGAGATGTTTCTACACCTTGTTTGGACTCCACTTGTGGTAGATTCAGTTGAATAGACATGATTTGTAAAGACACAACCCTGTCTGTATAACAGCTGACAGTGCATATCAGAACCAAAACAAAGCAATGAGGAGGAAAGAACTGCCTGTAGATCTCAGAGACAGGATTGTGTGAAGGCACAGATCTGGAGAAGGGTACAAAAAATCTGCTGCACTGAAAGTTCCTAAGAGCACAGTTTAATTCTTAAATGGTAGATATTTGGAACAACTCTCTTCCTAGAACTGGCCACCCCAACAAAGTAATCAGTTGAAAAGGGTCTTGGTAAGAGAGGTGACAAAGAACCCATTGGGTTTGTGCCTGTTGCTTCCCTGCTGTTCCCAGTGGGCATGGACGCCACACACTCACCATGCCATCTGGCATCCCCTGCAAGTTGTGGCCTGTATGCTCTCGCTTAGTCCTCCAGCAGTTGTCCACTTACAGCACATGTGTGCTTATCTCCAGCCTCTTAAAGGTCTCGGTCACATGCTTCCAAATACTTCACCAGCAAATGGCTGGTGGTACCCTACCCAGGCAAAGGCTTCTTGAGCAAGTGTATCAGTCTACTGCTTCTGCAATTTGCCTGCATTTATCCTGCATTATTCCTGCCTGTGTACCTGCCATGTTCCAGTACTATACCCACCCTGTCTGTGTGCAGTTAATTGGCACAGTGGGTCCATACTTTCTGCCCTGTTACAGCACACAGTCAAGACAGCACAAGATTGGCTTAAGGACAACTTTGTGAATGTCCTTAAATGGCACAGCCAGAGCCCTGACTTGAACCCAATCAAACATCTCTGGAGAGACTTGAAAATTGTCTGTCCATCGAAAAATTCGATGCAGCAAGTTCGCAGATCTGAATTAATTCGCTACGAATCACATAAAAAAAAGTCTATTTCCGGGCTGCATAGAGCTGTTATATGGGTGTAGAACACTGTGCCTTGCAGTAACACGCATAGGGAGTGTGCTGGGGTAGTGAAATAATACTTTCAGTCAGTATGGCATGCAGATGACAGGCGTCGCTATTAGAATCACTGCACACTTCACTTATTTGGGCAGTAATGGGTTCAAAACTGACCAAATAACTCAAGTATTAACTCAGCCTTACAGGTCGATGTTAGTGTAAAGAAGAAGTGCACTCCTTTTACAGCTGATTCCACTTAGATGTCTACAGGACCTGTTCTATTAAACACTTATACAAGTAGAGCCCCCCCCCCCCCCCCCGTCAGAGTGGAGAGTGTGTCAGCAGTAAGTTTGTGCTGATGTCACTGATTAATTTGCCCTTCCTCTGATCCGTCAGAACAATAACCCACAAAAAACATCCTGTCTGTGGAGCATACGCTTTCACTCGGTCAGCATTTTCTCAATAATCCATCAGTATTGCTAATGCCAAAAAAACAAAACACGAGTGGATCTAAAACAGAGATGACATGTGAATGGAATATCTGCATGTCTTCTGTGTTTTGTACCCACTCTTGCTTTTGGCTACCAACTCATAAGCCAATTTTGATGGGACCATACAGGCCTTACAGCTGCTACACAGACAGGATCCGTTGTGCATCTTATTTTTCCTTCCTTCTGAAAGAGCAGATTAAAGGTCAAATAAATGATGATGTCAGCCAGGCTGAAAACCAAAATAGTGGACCAGTTATGAAGTGGGGAGGGTGGGAACAACATGAGAAGCCCACAGAGTGGACCTATGACATAGTGGTGAGGTGGAAGCAGTATGAGGAGGCCACTGAGTGGCACAATGACAGAGTCAGGAGGTAGCAGATGCAGCAGCAGCATCATGAGAAGGCCACCGATTGGCACAATGACAGAGTGTGGAGATGGCAGTAGCAGCAGCAGCATGAGGAGACCAGAGAGTGGCAAGGTGACATAGTGTGTAGATAGCGGCAGCAGCAGCATGAGGAGACCACAGAGTGGCAAGTTGACATAGTGTGGCGATGGCAGCAGCAGGATAACACGGAGTGGCAAGGTGACATAGTGTGGTGATGGCAGCAGCAGCAGGATCCCACGAGAGTGGCAAGGTGACATAGTGTGGAGATGGCAGTAGCAGCATCAGGAAGATACCATAGAGTGGCAAGGTGACATAGTGTGGAGATGGCAGCAGCAGCAGGATAACACAAAATGGCAAGGTGACATAGTGTGGAGATGGCAGTAGCAGCAGCAGCAGCATGAGGAGACCAGAGAGTGGCAAGTTGACATAGTGTGTAGATGGCAGCAGCAGCAGGATTACACAGAGTGGCAAGGTGACATAGTGTGGTGATGGCAGCAGCAGGAACACACAGATTGGCAACGTGACATAGTGTGGAGATGGCAGTAGCAGCAGCAGCATCAGGAGTAGACCACAGAGTGGCAAGGTGACATAGTTTGGAGATGGCAGCAGCAGCTGCATCAGGAGACCAAGAAGTGACCCGGTAACAGAGTGGGGCGGTAGGTGACAATACCAGTACCCGCTGACGAAGGAGCTCTTGGTATCAGATGTGTGGCATCAGGCGGGTTGCAGCATCAAAGTTGTAGCTGCGGCAGGTAGACAGAAGAAAACGGTGTTTTGTATCAAAGTGTTGGTGTGGCACCATGGATGATCTAGTCTGATGCATCAGGAATTGGTGGTTGGAAATCCTGGCTGATCCATGCCTGATTCATCTTGACGAAGGTCAGTCTCATCAGCCTGTAGCTCCTCTGGCTGCTCCTGCTCCTCCCGTCCTGTCAGCTGAGTAGAAAAAACACCCATTTGGCTACACATTGCCTGTGCTTCAACGTCCTCCTCTCCCTACTCCAGTTCAGCCCCCACAGGGCTCATGTGGGCGTGAGATCGAGGTGCCACGTCTCCTGTCCCCTGACCAGCCATTATTACCACCATCTGTTCCAGGAAATGAAACAGTGGAATGATGACGTTCATCCCCTTGTCTTGGGGACTGACAAATAACGTAGCCTCCTCAAGGGGCCTGATCAAACAGCAGGTTTCACGCATTAGCTGCCAGTGGCTGACATTCAAGTTACACAGTGGAGTACTCCTATCCGCTTGCATCATTAATAAATCGTTAATGGCCTTTCTCTGTTCGTGTAGTCGGTCCAACATATGGAGGGTGGAATTCCAACGGATGGAAACAGCCTATGTTGGGGGATGCCGTTCTGCAGCTGGAACTCAAGGAGGGTGTGCTTTGCGGTAAATAAATGACTGAAGTGCATGCAAAGTTTCCAGGCCATTTTTTTATCATGTCTTGCAGATAGGTGGAAGACTTCAGGAATCGCTGGACAACCAGATTGAACACATGTGCTATGCAGGGCGCATGGCTCAGCCTTCCTTGACGCAGCGCCGACACAATGTTCTTCCCGTTGTCGGTCACCACAGTTCCGATTTGAGTTTTGAGTTAGGAAGAAAGCCAGGATTCGATTTCTTGATGCATCACACAGAGCAGTTGCTCCCCTGTGTGACTCCGTTCACCAAGGCAAGCCAGGTGCAGAACAGCGTGATACCGCCGAGCCCTGCACATTTGGTATGCTGGAGGGGCACTGTGACTTGCCCCTGCAGTTGAGACTGAGGACATGGTGGAGGATGAAGAGGCAGAGGTCGCAGGACCAACAGCATGACAACATGGAGGAGGAAGCGGCATGACCTGTCCAAGTTGCTGGTGTGGTTGTGCAGGAACCACATTCACCCAGTGGGCCGCAAAGGACATTTATTGTCCCTGACCGTAGTTACAGCTCCACACGTCGGTGCTGCAATGCACTTTTGCAGACACCGACAGGCTCAAGGACTGGCCCACCTTCTGTTTTACATGTGTGTGCAGGGCTGGTACTGCCTTTTTCGCAAAGAAATTACGTCTTGGGACTTTCCACCTCGGCTCGGCACAAGCTATCAGTTCTCTGAAAGGTGCAGAGTCCACCACTTAAAGGGAGGGACTGAAGCACCAGCAACTTGGACAGGAGCACATTCAGCTTCTGTGACGTTTGATGCGCGCACGCCTACTGTTGTCTCTTGGCAATCGCTTTAGTTATCGATTGCTGACGGAATGAATGCCGAGGAGTAGGAGCAGGAGCATCTGGACCAGCAGAAGATGGGATTGACAGACAGCTCCCTTCGGCTGAGGTGGTGGAGCCTTGACTGGCTGAAACTGGATGAGTTCCACTGGGTGATGTAGCGGTTACTGCGGCCGGCTGGACCACCACATCGGAGACACGGTTCACATTCTCCCCCACTGGCGCTTTGAAAAAAAGCTGCCACACCGCCAAGTGGGTGATTTTTCCCCCAACACTCCGCACTGACTGATTGCTACCTCTGCTGCCTCCGTGAACCCCTGCTCCACTACTTCCTGGACAGGTAGGCTGCTGCAAAGCAGGTGGTCTACCCCGGGCACGTTTGGCTCCCGATCTCCCACTGCTGCCACCCTGCTGACTCCCAGCCATGCTACCACCTTGCTGGCTCTGCCACTGCCTCATGGGAAAGTTGCCACTCACTTCTCCTGGTGATGATGATGATGAAACCCCTTCTGCACCCGGCTCCCAAGTGCGATCGGCTTAATCATCATCGATTAGTGTCTGCACTTCACCTATGTCCTCCTCAACGGCCTCTGGGTCAGGAGTCTGACCACTCGAAGCACAAGCTCCTGTGCCACTCTCCTCATCATCACTACTTGCACGACTAGCGGAGAAAGCGGCGGATTTCTCCTCCAGATCTGGGCTGGGCAGTAGCTGCTGACTGTCCTCTAGTAGCTGCTCCTCGTTGAAAAGTGGAGCCTACAGTATATACTACTTCTCGCTGTGAGGGAACAGAAAAGGACAGAGGCAGGTTGAGGACAGGTGAGGACACAGGGCCTGCTCCCGGGCCATGCCAACTATGGGTTGTGTCTGACGAACCCACCGACTGTTGGCTTGGGGTGTCTGATGTCACTTGGGATGACGTGGATGACCGAGTTAACCAACCAAGCACTTCTTTGCCTGACTTACTTGTAGCTGAACTAAACAAATGCCACCAATATGATAACCGGATCAATAGTTTTAATACTACGAAGAGGGCAAAAACATGTAAACTGAGCCACAAACAAATTAACATACCAGTATGAAACTACAAGCCTCCTCACATGATCTGTGTCATGTGGGGTTCGGCCACACCCACAACCTTACGTTAGAAGGTCCTTTTACCTTGAACTTATATGCTGTTTCTGCATAATTTTGCAGTGTTCTTGCGGTGTGCCTCCTTCTTATACCATAGACTACTAGCTATAAAGTTTTACTTTACCTTCACCTTTACCTTTACCTTTTACTTTTACCTCTGCTGCCTCCGTGAACCCCTGCTCCACTACTTCCTGGACAGGTAGGCTGCTGCAAAGCAGGTGGTCTACCCCGGGCACGTTTGGCTCCCGATCTCCCACTGCTGCCACCCTGCTGACTCCCAGCCATGCTACCACCTGTTTCTGCATAATTTTTGCAGTGTTCTTGCGGTGTGCCTCCTTCTTATACCATAGACTACTAGCTATAAAGTTTTACTTTACCTTCACCTTGATTATACATCTGACTGAACCCTGTATTTAAACTATTTACGAGTGACTTCCTGGTAACATGGTCCATTGGTCCACCCACTGTGGGTGTTCCTTCAGCACACCAATCTGTTATCCTCTTATTAAGATCACTATAAAAGAACCATAGTACCACCTACACACCATCCCTGGAAGAAGCCAGCGTGTCTGGCGAAACGGCATTGGGAGGCAGCGGCTGAGGAGCCAGCACACGGCGGATATTTACTATATTTATGTTTTTCCACGTGTCACTATTGTTCTTTTACTTTTTCCTTGGTATTGTCCGGGAGTTTTTTGCACTTTACAGACAGGTGAATGTGGATACTTGCTTTTTTCATGCTGTCCGCAGTGTCCCGTATGTGCTGATCCCTCAGCCTCCTCCTTGGTCTTATGTCCTCCATTTTGTTATGGCTGCTGTCTAAAACAATTATTTATGTACTGTATCGTAATATTTTACCTTTAATAAAGTTTGTATTTTTCACTTTCTCACGAAATGTGGCGTTGCAATTTGTTTGTGGCTCTGAACTATACAAATGAAAAGGAAATTAAAACACCCCTAAAAGCAACAAATATACTTTTCTTTTTGTACTGAAATAGGCCACTAAATTATTTCTGCGCAAATAATAGCAAACATGAACTGAGTATATATTTCTCGTATTGTACTGAAATAGGACACTAAATTATTTCTGCACAAATACAAGCAAATGTGACCTGCGTATATATTTCTCATATAGGACTAAAATAGGCCACTAAACGATTTCAGAGTAAAAAGCTGAAAAAGTGAACTGCATATATTTTTCTCTTTTTCTACTGAAATATGGCAATAAACGCTTTCAGGGCAAATAACACCAAATGTGAACTGCATCTATTATTCTCGTATTGGAGTGAATTATGACAAGAAACGCTTTTAGAGCAAATAACAGCAAATATGAACTTAGTTTATTTTTCTCTTTTTCTCTAGAAATGTGGCAATAAACGTTTTTAGCGCAAATAACACCAAATGTGAACTGGGTCTATTTTTCTCATATTGGAATGTAATATGACAATAAATGCTTTCAGCGCAAATAACACCAAATGTGAACTGTGTCTATTTTTTCTCATATTGCAGTGAAATATGACAAAAAAACGCTTTTAGTGCAAATAACAGCAAATATGAAATGAGTCTATTTTTCTCTAGAAATATGGCAATAAATGCTTTTAGCGCAAATAACACCCAATGTGAACTGCGTCTATTTTTCTCGTATCATAGTGAAATATGACAAGAAATGGTTTTAGAGCATATAACAGCAAATATGAAATTAGTTTATTTTTCTCTTTTTCTCTCGAAATTAGCATAAATAACACCAAATGTGAACTGCTTCTATTTTTCTTGTGTTGTAGTGAACTGACAATAAACGCTTTTAGCGCAAAAAACACCAAATGTGAACTGCGTCTATTTTTCTCGTATTGTAGTGAAATATGACAAGAAATGCTTTTAGCGCAAATAACCGCAAATATGAACTGCGTCTATTTTTCTTGTATTGTAGTGAAATATGACAAGAAACGCTTTTAGCACAAATAACAGCAAATGTGAACTGCATCTATTTTTCTCGTATTGGAGTGAAATATGACAATAAATGCTTTTACCGCAAATAAAACCAAATGTGAACTGCGTCTATTTTTCTTGTATTGTAGTGAAATATGACAAGAAACGCTTTTAGCGCAAATAACCGCAAATATGAACTTAGTATATTTTTCTCTAGAAATATGGCAATAAACACTTTTAGCGCAAATAACACCAAGGGTGAATTGTGTCTATTTTTCTCGTATTGTAGTGAAATATGGCAATAAATGCTTTCAGCGCAAATAACACCAAATGTGAACTGCGTCTTTTATTCTCTTTTTTTCTAGAATTATGACAATAAACGCTTTCAGTGCAAATAACACCAAATGTGAACTGCATCTAGTTGTCTCGTATTGGAGTTAAATATGACAAGAAACGCTTTTATCGCAAATAAAACCAAATGAGAACTGCGTCTATTTTTCTCGTGTTGTAGTGAAATATAACAATAAATGCTTTCAGCGCAAATAACACCAAATGTGAACTGCGTCTTTTATTCTCTTTTTTTCAAGAATTATGGCAAAAAATGCTTTCAGCGCAAATAACACCAAATGTGAACTGCGTCTATTTTTTTCGTATTGTAGTGAAATATGACAAGAAACGCTTTTAGCGCAAATGACAACAAAAGTGACCTGCGTACATGTTTATCTTTTTCCACAGATAAAAGCCGCTAAAGGCTTTTCAACATAGCACTTGCACCCTAATAACTAATTGATGGAATGACAGAGCTGTATTATGAGACTATCTGGATCCCCAAGTAATGTTACCCTGCACTTGTAAATCACTTTTTTTCCACAATGAAAATTGCTTTTTTCCTTTTTTTTAAAAAAAATTGTTTTTCTTTCACTCTCCCTAGCTCCTGCATACACGTCTGTCCCTGAACAATGTACGATGGTGAATGGCAGAATCTAAGATGACCACCATATTTAAAGGGCTGTGACATCACCGCGCTGGCTGGCTGCTGTTTGGCTGCATGCATGGCATTATGGGCCTTCCCAGAGTTTTTTGCCCCATGTCCTCACACATGTAGCCGCCATCTTAGGAAAAATTGTGATTCGTTACCACGAAGTGCGAAGAAATTCGCATTCATTCAGAATCGAATTTTTCCTGAAATTCGGAACGAATTCGACTTCGTCAGCTTTTATTTGCTCATCTCTAGTCCCCATCCAACATGACAGAGCTTGAGAGGATCTGCAGAGAAAAATGGCAGAAAATTCCTAAATTCAGGTGTGCAAACCTTGTGGTATCATACCCAAGAAGACTAGAGGCTGTAATTGCTGCCACAGGTGCGTCAACTAAGTCCTGAGTAAAGTGTCTGAGTCCTTATGTCAATGCAAGATTTTAGTTTTTCTGTTAGTAATAATAATAAATAATAAATTAGTAAAGATTTTGAACATTTTGTTTTCACCTTATTATGAGGTACTGAGTTCAGAATGATGAAGATGAAGCCTTTCCCAATGCACTGTGCGGGTCATAAATCTGACACTCTATAAAGATGCCGCAAGGACAATATTCTGGCGCAAAATATACCTATCTTTATATGTTTGCCCCGTGATTTCATAATAGGATAGGATGCAAATATAGGCATGGACAAATACACAAAAATATATAAAGTAGTGATAAAAGGTGCTGTGTCTAATGCCAGGAACAGTACTAAAATTACTGTAATGTGTAGAATTTTGGGCTGTGTATGACTCACCTCACACTTGTGCCTATGTCTGGCTAGTGCTTTCCATCTACATTATATATATACTTCTGTATATTTCTGCTATGTAAGGCAGCCTTGTGTAAAAAGTTAGTTTGGATGTTATGCTTAGAGGAAAAAATAACTCAACGCAAGACAGAAAAGTTGTCCGCTGGCATGCTGACTCACACTGTGCCTGCACTGGGCACAAAAGAGAAGCATTGTGTTATATTGCATAGACATGCCTCATTAGTAGTAAGTGAGAGTAAAACATTAAAGAAATACTGCCCAGATATTGGCTAATGAATTACAAAGCCATCTACCAGAGCGTATTATAAAAGCCTTTGAAGTTTCTGCTTGACGCAGCCATTGTTTTCTGAGTAATATTGTCAGTTTTTTTTGTCCTACTGTCACTTTATTACTACGGTCTCTCAAAGTGAATATAGGAAATAAAATGTCTTGCAATGTGTGATGTTTTACTTTGGAGGAAACTTTGGTTGGCAATGCTCCGATTGATTGGAAATTCACAGGTAACTGTTTTGATGGCACATTAGCTCTGGGTTACAGTAGCAAGGAAGCAGTTTATTATGTCTACAATGTTTTTCTTATGTAATTGTATGTATGTATTATCTGAGCCTTTCTTTTTTTTTCTTACTTCAGACGAATGACCATATTGTTTTTGCGTTTGTTGTGTCCACACACTCTGAAGAAGGTCTGTATGCCAGAAATCACGTGGACTCACAAAATAGTCATTATTTAGGTCTCAAATAGATACAAAAATTTGTCCAAAGTACAATGTGTACAGTCAGAAAAAGCATGTAACACAATCAGGGTGTTCATAGGGGAGTATGAATAGACAATAAGCAATGGGTGGGAGGCAGGATGTTATCAAACTGTCTGCCCTGAAAAAAACAAAGCAATTGCCCCAAAGAAGTGACCTCCTGTTAGAAACTACCCTTGTGACACCATGCAATGTCCTGAGCAAACTATTTTGCAGCAATTCAGGTGGGGTCTCTATGAACTTTAAGACGACTTATGCTTCCCCTAACTTTCACAGGTTTTATTACTTTTTAAGGGTTTAGCCCCTCACACATTGCACCTGTATGCAATATTTCTATAAATTTGATGGCACATCATTACTGCTTTTATACTATGTCTTTTTTATTACAGAGAAGCAAGTTGTTTTGAGAAACTGGTTAAGGAATAGATTGTAGCTAATTTAACTTCATCTTTTCATCGCCTACAGTTTGCCTACCCTTCCAGTCAAACAACTGAGGTTACTATATCAACTGCACTTTAGTTGAGCCTGGAACACTTTGAGATGAATAACACGTGTACATATGTCATTATTTTCACACTGGCGTTACTTGTTCCGTCAGGCTGTTCCATTAGGGGAACAGCCTGACGGATCCGTAAATATAGTCCACATCCATGAGCTTCCAGAAGTTTGCCCGGCACCATTCACTATAATAGGGAGTGGTGTAGATCCGGCAGTAGCACGGTAAATATGCCAAGAGGCAACCGGACAAATACCACTGCACCACGAGTAACGCCAGTGTGAAACAAGCCTTAGTTCAGCATTCAACTCAATAATTCCTCAACAGCTGGTTAGGAAGTTAGGTATCTTGGGGTCAGGCACTGCCTTGTGCGCTTGGATTTTGAGTTTTCTTACAGTCCAGACTCAGTATGTTAGGGTAGGCAGGAATGTATCTGCTTCTGTCCTAATGAGCACCGCAGGGCTGGGCTCTAAATCCATTGTTATTCTGCTGACTCACTATTGTTGTGCGTTGCATGCTTCAAATCAGATCATAAAGTATGCAGACGATACGATAATTGTGGGTCTTATTCAAAAAATAATGATGAGATGGCATACAAGAAGGAGGTGAGGACTTTTGCTGAATGGTGTAGAATAATCTGATTCTTAATCCTGCTAAAACAAAGGAGTTAGTGATTGATTTTAGAAGGAAACGCCCTAGGTATGAGCCTAATGATATCGATGGTACCTTTGTCAAGATTATTCACAGTGCAAAGTTTCTTGGGGTGCATATTTCAGGTAATCTGACATGGTCTTTGCATATCTCAGCATTGGTTAAAAAGGCGCGAATCACTGCCTGTTTTTGCGGCATAGATAGCTTCTTGTAACGACTCAGTTTTTCCAAAAATGACAGCTGCAAGTGTTAAGTGAAAATAAGAAACCTGCAAACAAGAGATCACCCATAATGCTGTGCAGCCAGCCAATCCCCATAAAACCCTTATCCCGTACAATCTCCACCATTGTCCTGTGAGCTGAGCATAGTGGGAGATGTGGCAAGCGCTCATGTGCCAGCTACAGACTAACCCTCATAAAGATGAATCAGACATGGATCAACCAGGAATTCCAGACACCGTTGCCTGATGCAACAGAATAGTGTGCTGCCACAGCAGAATATTCTGCAAAATGGGCCCTTGCTTCTGGCCATGTGCTGCTGCCATAGAGATCTATTAGGGTGAATGGCATCATACCACATTCCCTGCTGAGCTGGGCCTGGTGCACAGTGCAGCATGGAGCTTACCATGGCAGGCCTGAAAAGCTTCAGAAGTGTCCAGGCTGACATGGTAACTGATTGGAGCCCCGCAGGGGCTCTGATCAGAAGCAGAATTCCAGCAAAAATACTAAATCCCTTTAAAAGTTAACCATTATTAATACTCGTTAAAACCAAGGGGCCAAAGAAACCCCATAAATGTCCAAACGTGAAACAAACTCTTATTAATGTGATGAACTAAAAGCGGTCACAATGGGGACTGTCCGGGTAGAGGACCGTGACAGTCACTGCATAGCCTATGGTGAGGCAGTCAAATATCATTGGGAGCTAACCCTGGTATAACCCTATGCTAGTCCTCAGCCGGGGACGTCCCCTGAGGGTGGAGACTCCCCGTCCTCGTGCCTAGGCTGAGAGACCCTAGACAGTCCCTGATGGTGTCGGTCGTCTGCCAACACAATTCACCCTACTGTTCGTACAGACAGAGGAAATCAATCACCATGATACAAACAGATAGGAGGACGCCTTGTTGTGGGAAAAAATGTCAACTATACAGCTTGCCCGACAAGGATACCTCCATATAGTCAAAAGCTAAGTATCACACTACCCAAGATAAGAGTACAATTCAGTACACCTCTTTAAACACACCTCGACGTGTTTCCCCCTAAGAATATATAGGGTTCATCAGGAGGTACTGTACATAAACAATCCCGTAGATAGATCAAGCGGTATTGCAGACAACAGAAGATAGTCTGATATTAACAATGGTGCGGTCAGACATTAAAACTTAGATTGCAATATTAATCATATTCAACAGCCCCTGTAGGGATACACTATCAATTTGATAGGAAAGATTAATGCAGATGTTAGGGACCGGTCACAGGAGGAGCCAGGATGAAAGACCAAACAGTTCAGGATACTTTTCATTGAAGCTTTCAATGTCAGATAAGACGCTAGTCAGGGTTGATATCACTGGCAATGCAAATAGATCGGGTGTTTGACAGCCGAGGTTCCTGCTACTCGGCACAGGAGGAGCGCGATTAGCAGGAACCTCGGCTGTCAAACACCCGGTCTATTTTCATTGCCCATTGAGTGTCTCTTGTCTATTTGTTTCATTTACGATTTTCTCTATCTCTCTTTCACACGAAACAAATAAAAAGAAATTCAGGTTCGTTAGAATACAAATTTTTGGGGAAATTCAGGACAAATTCCAAATCTGTAGAAATGATTCGTTCATCTCAAATTTTTATGTCCTCCAGTACATTATTGTTCCTTTTGTTAGGGTCCATTCACACGTCAGCAAGTGTTTTGCGGTCAGTACATGGCCTGCACTTTAATCGAAATTCCTTTTCTTGTCCGTGTCTGCAGACAAGAATAGGACATGTTCTATTTTTTTGTGGAACGGAAGTGCGGAAGCAGAATGGAAGTGCGGATGCAGAACGGAAGTGCGGATGCAGAACGGAAGTGCGGATGTGGACAGCACACTGTGTGCTGTCCGCATCTTTTGCGGCCCCATTGAAAAGGAACGGGTCCGTACCCGTTCCGCAAAATTGCGAAACGGATCCGGACCCATTTTGCGGACATGTAAATGGACCCTTAGGCCTCTTGCAAACGACTGTGTATTGTATTTTGCGGTCCGCAAAGAACAGATCCGCAAAAAATACGGATGACGTCCGTGTGCATTCCGTATTTTGCGGAACGGAACAGCTGGCCCCTAATAGAACAGTGCTATCCTTGACCGTTATGCGGACAATAATAGGACAAGTTGTTTTTGTGAAACGGATATATAGAGATACAGAAATGGAATGCACACGGAGTACCTTCCGTTTTTTTTTTGCAGACCCATTGAAATTAATGTTTCCGCATACGGTCCGCAGAAAAAATGGAACAGACACGGAAAGAAAATACGTTCGTGTGCAAGAGGCCTTCTACTGTGAGATTGTCCAGGCAAACATAAGGGAAGTATATATCCATTTTTCTCTTTAATGTATAGTAAATGACCTTATCTGGGGGATCTCTCCTGTGGAGGGATGAGGGGCAGTTGTATTTATTACATGACAGGCACCACACCTTGAATCTGTTGTTGCTTTTAAGTGTTTTCATTATACTAGTTGTTGATGTCGTTGCAAAGAGCCAATGTGCGTTGTAGGAATTTTTCCTTATTTCAGATGTGCGCTATTGTTTCATGTGTTGCCTTTCTGTCTGCTAGTATTACCTATCTCTTGGAGCAGTGGCGCATAAGCCTGGGGGTACTCGTACCTTGCATTGAGAACTCCCAGTCTTGGGAATGCCAACCTTAGGTGAGTATCTTTCTGCGAATGTTATAATTGCTCACATCTTCAGATATACAGAGAGAATTGCATAATTAAATGAAAGAATAATCACTCATTTAAACCTCTGCAGGCTTTTACATGGAATACTGGGTCAGTAAAATGGGCATATAAACTTATGGAAAGGAATGTCTATAATGAGCTTCTAAGATTATTGCAGTCAAAGTGAATTAATACAAGACGTGAAGCAGACAATATTTAAAATCCTAGAAATCCTACTGTTTATTGTCTCTCCAGATGCAGCACAGTGTAACTCCGGCTACTACAACCACATCCAAACCCTTGTCCAGATGTCTCCCATGTTCCACCAGCCTAGGCAAACTATTACCATCTGCTCAATGTGCTTGTGTACATTTCTCTTGCCCTAAGGGTGGCACTGGGTAAATGGGCCAATGATATTATAGGTAAACATCTCATAGTTACACACCATGCTGAAATCCCTGGTTATTCATCTTACTTGATATCATAAATAGTCTAAAGGCAAACCTCAGCCAGGATACGGTATATGTGATCCTAAGAAGGCAAGGGAAGCACATATTTTAGGTTAACTGGTGGCAAACACCTGACATTTGCAATTTGAACTGTATAGAGATATGCAAGAAATGTATTGGCCTGAAGCTTAAAGGGGTTGTCTGCTTTATTCATATTGATAACTCATGCTCAGGATAGATCATTAATATCAGATCAGTCGGAGTTTGACTCCTTGCACCCCCGCCGTTCAGCTGTTTGAAGAGAAGGCAGCACGCGTACAAGCACTTCCTTCTCTGTTTTGTTTACCTGTTCGCCGCAGCAAACGCAGGTATGAACAGTGTGTTTACAAGTATGGCGTCCCTAGTCACTTCTATGGGACGGCTCCGTCTGTCGAAGTGAATACTACAGAGCCATCTTATAGAAGTGAATGGGGATATGGCCATACTTGTAATTACACTGCTCACCACTACAATCGCTGCAGCGAGCAGGTAAACAGAGCAGAGCGCTGCCATCTCTTCAAACAGCTGATCGGCTGGGGTGCCGGGAGTCAAACCCCCGCTGATCTGATATTGATGACCTATCCTGAGGAGACATGACGAGCGCATCAGCAGTACAGGCCCCATATTTTCTCTTATCAGGTATGATGATATAACAAAATTAAATATTTCTTGTGCCCACAATGAATGCATGTTACCAAAGTTATTAAATGGTTTTCTCCCCCCCGCCCCCCCCCCCCCATATTTAGATGTATGGTACACTGTGAGAACACCACTTTATGTATAATATGTATGATATAATGATATAATGAGGTCAGGAGGATTTCCCACCCACTATGATGTCAATATTTCTCTATTTAAGATACTGTAATTGAGGCTATATGTATGCTTGACAAAGGCTTACTAGCCCAGGAGGCGTGCACCCAATACTCGGTGTGCTGTTTACCCTTTTTAATTTTGCTATCCTGAGGATAGGTAATCAATAGTAAAAAGCGGACAACCCCATTAAAGTAAATTTCCATCCTTAAATGCCCTATGGGGATCTGTAACCTAAATACATCATATGGAAATAATATTAGGACACACCTCTTATTTATTGAATTGAGTTGTTTCATTCACTCCCACTGCCACAGGTGTATAAAATCCAGTCCCTAGCCATGCAGTCTGCTCTCACAATTGTGAAAGAATAGGCTGTTTTAAAGAGCTCACTAAATTTCAAGCATGGTACTGTAATAAGATGCCACCATCGCAAAAAAAAATTCTTCTACCATCAACTATGAGTGTTTTTTTTCAAAGTGGAAGGGTGAAGGAACCACATTAGCTCTGCCACCAGGGGTGGATTGACCATAGACCCTACATGGAAATTTCCTAGTGGGCCGATGCCTTGGAGGCCGCCAAGACCTCTTTATGGCCGCTGGCTGGGTACATAATGATCATGCTTACGCACCTGGCCACAGGCACCCTCCTGAACTCAACTGTATCAACGTACTGAGGATAAAGATATCGTTGAATACTGTGGAGAAGGCACAGAATTGCTTCTGCTGGGCGGAATTTTATGCTACATTACAGTAGTGCAGGTCCCGCCTATTTCTGTTGTCTCTGCCTACTTGTGTTGGCCCTGCCTAGTTTTTTTACCACACATTCTGTCAGTTTGGACACACCTACAACATAGTGGCCACTATGCTTTTTTCCCCAGTTTCCAGTCTTCCCATGTCTGCAAATACCAGGAGAATGCTACCTGTCTGACTGTATTGTGCCAACTGTAACCTTTGGTGGAGGAGGAATAATGCTAAGGGTGATATTTCTGAAGCTGCCTTAATTCCAGTGACGGGAAATATTAATTCTGCTGCATCTTTTAAAGGTCATATACCAGGTCATTATTTTTATCTATCGACATGTATGTATTGCATTTTTTATAGCCCCATAGAATGCATTGCGAAGTGTAAAAAAAAAAACTAATTGTGTGGTAAAATAGAAAAAAAACATAATTCCACCATTGTTCTTTATGTTTAGTTTTAATTTCATTTCACCATGTGCTATAAATGACTTTGTAACTTTATTCTCAAAACAGGTATGGCATTGGCAATGCCAAATTTATATAGATTATGTTTTACATACCGTACTTACATAGTTGCATTGTTAATATGGTTGAAAAAAGACATACTGTAAGTCCATCAGGTTCAAGTTTTAATTCTTTTTTTTAACGCTTTGTACAGCTATATATCCTGACACCCACAGTTTATTTATTTTTTTCTCCATAGAGCTGTGTGAGGGATTTTTTTAAATTTTCATAGTTTGTTACAGACCCGGAGATACAAATTATGTTAATATTTTTGTTCTTAGTAAATGAGAAAATCCTTTTTTTTGAGCTTCTAATATTTTGGCTTTTTGTTTTATTTATTTTCTTATTTTTGTTAAACATTTTTGCCTATAATTTTTAGTCCCACTAGAGTAATTGAGCAACATCAGGGGATTAATGCATTAACCTGACAGTGTAACAAGCTTTGCACATTGTTAAACTAAGTCAGCTCGATAAGCTTGTGTGTTAACGCACCAGGAATTAGTTTAACACCTGCTACATCTGTATTTATGCTGTCAGCACCGTAATAAGATTACAAACATAGAAGGATTGGGGGCCTTTACTAGGTACCAGACTGCCAGGACAGCTGCTGTTAACTCCATGAGTGCATTACGGGGGGAGGTACTTAGCAAGGTTTAGAGGGGGCATCAAACTCGTGAGATAGTCAGTTATCTATGCCTCTCTGTATCCTATGTTGGTTTTTACTCAGTATTCCTAGAAAAATCCCTGACTGTGGAAGAGTAACAGAGAATGTGTAAGAACATAAAATTCATATGCAAAAAAGGTATCTCCCAAGAAAGAGGACCATCTCACCAGTGCAACCTATTGGAAGTCAAAATCCGCCTTTCCAACAAGCCTTGGGATTTGACGAGGTTATATAGACAGAGCAAATATCCATCTGTAGACAGCTCTTTCAGGGTGCTTGCCTCTCGTAAGTACGGACTAGGATTCTGGCTGGCTCAGTGTAATGCCTTGGAAGCAGGTTAAGAAGGGTGCTGAATCTCTTTAAAGAGACCAGTCCTGTATGGCGGCTTACTAGACGCACTCCAAGGCATGGAGGCAATGCTCCATAGGAAACAAAGATGCAAAGATACGCCCCATGGAACATTGACAATATGTTTCCATACCATGGAGTACTTCCAGTCTCCACACAGGACTGTTCTCTTTAAGGATATTCAGCACCTTGCCTAAACATAAAAAAACTCAAGGACTTACATGATGAAATGTACTGGAAATAGACTAAAGGGAGATATAATAACTATGTATAATTATATCAGGGGTCAGTACAGAGATCTCTCCCATCATCTAAGAAGGTTTGTACGCCAACTTAGAAGAGGATTCTTTATGGTAAGAGCAGTCAGACTATGGAACTCTCTGCCTGAGGAGATGGTGATGGTGAATTCACTAAAAGAGTTCAAGAGGGAACTGGATGTATTTCTGGAGTGTAATAATATTACAGGCTATAGTTACTAGAGATGGGTCATTGATCCAGGGAGTTATTCTGATTGCCTGATTGGAGTCAAGAAGGAATTTTTTTCCCTTGAAGTGAGGAATATTGGCTTCTACCTCACAGGTTTTTTTTTTTTTTTTGCCTTCCTCTGTATCAACTTGCATGATAACAGTTTTGTGTCCAATTCGTCAATTTTTTTTAAAAATTATGGCCGAATCGATTCTACCTAAATCAAATGTGCTCTTATTGGCCTTAAAATTGGTAAGTGATACTCTCCTAGGACTTATAGGTCTCCTATGACTCCGATTTTTTTATATCTTTTCTCTTTTTTTTATTTTTTTTTATAATTTTGGCTCTTTCTCTCCCCCTCCCATTTTAATCTTGAACTCAATGACAGCAATAGCAAATTATGTCAAAGTGACACTGACATATATAGCTATGAGTAAATGCATGGTTGATGGTGTAAACAGCTTGTTTAATAACACACCTTTTTAATATTAGAAACCTTCAAAAAATTGTCCATTATTTTGGGCAGATGGTGTTTAAAAACTAATGGTGTTAGAGGAAAAAACAGTGGCTTGTTAGGACCAAGTGTGCCTGTCTCTGATTATACACACACGTTAATATTAATGTTTCACATGAGTACAAAAATCTTGCATTAATGGGGGCAGAATGCCTGCCTGTAGTTATATATAAGGTTTTTTATTTATTTAACCACCATTAGGGTTACATGGTAGTAAATGACCAACGTTTCGGTCTAAGACCTTTTTCAGGGCCTAGAGGCAGATGGTAGCGCAGGAATGGGTGCCACCCATTCCTGCGCTACTATCTGCCTCTAGGCCCTGAAAAAGGTCTTGGTTAGACCGAAACGTCGGCCATTTACTACCATGTAACCCTAATGGTGGTTGAATAAATAAAAAACCTTATTGCATCATAATCAAACTGGCGCCTGAGTGCCGTGTTTTTACACTTCATATGATTTGGGACATTCCCGCAACACAGAGCACCATCTACAAGGAGGAGTGCCAGCCATTTTGTTTGTGTAGTCATATATACACACACACACATGTTAATTGTCAGAAGAAACAGTAGCTTGTTCTGAAGCTTGTTGAAAAAGCCTGGAAAAATTCTCCCTTTTACTTAGGAGCAGCAGCAGTACAGTGTGGATGTGGAAAGGGTAAGTTGTGTAGAGGTAATAACTGGAAGCAATAGTAACACAAGCAGTATCAGCACAATATGGAAAAGACAAGCCAGTAGATGTGTGTGCGGCTGTGGTGGAGTAGTAGTAGTGGTGGCTGTGTAGGATTAATGGTAGTGGCAGTAGGAGTAATGGAAGTGGAAGTAAGGGGGTTAGCAGCGGGGAGTAGCAGCTGTGTCCGTGGCAACAGCTACAGGCACAGCAGCAGCCATACGGTATGGAACATGATGGTAGGTAATAAATAGCCACCATCAGCAATAGCAGACCTATTCATCGGCCTCAGCCGGAGGTATAGGAATATTCTCACAGATCCATACCTCGTTCATTTTTATAAAAGTGATGTTTTATACACTGGTGGAAGACAACTTTGACCGTTTGAGTGTGACAACGCCATCTGCCACACTGAAAACTCTCTCTGAGATGACACTGGAGGCTGGACAAGACAGTACAGCAAGAGAAAACTGGGCCAGTTCTGGGCACTGTTCCAATCTGCAGCAGTGGGATCAGGGAACTTGGTATGTGCCGGAGAAAGGCCAGAGTACAGTTAGGACTGTACCTGGTCGTTCAGGCGGTATACTGTATCTCAGCCTCGCATGTCACCTGAAAAAACTGCTCCCTCATGTTTATGAGACTGAACTGGCTGATGTTGGAGCTGTTGCGGATTCTTCTATGATAGCAGAGATCATGTTAGGAAGGTGACTTTGCAAGGGTGCAAGGGGCCTACTGGTCAGACACTCTGAAAGCTGCGTACGCAGTGTATCCTGGTAATAAAGTAATTTGGGCTTTCTTTTGGCAACAGGAAAACATTCCTCATTTTGCGTTGATAGCAAGAATCTAAAAATATGGCTATCAAGTAATCAACAGATTTCTTGATGGTAAGGATATGCCTCTCAGTATGTAAGCCAGCAAGCAAGCAAGCATACAGCTTGACATGTTCACAAGTGTGTCTTAGGACCCTGTTCTTTCCAGCTTTGTCCCCCCCCCCCCCTCACTGAGATGATTGGTCCTCATGACCTGTGTTGTCATCAAAAACCTCGTCCTTCTTACAAGTAATCCTCCTTCTCCTCCAGTGGTAGCTCCTCATCCTCCATTTATTCCTACATGGGACTTTCTCAGTGTGGGTCCCCAACAGCTACAGGGTGCCTAGCAAGATGTTACAGGTGTTCTTCTTCCGCCATTCCTTGTTGCATCAGCATAAGCATCTGCTCTAAGATAAAAATCAGGGGAATACACTAAGTGATACGGCAGGAACTGCAATGCCATCAACTTGGACAGGTGGAGAAGCATTAACCGATTATAATGATGACGAGGACACTGTACTACATGTCGATGCAGCCTGGCTGCTGCAAAGGAGACTGGGAGAAGGAGGCAAGCAATGTCTATCTTCCCACAGCATCTGGTGATGGCGCTTTATGTCCTGCAATAGAGGCGCGGTGCCGACTTTTGAGTTAGAACGCCCACTATTTTAATCCTGCAAATGTTGCACGCAGCAATGCTTTTGTCTGCCAGCACTGTGGAGAAAAATTGCCTGATAGGGAATACTCACACAGAATACTCACAAAGAGCCAGCAGCAGCTGAGCTTGGCATTTTGAGACTGTGACCACAGTATCAGCCACATCACTAGTTCACAAGCTGACCGTAACAGAAGCAGATCTGGCCCTGGCAGTTTTTTGAAAGGTTGTGACCATACGTTGCATCTGCTTTTTATTGCCGCCACAGCCACAACCCTCTTACCTCCTCCTCAGCACCCCATTCTAGTTTTCAGTTCCTGTCCAATGCACAAATATCAGAGTCCTCACCCTCCCCATCACTTTTCTCAGACTGTGATATGTCATAAAGGGCTCCTTGGCTCCCTCCAGATTGCCTGCTCTGCTTTCTAACCTTGGCTACAAGTGACACTACTTCCATCATTAACACAGCTATGCTTGGGGCCTCCCAACCCCCCCCCCCCCCGCCCAACACATACACACACACACACACTGAACCTCCTTCTTATGGCAGTCTAAATGCTGAATGTTCTTACACAAGTCATCAACAGGGAGACCCTCTTGATTATCTTCCAAGAGATTGTTTTGGCTGTTTTGGAAAAAAGAAGATGCTCCAATAGAAGGGGCAGTGAAGAAAGAGATGATTCAACTGAAATGGTTTTCTGGGGCCATAAGGAGGAGGGGTAGGAGGAATGCTGTGACTCCTGGCTCCAAGGCATGATGTCAGATTCATATGTGACTATGACATTATCCTGCTGTGAGAGGAGGAGTGAGCTATCCAGTTCACAATTTCATCCTCTTTGTCCTCAATAATAATGTGGCACCTATTGCAAACCAGGGAGAACTATGGTCTGCTACTACTACTGCCCGGATCGCTGGTTCAGTTGCTGCTGCTGTTGCCTGCACTACTACCTACATTATGACTCTCAGATGATGAGACGTGGTTCTTTCATCTTGAACTATCCCATTTACCAGACATTTTATTATTAGGTCTATATAATTGTAAAGTCATAGATTTGGTAAAATTGCAACATTCAGTGTCACCAATTAGGCTCAATCAAAATCCCTAATCAAGATCAACAAGGTATCAATCAACCATGAAACTCTCTCCCTCCCTCCTTCCCCGTATGCCCCGCTAACATCCACCCGATACTACTATGGGAGGCTGAAGGACCTTTGTTCACTCCCCTGTGTTTGATCAGGTGAGGAGTGATGCGTCCCTCTTGCCTCCTTAGGGGGCGTGGTATGGATGGTCACGTGATCAGCATTGAGCGGTACAGCAGGATCGCATGACATCTGACGCTGCCTTAGGGGCGGAGTAGGGAACAACCCGCGGCCTTTTAAACAAGGCAGACCTGGCGTGGGTGCTGCTTCTGCCAACACGTGCACGCCACATTCTATGGTCCATGCGCCACTGCCTTGGCCATGTGGACGTAGCCAGGGTTGCCATACGCTCTGGGCTATGTATTTGGAATATTGACCTGCCAATACCGTTGAGCTATAGATACAGTCTGATTTGCCATACACACCTGGCTGTATCCTGCAAAGGTTGGACGACATCAGCTCCTCCTTTTCTCGGATTTCATCTGACCGATAAGTATTATGGTTTACATTCATGGTTTTCATGGTATACCAATAATTACGTCCATTATTGAGATTGATCCCCTGATGAATTAGCTGTATGCTAAGGAAACGCGTCGGGATGTAATTATATGTGTTATTGATTTGCACTAATTTTTCTCATCTATCTTATCACTTTATCAATATTGTGTTTCTCTGATCATTTATGTTTCCAAACCTTTTAGTCTCAACGAAGTCGGGCAGTCGCTGTCCTGTCGGCAGGGAAACTCAGGGAATAGCAAGCTTTATGAAACAGGAGCTGATAGGGGTATAGTCCCGACGCACTTCCAGTTCATCTATCCTGTCCATCCTTTGGCTTTACTGGGGTCGTAGTTACCCCTTTTAGATTTATTGTTACTTGGGGCCTTGTTATACTTTTTACCAGTTTGAATTAAAAGTAAATTTTTAACATATAAATAAAGGTATTTTTTGCTAATATAGTTTCAAAATTGCAACATTGCAAGTGTTTATTTCTCTATAATCTAAAGACAAAGTCACTATTAAATGTCCCTATCCTACAAATACACTGCACACTGGTATTGACAATTTACAATGGTAATAATGCAGTTTTTGCAGTAAAATCCACTTGCTGTGACTGCACAGTGTCTTGTAGTAATACAACTCGTTCACTAAAACAGGTACAGTAAATGCAGTTTTTTTCAGTAATATGGGTATAGCAATGCAGTGCTTGCAGTAAAATGTGTTTGCTGTGAGTACACAGCATTTTAAAGTAACACAACACGTTCCCTAAAATGGATTTACTAGTAGCGTTCTTGCAGTAAAATGGCTTTGCAACTTTGCTGTAACTGAATTTTATCTTCAGTCATAAACCTATGTACTGTAGAAACTTGAGGTTTTCACAAAAAAAGCTGGCTGGCTGTCCATATATAGAAAGAATAAGTTTGTAATACAGAACTTGGTTGCCAGCAAGTTGTATGAACTGATCAGGCTGTCTGTCATCCTGTGAGCAAATCAGGGCAAGCCCTTCCCTCCTCCCAAGGTCATGTGATCCTCCATCTCCTTCCTTCTTGTTGTTTTCCCCACCAACTTTCACAGTGAAATGTCTCTGGGCACCATTTTTGCTTGATTCATCCTAAGAGACTCACCAAAACGTCAGTAAGAATCCAGAATTTGTTGTGAAATTCGGAATGAATCCAATTAATTTAAACTCAATTTGCTCATCTCTATTGGGAACATTAGTTGGACTACCAACAGCACGGTGATTATTTGAGCATGAAGGAGCAATAATGGAAGCCGATATCAGGCTAATAAATAAATGGTCAGCCTGTTTATTTTTCTCTTCGTACATGAATATGTTTCGTCACATTCATCATTCACCATGAGAATAGGGATGAAAGAGGTTCTGACATTATTCTGTGGTGAAATAACACACAGCAGATTTAAACATTTTGACAACATGCATACAATAGGGAACGAAACATCAAAATATGTCATAACAAGCAATCAAACCCAAGGTTTAGTGTAAACTCAGATGACTGTAAAGAATTGGGGGGGGGGGGATATACATTATAATGTATGAGTAGATAAGTCTGCAAATTATCACATTTGAAGCACTCAGTCTGTTTGATATTTAATTTCATTTACTATGTATATTATCAACCATGACTAGACCTGACAAAGTATGAGGTTATGGTCGCTCCATTGAGAATTGCAAACCTAAAACATACATACCGTAGCATACATTGAACAGACAAATATACTGTTCAGGTCTGGAGTTGTTAACCTATGGATTTGAAATATAGATAGAAACGCAATATTGATAACGTGATAAGATAGATGAGAAAAATTAGTGCAAATGAATAACACATATAATTACATCCCGATGCGTTTCCTTAGCATACAGCTAATTCATCAGGGGATCAATCTCAATAATGGACGTAATTATTGGTATACCATGAAAACCATGAATGTAAACCATAATACTTATCGGTCAGATGAAATCCGAGAAAAGGAGGAGCTGATGTCGTCCAACCTTTGCAGGATACAGCCAGGTGTGTATGGCAAATCAGACTGTATCTATAGCCCAACGGTATTGGCAGGTCAATATTCCAAATACATAGCCCAGAGCGTATGGCAACCCTGGCTACGTCCACATGGCCAAGGCAGTGGCGCATAGACCATAGAATGTGGCATGCACGTGTTGGCAGAAGCAGCACCCACGCCAGGTCTGCCTTGTTTAAAAGGCCGCTGGTTGTTCCCTACTCCGCCCCTAAGGCAGCGTCAGATGTCACGAGATCCTGCTGTACCGCTCAATGCCGATCACGTGACCATCCACGTAACCTATAGATTTGATCATGTGGAGTTGTGTACAGTATAGGATTTGCCTCTCAACAGCCAATACGCTAATATTTTCTAGTAGTCACGTAGTCTACATCTCACAAGGACCTGTCCTCACAGAACTGCAACCACCTGCAGAAATTTACAGTCGCATCTTCCCTAACATATTCTACTTTTTGAATCCAGGACCTGGATCTGAACACTTGTGTAATTACATGCAATTAAAAATGTTGTATAGCTACTGAGCTATTCAATAAAAACGGATCTGTATTGCGTCACCTGCTGTTTGTTCTTTTCCTTATTTCTTGTCCACTTCACTGAAGTTGAGAGGTGGTTTTGTATAGAAGCTCTGTGAAGATAAACTGCATAAACAGAAGCTTATATACTCCCAAGCAAACCCGTTCAGGAGATTCAAGTCTTCTGGTACCTGGACAGACCTAAAAAGGTAGAATCCGGATATGTCCACAATAGTACATCCTACTGTGGAAATCTGTAGTATCATTAACTGTGAATACAGCAACCTGTGATGTTGAGGGCCATCCAAAGGGTGCATATAAAAGAAAAGTGTTGCACCTCTATTTCTGGAAGCTTATCCTAGAGCTAGAGAAAAGTGTGCAGTGTAAGACAAATTGTTCTGAAGAGACACCTTTGCCTACTGACCACCTTGGCAGCCGTGTAACCTGTAAGAACTGTTAAGAACTGCCAGTCCATGCATACTGAGAACTGGTCCTAATGTACCTGAACTTGACTTTTCAATAAAACCGTTCTGCTGTTAACCTGGTGTCATTATTGTCTGCACTGTCACACTGCACTGTCATACCATCAATGGACCCTACCTTGCACCTTACAATTTATCACCATCAAGGGCACCCCGACCCACCATCAGACAGGAGAAACAACAGAACCAGAGTATGTCCTGACGGAAAAAAAGGTGTGCCCTTCTCTCACTGCACAGCCCATGGAAGCATCAGCGTGAGTAAAAACGACCTCCTTTATTTGCTGCTACCACCACTCCTATCCTCTCTGCCTCCCTGCCAGCCTCTACATAACTTTGGCGGATCCTCCGCCACTTCTAAATGTAAGACAGCTTCCTAGCTGTCTTACATTTAGACAATTTTCTACACCTAAAACAGGCATAGAAAATGGTAAATGACACTGCCCATCCCCGTCCCCACCCACGCCATGCCCCCTTTTTTAGACCTGGCGGGAGCAGGGAGAAGTCACAGATTGGGGTGCAAAGGACTTTTGAACTGCACCAGAATTTAGGCATATTTCTGTTTGATAAATTACCCCAATAGTCTCTCAAACAGGGTTGCTTACAGTCTGCAGGCTGTTTGGTCTTGGTTACAGGCTTGACTAAAATACAGGCCTTGGCTGCTTCCAGGATGCACGACTAGGCAGCTTCTTTCAAACCCCCAGCTATGGCCTCAACTCCTCTGCAATACTCAGCTTTAGATGTCCAAGATAAATCCTAAGGTGTGGCACCTTTATTACTACTTTACTAGTACCAATAACCTCCACTATCTAGTTAGTTACTTGCAGATTAATGCTGGCTTTATTTCCAACAGTAGCTTCCTCAGCTCACTCTTCCACCCCCTGCCTGCTTCTGACTGCTGTTGACCATGAGGTCTGTGACGCACTGCTATTTATCCATGGTTAAGACCACCCTGCAATCCAGCAGCAGTGGCCGTGCTGGCACACTATAGAAAAAAGCAGCCTATGTTAGTTCGTATGCCACCAGATCGATTGGCACTTTTTCCTATCGTGTGCAAGCATGGCCTCCATTGCCGGATTGCATGATGGCCATAACCCCTGGAAACGAGCAATGCACAATGTGATGGCAAAATTAATCAAGCCAGCAAAGGAGGCAATATGGACAATCACAATACATTAGTAAGTGCCTTTTTTAACTTTGTCTACATAATAAATGACATTTGTTAAAGTGAGACATCCCCTTTAAGGCTAAGGCAACACGGGAACACTGGTCATGCGAAAACTGTTGAGACTGGGACTGCAGAGTAGCACTAAACCCATAGAACTGAATAGGATTGCAGTGTGAGTTGCAAAAAAATCCAACAATTTCTATGAGTTCATCTCTATTCTTCCATCCTAGATGAGACTAGTGTCGCAGTATAGTCCTAACCTTAGGATTTTATGCAAATTACCTCACATATCAGTACATTGTTTTATATATTATATATTTGTAGCCACTGCATCTATAATAATAATAATATTTATTTATATAGCGCCGCCATATTCAGAGTGTTCATGTACAAAACAAAAGACATCACTATGTAACTGGCTAACATACAACTGAAACACTGGGAGTGAGGGCCCTACTAGCAAGAGCTTACAATCTATTTTTCCTTGTACCTCGCATAACAGTAGACTGCTGGATATACTAAATATCTGTGCCCACTGCATCAATTATACTGTATGATATATGCCGTGTATGTTTATAGATATATAGATAGATTAGCTTGCCTATGCCCGATCCACTCAGCTAAATGTCCTACATGTGAGAGAAGCGGGCTCCGTTAATCCTGGTATAGCACATTGTTACATGGTGTTCTATGTGTTCAATGCCAGCCTTTAGCCAACCACAGGGGGCACAGGCAGGAGCATCTCCTGCTTGTACACCATTCGCTGCAGCTCCATTGCTGCAATGCAAGGAATACATACTCCATACACTATGAGAAGTCAGCGATGTGCAAGTAGAGTGAATTTAAAGCGTGTTAGAAATCAGGACTTGAGTGTCAATTTCTTTAGTAAAATGGCAAAATCTGTTAATAAAATATATCATAAATTAGATTTTTAAGGCATTTGAAACATTTAAAAAAAAGTTGAATAAAAGTTTAGTTCCTGTTTAAATGCAGCTCACCCCACTGCTCACTGCTCAACCATAAGCAATAATTGGGAAGGACATGTTCCTTCCTGATAACTGCTAAATCGCAGGGTAGTCGTAACCATAGAAACGAGCAGTATATAATGTGATGGGAAAATAAATCCAGACAGCAAAGGAGGCAATATGGACAATCACAAAACATTAGTAAGTGGCTTGTATTAACCCTACATGATAAATGCCACTTGCTGAAGTGAGACAACCCCTCTAAGAAAAATACAGTTAAACAATTAAAGTACATGTAATTGGTGCAGTGGAGTAACTAGAAATGACTGGGCCCCACAGCAAATTTTTGAACACCCAAGGGTTCCACCCAAGCCACCCACCCCGCCACCCCCACCACCACCAACAATACAATGTCTTTGCAAACCCCTCCCCCGTGTAACCCTAACTCCTGTGACTAGTCATAGTAAGAATTTTGAAATAAATTGTCCAGTCCTTATCTCCCCCAATATCAGCCATCAAGGGACAGCTGGGTGGTCATCATACACAATGATGGTCAGGCAAACCCACCGAAATCGTAGGGTTTATCCAATACACATCTACTGTATACGGCCTTTTTAAGTTGTATTACTGAAATGAACGGACTTTTGCACAATATCCAAATTTTTCGAGTTTCACCTGTATATATGAGTAGGCAGATGGGAGCCAGTGGTAGCAAACATCCTACTGTACAGTGGGATTTTTTTATAGTTTTTTTATTGAAATTATCCCTTTTTGGTGTGTTCTGTACCTTTGTGCAATTCATGACGGATGAATAAAAAAAATGCTTTTTTGGGGGAAATTCATAAGGAATTCTATTCTTTTACAATCAATTCACTCTTCTCTCCCTATGCCAGTTATTCTAGTGCTTTCTGTACCTGTATCTGCTTATGGTGCTGCCACACTTGGCCATTTTCGTCACGAAAATGTATGCATTTTTCATGCAGATGTTTTTTTCAGATGTTTCTTCCCTATAGAGAAATCTACAGGATAATGTCTTAAAAACGCCATACTCTGACCATGCTGCAAGTCCAAAATAATTGTCAGGTCAAAGTGTGAAACCAGCCCAAACTCAAGTTGTGCCTATCTTATCTCAGTCCTAGAACATGTGCATGTAAGGCTATTTTCACATTAGCGTTTTCAATTCCTCTATTGAGATCCGTTATAGGATCTCAATAGCGGAAGAAAACGCTTCCGTTTTGTCCCCATTCATTGTCAATGTGGACAAAACTGAACTGAACGAAACGGAATGCAGCCGTGTAGCAGGGTGGGCTCCCCAGGATACAGTGAAGTCATGAACGAGGAAAGCAACTTAAACACCAGTTTTGCCAAAGTTGTATTTTTACTTAAATGTGGTCATTAACGTGACCTCAGATGCTGGTTACACACAAATAAATTTACATTCAACCAACCAGGGGCTGGGGCCCTTGTGCTGCACAGAGCGGCGCCCTCCGGTGGATGCTGGAGGTATTAGCGGTAAATTTACCTACTGGCGGGCTCAAATAGTTATTACCCTAGAGTCAGGACCAATTATTTGGGTGCGTAATGCGGGCTAGCCTGCGGTACAGCACAACAGCTTACAATCTTATTCCATGCTATAACAATTTCCTTTCCCAACAACTGGTTAAACAGCACATGCTATAGTGTTTCTCCTGCATACACCAGCCTGGCTTGAATTAGCCATGAAGTTTCTAAGCTCTGCAGTGTGAACTGACACTTTAAAACGTGAAGTCGTTGTTCAGAGCAGTTGACAGCACTTATGGCCTGACACAAACAGCAAATCTAAGTAACTACAAGCCTGGTCTCAGTCTCTAGAATACTAGGCGCCAAAACTGTATGAGATGCGTGCACGATTAGTCTTACCCGGGTCTGCTTTGTGTAAGCTGATGACTGTTTGTCCAGCAAGCATGCGGACAGTGGTGTCTGTGGCTTTACTCCTCAGCTCTCATCTAAGTTTCTGTCAGCAATTCCCCTTCCCCTGCACAAGATCAGGGTCAAGGACATGATCAGCTTCACTTGGCTGCAGCTATGTTCTCTGAAGGATGCTCTTACTCTTGGATGTCAATGGATTCTCCTCACACAGCACCTGGATGCCTCTTCCAAGCTCACCCTAATATGGCTGCTGCCTTCTTCTCCAGGCTTTGTAACTCCACCCCCTGAGAGTTTTCAACATCACATAAATCTAGAAATGCAGTCTTTTCAGTTATGCTTAGGAAACAGTGGCCTCTTTTCGCCAAACAGCAAAATGTCAGTCCAAATAATTTAACTTCATTAACGTAAATACAATGTCTAGACAATGAGTGCTGTTTCCTCATCTCACATGCACATAAGGGGTCATTTATCATTTAAGTTTGTTTTTGTGTCAGTTTTAAGTCTGGCTTGGCTTTGTGTACATGCACCAAATTTATAAACCGGTATACCTTAATAATATATCTGGTGTGAGTGTAATGTGGTTTACACCTTTAGGTATAAAAGTACACCAGGGGGTTGCCTGGTTTGGCTTGCAACTTTTTTGTGACTTTTGCTAAAGTTGCACATAGTAAATGTTCCATAATCCAGCTTTAATCTCACTTTTAACTCTCAAACATAGAGTACTGTGAAAAGTGGCAAGGATCACGGAATGTCGGAAAAATGTTGCACTTGCCATGACCTGCAAATTTTTTTATGCCACAAAACTGACATATCTGATTTCATAAATGATCCCCATAGTGACTTTTTGCTGAAGCTTATTATGCCACTCCGTCTTTACTGCTTTATTTAAATTTATCTAGGCAAAATGGCTTATAAGAATGTCTTGTAGATCCTTTTTCTTATTTTTTTGCTATAGACCCGTCTAGCCTGCTGTATGTATTGCTGCCATATGTTACAAATCAACATTCTACCAACCCAAAGAGTTTCCCACTTTCATTCTTGTCAAAAATGATTAAATAGTTGCTTACTTAGAAAGGAATGTGAAGTCAGGTGTAAAATTGTTCTACTACATGACTGCTTATAAATGTACAGAACTCAGCATATGCCTAGTGAACTTTAGAGAGACCGTTTCCTTTGTGGAATCATTTTTTTCTACAGTTTGTTTAGTTAATAAGCCCAGGGGCACGCTGGCAGCGGTTAAATCACAGACATCTAAGGATCCAGGATCCAGAGAAAAGTAGTAAGGGCTTATTCAGGCTACGTCTGTGTTCTCCTAGGGCAGCACAAGGATTCACTGAATTTCATTGGTGATTTCAGAAGTCTCTGCTTTTCTGCAGACCTTTGGTGCAGCAGAAAAACCCAGGCAGATGCACTACTTTTGCCCATTTTGCGGACAGAACTCGCCCATCATGTTCAGTAAGGCCTTATTCGCATGTCGGTGTTTTAGTCAGTAATTTCCATCAGTTAAGGGCTCACGCAAAACACACATCCGCAAAGAATATAGATGACGTTCGTGTGACATCCGTATTGCATCTGTTTCTTTGCGGATTCATTTTAACTATGTCTGTCCTTCTCCGCAAAACGGACAAGAATAGGACATGTTCTATAGTTTTGCGGAACGGACTTTCGGACATACAGACACGGAATGCACATGGTGTCGTTTCAAGGATTTTTGCAGTCCCATTGAAAAGAATGGTTCCACATACGGGCCGCAAAACAACTGATAAAAAATGTGTTCGTGTGCAGGAGCCCTAAGCCTCATTGACACATCCGTGTCTGTGTTCAAATCCGTGAAAAGGTGGTCAGTGATGCCTCTGTGAAGATGTCCGTGATGGATTCATGTTGGGTCCGGGTTGGTTTCTTGAATGATACTGGATTTCTCCTGTAAAGAATGGATTGCAGACCGTCCAGTCACACAGATGTCTGTACTCTACTCTTCTCTTCCAACAAGCTTATTGGTTAAAGTTCACTTTAAAAGGGCACAGTCAGCATGGTGGTTACAGTTCAGGTGGCACGATGCTTGTTGGCTTTTGTCACTGTAAGGGCAGATGAACGATCTTCAGTGTGATCTTTCCACTTGGTATACACACTTACTTCATGTGCCCTTACTTCATGGGCCCTTCCTGTAGTCAGAAAGTTGATCTCTGTTATCTTCAGCAACGTCCTCAAGAGCCCCTTACTCCTCATACTACCATCTTAAAGGCAAACCCATTCAGCCTGGAACACTTCACAAATTAACCTTATTAGCTACACTTCAGGCCTTTACAAGCTTCAACTATAGCTTCTCTCCAGTTCCCACACAACTGGCTCATATCACAACCTTGACTGGAGCATACTGGAGCCTCAACAAAGTTTAAAGGGGTTCTCCAGGAATTAAAAAAATGAAAATACTTAAATATTATTTTATAATAAATATATTCACAAATACCTTTCATTACTTAGAATGGCTGGTTTTGTCTAAGGAGCAATCATTAGGAGAAATAAAATGGCCGCCGCCATGTCCTAATCACACAGGAGGACAAGTTACTTCACCACAATGAGTCATAGTACTGCCTCATCCTCCTCTCTGCTCTGCTTATCAGGAATCATGATCCTGAATACAGGTGAATGTCTGTGGGAATGGAGAAGATGAAAAGACATGAGAGGAGGGTGAGGTGTGGCTAATGAGCAGAAGCACATGTTTACAATCTCTATTACCACAGCCTCTCCTGTCCGTCCTCTCTGTACTTCATGTCTCTTCATGAACTAAATTCCCCAGAGATTCAGCTAAAGTTCTTATCAGCTGTATTCAGGATCATAATCCCTGACAAGTAGAGCTGAGAGGAGGATGAGGCAGCTCTTAACCTCAGTGTTGTAAAGTAACTTGTCCTCATGTGTGATCAGGACAGGTTTTATGTGAACTGATGGGACAGCAGCCATTTTGTTTCCCCTGACAATCGCTCCCCAGACAAAACAAGCCTTTATAAATAATACAAGTTATTTGAGAATATATTTATAATAAAGTAATATTTAAGTATTTTCATTTTCTTAATTCCCGGAGAACCTCTTTAAGCTCTGCATCACTCAGAACTCCTTGGCTTCCTCCAGCCTGACATTTTTACAGCCACAGCAGACTCTCCCTGAGCTAACCCTACCCAGGTTGACACCACTCTCAGCCTACACCTTTCTAGCTATAGCTCAATATGTTTTTTCTTCCCATAGCTGAGACTACCCACCATTTCAACCCAGAGGCACTCTTTCAGACCTCAATCAATGAAGCAGTCATACTGCTGTCTTCCAGAGGCACACCTTAATGCACTTGGGGCCCCCTGCACAGAGGCCTTGTGTCTTACTCCACATTGTCCAACCCATCGTTTCTCCCTCACTGGACAACTCACTCCAGTCTACCAATGCCTGATTAGGAGAATAAGATCTATTTGGTCTACTGTTCATTAACATAATGTTCTCCAGGTCCCACTCACATTCCTATGTCAGGTCCCAAAACCACTTCCACTTGTCCCATACACCATCGTTGGGAGACGATGCCACATGCGAATACCTTCACCATCATCGGGCTTCAATATAACATGTTCCACTAAGGATGCACACTCCTAAGGGAAGCCATGGCAGTGCCATGAGTACATTAGCAATCTGTTGCACCACCAACCCGCCACGTGCCGGTGAAGGGCAACGCCCAATACAACATGCACATCCAACACACAGCATGCCATGAACACCACACACAGCATTTACACTAAACAGAAACATCACTACATAGACAAACACATTTTATCCTGCCATTCACTCATTGGTCACATAGTTGAAACCTGCGGCAACCGCTTACCCTCTGTACTGCTGCATCCCTCTGTGGCTGTGCATCCTTCACAGGCACCGTTAAGCTTCCCCCTTTTCAGTACCATATTTACAGAACTTCACACAGGGGACCACTGCATGCCATGTGGACTTAGGCAGTGACTAAGGCTACTTTCACACTTGCGTTTAACTTTTCCGGTATTAAAATCCGGCTGAAATTCACTTTGGTTTAGTCCCCATTCATTGTCAATGGGGAAAAAATGAACTGAACAGAACCTTTTGTTCCATTTGGTTGCGTTCCCATACCGTAGAGAAAAACGCAGCTTGCCGGATCCGTTTTCTCAGACACAAAAGAAAACGGATCTGTCCCCCATTGACTTACAATGGTTTTAGTGACGGATCTGTCATGGCCATTTTAGAGATAATACAATGGATAAGTTCATAATGGATACAGCCGGTTGTATTATCACAAACTGAAACGTTTTTGCTGATCCCTGCCGAATCAGCCAAAAACGGAATTGTAAAAGTAGCCTTAATTCCTGGAGGCAGTTACATGTGTATCTTCTAAAACTGTGACATCTAGTAATAGCAAACAATATCACATTACTTATTCTTACACAACTAATTCAAGCATCATGACACAGTATCATACGATATATACAGCTTATATAACATCACCATGTTATACCCAGTCTTTTAAATAAATGATCTATGACAATTATTTCAATGATTTTAGAATTTTTAAGAATTTTGCATCAGTAATCTAATCTGCACACATAAATTGCTGCCACTTACGGAAATGTGTCCCAGTCAGTTTATAATCTGATTCTCAGATAAACACTGTACATGAATACATTCCAGAGACAAGAAAACTACAATGATTGTTCTCAATCTTCTTTCCAAAAACATGGCCACATTTAGTTCATATAACTAGACCTCCTGCAGTTTTATTGAGCCGAACTCAGATTACCAGAGTGTTCTCATTTTGGTCCAGAAGAACCATAGGGGAATTGGGTATTACAGGCAGAACACTGTTGTAGCCTAGTGATCATCTGAAAACTGCCAAAGTCCTATTTTTTTAGTTTTATAACCTAACCAACTATGTACTGTGATACATAGAAGCTGTAAAACAGAAAAAATTGACAATTTTTTTATAAAATCCAGTTACAAAAATTATTTTTAGACAAAAATACATATATTTCATGCCCCATAGTGGTCACTTATGTATTGCAGTCTGTTATACTAGTGGTGGAGCCCCCTAGTGGTGACATACTCTTGGGGATTTGAAAAAAATATTTTAAAAAATGAGGGTATGACCACGTGGTCAGGTTCCCTGATGTTGTTTTGGGAGTCAAAAACAGGAGTGAATTCCAAAAAGACCCACACCTATCTCATATGCCACCAATTTCTCAGATGAGACAGCACTTTTAAGGTCCATACAGGTCCAGTCCTTTAGGGGTTAAAGGGAATCTGTCGCCTCCATCATAGCTACGTATGTAAGGCATTTGCATAGCAGCACATAGTACCTTATTCACAAATATACCTTTCTTTAAGCCATCGGTGTTTTCTATCTTCAGAAAAAGAATCTTGTTTGAAATGCAAATGAGTCTAAAAAGTGCCTAATGCCCCAGTGTCTGCAGAAGGAGCCCAGGCATGCCTCTTGCCAGTGCTCAACCCTCCATTCCTAAGGAGCCCAAGCCCACCTCCTCTCGTCTTTCACATGACGCCCCCTGCTCCAATACGTACTACATTCCAGCCCTAACTCCTCCCGTCTGTTTGCTGCTGCATCCTGGCATAGGCTGAACACTGGGATCGGTGCATGCCCAGTTCATGAATTGAGTCTTATGGCTCAGTAGGACACTCAGTACACAAGTACAGGACATCTTTGGCACTACACATGCATGAGATTTGGACGTAATGCAGCCGCAAATAGGTAGACGGAGGTAGGGCTGGAATGTGACATCACGGTAAAGGGGGCATACATATTGTAGCGGGGGGTGTCACATCAAAGACGAGGGTAGGCAGGCTTAGGTTCTGTATAAAGTTGGGCTTGGGCACTAGCAATAGGCATGCCTGGGCTCCTTCTGCAGAGATTAACGCCCCGCTGGGCAAGTTGCAGACTCATTTGTATTTCAAGTAAACTTCTTTTTCTGAAGATAGGAAACACTAATGGCTAAAAGCAAAGGTACATATGTGAATAAGAAACTATCTACTATTCAATTCCGTTACTTAGATAGTAACAGATTCCCTTTAAAGGAATTGTATGAGATTTTGCTGTTGATAGCCTATCATCAGTACAGGTCATCAATACCTGATTGGAGGGGCCAAACTTCTGGAACAGTCATCAATCATTTGAACAAGCTGTGGCCTCCTAGCAGCATACCAAGCACCATACTGTACATCGTATAGCGGCTGAACTTGATAATGCCGCTCAGGTCCATTTCCTTAAATGGGACTGACCTGCGCCTAGTGTCACGGACATACCAAGACATACAGACGTTCCCACAACAGGTGGCAGGGGATCTGTGAGACTAGCAACACGTGGTTTGATCTGACATGTTTTCCTTTTGGATCAAATGACGTCTCTGTTGTTTCTGGTGCTTGCCACACCTTCTATCCCCAGGTGTTACTATTGTGGTCATTTAACCTTCCCTATTTATTGTTGTTTCTCCCACTATGCTGTGTGGTTTATAGCTTCTGTTGGACTTGTAGTTAGCTTGTGTTTGGTTCTCAGCTGAGTTCCTGGTGCTACCAAAGTTTCATTGAAGATAAGTGTTTCCGTTTCCTTTTTTATTTTGTTTTAACATATGTGTGTGTTGCCTTTCCCTGTTGTTTGTCATTAGGCCTGAGGGAGACTCCTGTTCATCCTTCCCTTTGGAGGAACAGGTTGACTCAGTCCTGACATTAGTTCCTGGGTCCTATAGGGTGAGATAGGATTATAGGTATCCGGTGTATGAACTTGCCTACCTTTGTGGTCTGTTTATACTGGTAGTCAGTCAAGACTGAAGTTAGGGTTTTCTCTAGGAGGTGTCCATCTTCCCTCCCTAGTTTCCAGGCCTTATTCCTGTATCCCCTTTCCCTTCTTTGCTCAGTGCGTTTTTTTTTCCACAAACGAGTGTGACATTATAAACTGCCAAAACCGTCATTTTTGCTTGTTTCAGTACAGCCATTGATCTTATTGCTGTGCTGGCATATTATCTTTGGAGGTAGCTGACCTCCGCACGATCATCTCGCAGATTCAGAGACCACTGGCTGCTGGTCCTAGTGATAGTGGTGGTTACCAGGCCTGTCTCAAGCCTAAAATTGCCCTCCTGGACAGATTCTCTGGGGTAAGTGATAATTTCATTTTGTTTAGGGAGGGGTGCAAATTGTATTTTAGGCTACGTCCACACTCATCTGGGGATGAGAATCAGAGAGTTGGTGTGGTTATTTCATTGCTTAACCACTTGAAGACCACAGGTTTATACCCCCCTAGTGACCAGGCCCTTTTTTACAATTCCGCACTACACTACTTTCACCGTTTATTGCTCCGTCATGCAACTTACCACCCAAATGAATTTTACCTCCTTTTCTTCTCACTAATAGAGCTTTCATTTGGTGGTATTTCATTGTTGCTGACATTTTTACTTTTTTTGCTATTAATAAAAATTTAACGACATTTTTGCAAAAAAATGACATTTTTCACTTTCTGTTGTAAAATTTTTAAAAAAAAACTAAATTTCTATATAAATTTTTCTCTAAATGTATTGTTCTACATGTCTTTGATAAAAAAAAAGTCCAATAAGTGTATATTTATTGGTTTGGGTAAAAGTTATAGCGTTTACAAACTATGGTGCAAAAAAGTGAATTTCGGCATTTTGAAGCAGCTCTGACTTTCTGAGCGCCTGTCGTGTTTCTTCAGGTGCTAGAATGCCAGGAAAGTATAAATACCCCCAAATCACACCATTTTAGAAAGAAGACACCCCAAAGTATTCGCGGAGGGGCTTGGTGAGTTCATGTATCATTTCATTTTTTTCACAAGTTAGCGGAAAATGACACTTTCTGAGGAAAAAAATAATAATAAAGTTTCCATTTCTGCTAACTTCTGGCAAAAAAAAAAAATCTCATACGGGCTCATTATGCCCCTCAGTGAATACCTTGGGGTGTCTACTTTCCGAAATGGGGTCATTTGTGGGGTGTTTGTACTGTTCTGGCATTTTGGGCGGGGCTAAATTGTGAGCCGCCATGTAAAAGCTAAAGGTACTCATTGGTTTTAGGGCCCCTTTGCACCCAGGCTGCAAAAAGTGTCACTCATGTGGTATCGCCGTACTCAGGAGAAGTAGGGCAATGTGTTTTGGGGTGTATTTTTACATATACCTATGTTGGGTGAGAGAAATATCTCTGTAAACTGACAACTTTGTATAAAAAAATGTAAAAATTGTCATTTACAGAGATATTTCTCACACCCAGCAGGGGTATATATAAAAATACACCCCAAAACACATTGCCCCACTTCTCCTGAGTACGGCGATACCACATATGTGACACTTTTTGCAGCCTGGGTGCGCAAAGGGGCCCTAATTCCAATGAGTACCTTTAGGATTTCACAGGGCATTTTTACGCATTTGGATTCCAGACTTCTTCTCACGCTTTAGGGGCCCCTAAAATGCCAGGACAGTATAAATACCTCACATGTGACCCCATTTTAGAAAGAAGACACCCCAAGGTATTCCGTGAGGGGTATGGTGAGTTCATGTAAAATTTTATTTTTGTCACAAGTTAGTGGAATATGAGACTTTGTAAAAAACAAAATAAAAAAATAAAAATATATCAATTTCCGCTAACTTGTGCCAAAAAAAAATTCTGTGAACTCGCCATGCCCCTCACGGAATACCTTGGGGTGTCTTCTTTCCAAAATGGGGTCACATGTGGGGTATTTATACTCACCTGGCATTTTAGGGAACCTAAAGCGTGAGAATCAAATGCGTAAAAATGCCCTGTGAAATCTCTAAAGGTACTCATTGGTTTTAGGGCCCCTTTGCGCATCTTGGCTGCAAGAAGTGTCACTCATGTGGTATCGCCGTACTCAGGAGAAGTAGGGCAATGTGTTTTGGGGTGTATTTTTACATATACCCATGCTGGGTGTGAGAAATATCGCTGTAAACGACAACTTTTTAAATTTTTTATACAAAGTTGTCAGTTTACAGAGATATTTCTCTCACCCAGCATGGGTATATGTAAAAATACACCCCAAAACACATTGCCCTACTTCTCCTGAGTACGGCGATACCACATGAGTGACACTTTTTGCAGCCAAGATGCGTAAAGGGCCCAAATTCCCATGAGTACCTTTTAGGAGGGCATTTTTACGCATTTTCTTCTCATGCTTTAGGGCTCCTAAAATGCCAGGGCAGTATAAATACCCCACATGTGACCCCATTTTGGAAAGAAGACACCCCAAGATATTCCATGAGGGGCATGGCGAGTTCATAGAAAAAAATTTTTGGCACAAGTTAGTGGAAATTGATTTTTATTGTTTTTCTCACAAAGTCTCCCTTTCCGCTAACTTTTGACAAAAGTTTAATTTTTCATGGACTCACTATGCCCCTCAGCGAATACCTTGGGGTGTCTTCTTTCCAAAATGGGGTCACATGTGGGGTATTTATACTGCCCTGGCATTTTAGGGGCCCTAAAGCGTGAGAAGAAAAATGCGTAAAATGCCCTCCTAAAAGGTACTCATGGAATTTGAGCTCTTTGCGCATCTTGGCTGCAAAAGTGTCACTCATGTGGTATCGCCGTACTCAGGAGAAGTAGGGCAATGTGTTTTGGGGTGTATTTTTACATATACCCATGCTGGGTGAGAGAAATATCTCTGTAAACTGACAACTTTGTATAAAAAATTTAAAAAGTTGTCGTTTACAGCGATATTTCTCACACCCAGCATGGGTATATGTAAAAATACACCCTAAAACACATTGCCCTACTTCTCCTGAGTACGGCGATACCACATGAGTGACACTTTTTGCAGCCAAGATGCGCAAAGGGGCCCTAAAACCAATGAGTACCTTTAGGATTTCACAGGCCATTTTTACGCATTTGGATTCTCACGCTTAGCACTCCTAAAATGCCAGGGCAGTATAAATACTCCACATGTGACCCCATTGTGGAAAGAAGACACCCCAAGGTATTCTGTGAGGGGTATGGCGAGTTCACAGAAAAAAAATTTTGACACAAGTTAGCGGAAATTGATATATATATATATTTTTTACAAAGTCTCATATTCCACTAACTTGTGACAAAAATAAAATTTTACATGAACTCACCATACCCCTCACGGAATACCTTGAGGTGTCTTCTTTCTAAAATGGGGTCACATGTGGGGTTTTTGTACTGCCCTGGCATTTGAGGGTCTCCGCAATCATTACACGTATGGCCAGCATTAGGAGTTTCTGCGATTCTCCTTATATTGAGCATACGGGTAATGAGATTTTTTTCCGTTCAGCCGCTGCGCTGAAAAAAAAAAAAATGAACGGCACAGATTTTTTCATTCGCATCGGTCAATGTGGATGAAAAATCTCTGCCAAAATCAGTGATTGCGGTGCGGTGGGCGCTAGCTAACTAACAAGTAGCTAACTAACTGGCGGTGATAACGGGACCCTTATGCCCCATTCACACGTCCGAAATTCTGTTTGCGGAACGGAATTGCGGACCCATTCATTTCTATGGGGACAGACTTTGTCCCGCTCGGATCCGGAATTACGGATCCGCGCTCCGGGTCTGCACTTCCGTTCCGCAAAAATATAGAACATGTCCTATTCTTGTCCGCAATTGCGGACAAGAAAAGCATTTTCTATATAGTTCTGTGCGGATCTGCAAAATGCGGAAAGCGCATTGCCGGTGTCCGTATTTTGCGGATCCGCAGATCCATGGATCCGCAGATCCATGGATCCGCAAAACACATACGGACGTCTGAATGAGCCTGTAGGGGGTGATTAGTGACAGGGGGTGACAGGGGGTGATCAGGGGGTGACATGGGTGATCAGGGGTTAATCAGTGATGGGGGTGGGGGGTGTGTGTAGTGATTGGTGCACTTTTCCTATGTTTCCTCTGGTGGTCCCAAACAAAGGGACCACCAGACGAGCAGATAGCAGGCATATCAGACGCTGTTTAAAAACAGCGTCTGATATGCGATTTAAATGCGGTTTTTCCGCATCTACAGCCTGCCAGCGCATGATCAGCGCTGGCAGGCTGTAGTTTCAGTTGTCCCGGCTCCGATCACATGAACGCGCACGCACGACGCGCGCGCGTTCATGTGAAATCTCGGGTCTCACGAGATGACGCCGATAGGCGGCAGTGAGACCTGAGAGAGCCGCCGCGCTGACGCCCATCGGCGTTAGCGTGGCGGCAAGTGGTTAAGGGGGACGCTCAGTTATTGGCTTTTTCTCTGCCGACTGGATCGCAGTCTCTCTGGTTGGTGGATTAATTTTTCAAAGCTCTGGGTCTCATCTATGATGACCCGGATCTGAGCTTCCTGGCTGAGACCAAGCTACGTGGCCTTCGTCAGGGAGAGCTTTCTGCTGAGATCTATTGATCTGAGTTTAGGAGGTGGGCTACGGATACTAAGTGGGAACGATACGGCTCTCTGTAGTCAGTTTTGTCAGGGATTATCAGAGAGGCTGACGAACGCTTTGGCCTTTCATGAAAATCCTGAGTCTCTGGAAGCCGCTACGTCTCTTGCAGTATGCATTGATAGATGCCTGAGAGAGAGATCTAGGGGCCCCCACTCTCAGGACATACTATCACATAATGTAAAGTCTTCCTCTGACACTTTGGGTAAAGATACTCCTGGGTTTATGTCTGGGGACAAATCTATGCAGTTAGGGGGAGCTACTCCTGGATCCACTTTTAAGCATTCTGGTCGTAGGAAGGGAGTGTGTTTTTTCTGCGGACAGAAAGGACATTTTATCGATGTATGTCCATGCATTCAGCCTCAAAAAAAAAAAAAAAGGGGGATGTTTAATTCCCATCTGACTCTTGGAGGGGTGAGAGGAGAGTCAGAAAATTGTATTTGTCTTTGACTGGTAGTACCCTATTTCTCCTGACTGCTGAGGTGGCGCTAGAGTCCAAGACTGTGGTGATTGAGGTGTCTATCGACCTTGGGGCAGGAGTGAACCTGATTGATGCTCAGTTCGTCCGTATGCACAGGTTGTCTCCAAGTGCATTAGAGAAAAACATTTCCATTTTTGCTATTGATTCTGCACCTCTAATTCAGAAGTGTCTTAGATGGTGCATGACATCCAATTAAGAGTGGGTGACTTTCATCAGGAATTCATCTAGTGCTTTGAGTTAAAGGGTCTCCCTGCTCAGTTGGTTCTGTGTTTACCGTGGTTAAGCAGACACAATCCAACCATCGATTGGCAAGCTAGACAGATTCTGGATTGGGGTGATTATTGCATTGACAATTGTCTGAAGACATATTTTTCTGCTTTCACCACTAAGACATTACCCTCTTTTATATCTGATTTTGCAGATGTATTTTCTGAAAGTAGATGCCAGGATTTACCTCCGCATCGGGAATATGATTGTCCTATCAACCTTATTCCTGGAGCTAAGTTGCCCAAATCTGGGTTTATAACCTTTCTGGACCTGAAAGAACGGCCATGAGAGAGTATATTACCGAGAGTTTGGCTAAAGAACACATAAGACCTTCCAAATCTTCAGTGGCAGCAGGGTTTTTCTTTGTTAAAAAAAAGGACGGAACTCTTAGGCCATGTCTGGATTTCCATGAGCTCAATAGGATTACTGTCCATGATCCTTATCCCCTTCCTTTGATTCCTGATTTGTTTAACCAGATTGTTGATGCCAAGGTGTTCTCCAAGCATTTTGTGAATTACATTTTTCATCACCTGGTGGAGAGGTTTGTTGTCGTGTATTTGGATGACATACTAATTTATTCTCCAGACGTGGAGACACATCAGAACCATGTTCAACAGGTGTTAGAGATCATAAGAGATAATAAATTGTACGCAAAATTAGAGAAGTGTGTTTTTGCTGTACATGAGGTGCAATTCTTGGGCTACCTGCTGTCATCTTCAGGTTTTAGAATGGATCCAGAGAAAGTCAGTGCAGTATTGGACTGGGATTGACCCGAAAATCTGAAGGCTCTTATGCAGGTTTTTGGGGTTCACTAACTATTACCGAAAATGTATTCATAACTATTCAACAGTGGTGAAACCCTTAACTGACATGACTAAGAAAAGGACGGGTATCTCAGTGTGGTCTGATTCGGCGTTGCAAGCCTTTTCTGCGGTTAAGGAGAGCTTTTCTTCTGTCCCTATGTGAGATTGAGAAACAGCTCCCATTGTTTGAAAACTGTTTGTGTGTGAATTAAATTAAAGTTCTGGACTGACGTTCTGCTGTTTGGCCACAAGATGTGGCTGTTTCCTAGGCACAGTTATTGACTGGTTATATATTTTCAAATTCATAAGAGGTGTGGTTTTTCTCAGAGCATGGAGGAGCAGCCATCTTAGAATCAAGCTGAGGGCTGAGGAACTGTGTGTGAGCAGACAAACTGAGGGATCCAGGAGTGAGAGGACCCCCTCAGTGACCACAGCTATAGCTAAGTGAAGCTGATCATTGTCCAAGACACAGATCCTGTCCAGGGAAAGAAGGACTGTTTCCAGGAAGGTTGACAAGTACTAAGGAACAAAGCTGCATACTCTGCAGGACCTCATGTTTGCAGGAAAGACTGGTTGTTCGGTTTAGAGTCATCACGGACAAAGAGCAGACACGGGCGGTAAGATCGTGCACGCAACATACTGCAGTATTACTAAACACATGAGCCGCAGAGCTTGATTCCAAAGTTTGACCCATATATTTTACTATAAGTCATAACTTTTAATGATCACAGTGAAAGTAGCTCAGTGAGCCTCCACAATGGGTTAAAAAATACTGTGTCCGTTCCCTATATGTAGTGTGGATGTGTAATACTGAAACTCTAGCTCGTAGGGACGTGCACAAACCCTGCTATACTACTACCATGCTTTAGCTCGAGACAGGCTGACTCTGCATATGCCAGATTAAGCCAAATGGCTCACTAGCATCTGATGTCTCACCGATAATAATGTGATACCATACACTGGTTACACAATTATTTGAGAGAAATTGTAACACCATAAACTGGTTACAAATGAGCTACAAAGGTACGGACACAGACACTTAAAACCTACTAACTGCCCCCCTGGGGCATCACTGTACGGTTCTTACGGGACACCCTTGGAGTAGATCCACTGCTGACCTCATCTCTCATAGATTCTGGTGGCCGGGGTTGCGTAAGTGTGTTGAGGACTATGTGTCGGCCTGTAGTATCTGTGCACTCACTTCTGGGTCTCTACTTCTGTTGGCCATCCCGTTCAAACCATGGACTCACTTGTCTATGGATTTTATTACTGATCTGCCTAATTCGTCTTACAGTTATTCTGGTGGTAGTTGATCATTTTAGTAAAATAATGCACTTTATAGCATTGCCTGGCCTACCTAATGCTAAAACACATGCGCAAGTGTTTCTTGACAACATTGTAAAACTTCATCGCATTCCCTCTGACGTGGATTTGGAACGTGGGACTCAGTTTGTGTCCAGATTCTGGAAGACATTCTGTACTCGGCTGGTGGTACAACTGTCTTTTTCTTCTGACGTCACTGGCTAATCCGTGGCGATGCTGGGAGTCAGACCCTCACTGATCAGATAATCATGACCTATTCTGTGGATAAAAAAAATGAACTTTAATCTGATAATGGATTGACGTACTAAATAAATATTATTTACTGCCTATCTAAAGTACGTTAAAAACGCTTTATTTGATACATTTTAAAATGAATGATATCCACAATAATAGGCTGGTAGAGTGGATTGGAACTGTTCAGACCAATAATTATGCTGTTTCCTAAATCCACCCTCCCACAAGAACTCCTTGCTGTGTCTAGGAGTACAAGACAAAACAGGGTGCTGCTATTACAATTCTAAGAGTGTATCCCTACACATCCCTCAGGGCTGCAGTCCCTATGGATGATGCACCACTCAATTACAAATAGAACTGATCAGCAGTCAAATTAATCCCATTGGGGCTCAAGTTACGGGAAGAGAGTCAGCATGCAGTTTATATCTTGCAGTGCTTATGCTCGACACGTTTCCCTTCCGACCATTGTCGGTAATTCATCAGGAGCATATGATCTGAGTGTCTTCGCCGAGATTATTAACTGCAATCCTGATGGTGGATATGCAGTAGCCCCGACAAAGCACTCAAAAATAGTTTGCTGACTTTGTTAAGGTGCAGAGCTATTTAGAACACTGCACGCCTCTGATGGTGTGCGTGCAGCAAACAGATAAGCCTCCCGGCATGTGTTAACTGTAAACGCGCGCAAGAACACGCGATGTTTAAAAGGAGATAACCCCTCCCCTTGTTCTGACAAGCCTACGACAGGAGGCCAATAGGCGTACAGACAGTCCGGTCAGCCACACCCATTCCTGCCATCATCACTTATTCATGACAGGCAGACAGTACAATCAAATGATACCGGTAACGCCTCCTCCTGTCATCATATTCGGCTAAGACAGTGGGGAGTGTATTAAGGTGACGTATGCTTAGGTTTCATCTATAAGGGGACATAGGGCCCACAAATTTATGTCGAAACAGATAGGTAAAACCCTGATATATGCGTATTCAAAAACGCATGCATATCAGAGTACTAGCGCCTATTTCTGTCATCCTAGACATGACAGATGGATCCAGTAGCGCTACATGTAGAAGATACAAAAACTACAGAGGAAAGGTTGTAATTAGGGACAAAAAACATGCGGAGGACACTGGAATCATTTCAGTAGATATTATATATAATCCCGCTAAATATTCAATAAAACATACAAAATGAGATAGTATCATTTAACCCCTTTGGTTTTACTGTATTAAGCGTGAATATCCACTGGGCCTCCTTCCTGAGGAGGAGTGTATCCACATCTCCACCTCTTCCTGGTGGTCGTACAAGTTCTATCCCCTGAAATTTGAAACAATCTGTGGTTGTGGCGTGTTCCAATACCGCATGTTGCGCAATCAGGGTATCACCTTTATTTTTGATCTTTAATAGGTGTTCCCCTATGCGTCTCCTAAATTCGTGTTTCGTTTTCCCCACATATTGTAATCCACAAATGCAGGTTGCGAGGTACACTACCTCTATTGTCTTACAGTTTATAAAGGATTTGATGTTAAATCTGTGTCCTGTGGTCGAACTGGTAAAATATGCCCCTTTCAGGATCACCTTGCAGGCTATGCAGTTCCCACACTTATATGTGCCATTTGGTTTGTTAGCCCCCAACCATGTTCCACAGGTGGGTGAATTAAACGCACTGTGGACCACTTTATCCTTTATGTTGCCCCCACAACGGTATGTAATCAAGGGGTATCCTTCTATCTGGTGTCCAACATCTGGGTCTGTTTTTAAAATATCCCAGTATTCAGTCAAAAGTGCACGTATCTCTTTATGTGCCGTATCATAGGTCCCTATGATCCGTAGTTGGGCATCCTCAGATGTCCTACTTTTAGGGTGTAGGAGATTTTCCCTATCACATGTAGCCGCACAATGATAGGCCTGTTTAAGCACGGTTTTAGGGTAGCCCCTATCCACAAATCGTTTCCTGAGGTCATCCGCTGATACCTTAAAGTCAGACCACTGAGAACAATTTCGTCTCATTCTAAGGTACTGCCCCTTAGGAATGCCCCTCTTGAGTGGGTGAGGATGTCCACTCTCCCATCGCAAGAGTGCATTTGTGGCCATAGGTTTGCGTAAAACTTTTGTTTTGAGATAGCCAAAGGGGTCAATCGAGAGATCCAGGAACTCAAGATGTTTATCATCAATGACAGATGTGAAGTACAGGCCCAAAGTATTCACATTTAGCTTGGACACAAATTCAGAGAATTGTTTCTTTGTGCCTCTCCATAGAATGAAGATATCATCGGTGAACCTCATCCATAGTAAAATGGATGAGGTCCATTCTTCCATCTCGTCACTGAATACCGTCTCTCTTTCCCACCAGCCCAGGTAGAGGTTGGCGAAGGTCGGGGCACAAGGACTGCCCATCGCCACCCCCCTGAGCTGGCGGTAGAGAGAGCGGTCAAACATAAAAACATTGTGGTGCAGGATAAGGTTGAGCAAGGTGATTATAAGCTCATTGTGTTCACGAAAGTGGGAGCATCTTTCCAATAGGAATGCCTGCACAGCTTCACATCCTCGCTGATGTGGGATGGAGCTGTATAAAGCTTCCACGTCTAGACTAGCGAGGAAGGTGTCACTGTCACATCTGATGTCATTAAGTCTCCTCAGCACTTCCATCGAGTCTCTGACAAACGACGGCAGGCTAAATACAAAAGGCCTCAAGATCTTATCCACATAGACACTGATTCTCTCTGTGAGGCTACCTATACCCGACACTATCGGCCTTTCCTTTAAGGGGTCAATACCCTTATGTATTTTGGGTAGACTATAAAAGGCCGGTAGTGTCGGGTACATTGGCAAGAGGTATGTAAACTCACTGGCACTTATGCGTCTATGGCTTTTTGCCCTACTCAGAATCTGTTTCAGCTCATTTTTGTATGCATCTAGAGGGTTATGATCTAATTTCGCATAGCAGTTTCTATTATCCAGGATTTTTTTTACACATCTGTATGTACATGTTCACATCAAGGATCACTATGTTAACCCCCTTGTCCGATGGTTTGATCACAACATTTGAGTCCCTCTGTAATTCCACTAGTGCCATTTGTTCCTGCTCTATCACATTCCTAGGGTAGGGATATTCTACATGCAGCGACCGTATTTTTTTAGTGACCACATTGAGAAAAACATCCAGAGGAGAATAGGTTCCCATTGGGGGGTATTTTTTTGATGGTAATTTGAGGTCGGTGAATGGTCCTTCACCCAGACCTCTTTCACCCTCTTCCAGGAGACCAGTCAGTAGTTTCACATCTGGGAGTTCCTCTAGGTCAATACTGGGTATTGACCTAGAGGAACTCCCAGATGTGAAACTACTGTATATGAATTCAGTCTAGTACGGAAAGAGCTGGTTCAACATATTTCCCCAAAAATTTTCACATGAGATTGTAGAAAAAGGATGTGGAGGAAAAGGCCTCACAGAGTTTCTGGGGCTACATATTATGCCATATAAAATCCGAAAGAAAAAACATCTTTATGAAATGGAGGCCTTTCATATTTCTACAGGGGCCATATTACAGCTTCATTCAACTTGGATTTTCAACGTGTGCACATCAATGCAATCTTCAATCAATGCAATCAACTTTCTCACCCAAATTTTTTTTTTTGACATAAAACATCTAATCACACAAAATGTCTACAGTAGATTTAGGGCGGACTGAATTTACATCAGTTTCAATTTGCTTTTAAATCATAAACTCAGTATAGCTTTGTTACATGTGGATTCATTGTAATGAGTGACGTCAAAGACAAAGATATGTTTGTCCTGGAAAGTTTCCTGACCGGTAAGTGCAGGGTGTAAGCATGTGAGGCCATCCAATATCGAATTCAATTTGTCTTTTCACAACACTTTTAATGTATATACTGTATTTGTGTGGCATTGCTTGACAAGCTGTAATATAAACCAGAACATCAGAACAGGCTAAGCGTCACAGCAAGGGTTCAGTGGCTGACACTCACAATAAATGTGCTGCTTGTTTGATATCTACAAATGGATCTTTTTACCAGAACAAATTCCAGTGGAAGCTAGTACAAAAGTGTACCGAAAAACAGCAACTCATTCCAGCATGTGTTCAGTGCTGAGTTTGATTTCTCTCGATTGACAGGCATGTGTAAATTAATTACCATTAGGCTTCATATACATAATAACATGTCCATCCAGTTCAGTCTGCAGGGCCGCCATCAGGGGGGTACAGCTCATACCCCAGTAAGAGGCACGGACCCTGTAGTGGCCCGTCCGGTCCCGAGCCTTTTTTTATTTTTGTGGCCGCCGGCCCTGGGGCCCAGTGCTCCCCCGCTTAATTCCGCGGCCCGTCCATTACCTCTCCGGCCCGCCCGCAGCCCGACCCTTACCTCCCCTGTACAAACCTTCTTTCCTCCAGACGCAGAGGATGTCCCCTTGTCACAGTCACAGTCCTGGGGATAAATAGATGATGGACAGATCTCTGTACTGACCCCTGATATATTTATACATAGTTATTAGATCTCCCCTCAGTCGTCTTTTTTCTAAAGTGAATAAAACCCATTTTTCAGGTATTACTTTAGTTTCCCTCCTCTGAACCCTCTCCAGCTCTGCTATGTCTGCCTTGTTCACAGGAGCCCAGAACTGTACACAGTACTCCATTTGTGGTCTGACTAGTGATCTGTAAATTTGTAGTGTTGTAATATAGCATCCATAGAAGTGTATAGTGCCCTACTGTACCTCCGGTTTTATAATTGTGAAAATTGTGGCATACTCCATCCAATTCCATATTGGAAAGTATTCTCCCTAAAACCATTACTCTCTATTAGAGTGACCTTTAGAGGCACAGTACATCAGCATATGGATAAGCAGGTCCCCCAAAATTAATTGCAATTCCAACACTCATCAATATAAAAAGAAATGCTGTTATCCAGTGTAATTTTCAACTTTTTAGTTTTTCTTTACTCACCACTCTGCAGCTCTGGTCTCTTCAGTTTCGGTGGGTGGGTAGAAGCACATTATATGTGATCATCAAGCACCTGCATCTTCCAGGCATCCAAACAAATTGCAATTCCAGCACTCTTCTCTGAAAAAAAAAAAAATAAATCCTTTATTTCATCATGTTAAAATCAAAAGACAAGGTGCCGATGCTTATAAAAATGAACGGTAATATTTTTAAGTTCATTTTACCATCTGCACTTTGCTTTCTGATTTTTACATGATGGAATAAAGGACTTGTTTTTTTTATAGGCAACTGTAACAAAAACAGACCAGGACCTCCTCATATTTTCCTGTATAACAGGAGAATAAAGATGGTGGAGGCAGTGATGGGACACTCACAGTCCAGGAAGTACTCAGAACAGCAGGCTTCTTCAGCTTACGTGGGCTTTAAAGGCCATCTTTCAACAGATTTGTAACTACTGAAACAAAACAATAGCTGATGCTAGGGAGACCAACTGCAAAAAACACTGTGGAGCTTCATTTAAGAGTCTCAACACAGCAATCCAAAAGTGCAAAGCTCCCTGGGAAACAGTAATATGCAGTTATGGGTCTTCTACACAGTGAAAGCCAGATATTCCTCAAGGAGATTTGTACATATGACACTGGCTGACCTGTTACATGTGCACTTGGCAGCTGAAGTCATCTGTGTTGGTCCCATGTTCATATGTGCCCGCATTGTTGAGAAAAGTGATGTTTTAATATATGCAAATGAGCCTCTAGGAGCAACTGAGGCGTTGCCATTACTCCCAGAAGATCTGCTCTCTCTGCAGTTGCGGATCCCTGTCCACTTTGATTTCCAGGGACAGACATGAGTGATCACGTTTGCATTGTCTGGCCCAGTCAATCGAAGTGGAGAGGGCGTGGCAGTTGCAGAGAGAGCTGAGCCTCTACATGTAACGGCAACTCCCCGTTGCTCCTAGAGGCTCATTTGCATATATTAAAACATCCTTTTTCTCAGCAATGCGGGCACATATGAACACGCGACCAACACAGATGCCTTCATCTGCCAAGTGCCCATGTAACAGGTCAGCCGGTGTTATAGGGACAAATCTGCTGACAGATGCCCTTTAAGAGCTATGTATTTTCTATGTTATGTTATATTCTATTTTCTAGCTATTTATTATTTTATATGTTTTATATAATATAATATTATCATTATTCATAGCAATTCAAGCAATGAGCAATAGCAACGAGCTGGACACTAGGAAAGAGATAATTTTTTAATGGCTCCTAGCATACACCATGAGTGTGCAGTGCGTATCCCCTCAGGGTCCATAAATACACAATCTGTAGTCATATATTTGCGACCTGCTGTATATTTTAATTCTTAATATTCTTCAATTTCGAAATTTCTTCATTGAAGGCTAATATGGACACATAAGCCAGTATTATACAGAATAGGCTTAGAACATGAGGTTTCACTTGTAGGTGGCTCTAGTCTACAATGTCTATTATAAGCATTTTTTTTTCAAGGATTTATATAACGCCAGGGACGTGAACAAACATTTTTATCTGAAAATAATAAACTTACAATATGGCAGAATATTGGTATGTCGGTCAGTCTAATCTTACATACAGGACCATAGTAGTGTATGATGTGAAATGTGCAGCCCAGCTGCTACATGTGTATTTGTTTTGTGCCGATTTGTAAACCTATTTTTAACAGCCGTCGTTAGCATTTACACACTGAACTGTGTTTGAGAGACACAGACCACCAACACTTTCCCGGCGACCACATACAAGCAAACCTGAAATATTTATTACATGTGGCAGAAAGAAATGTTCCACACTCGCAGCAGGTTGACTTTATTAGATTAAAGTATCTACAGAAAAATAGACAGAGTCTGTAGTCCTCGTCCTGAGCAGTATTTAGGCTTTTCAACATCTCTAAAAGGCACAATAGGATAGGAATAATTACAAAAATCCATGCCACAAAAATCGCAGGGCCCCATAAAACTCCCAGTGGGCCCTACCACTATTGAGAGCTTCACCACATGCACTTTATTAAAGTGGCTCAGGATTAACCCTATTAAACCAGACCTACTAGCTGGTAGGTCTTGTCATGCTGATTAAAACTATACCTTTCATTTGTCTCTATGCTAAACTATGCTCTCTGCATTTTTATTCATATGCAAATGAGCAGGACCTGCCATCTTAGTACTACTAGAGGCAGAGTGTAATAGGATGATGCCGCAGTTACAATACACTGCAATACAGAAGTATTGCAGTGTAATTGTACAAGCAATCACATGTTCAAGTTCCCTAGGGAGACTAAAATTAAAGTTAAGAAAAACTAGGTTAATACAGTTTTTTTTATATATACATTAAAAAAACATAAATCGTAAAAATATAAAAAAATGTAAGCAATCAGTATGATGTTATTTATCCTGCATGGTAATGCCAGAACTGCTGTTTCTTTGTCACATTGACACCTAAAAGAATAAAATAAAAATGATCAAAAGATCATATAGCCCAAAATGGCATCCATAAAACTAGAGCTCACAGAAAAACAAGGCTCACACATTTCAATCAACTGACATATAGAAAAGTTAAAGATACCAGAATATGGCATCTTGAAAAAAAGGATTTTAATCATTTAATCATTTAAAAGTAGTAAGACATATGGAAAATTGGTATCACCATAATCAGACTAACCAACAGAATGAAGTTGACATGTCAGTTTTAGAGCACAGTGAACACCGGTAAAACTAAACACAAAAACAATATCCAGCTAAATAAATAAACTGTAATACAGTTATGTTGACGGGCGAATTAAAAAAAACTTATGACTGGAATGCAATCTGTGGAAAGCTGCAGCGCCATTCAAATATCTGATAGAATTCTAACTGACTACCACTAGAGGGAGATAACTCTATATGGATGTAGATGTCCTATGTGGGAAAAGCCCTTTAACCCCTTGCCGCATTTGGAGGTAACTGTACGTCCAGATTGCATTTAATTTACTGCGATCGGGCGTACATTTACTACCGAACCATTAACTGGGGCTGTGACAGTGTGACACTATAAAGTGTCACAGCCCCAGAGTCTCTAGTCTCACCGAGAGCAGAGACACAGGTGAAGCTGGCAAGGGAACAATCTGAGTAGTCCCTTGCCGGCAATCACTATGATTGGTTAGTCTGTGCAGACTAACCAATCAGGGATTAGGTAGTGTAAAATGCCGGTTTCAGGCTCTGGTCTCCACTCTGGAGATCAGAGTCTGAAATTGCCTATGCTCCCTTTGTGCCCCGATGTCTCTTATGCTCCCATGTGGTCTCCCATATTGTATGCGATGGCGGCAGTTCAGGAATAGAGCCGCAGCCATCAGCAGCGAGTGACAGTTGTAACATACAGCTGACACTCTGCTGCAGCGTGTGCGACTGGGCCCGGCAGTGAAGGGGGCCCGCAGCCCCACCGCAATAATGTGAGGCAGGGCACAGGGAGATGAGCGCTTCCATTGTGGAAGCGCTCATCTCCATAGTCATCTGTATCGCCGTCCTCAGGCAGATGGCTGTGCTGTGGCCGGGCAGGGGAGGGAGGCGTCTCCCTTCCCTGTTCCTCTGATAGGCTCTGAGCCTTGTGCCGGCAGCCTATCAGAGGCAGGTTGAGGCGGATCGCGCCGCCTGAGCCATACAGCGTGGGACACAGGCCAGAAGAGGCCTGCATCGCATTGCTGCCATGGAAGTAAGCATAAGTGTTCATTTTTTTTATACAGGGGGGAGGGGGGCATGGAGAGGCACTTGTTACTGGCACATGGGGGGCATGGAGAGGGACTTATTACTGGCACATGGGGGGCATGGAGAGGCACTTGTTACTGGCACATGGGGGGCATGGAGAGGCACTTGTTACTGGCACATGGGGGGGCATGAAGAGGCACTTATTACTGGCACATGGGGGGGGCATGGAGAGGCACTTGTTACTGGCACATGGGGGGGCATGGAGAGGAACTTGTTACTGGCACATGGGGGGCATGGAGAGGCACAGTACTGGCACATGGGGGGGCATGGAGAGGCACTTGTTACTGGCACATGGGAGGGGGCATGGAGAGGTACTTGAGGAAAGAGAACATCTACATCAAAGGAGATGTCACTGGATGTAAGATGTATGGGGGGCTGTATTACCCTGTATTTCTGTAGTGAAGGGAGCAGGGGTGTAACAATAGCGGTTGCAGGGGGTGCGACTGGGGAGTGGAGGCGGGGATTTATTTGGGGGTCGGGGGGCGGTTCCCTAATTCAAAGTTTGCCCTGGGCCCATACAACTCTAGTTACGCCACTGTCTGCTGCAATGGCCAAAAGCAGTGCCAGCGCTGATTCCACCCGTTTAACCATTTAGATTTTGCAGTCAGTTGCCACCCTCGCCATCTATGGGGTTAACAGAGAGAGTGGGCTCCCTCTCTCCCTCATCGAGCCACCGCGCTGCGATGGCAGTGGCCAAATGGTTACCATGGTATCCAGATGCCTGAAAAAGACATCCAGGCTTGCCTTGTATCTAAGCCTGACAGTCTTAGTGTCAGTGTAAAACTTACGGTACTATACTCTGCCATAAAAGAGTACAGCAAAGTATAGTACAGCCATCAGCCCCACTGGATCTTGAAGATCCAAGTGGGACTTGATTAATAAAAAGTGTAAAAATAAAATAAATTACAAAATTAAGCAAAATTTTAATAAATTAAATTAAAAAAAATATATAAAATAAATTGCCCTTTCCCTTATTCACTCATTTGATTAAAAAAAAAAAAAAGTGCACAGAATTGAAATTAGCTCATCCATAACAACCTGATTTATAAAAGTATCACGTAACTAATCCCGTGCGGTGAACGCCATAAAAAAAAAAAAAAAAACAATGACGAATTGCTTCCATCCACCAAAAAATGTAATAAAAAGTGATCAAAAAGTCATAGGTATCTCAAAATTATTTCAATAAAAACTACAGCCCATCCTGCATTAAACAAGCCCTCACACAGCTGCATTGGTGAAAAAATAAAAAAGTTGTGGATAGGGATGTGAAGCTCAGGTTTGCCGGGTTTGGCCGAACTTCAGGTCAAAGTTCAGTTTCGGGACCCGAACTTGACCCGAACCCCATTGAAGTCAATGGGGAAGCGAACTTCACTTTATTATTTTCCATTATAGCATGATTATATCGTAAATAGCATTCTTAATACAGAATGCAAAACAATATGGCCTTTTAGAGGTTAAAAAAACTCACCTCATCCACTTGATCGCGCTGCAGCAGCTTCTTCTATCTTCACTGGACCTGCCAAAGGACTTGCGATATGCGTGATGATGTCACCACGTGGGAGAGCGCAGTGCAGTTCGGGTTCACTCATCCCTGATTATGGCCCCTAAAAACAATTTCAGCAAATTCCATGTTAGAAATGTGGGGTATTGCTGTATTCAGAAAAAAATATAACAAATTATGCCTTGTGAAAATGAAAAATTTGGGGCCAAAGCAACATTTTATTAGAAATAAAATGCAATTTTTCATTTTCATAGCCAAGTGTTTCTAAATTCTATGAAACACTTGTTGGGTCAAAGCATTTACTTCACCCCTCAATCAATTCCTTTTTGGGGTTTCATTTCTAGAGGTACCTCAGGGTCTCTTCAAATATGACATTGCACCCGAAAACCATTCCAGCAAAATCTGCCCTTCAAAAACAATATTGCGCTCCTTTCCTTCTGGGCCCTCCCGTGTATCCATAAAGAGATTTACAATAGGTTCCCAGCTTACTAGTTTCTGCAAAGGTGTGCTGTATTCGTTTGTCTGCCCATGTTCCAACTTCTGTCTGTTTCCTTGATTCTGATCCTCCACTGTCTGACCTGACCTGTGCCTGACCTCTATATTGACTCCACACTGCCTTGGACAGTTTATCAGATTTTTTGCACTCTGCCTGTCCTGACCTCGCTGTTTCTGACTCCTGTGGGTCAGCAGTCAACCAAACACAACTCTAGGAGGTAGCAGCCTGGTGTTCCACTACAGTGAAGTTTAGATAACTATACAAGGGTTAAAGGATGAATACCAAGGGTCTACCAGGATAACGCCCTTAGGAGTAGCCCAAAGTCAAATCTGTTGGTTGACGCAGTCTTTCGACACCCACTGCCATAACGGTTTGATATACCTGAGCTTGACTCCTAACCTCTATATGGACTCCAGTAATGTCAATTTCCCTTAAGAAAGTTAAAAGGGGGCGTGGCCTGACCGGGCTTGATGGCGGCTGCGTGTTAGCAGAGCTCCCGCTTCCAGGCCCTTTCTCAGCCTTAATCACAGCACCACCCGTAGCACGGTATGAAGATACAACCGAAGGAGTGCCCGCTGACTCCACCTGGGCACTCTAAAAGCACGGACTCTGCAGCAGATATGGAGAAGTTCCTCCACAAGAGATCACATTCAGCCATGCCGAAGGCCGGTAAGATGGCGCCGGCGCCTCATGGTGAGAGCCTGCGAGAAGCGGTGTCCTCACAAGCGGATGGTGACCGCGCTGTGGGAGATCCGGAGGACACTACTCGCCTCACTGGGGACCCTATCCTCACTAAGGACTATCTGGACAGAGCCTTACAAAGGGCCCTGGCTCCGATTGCAGCTGACCTGGCTATTATTAAAACGGACGTCCGCCATATTGGCGAGAGGGTCGAGGTACTTGAGCAAACTCAGGACGCTCTGCTATCCTTCAATACAGCGATTAAAGATACAGTCTGCACCCACACTCGAGCCATGAACAACCTTTTATTACAGATGGAGGACCAGGAGAATCGCAATAGAAGAAGGAACATAAGGATTAGAGGCCTCCCTGAAGCTGAGGATACAGAAGACCTATTCCTCACGATGCAATCCCTTTTCACTCTGCTGCTGGGGCCGGAACATGCGGCTCAGATCACTGTAGAACGGGTTCACAGGGCGTTGCGCCCGAAACCTTTGTCTCGAGATAACCCCAGAGATGTGATATGCGGGATTCTAAGCTACCGGGACACTGAACTAATTTTGCAAGCGGCCAGATCCAAGGGAGAGCTTCGTTTGCAAGGGGCGGAGGTCCATATATATCAAGACCTGGCTACCTCAACGTTGCAAAAGCGCCGGTTGCTGAAGCCCCTCACAGATCAGCTACGCGCCTCTAAAGTGCCATACAGATGGCTATTCCCATTCGGCATTTTGATCTCAGCAGGCAACTGTAGGCTCACGGTCCGCACTCCTGATGATTTGTCCTTAGTTTGGGAAGCACTTAGTCTGTCGCCGATGGACATACCCTCGTGGCTCCCTGTACCTGTTGCGGATGAGCTGCCGCCTCTTCCTGCCATAGCGGAATGGAAACAAGCCAAGCCGCAGCGACCCGGCAAAAACAAGAAACATCGCTCTTGACTCTCTTGGGCGTCCGGGCACCGGGTGATGTGACTGTTTCGCTACTCTGACAGTATATGTTCTTTTCCTTTCTTGCTGTTAGTACTGATCATAGTTGTGATAATGTAGGCGCTTTGCTTTACTATTTTTTCTGATAGCTGCACATCTGGCGTAAGGCGCTACTATCTGATGTTTAGGGGTCTCTTTGAGTTCTTTGAGTCCTCTTCGCTTTCTGATATCTCTTTCTCCCTATCTCTCCTGTTTTGTCGTGCAGATTGGGGTGCGATTATGCTTTGGTTTCCGTTATGTTCTATCTATGTATACAACTTCGATTTACATTCTATATGGGGACCATTCCTTGCGATGGCTGAGAAGGTGGGGTACTGGGCCGGTCGGGATATTACATGCTCACCGTGTGGGGGTTTATTACCCCGCTTCCCTTCCGTATCCCGTGTTCCCACCTCTCTCATCTGGTACACACAGGGATACCTCTTGCACTATGTTATGGGATTGACATAAGTTCTCTTGTATTGTCTGTTTTATTTGTTCTTGTTTCTGGTACATGGTCCGAATCGCTTGACCTATTGAGTGCATGTATGTTGGCTAAATGGCTCCTTTAACAGTATCCTTTTGCACGTTTAACGTGCATGGTTGCAATCATCCGGTGAAACGAAGCAGAATCTTTCAAACGCTCAGGAAATTGGGCGCTGAAATAATTCTTCTTCAAGAAACCCACTTCACTTCTGCCAGGCTCCCTAATCTGAATAATACATCCTATGACCGGTGGTATCACGCCTGCTCTGACAGTGCGTCGGCCAGGGGAGTAAGTGTCGGTTTTAAAAAAGGTATACCCTTTAGCCTCCATTCGGAACTTAAGGACCCTGAGGGAAGATTTATACTGCTGAGAGGAGAGATAGGACATACAGTAGTCACTATATGCAATGTCTACGCCCCTAATGTAAAAACGGCCTCTTGGCTTTAGGTACTATTGGGAAAGATAGCTGCATTCTCTGCGGGACTTTTAGTAGTGGGAGGCGACTTCAACCTTACCCTGAACCCCTTGCTTGACTCCTCTGCTCGGAGGTCCTCAGTCTCTTTCAGAGCCTTGAGATCAGTCCAGAACCACCTTCAAGATCTTCATCTTTGTGATGTTTGGAGATCGGTGCATGGGGAGAGGAGGGATTATACGTTTTACTCGAATCCCCACAAATCCTATCAAAGATTGGATTATCTCTTTATTACTAACAGGTACCTTACTTCTGTCCCTGCTTCGACAGTACACAATATCACCATATCTGACCATGCACCGGTCTCCTTCATCCTTTCTTTTCCAGATCTTTGTAGTAGGGAATGGACGTGGCGCCTAAATCCTACCCTTCTTGACTCCAAGGCTCGGACAGCAGATATTGAACGTAAACTTGATGACTATTTCGCTCTCAACAAGGGTACGGCCTCGACAGATGTGATGGTCTGGGAGGCGCATAAAACGGTTATAAGGGGAGAGTTCATAGCCCTGGGTGCTCATGTAAAAAGGGAGAGGTTGAAGCGCATCTCTGATCTATTATCTCGCATTGAAGTGTTGGAGCGCTCACACAAACAGTCACTGGCCATCTCCACTTTGGAGGAATTGAAATCCCTCAGACGAGAACTTGCAGGGCTATTAGATCAAAGAGCTGCTAGGGCTTACCTCAGGGTGAAGCATAAACAATATGTTCATGGGAATAGAGGTGGTAAGGTTATGTCTGCAATGATTAAGAAACGAGAGGATCAGGTCTTTGTTAAACAGATGCGGTCCTTTAGTGGTCAAGTGCATACGGATACCAGGGATATCTCACGCATTTTCAGTGAATATTATCACTCGTTGTACAATCTGCGACAAGGGGAAGATGTAGACGTTTTGGTCTCAAGGAAAATAGCTATAGAGAAATACCTGGGTTCCCTATCCTTGCCCCTCATACCGACTTCATGCCAACAGGCCTTGATTGCTCCCGTGACGCTGGAGGAAGTGAAGAAAGTCCTACAATCCACACCCAAGGGTAAAAGCCCCGGCCCCGACGGACTTACGGTAGCGTACTATAAACGCTTTTTCACCATTTTGGGACCTCATTTGGTTTTACTTTTTAATGCCTTGCTTACGGGCTCCCCTTTGCCCCGCCAAGCATTGGAAGCTCATATAATAGTTTTGCCCAAACCAGGAAAGGATCGAGAAATCCCATCTAGCTACAGACCTATCTCTTTGTTAAATGCTGACGTAAAGCTCTGGGCAAAGCTACTGGCCAGCAGATTATCACCTCTATTACCGGACCTGGTCTCGCCGGAGCAATCTGGATTTGTGGGGGGCAGGGAGTGTAGGGACAGCACATTCAGAGTCTTGCAGGCTCAACAATATGCAATGAAGACTGGCAAAAAGTTAGTCCTTTTAAGTACGGATGCTGAAAAAGCATTTGACAGAGTGGACTGGATGTTTTTGCGGTGTGCTCTGTCAAAATTTGGGCTCCCAGACCAATTTATTGATGCTGTGCTGTCCCTATACTCTGGCCCGTCTGCAAGGGTCCAGGTGAATGGTATTCTCTCCCCTCGTTTGCAATAGCAAATGGGACGAGGCAGGGATGCCCACTTTCCCCTACCTTATTTATTCTATGCCTTGAAACACTTGCCCAGGCTTTGCGTCAGGATCCTGACATTGAAGGCCTTACCATCGGCTCTGAGACCCATACTGTGGCAGCATTTGCCGATGATATGCTGCTTTTTCTGCCAGATCCGTTGGTGGCATTCCCGGCTCTTTTAAATCAATTGGCAACTTTTGGGGAATTGTCCAACTTTAAAATTAATCTGGCAAAATGTAATGCCCTTGGTATTAACATCCCTGGACCTACTTTGGATAGACTTCGTATGGAATACCCCTTTCAATGGCAAGATACTTCCATTACTTACTTGGGGGTGAAGGTTACTAAAGATCCTTCAGACCTTCTTGCACACAATTATATCTCTCTCCTGTCTGATATAAAATTGCAACTCAATGAAATTAAGATTCCTTTCCTCTCCTGGATGGGCAAAAAGAACCTTCTGAAAACTTATGTTGTTCCCCGTCTATTATACCTGATGCAGACCCTTCCTATTCCCCTTCCTCAATCCTTTTTAGCACAGATAAGAAGACTTTTCTCCCGATTTGTTTGGGGTCACGGTAGTCCCCGTCTATCTTATGCTGTCCTGGCCCGGCCCAAACACAAAGGAGGTTTTGGTCTTCCCGATATGGCTTATTATTATAAGTCGATTCAACTGAGACTTCATTCAGAAATCTGTAATCCTCATATTACTAAATTGGGATGCCTCATAGCTAGGTTCCTACTGGGGCCATCGGGGGTGGCTAGATTGTGGGAATGGAAACCTAAACGCCGGACAGATGGGGAAATTATGGGCCAACTGGCTGGGCTGATAGACATCTGGTCTATAGTATCCTCAAGGCTATATCCTCCTCAGCACATCTCCCCTTTAACACCAGTATGCTATCTCCCTTACCTGATAGAGAGACACTTTCGGGATGACACAGGGGCATGGGCAGCTTTGGGGCATTGCCCTCTGCAGGAATTCTTGCCTAATCGTACAATTCCGAAGATTGACGACTTACGGATCAAGTACCCCCATGTCAAATGGTCCTCTCTTCATTATACTCAAATTGTAAGACTATGTAAAACATACTTGACCTGTTCTTCAGATAGTTTTTCAGATAGCACTGCCTCGACGTGGTATGACGCTTTGTTAACTCAGCGCCAAAATAGGAGAGGAACAATCTCCATGCTCTATGACCGATTGTTCACTGGCGAGGATTCGTCCTACCCTGACTATATAGCAAAGTGGGAGGAACATTTGGGTGACTCTTTTGACGCAGGGACTATCTCTTTGATACTTAAAAACTCGCATGGATTCTCTAGATGCACTAGAATACAGGAAAACACCTATAAGGTGGTTACTAGGTGGTATAATACTCCAATTAAACTTAAGGCCATGGACCCCTCTCAGTCAGATAGGTGCTGGAGATGCGGTCAGGAATTAGGTACGCTGTACCACATTTGGTGGCAATGCCCTAAGATCAATACTTTTTGGCTGAGAATCTCTGATTGCATCCACGAAATCTGTAACACGTCATCTCCTTTGACTCCTCAATCTGTGTTGTTGAATTTGCCGTCAGCAGATTATCCATTCCGTAAACACTCCTTACTATCTTCACTAGTCTCGGCTGCAAAGTTATTAATACCTATGCATTGGTTGCAGTCTATGCCTCCGTCAATAGGGGAGTGGATAGAAAAAGTACATGAGATATATCGACTGGAAGAACTGTCCAGCTGGGAATTGTACCTGCACCCTCAGTTTCTGAAGGAGTGGGGTCCATGGCTTTCCTGGTACCCTTCTCGCTCTTTTTCTTCCCCGGACTAGTAGTGTAGACCTTCTAATGCATGGTCGTAATATTAAGAAGATGGCCGTTATGCTGACGAACCTCCTCGCCCTCCCCCCCCCCCACATTCCCACGCCTATCCCTTTACCTTGCTCTGTACCCGCACCTCTTTAGCATACACGCCTCTGCTTACACATGACTCAAAATAAGGATTCACCAATTGATGATGCTAGTACTGTAATCTAGGGGTACGGAGTGCCTCGCTTATGATGCTGCCATGGGGCTATATAAATATATACTGTATGTTTATGCTAATGCACATAATAAGTTTACTTATATGTCTCTGCAATATGTACGCTTATACTACTTGTCTCATACTACGATTTGCTATTGTTAATGACATAAGACCATTGTACCAAGATGTTGTTGTTCGCGATGTTTGGATTGTCATCATCTATTGTAAAATATGACATACTGCCTTTGTCAATGATGGCATTGTTCCTACTAAATAAAGATTTACAAAAAAAAAAAGAAAGTTAAAAAAATTATTCATTAAAAGCAGAATATCTATAACCCATGTACATCCAATTTATCTACCCACTCTGTTCTTCTGCTTCTGTATCATATTCTCAATTTATCATTCAAAATCAGAGCCGTGTTCTCCACCTTCAAACTATCCGTTGTTCATATGTTTCCCGTTAATAAAGCGAAATAGGCAATCTTCATCTCACGCAGTCTGCCAGTGAACCTTGATCCAGTCTGAGAGCAGGTACCAGACGGCAGATTCTATTCGGAAATATTATTTTAGCCCTTCTTGCAGATGACTACTTAAATCTTGCCTGGAGTATTGTTCTAATGCAGTGGTAAGTGAGTACAGAACAGTTTAAAATGTATTCCTGAAAGAAAACAACATGGTTTTCATAAAAGTTGGAAATAACTAAAATGCCACAGATAAAAAAAAAACTTCAAAAATGTAATGTAATACAGTTTTATGTAAACTTTGCATTAGGGATTAAATATCTTTAGTTTCCCGATAGAAGTAAAACAGGATTATAAATGAGTCTTGCTAATCCTCGTGTACAGTTAAAGGATCATCATTATCAATACATCTTATAACTGTATAACTCATGTTGGGAAACTGACCCAAAGGTCACTGAGGAGAAAAACACTAGGGTATAATTTATCATTTAATATATGAGAAGGCCTGCACCTCGTCATAAATTAAAGGGGTTTTCTGAGATTTTTTTTTTACTAATGACCTCCAGATAGGTCACCAGTATTTGATTGGTGGGGGTCCAAAACCCGGGGTCCCCCCCATTCAGCTGTTTGAGAAGGCAGCGGCTGTTGCAGTAGCTCCGCGGCCTTCTCTCAGCTTTTCCTAGGCCAGTGACGTCACGTTCATTGGTCACATGGCCTAGGCACAGAACAGCCGCTATACAACGTACAGTGCTGTGCTTGGTAAGCTCCGAGAAGGCAGTAGCGCTCACAGGATCCCCACCAAATAAGTAAAAAAAATCTCTGAAAACCCTTTTAAATGCCAGCAACGTCAGGTCAGGTCACATCAAGACCAATGTTGCACACTCTGGTCTTGATAAATGAGGGCCTACATTTTTCTGTACTTGCTTGCAATACTCAGCACCATGATGTGGAACCCAGTTTGCTCCCTGGAACAGGATTTATTTATTTTACTTATACAACCCTCCTATATTCCTTAGCGCTTTACAGACATTAGCATCATACTGCTGTGTGTGGGCTCACAATCTAAGGTCCCTATCAGCATGTCTTTGGAGTGTGGGAGGAAACCATAGTACCCAGAGGAAACCCACTGAGCCATGCCTTCTATCTATGACATGTGGCATTTTACCCCTCCACATTATGAATTTTTACATTTTTTATGTTGACTATGAGGTCTTGTTTTTCTGCAGGCCCAGTTGTAAATTTGTTTAGACATCAATGAATACCTTAGTATTCTATCCTGGGAGACACCGAAGTCCAAAACAAAAATAACTTTAGAACAGAATCCATGACGCTTCACAATGGGTCATAATGCTTCATCCTCCCCCCACCCCCACCCCCATGGTCCCAGTTGACTTAAAGAGGACCTTTCACCTGAAAATGCTTGTGAAACTGAAGACATACCCTTACTTGCCTGTCCCCCGTGGTGCTTAATCAGCTCTTCTTTTTTTAATATGTGCCCCCGTTTGTCCGCGGTGCCCCCTGCAATAACTCCCGCCGTGTATGCTAATGAGCCATTCAGGTCAACTGGGCGGGCCTACAAAAGTTCTCCCGGGCATGTCTTTCTTCTTCCTGGCACGGAGCGCATCCAATCAGTGCGCTCCGCTCTTAGCCAGGGAGGAGAAGCTCCAGTTCTAGCGAGAACAGGAGCAATTTCATTCATCCTTCTTGCGAGAACTGGACCGGAGCGCACTGATTGGATGCGCTCCGTGCCAGGAAGAAGAAAGACACGCCCGGGAGAACTTTTGTAGGCCCGCCCAGTTGAGCCGAATAACTCATTAGCATACACGACGGGAGTTATTGCAGGGGGCACCGCGGACAAACGGGGGCACATATTAAAAAAAGAAGAGCTGATTAAGCACCACGGGGGACAGGCAAGTAAGGGTATGTCTTCAGTTTCACAAGCATTTTCAGGTGAAAGGTCCTCTTTAAGGTTTTTGCAGTTTTGACATGAAGAATAGCACATGATGCACTTGTTAAAAGTCAAAGAAACGCAGACATAACTCCTGAAGGAAAGCTCAAATGCAAATGTGAACATAGTCTAAGCTATACCAGGGGTGTAATCATAGCCTAATGTAAGTTAGGGCTGTCTATAAATTGTTTATTAATTCCAGTGACAACCAGCAGAATTGTAAATGCAACTCTAGACTAATCCCAGTGTAATTCATGAATCGTTCAATTCAGTTTTTTGAGTTGACCCAATGTAAAATGTAAAACTGCCCATGCACATAAGATCATGCTGCTTCCAGCTGTCTTCTCCACTTGTCCAACAATATTGGTCACACATTTGCTTTCTGGAGAAGAGCTAGTTTCCAACTGTCCTAAGAACATGGATGTTTACAGTACTTCCATGATGGAAGCAAGCGGCTGCCATACAAGTCTAGAGTTACTTATCTCTAAGGAAAAAGCATTGAACAGGTAAAATTGCAACCAGTCTGAACCTTGAATGTCAATGTCAGATGCAGCCATTCATAAACATTGACAGTTATGTGGTTGGCCAATTTCACCTTACATGATGGACATGTGAAATTAATTGAACATGTAATTGTTTTCATGGACACTATTTATGCTTGTAAATTGGAAAGATTAGAACTGCTGCAAGCTGAGGGACTACGGCTCAGACATCCATCACTCTAACCAGCTCCAGGTCAGACTAACTCCAAGCCTGTATCACACAGTGGACACATATATCCACAAGTGTCTGCAAGTGCCATTAGATTGCCACACAACCAACCACTAGTGATGAGCGGCAGGGGCAATATTCGAATTCGCGATATTTCGCGAATATTTGGGCAAATATTCGCCATATATTCGAAAATTCGCAAATTCGTAATCTCCAGTCATTATTTTCTGATTGTGAAAACTCGCATAAGAAATTTGCATACATTTGCATAAAAATTCGCATAAATTTGCATAAAAAATTTGCATACACTGGCATTTAAGATACCTTTTAAATACCAGTTTATGCGAATTTTTATGCAAATGTATGCAATTTTTTATGCAAATGTATGAGATTTTTTATGCGAATTTTCGCAATCAGAAAATAATGACATTATTTTCTTGCTTGCGAAAATTTGCATATAAAACTTTTGCATAAAAACGAATATTCGCAATTGCGAATATATTTTGCGATATTCTAAATATTCGCGAATTCTCGAAGTGCCGATATTCGCGATTAAAATTCGCAATTCGAAAATTCGTGATCAACACTACCAACCACCTCATCTGGTGCCAGAAACTGTATTTTGTACTTAATACTGTTGGATGTGCCACAAGTGAGACTGTTATACTTTTACTTCTAGCATGATTCTTCAAACTACTTTTCTACTGCACCAATTTCCAAGGAGCAACACCTGAGGGAGTACGCCATGACACAAAATCTCATCAGGGCCACTACCACTCCCATCTTCTGCAAAGGCTCCTTAGGAGCTCACTGCAGCTGCAGAAGGTGTAATGTCATGCAGATGGAACAGCTGCAAAGGGTGCAATGACCTGCAGAAGATGCAGTCTCACGCTATTGAGACAGCTGCAGCAACAACCAAGATCCAGCAATGACAAGCATGACCAAAGTGCCAGGTGAGAAGCTGGTTCCAAGAAAGAGAAGTAGTAGCAATATAAGAATGCCATGGTCTTTGTATCAGTGCAAAAAAAGGGGGTCAGTCAGCACATCCCAATGTTTAGGTGCACGCTGCCATGGCTAGAAACAAAGAAAAAAAGACAATGCAACAGCACTCTGCAAAGACAAATAAAGTACAATAATGCAATGAAAACATTCTGATACTAATAGTACGCTTATTTTGCAAATTTGAGATTCTTTGAGATTTTTGTACAAAATTATTTGGGCCCGTCTGCCAAACGTCAAGGCGATCTCGGTAAGAAGGGAACCTAACACTAAATACTTCCTGTTATGTGCCATAATGGCTACCATAAAATTCAGGGAGTGAAGGTTCCACTGCATGCTGGGTCCACTCTGCTTATTACCATTTTTAGTGCCATAACGGCCTCCATTAAATCCAGGGATGCAGGTACCAACAAGCATGCTGAGACCACTCTATACTTCTCCTGGTGCCAAATGGCATCCAGAATTTGCTTTGAAACTAAGGTGTCCCATGGTATAGTAACCATTGCATATATATGATTTGCATTGCCATTCGTTTATTGATAGCTATATGTTACCGTATTTTTCGCTTTATAAGACGCACCTGATGATAAGACGCACCTAGGTTTTTGAGGAGGAAAATAGGAAAAAAATATTTTGAACCAAAAACTGTCCTTTTGGTAGATTTTGAACTAATGGTGGATCTGTGGATGACACTATTTTTGGGGATCTGTGGATGGCACTGTTATGGGGGATCTGTGGATGACGCACTGTTATGGGGGATCTGTGGATGACATACTGTTATGGGGGATCTGTGGATGACAGTATTATTGGGGATCTGTGAATGGCACTGTTATGGGGGAACTGTGGATGATGCACTGTTATGGGGGATCTGTGGATGACATACTGTTATGGGGGATCTGTAGATGATGCACTGTTATGGGGGATCTGTGGATGATATACTGTTATGGGGGATCTGTGGATGACAGTATTATTGGGGATCTGTGAATGGCACTGTTATGGGGTATCTGTGGATGACGCACTGTTATGGGGGATCTGTGGATGACGCACTGTTATGGGGGATCTGTGGATGACATACTGTTATTGGGGATCTGTGGATGACAGTATTATTGGGGATCTGTGAATGGCACTGTTATGGGGGAACTGTGGATGATGCACTGTTATGGGGGATCTGTGGATGACATACTGTTATGGGGGATCTGTAGATGATGCACTGTTATGGGGGATCTGTGGATGATATACTGTTATGGGGGATCTGTGGATGACAGTATTATTGGGGATCTGTGAATGGCACTGTTATGGGGTATCTGTGGATGACGCACTGTTATGGGGGATCTGTGGATGACGCACTGTTATGGGGGATCTGTGGATGATATACTGTTATGGGGAATCTGTGGATGACAGTATTATTGGGGATCTGTGAATGGCACTGATATGGGCGATCTGTGGATGACGCACTGTTATGGGGGATCTGTGGATGATATACTGTTATGGGGGATCTGTGGATGACGCACTGTTATGGGGGCTCTGTGGATGACGCACTGTTATGGGGGGAACTGTGGATGATGCACTGTTATGGGGGATCTGTGGATGACGCACTGTTATGGGGGGATCTGTGGAGGACGCACTTATGGGGGATCTGTGGATGACACTGATGGGGGATCCGTAGATGACACTGATGGGGGAACTGTGGATGACACTGATGGGGCTCTGTGGATGACATTTATGGGGCTCTGTGGATGACACTTCTGTCATCCACAGATCCCCATAAGTGTCATCTACAGATCTCAGCGAAGTATCAGTGTGGAGGGAGGAGGTGGGGACACTCATGGCGGGGCCTGGTGCAGTGATCTTATTCTAGTACACCAGGCCCCGCAGCTGTTAAGTACCGTGCAATCAATCCCATTGATATCTCCATGTACACCACACTGTCCTTTACTTACTGTAGTACCGTATATCTAGCATTAAGATGGCACAGAGCGGCAGCTCGCCTGGCAGCTCCCTCCTCATGCGCCGCCTGCCCGCCTATCTCACTTTATGAAAGAGCAGACAGACGGGGCAGGCGGTGCACGAGGAGGGAGCTGCGGCAGGTGGCGCATGACCGAGGGAGCTGCCGGTCTGCGCCGTCTTCATGCTGGACATACGGTACTACAGTAAGGACAGTGCGGTATACATAAAGATATCAATGGTATTAATTGTACGGTACTTAACAGCTGCGGGGCCTGGTGTATTAGAATAGAATCACTGCACCGGGCCCCGCCATGAGTGTCCCCGCCTCCTCCCTTCACACTGATACTTCGCTGGGGGCGCTGTGCAGCATAGCGGCCAGCGAAGTATCAGTGTTCGCTTTATAAGACGCACAGCCATTTCCCCCCCACTTTGGGGGGGGGGAAAGTGCGTCTTATAAAGTGAAAAATACGGTATATCCTATGTATTTCCTCTTTATATAAGCCTTTTAGACCAATATGATTTCAAATGATCAAGTGTGAAGATGTACAGGGTGGGCCATTTATATGGATACACCTTAATAAAATGGGAATGGTTGTTGATATTACCTTCCTGTTTGTGGCACATTAGTATATGGGAGGGGGGAAACTTTTCAAGATGGGTGGTGACCATGGTGGCCATTTTGAAGTCGGCCATTTTGAATCCAACTTTTGTTTTTTCAAATCCACAGATTTTCGATGAAGCTCAGATTGGAGAATGTGAGGGACATGGTAAAACCTCCAGCTTGCGCCTTTTGAGGTAGTCTATTGTGGATTTTGAGGTGTTATTAGTATCATTACCCATTTGTAGAAGCCATCAACTTCCGCTTTTTTAAAGAATTTGCTGGAATTTCGCTGAATCTATTCTTCCCTATAGCCGTAAAATGTTCCCAGTGCCATTGGCTGCAACACAACCCCAAAGCATGATTGTTCCACCCCCATACTTAATGGTTGAAGAGGAGCTCTTTTCATGAAATTCTGTGCCCTTTTTCTCTAAACATACCTTTGCTCATTGTAGCGAAAGAGTTCTATTTTAACCTCATCGGTCCACAGGATTTGTTTCCCAAGGCTTGTTTAAATGTTCTTTTATAAACTTTTGTGGTGATAAATTTTGTGGTGAGGACACAGGAGAGGTTTCCTTCTGATGCCTCTTCTATAAAGGCCACATTTGTGCATGTGTCGCAACAATGTACCACAACTCCAGATTCTTCCTTTATATTTAACTTTATGTCTTTCGGGGATCATTTCATTTTCCAGGTGCTTAACAGTAATTGTTTACCAAGGGGTGGCTAAACTTTTGCAAGCCACTATATGTCAAGAGCAGAAACATTTTAGTGCCAGCATCCTCCTTCCCACAGACCCTATGGCAGTTGCATGGTCTGCCTCCATGGTACGCCACTGGCCTTTTCTGGCTGACTTTTTTTTAATAACTTAGGCAACCCCTTTAATGGAATTACTAGTTATGCAGTTCTCTAATAAAATGATTCAAGTGACTCCAAAGGTGGAGTTTCCCTTGAAGAAAAATTGGAAAATGGAAAAAAAATTGTATTATAAATGTCAAAAATGACAAAACCTAAACTGGATGTCTCCTTACAATGCTTCCATTTTCCACCAGTGAGACCAGCAGTATTTTTTTGTCTTTTTTAACAATTCTGACAATAACACACGAACAGACATCAAAGAAGGAAAATGTTTATACTGCTGCATACAAGAAGAAAGTCTCCTAAGGTCATCAGAGCGTCTACACTACAGTGTTCTCAGAGGACGTGGCTTCCTTGTACAAAGCCAGGGAAATTCTTGGAAACTGAACATTTTCATTTTTTTTATGTAAAGGGATGTTAAGATGCTGTTCAATGCCAAAGCAGCTGCCTTGGAGTGAGTAAAAGGAAATATTAGCTGGTTTACACAGAAGGTACCATAGAGTTTAACTCTAACCAGATGACTTTTTTTTTTTAAAACGAGAACTAGAACTCAGGTGAATATATATGAAGATTGGGTCCCAGTGATCTATTCTAAGATTCTGTGCTGTCAGATAGTTTCACATGTTCCATTACTGAAGCTAATATAAGCATCAATTGTTTGTTCATCAAAAAAGATTCTGTGATAATTATAACATCTGCTGATTCATTATTGTTAGCGGAAAATGGAAAAAAACTTCCTGGTCAGACGATGGGAGTGGAAGGAGACCAAGTTTATCTGTAAAACAAGCACAAAGACAGATTGGTTGGATAAGACTAGCGCCAGATTCATATGGAATGCAGATGTCGTATGGAATAATGTACTCCTTTCTTTGATTTATTATAAATGTTAACCCCCTAACAGCCATATCAATCTTTTAACCACCTCAGCCCCCATAGCTTAAACACCCTTAATGACCAGGCCACTTTTTACAATTCTGCACTACACTACTTTCACCGTTTATTGCTCTGTCATGCACCTTACCACCCAAATGAATTTTACCTCCTTTTCTTCTCACTAATAGAGCTTTCATTTGGTGGTATTTCATTGTTGCTGACATTTTTACTTTTTTTGCTATTAATAAAAATTTAACGAATTTTTTGCAAAAAAATGACATTTTTCACTTTCTGTTGTAATTTTTTTTTAAAAAACTACATTTCTATATAAATTTTCCGCAAAATTTATTGTTCTACATGTCTTTGATAAAAAAAAAATCCAATAAGTGTATACTTATTGGTTTGGGTAAAAGTTATAGCGTTTACAAACTATGGTGCAAAAAAGTGAATTTCCGCATTTTGAAGCAGCTCTGACTTTCTGAGCACCTGTCATGTTTCTTCAGGTGCTAGAATGCCAGGATAGAATAAATACCCCCCAAATTACTCCATTTTAGAAAGAAGACACCCCAAAGTATTCGGGGAGGGGCATGGTGAGTTCATGTATCATTTCATTTTTTTCACAAGTTAGCGGAAAATGACACTTTCTGAGGAAAAAAAAATAATAATAATAAAGTTTCCATTTCTGCTAACTTCTGGCAAAAAAAAAAAATCTCAGACGGACTCACTATGCCCCTCAGTGAATACCTTGGGGTGTCTACTTTCCGAAGTGGGGTCATTTGTAGGGTGTGTTTACTGTTCTGGCATTTTGGGCGGGGCTAAATTGTGAGCAGCCCTGTAAAGCCTAAAGGTACTCGTTGGACTTTACGCCCCTTTTTGCACCTAGGCTGCAAAAAAGTGGCACACATGTGGTATCGCCGTACTCAGGAGAAGTAGGGCAATGTGTTTTGGGGTGTATTTTTACATATACCCATGTTGGGTGAGAGAAATATCTCTGTAAATTGTCAATTTTGTATAAAAAAAATTAAAAAGTTGTTGTTTACAGAGATATTTCTCACACAAAGTATGGGTATATATAAAAATACACCCCAAAACACATTGCCCTACTTCTCCTGAGTACGGCGATACCACATGAGTGACACTTTTTGCAGCCTGGGTGCAAAGGGCCCTAATTTCAATGAGTACCTTTAGGATTTCACAGGGCATTTTTACGCATTTGGATTCTCACGCTTTAGGACCCCTAAAATGCCAGGGCAGTATAAATACCCCACAAGTGACCCCATTTTGGAAAGAAGACACCCCAAGGTATTCCGTGAGGGGGCATGGCGAGTTCACAGAAAAAAAAAATTTGGCACAAGTTAGCGGAAATTGATATATTTTTTTTTTTTTACAAAGTCTCATATTTCACTAACTTGTGACAAAAAATAAAATTTTACATGAACTCACCATACCCCTTACGGAATACCTTGGGGTGTCTTCTTTCTAAAATGGGGTCACATGTGAGGTGTTTGTACTGCCCTGGCATTTGAGGGTCTCCGCAATCATTACACGTATGACCAGCATTAGGAGTTTCTGCTTTTCTCCTTATATTGAGCATTGAACGGCACCAATTTTTTTATTCGCATCGATCAATGTGGATGAAATAATCTCTGCCAAAATCAGTGACTGCGGTGCGGTGGATCATCGCTGGCGGGCTGCAGTACAAGTTGTGAGGCGCGTTCACAGGAAGTCTCGCGTCTCGCGAGATGACGCGCAGATGCATCGAGTCAGAACTACAGGACCGCCCGCCGGACGCATCCGTTGCATAAGGCGGTCCTGTAGTGGTTAAAGGGGTTGAAAAGGAGTTTAAAATATGATGATGATCATTTGGATACACCAGCAATATATAATTGGCAAGGATCCAACAACCCGCATCCCCCCTGATCATCTAAGGACACAACCTATTTTGGCCTCCAGGATGTGTCATTTTTTCATTTTTTTCATCCCCAACTTCCGAGGGCTGTAACTTCTATTTTTCCTGGATACGTGTTATTTTTTAATAGTGCAATTTTTACTTTTACAAACTTTTATTACTTTTAGGAACAAGGGAAAGGAAAAACAGTAATTCTGCTATTTTTAACGTTTGTTTAAACAGAATTCAAGATGCAATGAAAATGACATGTTTTCTTTATTCTGCGGGTCACTTCAATAATGATGAGAATTGTTTTTATATTTCAGTACTTTTGCACCATAACACTTTTTTTTTTTTTTTTTAAACATTTGTTTCATGTTAACATACCCTGAGAGCCATAACTTTTTTTATTGGTTTTTATAGGTTTATTGAATTTGAATGCTTTTTATTTAGATTTAACAGCAATTGTGAAGTTTTTATTTTTTATGGCAATCGCCTTGCAGATTGCATAACATAATATAAAATTATAATCAATTTTTAATAGGCAGAATGACAGTTTTTCACTTAATTTTTCAACTTAATTGCTCAAATAATACACTGCAATACTTCTGTATTGCAGTGTATTACGCCAAACAGTGTAACACTGTTCAAACTGTATAAAAGCATCTGTCACATTTCTGTGATCTGTAGAAGTGAATTTAACGTACTGATGTCCCTTTTTTATTGCCTCTTAACCCTATACATTTTTCATCCACATAGCTATAAAAAGATACATAGACAGATAAAATGGACATTTTGGAAATGATACGTATTGGTTAAATACCTAGCAAATTAGCCTTTGGATTGCCTTATAATCCGGAATGCATTAACTAGCATTTGGATATTACTCATTAATAATATTTATGACAGTTATATTAAAAGTTATAAGGCATAAAATATCTAAACAATATTGTCAACAATATCACATATAATATAGACATAAAGGGGGAACTTATCAAAGTTATCATTTGTGTCAGTTTTGCTGTCAGTTTTAAATCTGTCTTTTGTTTGTGTTGCTGCTTCAAATTTATGAAAGGGTGCTCGGTTTTATTTAATTTGGCGCAGGTGAGATGTGGTTTAGGCACTGTCAGTGAAAATATTCCAGGGATGTGGCCTGGCATGGAGATGGAACTTTTTTGTAACTTTTTAAAAAGCAACACATCTTAAATGAGACATAACACTGTTTTAATCTCTGTTCCTGACCTACTTTTCACTGCATTTTTAAAAGTGGTGAAGCTAATCAAATGTTGCAACATTTCACCAAAAGTTGCATAAAATGCACAAATGTATCAGGCATGTGATATTATTATGCCACAAAATTGGCGTAGTACACTTGATAAACGTCCCCCCAAAGTACCTAAATAATACTGCCACATGTTTCACAAATCATCTACCATACAGCACTTAAATAATATCCCCATACAGTGCCCAAATAATGCCATCATAGAGTGATCAGATGATATCATGAATGATATCCCATAATAATACTGCCACACAGTGCCCAGGTGAAGGGTGCATTAGGCCGCCCAATTAAACAGGCGATTGTTAGGAAGGAAGCATTCCTTCCCAGCAATTACCTGCTCGCTAACGGAGGAGACCACTGCTAATGCAGCGATCTCCTCCTCAGTATATAGAGGAGCAATCAATGTTTGCCAGAAGCAGATCGTGATTACACACCACGATCTGCCATAATAGTCGATCTGTCAAAATTGTTGGATTGCCTGATGAACGAGAATCTGGCAAGCGGCGACAGCATTAGACTGCCAGATGATCGCTAACACTCGTTAGCGATCATCTGCTAAAAAATCGTAATACACCCTTTATACCACATTCTGGACTTTGTTAATCAGGTAAATGGAATTTAAACTGCTACCCTGTCATTCTCCCTTCTAAAGAAAGGAATTCGGAACATTAGTAATGCTGGTTTCCTCTGGTCACATACTGTATACTGTACATATTTGTTGCAATTTGCAGAGGGAGGGTTGTATACCTAATTTATATATATATTCTAGAATGTTAATATTCATATATACTATTCACTAAATAGTGTAAATATCATTTTATTTGCTCCAATGATTAAATGAACTTTTTGTCTGTAAAAAACAAGTTATCTTTTTTTTTAATCAAACAAATAGGTTTTTAGGTAATTTTTTCTAGACACTTATACAAAGTTAAACAGAAGGAGAGTGTCATTACAGTACAGGACAGCACAAGTGCAGTGTCCATCAATTTACTTGCTGCTATCCCTCAAAACCATGACTGCATACAGAAAAGTATGTGAGGTCATCGACTGCAAGACATTTACAGTAGGTATTACAATTATAATGGGTTTTTTTTCTATCAACAAGACTATTCGATAACTATTACACTACTGTAAAGTGAAAAAAATCACCTGAAAAACGTAATGTGATTAAGCTGAAATTGACAAAGTATAAACTTCTAGTGGCACTTGATCAATGATCACACAACCAACGTAGTGCACCCTTTATTTTTGGTTCTGCAGCAGATTATTTGAGACAGGCAACCCTTTTTGCAATACAGGCTGCCACTAATGGTAACGGTTACACAGAGGCTGGATATCCTCTTGTGGTACGTCATTCCAGCTCTTTCAACTTGGACCTATATTTCAGCCAAGGTGGTTGTTGGTTACTGTGCATAGGAGATCCGTCGCCCCATCCAGTCCCAGACATTTTTGATGGTGGAGAGATCTGGTGAGTGAGCTGGTTGGGGGAGCTGCTGGATACCCTGCGGAGCATGCTGTGTAGGGCGGGCAGTGTGTGGGCGGGCGTTATCCTGTTAGAACACCACATCTCTAGTTGAATCAAAAAAGGCATTAGGACTGGTTCCATGATGTCCTGGACATAACGAAGGCTGGTCAATGTTCCCTCCATGAATACTAGATGGAAATGACCATGGTAGCTAATGTCGCCCCACATCATGATACATGCTGTTGGCCCTGTGTATCTTCGCACTATGCATGATAGCAGTAGGTGCTCTTCTGTCCTCCTGTAAACGCTGATGCGGCAGTGGTGTTTGCTATTGATGAAAGCAGGTTCTCTCTTTGTCCTAATGATGGCCACTTCAAAGTTCAAAGGAAGGCTGTAAAGTTCCTACCCATCCACCATTATGTGCATAGTGTGGAGACAAGTAGACTGCAGGGCTAGGGGCTGGAATTTATACACCTGTGGCAATGAAATGAACGAAATATCTGAATTGTATATATATTTTGGCTGTATGCAGCCATTAACTACTGTATCTGCACTTTATAAATCTCGTTTTCAAGATGGACACTGTATAAATCCCCCCCCCCAGCTCCTACCACCAATGGACTTCACAGCAGTTTTCAGTCCTGTTTCTGTGGTAGGTACTGTATACCACTGTTAGTAGCTACCAGAAAGCCAAGTCTCCTGCAGTTTACAGAGAACCCGTACACACCAGAAAAAAAAACAGATATCACCCAAAGTTCCTACATTTTTTTCCATCTTGTTGTCATTAGTTTTCTTCATAAAATCATATCAGTAGAACTTTTTATGACTTTAAGGGACATCATTGACTATTATTCGAGCTCTCTTTAAAGGAAACACTAGCTCAAGGAGCTATAATGATTTTATTACAAGAAAAAGAAATGTCTTCCGTGCACACACAAGGAGCTTGCAATGTAGAAACTCCAAATTCTAGCTCCAAAGAAAACTTGTAAATTTTCTTCACTTCTGTCGCGGACTCTTTCAAATATTGACATTCGTCTGGCGGATCGAGATTCCTGCTGTTTACATTCTTCACAGATGTATTAAACTGCAACCTGTCTGCCAAATGGAAGGATTTCTCTCAGTTCAAAAATCACAGTGGAATTTTACTAAACGTGGGCTATTATTTGGTCTGTCTGACGCCTTAAAAAGCTTGACGTCACCTTGACTGGGGTCACGTTATACGGTAGAAGTATATTATTTTTCAGACTCACATTTAAAGAAAAACTGCAGATTATAATACGGAATTATATATCAGCAATTCCCTAATCTATTGTTATTAGCAGAATTTAGAATCATACCATATGCCATAAACCAAGCCTGCATTCTCCTCATGGTACCTAAAGGAAAGTGGTGGGGAAGTTGCTGCTGGAACAATACAGCGTCAGTTATTGTGTAATTTACTTCAATAGGAGCAGCGCTTCAGATACTGGCTCTATCTACTACACAATAGACGCAGCTGTGTAACTCTGCACTGGAAATATAACATACAGCTGATTGAGGGGGTGTCAGATATATGTTCTGGCTATAATACCTTGTCAAATCCTAAGGCTTGTTGCAAAGTCGGACTTTGTCTCTTGGGGGGACAGTTCCAATAGGTGGTTCTGGTGAGATAGTTCTTTTTCTTGGAAGATACCTCTTGGCATATTGTTTTCCTATGGAGCTTTGCCAATACCTCTCCATACCATGGGGTACTTTCAGTAAGTCTCCATGCAGAATTGGTCTTTTTAAGGAGATTCAGCACCCTGCCTAAGCTGCTTCCAAGACATCGCACTGAGCCAGCCAAAATCCTACTCTGTACCGATGAGGGGAAAGCACCCTGAAAACCCGCTATCTATGGAGGGATATCTGGCTTGGCTATATTTCCTTATCAAATGCCAAGGCTTGTTGCAAAGTCGGATTTTGTCTCATAGGGTCTGATACTGATGCCCTATTCTGCATATAGGCAATCAATATGGACATTCTGGACAAAATTTAAACAGGGAAAAAGACAATCCTGATGGCACAGTTAACTGTATCTACAGGACAAGGATCAACAACCTCTGGTAACGCCAGCTATTCTAAAACTACAAATCTCAGACAGCCAGGTGCATTCTGGGAGTTGTAGTTACACAGCTGCTGGAGTGCCACAGGTTGCTGATCCCTGCTATGGGACCTCAATTTTCCACAAATGTGGTTGGGGTCGGTGTACTCAGATAATCCTATGACTTTGCTGCCCTAAGCTGGTCAGGTATTGATGACATTTAGCATAGGTGCAACCACAATACACAAGGACAATTTGGAGATTCGGCTGCTAAAAGCAATGACTACACCAAGTCAATGCAAAACCATATTAGTGAAGGAAGTTCAATGAACTACTGGAATAAAGATGAACACATTCAAACAAGTCAGGGGACAGGTAACATGGTCACAAAAAGAAGAAGTACCATGGGGTAGGCAAGGATATAGTCAAATAAGCCAGGGGTCCAATTGTAATGGGGGGGTTCAGACTTTACAGATTACTTTTGTCCCAGGGTGATACACATGGCTTTCCACTTTACAACAGCAGAAGAATTGAGACACATACAGTTGAAGCTTACAACAGAGTATACTATACTTACATGGGGTAACACGCTTATGGTTACCACAGTCTTTTGACAGTCAACAGTTTTATTGGTTACAGTCTCACAGTCAGAGTTGAGGCTAAGGGTCCATTTACACGATCGTGTCTGTTCCGTGTGCTTCCGGGTCTGTGCAGCTATGGCTCAAAAGATAAGACATGTCCTATTTTTTGCTGCATCTTGCAGATAACGGACCCATTGAAGTCAATGAGTCCGCACCACGATGCGATGTGCACAAGGCCGGTATCCGTTCTTTGCAGATCCTCAGTTTGCGGCCGAGAAAATGGACCCGGTCGTGTAGATAGACCCTTAGTTAGATGCAACAGGTTAATTAGGTACACTGTCTCTTTACATGGCAACTGACAATAGAGATTAATCCATAATTCTTCTTTTCCTTTTTTCTGGTGTCTAAAACTGGCTGTATGCCTAATAGGGTTGTCCAGCTTTTTATACTGATGACCTATCACCCATCAATATCAGATTGTTGGGGGTCCAACACCCGAGACCCCCACAATCAGCTATTTTCGGCAGCCACCCAAAACTAAACAGTGGAGGGAACCAGAGCTGAAAGCATACTGCAGCTCAGCTACCATTCAGTTGAATGGGAGCCGATTTGAAGTACCCCACATGGCCACTGCACAGTGGATGAATCTTTCCATTTCTGATTCCATCCACTGTTCAGCTTCTGGCGACTAATCTGATATTGACATATCTGGAGGATATGTCACGAATATCAAAAAGCTAGAATACCTCTTTAAATCTGGCACATCTAAAAAAATATATATATTAGTAGTTATGTGTATTATTCAGCCTTCAAGTATAGTGATGATCAGGTTTATATATTATAATATCGAGATCAGATTAATGTAAGTCAATCCTTATAAATATTAGCTTACATTCCTACTTTTCTACAAATTAAAACAATAGTAAATAGCATAACTGATGCCTCGTAACCTCTGCAGAGAATGCAAAGAGGTATCTCCCAAGAAAGAGAATTATCTCATCAGTGCCACCTATTGGAAGTGGCTCCCTATGAGACAAAATCCGACTTTCCAACAAGCCTTGGCATTTGATAAGGAAATATAGCCAAGCCAGATATCCCTCCGTAGATAGCGGGTTTTCAGGGTGCTTTCCCCTCATCGGTACAGAGTAGGATTTTGGCTGGCTCAGTGCGATGTCTTGGAAGCAGCTTAGGCAGGGTGCTGAATCTCCTTAAAAAGACCAATTCTGCATGGAGACTTACTGAAAGTACCCCATGGTATGGAGAGGTATTGGCAAAGCTCCATAGGAAAACAATATGCCAAGAGGTATCTTCCAAGAAAAAGAACTATCTCACCAGAACCACCTATTGGAACTGTCCCCCCAAGAGACAAAGTCCGACTTTACAACAAGCCTTAGGATTTGACAAGGTATTATAGCCAGAACAGATATCCCTCCATACACAGCTGTTTCAGGGTCCTTTCCCCTCATCAGTACGGAGTAGACCTACTGGAAGTACCCCATGGTATGGAGACTAATTGTCAATGCTCCATGGGAAATAAATATGCAAAGAGGTATCTCCCAAGAAAGAGAACCATCAACAGTACTACCTATTGGAAGGAGGATGACATGGGTTACTTCCAATAAGTCTCCATCCAAAACTGGTCTCTTTAAGAATATTCACCACCCTGCCTAAGTCGCTTCCAAGGCATTGCACTGACCTAGCCAGAGTCCTACTCCTTACTGATGAAGGGCAAGCACTCGGAAACAGCTGTCTACAGATAGATATCTGGTCTGGCTATATTTCCTTATAATCCCAAGGTTTGTTAGAAAGTCTGATCTCATAACACAGGGAGCCACTTCCAATAAAGTGAGTTGGTTCTCTTTCTTGGGAGATACCTCTTTGTTTATTCGTTTCCCATGTAGCATTGCTAATAAGTCTCTATAAAATGGAGTACTTCCGGTAAGTCTCCACTCAGGGCTGTTGTCTTTAAAGAGAAACAGCACCCTACCAAAACTATTAGAGACTGCCAGCATCCAAGATCTTAGAAGAGAACATCGTGGCATGAAGTTGATGCACAAGGTACCATAAGAAATTTTAATGCTAAAGTAAACAGGACCTAAGTGAAGAATTGCTACAGTGACTCGCCGACTCCTATATATATTATAGGAAAGCTGCAGAACATGTGCAGAATTCATGTCTTTAAAGGTTTTGAATATTTCACCCCCAGAAACAAGCATTATGACCATTGGTCAAGAACCAGTCTAATATGGGAAATGTAGACATATTGTGCTCATTTAAACAGATTCTTCCTTATATTGGGCTGTTTTTTAACTAAATGTTGCCATGAATTTGTCAGAGAACACGCGATATACGTAATTCTTTCAGCAGCTGAAAAAATGCCATAGCCTGATTCTTTTACCAGCAGTTCCACAATTTCTGTATAAGGCCAATAGGATATCCATACATGACTGATAATCCTACATGCAGGATGTCTCTGACTCATTCAGTCTACAGTGTTATTTATATTATGCATAGCCATATAATTAATACATTTCCAGTCATTCAATTATTAACATTAGATTGAACATTCCAGATTTTTTGATTAATACAATTTATAGCCACCTTCTTTATCCTATACTGAACTAAATGGGAAACATAGGTAGGGCAGGTGACCGGATGTAATATATACTTACCTCTGGACCTACTTTTAATCATCATAGTGCTGAAAACATGAACTTTAAATCCTGTGGGCCCCTGCCTCAGCAAATGCATCGGAAGTGCACCAGGGGTGGGCCTCTGGCTGCAGAGCTTCAGGCTCAATGTATGGACAACTCAACAGTTGCTCCCCTTTGGGTGTAGAGGTCTCTTTGTTGGATGATACAGTAGAGGGGAAGGGATATGTAGCAGGTCATATACTGAGGCCCTGCTGCCTGTGGGTCCACCTACAGTAAAGTGTCACTGCTCCTGCAGGATCCATCATTCATTTTTTGAGCACCACGATAAAAAGGAAGAGACATAGGTACAGTCGTGGCCAAAAGTTTTGAGAATGACACATATTAGTTTTCACAAAGTTTGCTGCTAAACTGCTTTTAGATCTTTGTTTCAGTTGTTTCTGTGATGTAGTGAAATATAATTACACGCACTTCATACGTTTCAAAGGCTTTTATCGACAATTACATGACATTTATGCAAAGAGTCAGTATTTGCAGTGTTGGCCCTTCTTTTTCAGGACCTCTGCAATTCGACTGGGCATGCTCTCAATCAACTTCTGGGCCAATTCCTGACTGATAGCAACCCATTCTTTCATAATCACTTCTTGGAGTTTGTCAGAATTAGTGGGTTTTTGTTTGTCCACCCGCCTCTTGACGATTGACCATAAGTTCTCAATGGGATTAAGATCTGGGGAGTTTCCAAGCCATGGACCCAAAATGTCAACGTTTTGGTCCCCGAGCCACTTAGTTATCACTTTTGCCTTATGGTACGGTGCTCCATCGTGCTGGAAAATGCATTGTTCTTCACCATACTGTTGTTGGATCGTTGGAAGAAGTTGCTGTTGGAGGGTGTTTTGATACCATTCTTTATTTATGGCTGTGTTTTTGGGCAAAATTGTGAGTGAGCCCACTCCCTTGGATGAGAAGCAAGCCCACACATGAATGGTCTCAGGATGCTTTACTGTTGGCATGACACAGGACTGATGGTAGCGCTCACCTTTTCTTCTCCGGACAAGCCTTTTTCCTGATGCCCCAAACAATCGGAAAGAGGCTTCATCGGAGAATATGAATTTGCCCCAGTCCTCAGCAGTCCATTCAACATACTTTCTGCAGAAGATCAATCTGTCCCTGGTGTTTTTTTTGAAGAGAAGTGCCTTCTTTGCTGCCCTTCTTGACACCAGGCCATCTTCCAAAAGTCTTCGCCTCGCTGTGCGTGCAGATGCGCTCACACCTGCCTGCTGCCATTCCTGAGCAAGCTCTGCACTGGTGGCACTCCGATCCCGCAGCTGAATCCTCTTTAGGAGACCATCCTGGCGCTTGCTGGACTTTCTTGGACGCCCTGAAGCCTTCTTAACAAGAATTGAACCTCTTTCCTTGAAATTCTTGATGATCCTATAAATTGTTGATTGAGGTGCAATCTTAGTAGCCACAATAGTTGCCTGTGAAGCCATTTTTATGCAACGCAATGATGGCTGCACGCGTTTCTTTGCAGGTCACCATAGTTAACAATGGAAGAACAATGATTTCAAGCATCACGCTCCTTTTAACATGTCAAGTCTGCCATTTTAACCCAATCAGCCTGACATAATGATCTCTAGCCTTGTGCTCGTCATCATTCTCACCTGAGTTACCAAGACGATTACTGAAATGATCTCAGCAGGTCCTTTAATGACAGCAATGAAATGCAGTGGAAAGTTTTTTTTGGGATTAAGTTAATTTGCATGGCAAAGAAGAACTATGCATTTCCCTAGACCTCTCCCTGACTCCTGCCAATATGAGTAGACCTTAAAGGTTGGAATACTCATACACCAGAACCTTAGCCCTGGAAACCCTGGAAAGCCCTAGGAGTGGTGGCAGGGAATGAGACTACTGGTTCCTTCCCAGATGGAGGAACCAGCATCTCCCTGAGGCCTAGAAAGCAACTAACACAAGCGAACAACAAAATGCAAAACAAAATGCACTTAGCTTAAAGCAGAATGGAGGAGCAGGATATCCAAAGGAACAACACAAAAGCTCAGCCAACTCCAGCAGGAAATATAAACCGCATGGTAAGCAGTGTGACTCAGAACTAAATAGGTGCTCAGTAATGACTTACAAGCTGCACCTGGCAAGAGGTGTGGTCATTACCAAACAACAACACTGCAAGGAGAAAACAGAGAGACTGTCAGATACACTAGCATGCCACCAGTCTCTCCGATCTTCTCAACTCTGCCATGGGCGGGACCAGTGGACTCCTGCCTACGGTTATTTATGGCAAATTCAGCCAATGACAAAAATGAAGACCACTCCTCCTGATTCTCCGAGACAAAGTATCTCAAATAAGTCTCCAGATTCTGGTTAGTGTGCTCAGTCTGACTCAGGATGAAAAGCTGAACAGAAGAACAATTGGACCCCCAGGCGAATACAGAACACCTTCCTGAATCTTGAAACAAACTAAGTCCCTCTATCAGACACCACATCAGAGGGGATACCGTGAAGGCCGAATATGTGTCACCTTGGCATGCGCACAGGTCTAACAGGCTGACACATAGCCCTCAATAAATTTACACAATCTTGGCCACCAGAATCTCCGGGAAAAGAGATCAACCGTGGATCCTCTCCCAGGGTGTACCGTAAAAACAGTGCTGTGATGTTCCTGGAGCACGTTGTGCCGAAGTTCTGAAGGAACAAACAACTTCCCTGGAGGACAAGAGTCAAGTGTATCTCCCTGGGCCTCCAACACCTCTCCCTCAAGTTCAGGATAAAAGGCGGATACAACCACCCCATCAGCTAATATCGGGCCAGGATCCTCCAAATAAAAAAAGGATCTGTAAGACCTGTCTCACGTGATCCTGATGCTTCTCCATGTCGGGGGAAAATATCATCCATATACACCACCCCAAACTTGCCCACCAGATAATGAAAGATGTCTTTGATAAAATGTTGAAAAACCGCAGGAGCATTGGTTAACCCAAAAGGCATGACCATATTTTCAAAATGACCCTCAGGGGTATTAAAGGCCGTCTTCCATTCGTTCCCCTCCTTGATCCTTATCAGATTATAGGCTCCCCTCAAATCCAACTTCGAGAACACATTGGCATCGACAATCTGATTGAACAAATCCGGGATCAAAGGAAGGGGATAAGGATTACGGACAGTGATGTGATTAAGCTAACGGAAGTCTAACCATGGCTTAAGAGTTCCATCCTTTTTCTTAACAAAGAAGAACCCTGTAGCGACTGGGGATTTGGATGTTCTACTATGACCGTTGGCCAAACTCTTTGTGATCTATTCTCGCATGGCGGCTCTTTCAGGTTCGGAAAGATTATTCAACCAAGACTTGGGCAACTTAGCTCCGGGAACAAGGTTGACGGGGCAATCATACTCCCGATGTGGAGGCAACTCCTGGTCTCCACTTTTAGAGAATACATCCGAAAAATCCAAAATAAATGAAGGTACAACTTTAGTGGTTACACCAGAAAGCGACATGCTAAGACAGTTGTCTATTCAAAAATCACTCCAATCAAGAATCTGTCTCGCTTGCCAATCGATGGTGGGAATATGTTTGGATAACCAGGGTAAACCTAGCACCAGAGAAGCAGGCAGACCCTCCAGTACAAAACATGAAATGGATTCTTGATGAGAATCTCCCACCTTTAGGCGAATGTCCTGCACTATTTGTGACAAATATTTTTGTTAGAGTGGAGTGGAATCAATTGCAAACACCAAAATATTTTTGTCTAATGCGCTTGTTGTCAAACCATGCATACGGACGAACTGGCCATCTACTAGGTTAACTCCTGCCCCACTGTCAATAAATACTTCAATTGGCAGGCAGGAGAAATCGGGTACTACCGGTAAATTACAAAAGTACATTCTCAGATTCCCCACCCACACCACCAAGAGTGAGAAGAGGACTAACACATTAGTTTTTTTTTTCTTTTTCATATGTTCTCTTGTTTTGCGGGCACAATGGAACAGACATACAGATACGGACAGCACACTGAGCTGTCTGCATCTTTTGCGGCCCTATCAAAAAAAAACATTAGTGTGCATGAGCCATTAGACTAATTTCACATGAGCAAGCATTCCATCCGTCATTTTTCACACATGCGCATCTTTTGGGTCCCCATTGAGATGAATGGGTCCACATCCGATCCACAAAAAATGCAAATCGGATGTGGTCCAAAACTACAGTTGTGTGCATGAGCCACATTGTCAAATCGCTCTATTTCAAGGGGCCGCAATGTACACAGGCCAATGTAAAGTGACTGGGGAGGAATGATCGCTATCACAGTCATTCCTTCTTCATTTAGTTACATTGATTATCAGTAGCACATCCCTGATTACACACAGAGATGTGCGGCATAATTAGACAGGCCAGTTATCATGAATGAGCATCCCTATAAAGACTTGTTCCCAGTAATTGACCTGAATATCTCACAGTGTCATAAGGGCTTAAAGCAGGGACCGACTGGGAACTTGAAGTGGCCCTGGAAAAATACAAAAAGTGGCCCCGTTTTGTAGTCAGGTATAAATTGATGGAAGTCAGGGCCAGCAATACTATATTGTGGCACATTATACCACCCCAACAGAGCCAAATACCGCAGTCCATCACAAAATACTGCCCTCATGAGCACAAAATACATCCCCAAAAACTTTCACTGGCCAGCTGTGAGGAGGGCCCAGGTGGCCCCCTAGGCATCAGCCCACCAGGAAATTTCCCTGTGAGGTCTATGGCCAATACGCACCTGGCTAAAAGGGATTTCCCAGTAAAAATAAATTTTTAACAAGTTCTTGCAGCATAGCCCCTGAAACCGAAGTTTTTACTTGGCAGTGCATGGCCATGGTCACATGCACCTCTCCAGCCAATCACTACCTTCAGCGGTGATGTGGCCACAAGCAGTGTGTCACTGCTGAAGTCAGTCATTGACTGGAGCGGTGTATGTGACCATGGCCATGCACTGACAATTTTCAAAAAGGGGGCTCTGCAAGGGCGCTGTGTGGGTGGACCATCAGCCTTGTCACATTCATCATTATTTACGCCATAAGCTAACTTAAATAACAACTGAAATCTATGCCACCTACGATCTGGAGTAGATTGCAGTTTGGGGTAGGGACTGCTAGATGAGGCATGTAGTTTAGGCTAAGTCCTGTGCCTCATCATAATTACATGCCTCCTCCGGCAGCCCAGGCCCCATCTAGGCTGGCATAGCACACACCAATCTTGATAAATCAGGGCCTCAGTGTTTTCAGAAAACTCACTTATTGTCAAGCATGACTAACCCATTTACATTTTCCACATCTGGCCACAGTTCCTCATGGTTCAGGAATGAATTTATATACATATCACCTGATTACACATCACTTGTCCAGACAGCCTGGCATTATCAAATAAAACATGCACCTTTCAAAATTTCTCCCAAGGACTTTAAGTTTGCTCTTAGGTTATTTTGTTGGTCTCTCAAGACTTGGAGACAACCAGGAAATTTTGTCATGTTCCCGTCTGGATGTCTGGAGTTCCCAGTAGCTTAAGGAAATTTCAAAGTATTGGTCTATAGAAGAAAAATACTTGAGGGATGGAGTCATTGGTCAACTAAATAACCTACTCAATGTAAAGAGATGTTATTCTTCGCGAAGGAAATATATCATGAAGGTGGTGGGCTGACTCATTCAGGAACTGCGAATTTGAGAACATGTGGCTGATTATGTATCAGCAAACTGATATGTCACACAATGTCCTGATTGGTCTGTGCATGGTGCAATTCTGCTTAATGGAATATTATCACAAAATAAGACCAGTATCCTATGCATGCTTACTAGACGGACATTGCTGGCTGAGTCAACATTTTCAGGCAGTGACGTACATGACCCGGACACTTCACATATGTCCTGGTGATACAAAATGATACAAAATGAAAAGAAGTTAAATTTAAGTTAAAATAAAAATGTAAATTAATAGAAAAATGAAAACAAGGTTGCATGCAACAGTTTCCTGTGTATCATATAATATACATTATTGAATAAATCTGCACGTGTAGTTTATTTTCAACCAAATCAACAAGGTTATAAATAATGTGAGACTTAAAATGAAGCTGTCACTGGACTCAGTACTTTCTAGGTCCTGCTAAAGTTTGAGATCAAGAAGGTGGAACAGAAGAAAGAATCACCTTTATTTACAATACAGAGCATCTTAAAACCACTCCACTGCCCATGAAGAAGATGGTACTCCCTCCTTCTACTTTACCAGCTGACCAAATACTAATGTTGGGCATAGACAATTGACATTTGATCACCGAGCCAGAAGATTTTGGTGAGATCTGTCAGCAATCTATTGTACTATTGATGCAAAGGGTGGGAAGAGCAGGAAGTCTGTAAGGTGAGCTTTCACCAATAGCTACATAGCAGGAAATGATTAGAGAGGAGTGGCTTTTTGGCATCTACTGTATGCTGTACAGCCCAGTACCATACAGCAGCACTGAGGAACAGTTGGAGAGCACCCCGAAACGCATCAGGGTATCACAAGCACTCCCACGATCTATTGAGCACCTCCACTGCATGGCCATGCATTACTGTTGAATTTCAAAGATCATCTTGCAAAATTCCAACAATTATACCCTCTGGACTTATACCACCATTCACCGCTCCCCGGGCCAGTGCTAGTAAGTGTGATCGCGAGATTGTGACGTCACCAACTCTGGAGCCCGACGCCAGAGCATAGTGAGGGGAAGCCGCTACAGCACCGAGGTACAGGAGACGCTGCTGCTTTTACGATTTACATCGATCGGATCTAATATTGCGCTACATTACAAGGGAGGTAAGATCCATCCCTATTACCTGGCAAGCATTGACTGTTTAATCAAGCGATTTTGGGATCTCTTATTACCCCTATGGTTAAATACTGAGCAGGACTCGAACTATACAAGAGCATCATGTGCATATCACCTATATAAGACCCTCTCAGTATTATACAGTGTGGACTTGGTCTCAGTATCCATAGGTTTTTTCACACAGACTATTTTTTATGAGGCAATTTTTTGGAATTTGACTTGATGAAATTTTGATGATAAATGAAGCTGACAGCGTTTTAAAAATTTTTTGGGCCCGGTCACGTGACCGTATTACAGTGAAGCTGACATGGACGGATTCACTAGCTACTACAATTATTTTTATTTTTATTTTATTTATGTGTGGATCTAATTAAAGTTGTTTTATCATTATATATTTTGATGCCGATGTTGAGAGTGCTGACTCTTTCCTATTTATTCCATATATTCTTTTGGGGTCCGGCATAACCCCGTTCTGAGTTTCTAGCACCCATCATAACCCACCTTGTAGTGAGCCAACCCTACCACTATTTTCCAGTACCATACAGCAGCAGTTATTTATTGTGGTGGTATACCCTTTCTGACATCCGCCGTAGATTGAGCCTGTAAAGATGGTACCCCCTTAGGAACTGAGCGGTGCCATACTTTTACACAGCAGACAACTGCCAGGAGACTCTGGAGACAACTCTGATCATGAACATTTAACTCCTCAGATGCCATAATCAATGGCAATCACATGATCTGAGTGGTCATTTCCTGGGAACAGAACTGAACATGCCTCTGTGACGAGATTGCAGGAGGTGTTTGGTTGCTGTACCTTGTGAAGACTCCCAGGCCTGCCATAATTAAGTTCCGATTAAATTCTTGCCTGTGGCCTGTGTAGAAAAATATAAAAAAATAAACAATATGTAGTGCCCTGGAGCAGGGAGTACTTTGACATTTGGACATTTGCCTATATCCCCTATGCAAAGTTAAAACTTCTTACTTTATTTCTCTTGAAAGGGTTAACTTATACTGTTTATTACTGTGTTACTGCATTTTATATATATGTAGTAATATATATCCTGTTCATTATCACTGTATTTACATGGCTCTGTGGAAAGGGTTAATGACTACTGAGAGACTATTAGGACTTTGATTGAGAAGCTGGTAATTTTCCACAGCTGCCATAGGGTTTAAAGAAGACCATGTTTTGGAGGGAAAAACCCAGACTTGTTTACCACCCTGTTTTAGAGGGAAAACCCCAGACTTGTTTGCCACCAAAAGCAGACCATCTGTCCTTTTAAATGTCTGGTTTTAATTAGGTTGTTATGTATGGAAACTTGATTTTGTCTGGAAAAACTGCTCTGTCATTGCCGTTCAGTATCATTGAAGCTCTAATGTAAGTCTATGAGAGACGGAAAGTGTTACAATGTATCTGTTTGTGCTGAGTTTCTTCACTCCACCACTCCCACTAGAAAAGTCTAGCTAGAAATTGGATACAAGGAGAGCAGTCAGAGCCTCTAGCTTGCTGCAGTTAGGGAGCAGTGCTTGGAGCGGAGGCTCATGCTAATGACTGACCAGAAGAAGATGCTGAGATGGAAACGCTGAGCCACAGACTAGGGGTCACTAACCCTGTGACCAAGGAGCCACCCGGACTACTGAGCTACAGACCGTGGGCCCTTGACCAGGATGCCAGCCTTCTGAGAGAGAGGGATAGCTAGCTCAGGCCTTTCCTCAGCATTAAACCGTTCTTCTGCCAGGGAGGAGACTGGAGAAGCCAGCCCAATGCCTTGCCTGTATTGTTGTGTACCTGAATTCCTCCAATAAAGAAGCACTCTGGTTTACTGCAGACTCTGACTCTCTGGGCTTATTTGCCATTCGTGTGCCTTATAATCCCTTCTGGAAAACAGCAACAAGTGGTGACAAGTGGTGAATCAAAATAGTAAATCACCATTTTTGGTTGTTTCGCCTCCCCAAAAAAAATTATAAACTGTGATGAAAAGGCGATGCACATCCAAAAATGGGATCAATAAAAACTACAGATCACCTCACAAAAAATGTGTCTGTACACGGCAACGTAGATAGAAATATTAAAAATTTAGTGCCAGAATATGACAATTCTAAGAATTTTTTTTTCCAGGTTTTTAGTTTTTATAACAAAGCATATGAAAAATGGTGTAAACTTGGCGTCGCTTAAATCATACTGACCCAAAGAATATAGTTAAAATGTAATTTTTACCACATAGTGAACTTCTTAAGGATGAAACAAAAGACATTCGTTGTTATCGAATTCCACCCCACTTAGAATTTTATTTACAGCTTCCCACTACATCATATGGTATATTAAAACCTTTAGAAAGTACACCTTTTCCCAGAAAAAAAGTCCTCATAGTGCTATGTAAAAAAAAAAAAAAGTTACTTCTTAGAATATAGGAAATAAAACCAAAAATGAACAAAATGGAAAACGGCTGCATCAGAAAAGATTTATAGTTTAAGGAACACCTTGGAAACTTGGATTTGGGGGACCAGTGTGAAAAAAATGAATGGTCCTATATGTATAATAGTCTCTGTAGGTCTATTTTACTTTCCATTTTGAAAATGTTTCTGCAGTTTGACTTTAAATGGGTTGTCTAGCCATTTATATTGAGGACCTATCCTCAGGATAGGTCATCAATATCAGATTGGTGGGGTCTGATACCGGGTACCCCCGCTGATCAGCTGTTTGAAGTAGGCAGACTTTTTCACAGTTATGTATAACAGAACAGTTATTTGTGCCCATAGACATGTATTAAAACGGAACAAAACGGAATGCCTCTTAAAGGGTTCTGTTTTGCATTTCGTCCTAAAATACTATTATAACTCTGTTATAATGGAACACTATAATGGAATTCCTAGCACTGGTGAGAACCTGCCCTTAGTTGCCCATAGCAAACAATCAGATTCCACCTTTCATTTTCCAAAGGAGTTGTGAAAAATGAAAGGTGGAATTTGATTAGTTGCTATGGACAACTAAGCCAGTTCTACTTTACACCAGTTTTATAAATCACCCCCATAAGTGGTTAAAATTTGCTGTACGGGCATCTGTGACCTTCTGGGTGAAGATTTCTCCACTATTGTCCTGTAAGCTGAGCATAGAGAGAGAGTGGCAAGTGTTCACACACGAGAGACAGTGTTGCTAAAAACGATTAATAGAAGAATATTGGATACGGAGCGTGCCGGGAGAGTGCAGGGAGACTTATTCTGCATCAGTTTTATTTATTTGCTACATCATTATTATACATTACATGCATTTATACATATTATATTATACATGCATTATTTATAGTTTTATTTATTGCTACATCATCCGTTAACTAAGATTGGTAATTCAATGCCAATTAGATGAAAGCCTTTATTATTCCACTGCCAGCATGCCAACCAATACCATCCAGTCTGCACCTCTTAGGGGGGCCAGGTCTTAATAATGACCATTTACATATTTTTCTGGCTTTACCTCTTCCAAATCAACCTTCAAAGTCTTCATATACTAGAAAAGTCAGAAAGATGCAGAGAGAGGAGGAGCTGGATGTTCCCAATGAAATATTCTCATTGATATTAGATGATGTGGAAAAGGAGGAAAAGCAGATGGCAGAAGAAGGGCTCCCACCTGTGAGGCAGGAGAGCGCTGGGGTTGGAGAAGTGGGTATGCAGGAACTGATTAATATTCAGGGTTTACCGTCAAATAACCTGTAGGAGATTGCAGGCAATAACAGCAATAATATGCATATTGTCCCCCCACCTAACCAGCCAAACCTCATACCAGCAACAGCCCCTTTTTAAAGGTGCCGCGCAGCCATTAACGGTGAAGTAGGACTATACAGTGAGGTCTTAATGATTAAATTAAAGGCAGCTATGGGCTAATTAGCTGTGCGTTTTTTTACCGCAGCATGGCCAACCTTCCCGCAGCACGTCCACTCCATGTGGCCATACTCTAAGGCAGAGTGGCCTGGGTATAACTGATTTATAGCGATTTGTGACAAATAAAATTCGGAAGAAATTGAGTTTCTTGGCTAACTTCAGCGAAGTTGCTGAATCGAACATTTCACTCATCTCTACTTTATATTCTATATTATTATCTTCCAGTACAGTGTTAATAATTAAAATGACCTCTTGAAATGTTGTTTTTAGGATGATGAATGGAAACTATTTAAAGTCTGGAGATTTATTGTAGCAATATCATTTCATCTTCTCAAAACTTCATGCCTTGTTCTACTGAGAACTTCTTGCAGATGGAAATAAAAGTTTTGTGTTGGCTAGATGGAAATTAATTTTATGCCTGGAAATAGTTTTCATATAAACATCCAAGGTCTACTTGTTTCCTAAGATGTGTCTGGAATTCAATTGCCCAAATGCTGTAGTGAAAATATGAGAAAGGATAAGGAAGGAGCATGTCAGACTGGAGACACTAGAACAAACGTTCACATAGTAGATGAGATTTCATTTTATTTATCTATTTAGGTAAGGACAGTGGTCTGACTTCTCTTATCAAACACAGCCCCCATGTGCCATATGTATGCAGATATACCTCCATACATACAGAATCTGATGGCACAATCTTAATCATACAGAAAGAGCCCACACACTTGGATGGACACATCTCAGACATAGTACGGAACTGCAGTATACCCATGTACATGAGACCTAATAAGTAATTTCTTGACATGCTCTGGGATGTAGCCGATATTTGGTAATTCCCTCTCGTAGGTCCAGCTCCTTGTTTTTGTGGTCCTAGCTTTCTCTCCTCAGGTCTGGTCTCCACCTTTCTACAGGCGGCCGGTTGCTGAGCAAATAGTTTTCAGCTCCTTGTCTTCTACCCAGAAGCCCATCCTGGCTGTCCAGCACAAGTTGCGTAAGGTTCCTAGGGCAACTGGAGCTAGATAAAAATGTCACCAGGCAGGCTATTTTCGCACTTTAGTGGCCAGCATGTTTTGGGCCTTAATGAGCAGTTGATTTTTTTAATTTCTTCATCGTCGCCTTCCAAGAGATCTAACATTTTTTTTTTCCATCTACATAGTCATATGTGGCCTTGTTTTTTGAATGCCAAGTTGTAGTTTTTATTGGTAATGCATATAACTTACTGATTAACTAACTCTTTCTGGGAGGGAGATGGGAAAAAACAGCAATACTGCCATTGAGTTGTTACGTTCTAAATTTTACGGCGTTAATTTTTCAGCATAAATAACACCATAAATTTATTCTCTGGGTCAGTACAATTGCATCGATACCAAATGCATATTGTTTTTTTTTAGTAGTTTTACTACTTTTGCACAATAAAAGCCCTTCTTTTTTGCATTGACGCATTCTAAGACCTATAACATTTTTATTCTTCTTTCTACTGAGCTGTTTCAGGGCTTGATTTTTGCAGGACGACTTGTAGTTTTCATTGGACTATACCTGTAGTGAAATGTATTTTAATGTCAGTCTTAGGCCCCTTGCACACGAGCGAGTTTTCTGCGCAGGTGCAATGCGTGACGTGAACGCATAGCACCCGCACTGAATCCGGACCCTATTCATTTCAATGGGTCTGTGTACATGAACTTTGTTTTTCACGCATCACTTCTCCGTTGCGTGAAAATCGCAGCATGTTCTATATTCAGCGTTTTTCTCGCAGCCCTGGCCCCATAGAAGTGAATGGGGCTGCATGAAAAACGCATTGCATCCGCAAGCAAGTGCGGGTGCGATGCGTTATTTACTGATGGTTGCTAGAAGATGTTGTTTGTAAACCATCAGTTTTTTTATCACGCGTGTGAAAAACGCATCAAAATGCATTGCACCCGTGCGATAAAAACTGAACAACTGAACGAAATCGCAGGCAAAACTGAATGGCTTTGCTTGCAAAATCATACAAAATCATTTTCACTAAACGCATCCCCAACGCACCCAGACCGAATCCGGACACGCTCGTGTGAAAGAGACCTTATACTGACATTCACCAGCAGGATGCACCAGAGAGGTACAGTCTGCTAGAGTATGCTAGGACATGGCTGAGGCCTTCACTAGGACCTGGCCTGCCTGCCCTGACATTGGCACCCGCGATGTAATTTATGGAGTGCCGATGGGAGACAGAGGGAGTCCACTCCATCTGTAACTGCATACATGTAATTAGTTAATTCCCCGTATTGGTGCTCCTGCCGGTCAGGGCCATTACAGCAGGAGCATAGCTCTTATGTTACAGCTATACCCCTGCTCTCCAATGCATTGGGCTGCTGCAAAAAGGCTTGACTCTAGAGATGTTCCTCTTGTAGTTATCCCTAGTTATCCTGGTATTTTAGGGGCCCTAAAACGTGAGAAGTAGTTTGGAATCCAAATGCGTAAAAATGCCCTTCTTCTCACGCTTAAGGGTCCCGAAAATGCCAGGGCAGTATAAATACCCCACATGTGACCCAATTTTGGAAAGAATACACCCCAAGGTATTCTGTGAGGGGCATAGCGAGTTCATAGAAGATTTTTTTTTTTGGCACAAGTTAGCGGAAATTGACTTTTTTTTTACAAAGTCTCCCTTTCCGCTAACTTGTGACAAAACGTTCAATCTTGTATGGACTCAATATGCCCCTCTGTGAATACCATGGGGTGTCTTCTTTCCAAAATGGGGTCATTTGTGGGGTGTTCGTACTGCCCTGGCATTTGAGGGTCTCCATAATCATTACATGTATGGCCAGCATTAGGCGTTTCTGCTATTCCCCTTATATTGAGCATATGGGTAATGAGATTTATTTTTTCCGTTCAGCCTCTGGGCTGAAGAAAAAAATGAACGGCACAGATTTCTTCATTCGCATCGATCAATGTGGATGAAAAAATCTCTGCCACAAAATGTGCAAAAAAAAAAAAAAGAGGACATAGGAGTGCTTGCGAAGTAAAGGTGCGATCGCTAATAAAGATCCAAAAAGCTCAAAATTGATCTTTATAGTGCCGCAGCGATTTTACAGTGTTTTTGCAGTGATCAGAAAAAAAAAAATTCTGACACTGCGGTGGGGCGGACTGAATGCAAGTGTGCGCACAAGATCAGGCCTGATTGGGCGAACACTGCGTTTTTTGTAGAGCCTAAGGTGACCGTAATGTACTGATATAGATCTGATTGCGATCAGTCTTGATCACTTACAGATACTATATAGTACTAGTGCTGATTAGCGACAGCGATGACGGTAATCAGCGACTAATCAGTGACTGCGGGGCGGTGGGCGCTAACTACCTAACAAGTAGCTAACTAACTGGCGGTGATAAAGGAACTTAGGCCCCATTCACATATCCGCAATTCTGTTCCGCATTTTGCGGAACGGAATTGCGGACCCATTCATTTCTATGGGGACAGACTTTGTCCCGCTCGGAACCAGAATTGCGGATCTGCACTTCCGGGTTCGCACTTCTGTTCCGAAAAAATATAGAACATCGGATCCGCAAAATACGGAAAGCACATTGCCGGTGTCCGTGTTTTGCGGATCCGCGGATCCGCAAAACACATATGGTTGTCTGTATGGAGCCTTACAGGGGGGTGATCAATGACAGGGGGGTGATCAGGGAGTCTATATGGGGTGATCAGGGGTTAATAAGTGGCAGGGGGGGGGGTAGTGTGGTGCTTGGTGCTACTTTACAGAGCTACCTGGTCCTCTGGTGGTCGATCCAAGTAAATGGGACCCCCAGAGGACCAGGTAGCAGGTATATCAGACGCTGTTAACAAAACAGCGTCTGATATACCTGTTTGATGCGATTTATTTTACAACTACAGCCTGCCAGGGATTGATCATCGCTGGCAGGCTGTAGTATAACTTTACTGCTGCACGCTGCTGTAAGGAAGTCTCACGTCTCGCGAGATGACGCGTAGATGCATCAACGAGGTATAACCCGGCCGCCCGCAGGACGCATCCCTGCGTTAGGTGGTCGGGAAGCAGTTAAAGGGGCATCATACGAGTGCGGGACAATAGTCCTGCGGGCGGCCCGACGTGCACAGCATCATTGTAATCTATGATGCTGTGCGCTCCTGTGCGCACGATCAATGCCGCTCCAGGACATATGGCTCGCTTGCGGACTGTATGTCTCGGAGGGCATACGGTCGTGTGCAAGACGCCTAACTTCAATGCATCCAGGCCCGTCTCAGATAGCGGCGCAAGTAAGTAATTAGAAGAGAAGGAGCGCCATTTGGGTTTGGTAGGGTATGTTTTGGTTGAATAGTTTTTTGCACCATGTTGCATTGGCAGAGACCCTGAGAAAGAAATTACCCCAACTACACCCCTCAAGAAATGTATCTAGGGGAGCTAGGGGCGCAGTAATTATTTTGACCCCACAGGTGTTTCATAGAATTTACTAACACTGGCCAATGAAAATTAACACTTACATTTTTCCAATAGTATGATGTTTTAGCTTTAAATTGTTCATGTTCACAAGGGATAAAACGAGCAAAATACATTTTCTTGATCAATTTTTTCCGAGTATGTCAATACTCCCTTTGTGGTCATAAGCCATTCTATGGGCACAAGCAGGGCTCAGTAGGGAAGTAGAAGGTTATTTTATTGTATTTTATTTTTTTACAGTGTCACCCCACAGAAAAAATTCAGATGTAGCAATATAGGTTACTTACGTATAGGTTTTTAATTCACACTAAAATTCTTAAAACCAAGTGTTACATGTGCTGCATTTTACCATGTTACCACTAGAGGGGAGTGTTGTACAGGTCATCATTTATTTCACTTCTTTTTAACTGCTACACACAGTACATTTAGTGGACTGCTCACATCCCAGCTTTCCTCTACACCAAGGATATAGGTTTGAATGTGAAAAGGTAATATTCAAGCATATTCCTGGGAGTGTCTATAGACTTTTAAATTTTAAATGCCAAAAACACAAATTGAACCAAAATTTTAAATGCCAAAATAGTATCCTTTTAATTTAAGTCTGACACCCTTTACACCAGTCTATGTTTTTTTGGTGGACAAATCTGTGGCCCTATGCTAACTTATATCAAAGGCTATTTCAGGAGCCTTTATCTCAGATTCCATCAAATATAACAGGAAGGGTGGTGCAGCATGCCGTGGTATTTATTCCGCCAAAACAAAAAACGCGGTGGTGGATCCAGTGCTCCAATATTTTCTTCTTTGCTCCTATGACAAAACAAAAAAAATAAGTGTTAACCTTACTCTAGGACCCTCCCACAACTTCAGCAAATGTTCTTGCAACAATAGGGTTTATGTACATAGAAAAGGATTTTTTTTTTTTACTATAAATGTATGCCCATATGTTTAAACAGGTTGTCTCACTTCAGTAAATGGCATTTATCATGTAGAGAAAGTTAATACAAGGCACTTACTAATGTATAGTGATTGTCCATGTTGCCTCCTTTGCTGGCTGGATTCATTTTTCCATCACATTATACACTGCTCGTTTCCATGGTTATGACCACCCTGAAATCCAGCAGTGGTGGCCGTGTTTGCAGACTATAGGAAAAAGAGCCGGCCTTTCTGGTGGCCGGAACCACAGGAGTTCACATAGGCTACTGCTTTTTCCTATAGTGCGCAAGCACGACCACCACTGCTGGATTTGCTGCAGGGTCAAGTAATGAGCAGTGTATAATGCGATGAAAAAATGAATCCAGCCAGCAAAGGAGGCAACATGGACAATCACAATACATTAGTAAGTGCCTTGTATTACCTTTCTCTACATGATAAATGCCATTAGCTGAAGTGACACAACCCCTTTAGTATGTGAATAAAAAAGTAGAGGGAAGCGAATATGACATACTTTTCTCCACAATTTTAGTGTATGTTAAAATGAATGTGTCATTAGAAAATGACCTATTGTTTAAATCACGTTTTTATGTTTAATATTTATAAGAATTTTTGACGCTATTTTTAATTTTCTATGTTATCTTCTTTATATATAAAAAAGGACGTATATATGTGTGTATGTATGTTCCGCGATCACTCAAAAACACAACCATCGATTTCATCGAAACTTGGTATACACATCGCTTGCTACCTGGAAATAAATCTTGTGGGGGTCACAGCTCTCTAGTTCCTGAGATATTCCCAAAAAATGACCTGCATTAGCCAATACAAGCCTGCAAGTCTTTCTCTTCATATCCCAACTGCCATACAGACGGTCAGATGTCCCTTATCAGCCAATAGAAGCTCGCAGGCCCTTACTCTCCACATACACACAGTTTTATTCCAGGTTTCTGTAACAACCCAGACATTTTTCTTCACTGCTGTAGGTCAGCTTTAGTCTAGGGCTACATGATGACATGTGTCACGCGACAATAAGTCGCACGACACATAGGGCACAACTGCACTGCTACATGTGTCGCGCGACATTATCATCGAAAAAATGTTGCGTGACAATTTTTATAATGATAGTCTACGGTGTCGCACATGCGACATGTGACATGCTGCGACAGTGACGTGACAGTCGCAGAAAAATCCATCTTGGATGGATTTTTTGCAACTGTCGTGTCGCAGTCGCAGCATGTCACATGTCGCAGTGCGACACCATAGCTTATCATTATAAAAATTGTTGAGACAAAATGTCGAGCGACATATGTCATCATGTATCGCTAGCATTAAAGGGGCAGGGCGCTGTGGAGGTTACTGTTAAGGGGGCAGGGGCCACTATTAATGGGACAGCTGCTGTGGAGGTCACTGTTAAGGCAACAGGGTACTATGAGGTCACTGTTAAGGCAGCAGGGTACTGTGGAGGTCATTGTTTAAGGGGGCGGTCCCCTGAGGAGATCACTGTCAAGGGAGTGGGGTGCTGTGAAACTCACTCTTGAAGGGGCTGGCTGCTGTAAGGGTCAAAGTTAAGGGGATGGGCTGCTGTTGAGGTCCCTTTTTAAAGTGGTGGGTCACTGTGGGGGGGGGGTCACGGTTAAGGGGTGGGAGACTGTGGAATTCATGGTTAAAGGGGCAGAATGCTGTAGTGGTCACTGTTATGGGGGATACTGTCGATATCTTTTAACGACACACACAAACATTAAATGAAATAGATGAAATATACCCGTGCGAAGCCGGGTCCTTCTGCAAGTTATCTATAATTAAACAAAAAACATAAAATCCTGCAGTTTTCGCACTGACCTCTAAGCCTAATAATAGGCGTTACTTCGTGGTCTGTTCAGATCCCTTTACTGCAGTTAGCTGCTTATCTGTAATTCTAATCCTGTAATGAGCACATTCAAGCATCAGTGGGTGGGGCTGAATACTTTTTCAACACATCTGTGCTCTGCACACTCCCCCCTCCCCATGATTGACAGGGCTAGACATCAGCATCATGAGCATAAAGGATTTTTATGCTTAGATGATTAAAAAGCTAATAGATAGTACTGGTTTATCCACAGGTGCAATATATGATTAAAAAGAAACCAGTAATATGAATTAGCTTTCTTAGTATAGAAAACTACACTTATTAATGTGATACGGCTGTAGCCTGGAGATAAGTGGTGAGTCTTTGATGTAGCTATCCCAGGTTCAAATCCAAGGAGAGACTTCTAGATTTTTTCTTCAGTTATTTTTTTTTCTCCCTCATCGAACCCTAATAAAAGGCTATAGTCTTACTATATTGAAAATAGAGGTTTCTATACTTAGAAAGCTTATATATCTTACTGGTTTCTTTATAATCTTATATAGTGCCTGTAAATAAACCAGTAATATGTATTAGCTTTCTAATTCTAGAAAACCTCTGTTCTGAACATGGCAAGGATTTAGTAAGTAGTATATATGATATGTTATTGCTAGGATACAGATCTAGGACACAGTTCTACCCTCAGCATGCTGATGTCTATCCCTGTCAATCAAGGGGAGTTACAAAAGCAGTGCTCCAAGGATTCAGCCTTGCCTCCAGGTGTTCCAATATGCTTATTTGAATATGAATAAAAACGCAGATATCTCTGCAGTTGTTCAACATACAGAAAGAAAAAGGTATTTTTTTAATCAGCATGATTAACCTTACCATGCTGACAGTCTATTTAAACCCAGTTTCTGTCATTGGGGGCACAGTCAATGACCCCTAGTGTTTTCTTTTTTTTTCATTTATCTTCCCAAAAAGAATAAGGCTACATTCACACGACCGTGAATGTGTCCGCATCCGTTCCACAATCCATTCCATTCACTGTCTATGCGGCCGGACGAGGTGCTTCCGGTCCGCAGCTCCGCAAAAGATAGAACATGTCCTATTCTTATCCACAACTGCGGACAAGAATAGGCATTTCTATGGGGGGTGCGGCTTGGTGTATTGCGGATACGCAATTTGCGGATCCGTAATACACTACGGTCGTGTTAATGTAGCCTAAGGCTGGGACTACATGCTGATGTCTTGCAAAACAGCAAGTCTCAGAAAAGTTGCACAACCAAAAACATTTGTAGAACTTGTCTGTAGCTTGCTATCTCGCAACAGTTTTAGAACTGAGATTTGCTTGTAAAGAACGCAACAGAAAATCATACAAAGATAGCAGGCAAGTTTCACATGACTTGCAATATGGTCTATGATGGCCAAGTCGCGTGCCACTTTTGACCTGTATCCGACAACACAATATTGTTGGATTGTTTTAAAACGGTCGCATTGCAATTGCAGCAGGTCGCATGCTGCATGGCAACTCCATAAACATTACATTACATGCATGGTTGCGATGTGGCATCACAAGCATCACGTCTTGCGACACATGTAGTCCCAGGCTAAAAGTTAAAGGGGCTATAAGGGAATTTGTATTGATTACCTATCCTCTGGATTAGGTCATCAATATTAGATTGGCGGGGATCCATCACCCAGAACCCCCGCCAATGAGCTTTTAGGAGAGTTTGTGAGATCAAATTTAGTGCTGAGCCACCCCCCCTGCACTGATCACATGACAGTGACGTCACCCCAGGTCCTTCGGCTGTTCAACAGTTCGGGTTGGTGGCAGCCGCCCCTTATGGATTCCATATGCCGCTATAGTGGAATCCATAACGGGATGCGCAACTTACCACAACCCGAACGCCGAACACCGGACTTTTTTTTAAAGTTCGCTCATCTCTACACACGAGTCCTGCACCCTGACGGATAGATGTACAGCTTGATGTCCAGATATTTCTGGAGTGGAGTCTCGCTGGGTCACAGATGTCCAGGGGCGGACTGGGAACTTAAAGTGGCCCTGGAAAAAAATAAGGAAGGAAGGCAGGGCAAATATTATCATATTGTGGCACGTTATACCACCTCAACAGAGCCAAATACCACAGTCCATCACAAAATACTGTCAGCAGCACAAAATGCGTCCCCAAAAACTTCCACTGGCCGGCCCCCTGGGCATCGGCCCATCGGGAAACTTCCCTTTAAGGGTCCATTCACACGTCCGTGTGTGTTTTGCAGATCCACGGATCCGCAAAACACGGACATCGGTGATGTGCGTTCCGCAATTTGCGGACCGCACATTGCCGGCACTACATAGAAAATGCCTTTTTTTGTCGCCAATGCGGACAAGAATAGGACATGTTCCATTTTTTTTGGGAACGCAATTGCGGACCCGGAAGTGCGGATCCGCAATTGCAGACCCGGAAGTGCGGATCCGCAATTGCAGACCCGGGCGGGATATCGTCAGTCCCTATTGAAATTAATGGGTCCTCAATTCCGTTCCGTAAAATGCGGAACAGAATTGCGGACGTGTGAATGGACCCTAAAGGTCTATGGCCAATCCGCCCCTGCAGATGTCCAATTTACATATTAAAACTATTACTGCAGGTTTTCTGCTATGAAAGGCGGATAAGGGAGAATAACAAGGCCACATCCCCCCCCATAAAAAAACTAAAAAATTTACAGATTTTCCTCCGCTTATAATAATGATTTAAGATGAAATCACTAAAGGAACATTTCCGTGATAGAGTGCAGATACGGGCTCCCATGAGAGCGGTTGATTACATCTTCCATCGATATTATATTTCTGCTGGAAGAAATATGAAATAAAGCAAGCCTAAAGAAACAGCAATGAACGCACGGTGACATGTCATTACTAATGGAGAAATAATTGCAGAACCTCCATGAAATCCATGCGGGAGCACAGATGTTTACTTCAATTAAATAAAAGACGCTTATATTAAATAGTAACATGAATAGTACCTGGGATAATACACCCCCTAGTGTAAACTATAAGAATATCAGAAGTAACAGGGGAGTTCTATGACATGGCTTTATAGGTCTTCGCATCAAATCTCATTGCTGTTACTGCACTGTTTGCTGTTTAAAGGGGTTCTGTATATAAAATGTCCGCCAGCAACCTGTCCTAGAATGTCCTAGAAGGTGAGCAGGACTGGTTGCTCCTGCTCGCACAGCTACCTTGGGGTGTAAGGTGTAAACGTGAAAACATGCCTGGCCCTGTCTAGCAAAGTGCAGAGGGCATCACAGTTGCAAAGAGAGCAGAGCCTCTAGGTGTAATGGCAACGCCCCCGTTGCTCCTAGAGCCTCATTTGCATATATTAAAACATCACTTTTCTCAGCCAAGCGCACGTGCAACATTCGTAGGAAAAAGTCTGCCCTTTAAAACGTCACAAATCGAATTGTGACTTTTTTACCTTTTCACTACCAGAGGTTTTTTTGGTTTTTGCATTTTCCTTTTTCTTCCCTATCTTCCTTGAGCCATAACTTTCTTATATTTCCGTTCACATAGCTGTATAAGGGCTTATTTTTTGCAAAACAAGTTGTACTTTTTAATGCCACCCTTAATTGTGGCATAAAATGTAGTGGGAAGCGATAAAAAAAATTCCAAATGGGGTGATATTGGAAAAAAAAACACAATTCCTTCACCGTTTTATGGGTTTTGTTCCAACGGAGTTTCGTTTGCGGCAAAACTGACCCATGCCCTTTATTCTCTGGGTCAGTATGATTACAACGATACCCCATATGTGTAGTATTTTTCATGTCTAAATAGTGTAAAAATAACTTTGAACTTTGATAAAAAAATCTTTCTTTTTTTTACATCACCATATTCTGACCTCCACAACTTTTTCATACTTATGTCTACTGAGCTGTTTAGAGGCTCATTTTTTTCGGGACAATCCATAGTTTTTATTGATTCCATTTTGGAGTGTGCATGACTTTATGATCACAATTTATTACATTTTTTGGGGAAAGACCCTTTTTTCCGTTACGCCATTCATCGTATTTGTTTTTTTTATATATATATTTTAATAGTATGGGTGTTTTCAGTCACAGTGATACCCATGATGCTTACATTTATTGCTATTTAGGTATTTATTTTTTAATTATACGGAAAGGGGGTTGATTTAAGCTTTTATATTTTTTTATATTTTTTTACATGTTTTTTTTTAGATAATTTTGAATCTCACATATGAGTCTATAAATTATGTTTTCAATTTTTCATTTTGTACTATCAGGGATTCTTAAAATGGGCATTAAATTTAGGCATTCCTACACTCTCCTTGTCACTTTCTAAAAACAAAGGGGCGGGGCCATCAGCCTAGACAGATTTAACATCATTTACAAGTTTTCTGGCAGAAATGATGAATGAAGTTTAGGAGCAAATCTTGAGATTTTTCAGAAAATTTCCAAAACCCACTACCAGTTCAGGTCTGAAGACACTTTGTGAGGCTTACATTATAGAAACCACCCCAAATTGTCCCCATTTTAGAAACTACACCCCTCAAGGTATTCAAAAGTGATTTGACAAACTTTGCTAACCCTTTAGGTGTTCCACAAGAATTAATGGAAAATGTTACTTTTTTGGCAGATTTTTCATTTACATTTTTTTTCCCGCTAACAAAGCAAGGGTTAACAGCCAAACAAAACTCAATATTTATTGCCCTGATTCTGTAGTTTACAGAAACACCCCATATGTGGTCATAAACTGCTATATGGGCGCATGGTAGGGCACAGAAAAAAAAGAAACGCCATATGGTTTTTGGGCAGATTTCACTGGGATAATTTAAGCTGCCATGTCACATATAAAGACCCCCTAGAGTAGAAACTCCAAAAAAGTGACCCCATTTTAGAAACTACACCCCTCAAGGTACTCAAAACAGATTTTACAAACTTTGTTAATCCTTTAGGTGTTTCACAAGAATTAATGGAAAATAGAGATGAAATTTCAGAATTTTACTTTTTGGGCAGATTTTTCATTTTAATCCATTTTTTCCAGTAACAAAGCAAGGGTTAACAGCCAAACAAAACTCAATATTTATTGCCCTGATTCTGTAGTTCACAGAAACACCCCATATGTGGTCTACCACTGAAGAAGGGATGTATATCCCTAAACGCGTATGGAGTGCCTCGCAAACTAATTTCTCCTTTGTGTTCGGATCCATCGTCAAGTACTTATCCAATCAGTGATATACGGACAGCCCAAATACTATCACGAACTAACATAGCCCTCCTGTCCATTGGATATTCATACAGAGGACCTGCGAGGAAGTCACCCATCACGTGCCTGAAATCCTTGGTCACGTGAGACGCTGCCAGTCATGTGGGATGCCACGTTTGATGGCGAGACCGCACGGGACGCCGTGGTGGGTTGGTTGGCGAAGAAGGACTGTGAAGGCGCATGGCACACGAAACCTGAAGAGTGGTAAAGTACCCTCCAAATACTAACTTTATTCGCAGGTTAAGTGCCCGGAAAACTCTATATACTGATACGCAAACATGGTTACGCATTGAATTAAGGAACGGGCTATATCCGACTAGACTAATAGCGTACAGAGAGACTATACACTGGGCTTTACATTGTGGACCCCACAGTGCACAGAACAACTTGTTTTACTGATTCTTTTATTGCACTTTTATTGCATTTTTTATTGTGTATTCTACGTCAAACGTTTTGCATCCCTGCACCTGCTATTTGGACTTACCATATCCAACCAGAACCATCTGGGGTAGTTGCTTCTTTCATCTGGACTTACTACAAGCCCCACCACAAATAGGAGGAGTAGTATTATTAGCTACTCTTTACTGGATACCCCAGTCTGTCACAATTCCATCGTTTTAGTTGGTTGCCAACAGGCTATTTGCAGTGGTCATTGTGCTACTAATTCCATGGCCACAGTTAGCTGCCAACAGGCTAATTTTCATTTAGTGTGAGGCTTTTTATTATTATTATTGTATTGTCGGCAAATGTATGTGCGTCATTGAGAATATATTTTTAATTGTAGAACTTTTCTTTTGAAGATTAAATATTTGGTCCTGTGTTCCTAATATCAGAGTGCCCATTTTTTTGCTTTATATTCAAAAATTTATCTTGGTTTGGGTGGTACCAGGGGCGTGCACCAATCCATATATTGCCAGGTGAGCCACCGACTATACTAGTATCTATTCCGAAAAATGGCTTTTTGACACCTTTTTATTTTATTTTTTTGACGGTGTTCACCTGAGGGGTCATGTAATATTTGTATAGAGTCGATATGGACGCGGCAATACCTAATATGTCTATTTTGGGAAAAGGACGCTTTTTTTGGACACACTTCCACATACATGGATGCACTCTCCACAAACATGGACACACTCATACATGTACTCTCCACATATATGGACGCACTCCCCACATACATGGATGCAGTCATGCACGCACTCTCCCCATACATGGACGCAGTCATACACGCACTCTACACATACATGGACGCAGTCATACACGCACTCTACACATACATGGATGCAGTCATACACGCACTTTACACATACATGGATGCAGTCATGCACGCACTCTCCACTTACATGGACGCAGTCATACACGCACTCTACACATACATGAATGCAGTCATGCATGCACTCTCCACATACATGGACGCAGTCATACACGCACTCTACACATACATGGACATACTTTCCACATATATGGATGCACTCTCCACATACATGGACGCACTCATACACGCACCTACCACACACATGGATGAACTTATACATGCACTTTCCACATACATGGACATACTCATACACACACTCACCATGTACATAGATGCACTCACCAAATACATGGACACACTCATACATACGCTCACCATATACTGTACATAGATGCACTTATACACTCACTCACCACATACATGGACGCTCTCTCCACATGCAAGGGCGCACTCATACACGCACTCGCCACATACATGGATGCAGTCTCCACATACATAGACACACTCTCCACATATATGGACGCACTCCCCACATACATGGATGCAGTCATGGACGCACTCTCCACATACATGGAGGCAGTCATACACGCACTCTACACATACATGGACACACTTTCCACATATATGGACGCACTCTCTACATACATGGACGCACTCTTCACATACATGGACACACTCATACATGCACTCTCCACATATATGGACGCACTCTCCACATACATGGAGGCAGTCATACACGCACTCTCCACATACATGGACGCAGTCATACACGCACTCTCCACATACATAGATGCTCTCTCCACATATATGGACGCACTCTCCACATACATGGACGCACTCATACACGCACTCACCACACACATGGATGAACTTATACATGCACTCTCCCTTTAGGCCTAGCTGTGAGCATCTTACTTTCACCTTGAGCCATCATCTAACCCTTATCTCTGAACCTCTAACAGCTCAAACACTTATTAAGCCATATTCTTATCAATAGGATATAAGCGGAGCTATAATGAGTGTTTATCATCTCTCAGGAGAGCAGAGATGAGCTTCACATGAGCCCTCAGTTGATGGGACACAGAGTAAACACAAAGCCTGCTAATAGAAGCTTATAGGCTGGGAACACACCTAGGCGTTTCCGAATCGTGCGTATGACGCGCGTTTTACGCGCGTTTTTGGATGCGCGTTTTTGTAACTAAGAAACGCGTGTCATACGCGCGATTCAGTGATTCTCCCCTATGAAGCTCATGTACTTGTTTGGGCGTTGGGCGTTTTACAGCACGCGCTGTAAAACGCCCAAATGTGAACCATGCCCATAGGGATGCATGGCTTTTCACATGTTGAGCGTTTTTCAGCGCGTATGAACGCGCTGAAAAACGCTCAGGTGTGTTCCCAGGGATAATGTAAAAACTCAGTGGCAGTATTGCTGTTTTTCCCATCTGACTCCCAGAAAGAGTTAATAAAAGTAAATCAGAAAGCTATGTGTACCCGAAAACTACAACTTGTCCCGCAAAAAACAAGCCCTCATAAAGCTATATAGATGGAAAAATAAAAAAGTTATAGCTCTTGGAACATGACAATGAAAAAAGGAAGAAAAACGCTTGGTCAGTAGGGCCCAAAACATGCCGGTCACTAAGGGGTTAAGGAACGATAATATTTCCTTTCGGGTCAGACTTTAGGTTTATGATCGCTGGGATTCACATAAATGGTATTCATTGTATATCCACAGATCCGCCTACAAGGAAATATTTTTGGAGACACAAAAGGTTGAATAGTTCAGGAACAATACATAAAAAATGTGTTTTCTATTTGTATGAGCCTTGTGACTGCATCTTGTTTTATCAGAAATGATCTCATCTCTGCTGATTGGCTGGAGACAGTCATGTGACAGCCGCTGTATTCCTGGTGGTCAGCAGCTGGCTCTCAAAGGGGATGACCTCATACGCAGCTGAATATGTGCGGCCTTTGACCTTTTTGGAAGCCAGAACTGGGAAAAAAGACATTCCTGAATGTTTTTTTCCTTAAGGTCGTGAACAATCTACATACAGTATAAAGATGGGATTAGCAGGTCCTAAAAGTTTAGATAATTTTTCTAAAAATAAAGTCATTTTGGAAGCAGACATATCATATGCATTCATGAACTTACTGAATGTGTTACATGTTAGGATACATTCACATCACAATCAGGCCCTGTGTTCACAGATATGGCCTGTGAACTCAGGCAGTCTGTGCGGTTGAGGAACAGAACACCAGGGTTGTCTGTATCTGGCATAGCCGTGCACCTCCGGATACTCCTTCACTGTAATGGGATCCGGCGGGGATCCATTCACTTTCCGGCAAACATGCTGGCTTTCAGCTGGACACAAAAAAGCTGCATGTAGCATCTTTGTTCGGCCGAAAGCCAGCATATATGCCGGATACAGTGACCTGATCAGAGTGCCGGAGTTTGCAACGCAGTTGTGAACCTCGCCTTACCGTTTTGTTTTCCATTCTTCTGATCCATCAGAAGAATACAAATTTTATTTTTAAGAATCCGTTATTGTGAGCATTAGTTGTCCTCAGTTAGCATCAGTTTGCACTAAAAATAACTGATCCTTCTTTGTTTGAGGATCACTTTGTGATAAGTTTGGATCAGTTCATGCCAGTTCCCTCAAAGTCGATACACAGGTACAGGTTAAAACTCTTTCAGTATAGTCTAGTACAGGTGCTGACTAGAGTTGAGCGAACACCTCGAAGTTCGGGTTCGCCGGGTTTGGATGAACTTCATAAAAAAGTTGGGGTTCGGGATCCGAACTTGACCCCGAACCCGAACCGCATTGAAGTCATAGGGGACCCAAACTTTGGGGCACTAAAATCGCTCTAAAAAGTCCAGGAAAGGGCTAGAGGGCTACTGCAAAAGGCAGCAAAATGTGGGTAAGTGCCCTGCAAACAAATGTGGATAGGGAAATGACGTAAAATAAAATAAATAAAAATTACAAATTTTAATCCTGAACTAAGAGCAGGAGGTCCATATGGACTAGGAGGTTGAGAAGGCGGTCAACGTGGCATTGTAGGTGGACGTGGTAGTGTAGGTGGATTTGGCGGTGTAGGTGGAAGCCCACACGGTTTTTTTTTCTTTTTTAATTTAATTTGGGTACACCACAAAACATTGTGGAATATATAAAAATAACAGAAAGAGAAAGTGCGCTGGAGTATAACAATGGCTGTGTAAAGTCGGTATACTTGTCTATTCTGCACAAGGTACAGACAAGTCTTGTGGGATCCATGCCTGGTTCATTTTAATGAACTTGAGCTTGTCCACATTGGCTATGGACAGTGATAACAGCGCTTGTCTGTGATAACACCCCCTGCCATGCTAAACACAAGTTCAGACAATACACTGGCTGCAGGGCAGGCCAGCACCTCCAAGGCGTAAAGGACAAGCTAAGGCCATGTGCTCAATTTGGAGACCCAGAAGTTGAATGGGGCAGACCCATCCGTCAGTACGTGTAGGCGTGTGCACACATACTGCTCCACCATGTTGCTGAAATGCTGCCTCCTGCTAAGACGTTGTGTATCAGCTGGTGGTGCTGGTTGTTGTGACGTGGTAACAAAGCTTTTCCAAATTTCAACCATGCTAATCCTGCCTTCTGAGGTGCTGGCGGTGCCCTGGCTGCGTTGGCGGCCTCTTCCTCCTCCTCTGACTTTGCCTTGTGCTTCCACTGAGCCCCCGGTGTCAATTGGGAATGCCATCAGCAGCGCGTCTACCAGCGTGCGCTTGTACTCACGCATCTTCCGATCACGCTCCAGTGAGGGAATTAAAGACGGCACGTTGTCCTTGTAATGGGGATCCAGCAGGGTGGCCACCCAGTAATCAGCACAAGTTAGAATGTGGGCAACTCGGCTGTCGTTGCGCAGGCACTGCAGCATGTAGTCGCTCATGTGTGCCAGGCTGACCAGAGGCAAGGAAAAGCTGTCCTCTGTGGGAGGTGTATTGTCTGTGTCCTCTGTATCCCCCCAGCCATGCACAAGTGATGCCCATGAGCTGCTTTGGGTACCACCCTGCTGTGAACATGGTTCCTCCTCCTCCAGAACTATGCCCTGGCTGGACAATTGTGTACCTGGCCTATGTTGGTGCAGGAACCCACCCTCCGAGCCACCTGTGAATGACTGGCCTGATAACCGTTGAAATGATCCCTCTTCCTCCTCCTCTTCCTGCTGTGACACATCTTCCTCCATCATCACCCAAGCCTTTTTTTCAAGGAGACATAGAACTTAAATAGTAACGCTGAAAACGGCGTCATCTACACTGGCCATGTTGGTAGAGTAGTCGAAACAGCGCAACAGGGCACACATCTCGCATGGAAGCCCACTCAGTGGCAGTGAAATGTTGACCCGTGCGTGCTGCAGCTGAAACTCCACTATCGTCTCTCCAGCATGTGCAAGGTGGAGTTCCACCTCGTGGGCACATTGCATATGAGGCGTGAGTGGGAAGGCCAAAGTTACGCTGCAGCACAGACAGACGAGCAGCAGCAGGGGGAGAACGCCGAAAGCGCGCACAGACGGCCCGCACTTTCTGCAGCAGCTCTGACATATCGAAGTAGTTTTTTAGGAATTTCTGCACCACCAAATTCAGCACATGCGCCAGACAAGGGATGTGAGTCAAACCGGCTAGGCCCAGAGTTGCTACGAGATTTCGCCCTGGCTGCTCTGAAGGTGGTGGTGAAGGTGTTACGCTCAGAGGATGAGGAGGTGGTAGAGGAGGAAGAGGAGTAGGAGGAGTAGGAGGAGTAGGAGGAGGAGGCAACAGGAGGCAAAGAGAAATGCCCTGCAATCCTCGGGGGCGGAAGGACATGCGCCAAACAGCAATCTGCCTCAGGCCCAGCCGCCACATTTACCGTGTGCTGTTAGGGAGATATAACGGCCCTGGCCGTGCTTACTGGTCCACGTATCGGTAGTTATGTGGACCTTGCCACAGATGGCATTGCGCAGTGCACACCTTATTTTGTCCGTCACTTGCTTGTGCAGTTAAGGGATGGCTCGCCTGGAAAAGTAGTGGTGGCTTGGAACGACGTACTGTGGGACAGCCACCACCATAAGGTTTTTAAAACTTTTCATCTCCAACAGACGGAATGACAGCATTTCAAAGGCCAGTAATTTTGAAATGCTAGCGTTCAGGGCCAGGGATCGTGGGTGGGTAGGGGGGTACTTCCTCTTTCAATCCAGTGTTTGGGAGATGGACAGCTGAACGCTTTAATGGGACACTGTGGTGGTGCTTGTTGAATGTGACGGACGTGGTGGCGTTGGTGTCACATCCTCCGTTTGCGGGGTGGCCGTTGCCACTGTCACTCCAGAGGTGGAGGAAAAGGCCGAGATTGCAGCAGAAGAGGGAGCAGGAGGAGCCAGAGACTTTTCTTGGTTTTGGAGATGTTTACTCCACTGTTGCTCATGTCTTGCACTTAGATGCCTGGTCATGCAGGTTGTGCACAGGTTTAGAACGTTAATGCCTCGCTTTAGGCTCTGATTACACAGCGTGCAAACCACTCGTGTCTTGTCATCTGCACATTGTGTGAAGAACTGTCACGCCGGGGCACTCCTTGGACCTGTCTTTGGTGTGCTCGGTCCCTGGGTGCAGTGGGCAGTAGCAGGCGTACTGGCTAGGGGACGGCTACTCTGCTTCTGCACCCTGCTCCCTCTTTTGCTGTGCTGGTGTCTCTGTGCGACCACCGCCTCTTCCTCCAAACTGCACAGGTCACTAGCATGACCTTCATCCCATGTAGGGTCTAGGACCTCATCGTCCTCCACATCATCTTCCACCAAGTCTTCTGCACCCCTGCCCTTCTTGTTAGTTTGCACACTGCAGAAAGCTGCAACAGTTGGCACCTGTGTTTCGTCATCATCAGAGACGTGCTGCGGTGGTCTTCCCATGTCCTCATCCTCAAACATAAGTGGTTGGGCCCAGGAAACCTTGCCAGGAGAGTCATTAAAAAGCATGAGAGTCTGCTGCATGACTTGGGGTTCAGACTGCTTGGCTGATTTGCAAGGGGGTGAAGTGCTAGATAGCTGCCCATGGCCTACAGGTGCCAACCCTGAGCTTTCAGCAGTGGACCGGGTGGGAGACAATGTGAAGGTACTGGAGGCACTATCAGCCACCCAATCTACTAGCGCCTGTACGTGCTCTGGCCTCACCATTCATAGAGTGGCATTCACGCCTACTAAATAACGTGGAAGGCCCTGTCGTCTACGCGAACCTGAGGAAGGTGTTTCATTTGGGCGTGTAGCTGGCACAGATCCACCACATCCCCTCCCTGCAACAGGAGCCCCACCAACACCAGCAGCACCATGACCATGGCCATGTCACTTATTTGAGGCTCTCCTCATTCTTTTCGGTGACCCAACGAAGTAACAGAGAGATTTAATAAAACTTGTTCCTGTCATAAACAGAAAAGATTGGTTTTGGTCACACCTCTATGTGACAGATGAATTTATTACACTTTGTGCCCTGCCTAATATGCCCTGGCAGTGTAATAAAGATAAAAGATATTTCTAGGTCACACCACAATATGAGAAACAAATTTATTACACTGTGTGGCCTGCCCAATAGGCCCTGGCAGCATGTTAAAGATAAATGATTGGTTAAGGTCACAAGTTACTTTAAAAGATATGAGGGTCACAGATCCCCCAACAATCGGTAGTACGCCACCTAATTTACTGAATTAATTTTGGCAAGTCAGGTATGCAGTGCAGCAGGAACACCAACGCAGGCCACAGGGGTACTTTATGGGCCAAAATTATGTTTTTTTTTCAACCACAATGTCCCAGTGGAATTTACAGATTTTATTTGATTTGCAGTACAAGGCAAAAAGGTCCCTTATAGGAAAAAAATAGGATTTTTCCTACACCAGTGAAACAAGTGAATTAACAGTATATTGTTCACTATCAGATTGCCTGTGCAGGCAGAGGATGGAATTTATTTCAACCAAATATATGATTTCTTCAACCCCAGTGAAACTGACGGATGCAAGTGAAATTCTTTCACTAGCAGTAGTACAGAGCAGGCCACAAATTTACTTTGTGCCAAAAATTACGTGTTTTTTCCACCCACAATGTCCCAGTGGAATTTACCATTTTTATTTTATTTGCAGTACAAGGCAAAAGGTATTTTATAGGAAAAAAAGAGGATCTTTTTGAATCCCAGTGAGGCCTCATGCACACGACCGTTGATTGTTTCCGTGTCCGTTGCTCCGTTTTTCGTGATTTTCTGCGGACCCATTGGTTTTCAATGGGTCCGTGGAAACCTCGGCAAATGCACCATTTGTCCTCCGTGTCCGTGGTCCGTGATTCCAGTCCGTCAAAAAAATATAACCTGTCCTATTCTTGTCCGTGAAAAACGGTTCACGGACCCATTCAAGTCAATGGGTCCGTGAAAAATGCGGATGGCCATCCGTGTGTCATCCGTGTTCCGTGTCTGTTTTTTTTGCGGATCCCTTGGCAGGCACTTGGGAAACATTGTCAGCCTGTCTTTTGGTAAAATCTTTTGGGTCATGTCCGCTAAAAAAACGGAAGACACACGGAAGCACAACGGAAGGCAAAAACGGACACGGATCACTGAACAACGGAACCCCTTTTTGCGGACAGCATAAAAAAACGGTCGTGTGCATGAGGCCTGAAACAGATGAATTAACAGATTATTGTTCACTATCAGATTGCCTGTGCAGGCAGAGGATGGGATTTATTTCAACCAAATATATGATTTCTTCAACCCCAGTGAAACTGACGGATGCAAGTGAAATTCTTTCACTAGCAGTAGTACGGAGTAGGCCACAAATTTACTTCATACCAAAAATTACGTGTTTTTACCACCCACAATGTTATAGTGGAATTACTGATTTTATTTGATTTGCATTACAATTTATTTGATTTGCAATAAGGTGCATTATAGGAAAAAAAAGAGGATTTTTTTCTACCCCAGTGAAACAGATGAATTTACTGATTATTTTTCACTATCAGATTTGCTGAGCAGGCAGAAAAGGCACTTAATGGTAAAAAAAAAATGTTTTTTTCATCCAGTGAAACTGATGGATTTACTGATTATATTTTTCACAATCACAAATGTAGTGCACAGAGCAAATGTACTTTTTAGCACACACACAAAAAAAAGCCCAGAATCTGATGTATTTAGAGAATTAATGACAAGGATATATGCAGCACAGGGGTACTTTACTGAACAAAATGTGAAAATATCACCCCCTACGTCCCTAAAATCACAAACGGAGTAACAGTATAATTTTTTCTTTCCCCTGGCAGATATGCAGTGCAGGTGTACTTAAAAAATTGATAAATTTTGCCGAATGAAGTAAAAAGACTGGATTCTATTACTGCCCCTGGCACATATGCAGCTGCAAGTGCACATCACTTGCACAAAATGGCCGCCGACACCAACCACTCACAGAAATATAAAAGTCTTTGTCACTGGCCTCATAAAAAAAAACTGCCATTGCACCCACAAGAACAAAAAGGTTGTAGATCGCTGAGTGAACACAATTATGATATCAGATATTATTCAGCTAAGCTTGTTTCCTATTCTCTCCCTGAGAGCACCAGCATCAACCTGTCCCTACACTAACAACAGCAGAGTGACGTGCTGCACTACATGACTCCAGCTTATATAGAGGCTGGGTCGCAGGCTGCCATTAGTAGGCATGGCTGTGATGGCTTCTAAGGGCAAAGTAGTTAGACGCTTGTTGATTGGCTACCCAGCAGCTTTTCAACAAGCGCCATGAAATCTGCCGAACACTGAACCTGAACCTGAACTATTACGAAAATGTTCGGGTTCGGGTCCAGTTGCCAAAAATCCTAAAATTCGGTACGAACCCGAACTTTACAATTCGGGTTCGTTCAACTCTAGTACTGACCTCTCTGGTGGCTGGGACTGACAGATTCTTTTTTCCTATAGTGTGCAGGCACGGCCACCACTGCTGGATTGCAGGGTAGTCGTAACCCCTGAAAATGAGCAGTGTATAATGTGATGGTAAAATGAATCAAGTCAGCAAAAGAGGTAATATGCACAATCACACTAAATTATTAGGAGCCTTGTATTAACTTTCTATAAATGATAAATGCCATTTGCTTAACTGAGACAACCCCTTTAACTTTTATGTTGGAAAAGGTGGAACAGGTGCTTCAAAAACATATTTCTCAATGTATTAACACCAGACAGCTGGCTTAAATAGTTTGATACCATTGACTGTAATGGAAGCTGTAATAATCTCTTTGCCATGAGCTCCCCATTAAGGTGGCTGCATAAAAATACAGAGTTGTCATGTCAGGAACAGAAGTTCAGTGTCAGGCCCCATAGCAGTTGTGTGGTCTGCCTCCATAGAAGGTACCATAGCCAGGGTTTTACCGTTCCCAACACTAAAGTTATCCCTCTGCCGCAGGAAAATCATACAAAATCATACATCACTTCCAGAGGTATCTCCACTAGTCTTGAAGGAGTCTCTTAAAAATACAGCATGCTAATATGTTTAGAAACCAATATGTTTTTCTAATATACTATAAGCAGCCGGTTCTGCTAATTAACCACCGTCGCCAGCTGAGACGCGAGTAATTATTTCATCTGCATATAAATGACAGAATATTTTCTCTTAGGACAGAGATCATTATTGTAGACTGAAACAGCATGTCACCAGCCAATTCCAACAACATGTTAAAATTAGAGAGAAGTGTTGCCAAATCAGCATTAAACAGCAATTTGTATGCAAACGCTTCCCTGTTTTTGAATAATTTATCTTGATAGAATTGGTACTGTACAAAGGGTGATACAAGTAACCTCAAGATAATTATAAACTGCGTTCCAAAAACTAGGTAGAAAGATGTAAATGAGTTTCTAGTCTTCATTTGGCAGCCTTAAAGGGGTTCTCCAGGAATGATTTAAACTGGCCTCCAGCAACCTGTCTTAGAACGTGAGGAGGACTGGTCGCCACCACTTGCAGAGTTGTGTAGGGGGTGAGGTCTCACTACACTGCTCTACAAAAGATGGAAATGATCTGATCCTGCCTACTGTATGATATGCCACCATGGCTGAGCAGCCTGACAGGAACACTCATCAATATGTAGTATAGGCAAGTGCTAGAGCATAGTGTGTGCCCTATGTTCTTCTAATCTTTTTTTATTTGTTTATTTTTTTATCCTGCTTGGTCTGAGTGACCATAATGATTTGAGCCATTATATAGAATGATTATGCCTTTGTTATTAATTATATGTATGATTTTAGAGTTAGTTATAGACTGCGCGCTCCCCAGGTCAGACGCTCCGTGCAAACCCAAGTGGGACGCCACTGAGGGTCACTGGAGCAGGGAGCGGCGCATCGACAGTGAACGTAACCCCACACCGCCACAACAAAGGGACACTCTTCTGAGCGGGTAGGACTGTATCCTATTAATGTAATAAAGTATCACAGATTATGTTATCTTTTTCTGCTGGATAAAACACTAACCCTGCTGATTATATAAAGACACAGGCATTATAGAGGCGGCATATATTGATAAGTGGAAGTTACAGCTACTACTAACATTTTTCTGGATGGAATATTGACTTTTAATCATTAAACAGCCTGGATGGGACAATATTATAATCATTATTAATAGGGATGTCCCAATACCGATACTAGTATCGGTATCGGGACCGATACCGGCATTTTCACGAGTACTTGTACTCGTAAAAATGCCGCCGATACCACTGCCGATACCGGAAGTTCCGGTTCGGCAGCGGCTATATTCTGTTTCATTACCCCTAACTTACTGTGCCCGTGATTACTAACTATTAATGCGCAGTCCCTCCATGCTCCTGCCCCGCGCGCCTTCTGTAATCATAAAGTGGGCGGAGCGGGCAGGCGGGACATGAGGCGCACGGAGGAATCGGGCAGCTTGAGCTCTCAGTTCCTCCATGCGCCTCATGTCCCGCCTGCCCGCTCCGCCCACTTTATGATTACAGAAGGCGCGGGGCAGGAGCATGGAGGACTGCGCATTAATAGTTAGTAATCACGGGCACAGTAAGTTAGGGTAATGAAACAGAATATAGCAGCTGCGGGCCGGTGTATGAGTCAAGCTGTACCGGCCCCCGCAAGTGTAATCTGGATGACACTAATGGGGGATCTGTGGATGACATGTATATAGCATAAGATGCTATATATGTGTCATCCACAGATCCCCCATTACAGCCTCATCCACAGTTCTCCCCCATAACAGTGATGTCCACAGGTCCCCCCCATAACAGTGATGTCCACAGGCCCCCCCATAACAGTGATGTCCACAGGTCCCCCCATAACAGTGATGTCCACAGGTTCCCCCCATAACAGTGATGTCCACAGGTTCCCCCCATAACAGTGATGTCCACAGGTTCCCCCATAACAGTGATGTCCACAGGTTCCCCCATAACAGTGATGTCCACAGGTTCCCCCATAACAGTGATGTCCACAGGTTCCCCCATAACAGTGATGTCCACAGGTTCCCCCATAACAGTGATGTCCACAGGTTCCCCCCATAACAGTGATGTCCACAGGTTCCCCCCATAACAGTGATGTCCACAGGTTCCCCCATAACAGTGATGTCCACAGGTTCCCCCCATAACAGTGATGTCCACAGGTCCCCCTCCCTCATAACATTGATGTCCACAGGTCCCACCCCCATAACAGTGATGTCCACAGGTGTCCCCCATAACAGTGATATCCACAGGTCCCCCCATAACGGTGACGTCCACAGGTCCCCCGATAACGGTGACGTCCACAGGTCCCCCATAACGGTGACGTCCACAGGTCCCCCCCATAACGGTGCCATCCACAGATTCCCCATAACAGTGTCATCCACAGATCCCCCATAACAGTGCGTCATCCACAGATCCCCCATAACAGTGCGTCATCCACAGATTCCCCATAACAGTGCCATCCACAGATCCCCCATAACAGTGTCATCCACAGATCCCCCATAACAGTGCGTCATCCACAGATTCCCCATAACAGTGTCATCCACAGATCCCCCATAACAGTGTCACCCACAGATCCCCCATAACAGTGCGTCATCCACAGATCCCCCCATAACAGTGTCACCCACAGATTCCCCATGACAGTGTGTCATCCACAGATCCCCCCATAACAGTGCGTCATCCACAGATCCCCCATAACAGTGCGTCATCCACAGATCCCCCCATAACAGTGCGTCATCCACAGATCCCCCATAACGGTGACATCCACAGATCCTCCATAACAGTGTGTCCTCCACAGATCCTCCATAACAGTGTGTCCTCCACAGATCCCCCAAAAACAGATCCCCCTGGAGGCACATTGGTTTGAAAACGCTATTATATTCCCATTTATTAATTTATTAACACTTGTACAAAGGAAAAGAAAAGCCGTTATCCACAGCAACAAACTTCCAGCTTTAATTGTTTTCATTGCTATCAGTAACTGCGCCGCTGTTTATATGAGGTATCGGTAATTGGTATCGGCGAGTACTTAAATAAAAGTATCGGTACTCGTACTCGGTCTTAAAAAAATGGTATCGGGACATCCCTAATTATTAATATCACTCTCTGGATAGGTGGATACCATTATTAATTGACTAATAATTTTGTGCTCTGACTATTTTAGATGGACTGAATCATTTAGCTAACCATACCACTGCCAATTTTGGTTGAATTCTTTTCATATCGATTTTTAGGAGCTTAATGGTGGAGTTTTACTATTATTATATGTGATTATTATACGTTTATATTTTGATGCAGAGGATTGATGGACGGGCAAATGGACGGACTATAACCTACGGTCGTCTCATTTGCTTCTGCACCTTTCACCTGTCATCCAAAGCCTTAGATCTGTGTGTCACTATATTATCTCGTTAAGTGTAATTAAACATCATTCTTTCCCAGTCTGATCCAGAACTGGAGTGCCCGTCCTTTTTCACGTATACTTATTTGTGTGTATTAGTTGTATGGAAATGTTTAGGAGATTGGATATTTAGACAGTGTGCACGTCACTACGTAATATGGCCTTGAAGAGGTATGTAACAACACCAAACGGTCGTCACCTTACATTACATACCTCTCGTCTAAGCTGTGATTGTATGACTATTTGAATGAAGGACTGTTTTTATTGGGTATGTTTTATGTTTTTATTGGGTAGTGCCACACATTTGCTTTTCTACATGTAGGTTTTTGGAGCTGGATTTGTAGAATTTAGTGCCCACCTCAAGCTTTATGTGATATAAATTTTCATTTTCCCTTATCAAAGCAGTGTACCCCCAACTGGTAATATCCAGTTGTCAATTTATTTATAAACTTATAGTAGGAATAATAGACTAACAACACAATGTCATAAGAATAAAATTGCTATTTAATGTACAATACAATTATTTATTTAAACAGACATGAGCGGAAGAGTGAAAGGTCCCCTTTTTGTTACATGCCATTAAAGATAAAAAAAAAAAATCTGTGCCACTGTTTATTTCCAAAAACCCTGATGTACAGTACATGGGTAGTGTTGAGCGAATCAAACTACAGATCATCGATCCGAAGTTGATTTGGTCAAACACTTCAGTTTTAATGCTGTCTCTGTACAGCCAAACTTCATTTCACCCAAAGTCGCACAAGACTTTAATGAATTAATTCAGTATTCATTTCTGCATCTTAAGGGTCCATTCACACGTCCGCAATTCCGTTCCGCATTTTGCGGAACGGAATTGCGGACCCATTAGTTTCAATGGGGACAGACGATGTCCCGGCCAGGTCCGCAATTGCGGATCCACACTTCCGGGTCCGCAATCGCGTTCCCGAAAAAAATAGAACATGTCCTATTCTTCTGCGCAATTGCGGACAAAAAAAGGCATTTTCTATTGCGGAACATTGCCGATGTCCGTGTTTTGCGGATCCGGACGTGTGAATGGACTTAAAAACATTTAAAATTTGGAATCCAAAGTCGGGTTTGGTGCCAGCTGGGACCTCAGTACCAGACCCCACTTCGGATTCTTAATTTTAAATATACCAAATTCCTAATTTTAAATGTTTTTAAAGATGCAGACATGAATACCAAATTAATTCACTGAAGTCTCGCACAACTTCGGGTGAAACAAATTTTGCCTACACGGAGGCAATTAAAACCGAAGTGTTGGAATAAATCGACTTCGGATCTCTGATCGGTAGCTCGATTCGCTGAAGCCTATATATGGGCAAACTGCCAGGGTATGCCACATTTGTGTATGCTGTTTGTGTGCCGTGTATAGTGTTGCATTCAGGCTATTGGGCATCCAACAGTACAATAGACCTGACATTTAACATTTAGTGATCCTTGCCCTTTTATCATATTGCTTATTCTGTCCTAATCTATACTGCAAACATGAAAAGTGAGCTGCAGAAAACGGGAAACATCAACTTAAAGCCTCTGTCTAAGGCTACATGCACACGACCGTTGCCTGCCTCCGCATCCGCTCCTCCTTGAAATTTTGCGTCCATCAAAAAAACGGATGACGGACCGTTTTTTTTGACGGATCCGATTTTTATGGCAGATCCATTGTAAAAATGCCTATCCTTGTCCGCAAACGTGAAAAAAATAGGACATGCACTATTTTTTTGACGGAATGAAAACACGGATCACGGATGCGGAACAAAAACGGTTGACCATCCGCATTTTTTGACGGACCCATTGAAATGAATGGGGAAGCATCCTATCCGTGGATACGGAACGGACGCGGAAACAAACAACGGTCGTGTGCATGAGGCCTAAGACATATAAGTCTGGGAGAATAAAGGGTAAGTGGTGAAAAATAAGTATTACACACCTTGAAAATCCCTTGCAGCTCCAATTAGACCAGGCCCTGGCCGCCAGGGTTAAGGGGGGGATGTGGGACTGTGTCTGGGAGTTGCCAATGCCATCATGCCATGTGACAGAGGCCTTTTTTTTGGGGGGGGGGGGAGAAGGGGGGGTGCCAAATGAGTAGTACCATTTGGGGGGGGGGTGTGAGTGCCATTTGCGGCACACAGGCAGCAGCACTGAAGCAGATCTGTCTTCACACTTTCACTGCCACTATTGCCAGCCCATGCCGCCCCACTTTGACCTCAGGTCAAATCTTGCTATTCTTTCAATTGAATATGCAATGGCAAAGCAAATTGACTTTGAAAAGGTGATTGACCAATTTGCTTCAATGAAGGCAAGAAAAGTTGCACTGTAATTTACACCCGTATATGTTTTGCACTTGGAATTTTGCACTTGGAATTTTGCTGACCACAAAACTATACAGTTTTTGATGCAAAACTTGCTAGTTTTTATTCTGTCTTGTTGACGGGATTATGTTTATTTATATTAAGATTATCTGGTTACTGTCTTATATGACTTGTTTTTGCACTTTATTTCTATCTTTATATGGATATAAAGAGGTTGTGCGTTTGTTTACAGCTATAGTTAATTGGTACATTAAAGTGTGCATACTTATGTGTGATTACAACAGTAAGTATTTAGTAAAGACTCCACAAGTTGAGGGGGGCGCACTAGGGCAGCTCAGCCTCTGTTGGTGGTGGACCTTGTCCCAGCCCTAAAATTGGTTGCTAAAGTTTTAGACTTAGGAGCAAAAGGCGTCCAAGAGTTTTTGGTTCTTTTTCCTCCTAGAGCCCTGTATTACTGTGGCAGGAGTTGATGGATCTAATAACACAGTAATAACAACCGCATCAAAATAAATCATCAAAAGAAAAAAAGTTCAAATTTGCTTAAAAAAAGCAAGAATAGACATAAAACAAAGTTAATTAACATGGAGATTTGTTAGTAAAAAGGTCAAAAGGAACAACCCCTCACCAAGGGGTTATCTGAGACTAAATACTGTCGTCCCCCATATGCCTGGGCCCCTCAGTCTGAATCTACTTACCTGGCTCCCCGCTTCCTGTGCCACTCCTGGTCCCCGCACTGCCGCTGCTGCTTCTCCCTGTGCGCGGATGAAAACATCCGGTGTCTGGGGGAGCAGCCAATGGCAAGTGGGGACGAGCCTCCCTAGTATCGCGGGTGACGCTAGGGAGGCTCGTCCATGTCGCTGACCGCCATTGGCTGCCCCCCCCCCCCCTTAAACACTGGATGTTTTCATCTGCACACAGGAAAAAGCAGCAGCGGCTGTGCGGGGACCAGAAGCTGCGCAGGGAGTGGAGAGCCTGGAGAGGTGGATGCACGACGCACGGCAACAGTCATGCGTCGCTTAAAGCAAATGTTTTTCGTGACACCAGTTGCAGTGATGCAACAAGGGCGCAGGGCCCCTTTTTAGTGATGTAGTGGTAGATGGTACCCAGGTGTAGGAATGCCAGAGTGGTGTAGGGTGGCCTAAATGTCCCTTAATGCTGGTGCACGTGTCACAGTGATCCTACCTGGATACGCTGGAACCCAGACGCAAATACAAAATAAATTGAGTCCAGACCTTGTGATGAAGTTCAATAACAGCTTTACTTGAATAAAAGCTTCTCCAACAGTTTCAGGCTTTGTCTTGGTTCCCAGCAGGCGTTAGCATTATACCTGGCAGGCAAACCAGGTAAATGTGGCTCTGCCATGCTTGCTGCCACCTTCTGGTGAACCAGGTACATTACACTTTAACATAACAGTTACATAGGAATAGCAATGCACATTGTATAAATGCAAAAGATGACACGGTGTTAGCCCATAGGAGACAGTAGCGTGGTGCGGAGTGGTAATGCCACTCTGGGTCATTACAGATGGGGACTAAAATAATCTTTACATTGTGGCAAATCCACCAAAAGCCTAAACGATAAATTAATCAATTTACAGGAAAGCTATGATAAACTTAGTGAAATGTAGTCCATAATGTCTATGGTGATTGCCAGCTCCATCACTGCTGGTAATTACTATAATCTATGTCTGATCCCTGCATGGTAAACTCCATCATTTTGTGACACTGGGGAGATGCCATGACAGAAATAGATATAGGTAACTAAATTAAAGGCGAATTACAGCCACATAGAAGAACACTGCTGAGAGGCAATAGACTGAAATAATGGAAATTCCGCTTAATTAGAAACAGGCCGAGCTCTTCTTGCAATTCATGTGGTCTTCCCACAAGACAAAAGCTTTGCTAGTGGATATTTGGGTTTCCAGGATAAAGACAGAATCTTTACAACTGTTTTCAAGGAATACATGATACGAACAGATGTCTTCTGTGTGTCACTGGCTTATGTGAATGAATCAAGTGAATGACTGCAAAATCTCAGGTATTTTAACAACCTTAAAGAGTTACTACATTTTTACACAATTCAATTTAATTGAACAGATAATAGTGTAATTAGCACCTCATTTTAAAAATCTGCCTGCATCCACCTGAAAAAAGCTGTAAAGTTGTGGCCACTAAGGGTCTCACTTCCACCTAATTTGCAGTCCACTGCCTGTTCTTAGGCTAGATGCCTCTCTAGTAACACAGACACAGAAGATGACTCGCAGAAAATGAGGACGTGTCAGAGTTAGCTGAGCTCTTGAGCCTGATGGAAGAACTGCTTCCACAGAGCTTCTGAAGAGAAGAGAAGCTCCGGTGTGTCTGTAAGTCTGATCTCTCCATCTTATCCAACCCCTATAATGCCCCCCAAAATGCCCGGGCCTTTCATACAGATTATACTTACCCCGCTACCCACCCACATAACTTCTGATGCCCGCACGGCCACCTCTGCAGCTCCCCGTCGCAAGGATCTAAACATCTGGTGATGGGGGGCAGCCAATAGCAGGCCGGAACAGGGACAAGGCTCCCTAGCATCATGGGAGATGCAGAGGCGGCCATACAGAAGCGACATGGATGCAGGGAAATGGAGTAAGTAGAATCAGTATGAGTATCAGTATGGGTACCCGAGTCCAATGTGTGAATGGATTGGGGGTGTGCATGCTTGAACACTAGTCCATTCATGTCTATGAGACTGATGAAGATAGCTGAGCATTATAATTGGCAGTTCTATAGAAGTGAAGTGCTGGTCACGCATGTGCATTAATGCCATATTCACGCTGGAGACTTGGAGATGCCCATTTTTGTGATCAGTGGTGAGACTGCCAGAGATTATACAATTATCACCTATCTTGTGGATAGGATAGGGCAGCTCAATGGCTAGTGCTGTTATCATGCAGCACTTTGAGTCTGGGGGCCCTGAAGAAGCTTACCGCGAAACCCGGGTCGAGCATTGTATTTTTATATGTGCACTTTTATCTGAAAATTTGGAAACAGCGGTTGGTGATGGAGTGCCTCTACCCGTTATTGGAAACAGTGGCTGGTGATATGCGCTCAATTATCTGGATATTGTGAGTATAATAGAGGGTGGGCACTCCACATATACCAGAGGTACTGCACCATTTATTTGTCTTCTCTGAAGGGTCAAATTCCTGAGTGTGAAATTAGTAGTCGGCGGCTTCAGGTGGAGTGGAAAATCAGCTGGAAGCACCCAGGAGCTCATACTGCTCATACTGTAAGCTTATCATTATTAGTGCAAAAAACTGCAGTTTCTAGCGCGGTCCCGCATTTTCTATTTTCTGCTTTGTACTTGGGAGAACGAACCTACTCCTGTTTGGGTACCGCTGCTTGTCTAAGCAACCCACCCCACCATTTCTTTTTCTTTTTCAGTTGTCTAAAGCAGTGTTTCCCAACCAGTGTGCCTCCAGCTGTTGCAAAACTACAACTCCCAGCATGCATGCACAGCCAAAGGCTGTCTGGGCATGCTGGGAGTTGTAGTTTTGCAACAGCTGGAGGCACACTGGTTGGGAAACACTGGTCTAAAGTATATCATAGTACAGTCTCCTTCCAATAGCGGTGTATTGGAAGCAACAATGATGGTAGTTGTAGTACTCCCTGACTCACCTTCTAATAACATTTTATAGTCCCTTCAAATTAACCACAAGCATGCAATTAGGTTGTTATGAACTCCTTCTGCAAGTCCTGGGGGGTGCAGAATTTGGATACAGATGGCCAGTCCAACTCAAAATGTGGGAGGTGTCCTTTCTCTCAGGGGTACTCTGGTAGAGTTGCTCCATAGGCAGCTGTAGTTTTAGAGACAGAGATTCCCTGGACTTGGGACTGGCCTACAGGAACTCTCTGACACACTGTAGCTCTGCTCAGACTACACTCCTTAACACTAACTAACCAGGGGGCGGACCCAGTCAATCACCCTAAATAGTATGCCAGTGTTTTAACCCACTGTTGCCCATACATGGCTATTAAGGATTCACAATGCATAGGAAGACAAATGCTTTTAAAGCAAAATGGAAATCTGCATTAGCAGGGGAGCTGGTGTAGATATCCTCTATAATCTATGCAAGTTTCTTGGTGTAGATTATAATAAATGTGTTGGGCTGGCTATAGTCACTCCTGCATGCCCAGTTCCACATACTTTTTAAAAAAAATTTGCGCGACCATGGCGTGCAACCTTTTGATGCTAATTGTTTGAAATACAGGAGATTATAAATGTCTCTTTAAGTGTGACTGAGCCCTTAAAGGGTGTCCTGCAAGTCCTCCTGCAAGCTCTCTAAGGTACATTAATACATGTAGAGAACACCTGCCACTGATCCTGGATGAGTTATTTGTATGACGATACTGCAGTATCCCAGAATAGGGTACTTGCAAACTGTAGTTGATATGTAATGTTATTTAATACATTAATGCATTGTAATGCACCAGTTGTGTGTGAATTAGTCAAGGTTACCGGTCCTAACCCTGTAAGAAGTTAGGAGTTGGACTTAGGTCCTGCCCTAGTTCGTCTCTGGCTGCTAGCTAAGGAAGTGAGGAAGAAACAGTACCTATAAGTACTAGAGAGAAAGAAAGAACTAGAAGAGAAGGTTCAGAATCTGTATGGCCAAGCAATGGAGTCAGTCAGTAAGGTATTTGCTGTTTGAGGCTGAGCCTTTACTGAAGTGAGAGGGAAATTCTTAAGAAACCCTTCACACTTGGACACGGTCTGGCTTTATCTTCTACAACTGGCCTGGTTAATGACTCCAGCACTATTTGCCAGCCACAGCACCTACATCTCCTGCCTTGCACCCGCACCGAACCTACAATATCAAGGGTACCCCAGCTACCATCAGGCAGGAGCCACAGCATCAGGGTGTGACCTAAAGAGAAGAAAGGGTGCATCCTACTATCACTGCCATGACCCTAGGAAGCCTTGGTGTGAAGATTCCAACTGTGAATGATTCTGGCACCCATATCCTTCGCTTCTCTGGGGTTTGCAGGAATACTCACTCTGTCCCTCTGCTGTGTGCCTACAAACTTGGAATACATTGAGAGGACTCATAAGCTCTTACATATAATGGAGAGGACTGCAGGAGACTCCTTCTCAATTTATTCCTTGGCCATTTTGCAGGTGTACAGCAGGAAAACAGGGTTAGTGTTGACATACAAATTACAGATACAAATAACATTTCATTTTTAGTAGTCCTGTAGCGGTCCGGTGAGGGAGAGACCGCAAGGCAGGATTAGACGAGGACGCTGAACAAATGCCGAGTTTTATTGAACAACAAAATATAACGGCCGGCACTTAAGATTAACAGTACTGTACCGATACACCAGGGGCGCAATCGGTAAATGGCAAGAACAGTATGAACAAATTTGCACAACGTTACAAGAAGGATATTTGAAGTGTCATATAACAAATGAGCTCTAATTAGCATGCAGATAGAAATACAGACTACTCTCCTCTTTATGATCCTGTCTGATCCCCGCTAACCAGAGTGCGCTTTCTAAAGCGCTCTGACTAGTGAAGCCTGCTCTATGCCCTACCGCGGATTAGCACCGATGCACATTCACAGTTCTGGAGTTATCTGAGTAGAGGTCTGTGATGCAGTCTTTTCCCACAAGGTGGATGCTTGTCTGGTCCAGAACGTGGTGGCCCGTGTCCTCTAGCTCCCGAATCGATCGCTTGGTTGTCTTAGCATGTGGCCTGCTTCTCTCTGTCTCTGGATTGCAGCTGCAGCACTTCAGAGCCTATCTTGATCTGTCTCATACATAGCCATTTTTTCAGGACTCCATCAGTAAGGGCCCATGTCTCATTATTAATCTCTCAGCCTGGCTCCTGACATGGCAGCCAGACTAACAGCTACCAGGGCACGCACTAGCCCAGCCCCAGGAACTTCCTGTCCCCTGCTCTCGTCTGAGAACCAACAACAACTTCACTGCTTTACTCAAAGCCACAGCGATATCTGGTGTTTGGAAGAAGTCATCACAGTCTATGTAACACAATATTGCAGATATCTGTGCAAAGAACAGTATTCTAGGGGCTGACCCCTAAAGTCTGATAAAGCAGGAACTTTTCTGGCCTTGGCCAAATATGATTACTCCAAAAATAAATTGTGGTACATCCAGCAGTATTTAAGGGGTTCTCTGGGAATTAAGAAAATAAAATTACTGAAAATATAAGTTTATTATAAATTTATTTAAAATTACCTTTCATTAGTTATAATGACTCATTTTGTCTGGGGAGCAATCATCAGGGGAAATAAAATGGCCACTGTCCTATTAGTACACAAAAAACCTGTCCTAATCACACAGTTACTTCACAACACTGAGCTAAAGAGCTGCCTCATCCTCCTCTCTGCTCTGTCAGGAATTCTGATCCTGAATACAGTCTAATATGATCTTCAGCTGAATCCCTGTAGGAATGGAGTTCATGAGGAGACCTGAAGTATAGAGATGAGGGTGGGGATGTGGCTAATGAGCAGCAACACTTGTATGCAGTCTCCATTACCACAGCCACACAGTCTGTCCTGTCCATCCTCTGTACTTCATGTCTCCTCATGAACTCCATTCTCACACAGATTCAGCTAAAGATCTGCAGTGCCCATGTTTGGGGTGGCCCCAATGCTACATTGGGTCCCCTGGAAACTGTCAAGGTGTCACCACGTGTTGCTGCTCTCCGGAGAGGGTGGTAAAGGCATGGTGTGCCCCAATGGGAAATAAGTCCAGATAGTCAGGGTCTGCAGAAAACCAGTGTGCTTCATTACTGGAGGAACTCAAGTCCAAAACGATACAGGCGAGACATAGGGCTGGCCAGGGCTGGGACAAGATCCACCACCAACAGAGGCTGAGCTGCCCAAGTGCGCCCCCTCCAACTTGTGGATGACACTGCTATGGGGGATCTGTGATGGATGACACTGTTATTGGGGAATCTGTGGATGACACATTTGTGTCATCCACAGATCCCCCCTCCCCATAACAGGGTCCATGTAGGAATGACCCCCAATACAAGGGGTGAGGCTGTGGGGTTGTATCTGCTTTTTTGATGACAGCGCCAGCGGGGCCCGTGCAGTGACTGTATTCTACTACCCCCCCCCCCCCCCGACACTGTATATAATCTTAACTATATAACTGTAGTGATTTACTACAGTTATATAGTAAATAAGATTATATCCAGTGAGCGGGGGGGATGGGGGGGGGTAGTAGAATACAGTCACTGCACGGGCCCTGCTGTCATTATGAAATAGCATATGTGACCCCCACCTCTTTTATTGGTGGTCATTCAGTAAATTAACCCTGTTTTGGGGGTGGGGGTGTCTGTGGGACAAATATGTGTCATCCACAGATTCTCCCCATAACAGGGTTCATTTAGTGATTGACCACCCAAATTGTGGTGACCCAATACATGGGAGTTGCATCTGCAGAGCTTTTGTATAATGCCACCCCACACTGTAGTGTCCGCCACACAGTAATGTCCGCCACACTGCCCCCCCGCACAGTAATGTCCGCCACACTGCCCCCCACACAGTAATGTCCGCCACACTGCCCCCGCACAGTAATGTCCGCCACACTGCCCCCACACAGTAATGTCCGCCACACTGCCCCCGCACAGTAATGTCCGCCACACTGCCCCCCACACAGTAATGTCCGCCACACTGCCCCCACACAGTAATGTCCGCCACACTGCCCCCACACAGTAATGTCCGCCACACTGCCCCCACACAGTAATGTCCGCCACACTGCCCCCACACAGTAATGTCCGCCACACTGCCCCCCACACAGTAATGTCCGCCACACTGCCCCCCACACAGTAATGTCCGCCACACTGCCCCCCACACAGTAATGTCAGCCACACTGCCCCCACACAGTAATGTCAGCCACACTGCCCCCGCACAGTAATGTCCCCCACACCCCCTCAACCACACAGCAGTGCCCCCACATAGTAATTTGTCATGCCCCCTTGTCATGCTTTTTCTGCCCCGTCATTCTCCCCCATCTTTTCATGCTCTTTTACCCCCCCATGTTGTCATGCTCTTTCTGCCCCCATGTTGTCACAGACTTAATGAAAGGGGGCCCGGCATTTCACTGTACTTAATGCCGGGCCCCATCAGAGCGCTCCTCTCACCTCCATTATGGTCACTTCTCCAGGCTTCCAGGATCAGGCCCCAGCGCTGCCTCACATTAAGCAGGTGGGCGGAGCCTAACGGAGGTCTGTTAGGCTCCGCCCACCTGCTTACTCTGTTTCTAGTTAGAGCCAGAGGCAGGGGGGCCTGATGCTGGGGGCCTGAAGCAGCATAATGGAGGTGAGAGGAGCGCTCTGACAGGGCCCGGCTCAGGGAATGACAGGAGGGAGCGCTGAGCGGTTCCCCCCTGTCAGTCCCTCTCCCTCTCGCCGGCCCCCGCCTGCGCCCTGAGGCTGGAGCCTCCCCAGCCTCTGTGTCGGCCCGGCCCTGGGGCTGGCTTCTCCAGTCTCCTCCCCGGCAGAAGAAGGGTTTGATGCTGAGGAAAGGCCTAAGCTAGCTGTGCCTCTCTCTCTCTCTTAGAAGTCTAGTACCCTGGACAAAGGCTGAGTATCCCCACCTTAGCGTCTTCTTCTGGTAACTCAATAGTCTGACAGAGTCTCTTCTTCTATGCACTGATCCCTAACTGCCGAAGACTAGAGCCTTTGACTGCTCTCCTTATATAACCCCTTAAAGTATAACTGTCAAATTTTTTTTTTTTTTACTATTGGATTCTGGTGATTAATATTACCTTATTGGCCCTGTTTTAATTTCTGATTCTTAAATAAATAACCCCTAAAAGCCACCTAAAAGTCCCCAGTATTGGCTATATTTACCTGAGATAAAATCATGTTGCTATGCCCCTTCCGTCTACCAGATAGAGGACGGAGCACACTGCGTGCACTGGGAACTGATAGTGAGTCAGCATTGTAAGGGAATGTATAAAAAGCCAGGTTCTTCCTGACAGGAGATAACAGTGCTGGGCTGTGTGTGTGAACTTCTCCACATGTCTGTGCTTGGCAGACACTCCCTTAGCAGTTCTGGAGAATATACAGCTTAGAGAAGATATGGGGCTGCTCAGTGTATAAATGAAAGCCTTATCTGATAAGAGGAGAGCTTGTAGGAGAACTACAGGCTTCAGCCAGACCTGGGAACTTCACTGCAAGACCCCCGTATACAGAGCTGGTCTTCACTAACTTCACTGCAGGTGTCCTATGGATTAGCCTCAGGGCTGAGGGCAGCCATTTTAACAGAATAGTGAAATTGCAGTTTTATGCAGACTGGTTGCTAAGGGCTGAATCTTATTAAATAAGGGGTAAGTAAGTCTAATAGTTATTGATTCAGGAATATTATCATATTAGTAACTACATATATGAAAACTGAAATTTGGGTCTAAATGTGACAGTTATCCTTTAAGGACTCAGCCCTATTTCACCCTAAGGACCTGGCCATTTTTTGCAAATCTGACCAGTGTCACTTTATGTGGTGATAACTTTAAAACGCTATTTCTTATCCAGGCCATTATGAGATTGTTTTTTCGTCACATATTGTACTTCATAACAGTGGTAAAATAAAGTTGAAAAATTTCATTTTTATTTATAAAAAAATACAAAATTTACCAAAAATTTTGAAAAATTCGCAATTTTCCAAGTTTCAATTTCTCTACTTCTATAATACATAGTAATAACACCAAAAAAAGTTATTGATTTACATTCCCCATATGTCTACTTCATGTATCGATCATTTTGGGAATGCTATTTCATTTTTTGGGGACGTTACAAGGCTTAGAAGTTTAGAAGCAAATCTTGAAATTTTTCAGAAATTTTCAAAAACCCACTTTTTAGGGACCAGTTCAGGTCTGAAGTCACTTTGTGAGGCTAACATAATAGAAACCACCCAAAAATTACCCCATTCTAAAAACTACACCCCTCAAGGTATTCAAAACTGATTTTACAAACGTAATTAACCCTTTAGGTTTTCCACAAAAGTTAATGGCAAATGGAGATAAAATTTCAGAATTTCGATTTTTTGAAAAATTTTCCATTTCAATCCATTTTTCCAGTAACAAAGCAAGGGTTAACAGCCAAACAAATCTTAATATTTATTCCCCGATTCTGTAGTTTGCACGAACACCCAATATGTGGTCGTAAACTGCTGTATGGCCAAACTGCAGGGTGCAGAAGGAAAGGAGCGCCATATGGTTTTTGGAAGGTGGATTTTGCTGGACTGTTTTTTTGACACCATGTCCCATTTGAAGCCCCCGATGCACCCCTAGAGTAGAAACTCCATAAAAGTGACTCCATCTAAGAAACTACACCCTTCAAGGTATTCAAAACCAGTTTTGCAAACTTTGTTAACCCTTTAGGTGTTCCACAAGAGTTATTGGCAAATGGAGATGAAATTTCAGAATTTCTATTTTTGTTACCTTGTCTCAAAAAAGTGTAATATAGAGCAACCAAAAATCATGTTTACCCTAGAATAGTACCAACAAAACTGACACCTTATCCCGTAGTTTCCAAAATGGGGTCACTTTTTTGGATTTTCTACTGTAGGGGTGCATCAGGGGGCTTCAAATGGGACAGGGTGTCAAATAACCAGTCCAGCAAAATCTGCCTTCCAAAAACCATATGGCGTTCCCTTCCTTCTATGCCCTGCCGTTTGGCCATACAGCAGTTTACGACCACATATGGGGTGTTTGTGCAAACAAGAGAATCAGGGCAATAAATATTGAGTTTTGTTTGGCTGTTAACCCTTGCTTTGTTACTGGAAAAATGGATTAAAATGGAAAATTTGCAAAAAATTGCTGTTCTGGGACCGTTTTTATTTTTTGCTATTTACACTGTTGAAGTGACAGGTTAGATTGTGTGCTATTTCTATAGAGCAGGTTGTAACGGACGCGACAATACCAAATATGACTACTTTTTAGGGGTTTTTGTTTCAGTTTTACATAATAAAGCATTTTTGAACAAAATTATTTTTAGTGTCTCCACATTCTGAAAGCCATAGTTTATTTTATTTTTTTGGGCGACTGTCATATGTAGGGGCTCATTTTTTGCGGGATGAGGTGGCGGTTTGATTGGCACTATCTTGGGGTGCATATGACATTTTGGTCGCTTGCTATTACACTTTTGTGATGTAAGGTGACAAAAATGGCTTTTGACACCGTATTGATTATTATTTTTTGATGTGTTCAGCTGAGGGGTTAGGTAATGTGTTATTTTTATAGAGCAGGTTGTGACGGACGCGGCAATACCTAATATGTATACTTTTTATTTATTTATATAAGTTTTACACAATAATATCATTTTTAAAACAAAAATAAATCATGTTTTAGTGTCTCCATAGTTTGAGAGCCATATTTTTTTTTTTTTTTGGGCGATTGTCCTATGTAGGGGCTCATTTTTTGCGGGATGAGGTGGCGGTTAGATTGACACTATTTGGGGGTCATATGAATTTTTGATCGCTTGTTATTACACCTTTTGTGATGTAAGGTGACAAAAAATGGCTTTTGACAAAGTTTTTATTTAATTTTTTTACAGTTTTTACTTGAGGGGTTAGGTCAGGTGATATTTTTATAGAGCAGATTCTTACGGACGTGGAGATACCCAATATGTCTACTTTTTTTAAATGTTTTTACATTTAATACTAAAAAGCATTTTTGAAACAAAAAAAATCATGTTTTAGTCTGAGAAGCATAGATTTTTTATTTTTTGGCCAATTGTTTTAGGTAGGGGCTCATTTTTTGCGGGATGAGATGGCGGTTTGATTGGTACTATTTTGGGAGGCATACGCTTTTTTGATCGCTTTGTATTACATTTTTAGTGATGTAAGTTGCCCAAAAATGGCTTATTTACACCATTTTTTTTTGTTTTTATGGCGTTCACCTGACGAGTTCAGTCATGTGATTTTTTATAGAGCAGATTTTTACGGACGCGGCGATACCTAATATGTGTAGTGTATTTTTTATTTTATTTTTTTATTCAGTGATATGTGTTTTTTTTCATTTTTACTTTTTTTTCACTTTTTTACATTTTTTTTGACCCAGACCCACTTGGTTCTGAAAGATCCAGTGGATCTGGTGTCTGTATAATACAGTACAGTACACTATATAGTGCACTGTACTGTATTTTGTACTTTACAAAGTCTTAATAGACCTTTAGCAGGTCTATTCAGACTTTCAGCACCATGGACACAGGACGCTTCTGAAAGCGTCCTGTCTCCATGGCAACCATCACCCGCTGCCATAAGAGGGCAGCGGGTGATTGAAGCAGAAGGAGTGGAGCCCCTCCCTCTGCGATCCCATCCTGTTCGGGGCTGCAAAGGCACAGCAGCCCCCGATGGGAGAGGGAGGGAGCTCCTCCTGTTAACCCTTCCATACCGCGGTCCGTACGGACCGCGGTACGGAAGAGTTAAGCGGCTGGCATCTGATCAAGCACAGATGCCAGCCGTTTCTATCAGAGTGTCAGCAATGTGCTGACACTCTGATAGACCCACTAGACACCAGGGAAACATTACAGAGGAGGCGGGCGGGGATCGCAATCGCGATCCCGCCCGCCGCACCGCCTCCCGCACCGCCTCCCGCCGCCTGCAACCACTCGCCCTGCACCCCCACAGCCACAATATGATTGGGGGCTGCAGGGGGTTAAAATAAACACATTGGGGGCATTAACCCTCTGATCCCGCGGTCACAGACCGCGGGGATCAGAGATCGCACAAAGCTGCAAACCGCAGGTCTGAATTGACCTGCGGTTTGCAGCGATCGCCGATATGGGGGGGTCACAAGACCCCCCTGGGCATTGTAACAAGGTACCTGCTGAATGATTTCAGCAGGTACCTTGTTCCGATCACTGCCAGCTGAGCAGCAGCGATCGGAACAACTCATGACGTACCTGTACGTCATGGGTCCTTAAGGACTCGGAAACCATGACGTACAGGTACGTCATGCGTCCTTAAGGGGATAAGTTCAAGCTGAACTACAAAACTTCTAGTAGAAGGGGTGGAATGGATAAACTCAGCCCAAACAAATACAATGTTATAACTTCCAGTCTCTAATAGACTTGCATTAGAACTTCAATAATAACCAATGGCAATGACAGCAGTTTTCCAGACAAAAACAAGTCTTCAAACATGATAACATAGTTAAATCAGACATTAAAAATGTCAGTCTGTCTGGTTTTGGTGGTAAACAAGTCTTTTTTAACCCTTATGGTAACTGTGGAAAATGACCATCTTTTCATTATTAGTGAGAAAGTCCCAATTGTATCTCATTAACCCTTTGCACAGTGCCTTGCAAATACAGTGCAAATGAACAGGATATATATCACAACAAACATAAAATGCAGTTACACAGTATTAAACTGCATAAATAAGTGCAAGTTAACCCTATAAAGTGAAATAAAGTAAGGAGTTGATGTCTTTGCCTAGGGGAAACAGGGGTTAATATCCTGTAGTGCTCTAGGGCACTACAGATCTTATCAGCTGTGTTGAGGATCATAATACCTGACAAGCAGAGCAGAGAGGAGGATGAGGCAGCCCTTTAGCTCAGTATTGTGAAGACATATTTAAGTTTTCTTAATTCCTGGACAACACTTTTAAGTTCAAAGTGCAGATTCTGACACTAGACGAGCAGGCATGATGGCTGGTTGGATAGAAATTTAATGGCACTTGTGAATATAGATGTTCACTGTGGGGTTCAGACTTGATGTTAGTCTGGCCTGGTGGTTTGGGTGTTGGGTGTCTGAGCCATAATCCTTCACATTGTAGCAGTGTCTGTAAAGCTGTAATTTCGCGGATCACTATGCTGTCTTGTCACACTGATGCTTTCCAGGTCTGGGTTACTACACAAGGTCAGTGTCAGGTATTCTATACATGTATTACCATATTTCATAGGGCTTGCAGGAGGTGACAGATTCCATTTAATGCAGCCTATAATGCCTCCTGAGATACTGTACCATTATATATTTAGACAGTATATGCAAGGCTGAAAAAAACATTGAATAAAATAACATTTTTAAATAGAACAAGATAAATAGTGGCACAGATTTCACAGACACATCCATTGTCTGACAAATTCACATACACCCTCCCCAATAAACAGTGGCACATGTGCTTACAACACTAATCTGATTTCAGCTTATTATTTGCAGAGCAGACTGACTATAATTGACAGCCACATGGCATGTTTTACAATCACTGCGCACTTCGTTATACTGTGCCAGCTGCTAGGGATGATTATTTCTCTAAATTAAGTTTTGGCATTGAGAGGACAAAAATGATAATCTACTTGATCTCATTCAGTTCTAGCTCTCTTTTGTAGATCACCAGATTAGTTTGCATGCATTGCAATAATAACTGTACTATGAATAAGAATATACAATGTTGTTTGACTTTAATAAAGGACCTCCCTCACTTACTGTCAATATAGATTAAAAAACAGGTCTTTATTTTGTCTTTGTTGTCCAATAGATTTGTATCTGCTTTGAAAAAAGGCAAACGATATTATTGAAAAACCCTCAGGTTACAGGACCATGCATATGTCAGTATCACATGGCCCTACATAGGAGCTGTACAGTGATTGATTCCATCCAAGGAGATCAGAGCAGGGCAAAGAAATGCTACAGGAAAGACTGCCCTTGTAGTGTCCTGATTTGAGGTGGCCCCAGCGCTATGCTGGGCCCCCAGATGCTTTCAAGATGTCACCATGTGTTTCTGCTCTCTTGTAAGGCGTGGTGCACCCATATAATTCCAGTCAGGGTTTGCAGTAAACCAGGGTGCTTCTTTACTGGAGGAACTCAAGTGCAAAACAATACAGGCAAACAGGCAATGCACTGAGCTGACTTCTTCAGTCTCCCCAGTGTTCTGTGCTGAGGAAAGGCCTGAGCTAGATGTTCCTCTCTGTCTTAGAAGGCTGGTACCATGGCTAAAGGGCTAAGGCTTAGTTGTCTGGCTGGCTCCCTGGCAGAATGGCTGGTTACCCAGGGTCTGTGGCAGATTATCCCAGTATTAGGAGCTTCTTCTGTTCATTCATGCAGTCTGAACGTCTCTCCTACAAAACACTGGTCCCTATTTGCAGACCACTAGGGGCTCTGACTGCTCTACTTTTATATAGTTTCTAACTGATCCAGAGTGTTCTAGTGGGAGAAGGGAAGCTGAAGAAGCACAGGCTAACAGAAACAATGTTGCCACAGATGCCATAGACTTGCATTGTGTCTCATTACAAGTCAATGGGAATGACTAAGCATCTTCCAGATGTAAATAACATCTGACAGTGCTAAACTAGACTGTCAAAATATCACTGTGTCTGTCGTTTTCCCTCCAAAAGTCAGCTCTTCATTCTTCCTTTACGACAGCAATGAAGAATTACTAGCTTCTTAGTGTACAGACTGAAAAGTTCTGCAGTCTCTAAGTATTAGATGGCTGCACATTAACCTTTTCCACAGTGCAGTTCACATACAGTGCAAAGACAGTGCAAATGAACATCACATATTACAATAAACATAGAAAATGCAAATGAACAATAAACAACAGCATATGTTAAAGGGGTTTTGTCACTTCAGCAAGTGGCATTTATCATGAAGAAAAAGTTAATACAAGCCACTCACTTGGCATTTTTCCATAAAATTATACACTGCTCGTTTCCATGGTTACGACCACCCTGCAAAATAGCAGCAGGACTTTTTCAGCTGATCCGGTGACATACAGGGAAGCCTCCACCCAGCTGTGTAGGTTTGTAAACACAAAAGCCCTTGCCCTGCACAATTCAGCACAGGGCAAGGGAGAGCATCAGAGCAGGAAATGCTCCATTGCTCATCTCAGAGAGGCTGTCTGGGTGAAGAAGATATGTCTTGGTTCAGCTCTGAACCCAGACAACCCCTTTAAAGGAGCATTTGTAATGACCCGGAGTGCCATTACCTCCTCCTTTTGTACCCCCAATATCTTTAATGTGCGATCCGGTGTCATCTCTAATATTTAATGTCATTTCCTGCAATGTGTATATGCATTTCCTTACAAATGTAATGATTTATATGTAATGTGCCTGGTTACCAGCAGGTGGCAGAAAACATGAGCAGAGATAGTTTCTCTAGAGAGGGACCTTCTAGTTCCTTTCCAGCCCTCTCTAGAGAGGGAGGAGTTTAGTTAGTCAACATCAGTTCCAGCCTACCCCTCCTTGGGAGAGGTTGTGTGTGTGTCTGAGAAAACCGCTGCCAAGGGGAAGGCAGCAGGCCTGGTACTCCCTGGACAGGTTCGGTCAGGCCTACGCCAGCCTTATCACTGGAGGTTGTGCAACACCAAGTATAACCAAGCTTGAGGTACTCTGATACCAGGACAAGAAGTTCCTAGGATTAATGTAAGAGACAGACTACAGACAGCTAAGTTTCAGCAGAAGAGGAAGAGTTTCCTATTTACCCAGCCAAGCATAGCTAGGAGAGCTACTGCATAGCAGAGCTGAGAGTGTTGCAGAGAAGTGTTTGCCTGCACAGATTAATGCCAATACCTGCTGATGACCAAGATAGAGTTTGGAAACTGTTTGGATTACTGTTTATGCCAAGTAAAGCTGTGTTCAATGGTACTACAAAGTCTGGACTCCATTTATTCTACCTATTCATCATCCAAGTTCACCCACCCTTTTTGCACTGCTTCAAGCGACACCACGTCTGGGATCCAACAGTATCCAGGTAGGAACACCGTGACACGTGCATATAACATCTACAGAGACTGTAGGCCACCCTGCATCACTCTCACAATCCTACCCCTGGGTACCAACATTACCATCTACAAAGGGGACCCCAAGTCCTCGCTGCTTAACCACAGCTGGCGTCGCGATTACTTGCTCTATAAGAGGGACATATTTTGTAGATACCTCCTAAGGGGCAAGGAATACCCCAGGTGTGCGCAGTGGGCTTGTTGCACATTGCCATTTAAGTAAATGGAACAAAGCTGCAATACACAACACAGCTGTTTTGTGTGCAGCTTTCAGAACTACCGACTGAAGTAAATATTAAAGAAGCTGCAGCACTTGCATGAGCACCACGGCATCTTCACACAGTTGATTGGTGAAGGTGGCAAGGGTCAGATCCCCTCTAATGTGATTTTGGTGGCCTATCCTAAGAATAGACCATCAATATTGTGATCTCTGACAACCCCTTTAAAAACATTATCATTACTTGGCATGCAGCGAATATACATCAGTCTGATACTCTGGCAACTGTTACTTACCTGTCCCAGATCCAGCACCATATGCTACCTTGCTCTCCTCTTCATCCTGCTCTGCCTCTCCTCCTGTGTGGATATTTGTACCTTGCTTGATTATACTGTAGTATTTGCATCCCACAATTCTGTTCTGCTACATCAGACCTACAGTTCTGTTACGCTGAACCTCCAGATTTTCTATATTGGTCCTCCAGCTCTGCCACACTAGTCTTTATGCTCTGCTACACAAGTCCTCTACCACTAGCACCAATTACCTATCTGTGCTAGGATAAAACGGATCTTGTATTTAAAGCATCCGTTTTGCATCCGTTTTAGCCATTTAACAACATTCCTACAGCCTAACGCAGGGATGCGTCCTGCGGGCGGCCGGGATGTTCCTTCTTGACGCGTCGGCGCGTCATCTCGCGAGAGGCGAGATTTCCTGTGAACACGCGCGCTCGTTCACAGGATCGCTTTGGGAAGAAGTTTTACTACAGCCTGCCAGCGCTAATCATGCGCTGGCAGGCTGTAGATTTTAAAAAACGCCATCTAAATCGCATATCAGATGATGTTTTGTAAACAGCGTCTGATATGCCTGCTCCTCTGGTGGTGCTTGGGACCACCAGAGGACACAGGCAGCTATGTAAGTGCACCAATCACCCCCCCCCCCACTGTCACTGATTAACCCCTGATCACCCCATGTCACCCCACTGATCACCCCCTGTCACCCCCCTGTTACTAATAACCCCCCTGTAAGGCTCATTCAGACGTCCATATGTGTTTTGCGGATCCACAAATCTGCAAAACACGGACACCGTCAATGTGCTTTCCGCATTTTGCGGATCCGCACATTGCCAGAACTATATAGAAAATGCCTTTTCTTGTCCGCAATTGCAGACAAGAATAGGACATGCTCTATCTTTTGAGGAGCTGCGGCCTGATGTTTCGGGGGCGAAAACCTAGTGTGCTCTCCGCATCACCGCCGGCCCCATTCACACTGAATGGGTCCGCATCTATTCCACAGAATTGCAGAATAGATGCGGACATTTTTACGGACGTGTGAATGGGGCCTTACTTCGCAAGCACTCCCATGTCATTTCCCCTCTTTTTTTTTTTGCACATTTTTGGGCAGAGACTTTTTCATCCACATTGATTGATGTGAATGAAGAAATCTGTGCCGTTCATTTTTTTTTCAGCACAGAGGCTGAACGGAAAAAAAAAATCTCATTACCTGTATGCTCAATATAAGGCGAATAGCAGAAACGCCTAATGCTGGCCATACATGTAATGATTGCGGAGACCCTCAAATGCCAGGGCAGTACAAACACCTCACATGTGACCCCATTTTAGAAATAAGACACCCCAAGGTATTCCGTGAGGGGTATGGTGAGTTCATGTAAAATTTTATTTTTTGTCACAAGTTAGTGGAATATGAGACTTTGTAAGAAAAAGAAAAAAGGTCAATTTCCGCTGACTAGTGATGTCGCGAACATAAAATTTTCCGTTCCCGAACGGCCAGCGCGAACTTCCACAAATGTTCACCAACGGGCGAACCGGGCGAACCGCCATAGACTTCAATTGGCAGGCGAATTTTAGAACCCACAGGGACTCTTTCTGGCCACAATAGTGATGGAAAAGTTGTTTCAAGGGGACTAACACCTGGACTGTGGCATGCCGAAGGGGGATCCATGGCAAAACTCCCATGGAAAATTACATAGTTGACGCAGAGTCGGGTTTTAATCCATAAAAGGCATAAATCACCTAACAATCCTAAATTTTTTTGAACAACGTGTGTTAAAACATCCAGTGTGTGTATACGATCAGGTATGATGTTGTATCAATCAGGTAGTGTAAGGGTTAAGCCCGCTTCACAGACATTGACAGACCAAACTCCCCTTTTAATGCACCGCAAACAACCGCAAACAGTCCATTTGCACAACCGCAAACTCCCCATTTGCACAAGGTTGGATACCAAGCTAGCCATATCCCGGTGATGTCATTGAAGGTTTCTTCCTCTACCCAGCCACATACAACACCAAGGGTCCCCGAAAGGTGAATTGAATAGATTTTTCGAACGGGGAGATGGTTAAAAAAACGCAGGCTCCCTCCCCTTTGTATAAATCCACGGTCACTGCGTCTGCGCCGTGCAATTTACTGTCACACTCGATATGAGTGGTATTTTCTGTAGTACTATTCTCATCAGTTTAATCCCTCTAACGTCCCCAATCTGGGGGCCATTTATTGAATAGATTTTTCGAACGGGGAGATGGTTAAAAAAACGCTGGCTCCCTCCACTCTGTTTTAATCCACGGTGACTGCGTCTGCGCCGTGCAATTTACTGTCACACCCGATATGAGTGGTATTTTCTGTAGTACTATTCTCATGAGATTAATCCCTGTTACATCCCATATCAGGGATTGCCTTTTGTGAAAAAAAATTTAGGCCGGGTACCTTCGACTGCCTTCATACACCAAACTGAATTGATTTCAGGAACCGGGAGATGGAAAAAGCAGCTTGGTCGGTCCTCTTACTCCCAAATTGGGGCACTGCGCGTGCACAGAGCAATGTGCTGTGACACCCTATATTAGTGGTGTCTTAACTAGTACTATTCCTATCAGTTTAATCCCTGTTACGTACCCTATCCGGGGAGGGACGTGTGTCTAATTGATTAACCATTGTCGAATTAACGAACCATTACGACATCATGAAATAATTTAGTTCTGAGCTCTGTACTTGCTTTGTATTGGAATTGATGGGGATTTTTTTAATTGTCTGCATTATTTCTAATAAATTATTAAGAGACTTTATTATGATTTTTTATTTTATGTATTAAAAACCCATACAACTTTAAAAAAAAAAAAATAAAAGGTAAATTTATGTTTTTTCTATGAAATATTATCCAGCCGTCCGAACGCTTTTGGTCTGACCATAATGAAGCAATGGCCTTATCATCTGGGGTGTGGCAACATTGCCAACACACTCATAGAGGTGATGATTGCTTCATTGTGATACGCAAGCCCCTTCACCACAACAAGGTAATGATCACGAAGGGGAATTGACACTTGTATGGTGCCTTTTTCTGCACCATAAGACAGAAAAATTAGGCATGTACACATGCCTGAAAAATAATGGCATTGTTGCAGCCGCAGTTGTAGCAGCGGCCGGAAAAATTGATGTTTTCCAGGCAGAAAAGTGACTAAATCATTGAACCGTAGTTGGTGGCGGAGAATTCACGAAAGTCATCCGGTATGCAGACATTTAATACAGCAGCGTGGGGACCATTTTGAGGCCAAGGCATGTCATCAGGCATTTTGTTAGTCAAACGTATCCCCCACTGTCAGTCCCTTCGGGATCCATGCCTCATTCATCTTTATGAAGGTGAGGTAATCAACACTTTTTTGACAGAGGCGACTTTTCTTGCCAGTGACAATGCCTCCTGCTGCACTGAAGGTCCTTTCTGACAGGACACTTGAAGCAGGGCAGGCCAGAAGTTCTATCGCAAACTGGGATAGCTCGGGCCACAGGTCAAGCCTGCACACCCAGTAGTGAAGAGGTTCATCGCTCCTCAGAGTGTCGATATCTGCTGTTAAGGCGAGGTAGTCTGCTACCTGTCGGTCGAGTCATTCTCTAAGGCTGGATCCCGAAGGGCTGTGGCGATGTGTAGGACTGAAAAAGCTCCGCATGTCCTCCATCAACAACACGTCTGTAAATCGTCCAGTCCTTTCCGCCGTGGTAGGAGGAGTATTACATTCACCTCTTCCCCTGTTAGATTCCCGTTGTGCTGTGACATCCCCCTTATAAGCTGTGTAAAGCATATTTTTTAGTTTGGTTTTGAACTGCTGCATCCTTTCCGACTTTCGGTAATTTGGTAACATTTCTGCCACTTTCTGCTTATACCGGGGGTCTAGTAGCGTGGCCACCCAGTACAGGTCGTTCTCCTTCATCCTTTTTATGCGAGGGTCCCTCAACAGACATGACAGCATGAAAGACCCTATTTGCACAAGGTTGGATGCAGAGCTACTCATTTCCTGTTCCTCGTCCTCACTGATGTCATTGACGGTCTGTTCTTCCCCCCCAGCCACGTACAACACCATGGGTCCCAGATAGGTGACAACAACGAGCACCCTGGGGTGCCTGCTGTGGTTGGTGTTCCTCCTCCTCAAAGCCACATTCCTTCTCTGACTCCTCTTCCTCATACTCCTCTTCCAGCGTTGCCGCAGGTCCGGCAAACGATGATGGTGACCACTCTTCCTCTTCCTCTTCACGCTCATCTACAGCCTGATTCAGCACTCTTCGCAGGGCACGCTCCAGGAAGAAAACAAATGGGATGAGGTCGCTGATGGTGCCTTCGGTGCGACTGACTAGGTTTGTCACCTCCTCAAAAGGACACATGAGCCTACAGGCATTGTGCATGAGCGTCCAGTGGCCAAAAAATTCCGAGCTCCGCAGAGGCTGTCCTAGCACCCCGGTCATACAAATACACGTTGACGGCTTTTTCTTGTTGGAGCAGGCGGTCGAACATTAGGAGTGTTAAATTCCAATGCGTCGGGCTGTCGCAAATCAAGCGCCTCACTGGCATGTTGTTTCGCCGCTGAATATCGGAAAAGTGTGCCATGGCCGTGTAGGAATGCCTGAAATGGCCACACACCTTCCTGGCCTGCTTGAGGACGTCCTGTAAGCCTGGGACACAAAGCGTTGTACGATGAGATTCAACACATGTGCCATGCACTGCATATGTGACAACTTGCCCAAATTCAATGCCGACAACCAATTTGTTCCATTGTCACACACCACTTTGCCAATCTCCAGTTGGTGCGGGGTCAGCCACTGATCCACCTGTGCGTTCAGGGCAGACAGGAGTGCTGGTCCTGTGTGGCTCTCTGCTTTCAGGCAAGTCAACCCCAAGACAGCGTGACACTGTCGTATCCGGGATGGGGAATAGCCCCTGGGGAGCTGGGGAGATTCAGTTGATGTGCAGCGAGACGCCGCAGCAGAAGAGGACTCAGCCGAGGAGGATATTGAAGAGGATGGAGTAGGAGTAGAGGAGGTGGTAGTAGGCCTGCCTGCAAGTCGTGGCGGTGTCACCAACTCCGCTGCAGATCCACGCATTCCATGCTTGTCAGCCGTCAGCAGGTTGACCCAATGCGCAGTGTACGTGATATACCTGCCCTGACCGTGCTTTGCAGACCAGATATCAGTGGTCAAATGGACCCTTGCCCCAATACTGTATGCCAGAGATGCCATGACTTCCTTTTCAATAACATAGTAGAGGTTTGGGATTGCCTTTTTTGAAAATAAAATTAGTCCGGGTACCTTCCACTGTGGTGTCCCAATAGCGACAAATTTTTTGAAGGCCTCAGACTCCACCAGCTGGTATGATAAAAGCTGGCGGGCTAAGAGTTCCGTCAAGCCAGCTGTCAGTCGCCGGGCAAGGGGGTGACTCTGTGACATTGGCTTCTTACACTCAAACATTTCCTTAACAGACACCTGACTGTGGGCAGATGAGCAGGAACTGCTGAAGGTGAGAGGCGGAGTGGCGGTTGGTTGAGAGGGAGCAGGGAGGACAGCAGTGGTTGACGTGGCTGAAGATGCTGGACCAGGAGGAGCATGGGGGCTTTGAGTTTGTGTGCTGCTTGTACTCATGTGTTGATCCCATAGGCGTTTGTGATGTGAGATCATGTGCCTTCGCAAAGCAGTTGTACCGAGGTGGGTTTTGGACTTCTCACGACTCAGTTTCTTTTGGCACAGGTTGCAAATGGCATTGCTGTTATCAGAGGCAGACACACAAAAAATGCCACACTGCTGAGCTTTGCAATGACGGCATTCTGGTGGTGGCAACAGCATGCGTTGACTGGCGTGCTGTCTGGCTGACCCCGGGTGCCGATACATGCTGTCTGACTGTGACACTAACTCCTTGCGACGACCTCCCCCTGCTTCCAACTCGTCTCCTCCTTCTCTCTGTCTCCCCTTCTGAACTTTCCCCCTCTTCTTCTCCTCGAGCAGGCACCCACGTGGCCTCCGTGGACACATCGTCATCATCAACTGCTTCACTTGTATCTGACACCTCAGAAAAGGAAGCAGCAGCGGGTACAACATCATCATCATCATCATCACACTGTACGTCCATGTGTGTAATCCTGCCTGACTGAGACATATCCCTGAAATCTACATCATCTGGCAATAATGGTTGCTAACTGCATCCAACTGATGTGTAAATAACTCCACTGACGGATCAAGTGAAGCGGCTGTGGTTGCTGTGGTGGTGGTGGCGGAGGACGGGAGCGTGGTAACTTGAGAGCAGGTGACCGGAGCTGAGCTGGAGGAGGATGGTGCGTCAAGGTTCTTAGCGGAAGCTGTTGAAGATTGGGTGTCCTGTCTAAGCCAGTCAACTATGTCCTCAGAATTTTTCGGGTTCAGGGTACATGGCCTCTGAACACTAGGCATTATTCCAGGGACACTGGAAATTACAGCACCACGACCATGACGGCCCCTGCGGGGTGGCCTGCCTCTGCCTGTCATTTTTTTTTAGATAAGTGGTACTACGCGTGCTAGGTACTGTGCCACCCGGTATGAGTGGTGGGCACTGGCAGTGGGCACACTACAGTCTGTGGAAGTCGGCCTGACACACACTGGCAGCAGGCAAGCAACTGAAATTACACTAAAGTGTAAAAATTAAATGCCTTATTTATCGGCAAGCTACTATGCCACCCGGTATGAGTGGTGGGCACTGGCAGTGGGCACACTACAGTCTGTGGAAGTCGGCCTGACACACACTGGCAGCAGGCAAGCAACTGAAATTAGACTAATGTGTAAAAATGAAATGCCTTATTTATCGGCAAGCTACTGTGCCACCCGGTATGAGTGGTGGGCACTGGCAGTGGGCACACTACAGTGTGTGGAAGTCGGCCTGACACACTGGCAGCAGGCAAGCAACTGAAATTAGACTAATGTGTAAAAATGAAATGCCTTATTTATCGGCAAGCTACTGTGCCACCCGGTATGAGTGGTGGGCACTGGCAGTGGGCACACTACAGTCGGTAGAAGTCGGCCTGACACACACTGGCAGCAGGCAAGCAACTGAAATTACACTAAAGTGTAAAAATGTAATGCCTTTTTTTGATGCAAAGTCCTGTGCCACACAGGATGAGTGGTGGGCACTGGCAGTGGGCACACTACAGTCAGTGGAAGTGGGCCTGACACACACTGGCTGCAGGCAAGCAATTGAAATTAAACTAAAGTGTAAAAATGAAATGCCTTTTTTTGATGCAAAGTCCTGTGCCACACGGGATGACAATGGTGGCCACTGGCAGTGGGCACACTACAGTCAGTGGAAGTCGGCCTGACACACTAGCAGGCAAGCAACTGAAATTACACTAAAGTGTAAAAATTAAATGCCTTTTTTTGATGCAAAGTCCTGTGCCACACGAGATGAGTGGTGGGCACTGGCAGTGGGCACACTACAGTCTCTGGGCCTGCAGCAACTCACACACGGGCAGGCCAGGCAACTGTAATATATATATGGAGAAAAAAAAAAGCAGACTAATGTTGCAGCCCTAAAAAGGGCTTTTTCGGGTGCTGTCAGGACGCTGTCCTTACAGCAGAGATCAGATGAGTCTTTCAGGACTGGAGTGGACACTGAATACACTAGCCTAGCTATCGATTTCTCAATTAAATCAGCAGCAGCTACACTATCCCTCCTCTCACTAAGACTGCAGCTTCCGAATGAATCTAAAATGGATGCTGTTCAGGAGATGGGAGGGTCTGGGAGGGAGGGTATGTTGCTGATTGGCTGGAATGTGTCTGCTGACTGTGAGGTACAGGGTCAAAGTTTGCTCAATGATGATGTATAGGGGGCGAACCAAACATTGCATATGTTCGCCTGCCGCGGCGAACGCAAACGTGTGCCAAAAAAAAAATCTTCTATGAACTCCTCATGCCCCTCATGGAATACCTTGGGGTGTCTTCTTTCCAAAATGGGGTCACATGTGGGGTATTTATACTGCCCTGGCATTTTAGGAGCCCTAAAGCGTGAGAAGAAGTCTGGAATCCAAATGCGTAAAAATGCCCTCCTAAAAGGTACTCATTGGAATTTGGGGCCCATTGCGCACCTAGGCTGCAAAAAAGTGTCACACATGTGGTATCGCCGTACTCAGGAGAGGTAGGGCAATGTGTTTTGGGGTGTATTTTTACATATACCCATGCTGGGTGAGAGAAATATCTCTGTAAATGACAACTTTTTAAAATTTTTATACAAATTTGACAATTTACAGAGATATTTCTCTCACCCAGCATGGGTATATGTAAAAATACACCCCAAAACACATTGCCCTACTTCTTCTGAGTACGGTGATACCACATGTGTGCCACTTTTTTGCAGCCTAGGTGCGTAAAGGGGTGTAAAGTCCAACGAGTACCTTTAGGCTTTACAGGGTTGCTCACAATTTAGCCCCGCCCAAAATGCCAGAACAGTAAACACACCCCACAAATGACCCCATTTCGGAAAGTAGACATCCCAAGGTATTCACTGAGGGGCATAGTGAGTCCGTTGGAGATTATTTTTTTTTTTTTGCCAGAAGTTAGCAGAAATGGAAACTTTATTATTTTTTTTTTCTCAGAAAGTGTCATTTTCCGCTAACTTGTGAAAAAAAATTAAATCATACATGAACTCACCATGCCCCTCCGCGAATACTTTGGGGTGTCTTCTTTCTAAAATGGTGTCATTTGGGGGGTATTGATACTATACTGGCATTCTAGCAGCTGAAGAAACATGACGGGTGCTCAGAAAGTCTGAGCTTCTTCAAAATGCGGAAATTTACTTTTTTGCACCATACTTTGTAAACGCTATAACTTTTACCCAAACCAATAAATATACACTTATTGCATTTTTTTAATCAAAGACATGTAGAACAATAAAGTTAGAGAAAAATGTATACATAAATGTAGCTTTTTAAAAAAAAAATTACAACAGAAAGCAAAAAATTTCATTTTTTTGCAAACATTTCGGTCATTTTTTATTAATATAAAAAAATGTAAAAATGTCAGCAACAATGAAATACCACCAAATGAAAGCTCTATTAGTGAGAATAAAAGAAGGTAAAATTAATTTGGGTGGTAAGTTGCATGACTGAGCAATAAACCGTGAAAGTAGTGTAGTGCAGAATTGTAAAAAGTGGTCTGGTCATTATGGGTGTTTAAGCTAGGGGGGCTGAGGTGGTTAAAAAAAAAAAAAAAAAGTATCTCGGACGGAAATAGCTAAATGGTGGCAAAATGTGCATAACAGATGCTCAGGATCCTTTATTTACAGGATCCGTTTTTAAACAGGATCCGTTTTTAACCACTTCAGCCCCCCTAGCTTAAACACCCTTAATGACCAGGCCACTTTTTACAATTCTGCACTACGCTACTCTTACCATTTATTGCTCCGTCATACAATTTACCACCCAAATTATTTTACCTCCTTTTCTTCTCACTAATAGAGCTTTCATTTGGTGGTATTTCATTGCTGCTGACATTTTTACTTTTTTTGATATTTTACTTTTTTTGACGAAATTGTTGCAAAAAAATGACATTTTTTACTTTCTGCTGATTTTTTTTTTTAAAAAAATGACATTTCTATATAAATTTTTCTCTAAATTTATTGTTCTACATGTCTTTGATAAAAAAAAATCCCATAAGTGTATATTTATTGGTTTGGGTAAAAGTTATAGCGTTTACAAACTATGGTGCAAAAAAGTGAATTTCGGCATTTTGAAGCAGCTCTGACTTTCTGAGCACCTGTCATGTTTCTTCATGTGCTAGAATGCAGGGATAGTATAAATACCCCCCAAATGACACTATTTTAAAAAGAAGACACCCCAAAGTATTCGCGGAGGGGCATGATGAGTTCATGGATCATTTCATTTTTTTTCACAAGTTAGCGGAAAATGACACTTTCTGAGAAATAAAAACAAAATAATAAAGTTTCCATTTCTGCTAACTTCTGGCAAAAAAAAAAATCTCCCACGGACTCACTATGCCCCTCAGTGAATACCTTGGGATGTCTACTTTCCGAAATGGGGTCATTTGTGGGGTGTGTTTACTGTTCTGGCATTTTGGGCAGAGCTAAATTGTGAGCAACCTTGTAAAACCTAAAGGTACTCGTTGGAATTTGGGCCCCTTTGCGCACCCAGGCTGCAAAATTTTTTTTTAAAAGTTGTCATTTACAGAGATATTTCTCACACCCAGCATGGGTATATGTAAAAATACACCCCAAAGCACATTGCCCTACTTCTCCTGAGTACGGCGATACCACATGTGTGACACTTTTTTGCAGCCTGGGTGCGCAAAGGGGCCCTAATTCCAATGAGTAGCTTTAGGATTTCACAGGGCATTTTTACGCATTTGGATTCCAGACTTCTTCTCACGCTTTAGGGGCCCCTAAAATGCCAGGACAGTATAAATACCCCACATGTGACCCCATTTTAGAAAGAAGACACCCCAAGGTATTTCGTGAGGGGTATGGTGAGTTCATGTAAAATTTTATTTTTTGTCACAAGTTAGTGGAATATGAGACTTTGTGAAAAACAAAAATAAAAAATATTAATTTCCCCTAACTTGTGCACAATTTTTTTTTTTTTTCTGTGAACTCGACATGCCCCTCACGGAATACCTTGGGGTGTCTTCTTTCCAAATTGGGGTCACATGTGGGGTATTTATACTGATCTGGCATTTTAGGGGCCCTAAAGCATGAGAAGAAAATTGTGTAAAAATGCCCTGTGAAATCCTAAAGGTACTCATTGGTTTTAGGGCCCCTTTGCGCATATTGGCTGCAAAAAAGTGGCACACATGTGGTATCGCCGAACTCAGGAAAAGTAGGGCAATGTGTTTTGGGGTGTATTTTTTACATATACCCATACTGTGTGCGAGAAATATCTCTGTAAATGACAACTTTTTAAAAAAATTTATACAAAGTTGTCAATTTACAGAGATATTTCTCTTACCCAGCATAGGTATATGTAAAAATACACCCCAAAACACATTGCCCTACTTCTCCTGAGTACGGCGATACCACATGTGTGCCACTTTGTTGCAGCCAAGATGCGCAAAGGGGCCCAAATTCCAATGAGTACCTTTTAGGAGGGCATTTTTACGCATTTTTCTTCTCACGCTTTAGGGCCCCTAAAATGCCAGGGCAGTATAAATACCCCACATGTGACCCCATTTTGGAAAGAAGACACCCCAAGGAATTCTGTGAGGGGCATGGCGAGTTCATAGAAATTTTTTTTATTGGCACAAGTTAGCGGAAATTGATTTTTTATTGTTTTTTCACACAAAGTCTCCCTATCCGCTAACTTGTGACAAAAAGTTCAATTTTTCATGGACTCACTATGCCCCTCAGCGAATACCTTGGGGTGTCTTCTTTCCAAAATGGGGTCATTGTGGGGTGTTTGTACTGTTCTGGCATTTTGGGCGGGGCTAAATTGTGAACAGCCCTGTAAAACCTAAAGGTACTCGTTGGAATTTGGGCCCCTTTGCGCACCCAGGCTGTAAAAAAGTGTCACTCATGTGGTATTGCCGTACTCTGGAGAAGTAGGGCAATGTGTTTTGGGGTGTATTTTTACATATACCCATGTTGGGTGAGAGAAATATCTCTGTAAATTGACAACTTTGTATAAAAAAATTTAAAAAGTTGTCGTTTACAGCGATATTTCTAACACAAAGTAAGGGTATATATAAAAATACACCCCAAAACACATTGCCCTACTTCTCCTGAGTACGGCGATACCACATGTGTGCCACTTTTTTGCAGCCAAATGCGCAATGGGGCCCTAATTCCCGTTTAAATATTATTTTTAATCAATTTTGTCAGTTAATACAAACATATGTAGGTCATGAAAATTCGCATTTCTTTTGCTGCGGATAATAGACATGGATATCTAATTCCAATGAGTACCTTTAGGATTTCACAGGGCATTTTTACTCATTTGGATTCTCACGTTTTAGGACCCCTAAAATGCCAGGGCAGTATAAATACCCCACATGTGACCCCATTTTGGAAAGAAGACACCCCAAGGTATTCCGTGAGGGGCATGGCGAGTTCACAGGTAAAAAAAATTTTGGGCACAAGTTAGCGGAAATTGATTTTTATTTTTTTTACAAAGTCTCATATTCCACTAACTTGTGACAAAAAATAAAATTTTACATGAACTCACCATACCCCTCACGGAATACCTTGGGGTGTCTTCTTTCTAAAATGTGGTCACATGTGAGGTTTTTGTACTGCTCTGGCATTTGAGGGTCTCCGCAATCATTACACGTATGGCCAGCATTAGGAGTTTCTGCTATTCTCCTTATTTTGAGCATACGGGTAATGAGATTTTTTTTTTCCGTTCAGCCTCTGGGCTGAAAAAAAATAAAATTAACGGCACAGATTTCTTCATTCGTATCGATCAATGTGGATGAAAAAATCTCTGCCAAATTCAGTGACTGCGGTGCGGTGCGGTGGGCTGGGCGCTAACTACCTAACAAGTAGCTAACTAACTGGCGGTGATAGGGGAACCTTATGCCCCATTTACACGTCCGCAATTCTGTTTGCGGAACGAAATTGCGGACCCATTAATTTCTATGGGGACAGACTTTGTCCCGCTCGGATCCGGAATTGCACTTCCGTTCCACAAAAATATAGAACATGTCCTATTCTTGTCCGCAATTGCGGGCAAGTAAAGGCATTTTCTATATAGTTCTGGCAATGTGCGGATCTGCAAAATGCGGAAAGCACATTGCCGGTGTCCGTGTTTTGCGGATCCGCGGATTCGGAAAACACATATGGACATGTGAATGGAGTCTTACAGGGGGGTGATCAGGGAGTCTAGATGGGGTGATCAGGGGTTAACAAGGGGTTAATAAGTGACAGGGGGGGGGGGGTGTAGTGTGGTGCTTGGTGCTACTTTACATAGCTACCTGGTCCTCTGGTGGTCGATCCCAGCAAATGGGACCACCAGAGGACCAGGTAGCAGGTATATCAGACGCTGTTAACAAAACAGCGTCTGATATGCTTGTTTGATGTGATTTATTTCGCATCTACAGCCTGCCAGCGATTGATCATCGCTGGCAGGCTGTAGTACAACTCCTGAGACGCGTTCACAGCAGATCTCGCCTCTCGCGAGATGACGCGCCGCCGCGTCAGAGAGGAACAGACCTGACGCCGCCTGGACGCAGCTCTGCGTTAGGCAGTCGGCAGGCGGTTAAACAGGATCTGTTTTTTTACAGGATCCGTTTGATGGATCAGAAGAAAGGAAAATTAAATGGCGATGTGAACCCAGCCTTAGCGACAAAGTGGATCCAGCCTTAGCGACAAAGTGGATACACCTCCCTAGGTGCACACGTAGCTGCATCATATCAACTGCTATCATTAGTTCCTGTCTATCTGCGCTGTTAGGGCGTTTGGACATCATAAGGGGGAGGGGGGGGTACCTCGCTTGGTGTACCTGGCACATCTATGTATTGTTAAATGCAGAAAAAAACATACGTTTTTGTAAGACAGTGCTGCATGTGCTTAAGCAGCACAAGCTGGAAATACAACCCTGCCCTCAGGGCAATATTACTTACTGTCTCATACTCATAATAAACCTATCACTAGTTACCGTGTACGTGTTGTAAAATGAAAAGGTCCTTATGCATTCAATATCTTTTTGTTTCGTGTCATGTGGGTGGTTAGTGAAGCCATAAATTCACTCATACTGAGCTGGGATTTCAAGGGAGAAGTTTTGTCACTTTGTGGTTTGTGTTTTTCTAATAACTTTTTAATTAATGAAACCATGGATATGCGCCTAACACTCTGGAGGAGTTGGCAGACTAGTTATAATGCTGTCAGTCTTGTTAATAAACTGCATATGCGTTCTGACAAGTCAGCCTTCCCACTGTCCTAAATATCTATGTCAGCACGTTTCCATCAAGTGGCTGTGATCAAACTACACTATTAAAACTGGCAGATAAACTCAACTCTGCTAGATCTGTTTCTCTCTGGCTCTGCTGTACTGACAGGCTGACTGTATGACTTTGCTTCTTCTTGTATGCTGCACTTCTCTCTTTGTAGTCTGTCTCTAGATTTAGACCAGGGAACTTTCCTCCTGGCTCCTGAGGCTCTAAGCTTTGGCCTCCATGACCAGCAGAGCTGAGGGTGCTCTGGCTGGCTTGGGTATGTCCAGCAGAGACATGCCCCTGCACACCTTCCCCAAGCAGGGGGTGAGCTAGACTAACTCTCAGTGGTCCAACCTCTCCTGCAGAGTAAGTAAACCATCTTTAATATACAGTCGTGGCCAAAAGTTTTGAGAATTACATAAATATTGGAAATTGTAAAAGTTGCTGCTTAAGTTTTTATAATAGCAATTTGCATATACTCCAGAATGTTATGAAGAGTGATCAGATGAATTGCATAGTCCTTCTTTGCCATGAAAATTAAGTTAATCCCAAAAAAACCTTTCCACTGCATTTCATTGCTGTCATTAAAGAACCTGCTGAGATCATTTCAGTAATCGTCTTGTTAACTCAGGTGAGAATGTTCACTAGCACAAGGCTGGAGATCATTATGTCAGGCGATTGGGTTAAAATGGCAGACTTGACATGTTAAAAGGAGGGTGATGCTTGAAATCATTGTTCTTCCATTGTCAACCATGGTGACCTACAAAGAAACGCGTGCAGCCATCATTGCGTTGCATAAAAATGGCTTCACAGGCAAGGATATTGTGGCTACTAAGATTGCACCTCAATCAACAATTTATAGGATCATCAAGAACGTCAAGGAAAGAGGTTCAATTTTGTTAAGAAGGCTTCAGGGCATCCAGGAAAGTCCAGCAGGCGCCAGAATCGTATCCTAAAGAGGATTCAGCTGCGGGATCGGAGTGCCACCAGTGCAGAGCTTGCTCAGGAATGGCAGCAGGCAGCTGTGAGCGCATCTGCACGCACAGTGAGGTGAAGACTTTTGGAAGATGGCCTGGTGTCAAGAAGGGCAGCAAAGAAGCCACTTCTCTCCAAAAAAAACATCAGGGACAGATTGATCTTCTGCAGAAAGTATGGTGAATGGACTGCTGAGGACTGGGGCAAAGTCATATTCTCCGATGAATCCTCTTTCCGATTGTTTGGGGCATCAGGAAAAAGGCTTGTCCGGAGAAGAAAAGGTGAGCGCTACCATCAGTCCTGTGTCATGCCAACAGTAAAGCATCCGGAGACCATTCATGTGTGGGGTTGCTTCTCATCCAAGGGAGTGGGCTCACTCACAATTTTGCCCAAAAACACAGTCATGAATAAAGAATGGTACCAAAACACCCTCCAACAGCCACTTCTTCCAACAATCCACAGTTTGGTGAAGGACAATGCATTTTTCAGCATGATGGAGCACCGTGCCATAAGGCAAAAGTGATAACTAAGTGGCTCGGGGACCAAAACGTTAACATTTTGGGTCCATGCCCTGGAAACTCCCCAGATCTTAATCCCATTGAGAACTTGTGTTCCAATCCTCAAGAGGCGGGTGGACAAACAAAAACCCACTAATTCTGACAAACCAAGAAGTGATTATGAAAGAATGGGTTGCTATTAGTCAGGAATTGGCCCAGGAGTTGATTGAGAGCATGCCCAGTCGTATTCCAGAGGTCCTGAAAAAGAAGGGCCAACACTGCAAATACTGACTCTTTGCATAAATGTCATGTAATTGTCGATAAAAGCCTTTGAAACGTATGAAGTGCGTGTAATTATATTTCACTACATCACAGAAACAACTGAAACAAAGATCTAAAAGCAGTTTAGCAGCAAGCTTTGTGAAAACTAATATTTGTGTCATTCTCAAAACTTTTGGCCACGACTGTAGTACTACAGAATTTTTTTTTTAGTTTTTAAAACATTTTTATTAAGAAAGCATTGGAAGACAATTGTACAAAGTAAGTAATATGTGGCATATCCAATGCATCAGTCTATGCATAGCCCTAGCTATACATATCCATCGACTAGATTTCCATTGTAAAGGATATCATACAGATATGCATAAATATCAGAACAAAAACTTTTTCTATAACATTGTAAAGAAAAGGAAGAAAAAACAGCATACTGTATATGATATCTCTCAACTTTGTAGACTGTAAAGAGGAAAAACTCCTGCCATAAACATGTAAGCCATGTCTCTAACACCGTCCAGACGCTGTCCGTAAAAAGCCAGTCCAACACTGTTTCCTTTCTGCCCCACAAACTCTTACAGTGTCCTTTTTGTGGCACCACAAGTTGATGATTCCTCCCTAGTACCTGCTCGCAGTAATGATTTCCCCTCCTAAGCCCCCTTAGGAGATGCCTCCTAAGTCCCCTCTCACATGCCTTCTTCATGTCCACCACATAATAGTAACACCCCCTAGTCCCTTTTCATACATTAAGGATGCCCCTCTCAATAGTGATGCAAATTAGACCCCTTTGTACAGTAAAGATGCCCCCTTAGTGCCCCCATACAGTAGTGATACCTTTAAATTCCCTCCTTAATTCCCTTGGACATAAAAAAGATATCCCATTTTTGTGGTCTCAGACAGTAAACCTACTCACTTAGGCTAGTTTCACACTAGCGTTAATATTTTCCGGTACTGAGATCCGTCATAGGGTCTCAATAACGGGAAAAAAACGCTTCTGTTTTGTCACCATTCACTGTCAATGGGGACAAAATTTAACTGAACAGAACAGAGTGCTCCAAAATGCATTCCGTTCCGTTCTCATACCGGAGAGAAAATCGCAGCATGCTGCGATTTGCTTTCTGTCCTGGGATGCAGAGCAAGACGGATCCGGCATGACCCCCAATGCAAGTCAAAAGCAACGGATCCGTTTTCTCTGCCACAATCTGCCACAATAGAAAATGGATCCGTCCCCCATTGACTTTCAATGGTGTTCATGACGGATCCGTCAATGTTAAAGATAATACAAGCGGATCCGTTCATAACGGATGCAGATGGTTGTGTTATCAGTAACGGAAGCATTTTTGCTGAACCCTGTCGGATCCAGCAAAAATGCTAGTGTGAAAGTAGCCTTAGAATCCCCCACACAGATAGTGCCCGTAATGATGCCCTCTTAGTGCCCATCACAATATGATGCCCCTTAATGTCTCCAAAATTAATACTCACCTAGCATGTGTTCTCAAGATGAATGGAGCACATCACTCACAGAAGGTCTGCTCCAGTCTGTGCTGTCTGCAGTGCAGCCAGGGCCGGCGTTAGGGGGGGAGGCGCAAACTGAGCAATTGCCCAGGGCCCCAATTGTCTAAGGCCTCTTTCACACGGGCAAGTTTTCCACACCGTGCACCCGCACTGAATCCTGACCCATTCATTTCAATAGGACTGTGTATATGAGCGATGGTTTTCACGTATCACTTGTGCGTTCCGTGAAAATCGCAGCAAGTTCTATATTCTGCGTTTTTCACGCAACGCAGGCCCCATGCAAGCAAATGCAATTTTCACGGAGATGATGTTAATAGAGATGAGCCTGGGACCCCATTAAAGTCCATTTACATTATTATTTTCCATTATAACATTGTTATAATGGAAAATAATAACATTCTTTAATACAGAATGCTTAGTAAAATGTCCGTTGATGGTTAAAAAAATATCTTTCATTCCGCAGGACCTGCACTGACGTAACGCGTTCAGGTGAGCGCGATGACGTCAGCGCAGGTCCTTTTGCAGGTCCTACAAGAACAGGGATCTCAAGTCTCCCGGACGTTCAGGGAGTCTTCCTGACGCCCGCATGTAAAACAATATATCCCGGAAATGGAAAGGCACTGGGGCTGATGAGAGGCACTGGGGGGCTGATGGAGAGGCACTGGGGGGCTGATAAATGTAATAAAAAGTTCGTGAAAAAAAAGAAAAAGAAAAAAATGAAAACCTCCCTGAAATGAGTTTTCGCAGTTTGGGATGCAAGAAGAAGAAAGAAGACGATAATGGCTGTGCGATCAAGTGGATGAGGTGAGTAATTTTTTTTATTATTTTTTAACCCTCAATTTTACTTAGCATTCTGTATTAAAGAATGCTATTATTTTACATTATAACAATGTTATAATGGAAACTAATAAAATCTACAGAACACTGAACCCAAACCTGAACTTCAGTGAAGAAGTCCGGGTTCGGGTTTGGGTACCAACATTCAGTTTTTTATCATGCACATGTAAAACGCATTAAAACGCTTTGCACTTGCGCGGAAAAAATTGAACAACACAACGCAATCGCAGACAAATTGCGTGCGAACTCGCATGGGTTTCCTGATCCAGCCCGCAACGCATCCGGACTGAATCCGGCACACATGTCTGCAAGGGGCCTAAGGGGCCCCCTGCTTCAGTGCTGCTGTTCAGCTGAACGTCCAAGGAAGCAAACGGGCGGACAGCTGAACAGCTGCACTTTACAATGCAGTGTAAGGTCCCCTCCCTCACATATAGAGAAATCATTACCACAGTGCTGACAGGACCTGTGATAATGTCAGACTCAGGAGGCGGAGCTCAGCAGAGAAGAGGGGATGCAGGACCTGTGATGACCTCACCATCATGTGACCAGAACAGGAGGCGGAGCTCAGCAGTGCAGTAAAGTAATAAAGAAGAAAAAGACCAGCCATGCATGTAAAGCAATGGACGGACTGGGAGGGGCCCCCATGACGGGGGTTTGGTTAGGGAGCCCACGGAGAGGGTCGTGGATTGGTGGGTGGGTGTAAGAGGAGTGAGTGGAAGGTAGGAAGGTAGGGATTAGTCAGTTTGTAAGAGGAGGAGGAGTGAGGGGGTTAGATTAGGTGAAGGAAGGGACAGGGAGCCATTTTGTGCAGGAAAAGCTCCCACCCGTCCTCCCTTTGGTTCTAGGGATTGTGGGGTTACATGGCGCTGGTGGGGGCGGTGTTACTCTTGTCACGGCGGCTGCGGGGTGGGAGGGTTCCTTGGAGTTGGTTCGTGTGGAGCATGAGGACATTGGGGGGGGCCCCATGGTGGGCGAGCTGTGGTGGTGGACTGAGGGGGGCCATTCTATGGTGCCACCGAGCTGGGGGTAACGGCTGGAGGCAAGATGGCTCATCCCCGGTTCGGCAGCTCGTGAGGGTTTTTTTCTGGGGCTCCAAGGACCTCCCCACCGGGTTGTCATTATGGTTATTTATTGTTATTTATGGTTATTTATGTTATATTTATATAAATAAAAGGCTGCTGTGGCCATTACATTCCAACTGGTGTCTGTGTCTTGTATGGGTTGGGGGCGAGGGATGTTGGTATGCAATGGTGCGGGGGGAGTTATGCTAGGTGGAGCAGGTAAGTTGATGCAGGGGGCGCCCGACGCATAACCAATACCCCCGTCAAGAAGTATGGATTTAATGTAAGTGTCAGGGAAATGATGAGTTGTAGTCCTCTCCTCTTATGCCTTATGAGAGGAGGTATGAGGAGAGGATTACAACTACCAGCATGTCCAGCTTGTTATGTAATATCAGAGTACATGACGAGGGCATTGGTTACCAGCCGCTCGACCCTCCTCCACAACTTTATCAACATTACCCAGGCTGCTACCAAACCAACCCCCTTTCCTTTCATCCCTTCCCATATCACCCCTCGAACCCCTCAAATAAGAGACAGACAACCGGGTTGGATTTTAATGGCCACAGCAGCCGTTTATTACAAAATAAATAACATAAATTAACCAGCATAACTTAACATAACATTTATAACCCCAATCCCTTACCGTATGCAACAGCATACACCTCCTGAATACCACATGAATACCACCTCCTCAAGGGGGAGATCCTTGGAGCCCCAAAATATCCATAAGATTCCACGCCGTGACGGGCCATCTTGCCTCCAGCCATTTGACCCAGCTCGGAGACACCACTGATGACCCCAACTCCGACCAAAATGACCATGCCTCAATGGGAGTCCAGCCCCCACCGTGGGGCCCTCCCATCCTCCTCACTTACTATTACCTCCGACTCCAAGGACCTCCCCCCCGCCACAGCCGCCGTGACAGAAAACTGGCCCCCCCAACGGACCTTAACCTCTAGGCCCAACAACAGGACCATGACCCCAATATCCCAAGGGAGGGTGGGTGGGAGCTTGTATGCAGCTCAAAAATGGCTGCTCCCCGCCCCGACCCTCGAACTTTTAACCCCTTTCCTACCACTCCCCTTTTCACCCCCCCATCCAATCACAATCAAGGGGATGGGAGGGGGTCTCCCTAAACCAAGCCCCCCGTCATGGGCGCCTCCCCTCAGGCTTCGCCCCTAGTCCGGCTAATTCCTTACGAGAGGAGGTATAAGAGGAGAGGACTAGAACTCTCAGCATGTTCAGGCCATTATTATATAATATCAGGGTACATTACAACACCTTGGAAATACTGGGAGTTGTATACCTCCTCTTATAATGTACTCTGATATTACATAACTGCTTAGACATGCTGGGAGTTGTAGTCTTCTCTTATACCTCCTCTTGTAATGTACTCTAATATAACATAATAAGGGCTTGGACATGCTGGTTGTAGTCCCATCCTCTTATACGTCCCCCTGTAATGTGCTCTGATATTAAATAATAATGGCTTAGAAATGTTAGGAGTTATAGTCCTCTTCTGTTATACCTTCTGCAGTAATGTGCTCTGAATTAGGGCCGGGATGTTGGCTAGGGGAGGGTAGTTATCCGCCTAGGGCGCCACTTTGCTACCCATAAAGGGGGGCGCACTCATGGCGGTCCAACTACAAAGGCCTCAAGCCTGTGAGGCATTAGAACAGAGCAAGAAGCCGCAATGACATCATTGCAACCTCCTGCTCTGGGTCTCGCATGATGACGTCATCACCACGTGAGACCCGGAGCAGAAGTGGTGATGTCATTGGTACCACATGCATCAGGATGCAGCAACACAAGCCACAGACAAAACCCGCAACCGCCGCACCCCATCACAGACAGCGGCGGGAGGACGGAAGGGAGGCATTTTTGTTGTTGTTTTTTTGATTTTTTTTAATACTAAATGTTCACACTGCTGGGGGCACCAAGGATGGGGGGAAGGAGATCATTATATATACTTTGCACCATTGGGGAGGAATGGAGGAGCACTATATACATACTGGCACTACGGTGCCAGGGATGGGGGGAAGCATTATATTTTGGAACTAGTGGGGGGCACTACAGGCGACATTAGAGCCACTGGGAGCATTATAGTTATATTATTACTACTAGAGTCCTGTTGGGGCGTTATTATTATAGTTTGACGCAATATGGAGGGCATTGCTACTAATGGGGGCTATCTTGGGGAGTATTATCACTATTGGGGGCACATTACTAATGAGGGCAGTCTGGGTGTATAGTATAGTGTTTGTGGACATGGGGGGAGCAGAACACGCACAGTATTGGGCCTCTTTCACACGGGCGTCACGTTTGACACCCGGATAAGAGGCGGGTGCGTTGCGTGAAAATACGCGATTTTTCCACGCGAGTGCAAAGCGTTTTAATGCGTTTTGCACGCGCGTGCGAAAAATCTGCATGTTTGGTACCCAGACCCGAACCCGGACTTCATCACTGAAGTCCGGTTTCGGATTAAGTATTCTGTAGATTTTATTATTTTCCCTTATAACATGGTTATAAGGGAAAATAATAGCATTCTCAATACAGAATGCTTAGTAAAATGTGGATGGAGGGGTTAAAAATAAAAATAAAATTTATGCTTGAAGAAGAGAGGAGAGATCGGCAACTACGAGATCAAGTAGATAAGGTGAGTTTATTTTTTTTATTTTTAACCCCTTAATCTACATTTTACTGAGCATTCTGTATTGAGAATGCTACTATTTTCCCTTATAACCATGTTATAAGGGAAAATAATAAAGATCAGGTCCCGTCTCTTAGCAACCTTGCGGGAAAATCGCACTGCATCCGCACTTGATTGCGGATGCTTGCGATTTTCCCGCAGCCCCATTCACTTCTATGGGGCCTGCGTTGCGTGAAAAACGCACAATATAGAGCATGCTGCGATTTTCACGCAACGCAGAAGTGATGCGTTAAAATCACCGCTCGTGTGCATAGCTCCATAGAAATGAATGGGTCAGGATTTAGTGCGGGTGCAATGCGTTCACCTCACGCATTGCACCCGCGCGGAAATCACGCCCATGTGAAAGGGGCCTTATGGGTAGTTTAAGAGGTTCTCCGGGTTATTTCATATTGATGACCTATCCTTAGAATAGGTCATCAATATTAGATCGGCGGGGGTCTGACACCCGGCACTCCATATATTTTAATCCCTTTCATTATGGGCAGCTAGGTCAAGTGATCACCATTCTGACCACAAGACCAGAGAACGCCTTTCTACATGCATGGACAGGATGTCAGTCTCTTCTGTGGGGCTGACATCTTGAAAAATCTAATGCAAGCAGAAGTCAGGGGAGACATGCTTAAATGAATTCTCCTGAATTTTCATATTGATGGCTTATCCTCGAGATAGGTCATCAATATGAGATGGGCGAGTGTCTGACTCCTGGAACCCCTGTCGATTAGCTGTTTAAGGAATCTGCGGCGCACCACCCATTTGCTTGGTATTGCAGCTCAGCCCCATTCACTTGAATGGGACTAAGCTGCGCCCATGTGACCACTGAACTTGACGTCATATGGTTTAGTAAGAGCAGTGGCGCTGCTAGGGCTGGTGTCACCTGGTGCAGTAGAAAATGGTGTCACCCCCCCCCCCCCCCCAAGACCTCCTGGAGCTTAGAGCCCCAGCACCCCGTTTCCCCCTAGCAGCAGCTCACCTAAGTCAGGTGCACCCCACTTTCGTTGGCTGGCTGACCGAGACACCAAATGCTGTTCAAATTCTAGTGCAGCGTACTCAAGCTAGGGTTCAATAGTGTTCCTGGGTGTTGTAGTGCAATTACGACCACTAACCTGAGACAGGCTGACTCTCTGGTACTTCTGCAAGGACAGGTAGTTATAGATAGAGTTCGTGACGCCAGTGCCAATTAACGGTGGCACACTTGAACTTTACTGAAGCTTTGGTAATTATACATGGACATAGATGGAAGTGCAGTTCCTTAGAAGACGGTTGGTTTAGCAGGTTACAGGTTACAGTTTATATATGGCAGTCTCTTACATAGCAAGGTGATTTACAGAGGGTAGAACACAGGACTCTTGCAGTACAGGCGGCTTGCACCTTCTACCTGACTGATCCTGGAACATGGACACTATCCTCCAAGGCCCCAAGGCCCTATATCTGGCGTATATCCTTGGGAACACGATAATTAAGTACCTTCTCTGGTGTCTTTAGTACCTTTTGCTTTACTGAGTTCTGCTCTGCCTTTCCTCAGCTTCTTTAGGCTGGTTAAACGTGATGCTCCTGCTTCTGAAAGTGTTGACTCAGGAGGGGAACCATTTCCTTGGATCTGGAACCCGGTTACTGGAACTGCAATGCCCTCTCCTATTCTGCAGGCTCCAGGCCTGCACTGCCTTCACAGGCTGATGGCCTGGACTAGAATGGACAGGCTCAAGGCCTGGACTAAGGGTCCATTCACACGTCCGTTGTTTTTCTATAATCCGAAAATAGGACCGTTTTTTGCGGATCCTATTTTCCAAGAATTCTTTCCGTTTGTCATCCGTTTTTTGCGGATCCGCAAAAAAAAACGGAAAGAAGAATAACAAAGTCTCTGGGGGCTGGATTTAATAAAAAACAGGAAGTTCTTTCATTTTTTTCAGATGACATACGGATTAGTTATCCGAATGTCTTCCGATTTTTGCGGATCCATTGACTTTGCATTGCACAACGGACCGCAATTTTCGGATTAGAATAGGACATGTTTTATTTTTTTACGGACACTATGTACTGAGAAAATTATGCGGACAGCACTCTTTGTGCTGTCCGCATATTTTATAGACCCATTGAAAATCAATGGGTCCGAATTCTGTCCGCAACTATTTCGTGACTAGTCCGAAAAATCAGGATCAGATGCGGAACTAAACAACGTACGTGTGAATGGACCCTAAAACTGACTTTCCCTGACTGAGCCTGAATATATAAACTAGGGCTCCCTAGCTCCCTCTATTGACCTAGAGCTGGAATGACATCCCTAGCAGGCCTGCACATGGCACATTTCACAGTAACAGGGAAGTACATAGCATTACATTACATTGCATTTTATGAAGATGACTTATACCAACCTCCCCATAAATGAAGGGAACGACAGCACACAAGTGACCCTTCTGTAGTGACGGGCATCACAACTCCCGTACACTACACTAGCACCCTCCGGTGCGGACACAGCCAGCGCTTCAGATGCATTGCTGTGTCCGCACGTGTGCAGTGTGAGGGTAAGGAGATTTCACAAGATAAAAGAGCATCAGATCTCCTAACCCCTGAGGGCGCATGCGCAGATGGTGGCCGATTCTCCCTGTAATTTTCCCTCAAGTGCACCCGTGGTAGTGTGCCAGCGCCGAGGAGCACACCCCTTGAGGACCCGTGGTAGTGCACTAGCGCTGAGGCGCACACCGCCCCCCCCCCCCCGCACCCGTGGTAGTGCACTTGCGCTGAGGAGCTCACCCCCTCGCGTCACCGGAAGTCACGAGGGGTAAGGTTTTTTAATAGAACACTGGCGGGTGACTCACCCCATCAGACTGGTGTCACCCAGTGTGGCCCGCACCCGCGCACCCCCTCGCAACGCCACTCACGGAGCGTCAGCCTCTTCTAACCGCTGATTGGTGGGGGTGCCAGGAGTCAGACCCCCCTGCCAAGGATAGGCCATCACTATGTGAATCCCAGAAAACCGGTTTAATCTGCATCAAATAAGAAAAGATACTCTGCAGTATGAGTTAGAAGACAACCCCTCTCAGATCAAGGCAGGTGTAGCGTGATGAGACTCCTATGCTTGTAAAGCTGTAAGATGTATTAGAGGAACCATATGAGAGGGGAAGAAGGAGCCAACATGGTGCGTGGCTTTTTTATGGTCCATTAATTAAAAAAGGTATGCACAAGAGACTCTTTAATGAAAGTCTATGCTACATAATGTAGGCAAAAAAATGTTGGAGTGCTTCATGAAAGCAGGATTCACAAGGGTAGGCTATCAATTATGGGCCCACTTGACTAGGGAGGTCAGAAAATGCAGAGATTAAAATGAATAAATTACAAGATTTGCTGAATCTTTTCCCATAAAACTCTAAAACATGCTGCAGACTGCACTGCACTTCAGGTAACAGGTTCCTTTTACACTTCTGCAATGGGTGCCTCCCCCTAGGGCCCTATATAATGCAACCTAGGTGTAGGAATGCCGAGTGGTATAGTGTGACCTAAAATGTCCTTTTATGAGTGTCACAGTGCTCCTACCTGGATACGGCTGGACCCCAGGCTTTGGCTCCGACACAATAAATAGGGGGAATAATTGAGGGATTTGAAAGAAAGATTGAGTCCAGACCTTGTATATAGTTGAACAGCATTTTTACTATAAACGTTCATCAGAAACAATCTTCAAGCTTTGTCTTGGTCCCAGCAGGCTTTTGCATTAAACTGGCAGGTAAACTCGACTCTGCTACATCTGTTTCTCTTTGGCTCTGCTGTACTAACAGGCTTACTGTATAACTCAGATTCTTCTGTCTGCTGCACCTTCTCTCTGTAGTCTGACTCTTAAGTTATGCAAGGGAACTATGCCCCCGGTTTCTGAGGCTTTGAGCTTTGGCGTCCATGGCCAGTAGAGCCGAGGGTGTTCTGGCTGGCTTGGACACATCCAGCAGAGACATGCCCTCTGCCCACCTGTCCCCTAGCAGGTGGTAAGCTAGACTGGCTAGAACTTGTCCCCACCCTTCCTGCAGGCAGTGGGACTATCCCACTTCTCCACAGAGGGGGTTAGAATGGAATGGAAGGTTACATTCTATCTAAGATAGCTCTGTCATATTTGCTGCCACCTGCTGAGGAACCAGGCATATTACATTTGAATAGTTACATAACAAAATAGGAATGCACATTGTGGAGAACCTGGAATAAAATGCATAAGATGACCTTTTGTTAGCCCATTAAAGACAGTAGCAGGGTGCAGGAGTGGCAACACCACCCGGGGGTGTTACAATTCCCAATGCACACTATATGGGGATGAAGTAGTGTGTCCAGTTCCAAATTTGGCAACTGTCCCAAATTTGCAGGGACTGTCCCTGGTTTTCACAGACAGTCCCGGCAGAGACGTGCATCATGGAATGGGTATTTTTCTTGTACTACGGTGTTGGGCGTATTAATCGCATACCAGGGATCATGGATCAGTTTAAATACATCAGAATACTTGAAGAGGTCATGTTGAAGAGGAAATGCCCCTGAAATGGGTGTTCCAACAAGACGACGACCCCAAACACACCAGTAAACTTGCAACATCTTGGCTCCAGACCAACAAGATTGACGTTATGGAGTGGCCATCCCAATCCCTGGATCTTAGTCCAATAGAAAACTTGTGGGGTGACATCAAAAATGCAGCTTCTGAGGCAAAACCAAGAAATAGAGAAGAACTGTGGAATGTAGTCCAATCATCCTGGGCTGGAATACCTGTTCACAGGGGCCAGAAGTTGGTTGACTCCATGCAACACAGATGTTCAGCAGTTCTCGGAAACAGCGGTTATACAACAAAATATTAGTTAAGTGATTCAAAGGAAAGCAAAAACTTCAAACATTTTTCAGTTTATATAGTGAATGTTTGAGTTTGTAAAGAAGAATACAAACACTGCTATTTTTTTGAACAGTCTAATATTCACTTTTCTTCAATTTTTGTAGAGAAACAACACAAATTTGATATATTTTTCTTAATGTTTTGATTTGGAATAGAATTTATAGTGTTCCCAATGCATTTGTGTGTATGGAAATAAAAGCTATTAGAAGGATTTTGAGCTTTATTCACTTTTTTAAAAACACTGCCATTATTTTTTTTATTTCAATATGTTTTTATTGAAGATTTTGTCATGAAAGTGCATCTTTTGTGGACGCAGCCACAACTGTATAGGAAACAGTAAAATATACAAAAAACAGTAGTGGTCGCAGCCACTTGGTATGAGCATGAACAAGCTTTACATTCAAAGTGTGTCTTACGGCACCTGCTCGGGTGCAGCCTATAAAAACACTGCTATTATTTTTTTATTTCAATAAGTTTTTATTAAAGATTGTGTCATAAAAGTGCATCTTTTGTGGACGCAGCCACAACTGTATAGGAAACAGTAAGATATCATACAAGAAACAGTAGTGGTCACAGCCACTTGGTATGAGGATAAACAAGCTTTACATTCAAAGTGTGTCCTATGGCACCTGCTCGGGTGCTGCCTACGAAAACACTGCTATTATTTTGAACACAACTGTATATGACATTTTAGTCTCATGGACCTTCTTCAAATACTATTGCCGCACATTGAACAGAGCACTGTTTGCAAGTACAGGTCTCCTGTCCTAACACATTTCCTTTAAGGCTCGTCTATTATTGTTCTCTTCTTAAAATGTTGTCCATAAAGTTTCTCAAATGTTTAATACATGAACATCATATTTGGTCACATTTGCATAGGGATTTTGCATTCCATCAGATTCCCAAAAACGTTTATTCCGTAGCTTTAATTTAGCCATACTGTATTCTGAAGAAACCTTCCTGGCTTCAAGATCCATGTTCTTGAGCTGTACTGTTCTTTATGACTCTCCTCTAACAGCGCTCTGCCGAGAAATGAAAGCTTAGCTGTCAGAATGTGGACGCCCCATGTTGTATGGACATCCTGTTAGAATTGTACAGTCAGTGTGATTCATTAACCACTGTTGTTCCATGTCATGTTTACCTTGTAGAGATATCACAGTCCTCTTTCTCTCGGCATACTGTACTTGTCAGACGTGGTGCAGGGCTTATTACTGAAGTTGGCAGGAGGCCCACACATTTCTGGCCTAGACACAAGTGGAAAAAACACGACTGCACAGAAATCAGTGATAATGCTGCTGAAGCTTCTTACTGTATGTGACTGTAAGATCATTTTACAGACTTCATCTATTAGTCAATGTTTCATCATCATTGCTAAATGTAATGGCTCATGAATCAGACCTGTAACTGAACAGGGAACATTAAGGGGTCCTGTACATGGGTATGGGCTGTGTTACAGAAATTCCGCCCAAATTTGTGTTTTTTGGTGCAGATTTAATGCAGATCTCACCTTGCATTGAAAAGGTTGAAATCTACACAAAAGAAGTTTGAGCTCCCCTGCCATCCTGTAATTATCCTGCTTCCCGAATTAAAAAGACCCCAACAGAGACCCACACTACCAGAATAAGGACTTCTGCCCTTGCCCCGAAACCGTGACACACTGCCAGCAGCTCTTCTCCTGCGCCGGCGGCTCCGGTGAGCCGCGCTCCTTCCTCCTACATCAGGGCGGGTGGCCATCTTTCCTGCCGGGAACGGCGAGTCGGCGAGACTTTAGAACACCGTGGAGCTCTCCGCAGTGCTTGCGCTGAGTCCCTCGTCATGCCAATGGAGATCTGGAAGAGAAACATCTCCATTTAAAAACAGAAGGACCCTGCAACGGCGCCCAGAGACAGCGGGTCGCCATCTTGCCCGGACGTGGTGCCCGACCACAGGTGACCAGGAAGGGAGTGCTCTCTGACAAGCTGGGGAGAAGGTCGGGGACCCCTCTGTTCTCGGTTTCCCCGGGTCCTGATAAAGGTCCAGTGGGAGCCAGAGCCTAGTGTAGTGGCCTTGACCAATATCCCTACTGGGCTGCTGTATGTAGCCTCCTCTCCTGCTGGGAATTTGTACCGCCATTTTGGAATCCTTGTTTCCTCATCACTGCTGGTCACTAGAGACCTATATTCTTTACCTCTGAAGTCGCACCACTCGCAAAACGCTGAATACAACTACTGAGTGGGATCTTCAATTATCAAACCCACACAGACAGCAACTTAATATATCACAGTTTGCTCTGCTCTGGGCTTCCTGCACTTCCTCCCCAATATATATCGCAGTCACTAAATATACTCCCTTTAAGGAGAATCTGCAATATATACCGCATCTGAAATATACTTATGGGCTGCAAAACCGCATCTTCTATTGCCCCTACATCACCGAAAGAACTGGTAGATAATATGAGTCAGACTGACCTGGACCCAGAACAGGGTGCCCCCATGGACACTGAGCCACGAACGGATAAGATCATGTCAGCTATGGCAGCGTGCCAGGCAGCACTAACCGTGAAAATTGATCATTTACAAATTGACATTAACTGTCTACGCCATGACATAGACAAAATGAGAGATCGTACAAAGGAGGTTGAATGTCGACTCAGTGAGGTGGAGGATTCAGCATCTGCTACCACTGAATCTACCAGACATTTGCAACAACAGGTGAAAACCCTACAGGCCAGAGTGGAAGACGTGGAAAACCGCAATAGAAGAAATAATGTCAGAATTCTGGGACTACCTGAAAGGGTGGAAGGATCCACCCCAGAGATGTATGCGGAACAGCTGATTTCAACACTCCTGGAGCACATAGACTCAGAGCTATCGTCAAGCTGGTCTCCTGGAATGTCCGGGGACTAAATAATAAGTTAAAGAGGTCCTTGGTATTCAATTATATAAAGAAATATAACCAAGCTGTTTTTATCTTCCAGGAAACCCATCTCGCGGTCTAAAAGTATTGGCGCTTAAAAGCCCATCGATAGGATATGTGTACCACGTGTATGTGTATGGTGTGTCCATACTAGTTAGTAAAGCATTGCCGTTTCAGCTGATCTCCACGCACATTGATCCATCTGGGAAATATGTACTTCTGCAAGCCACTATTAGAGGCTGTGATGTTTTGATTGCAGGGATATATGTCCCCCCACCTTTTGATAGAGAAATATTACACCAAATTATGGCCCGGGTAGCTTCCAGCTCCACTTTTTCTCCTGGGTGATTTCAATGCCACACTGGATAAACAACTGGACAGGCTAAACCTGTCACCTAGGCATAAACTAGCATTGCTTCATGGGGCACAGGCAAATCATCTCACGGAGATATGGAGGAGGCTATATCCTGATAATAGACAATTCTCATGTCACTCTTCCTCTGTCCACTCATTATCACGTATAGACCTTGCATTTGCCAATCAGGCGGGACTTGCATGGGTGAGGGCAGCTGAGTATGTGCCCCGGGGTATAACTGACTATGCACCACTTCAGATTACCCTTACACAGCCACTAAGCTAGCTACTTACTAACTGGCACCTAAACCCTACATAGTTGATGGTCCTTCTGGTGGAACAAAAATGCAGGGAGGGAATATCGGAATTCTGGGAAACTAACATAGGTTCCTCCAATCCATTGATAGAATGGGACGCATGCAAGGCTGTTATGAGGAGAATACTCATAGTAGCGATAGCGACGCAAAGGGCTGAACTACTCTCCACACGTAAAAAACTGGAGGAGAAGTTGGCAAGTGCAGAAGAGGTTTACACGGCAGATCCCTCAGCGGAACATGAGGCAGTATTGCTTTCAGCTCAGAGGTTATACACCCTGCACCTGACGGACTAAACGCAGTAATGTGTGTTAGCACAGAAACAGTCTGTCTTTTCTGAGGGCTACAGGAGCGGTAGAGCCTTAGCGTACTTGGCAAGGACAGAGACCCCACAGATGGTGGTAGCAGCAATCAGGACTGAACTGGGTGAGGTGGTTACTACCCCAGAAGCTATATGTGAGCAATTTGTCAATTACTACTCTACCCTTTACTCCTCTAAAATGATGAGGCCATTGGAGGAGCTGAGATGTTTCCTTGAGGATACTCCCTTTCCCTCCTTAACCTAGTCGGAGGGACAGGTATTGGACGCTCCCATTACCCCGACAGAAATCCAAACTGTCATTCTGTTTATGGCAAAGGGGAAAATCCGAGGTCCGGGTGGCTTTCCGGTCGAGTGGTATAAATTTCAGATCGAGGAAGCTAGTCAACGGCTGAGTAAGCTTTTTGCATACGCACTGAAACACAGGACGTTACCTGCGTCTTTTGATGAAGCCACAATAGTAATGATTCACAAAGCTGGAAAGCCATCGGACCGATGCAGTTCTTATCAGCCTATTTCGCTGATAAATTTGGATGCCAGGAAAAACCACCGACATATACCTGAGGCGGCTATTCACCAATCTACAGGTCACCCATGATAATGTGGGCAGCAGAGCGGTCGACTCACTAGACAATGAGAAGGCTTTTGACTCGGTCGAGTGGAGCTTTATGTGGGAAGTACTAAAGAATATGGGGGTCCCTCCGAACTTCCTCAAATGGATACACTTGCTCTACCTACAGCCGACGGCCTGGGTGAGAGTAAATGGGTATCTGTCCAAATTATTCTCATTGGGAAAGGGTTCCAGACAGGGGGGTCCGTACCCCTCCTGTTTGCCTTGGTAATGGAACTATTGTCTGCGCGTATAGTGGGAAGTGCGAGAATACAAGGATGGGATATTGCTGGCATCTCTGAGAAAATACCGCCATAAGCGGACGATATGTTAATTTACTTGGGAGATGTGGGCCCTTCGCTCGAGGCTCTACTAGAGGTAGTCAATGAGTATGGTTCATACTCCGGACTAAGGGTTAATCCTAATATCCTCTCACTCATTACTGCAGCTAGTAGATAAATTCACAAACCTAGGAGTGGTTATTCATGGGGATGCCACCAAGTTCCTTACTCTTAATATGGGTCCAGTGGTGAGCTATGTCTCACAAAAACTTAAAGTCTGGGAGACTTTACCCTTGTCCCTCATAGGACGAATCAATACTTTCAAAATGGTTATCCTCCCTAAGCTCCTTTATCTTGATAGGGCAGCCCCTGTGGAACTGCCAAAGTCTAATTTCCAAGAACTCCCTTAACCCCCTTTCTGTGGAGTCGATCAGTACCCCGCATTGCTAGGGAAACGCTCCGGGCCCCTTATGGGAGGGGCGGTTTGGCTCTCCCAGACATGTACCTGTACTATATAGCCACACAACTTAATTACAGGTCTTGGTGGATTAAGGCAGATCCAAGTAACCCTGTGGTGGTACTAGAGGTGGCTCTGATAGGATCCTACGAGGCCATGACGAATTTGTTCTATAGGGCAGGCAAATACCCGGTGAAGCACTTTACTTCTCTTATGGTAGGGGTGATTAAAGCATGGAATTCATTTGTGGTGGTGAGAGGGAATAATACACAAAATGCGATATAGTCCCCAGTTTTACCTCTATGGAGGAATATGCTAAATAAATGTGGAGCCCCAGTATTGGGTCTACAACACAATGAAAGCCAGATATCCCTCAAAGGAAGGAAAACCGAGCAAAGGGGTGTCTCCTTTACAAAGATCACCAAATCCAGCATATTAAGTGGCCCCTATGTCAAGATCCCGCTTTTTTACAAGCTTTAAGGATGTGATGGGGAAGACCTAAGCCAGTTATCCATCCACAGACAGCTGTTTCGGGGTGTTACCCCTCATCAGTGTGGAGTAGGATTCTGGCTAACCGGGAGCAATGCCTTGGAGACTACTCAAACCAAATAATAGTTGATCTCAGGGAGACCAGCTACATAAAACACCGCAGAGCCTCATTTAAGAGTCTCAACACAGCAATCCAAAGGGCAAAGCTCCCTGGGAAACAGTAATATGCAAACCCTAAACCCTAAATTCCCAGAATTAGCTTCTCTCCCAGACTTTGAATTCTGGACGCAGAAGGAAATTAAATACCTCACCCTACTATATGAAGAGGGGGTTTTTAAGACTTTCTGAGCTCTACAGGCCGAATATAATATACTACGCTCATCCCTCTTTAGGTTTTTCTAATTAAGGCATGCATGTGTGTCCCAATTCGGGGTGTGCCCTATGTGGCTAGAGTATGGGGAAAATTGCCAGACGCGCAGATCATGGTAAAATGGTCTCCGCCTTTTATGGGACACTAATTTCCTATCAATCTTTGCCTATATCTAAAGCTTTCACTAACTGGAAAGGTGATATTGCAACTATAGACTTGCGGCAGGAGAGAGAATTGGCCTCTACATGGAGATCATCAGTGATTTGTGCACGGGATCAGCTGATTCAGGCTAAGTGGATACACAGAGTATATTTGACTCCTGTGCATCTGGCTCGCATGCATAAACTCTCATCAGATATCTGTACCAGATGTGGTAGTGCCAGGGGGACGTTGATGCACATGATTTGGGAATGTCCAGTTATTGCAGAATTTTGGGAAAAGGTGCACAAATATCTCAATTCCAGATTGGGTCTCCAGCAGTTATATCCCTAGAAGTTAGTCTACTGGGCCTTATCAATGACATCATTCCTACTAAATATACTAAAATCCTTTATAGGTTACTACTATTCTATGCTAGGAAGTCTATCCTGCTAAATTGGAAGTCTCCAAAATGTCCCTCCCTACCCAACTGGATTCAGCTTATCAATGCAAGACTACCTGTGTACATAATCTGTACCCATGTGCTATGCCAGGAGTTAATAAACCTCCGGGGGGCACAGGCAGGAGCAGAAATATGTGTTCCTGCCCATACTCAATGTGCTGCGGCCCCATTCATACAACCCGTACTCTGTGTACAGAAATGTCACCTTTAAGCGCACAGGGAATGGTGTACTTTAGGTAGGGAAAAGTCTAATAAAAATACACTAATAAAGTATTTTATTAAAAACTTTTATTAGGGCATTAGGAACATCTTATTAAAATTTTACTTAAAGGTTTAGTTACTCTTTACTACTGGCAAGTGGCAACCATAATTTAGTTGTTTTTGCTATAGAACTGTGTGTGTGTTGGTATTTTGGGGTACACAAGCCTTTTTTATTCAATTTTATTTGGTGAGAAGGTGACCAAAAAAAGGCAATTTGGTAAAATTTAAAAAAAGAGAAAACATGAATCGTGCAATAGCATCGATTCCCAGCCAATTGGGGCATTTTTTTTTGTTTTACTAAGTTCAACATGCAGGATAAATACTGACATTTTCAGACACTATGATATCAGTTATGTTTTTACTTGTTTATTTTTATATGTAATATGGAGATAAGGGGTGATCTGAATTTTTAAGATTTTTATATTTTTTTATATTTTTTTTACTTTTCTTTTTAATCCCCCTAGGGAACTTGAACATGTGATCATTAAATTTTTATTCCAAAGACTGTGATACTGATAGTACTGCAGCTTATGGTGCTTGTGACATCTTTCTATTAAGCCCTGCCACAGACAGACATAGTCATAAGTGACATAGATGAACTCCGTGAAGCGGCCCGCAGTGGAGAGGATGGGAGTAGTTGCATTCATGGTGGTCGTTCTCAGTCTGGCGCTTCCCCAGGTCATGCAGTGATAGAAGGGTGCACCCTTTTTTCTCTCAGGGCACATACCAGTTCTGGGGCCCTCTGTGTTGTGGTAGTGTAGATGTCCTTGGTGTAGATACGTTTTGGCATACAAGGCAGGGGTCCCATGAACGAGCCCTAGAATGTAGAGTTGTAGTGATGCAGCCAGCAATACAGTACAATGATGAGGGTGGGTTTGATGAAACAAGTCCACTGTACTTCACTGAGGCAGTTCACACAGGCATTGAATACATGAAGTGCAGTTTTTTCAGTTGACATATATAGTTTTCCAAAGCTATGTATAGGAGGCAGTGGGCACAGTAAAAGTTCCCTCTAAGTCTCTTTCTGTATAGTCTGCACAATCTTCCTAAATTGACCAAGGAGTGCTACTTGTCACTCTCACTATGTTGGTGCAGTATTCTCAGTGGTATACAGTCTCTCAACAGATGGCCAGTCTGTATCTTTACTATGATGGGGTATCTGAAACTTCTAATCCCACCAAATTGCAGTGAAGTCTGTAGCCACAAATGTACACTTTACTGTCTCTGCACTTTCCCTTAAGTGACTGCTGAACATTCTGCTGAATCTAGGAGCTCTTTCCTTCAAGGGTTAGCACAAATATTGCAAAATGTGTCGTATCCACTGACTAAATTATATTGTTGTACTAATTAGCTGGAAGAATAAAGTTCATGCAATTGAAAATGCATAATTTGGAGTGCTGTCTTTGTCGTGGAACATTTCTGTGTACTTCATCGTAACAGTGGGAAAGGGAAAGTAGGCAAGCGCCACATAAGAGCCTGAAAAAGAAAGAGTCTGCTGTAGTCACCTCTCAGATAGCAAGGGTTGGCACATATAACGTCGCTTTGCTACTTTCAACCCACAGAGTAAGGGCTTTCCCTGTGTAGCTCTGCTTCTTGCTGCTCTCACATTCACCCCTTCCCCTAGACTGTCAGAGGAAGGGGTGGTGCCAGCCCATCCTAACGACTGTTACTACGGAACTCCCTCCCTTTCCCAGACACACACATGGGACATACAGTGCACAAAGTACAGTCACATGAACACCTTGCAGTGGAACGCTGCATCTGTACATCCTGAACATATATTGTGTGTCTCAGACTCTGTTTAGGTCAAACTTTTAGCCAGAATGTTGATGTATTATTCTTTACACATTTTATTATACTTTTTGATGATTTTCTTATGGGTTCTCAATCTCATACATTTTATTTAACTTATTGAGGAATTGTTTGCATTTTTTACACAATTTGTTTCACTTTTTGATGAATTTTCGTGCATTTTTTTTACACATTTTATTTTACTGTTTGAGTTTTTATGGGTTTTTATACATTACATTTTACTTTTTGATTAGTTTTTATGCATTTGTTACACAATTTATTTTACTTTTTGATCAATCTTCATGCATTTTATTTGACTGTAAAATATCGTTCTTATAACACCACTGATAAATGTGCTCCAGACTTTTGTGAGGATCACAGATATTGCAGTTCAGACATGCAACACGGCAAAACTCTGCATAGCAATAGTCTATACCAGGGATGGGCAAACTGCGGATCTCCGGCTGTTGCAAAACTACAACTCCCAGCATGCAAAGACTGCTCACAGCCATCAGCCTACAGCAGGGCATGGTGGGAGTTGTAGTTTTACAACAGCTGGAGAGCCGCAGTTTGCCCATCCCTTAGGGAAAATGGGGGACATTTATAAAAACTCTTGCAAAGGAATAGTGGGGCAGTTGCCCATAGCAGACGGATTGTAACTCTCATTTTTCAGACTGATTGCCATGAGCAACTGTTTAACTCTTGGCGCTACTTTTGATTAATCACATGGCACCATTGGTACATCGGAAACACTGTGCCTCAGACAGGTTGCCATCTGCCGGGTCACACTTTTCATTTTGTTGAAGACTAATCGTGCATGGATATATTTAAATTGACACAGTAATTGTCCTGAATGGTGAATCAGAAATGCGATATACTCACTGGAATGCACGAGCTTGCCAGCGAAATGCTGAAAATGGTTTCACAATGAGGCGACGCTGATCTCTGTATGATGGATAGAAGCTGCCATTATCTGCTAATTGTAGGTGTGTATTGCCAAAGGCAGGAAATACTTATTGCTCTGATCTTTCTTTTGTATTTAAGAAACCAGATTCTCCAATGTGAGGACTTACGTAATATCATTTTCTACAGTTCTGTAATAGATTGAGCAAGCAATTAACCCTTGTGCATGGCTCGGAGTGTGCGCTGACCTATCTGGTCACATGAGTCATACAATAAAAGAGGTTAGAGGCAGTTGCTGTTATCTTTTTACTGTTTGGTGGATACTTTAGGTTATTTTAAATGAAGGAAGATCTGGACAAGATGCTGACTAAATGGCTGACTGCCTGTGACTACTCAGACAGCAATGTTCTCCTCAGCACTTTGAGGTTACTGAAATGATATGATGTCTGCTTGGTTACTTGTGGTCTGCTTTATGACTAGTGGTATATACAGAAGCAGTAGTTATAGGAGGTGCAGAGGTCGCAGTCGTACCCAGGAGCCTTAGGCTACATTCACACGCCAGATACCGGCCCATGTGCGTACCGCAATTTGCGGTAGCCGCCGCTACCATAGAAAATGCCTATCTTTTTTGTGGGGCAGAGGCAGGGGCGGACTGGGAACTTAAAGTGGCCCTGGAAAAAATACTGAAAGTGGCCCAGTTCTGTAGTTGGGTCCAAATTGATGGAAGGCAGGGCTAACACAAGTAGGCGGCCCTGCAATACTATATTGTGGCACATTATACCAATAGAGCCAAATACCACAGTCCATCACAAAATACTTCCGACAGCAGCACAAAATGCATCCCCAAAACCTTCCACTGGCCGGCCGTGAGGAGAACTCAGGTCGGCCCCTCGGCATCGGCCCACCAGGAAATTCGTTGTAAGGGCTATGGCCAATCCGCCCTGGGCTGCGGAATGGAACTACGGATGTGGCCAGCACACGGTACGCTGTCCGTATCTTTTGCGGTCCCATTGAAATGAATGGGTCCTGTCATTACTAAAGACACAACCTCCTTTCATACTCTGAATGTCCAACCTCTTCTAGAATATTGCAAGGACAAATTCAGGGTATGGGGGTCCCTACCGTTGTCAGTTGCTGGACGCGTTAACCTGATAAAACTGATTGTACATAATGGAGCATGCGCCATGCATCATTCCCAAAACTGTTTTCCAGAAGTTTAAATCTATGATCTCAGCGTTTGTGTGGGGAACTACTAGACCAAAACTCTCACTTGACAATCTGAGTAGACCAAGGGGCCAAGGTGGAATGTCATTGCCTGACTTATATATGTATTACCTAGCCGGGCAGCTACGGTTCCTTAAGACATGGGCCTCTTCAGACAACCCGCCTGTTGAACCCGAAATCCACTTAGCTACCTATTTAAGTCTTAACACATTATGGCCGATACTGGAGCAGCCAACATTATTCCCGAGGTCTTTATTACCCATCCACAGGCTAGCGGTCCAGGTATGGAAGGCATGTAAAGTATTGCATGACTTTAAAGATTCTGTTGATGGGACCCCCCTGTGGGACAACCCTATGTTCCCGCAACTGTTGGTACTCCCTGAACCTCAGTTCTGGAAAGACCGTGGTGTGTGCACTTTAGGGGCAGTGTATACTGATAATGTTCTTCTCACTTTTGAAGAAATGAAAGGAAAACACGACCTACCCAGGCACTCGTTCTACAAGTACTTACAATTGAGACATGCTTTGCAAATCCAATTTTGTAATACCTCAGTGACCATCTCCAACTTTCCCATGATAGGGGTTATCCGATCTCAGGGACCACGCGGGTTTATATCAGCACTGTATACTTGTTGGGGACTAAATTCAGATCGATTCCTGTTCCAGCTATCTCCAAATGGCGATCCACTATAACAGACCTAACAGAGGAGGACACTGCAGACATACTGGAGTCACCTACCTTAGTTTCACCAGCTGTTAATAATAAATTCATACAGCTTTGTATTATACACCAAAGTTACTTATCGCCACTACGCTTATACAAAATGGGCAGGAGAGATCACTCCAGATGCCACCGGTGTGGGGCGATGGAAGCCAACTTTTGGCATCTCATATGGGCCTGCCCCTACATTCAGGCTTTCTGGAAGGAAACTACCACCTTTCTGTCAGAACTACTCCAATCTGTTGTTCCTTTAGTACCTATGGTCTGTCTATTTGGAATGGTTAACGATATTGATTATTCACACTATGTTAAGATATTCCTCAGGGAGGTACTCTTCTTAGCACGGAAAGCTATAGCACTTCGGTGGATGGGAGATCGTCACCCGACATTGTCTTAGTGGAAACATCTGGTTAACGGGATTGTTCCATATGCGAACATAGTTTATAAGAACAGAGGGAGGGCTGATAAATTTCAAAAGGTGTGGGGTGTGTGGTGCTCCTCTTCTCGAACACTGTTCAACTCACGCACTTTGGCGACTGGTATACATGATCATGATGGAAATATATAACCTGTGATTACTTACTTGCTTTATTGTGTCGATAAACACTTGTACCCTTCATATATACTGTGCTGCTATACTTGATCTAACTTGGTACTATGTATAAACATGTGATATGACCTTGTACTGTGCATTGTCCAAATACTGTATATGCAATTCAATTGTTCAATAAAACGAATTTAAAAAAAAAGAAATGAATGGGTCCGCACCCATAAGGCAAAATTCATACGGTCGTGTGAATGTAGCCTTAGGGTGTATCAGTGCCACATACTTATTGTTGTTCGGCGATTTCTTCCCGCATTTTGAAAGGCTGAAGGGCAGCCAATCAACAAGCGTTTCACTACTTTGCCCTAAGAAGCCATCACAGCCATGCCTACTATTGGTATGGCTGTGATTGGCTAAGTGCAGCATGTGACCCAGCCTATATTTAAGCTAGTCACGTAGCTCCGCACGTCACTCTGCTCTTCTCAGTGTAGGGATAGGATGCTGCCTCTTCTGTGAGCGACAGATTAGGGAAGAAATCTGTTGAACTTGGTGGTGTTAACTCTTCAAACTACAGCAATTATTGAGGGTGCTATGCTGCATATTTGTACCCAGCCCTGAGCCCAGTGATACTGCAAAATAATTTTGAATCCATCTGTTACTGAGGTGGGGGTCAGCGGCCATTTTAGCAACTGCAGTGTCCTTGGAACTGCATGTGACCTGCATGTGTGCCAGCCTGCCAGGGACATCAGTCTAATTATTTTTTGGTAGCTCAGTGGAGGAAAAATTCCTTTTTTCTGGCAGGTCAAGTCCCCTACATGACCTATTTTATAATTTTGCGGTGACATAGTGCATTTCTGTAGTTGCTGTAATAAACCCGTACTGTCGTACCACAGAGCACGTTTGCATACAACGCTGAAAAACCTATTTTAAAATTTAGCAGTGACATACTGCATTTGTGTATTTGGTGGGAAATAACCCCGTATTGTTGTTCCACAGAGCAGTTTTGCATACAATGCACAAAAATGTATTTTTTTCTTTTTTTTAATAAAACTTTATTGAGGGAAATTGCTTGTACAAATATCGATGACATATAAACAAGAGGTAGCATTTGTGGAAAACAATATCTTATTGAACAATACTTCCTCTTTTCACCCTAGGGAATGATTACAATATGGTGAGGCCAGAACAAGTACAGGCGCTAGTAGATTGGGTGGCTGTCAGTGCCTCCAGTACCTTAATATTGTCTCCCACTGCTGAAAGCTCAGAGTTGGCACCTGCAGCCCATGCCCATCAGTCTTTCACCTCACCCCCTTGCAAATCAGCCAAGCAATCTGAGCCCCAAGTCATACAGCAGTCTCTCAAGCTTTCTGATGACTCTGCTGGCAGGGTTTCCCAGGGCTATAACCATAGCAATGAAAAAAATAAAAATCCATGATTCGCCATTTTGGTCACATTGTCCCCACAAAAAAAATTAGGAAAAAGTTATCAAAAAGTCATGTGTACCCAAAATTGTAATTTGGAAAATGTCAATGCAAAGAAAAAATATCTTCAAAGGTTTTAATTTAAAAAAAAGAAATAAGCGCAAAAAATAAGCCCTCATACACTGAAGTTTCCCTTTGGGATCAATAGAGTGTATTGTATTGTATGGTATATGGCTATATGAATTTTAAAAAGTTGTGGCTTATGGAAGGTAGAAAGAAAAAAATCGCAAAAGCAAAAAAAAAAAAAATTGGCCTGGTCTTCAAGTGGTTAGATGGCAGGGGCTGACTGGCAACTTTTGGCCCAGGGGGCAAGTAACACCCAGAGGCCCACTGAGCCCCCGTCTACTTCCTGATTCGCTGTCAAAGGAGGCTGGGCGGGGAGCTGCGGGAGGAGAGCACGGCCTCCTTTGACAGCATTGACAGCTATCTCCGCCCCCACACCTCCGCTCTCCTGATCTGTCACAGGAGGCTGAGCATTGCGGAGAGGATAGATGTTGGCCACTCACATCGCTTATAGCCCCCCCCTTATGTGCCAGTAGCCGTCCCCCTTAAGTGCCAGTAGCCATCCCCCTTATGCGCCAGTAGCCCCTTATGTGCCAGTAGCCGTCCCCTTATGTTCCAGTAGCCGTCCCCTTATGTTCCAGTAGCCGTCCCCTTATGTTCCAGTAGTCCCCCTTATGTGCCAGTAGCCGTCCCCTTAAGTGCCAGTAGCAGTCCCCTTAAGTGCCAGTAGCCGTCCCCTTATGTTCCAGTAGCCGTCCCCTTATGTTCCAGTAGCCGTCCCACTTATGTGCCAGTAGTCCCCCTTATGTGCCAGTAGCCGTCCCCTTATGTTCCAGTAGCCGTCCCCTTATGTGCCAGTAGTCCCCTTATGTGCCAGTAGTCCCCCTATGTGCCAGTAGCCATCCCCTTATGTGCCAGTAGCCCCTCTTATGTGCCAGTAGCCCTCTTATGTGCCAGTAGCCCCTCTTATGTGCCAGTAGCCCCCTTATGTGCCAGTAGCTCCCTTATGTGCCAGTAGCCCCTCTTATGTGCCAGTAGCACCCCTTATGTGCCAGTAGCACCCCTTATGTGCCAGTAGCACCCCTTATGTGCCAGTAGTCCCCCTTATGTGCCAGTAGCACCCCTTATGTGCCAGTAGCTGTCCCCTTATGTGCCAGTAGCACCCCTTATGTGCCAGTAGCCCTCCTTATGTGCCAGTCGCCCTCCTTATGTGCCAGTAGAATCCCCTCCCCTCACCTTATCATGTGCCAGTAGATTCCCCCTTATCTTATGTGCCAGTAGATTCCCCCTTTATCTTATGTGCCAGTAGATCCCCCTTTATCTTATGTGCCAGTAGATTCCCCCTTATCTTATGTGCCAGTAGATTCCTCCCCCTTTATCTTATGTGCCAGTAGATCCCCCTTTATCTTATGTGCCAGTAGATTCCCCCTTATCTTATGTGCCAGTAGATTCCTCCCCCTTTACCTTATGTGCCAGTAGATTCCCCCTTATCTTATGTGCCAGTAGATTCCCCCCTTATCTTATGTGCCAGTAGATTCCCCCTTATCTTATGTGCCAGTAGATTCCCCCCTTATCTTATGTGCCAGTAGATTCCCCCTTATCTTATGTGCCAGTAGCCCCCAAAAACAAACAAACAAACAAACATACAAATAACAGTTATACTTACCTCCAGCGATGCGATGCAGGCCTCTTCTGGCCTGTGTCCCTTGCTGTACCGCTCCGGCGGCGCGATGACGTCATCGCGCCGCCTGCACCAGCCTCTGATAGGCTGCCGGCCTAGTGCTGGCAGCCTATCAGAGGAACAGGGAGGGGACACGCCTCTCCCTGCTCTCTGCCGCAGCACAGACATCTGTATCGCCGTCCTGAGGACTGCGATACAGATGACTATGGAGATGAACGCTTCCACAGTGGAAGCGTTCATCTCCCTGTGCCCTGCCGCCGGCCGCCCCCACTTGTCACCAGGGCCGCGGCAGGACACATGCACTACAGAGGGGCCCGTTTACAGAGGCAACAGAGGGGCCCGGGGGGCAATTGCCCCCCTGCCCCCCGGCCCAGTCCGCCCCTGTTAGATGGCACCCATTGTTTTACACAGAGGACACAGTCTGTGGATGGTGATAATGCTAATCACAGACTTTTAACCCCTCAGATGCCGTGGTAAATTGTGACCATGGCATCTGAGCAGTCGGCGAGATCACAGGAGCTGTTATGAATGCCTCCGACCTTCTGTGGGGTTTAATAGGAATGCTCTGATTCTAGCATAGATCACAATGGTAAATCATTGGGGGACTAAACATAAGTGTTGAAAAAAAACTAAAAATACGTTTTTAAAATTAAGAAATAGAATATAAAGATATAAACATTCAAATCACCCCCATCCCAATTTTAAAAATATTAAGTTAAAAAATAAAGACCTTTTGTATCGCAGAAAGAAAGAAAGAAAGAAAGAAAGAAAGAAAGAACATTATGTGTATACTATGAGGAGAGCGGAGAAAGCTTCTGGCGGAGGCTTATCTCCCAGGAGAACAGAAGGATCAGGCAAAAATATTAATTTCAACTGATCCTTCTCTCAGCTACATCATGTGTCAGTGGAGAGTTGGGAGCTCCCCACACAACTAAGAGTATCAGCCGAACCCACTGTTCTGCTGACAAGAGGACTAATGGATATGGGAGCCTTTAGATAGGGAAGTGTAAAACTGGTGAGGACATCTATTTTAATGATTAGATAGGTGACACATTGAAATATATTCATAGATAAATTGTATTGCTATTTATTATTATTAGGTTCTAATGCTCTGTATAGGGTGTATACTACTGATGATGCATAAGTAAAGGTAGAGCTGTTGCATCATTTCTTCTGCTTAGTGATGTGTCACGTTGTGGGGTACCACATCCAGGAAACACACACACATTACAATGCAGTCATTTTACGGAGAATGACTGATCCTGGGAGAATTAGTGAATCATCAAGTCTCACATTTTCAGAAATGTTTGCTTTTTATTTTGGAATTCTTTCCGAAAGCAGATGCCTTTTTATCTCCTTGCACTTCCTTCCCTCCCACGTGGGCAGCTGGAGTCACCACGAGGACACAGTGATTACATCCTGCCAGCGGTGCGATTCTGGGAATGTGGATTGTGTGATGTCACAGCAGCTTCTTAGCAGAAAAGGTCTTTATACCAATTATCTTATAAGTACTATTACGGTGACGGTAAATGAGAAAACCGCACTGCAAGGATGACTGCTATTATACTAGCATCACAAACCCCTGCAATTAAATGATGCTGATTGGATGTCAAAGAGGAGCTTTCACCTCTCCTGACACGTGTTTTAGGGCTCAGACCAATTATTTCAATGGGGCCGCAAAAAAACTGTGTGCATTCTGTATCCATATGTCTGCAAGTTCATTCCGCTAAAATATAGACCATGTCCTAGTCTTGCCCCTTTTGTGGACTAGGACAGACATTGTTACAATGGATTCGCAAAAAAAATGGATGTAACACAGACGTCACACGGATGTCGTCTGTTTTTTTTTTGCGGATCCGTGTTTTGGAGACCTCAAAATACATACGGCCATGTGCATGAGCCCTTAGGCTGGCGTTACACGTGACCTTGGCCGCAATATTCGTCATATGACCACATATTGCACTTTCACCACGGCAGTGTGCCGTGTAGCTCCAGTTCTCTAAGCCTAGTTTCACACCTGTGATGTGAATTCGGCAGGCTGTTTCAACAGAGAACAATCTGTCGGAATTCACCGCATCCGGCACTGCTACATGCAGACGGAATGTCCCCCGACCCCATTAACCACATCAGCCCCCCTAGCTTAAACCACTTTTTACAATTCTGCACTACACTACTTTCACGGTTTATTGCTGGGTCATGCAACTTACCACCCAAATGAATTTTACCTCCTTTTCTTCTCACTAATAGAGCTTTTATTTGGTGGTATTCCATTTTTCGCTTTCTGTTGTAAAATTATTTTTTTTTAAACTACATTTCTATATAAATTTTTCTCAAAATTTATTGTTCTACATGTCTTTGATAAAAAAAATAAGTGTATATTTATTGGTTTGGGTAAAAGTTATAGCGTTTACAAACTATGGTACAAAAAAGTGAATTTCCACATTTTGAAGCAGCTCTGACTTTCTGAGCACCTGTCATGTTTCTTCAGGTGCTAGAATGTCAGGATAGTATAAATACCCCCCAAATGACACCATTTTAGAAAGAAGACACCCCAAAGTATTCGCGGAGGGGCATGGTGAGTTCATGTATGATTTGATTTTTTTTCACAAGTTAGCGGAAAATGACACTTTCTGAGGAAAAAATAATAATAATAAAGTTTCCATTTCTGCTAACTTATGGCAAAAAAAAAAAAATCTCCCACGGATTCACTATGCCCCTGAGTGAATACCTTGGGGTGTCTACTTTCCGAAATGGGGTCATTTGTGGGGTGTGTTTACTGTTCTGGCATTTTGGGCGGGGCTAAATTGTGAGCAACCCTGTAAAACCTAAAGGTTGGACTTTACGCCCCTTTACGCACTGTGGGGAGTCGCTCTGGTAGACAGCGGTGCGGGTGCAGTTTAGAGGCAAAACAAGGAGTCCAGATTGTGCAACAAACAGTGTTTTATTCACACTTGCACACAAAATGAAAAACAGTCTCTTGGTGACAGTTCACACACAACGGAAATAACGTAGCCAAACAAAAACAGTCCAACACAGGTTCAGTCACCTGGGAGGTGTAGGTGCAGGTTCGCACCACGCTGTCGGCCCAGCCGCAGGAGAATCCAGCTTCAGGTAGCCAGGAACAAAATACCTCCTTGCTGAGCTCTTTCCTCCTGGACAGAGAACTCCCAGCCCTGTTAGCAGCTCCAGGATAATCACACCCCTCAGACACAGCTGCTGGCTGCGTTTTATATCCAGCCCAAAACATGGACTGGACCGTGGGAGCAGCCACCCACCCTACTCTTTAGCTGCTCCCAGTAAGAGCCGGCCCGGATCGGCTTTGCAGCCATGCTATTTAACAAAGTCAAACAGCACTAGCTGCTGCAGACAAAAACCCGGCTCTCACCTCACCGAGGCCAGCAACCTCGGTGACACGTACCTGCCATCACATATGACACCTTGCACCTTACCACATACCCCCCTTTGTTCAACCCTGAGGGGTGAACACACGTGAGGCAGTGGACGCGGGACAGGGCATCTGCGTTGCCCTGCAAGCGGCCTGCCCTGTGTTCCACGGAAAACTTGAAATTTTGAAGAGATAGGAACCACCTGGTGACCCGAGCATTCCTCTCCTTGGCCTGACTCATCCATTTGAGGGGGAATGGTCGGTCACCAGACGGAACCTCCTCCCTAACAGGTAGTAGCGGAGAGATTCGAGTGCCCACTTGATAGCCAGGCACTCCTCTCCACTATACTATACCTGGACTCGGCGGGACTGAGCTTACGGCTCAGGAAGACAACGGGATGTTCTTCCCCGTTGACCTCCTGCGACAGTACCGCACCGAGGCCTACCTCCGAGGCGTCGGTCTGTACGACAAACTCCTTGTTGAAGTCGGGTGTCACCAAAACCGGGAACCCACACAGGGCCGACTTCAACGCGGAGAAAGCCTCCTCCGCCTTCTCACTCCAGCTAACCCTCCCAGACTTTCGCCCCTTCAACAGGTCTGTCAATGGCGCTGCTATTGTGGCAAAGTGGGGCACAAACCTCATGTAGTAACCTACAATCCCCAGGAACGACTTTACCTGCCTGGTGGTGACCGGTCGGGGCCAGTTACGAATGGCCTCTACCTTAGTTACCTGAGGTTTGATGACTCCCGCCCAATTACATATCCCAGATATTTTGTCTCCTCTAAGCCTATGGAGCACTTCTTTGGGTTAGCGGTCAGTCCGGCTTTCCTCAGGGCATCCACTACCGCCTGCACCTTGGGTAAATGGCTTTCCCAGTCGGTGCTGTGGATGACTACATCATCCAAGTAGGCCGAGGCGTACCGACGATGTGGTCGCAGCACTATGTCCATTAACCTTTGGAAAGTGGCGGGGCGCCATGCAGGCCAAAGGGTAACACCTTGTAGTGATACAGGCCCTGCGGGTAACAAATGCGGTTTTTCCTTAGCCGACTCCGTTAAGGGTACCTGCCAGTACCCTTTAGTGAGGTCCAGCACAGAAAAATAACGGGCTTGTCCTAAACTTTCAACCAGCTCGTCTACTCGGGGCATGGGATACGCGTCAAACTTGGATACTTCATTTAACTTGCGAAAGTCGTTGCAGAACCGCAACGTCCCATCCGGCTTGGGTATTAGGACTATGGGACTGGCCCACTCACTTTTCGACTCCTCAATGACCTCGAGCTTCAACATTAACTGTACTTCCTCCGCGATGGCCCGTCGCCGAGCCTCGGGTACCCGGTATGGTTTTAACCGGATCTTGGCCTGAGGCTCAGTGACGATGTCATGTTGGATGAGAGCGTGCGGCCAGGGAGGTCCGAGAACACATCCGTGTTCCGACTGATGAACTCCCTGACTTCCTGAACTTGTTTGGAAGACAGGCTGTCTGCAATTTTTACCGTGGTTACTGCTTCACAGGCCTCGAACTGTGGGGCTGGACCCTTTTCACCTAGAAGCCCTGACCGGGGCTGTGGTCGTCGGCTGTGTCCCTATCTTTCCACGGCTTAAGTAAATTCACGTGGTACACCTGCTCCGGCTTGCGCCGCCTGGCTGGTGTACTTTGTAATTTACTTCCCTACCTTCTCGATCACCTCATAGGGGCCCTGCCACCTAGCTAGGAATTTGCTGTCAAGGGTGGGTACCAGAACCAAAACCCGATCTCCCGGATTGAAGTCCCGCACCCGAGCCTGACGATTGTACACCCTACTCTGGGCTTGTTGCGCTGCCTCCATATGCTCCCGGACCAAGGGCAACACCCTTTCCATCCGGTCCTGCATTTGGGCGACATACTCAATGACACTTTTGTGGGGGACAGGCTGTTGTTCCCACGCTTCCTTGGCGATATCCAACAGGCCCCGAGGGTGTCTGCCATAAAGCAGTTCGAAGGGCGAGAACCCCGTAGAGGCCTGGGGTACCTCTCGCACTGCGAACATGAGATAGGGCAGAAGCAGATCCCAGTCCTTCCCATCTCTAGACACCACCCTCTTTAACATATTTTTTAGAGTTTGGTTAAACCTCTCCACAAGACCGTCTGTTTGCGGATGGTAAACGGACGTCCGTAACTGCTTTATACGCAACAATTTACACAGTTCCCTCATTACTTTAGACATAAAAGGGGTCCCTTGGTCTGTCAGAACCTCTTTTGGCAGGCCCACACGGGAAAACATCTCCATTAACTCTTTGGCAATGAGCTTAGCTGAGGTATGTCGCAGAGGCACCGCCTCCGGATACCGAGTGGCATAGTCGAGAACTACCAGAATGTGTTGGTGGCCCCTGGCAGACTTTGGTACAGGCCCAATTAAATCCATCGCGATTCGCTCAAACGGTACTTCAATAATTGGCAGAGGTACCAGAGGACTACGGAAATGTGGCTGGGGGCTAGTTATCTGACAGGTCGGACAGGACTTACAATAATTCTCTACCTCCTTGAACACACTGGGCCAATAAAATCGCTGCAGTATGCGGTCCTGGGTTTTCTGCCACCCCAGGTGTCCCCCAAGAACATGCTGGTGGGCAAGCTCCATGACAAGCTTGCGATACGCTGTGGGCACCACCAACTGTTCAATAGGTTCGCCTCGGATTTGGTCTCACCCGATACAACATATCCTGCAGAACAATAAATCGTGGGAACATTAATTCAGCCCCTGGTTTCTGGGGTTTACCATCAATTTCCAGCACATTCTCCCAGGCCCTGGTTAGGGTTTGGTCCCGGTGTTGTGCGGTCCCAAAATTTTCCCGGAGACATTGAGGTCTGCCAATTCAGGTCCCGGTGGCAAGTCCTCCGTGTCTCCCACCATTACACTCAGTGGGGTTGTCTCCCTCTACCGCTGGAGCAGTGGTCACCCCTACCGCTGGCCCGTCAGACTCGGGCTCCCAGGGTTCTGGCCTTCCAGTGGTATCAGGCCACTCCACTAGGGTCACCCCTGTCTCGGGTCCCTCAGATACCTTTATTACCGCCACAGCGCTGGAAAACCGGGGAAGTCCCTCCCAAGTATCAGTTCGTGTGGGAGTTTAGTAGCGACAGCCACCTCGTGGGTCCACCTACCAACCGCGGTGGACAAAGTCACTAGTGCAGTGGGGTAGTCTTTCAGGTCTCCGTGGATGCACAGGACCCCGACTTTACGGCCAGTATACTCCGCAGGACGTACAAGTGCAGCTCTTACCAGGGAGACTAAACTCCCGGAGTCCAGCAGAGCCACCGCCAGAGAGTCTCCCACCTCTACCTGACACAGGTGGTTATGGTCCTGCACCTCACGGGTGCCAGTTGCGCACAGCTTCCGTGCATACAGGGAGTGACGACCCCGTAGTTCATATCCATCGGCTCATCCCGATGCGGACAGTCGGCCCTGATGTGGCCTGGCTCCTGACACCTCCAGCATACCACGGGAGGCGGACTCGCAGGGGGTATATTCCGGGCAGGCCGCTCTGTCGCCGGACGCCGGAACTGGGGCAGAGGCCTCCGGGTTTGACTGACCCCTTCCCGCAAGAGTCCCCTGCAGGTTTCTGGTGGCCTCGTAGCGCTCCACCAGGTCGACCATCTCCAGGGCATTGGTGGGCGATACCTGGCCGATCCAGTGCTGGAGGATAAGGCAGGGCCCGCCAAAAGATGTCCGCCAACAGTCGATCCAGCATGGCAGTGGGACTTAGTAGGTCGGGCTGCAGCCACTTTTGCAGCCTGTGCAGCAGATCGTAGAACTGCGGCCTAGCGGGTTCAGTCGTTTTAAAGTCCCACTGGTGGACTCTTTGGGCGCGGACCAGCACGTTCACGCCCAGTCTGGCTAGGACCTCTCCTTTCACAGTGTCATAATCTGCCGCTTGGTCGTCCGACAAGTCAAAAACACCTGCTGGGGTCCGGAAGCCAGGAACGGAGCGACCACCTCAGCCCACTGGTCACGGGGTAACTTTTCCCTCACGGCGACCTTCTCAAAACCGCCAGGTACGTCTCAACGCCGTCTGCGGGGGTCATTTTTGGGATTGCCGCACTGACCGCTTTCCGGGCATCATGGACGTGGTGGGACGCTCCTGCCGCCTGTAACGCCATCACATGTTGTAGCAAGAGTTGGTTGGTCTCCCGCTGCTGCACGTTAGCCTCTATGAGAGCCTTCACAGCAGCCTCCATGTTGTCAGAAACTCCTGCTTGCAGCTTTGCTGGCTTAATATATTCCATACACTTTAGAAAAACAAAACTTCGGCGTTCACGCCAGCCTCACTGCGCATGCCCGCATCCGACACCAAATGTGGGGAGTCGCTCTGGTAGACAGCGGTGCGGGTGCAGTTTAGAGGCAAAACAAGGAGTCCAGATTGTGCAACAAACAGTGTTTTATTCACACTTGCACACAAAATGAAAAACAGTCTCTTGGTGACAGTTCACACACAACGGAAATAACGTAGCCAAACAAAAACAGTCCAACACAGGTTCAGTCACCTGGGAGGTGTAGGTGCAGGTTCGCACCACGCTGTCGGCCCAGCCGCAGGAGAATCCAGCTTCAGGTAGCCAGGAACAAAATACCTCCTTGCTGAGCTCTTTCCTCCTGGACAGAGAACTCCCAGCCCTGTTAGCAGCTCCAGGATAATCACACCCCTCAGACACAGCTGCTGGCTGCGTTTTATATCCAGCCCAAAACATGGACTGGACCGTGGGGAGCAGCCACCCACCCTACTCTTTAGCTGCTCCCAGTAAGAGCCGGCCCGGATCGGCTTTGCAGCCATGCTATTTAACAAAGTCAAACAGCACTAGCTGCTGCAGACAAAACCCCGGCTCTCACCTCACCGAGGCCAGCAACCTCGGTGACACGTACCTGCCATCACATATGACACCTTGCACCTTACCACAGCACCTAGGCTGCAAAAAAGTGGCACACATGTGGTATTGCCGTACTCAGAAGAAGTAGGGCAATGTGTTTTGGGGTGTATTTTTACATATACCCATGTTGGGTGAGAAAAATATCTCTGTAGATTGTCAACTTTGTATAAATAAATTTAAAAATTTGTCATTTACAGAGATATTTCTCTCACCCAGCATGGGTATATGTAAAAATACACCCTAAAACACATTGCCCTACTTCTCCTGAGTACGGCAATACCACATAAGTGACACTTTTTTGCAGCCTGGGTGCGCAAAGGGGCCCAAATTCCAATAAGTACCTTTAGGATTTCACAGGGCATTTTTACACATTTGGATTCTCACGCTTTAGGACCCCTAAAATGCCAGGACAGTATAAATACCCCACATGTGACCCCATTTTAGAAAGAAGACACCCCAAGGTATTCCGTGAGGGGTATGGTGAGTTCATGTAAAATTTTATTTTTTGTCACAAGTTAGTGGAATATGAGACTTTGTAAGAAAAAAAAAAAAAAAAGAAGTAGGGCAATGTGTTTTGGGGTGTATTTTTACATATACCCATGCTATGTGTGAGAAATATCTGTAAATTACAACTTTTTAAAAAATTTTATACAAAGTTGTCAAGTTATAGAGATATTTCTCTCACCCAGCATGGGTATATGTAAAAATACACCCCAAAACACATTGCCCTACTTCTCCTGAGTACGGCAATACCACATGTGTGACACTTTTTTGCAGCCTAGGTGCGCAAAGGGACCCAAATTCCAATGAGTACCTTTTAGGAGGGCATTTTTACACATTTGGATTCCAGACTTCTTCTCACGCTTTAGGACCCCTAAAATGCCAGGGCAGTATAAATACCCCACATGTGACCCCATTTTGGAAAGAAGACACCCCAAGGTATTCAGTGAGGGGCTAGCGAGTTCATAGAAGATTTTTTTTTTGGCACAAGTTAGCCGAAATTGACTTTTTTTTTTTTCTTACAAAGTCTCATATTCCACTAACTTGTGACAAAAAATAAAATTTTACATGAACTCACCATACCCCTCACGGAATACCTCACGGGGTAATCAGGGGTTAATCAGGGGTTAAGCAGTGACGGGGGGGGGGTGATTGGTGCACTTACTTTAGCTGCCTGTGTCCTCTGGTGGTCCCAAGCAAAAGGGACCACCAGAAGAGCAGGCAGCAGGCATATCAGAAGCTGTTTACAAAACAGCGTCTGATATGCGATTTAGACGGCATTTTTTTTTAAGATCTACAGCCTGCCAGCGCATGATCAGCGCTGGCAGGCTGTAGTAAAACTTCCTCCGGACGCGATCGCGCGAGTTCACAGGAAATCTCGCCTCTCGCGAGATGACACACCAGCGCGTCAGGAGGAATAACCCGGCCCCCACAGGACGCATCCCTGCGTTAGGCGGTCAGGTAGTGGTTAAGTATAATGGGATCGCATTCTGGCAGACAAACGGCCGGACACAAAGCGCTGCATGCTGCGGTTTGTGTCCAGCTGATTCCCAGCATTGTCTGCCGAAACAGCCTGACGGAATTCACACCTAACTTAACAATTCTGGAGCATCTGCTGTTCATTGTGCCTTTTGTCTGGTAATGTCCATTGACATGACCAGATCTTCGTATTTAACCCCTTCCCAACTGAGAAATTTTTACATTTTTTGGGTTTTCTTTTTTTACTTCCTGCCTTCCCAAAACTACAACTCCATTCACATAGCAGCTGTTTTTGTGGGAAAGTTGTACATTCTAATGGCACCATTTAATAGTGCATAAAATATAGTGGGAAGCTGGGAAAAAATCCAAATGGTGTGGAATTGGAAAAAAAACACAATTCGTCCACGGTTTTATGGGTTTGTTTTTACAGGGATCCCCAAGCAGTGAAATGTATTACTTTCATTTTCTGGGTCAATACAATTACAGCGACAGTTTGACCTTGAACACTGAAGCCAATTACTGTCCTCAGTGGTCACATGCTGTACAACAGTGAGGACAGTGATAGGCTGCAGCAGTCATGTGCCGTATACCTTTACACTGCTGCTGCATGCAGAGAACAGGATGAGGACCTGTGGCTCTGAGAACCATGCAAGAGTAAGAGTATATAACAGCATTCATTGGCATGGGGACATTTTCTAGTTAACTTGGACAACACCTTTAATTTCAATAAGCATCATTAATTTATTCATTTCACCTGCGGAGGCGCTGCAGGGAAATTACACATTTTCTACCTGTTTCCTTCCCAAATAACACTCAAATCTTGCAGGTCCCAGCAACGGGACACCAAGATTACTTTATCATTGTCTGCTAGCATAGAGGAATTGTCCGAAGTGGACGACTCCTTTAAGTCTTATTTAACATACAATACTTTCCCTTTTTGTCTGCCAGCACATTACTGCTCGAAAATTCATTTTTCAAGGTTAAATATGAATCGTAAATTGCAAAATATAAAAATAGGGCTGGTGGTAAGAAACAAATTTATTACAGCTTTATCAGGCAGGTTGCTTACTGTAATTGAGGTGTCAGTAAAGGTCAAGTACAATGTCTCGTCTGTGTGTAATTAAGAAAGATGTGAGTCTGCGTTCAATTAAAAGGCGCTGTCCATTCTCTGGGTTCATAATCAGCCCCCCCGCCCCCACAGTTTTCTGAGGAAGTGCTAAAATAGCTGAATGCATTTTATTTTAAAACTGGAATAATTCTGTTTTATTATTCATGTTTAAAAAGTCCTTGAGTCGTCCTTTTTGTCGTGGTAAATTCGGTCAGAGTTATGTTTGCTTCTTAGGCTAATAAATACTCAGGCTGTTTCAGCAGACAATGGCGGGAATCGGCCGGACACAAATCACAGCTTGCAGCGGTGTGCCCAGCCAATACTCTGCATTGTCAGAATGTACAGGCCCCCCAGAGCGTTTAGCTTGGGGGACACATGAGGGCAATGACACAAACTTTTTGTATATATATTTTGTTGGGTGGTGTTCTCTTTCTCTTTTCCCCCCCCCTTTTTTTCCCCGCTCTTTCTTTTACAGAATTTTACTTCAGAAATAATTTTACTTCAGGATCAGCTGCTTTTTTACGGTTTACCTGTGAGCCTGAGTGACAGCAAGGATGACAGCTGATTGGTGGCCTCTGTTGCTGAGGGAGATTTCTGAGCTTCTGGTAGGTAGTTGTACCTGCGACGGGAAAGCTCTGGTCCTTAAATTGCGGGTTCAGCGGCGTTTCTAGGCCAGTGTCAAGAAGACCGGACCGTCGCCCGCCCTTCCTCCCCTTTTTATTGCTTATGTCGCTTTGCTTTTTTAGAGGTGCTGTGTCACTCAGCTATTGCTGAGTGGATTTTGGTCATTATTGGAGTTTACAGTGGTTATTAATTAATGAATTTAATGGTTTTAATTATTTATTAATTTATTCTATTGGTTTACCCTTAATAAAGTATTGCGCCATTTTTTATTCCATAATAAAGTGTTTGTCGTTATTTTTTAGTTACTAAGGAATTTATTATCTTACTCTGAAAAGGTGTAATTTGCATCCATGCGGCCGGATCTCCTCCGGACCCCATTATGCTTAATGGGGTGGCCGGCGTTCCGTCTGCGTCCAGCAGTGCTGGATCAGGTGAATTCTCTGCCAGAACAGCCTGCCGGAATTCACACTGCAGGTGTGGAACTATTCTTAAAAGACTGTGTGATAATCAACATGGCCACTAATAAGCCTTACTCACACTGGGAAGTTGAAGAAATTTTTGATTCGTCTTTCTTTTTCAACCTTTGTTGAATTAATAGTGCGGTATTAACTGAGTAGGACTTTTTTTTAACAGCAATTTCCTTCGAAACATGCGGCCATCGATACCATTGTGTGAGGTCCCCAACCATCTGGTAACAGACATATATCTCTCTGTCTTGTGGCTGCTCACATGTATCTTTCATGTATTCCCCCATGGTGACGTAGATCACACACACATATCTCAAAAAAACCGACACCAGACAACCGGAATATGGGATTAAAAAAAGGCAGTGTTGTTTTTATTAGGGGTAACAAATAAATAACAACCAGAAATAACTTTAATAAATAATAGTAATAACCAGATAATGAATACTGAATGAGGTACATAAATCTAAAACCAAAAGTCCACCCAGCATTAGCTGGGCGACTATACCCCAAAAATTAAAAGGACCATCAGTCCACTTGGCATAGCCAAGGGACCTAAACCCCCAAATAAAGCAACACAACTAAGGAGAGGGAGAGCAGGGTCCTTGACACGGTGATTCGACTGCTGGTAAGTGGCGGCGACGTCCTCCTTTATTCTGTCTTCTTTGCCGCCACACATGACAGCTGCCAATCAGCTCTCACCATCGCTCCCGCCACAAAACAGCTGTCCAATGAACAGCTGATCTGACAGGCTTGACATTTGTAGGCAGGTAAAACTGGTTCCAACCAGTTTACCTCAAGAACCTGAAAGACCAAAAAAAAAGGGGGAGGGGGGGGGGAGACAGAAAAACCATCACAAGCAGCCAAAACATTAAAACTATGGAGACCCAAAAAAAAGGGGGAGGGGGGGGGGGAGACAGAAAAACCATCACAAGCAGCCAAAACATTAAAACTATGGTGATCCTGTCACCATGCGTCCCCCAAGCTATTCGCTCTGGGGGGCCCCTCTTTTAGATGGGAGTACTAAAAGTGTAACTCGACATTTATGGTATATACTGTATGTTCGATATGCCATAAATACAGTAGTTCAGTTGGTAATACCGTTTTAAGTTTTATTATCGGCCCTTGGAAATGGTTCAGGCTGACAATTGGGTTCCCAACCTGAAAAGGTTGTGCACCTCGGTCTTAGATTAAGACATACAGAGGGTCATTTATTAAGACCAGCATTTTAGACAATAGTCTTAGGGCTCTTTCACACTAGCGTTTTTGTTTTCCGGCATAGAGATCCGTCGTCGGAAAAATCCTGGACAGGATTATCCCAATGCATTCTGAATGGAGAGAAATCCGTTCCGGATGCATCAGGATGTCTTCAGTTCAGGACCGGAACGTTGTTTGGCCGGAGAAAATACTGCAGCATGCTGTGCTTTTTGCTCCGGCCAAAAATCCTGAACACTTGCCGCAAGGCCGGATCCGGAATTAATGCCCATTGAAAGGCATTAATCCGGATCCGGCCTTAAGCTAAACGTCGTTTCGGCGCATCGCCGGATCCGACGTTTAGCTTGTCCTGGTTGCCATGGTAAAGTGTAGTGGGGAGCGGGGAAGCAGTATACTTACCATCCGTGCGGCTCCCGGGGCGCTCCAGAGTGACGTCAGGGCGCCCTACACGCATGGATCATGTGATCGCATGGATCACGTGATCCGTGCGCATGGGGCGCTCTGACGTCATTCTGGAGCGCCCCGGGAGCCGCACGGACTGTAAGTATACCGCTCCCCCGCTCCCCACTACTACTATGGCAACCAGGACTTTAATAGCGTCCTGGCTGCCATAGTAACCTCAAAGCATTTCGAAGACTGATCAGGATCCTGATCAGTCTTCTAATGCTTTCAGGCGACTTGCGTTCTGACAGATCCGGCGGGACGGAAGTGCCTGCCGGATCCTCAGAACGCAAGTGTGAAAGAGGCCTTAATAAGGCCCTGTGCTGATTATGTAGAAGCGCAATCTGCATCTGGAATACACCTAATTTAGATGTATTTCTGTAAGTAAATGACACCCACAGTCTCTCACAGAGGGCACAAACTTGTTGGCTACACTCACAGTATTGTAGTGCAAATCATGGACGGTTACGCATACATGAATGTGAGCCACAGAGCTTAGAGGTTACACACACATAAATGTGAGGCACAGAGCTTAGTAGTTACTCATACAATGAATGTGAGGCACAGAGCTTAGAGGTTACAAACAAATGTGAGGCACAGAGCTTAGCAGTTACACACATGAATGTGAGTGCGACGTCCGGACACCCTAGGGAATGATGTGCGTGAGCGTACAAGTAATGAGGTGCCGAGGATAGTAGTACTCACGGTTAAGTTGTCCCTTGGGGCCGGCGTGCAGTGGATGGGAAGACAGCACGAAATCTTCCGGGGTACTCTCGGTTGCCGGTAACTCCAGCCAGATGGAAGTTGAGGTGCATTTGATAGCACTTGGGGCTTAGGGTGCTTTGGTGGCTGGGCCCCTGTGTTTGTGACGCCAGCACCTTAAGGTGCAAATGTTGGTGGTGGTAGTTATGATGATATAGAATAAGGAGACTAGAGCTTGTAACAAACTTCCAGTACCTTACTGAAGCTGATCCACAGGTCATCAATATATGCAAAAGTCATTTATATCAAGGCAGCTTTTACAGTGATTCAGATTAGTTCCCAGAAGTTGCATGAGGAATAGTCCTCTGTGACAATCAGTCTTTCGCTCTGTTTATTCTCCAGGTGGGGGGGATAAACTATCTGTACTGTATAATCCTATACTTCTGTATTCTTTTCTAGGAGTACTATATTCCGACAAATTGCCTTTTTGTCTTTAATAATGGTCGGCAGCTTGTAGCTTGAGATCTCTCCACCTAATGCAAAGGATTCTGAAGTCTGATAAAGGACAGTTACCTTCCTTTGTCAATATTCTCATTCCCTCTCTGAGTTGTCTGCAGATACTGTGATCTTTTCCCTTCAATGGGCTGGTACATGGTATTAACTATGGAGGATTTGTAACTCTCCAAGATGGAGGCTGAGCTTGTCCTCAGACATCACACACTGACCTTCTTCTTCCTGCACTTTGTACTGTGTGAAGGGTAGAGTCAGCCTCGGGAGGCTTGTTAGAACCTCCCCCTCCCTATGCAACTTTATGAGCGCTCATATACAAGCACAATTTACATGAAACACAATCACAACATTAAGTAGTGTGTTTCAGGACACTGCATGAGGCACAGAGCTTAGTAGTTACACACACATACATCTGAGGCACAGAGCTTAGAGGTTACATACAAATGTGAGGAACAGAGCTTAGCAGTTACACACACATAAATCCGAGGCACAGAGCTTAGTAATTACAAACACATGAATGTGAGGCACAGAGCTTACACACAAATATGAGGCACAGAGCTTAGCAGTTACACACACATGAATGTGAGGCACAGAGCTTAGCAGTTGCACACACATGAATATGAGGCACAGAGCTTAGCGGTTACACACACATGAATGTGAGGCACAGAGCTTACCAGTTACACACACATAAATGTGAGGCACAGAGATTAGAGGTTACATACAAATATGAGGCACAGAGTGTAGCAGTTACACACACATGAATATGAGGCACAGAGCTTAGCGGTTACACACACATGAATGTGAGGCACAGAGCTTACCAGTTACACACACATAAATGTGAGGCACAGAGATTAGAGGTTACATACAAATATGAGGCACAGAGTGTAGCAGTTACACACACATGAATATGAGGCACAGAGCTTAGCGGTTACACACACATAAATGTGAGGCACAGAGATTAGAGGTTACATACAAATGTGAGGCACAGAGCTTTTGTAGTTACACACACATGAATATGAAGCACAGAGCTTAGCAGTTACACACACATACATATGAGGCACAGAGCTTAGCAGTTACACACACACACAAGTCTTTTCAAGAGAGACATGATTTACCATCCACAAACTGGAAAGGGCACCCACATACATGAGATTTTCACATTTTAATCTTTTGTGGTGTATGTGATTCTGCCCATCTGGTCTATACTGTATGTTGGAGAGACAACCCGTCATATATGATTGCATATCTCAACCCAAATCTGACATCCGCTACAGAATACAAACGCGGTACCTACCTTTCCACTTTGAACAGAAAGGAAGTAAAGTGGCTCAAGTAAAATCCGAGGTATGTTCCTCTGCCCCAAAAGGGAGGTGATAAAGTTAACCTGCTCAAATTGTGTGAGCCCTACTAGACTCCCAGTATATCCTCAGGATCTTATCAGCGATTATGATGTTATTTTTTTTCGCTGATCACAGAAGTGTTTTTTTACCATATTTTGATGTTGTCCTCTCTCCTTTCTGCAGATATGCTGATATCCGCCATATCCATGGTAATAGCCTCCCAGATTGCTAGACTACAGCTGTCATGACCCTCACCAGTTTAGATTCAGTCCGCACTGCAAAAAAATAGAACATGTTCAATTTTTTTGTGGTGCAGAGGCACGGACTGAAATCCCATGGATACGCTTCCTAGTGCTTCCGTGGGCTTCCGCTCCATTCCTCCACTCCGCACCACACCATATCTTGTGGATTGAGGGTCCACATCCGTGATATGGAGAGCATATGGCCGGATGCAATACAGGCACGGGGTGCGCACTTTCGTGTGCATGAGCTCTTATTCTGTTCCTTCCCTGGAAAAGAAAAAAACTAAAATGCACTGCAGACATGAACCTAGCCTACGCAATATTTTCCCTATATTTTTTCCATCTCCGTGGGATAGGTAAGGATCCTTTCCTACATCTTTGGCAAGACACATTCCAAGAGACAAACACAAATCAAACATGCGTTATGTGTGCAACTGTGCATGATCAATGGTGGGCAGCTTCTTCACTGCGGTGCTTGCTGCAGTATCAGTTGCCTGCCCAATAGGGGGCAGTATGTTCAAGATACCTTATTCCATAACGGGTGAACACAGCTGCCAAACAGCTTATTCTCTAATTGCACTATACATAGTTCAAATCAAATAAAATATAGAAATTGCAGGGTCCTGACCCTTAAAGAATAATAATTTGCATACGGACTAGTGATCAGTGTCACTAAGTGCAAACTGGGCAGTAAACCCGCTTTAGATGTAGACGTCTTTAGAAACACAAAGACACACAAGGGCGACATAAACAGGGCATCAAGGCCCCTTCCCCCATATTCTCTCCCTTATGATTTTATCTCTGCATGGATAATATTTCTTTCAAAGCAAAGCACCTGCTACTAACCTCAAACGGATCTGCTGACCATGGAGAAAATGCAGGCTTTGTTGGCTGTCATTGAAATGCATATTGCTTTTCGGATGATTGCATCGGATAATTTACATTTCGGACTCTTCCAGACCATTGATTCCACAGGGAGAAGGTAGAGCCTCATCAAAGCTCCCTGCATGTAATAAACTACGCTTCTGACACCTGAGGCCTGCCAGAAAAGACATAATAATATGGCTACATCCATCCACAGGAGAAGAAGCTCAGGTTCTTGGTTAATAATGTGAGACGTCTGCGGAGGATTGAGAACTAATATTGTCACCGCTGTCTACATCTGACTGTAGCCTTCAGTAGCTATACGAATCTCTAAAATGTACGTTTTGTTTGTCTTTTGCTGAATCCTACTATGATTTCATAATTATAGAAACCCTCTAGGCATTGATACAGTATCTCTACTAAATTAAATGGAGTCTGACACTAAGTGGACCATTATTAAATGTCTGCAATATCACCCAAAAGCGGAATACAGAAGAAGAAAGGAGGAAATGCACCTGACAGTCTAATGCCACCCCCTAAGGGTGAGTTCAGACACTGTGAAATTTAAACAAAAGCTGAAACATTTTTCACCATCTTACATATTTATGAGGTTTTTAAAAAACATTCCACACATAGTGGAAAAAAATCTGGAGGGAATTCAGAGCCCGCTGCAGAAATGTGATTTTTAATGTGGATGCAAAATCCACGGCAAAACCATCATGGCACGTGGAGATTTTACACCCGATTCACTTCAAAGTCTGCGGTGAGAAATATCTGTCACCAGGGGCATAGCTAAAGGCTCCTGGGCCCTGGTGCAAGAGTTCAGCTTGGACCCCCTTCCCTCAGTGCTTTGTGGCCAGGGGCAGGGAAACACATAGCCTTTGTGCTGCCTGAGGCAAACATTTAAACGGTACCCCCCCTTGACCTAACTACTTCCTTCCAGTCAGAAGTATAACTTGACCAGCATGCACTTTCTATAATACTGGTGTCTTCTTATGTGGCCCAGTAGCGACAGCTACCTCTGCACCCCTAAAGCTACACCCCTGTCTGTCACCTCTGAACCCTACCCTAAGGTTACATGCAAACGGCAGTGTAGTTTATGTGGATATTCAGTGCGGATTTTTGTGCAGGTTTTGTTGACTTTCTGCATGAAATCTGTACCAAAATCTGTGACAGATCTTGTTCCTTATTTCCTCCAGATTTGATCCTCTGTGTCATCCACAGATCCCCAGCAGTGTCATGGCCATACATGGCATATGCTAAACCCGAATACCAGAATAACATATAAATAAACACTTTAATAAACAAAGACACGGACTAGAGAGTGGAGGTAAAAAGGCCTAAGCTTTATTTAAAACCAATATCATAAATTACCAATAACACTGAGCCCAGTCCTAAACTCAGGCTCACAAACCATAAAATTGTACAATCATACAACTGTAACTGTGGATACACCGCCAGTTTCTGCCTGAAATTCTCGTCGTACTGAAACCAATCAAAACCGCCAAAATTCTTATAAGCCTCCCAAACTATGTCAACATGCTGGAATAGCCCTGAACACTTCTCAGGGATCTCTCACCCAAAACTCCAGCAAAAATACAAAACGCCTGTAACCAATTGTTAAAGGATCTCGGGATAGGACGGCGCCTATCCTCCTCTGACTCTGACTCCTCTGTAAATTCTTTAGACGCAGGAAGGAGCGACAATATATCCACATACTCACCAGCCCAGATCTTCTCCTTTACTGCTACGCACAAATGGAAACCTAATGGGGAGACAGCACAGGGCAACAACTCCTTCAAACAACCTTCCGCCACACCCTTAGATCTGTCATACACAGGCACACACCTAGGGGTCAAAGGCTCCACAACACTCTCAGCATCCCCTCCCCCAAATCCCTCAGCCGCCAACCATGCAGAGGCCACATTGCCTAATACCGGCTCATCAATGGCAGGAGACAGAGCAGAAGGATGAGGAGGACGAGGGATTAACCCCTCCAAGGATGATAACACCCTAGACAAAGAAGACAACGCAGGGGCTAGCTGAGCAGTGGAGCACTCACCCAACGCTGATCCTGGTCCAGACTGAAGCGCTGCTGCAGAAGATGAAGCTCCCTCCTGCCGACTTGACACGGTCCAGGTCCAGAAACCCGCGGGTGGGGGTTAGAGACCGGAATATGCGCCTCCTCCAGTGTCCCAGCCAACGAACCTTGACCCTACGTCCCGAACGTGCTCCCACGCCGACATCTCGTGAGACTACTCCCTTCTCCTTCAGTAGCGTGCCGGGAAGGCCGCGCATGCTCTGTGCATTCAGGGGAGAATCTCCTCTTCTAGCTCTTCTGCCTGCGGCTCCTCTCACGGGCACCGGACACTGCTCTCACCGCTGGACCAAGGCTCTGCTCCACACCTCGCTCCTCCGCAGCTTCTAAAACAACTTCCTTCGCCACAGCTCCCAGTCCGGAAGCCACCAGAGAAGAATCATGAGGTAAGTCTTTAGCCAGCAGGCCACCCGAACACCGCAGACTCAGCAAGCAGTCCCGGATCCATGAAGGGGCGCCATCCTCTGCCGCTCTCTCCTCAAGCTCATTAATAAGGGCATCCCTCAGGGGCGAAACAGCTGGCACGCAGAACCGGCTCCTTGGGTAGGTATAGATGAAAAGGCAACCCGTCCAAGGAGCTTGCCATATTTATAACCCCCTTACTGCACTCTCCACCAATCCAGGCTTGTTACTAGGGTCCAGGTAAACATAACTGAGACCCTAGCAACGCCATAGGACGTTGACCTGGCCAATCACTGCCAAGATCACTGGGCAGAATTCTCTACCCCAGTGATCCCCTCCAAAAGCAGGAAATGTTTTCCCTCCAAACCTGGCCTGTCAATCAACCTCTGTTCCCTGGGGAGAAAAAATCACTCCCTCAGACACATAGGTCAACTAAAGGGCAGCTCCAAGCCAGTATGGCCATGCGTGCCCCTCCTTAATGTACGGGGTACTTCCGTGTATTGGATGGAGACATACTGGAAACAGCTGCCACCTCCAAGAGGTGATGCTAGCGAGATGGTTCTCTTCCAGAGAGGTCACGGTGTGAGCATTAGGTAGGCCGAGGTAAATACAGTTCTGGTTACTCACGGTTATGTCATCGCTGGGCAGCCTTGCATAAGTGATGAGGAGAACGGCACAACGATTCTCTGGGGCGTGCTCTGATAAAGGGACACAGGCCAGATGGTGTTTCGAGGTGCACTTGGTGGTCTGTATTAATCTGCCTATGGCAAGGTCCCTTATTGTCGTGACGCCAGTACCCTTTGTGGTGGAATTGGAAACTGAGACAGCAGTAAAATCCAATTTATGACTTTTACTGAACGTTGCTCCTGGTAACAATTATATCCAAGTGTAAACAGTCTCTATTACAATCCAGATATGAAATACAGTCTCTTTTAGATGAGCAGAGGCAAAGCTGCAATGATCCACTGCTGACAGGTGGGATATTTACCGTATTTTTCGCCCTATAAGACGCACCGGCCTATAAGACGCACCTGGGTTTTTGAGGAGAAAAATAAGAAAAAAAATATTTTTAACCAAAAGGTGTGCTTTTGAAGTAATGGTGGTCTGTGCATGACAGTATTATGGGGGGGATCTGTGGATGGCACTGTTATGTGGGGGAGATGTGGATGGCACTGTTATGGGGGGATCTGTGGATGACACTGTGATGGGGGGATCTGTGGATAGCACTGTGATGGGGGATCTGTGGATAGCACTGTGATGGGGGCATTTATGAATGACACTGTAATGGATTGGATCTGTGGATGACACATATATAGCATCTTATGCTATATGTGTCATCCACAGATCACCCAATTACAGTGTCATCCAAAGATGCCCCTTTTCTAAAACATCTGGCCCATAGTGACTGCTTAGGGGCGGAGCCTGGCAACACGCGGCGGGCGGCCCGCCGCTAACAGCGTGACTGCTTTCATAACATTTATAATCTTTAATCATGTCCCCTTATTCCCTATAAGCCCAGTACAGTAGCGCTCTGCTAACCTGCTATACCGATCCTCTAGCAGGCAGAGCGGTGCGGCGGCAGGCTGCTGTGTAACGTCCTCACTGACGTCATCTGCCTGCTCCTCCTGCTTCATTCATAAAGTGAAAGGAGCAGGCAGATGACGTCAGTGAGGACGTTACACAGCACCGCTCTGCCTGCTAGAGGATCAGTATAGCAGGTTAGCAGAGCGCTACTGTATTGGGCTTATAGGGAATAAGGGGACATGATTAAAGATTATAAATGTTATGAAAGCTGTCACGCTGTGAGCGGCGGGCCGCCCGCCACGTGTTGCCAGGCTCCGCCCCCTCCTCCTTCGATGCTGATACATCGCAGGCTGTGCGATGTATCAGCTTTAACTATAGGAAAATGGTAGCATTCGCCATATAAGACGCACTGCCATTTTCCCCCCACTTTTGGGGGGGAAAAAGTGCATCTTATATGGCGAAAAATACGGTATGTTTCTAGTTAATATTGGTTTAGATTTGTGCTTACTGGTAGGTGACTTCAATGCTGGTCCCTGTTATCCCAGTGCAAGTTAGTGAGGCTGCCGGAGGCTGGTAAATCCTTCACTTTTAACTCCAAAGGTCCGAAGGCGCTTGTAGAGATGGCCATAACCCTTTGGGTCTATGTTCCATTAGTTCTTTCTGGATTAATATCCTTTTTGAAGCTAAACTTGTAGCTGATGTCCACTAACTCTTAGCAGAGTTCAGCTCAGGTCTGAAGACTGACTCTCTACTTCTAGCTAGGCCTGAGCTGGGCTATATATGGGATGTGTTGTCTCCCCCTAGTGGTAGGCTCAGTGTAATGTAAACTAACACACCTGTAGGCAGAGATTATGCATAAAGATGCACTGCAGCATAAAACAGGTTATATAAAGCATATAAAGCATAATACGACAACTTTGCAGTACCCACGTGGGTAGTGGGACACTGTAGGTCCCCCTAAGTGTCATCCACCAATCCCCCTAAGTGTCATCCACAGATCCCCGCCCAGCGCCGCCTTCTAGGTAATTTTATTTCTCATAATGATTGTTCCCGAGACAAAACAAATCATTATAACTAATGAAAGATATTTGGGAATATACTTATAATAAAGTCATATTTAAGTATTCTCATTTTCTTAATTCCCGGAGAACCCCTTTAAGTAGAATCAGCACCCTGCCTAAGCTGCATTTAAGACATCACCCTAAGCCAGCCAGAGTCCTATTCTGTACTGATAAGGGGCAAGCACCCCGAAACAGCTGTCTATGGATGCATATGTACCTTGGCTATATTCCCTTGTCTAATCCCAAGGTTTATTGGAAAGTCAGAATTTGACTCATAGGAAGCCACTTCCAGGAGGTAGAACTAGCAAGACGGTTCTCTTCCTTGGGAAATACCTCTTTGCATATTATTTGTATTGCAAAGGCTCAAATCTGTATTGAAATCTGTACAGTCAATTGACATGCTGCAGATTTCAAAATCCACACCAAAGGGCAATTTCCGCATTGAAAATTTCAGCACCATGTATGTGAGATTCTGAAAATTTCATCTTTTTTACTGGTACTGTATTAGGCTACAGATTTTCAGCACAAAAATCTGTATGGAGAATCTGTGAGTAATAGGCATCCTGTGCAAATACCCTTAGACTCTGTTCATATTTGCATTGAATTAAATACTTTTAGAGTCGAAGGTTGGAAGTTATGGAAGATGGAGGGCATCATAAAGATGGTTTGTGGGGGGAGGATATGTGGGGGTTGGGGATTTATGTTTGTATTATTAAAATGCTAATAAAATTTACTTAATATAAAAAAAAAAAATACTTTTAGAGTACAGACCCTCCAAAGCCTGCAGCATCTGCTAGAGCCGCGAGAGAGATGTGTCCGATGCCGCAAAAGTTTTTCTTACCTGTTTTGCATAGGGGTGGGGGCAGCATGAGGCATCTGACTCAACTCACAGCAAGGGCACGTACTACTGGCTTTGGTGGTTCAGTACTCTGAAATGCCCTCGGTGAGGACAGCATACAGGACCTTACACGTTTCCTTTAAAGGGGTTGTCCAGTTTCAGAGTTGAACCTGGACATATCCCCTTTTTCACCCAGGCAACCCCTCTGATAAAAGCATCGGAGTATGTAATACTCCGATGCTCTCCCTTTCCCTCCACTGTATTGCTCAGGGAAAGGGCTGTTTGTTTGTTTTTTTTACACTGCTAGCCGGAGGCTTCCGTCTAGCAGTGTTGTCGGTGACATCACCGGGCTAACTGCTAGGTGGAAACCTCTGCCTAGCAGAAACCCGGTACATCACAGGATTTAATGAAAAAGCCCTTGCCCTGCATGATTCAGCACAGGGCAAGGGAGAGCTCATATCAGAGGGGCTGCCTGGATGAAAAAGAGAATATGTCCGCGTTCAGCTCTGAACCTAAACAACCCCTTTAATGATTACCTGCAGATAAAGGGCACAGTCAGCTCACAGCTGGCTAGACTGGGTAGGGGAATCTAGGCAATCTCCAGCTATTCACCCTTTAACACCAGTACAGGGATCTTGACTTTGATTCTGGAGATCCCCAGATTAGTCACTGATAATTAGAGGTAAAGGAAGTGATGAAGAAGCATAGCCATAACCAGAGCTAAGGTTAGAGCATTATTCTTGCCATAAAAAGTAGTGGAAGTCTGGAAAAATCCTGAATGACCCCATTAATAGATGTAGTCTACTGGTGTCCATTTGGATCCTTCAATAAAAATGGATCTATCACAGTGTCAGGGTTATGTTATAAATGGGCAACATGGCGCTAGTGTGAAGAAAGCCTAAGGGACCTACCATACAGACCCAAGATCTTAGGCTTCTTTCACATCAGTGTTATTCGTTTTTTGTCCAGCCGAATCCCGGCATAGTTGCTGGGTAGCGGCTGTAAAATCCAGCAATGCCTGAACCAGATAGCTCCGGCAGGCTGTTCTCTGCCAAAACTAAAAACGCTAATGTTAAACTAGTCTTACAGATCTTCTGACATTTCTCCTTATCAGGTGTGAAAAGTAAAAACATTATGTAAGGGTAGAATAGTAACATAGTAAAATAGTTTATAAGGCTGAAAAAAGACATGTGTCTATCCAGTTCAGCCTCTTATCCTGCAAGTTGATCCAGAGGAAGGCAAAAAAAAAAAACTGTGAGGTAGAAACCAATTTTCCTCACTTTAAGGGAAAAAAATTCCTTCCCGACTCCAATCAGGCAATCAGAATAACTCTCTCCCCCAGACTGCAGACAGAGGTTGCATTGGGGGCTCTAGAGGGTGACGTCATGCGGACCATGAAGATAAGGCCCAAATCTGAGAGAGACAACCTAGAGAAAATATTCTCCCTGCTGGGGAGAGCCCAGGGGGAGCGTACTAAAGTAGTGCAGTTGAGGAGCCACTTCTTCAACCGACCACAGCGAGAGGGCGATACCCTGATGCAGTACTCCAATGCCCTACAGGAGACGCTAAATAAAATACAGCGGCGATGCCCAGAGGCCATGGGGGCCTTCCGGGAGGTGGACTGGCTACTAAGAGACTAGTTCATAGTGGGGCTCTCCAACAAGTTCTTATAAGTCAAATTGAAAGAGATGACCCGGCCGACGGCTGACATGACATTCTACAGCATCTACCTAGCCGCCGTGGAGAGAGAGAAAGAGCACATGCCTGTGGCGGTGAGAGTAGTGAGTAGCACCCATGCTACAGGGGACCAGTCGGGGTTTAAAGAGTCAGAATCCTTATAGGATGTGGTCCAGGCCCTGCGGACAGAATTGAGAGAAGTGTCACAGATGAAAGCAGAATCTCCCCGGCCTCCGGAAATGACCCCTGCCACTCCACCCAGGATAACTCATGTGTGGGGACACGTCAAAAGAGGGCCCCTCTGCTGGGCTTGTCGACAGTACGGTGATATGACCAGAGAGTGGTCACGCAAATTTCTTCTCGACTCTTGACCTGGCCAGTGGGTATTGTCAGGTACCAGTGGCCAAGAAGAACAAAGTGAAGACGGCCTTCATGCTACCTATTGAGTTTAACCGGATGCCATTTGGCCTTTCCAACCTCCAGCGGTTGATGGAGCACTGTCTGGATGATCTCAACTTTGAGTCGGTATTAATATACCTGGACGACACAGTAGTGTTTGGGGCCTCCTTTCAGTATCACCTCCAAAAGCTGCGACAGGTCCTAAGTTGGCAGCGATACCATGGGCTCAAGATCATGGCCAAGAAGTGCCAACTGTTTCAACAGCAGATAAGAGTATTTGGGACATTTGGTCAACCAGGAGGGGGTAAAGCCGGCCCCAGCGGGGTGGAGGCCATCCAGAAGTGGCCCCAGCTGAGTACACTACGAGAGGTGCAGGCATTCGTGGGACTGGCTGAATACTACAGGAGGTTTATACCCAAATTCGCTCATTTGGTGGGCCCGTTAAACAAGTTATTAATGGGCACTGCGGGGGGCCCGAAGAATGGTCCCATCGAGTGGGGACCCCAGAAACAAGAGGCCTTTGAAGCAGTGAAGGAGGCGCTGACTAGTGCGGTTTGGCACCCCATTGCTGCTGTACACTGACGGAAGTCTACATGTTCTGTGGGCTGTGTTATCCCAAGTCCTGGATGGATGTGAGAGAGTCATTGCCTATGGCAGCCGGTCTCTGAGCGAGTCAGAGCGCAACCCCGACAACTATAGCTCCTTTAAACTGGAACTACTGACACTGGTGTGGGCCATGACCAAAAGGTTTGCGGAGTACCTGCCAGGTGCAGAGGTGACCTTGATGAAGGACACTAACCCGTTAGCAAATCTGGAGAATGACAAACTCGGTGTGCTTGAGCTGAGGTGATTGGCTTGCCTTTCTAAGTACCATTACCGCATCAAGCTCCGGTCAGGTAGGGAGAACGGCAATGCCGATGCACTCTCCCGAGTTCCTGTAGGTTTGTCGACTCAGAGTGCCGATGAAAAGCTAGAGGACACTGAAACTCCTGACCTTGGTCGATTACCCATGTTCCAGGACGTGACACATTCAAGTAGAGGGGTGTCCAGGATCTCCCTGGTGTTGGGAAAGACGTTGGCTGATTGGGAGAGAGTCCAGAATAGCTGTCCGGACCTGTGAAAGGTGAAAGAATGGGTCCAGAGCAAGATCCGTCTGACTACAGAGGGCCAAAAGTTGTTAGGCAGTGAGATAAGCTGACTGTTACCCTGGGCCTCCTGTGTTGGACCATATACATGCAATCAGAGTTGCAGTACCGGCGTCAGATTGTCATCCCCATGTCATTGGGACCGGAGGCTGCTCGAGAAGCCCATGAGAGGGGTGCCCATTTTAGGAGTGATAAGATGTTTAAGTGGCTCCAAATACTGGTATACTGTTCAGATTTGGCAGACATGGTGGCCGAGGCATGTCTGAAGTGTTGGCCCTGCGGGCTGAGTAAGAGTACTGAACAGCGAGCTCCTGTCCAGGCCATCTGGACCTCAGCGCCCCAGAGCTTCTTATGATCGATTATGTACAGATTGGGTACTCTACCTCAGGACACTCATACTGTTTAGTCATGACAGACCATTTCACAAAGTATGCGGTGGCTGTGCCCACTACAGACCAGACGGCAGAGTCGGCCGCTGAAGCGGTCTGCAAACACTTTATACAGGTGTTCGGGTGTCCATGGAGGATACATTCGGACCAGGGGCATGTTTTCAGGGTACTCTCATGAATGAGCTGTACCAGCTGTATGGGATCGAATGTTCCCACACCACCCAGTATCACCCCCAGGGAAATAAGGCGTGCAAACGATTTATCTGCACCTTGCTACAGATGCTGCGGACTCTAGAGGACAGCCAAAAGGCTCGGTGGCCCAAGTACCTATCTGAACAGATCTAGGGCTATAACACAGGGTACACAGTACCAACGGGTACTCCCCACATATGCTCATGTTTGGAAGAACCAGACAGGAGAATGAGGATCTCAACATGCCCGATCCGATGGAGCCCCCACCGAGAAGTACCACCACATGGGTGCAAGAGCAACGCTGCTGGCTGAGAGCGATCCTCAAGGTTGTGGGGGAGCGCTTGGGACAAGTGGTACACCCTAACCCGAGACCAGTGCAGAGGGATGGGTATGCCCTGGGTGATCGAGTGATGGTCAAAGCCAAACAGCAGTCTGGGAAGTTGGATGGGCGGTGGGAGGCGGTCCCATACACGGTGAAGAGGAGGGTAGACCCTGCCATCCCGGTCTATGAGGTAGAGCCAATAGGGACGGGGGGGCCCTAATGAAACTTGCACCGTAACATGTTGAGGCGTTGTAATTTTGATGAACCAGTGTGCGCGGGAGAGGTGCCTCCTCCTGCTCAGAATACAGAGAATATTCCCTTAGAGGAGGAGGAGGAATGGTGGGTTGCCCCTAACCCAGTACCTACCGATTCGCCAGCCGTGGCAAGTTTGCCACCCAGGGAAAGTGTTGAGCAGTCAGCCGCTCCTCTCCCATTAAATGTGCCTGACGTCCCTAGTGCTTCTGAGCCTATCACTCTACGTAGGTCAATGAGGCCCAATGCTGGTGTGCCCCCACAGCGTTATGCCCAGGATGAGTTTATATGGGGAGGGTTGCCGAGGGCAACAACCTCTAGTGCGGTGGCATGTGAGATGGGAAACAGCTCTCATTGTTGAACACTGTTTGTGTGGATTAAATTAAATGTTCTAGACTCTGCTGTTTGGCCACAAGATGCCGCTGTTTCCTAGGCACAGTTGACTGCCTGCATATAGATATTTCCATATTGATGAGAAGTAGGGTTGCCAGGCTGAAGGAGAAAGAGGAAGTCACCATATTGGAAGGACACAGAGACACAGAGAGGAATGAATCCATTCATAACCAAGCGTGGGATCAACATTTTGCGACTACAGCTACAGTCAAATTAAGGTGATCGCTGTTCAGGACCCAGATTCTGCCCAGGGGACAGAGGACTTCTGCCAGGAGTGGTTATGAGAACTAAGGAACAAACTACCAGCTCTGTAGTACCGCATGTTTGTTGAATAGACTGCTTGTTCAGTTGAGTCATCAGCAGAGACAGAGCAGACCCGGGTCGGTAAGATCGTGCACACACTTCATTGCAATATTGGTGCTTAGAGACTAGACCAGGCCTATAGTTAGCTAGTTGGGGTCTCTGTTTCGTGTGTCAGGCCAAAAAGTGTTTCTGATGTTCACAAAAGGACTCAATAATAAAAAGAGACATTGTACAATTTACTTTTACATTCTGAATTTACTTTTACATTCTGCATTTTATCTGACAGTTTATTTTCTTCAGTGACTACAGTGGAGAAAAAAATATTTAATAGCTTTGCTTTCTCCTCCTCACTCTCTGCAACCCCCCCCCCCCCCTCATCACTCTGTAAAGGGCTGACACCTTCAGATTTATACTTTTTAACATTTATATAATTGAAGAACATTTTAGGGTTAGTTTTACTCTATTTGGCAATTAATCTCTCGGTCTCTAGTTCGGCTGCTTTTATTTGTCTTTTACATATTCTAGTTTTTTTCTTATAGTTTTTCAATGCTTCCTCGCTCCATTCCTGTTTTAGTGATTTAAATGCTTTCTTTTTGTCATTTATTGCATTCTTTCCAATTCTATTTATCCACATTGTTTTTTTCTTGTTCCTTAACCTTTTATTCCCATAAGGTATGTACCTCTCACAATTAGATTTTAGGATGCTTTTAAAAATATCCCATTTTGTGGCTGTATTTTTATTTTTGAGGACTTAGTCCCAGTTAGTTAGGCCTATGGCCTCTCTTAGTTGGCTAAATATAGCTTTTTTGAAGTTTGGTATTTTTGTTCTTCCCTGAAGAACTCTTTTGAATGACAATTGAAAGGTTATTATTTTATGATCACTATTTTGCAGGTTTCCCCCAACCTGCACATCTGTTGTTCTGTCAGGTCTATTGGTTAATACTAAGTCCAGTATGGCCGTCCCACTAGTTGGGTCCTGAACCAGTTTGGAAAGGTAATTGTCTTTGGTTATTGCCAAGAACCTGTTTCCTTTATGAGATGTACAGCTTTCAGTTTCCCAGTCTATATCTGGGTAGTTGAAGTCCCCCATAATAACCACCTCATTATGATTTGCCGCCTCGTCTATCTCGTTTAGTAGTAGATTTTCTGTGGACTCTGGTATATTAGGTGGTTTATAATAAACTCCTATTAGTATTTTATTATTGTTTTTGGCTCCATGTATCTCTACCCACAGTGACTCCACATGTTCATGTCCCTCACTTATATCTTCTCGGACTGTGGGCTTTAGACAGGACTTTACATAAAGGTAGATCCATCCCCCTCTCTGGTTTTGATGATCCTTTCTAAACAGACTGTAACCCTGTACATTAACTGTCCAGCCATAGCTATCATCCAGCCATGTCTCAGTTATTCCCACTATGTCATAGCTATCATCCAGCCATGTCTCAGTTATTCCCACTATGTCATACTCCTCCTCCTACACATCACTAATTCCAGTTCACCAGTCTTGTTAGTCAGGCTTCTGGCATTAGTATACATACAATTAAGAGGTTTATGTATATTTTTACCATACAACTTTTCTTCTGAACTGTTCTAGTCCCTCCTTCCATTCCTCCCCCAGTCCCACTACCTTGCCCCTGGTCTCTATCTGCACTATCTTCCCCTCCTATAAGGTAATTACCCTTCCCCCCAGTCGCTAGTTTAAACACTCCTCCAACTTTCTAGCCAACTTCTCCCCCAAAACCGCTGCCTCTTCCCCATTGAGGTGCAGCCCATCCCTATGATAGAGCCTGTAGCCAACAGAGAAGTCGGCCCAGTTATCCAGGAACCCAAACCCTTCTTTCCTACCCCAGTTCTTGAGCCACTTGTTAACCTCCCTAAACTCCCCCTACCTTTCTTGTGTGGCTCGTGGTACAGGCAGTATTTTGGAAAACACTACTGCCCTAAGCTTGTGACCCAAATCCCTAAAATCATTTTTAAGGACACTCCACCTACCTCTAACTTTGTCATTGGTTCCGATATGGACCATGACTGGTGGATCTTCTCCAGCCCCTAAAGTTACTATAACTAAAGTTATAGTTATAAATTATACTGTAATATCATCTTCCTAGGTTAAAAATTACAACAAAAAGCAGGAAACCTGCATTAAATATGACCAAGAATGATCATTCTCTGTAAGTGGTCCTATAACATGATTTATTAAAAATGAAAAGTCACTACACTACCCAGTGCTGAGACCAGTGCTGAGGCCCCCGGCCGATCTCTAAAACGAGTCTCCTTACTGCTGAGCGTGAGCCTGTAGACTGTTTCAATAGAAAGTCTATGAGATCGTCTACAGTCTTGCGCTCAGCAGCCAGAAGAAGCAGCACTCGGACCAGCTCTTCTGACTCCTTGTTCTAGAGATCATCAGGGGTTTCAGCGCTGGGACCCCTGCCGATCAACACTTTTGATATTTTCCTATGACATAACAAAAAATTCAAAAAAGTGTAATTACTCTTTAACATTTTCACATAATTCTAATCAATATACTCTATTTTTTTTTTCTCCAAACAATTTTATAAATGATTAGGAACCATTCTATTGCCCTATGAATTCATGTACTTAAGCTGCATTTACATAGAAATGTAAACAGCATGGATCTCCTGGACACTTTCAGATCTATTAAAGTCTAGAAAGAAATTGATAGCAGCTTTGTGCTAAATGTAATTTAAACACCATTATGACACCATGGGAGACATTTATTGGCAAACAGACTATTTGGACTATTGCCCAGTTAATTAGAGACGCTCAGAAGGACTGGGCTGCATACATTTATTAACAGAGCTAGACCAGAAGGAGACATTTTAGGTTTCAGGCTCGTTCCAGACTGATATCATGTATCATTCTAATTGCTGCAAGAATTCTACAAATGTATTTTGATAGATGCCAATGGATCTTTATGTGCACAGCTAACAACAAAGCCACATCCATGTCATGTTCAGATGCACTTGCCAGCCTGCCGATGCTCCGTTATTTGCGGCAGCTAGAATACAGAAAGGATTAGTCATCGTTCCTCGCATTTTAGCTATACATATTTTGAGACATATTGTGTAAAAATATTCGCCGATACTCAATTTGGCATCAGATTCATTGTTAATACTTCCAATTATCCAATACAACAAGTAAACTACTTTCCAAATTGATTACACCGACTAGGCAATATAATAATACTCAGCGTGACTATATCACACACATCCAAAATACCCAAAGTAAGGGGACATGCATGAAAATTTTTTCAAGACTCTATTAATCAATAAATAATTTTTTAGAGATCCGACATACAATAACACAAAATGGCAGCAAAACAGATGGTAGCCATGACATGAGACTCCCCCACCAACCAAGATACCCGGGTCTTCTTAATCATAGATATAAAGTGCTAATACATTCTAATCCCTGGCTAATGATCGTAGCTTAATTCCAGATGCCAAGTAATAGTAATTATAAAGTGCACACAGCTTCTCAAGGGGCGAAACGTATGTCGGGGTGGGCTCCCTCTCTGACCAGACGTCTGGATCCCTTGTTTGGTGCTTCCCAGGTATATGGAATTTATTGAATAGTTGTGTATGCCTTTTAGTTGTTCTGTTGATTAGTAAAGTCTTGAAAAAAAATTCATGCGTGTCCCCTTACTTTGGGTATTTTGGATGTGTACTTTCCAAATTGACTTGATTACAAAAAATCTTACCATCTCTGTGTACATCACCAGTGCTGACCTATGTGTCTCTGTGGTTATTTTCATGGTCAGGCCTCTGGACATTTTTGTCATGACTACATTTGGTTTAGGCCTCATAAAATTAAATCTGTGTGCTATCCACATTTTTGGCAGATAGCACACTAACTAATTCATTTCTATGGGGTCATGCCCCCATCCGTTCCTTTTGCGGCACATTGTGGCTGTCCTATATGGCGTATGGGCGAGAAAACCCCTTTCTATCATTGGGAGTGAGAAAATGCAGAGTGCACACAGAAACAGGCCCATTGTTTGTGGGCTGAAATACAGACACGACATGTGCATGAAGCCTTAGGGCTAAACCAGGGAGGTGAAGTTTTTAGATTTTTGTGATTTTTACCAAAAACAGCCCTGGTAGGAGATATTGAGCATGTTTAGGGAATCCACATGATCTATCTCACGGATAGTGTCTAATAGCAACCACTGAAGGCTTGAAGATGGTATTTCTGAAGAGAGGAACCAGAATCAATAAAAACTGTAGAGAAATTGAGATCAGGACTGGAAGAGTTCATGCCACGTGGGGGGACAGTAGCAATAAACACCTTCACATAAGAGCAGGAACCGTGTTGTTCAGGCTAGGTGTGGTACTCTACTCATGCATGGGTCTAAATGAACAGAGGTGATCAATCACTGTCTGAAGGCTCCTTTACATGGCCTGATGGAGCAAGCAATTGTCGAGAAGAAAGCATTCCTACATGCCAATCGCCTGTTCGTTAGTAAAGAGGAAAAGCTGCATTTACATCCAGTGATCTCCACCACAGTATGGGGAGCAGTGATCACTAATGCCATCGCTCGTCCTCATACAGGATCATTGTTTGCCTGCAGTAGAGGCTGTTTAGACACCACGAACAGCTGCCGGCCTGTTTCACAGTAGTGTTGTGGCTTTCCGGTTTTGAGATCCACAGAGGATCTCAAAACCGGAATTAAACGATTCCATGCTACTTAATACATCCAGATGCATCCATTTCAGCCGGATCTAGATAACTAAACTGAACAAACCAGATCCAGTATTTTTTGCTAACAAGAAAACTCGATCTGGCACCATTGCCTTAAATTGCTTTTTATGCCGGATGCGGTTTCTACCGTTTCGCTGACCAGACACAAAACTTCTTTCATTTCTCTGACCAGACACAAAACGGAACAGAATTTATCCTGATCGATTTTATCCCTATTGAAAATGAATGGGGACAAAACTGATCCGTTTTGGCTCGGTTTTGAGATCCTCTGTCGGATCTTAAAACCAGAAAGCCACAACGCAAGTGTGAAACAGGCCTTAGTTGACTGCACAAAGAATTCTATTACCCAATCAATGAACGTTTCATTCATTCATCAGGTAATTGGCAGCACCTTTACCCTTGCAGATTATCTCCAACAAGTGTCCGTACGAACGCTTGTTAGCGAGGATCTGTTCAGCTGATAGAGGCCTTCTTGCACTGCTATAAGGAGTCTGGGATCGGTGAGACGAGCGGTGTCAGCCATATGGATAGGTGATTATAGTTATATACTACTATAAACAACCCTGTATATGGTTGATCCTAAAGCCGTGTTACTTCCTTCCATTTTCCATATCCTCTATTGTACATTGGGTAAAGCTGTATTTACCCAGTGTGGTAAAAAAAAAATTTTTTCGCTGAGTTTTTTGCAAAATTGCTGTAAAAACCTCAATTTTACCACACAATGTGAAGGAACCATGAAAAGAGAGGCAGATGGAAGAAAGTAACACACAATTCCAATGTGTGATCCACAGCTTTTGCCAGGTGTTGGACTGTGGGTTCATTGCGTTTGACATTTTGAGGGAATTATTTTGCATGCCACAGAGCACTGTTTTTAGATATCTCCAATTAAAACACAATTTAAAGGCTATGTACAGTATCTCACATAAATATTTTATTATATCTTTTCATGGGACAACACTGAAGATCTGACACTTTGATACAATGTAAAGTAGTCAGTGTACAGCTTGTATAACAGTGTAAATTTGGTGTGCCCTCAAAATAACTCAACACACAGCCATCTAAACCACTGGCAACAAAAGTGAGTACACCCCTAAGTGAAAGCAGCCATTTTCCCTCCCCGGTGTCATGTGACATATTTGTTCTCAGGTGTGAATGGGGAGCAGGTGTGTTAAATTTTATATAGCAATGGTATTGATCGGCACTCTAATTTGGAGCCACATATAAGGATGGGATAAATATTTATTATATCACTTGATAACAATATTTGACAAATATATGTAGACAGCAGTAATATCGCTATATCAATAAATTAAAAAAAGATCAAGAGTCTCAAATAAATAGCTCAAATCCATATGGTCCTTTAAAAAGGGAAAAAAGCAATGTTCATTCACTTGCTGTAATGTGCTAGATACGCTGAACGCTATATAGGTGGTGCCCGTCTATAGCAATATATGCTGTTGCGTATAAATCCAATATATTTAGATTAAGTTCTATTTGCGTGAAGGGGTGTCAGTAAGGAAGGTATACAGATAACAATTTGGCAATTCCTTAGTGTACTAGAGACGGAGGTACCTGTTCAGTAATCCCGCTGGCTCCGTGGTAAGATCTTCCGGTCCTAGAAGTGGCGTCCCACGTGTCTTGGCCGCCCTTACCTCGAGGCGTGTCTCTGCGATGTACAAGGATGCCGATTACGTCTGTGTATCTGTGTGACGTGTTTCCTTGTGTGATGTATTTCCTTTTTCGTACTCCTCCCACAATTTGATATCCTGAGGACTGTTATGTTGCTGACATAATCGGAGCGCTCCGTGACCTCTGGTAATGTGTTTGTGAGTTGGTAATCCAAAATGGTGGGGGTTTTGAAGAGACCCCCACCATTTTGGATTACCAACTTACAAACTACTGTAACACATTACCAGAGGTCACGGAGCGCTCTGATTACGTCAGCAACATAACAGACCTCAGGATATCAAATTGCGGGAGGAGTACGAAAAAGGAAATACGTGGAAGAGAATTCCAGTGGCAACCTGTGAAGCTCTAGTGAACTCCATGCATGCAGTGCACCCTCTGTCCCTTTGCAGACTCTGTTCTAAGGATAGATGTGGGTCCCAGACTCTTTTTGGAAATTATATTTTAAGCCATTTCAAACTTGAAATTGTTATCTTCCTGATGTCTCTTAGATCCATTTATACTTTTTCCACACAAAAAGGGTTTTCTGGGATTACTATGACATTAAAAAGATATGCTCATGCAGTTGCTTACTTCCTGTACATCTTCTCCAGTTTTTCCATTTGGAATCTCTTTACCTGTTTTCTCCAAGTAAACCAATCCCTCTGGTTTGTTTCCATCCTGTATGTAGCACTTCCTGTTGCGGTCTCCAACCAAACCCATGATGCACTTCTTTCCTCTGCCACAGCCCCAGCACCGCCCCAACCACGATGGTTAATAGCTCCTCCTATCCCACTAGTTACATAGACACTCCCCTATCACTGCCCCGCCCATGGACATAACATCCCAGAAAATAAGAAAGAGCTGTGTGGACATGGTCATGGACCACAGCCCAGAATGGAAGAGGGGAACAATCGCTGAGCGATTATCCTTTCCTGTTGTTATACCCCAATAAAGGATTTTGCTAGAAGAACCGACTTCTGGGACTGCGGCTTTATCCTAAGACTCTACAGGCGATCCAGGATTGGGAGGAGATTTTGATGGGTGTCTTGAGTTTATCCCTCAAAATCTCCCCCCGGTGAAGTGAGTTGATACATTATTATCCATTGGTTTTACTTCATGATTACTTATATTGGTAATGATAGCCGTACCTACCTGTATTTTATATATTTTATATGCTTAACACATTTTTATTGAACGCCATCGATATGACTTCAGAGTAGTCCAACTATAAAGCCCTATTGTACAATAGAGACCACGTAACGATAATCCAATTGGCGCCTCATCCAGTGGTTACCTTTTTTGTTTTTTTCCTTTTTGAGACCCCACCTGGCGACAGGTATATTTTGGTTACAACCTAACACCATGAATAAAATGCCACTTTCACAGTCTAACATGCTTCTCCACTCCCTAGCTAAAACTTGGATTAGGTTTAATACTAAACTCCATCTCACTAACAATCCATGCCCTCTCACTGTATTAACAGATCATCCAGATCTACCAACTGGCCTCAAACAGCTACCAGCATTCTGCCCTCAGAGTGAGACTTCAATTAGGCGGAAAGATATATGTAACCAAAATGGTTTATTGCCTTTAAAAGACTTATCACACATCATAAGCCCCTCCCCTGGACAATGGTTTCTCTATTTCCAACTCCATAGTTATGTCAACTCCCTGAATCTTGGTTTGCAGACATGTGCCCCTCTAACTTATTTTGAAAAAATGTGTGCCGCATGCACACCCCCTGGGCATGCTATATCATTAATCTATGCTATGCTGAACAATGAGGAGACTGATGATGCCACCACAGACCCCTCTCGTTCAAAACCTAGATTCTTGTTGGACTGGGAGGTTGAATTGGGCTCTACCTTCACCATAGAACAATGGAAGAAGTCCTTACTGCTTACACACAAAATGACGATCTCTTGCAATCTTCAAGAACTTAACTACAAAATACTTACCAGGTGGTATAGGACTCTGGTAAAACTCCGCCAGTTCTATCTCTCACTACCAGACACATGTTGGAGGTGCCTTTCAGATGTGGGTACGATGTCTCACATATGGTGGGATTGTCCAGGAGTTGCCCCTCTGTGGGGTGATGTTTTCGCCCTTCATGACCATCTATACGGATCCAAGGTACATCCCTCTCCTGCCCTGGCTCTTTTGTCAATCTTCCCAGATCGAATTTCTCAAGTAAAAAAAGGTACCCTGAGGCTGTTTATTCTGGCTATGAGACAGATAATTCCCTGTAGATGGAGGTCGACCGAGAGCCTGCAGAGAGTTACATGGGTCTAAGGACTTGACATCCTAATTTACATGGAGGAATTGGGAGCTTCAGATCGTAATATGTCTGCTGTCTTTCTTAGGGTTTGGGAACCTTGGTACCAGTTTCGCAATTCGGACTCTTTCTCGGGTTGGTTGAACTCTGGAGTCTTTCCCACTAGAAACTCTTGATATCTTTATTTGCAGCTTTAACTCTTGCCCGTTCTTTTTTTCTTTCGCTGATGTGTCTGCCTGGTCTTTTCCCCTCTTATTAGTCTTTATGTCCTTATTTGTATATTAAGTATATATAGCTATGGTCTCTCAGCTATTAGCCATTAACACCATGGCCCTGAGACCACTTTGACAGTTATTCTCGCCATATATCTATTGTTATGCTCGTTCCACTCTAATGGTAATAGCCATAATGGTACTTTCATACACCGTAGAGCAGTAAGCACTTTGTACACGATACCTTGTTGTACGATGCTGTTTACCTACTTTTCTTCAATAAAAAAGAGATTGAACCACAAAATCTTATGTCTGCCCTTGACTTCTGACCTACACTCTTAATATCAATACCATGGTCATCTACTGCTTCATGAACACCGCTAGGGACCATGACTGAAGTGAGTGATTACCTGTAGCCCAACAGAATATGTTGGCGCTATGACATAAAGAGGAATAAATCAATAGTCCATCAACCAGGATCCTTACTAGGCCATAGTTGTTCTATTACTTTTTAGCTTTGGTACCACAATGAATCAATACACCAGCATCGCAATATCCAGGAATGCCAGGAATTTAATAGAGTGATGTTCAATTCATAAGCCCTCCACATAACTGGAAAATGTAATCTGTCATTTATGTGCCTAAGTAGCTGCTATTATGACACATCAGTGCAATGTAATCCCTCTTCTATTATGAATGATGTAGGTTTCATTTCTAAGAGATAACTTAACATTGCTGACACAGCTATGGAAAAAAAAACGGCCAGGACATCAATGTAAGCACGTATTCATTAGTAATTTCAGAATGGAAAAAAAGAACCCCAGTGGTTATCTTTTAGATATCTCATGAAATATTTACAGCACATATAATATAATTATTCATCCCCACAGGGATGCTGATTGCAGATGACTGATGCTCGGTGCAGCCTGAATGGCAGAGTGCATCATTAAGGCCGCTAGACATGTCAGGAGACTGGGAAGTACATTAACAATCAGGGCTCTTTGGTGGTGGAGCGGAGAGATGGAGGAGACAACAAGGCGTCTCTGTGACACGATTTATCACACTTACATTACAGATCATTCTGATGTCATTTTTCATTTAGCTGAGAAACAAAGATGAGGTTGAAAACATCTCAACTACCATTTGCTTTATGCTTTTTTGATTTATTTTGTACCTTTTTAAAAGTGAAATTCAGCCTTCATGCCCAATCACACAGACAGCCTATAATGAGCTTAAAGAATGGAACTGGTACCGGTATGAATTTTAAGGCTGACCCCATTCCAGCAGAATTAATCTAGCCCAGAGTTGGGATTCAAATTTTCATCAATAGGTTCCTTATTTGGCTGACTAAAATATGTGCATAAGGTGCAAATCAAACAATTACAATATTCTGAATACATTATATATTAAAGGGAGTCCGTCACCACATTTGGCCATTGTAGACCATTTACATAGCGTTCTGGCTTAACTTTAGAAGACTCAAACAGAAGAGAAGGGCAGGCACAGACACAGGCTGGGGCGGGGAAATTAGGAAAGGAGGAAAAGCAGCCTGGGCTCCAAAGACGTTAACGCCGCCCCTGGGCTCTTACGAGCCCTCATTTACATATTAATAAAACTACGGTTTTGCCGCAGGGGAACCACAGAAGGAGGAAACAAAGTTAAGCCAGAACGCTATGTAAATGGTCTATAATGGCCAAATGTGGTGACAGACGTTAATCTGTGCTTATGCACTGAGCTCGGTTTTAATTGTGTACTGACGTAATGCACTTTATTCTGATATTAATGATATCTTAAAGGGAGTCTTTATAGACCATTTACATAGCGAGCGTTCTGGCTTAACTTTAGAAGACTCAAACAGTACCTTTGTTTTCTCGTTTTGGGGTTCCCCTGCGGCAAAAACGTAGTTTTATTAATATGTAAATGAGGGCTCGCAAGAGCCCAGGGGCGGCGTTAACGTCTTTGGGCCCAGGCTGCTTATCCTCTTTTTTTAATTTCCCCACCCCAGCCTGTGTCTGTGCCTGCCCTTCTCTTCTGTTGTGTCCTCCTCCTTTCCCCGTGAAATCCCGCGGGTGCACTCTGCCTCGCATGGCTGGGGCATGCACACTGCGAGGCCCACTGTGGGCATCGCTGATGCTACTGCGCATGCTCCGGCCAACGGCCTCCTTGCAGCTGGGTTCGCACCGTTTGCCGGCGCATGCGCAGTAGCTTCATCGTGTCTAGAGTGACTCTTGTATATTTTTACTTCCTTAGGCCTCTTTCACACGGGCGTTGCGGGTGCACTCCGTCAAACAGTGCGGGTGCGTTGCGGGAATCGCCGCGATTTTTCCCTGCGAGTGCAAAGCGATGTCATGAAAAATCGGCACTTTTGGTACCCAGACCCGAACCTGCACTTCTTCACAGAAGTGCATGTTTGGGTCAGAAATTGTCCCGCTGGTATTATTTCACATTATAACATAGTTATAATGTAAAATAATACCCTTGGCCATCTTCCTAATGTTTGAACCGGTGCAGAATGGGTTAAAAATAATAAACTAATAATAACTTACCTGTCCCATTTAATCGCGAAGCCCGGCATCCTCTCCGTTAGCTTGCTAGTAGGAAAAGGACCTGTGATGATGTCACAGCATCACATGGCCCAATCACCTGCTCCATCTCTATGGTGATGGAGCATGTGATTGGTCCATGTGACCATGTGACATCATCACAGGTCCTTTTCCTACTAGCAAGCTAACGGAGAGGATGCCGGGCTTCACGATCAAATGGAACTGGTAAGTTATTATTAGTTTATTATTTTTAACCCATTCTGCACCGGTTTAAACATTAGGAAGATGGCCAAGGGTATTATTTTACATTATAACTACCGTATTTTTCGCCGTATAAGACGCACTTTTTTTCCCCCCAAAATGGGGGGAAAATGTCCCTGCGTCTTATGCGGCGAATGCTGACTTTTTTTTTTACATCGCAGGCTGCGATGTATGAGCGGGGAGTGACAGGGAGGAGGAGCTGGGGGCCGGCAGTTGCAGCGGGGACGGTCCGGCCCCGCCGCTCACAGTGTTGTACTATAAAATATCTCCAAGTGCAAATAAACTTAAAGATCACCCTTATTAATGTACTGTAACACAGACCCCAATACCTCCTTTACAATGCGGGCAGGCCGGGCGGGAGGAAGCGTGACTCTCTGACGTCACATGCCTGCGCCTGCTTTATGAATGAAGCAGGCGCAGGCATGTGCCATCGGAGAGTCACGCCCGCCGGCCTGCCCGTATTGTAAAGGAGGTATTGAGGTCTGTGTTACAGTACATTAATAAGGGTGATCTTTAAGTTTATTTGTACTTGGAGATATTTTATATTTTTATGGTACAGCATTGGAGCTGCAGGGGGTCTGTGGATGGCACTGTTATGGGATGGGGGTCTGTGGATGACACATTTGTAACAGTGCCATCCACAGATCCCCCCCATTAACAGTGCCATCCACAGATGGGCCCCCATTAACAGTGCCATCCACAGATGGGCCCCCATTAACAGTGCCATCCACAGATGGGCCCCCATTAACAGTGCCATCCACAGGGACCCCCATTAACAGTGCCATCTAAAGATCCCCCCATTAACAATGCCATCCACAGATCCCTCCATTAACAGTGCCATCCACAGATCACCCCATTAACAGTGACATCCACAGATCCCCCCATTAACAGTGCCATCCACAAACCACCATTAGTTCCAGACCCACCAAAAATATTTTTTTCTTATTTTCCTCCCTAAAAACCTAGGTGCGTCTTATCAGCCGGTGCGTCTTATATGGCGAAAATACTATGTTATAATGTGAAATAATACAGAACCGGTTACACATCCCGATGGTTGCATAGCAATCATGCGGGAACATCGCAAAGCATCCGCACTTGCTTGCGGATGCTTGCGATTTTCCCGCAGCCCCGTTCACTTCTATGGGGCCTGCGTTCCGTTAAAAACGCAGAAGATAGAGCATGCTGCGATTTTCACGCATCGCAAAAGTGATGCGTGAAAATCAACTGTCATGTGCACAGCCCCATAGAAGTGAATGGGTCCGGATTCAGTGCGGGTGCAATGCGTTCACATCACGCAGTGCACCCGCGCGGAAAACTCGCCCGTGTGAAAGGGGCCTTAGAGCAGTGATCTCCAACCGCTGGCTCTCAAGCTGTTACAAGACTACAACTACCAGCATGCCTTGACTACCTGCAACATTTATTGCATGACAGAATTGTAGTTCTGCCACAGCCAAAAAGCCATAGGTTGGAGATCACCATTTCTCATTGACATGACATTCTTTGATGAGACAACCACTTTCAGAATGATCATTACAAGTCCGGCCTAACAGTGTACTTACATTTCTCCAATGGATTTTGCTGTATTATTCTTGCTGAATGAATAATGTAGAAATATACGCGGTACGTGTTGTGTGCTCCTTGTATTTGCATAATTTTGCAACTTGCTGAAATCTGGATGCTAGTTAAAGCATACATCTGGTTTGAGTGTATTTATGGAAGAATGTCAGAGCATTGCATCTCCGGCTTTTCCCTACCAATATATCCCTAAGTTACCAGGGTAATTGACCTTCTTCATGGCCTTTCTACCAGCATGCCTCCTGTTTTATGCTAGCCTGTAGCCTCCATGAACAAGGCAGTGATGGGAAATTTGAAGGTTCACTTATTGACTCACTCTACTTTACAGTTGTATGCACCAGCACGCCACTAAGTAGGAAACAAGTGTGTCTGCAAAAATTTAATTTTTTAATTCTAAGGTGGAAATCCAGGCTGAATTGCCTAGGCTGGATAAAATGCATCAAAACCTCTGCTGCAAAAGGATTAAAAAGTGTTTTTCTAGGCTCCTGACATTGATTCATTAATATCTGATTGGGGAGAGTCCAGCACCCTGCAGCCCCACCGATCAGCTGTTCCCTGCAACATCCAGTCCTAGAACTAGCACTGTGAATGTTCCCTGGAGCCTCCAACTCTGGAATTGGAACAGGAGCCACAGCTCTGCTCAAAGTGTAGTGACCGTGCTGGGTTACCGCAGCTCAGCTATCACTGAAGTGAATGGGAGCTGAACTGCAGTAACCCGACATGACCACTACACTTAGAACGGAGCTGTCTACTTCCTGTTCCAATCACAGTGCTAATTCCAGTGCTGGATGCTGCAGTGCAGGGTGCTAGACCATCACCCATCGAATATTAATGACCTATCCCAAGGATAAGTCATCAATATCAGGAGCCTGGAAAACCCCTGTAAGTCACTGTTGTTTTCAGCCTCTAGATATAGGAAAGCAGATATCTTGAAAATGGTAAGGAATTCAAGTAAGAAATGTTAAGAGGTTGCTGAGACCCCTACCAGTTGCTAGAACGAGGAGAGAGAAGCACTCTCAAAGAGTCTTCTCTCCCCTCACTAAAGGAGATGGGCTCAACAGAAAGTCTATAGCGTAAGCACACTATCTGAGCGCTTCTTTCCCCTTGTTTTAGCAACTGGTAGAGGTCTCAGCACTCGGACCCCCACCTATAAAAACCTTTGATATATCACTATGAGATGTGATCACTATGATGCACATTCAGTGCAATACGTTCTGGATAATAAGTAGACATGACATGGGGAATGCATAGTTAAAGTACTTGGTGGTCTAATTTGTTCATGGATCCTCCAGTTCTAGGTCCCCTCTGCATTCACCTAAAATGCCCATTACCCAGCTTCGCACACTACCTTCACACTGAGACACTCCCAGGTTGTTTAGCTCACAGAGCATTGTCAAGACTTAATGCTGTTGTCGTGTTCACCTTTTCGGTGCATGTCTCTTAACAATTTTGCAGTAGGATGAGGGGAGGAAAAAAGGGGATCGGCACGCTTCTTTTCTTTACTAGATATGGTTTATTTGGATGATAAGAATGTGTTTCGGAGCTGAACTAGCTCCTTCTTCAGATCACATTCGCACATACGGATGGGATCTGATGAAGGAGCTAGTTCAGCTGCAAAATGCGTCATCAAATCATCCAAATAAACCATATCTAGTAAAGAAGAGAAGTGCGCCGATCCCCTTTTTTCCTCCCCTCCTCCTACTGCTACTGAAGGTCGGCCAGCTTCTGGACCCAATCGGGACACGCAGCAAGCTCATCTTTACCCCTTCTGTCCTCCAGAGTGTTGTGCCATGCTTTGTAAGCCTCGGCGGCCCTCCTCCTCCCGATACCTCACAGGTACTTCCAATGAGCGCGTCTCTTCTTTTGGCTGATCTCGGCAGGTCCGTGCACTAGACTCTGAAATCTACTTCTCCTATACAGAAAATTGACGTAATTAATCTTAAAGCGACCCTCTGGTTTAAGATAAAAATTCACGTTAACTGGGGAACAAACAGACCCCTTAGGCTACTTTCACATCTGCCTTTTGCTGGATCCGTCGTGGATCAGCAAAAACGCTTCCGTCATGATAATACAGTCATCTGCATCCATGAACGGATCCAGTTATATTATCTCTAAAATGGCCATGACGAATCCGTCTCTAAAACCATTGTAAGGCAATGGGGGACGGATCTGTTTATTTTGTGCCAGAGAAAACAGATCCGTCCCCTTTGACTTACATTGTGTGTCATGACCCATGATGGATCTGTGTTGCTCCTCATCCCAGGACGCACAGTAAAACGCTGCTTGCTGAGCTTTTGTGTGTGTCATGGGAACACAATGAAATGGAATGTATTCTGGTGCACTCTGTTTTTTTCAGTTCAGTTTTGTCCCCGTTGACAATGAATGGGGACAAAACGGACGCTTGAATGGGTCCGCAAATCCGGAGATGCGGTGCGGAAGAAACACAATGGAGTGCTTCCATGGTGTTCCGTTCTGCAAAAAGATAGAACTTGTTCTATCTTTTTGCGGAACGGACGGATCACGGACCCCATTCAAGTGAATAGGTTCGGGATCCGCATGTGGCTGGCTCACAGTCGGTGCCCATGCATGGCGGGCCGCAGCACAGGCACGACCAGCACACGTTCATGTGCAAGAGGCCTAATTCTAACTCTAACAAATTTCCGAAATCCGGCTTGTGACTGAACCCAGCGACTTCAGGTGTGTATAACTTCCTATCCATTGTCAGGCAATCAATGATTGTTAATGTTAGCTACACAGTAAAATACAGTTTCAGGGCCTGCCCTTCAGATCTGCATCTACAATGTGATGCTTGTCTAAGGAATACTTTTGCCTGGGGTTTTAAGAGTTTAATTAACTGTGAATCCTATATATCTGGCCAGGAGTCGAGTAGATCTTGGCAAATATAATGAAACCATCATCCAGTTCTTGGGTGTTGACTCAAAAGCAATCTGTCCAAGCTTGTGGTTTGCTAGTTTAACATACCATTTGTTGGCGAGCGTGTTCACACTAGACATTACTGTGTGTAGTGCTGGTTGTGAGTAGAGATGAGCGAATTTCTTGAAAATTCGATTCGGCTTTTTTCACAAAAAAATTTGCTTTGTGACGGATTACTTCGCCACGAAGCGCATTTTTTTGTAAGTAGCGGGTGCAATGACAGGGAGCTGCGATAGCACCACCCCTATCATTGTACCTCTCAGATGCTGCATTCATACATGATCGCAGCAGTGTACATGATGGCTGGCATGATGATGTAATCTCGGTCCGCACGGGATTTCGGCCGAGATCTTCAAGCAAGATGGAGGCTGGCTGCCTGTTGCGTGCAAATGGAGGCGGTAAGTTTGAATTTCAGGATTAATCGATTCGCTGACACGAAGAGAGAGGAAATTCGGCTTCTAGGCGAATCTAATAATTCCTGAAATTCGGATCGAATTCCAGGTTCTGGTAAATAATAAAGGACAGGACTATAGAGGGTGAAATATGGACAGTGTGGACGATTTGTTGGGGAAGGGAAGTTTTTCATCATTTTACCAGGGGTCCTATTATTTTGGTAAAAAACAAAACTCCTATAGGGTGCCTCCACACTGTCAGACACCTCTGGCACCTGATCCTTCTCTCCCCTGACATCAGCTGTTGAGGGGAAAGTCGGGAGCTCCCTGTCACGGGTAATGGGGAGGGGAAAACACCAGATACATACAACAACGTAAGGACAACAATCTAGGCCTCTAAAACTAGGCCTTATGCACACGCCCGTTGTTTTGTTCGCGTCCGAGCCGCATATTTTGGGGCTCGGGCGCAGACCCATTCACTCCGTGTGCTGTCCGCATCCGTTGCTCCGTTCCGTGGCCCCGCAAAAAAATAGAGCATGTCCTATTCTAGTCCATTCTCAGTGTGCGTGTCCTGTCTGCTGCTGCTAGTGACTGTTGAAGAATGGAACTGAGCATATGGCAGCAGGTGGCGCTATACATATAGATTTCAGTGAATTACTCAGTGGCCATAATACATTTTTAATTACATGCAATTACAAAAGTATTCAGATCTAGGTGCTGGTTATCATTTTTGGGACAACCCCTTTAAGTAATTGGATTCTCTTACTGTATATCAGTTGTCTCAGGCCAGTTGTTTCATGCCAATTGATGCACCGGGTACCAGGAGCAATCCTGTAGGAAGCCATGGGACAAGTTCTGGCCCCATTATGTCAGAGGGAAATTACAACGAATGGCCAGGTATATGGGAACCCTGCTATATGTTAGATGAGGAGCTTAGATCAATCTTATATGTTAGACTACCATATTGGTTTGTCATGTTTTAAGGAGCCCATACACCTTCAGCCAACAGCTATCTCTATGCATGTGTGTATTTTCAATGGAAAAAGCATTGTCAGACACCACAGATGGTGGCTCATCTCCTGCGAGAAAAAAATGATGGGGTGTTGAAATTCAATGCGCCCGATCTTTCTCTCCCCTGAACATCATTCGTTAGCTCAGGTCATTAGACCGACGTTTGGCACAAGACATTCGGCCATAATACCTGTGTCAAAATGCATCCACAGAATTAGCCTCAAGGTGGCTGCATACATTGGATACAAGCAGGGGCGTAGCTAATGGCTCATGGGCCCTGGTGCAAGAGTTCAGCTTGGGCCCCCCTTCCCTCATTGATTTGTATGTCTTCTTATGCGGCACAAGGCTCTTTGGGCCCCCTCAGGCTCCTGGGCCCGGTAGCAACTGCTACCTCTGCACCCCCTATAGCTACGTCCCTGGATACAAGTAGGTTGATGGTTGAACAGCCATTGAATAAACCATCACTGAACGATTGTTCTGCTGACGCAGCCCGTGCACGTTGTATGTTACAGTCGTTCAAGCTGCCGGCGTGTGTTCAGTGACACTGAGCGCATGGAGAAAACTAGTGCAAAGGAAGACTGGCTCAGTTGCCCATAGCAACCAATCAAATTCCTCCTTTCATTTTTCAAAGGAGCTGAGAAAAATGAAAGGTGGAAGCTGATTGGTTGTCATGGGCAACGAAACCAGTTTTCCGTTACACCAGTGTTGATAAATCTCCCCCAATTAAGCAGTGGCCGACAGCACCACATACAGTCATGTACTAGCCACAAGCAGAAGAAAAATTTAAACTTTTTTCCAAATCAAGAAGATCTGTCATCAGTCGACAATAGTGAATGATATTTTTAATGGATTTCCTCCATTTTGATCAGCCTTAGGGCTCATGCACATGAACGTGGTCCGCAATATACGGGCCCTAACCGTTTTTGCACGGCATCAAGGATGCAGACCCATTGACTTGAATGGGTCCGCAATCCGGAAGGTGCGGTGCAGAACGGAGGCATGGAACCCCACTGAAGCACTACGGAGTGCTTCCATGGGGTTTCTCTGTGTGCCCTCGCACTGCAAAAAAGTACATGTTCTGTTTATTTGTGGTGCGGGCGGATCACGGACCCATTGAAGTTGAATGGGTCTGGATCTGTCTGCAGCAGCCGCACGCATATTGCCCGTGCATTGGGGACTGCAAATAAAGTTCATGTTGTTTTCTAGTATTTTTGGGTTCTTTATAGTTGTTAGGCCTGTTTCACACTTGTGTTGTTGTTATCCGGTTTTGAGATCCGGCAAATTGCAGTCGCCAATGCACGCATTCATGAGCCCTTAAACTAATGTACATACACGGGCAATACACGGGCACCGGCCGTGTGCATCCCGCATCACGGACCCATTCACTTGAATGGGTCCGCGAGCCAGGAGATGAAGTGCGGAAGGACGGCGCGGAACCCCACAAAAGCACTACAGAGTGCTTCCGTGGTGTTTTTGCCCGTGTCTCCGCACCGCAAAAAAGTAGTGCATGCACTACTTTTTTGCGGAACGGACGGATAACAGACCAATTCAAGTTGAATGGGTCTGGATCTGTCTGCGGCAGCCACACGGATGTTGCCCGTGCATTGGGGACAGTAATTGCGGTCCCCAATGCACGGAACGGCTGGAACACGTTCGTGTGCATGAGTCCTTATTCTGTACATCCCGATGGACTATATTGTTCCTGTTTGGGGTAATAAATACCATTAATTACCAAAACTGAATAAATCCCACATAGGGAGCCAGCCCTTTGTACTCTGGGCTCCTTTCACTATAATTAGTAGATGAGCGAGTATCGATTAACTCCTGAAATGCTCCTTCTCTGAACTATAATTACAGGGATTATATAATTATTGATACTTATGGCTCTTGGATATTTCTCAAATGCTGAACTTGGAAAACCTGTTAACATCAGTTGGGGTCATTTACTAAGTGATATACGCCATTTTTCTGGTGTATATCTGTCGCAGATTGTGGTGCAAAGGTTATTTGCAGCTGAGCCCCATGGCAGAACAACTCCCATTACTTAACAAGAATACTATTAGGCCTCTTGCACATGAACGTTGTGTGCCCGTGGCACCGGCCTGTGTGCACTCCGCATTACGATGCGGACCCATTAACTTGAATGGGTCTGCATCAGGGAGATGCGGAACGGAAGCACGGATCGGAACCCCTCAGAAGCACTAGGGAGTGCTTCCATGGTGTTTCTATCCGTGCCTCTGCACCACGAAAAAATAGAACTTATGACATATTTGGTATTATTGCGTCCGTAATGACCGGTTCTATAAAAATATCACATGATCTACCCCATGAAGTGAACGATGTAAAAAATAAAATATAGAATAAAGGCAACAAACAGCTTTTTTTGTGACTTCACCTCCCAAAAATGAGATAAAAAGTAACCAGAAATGTACTCCAAACTGGTACCAATAAAAACTACAACTTGTCTCGCACAAAATAAGCCCTCATGCAGCTCATTCAACAAAAAATAAAAAAAAGTTATTGCTCTTAAAAACATGACAAAAAATTCCATGTTAGAAAATCCAGATGCTGCTCCTTCCTTTCTGAGCCCTAGCGTATCTCCAAATAACAGTTTACAACCACAAAAACCTTCCCTCCAAAAACCATATGGAGCTTTTTGCCTTCTGTGCCCTGTCGTGTGCCCAAACAGCGGTATACGACCACATGTGGGGTGTTTCTGCAAACTGTAGAATCAAGGTAATAATAAGGTAATATTGAGATTTGTTTTGTTGTTAACCCTTGATGTGTTCCAGGAAAAAATTGATTAAAATGGAAAATCTGCAAAAAAGTAATATTTTTAAATTTTACCTCTATTTTGCTTTACCATATTTTTCGCTTTATAAGACGCACCTGATGATAAGACACACCTAGATTTTTGAGGAGGAAAATAAGAAAAAAATATTTTTAACCAAAATGTGTGCTTTTGGTGGGTTTTGAACTAATGGTGTGTGGATGGCACTGTTATAGGGGGTCTGTGGATGACACTGTTATGGGGGATCTGTGGATGGCACTGTTATCGGGGATCTGTGGATGGCACTGTTATAGGGGGGATCTGTGGATGGCACTGTTATGGGGGGATCTGTGGATGGCACAGTTATGGGGGGATCTGTGGATGGCACTGTTATGGGGGATCTGTTGATGGCACTGTTATGGGGGGGATCTGTGGATGGCACTGTTATGGGGGATCTGTGGATGGCACTGTTATGGGGAGATCTGTGGATGGCACTGTTATGGGGGATCTGTGGATGGCACTGTTATGGGGAGATCTGTGGATGGCACTGTTATGGGGGATCTGTGGATGGCACTGTTATAGGGGGGATCTGTGGTGGACACACTGTTATAGTGGGGGAACTGTGGTGGACACACTGTTATGGGGGGGGAACTGTGGTGGACACACTGTTATGGGGGGGGAACTGTGGTGGACACACTGTTATAGGGGGGGAACTGTGGTGGACGCACTGTTATGGGGGGGATCTGTGGTGGACACTCTTATGGGGGGATCTGTGGATCATACACTAGTGTGGGGGATGTGTGGATGACACACATATAGCATCTTATGTAATGGGGGTCACTATTCACACAGGACAATATACTGTGACACATATGATACTGTGAACAGCATAAGATGCTCCATTACACTCTGCTTTCTGTGTAATGGAGCAGTTTTCACGGGAGGAGGGGATGGAGGCTGGCAACACTCACAGCGGGGCCCGATGCAGTCACTGTACTGTAATACATCGGGCCCCACACACAGCAGTTTTCAAAAGTAAAGTCATGGTACAGTAATTCTCTTCAAGCAGTGTTTGTACTTTAAACTCAGGCAATCCTCTGTACAACTTACTATGAAAGCGGCAGGCAGGGCGGCAGCGTAACCTCGCGATGCTCACTCATTCACGCTCCTCACATTTCATTCATGAAGGCAGAGCAGGAGCGTGAATGAGTGAGCATCGCGAGGTTACGCTGCTGCCCTGCCTGCCGCTTTCATAGTAAGTTGTACAGAGGATTGCCTGAGTTTAAAGTACAAACATTGGCTGAAGAGGATTACTGTACCATGACTTTACTTTTAAAGGGCTTCTGTCACCCCCCAAAAGCATATTTTTTTTTTTTCCCCTCACTAAAAAGCTTATAGGGCGATTATTCTAAACAAATTCTTGTTAACCGTTTTAGCAGGTTAATTTTGCTATAAAACGTTATTTTATATTATGCAAATTACCTTGCTACCAGCAAGTAGGGCGTTTACTTGCTGGTAGCCGCTGCATCCCGCTTGTAAAAAAACGCCCCTCCTGTGGTTGATTGACAGGGCCAGCGAGCGCTCTCCTCCTCCAGCTGGCCCTGTCTCTGTTTAAAATCTCGCGCCTGCGCCATACCGTTCTTCAGTCGGCGCAGGCGCACTGAGAGGAGTACTCTCGCTCGGCCGCTCCTTCCTCAGTGCGCCAATGGCGTCACAGCTGCACCCGGAAGAGAAGACGCAGGCGCACTGAGGAAGGAGCGGCCGGCGAGAGTACTCCTCTCAGTGCGCCTGCGCCGACTGAAGAAGCGGTATGGCGCAGGCGCGAGATTTTAAACAGAGACAGGGCCAGCTGGAGGAGAAGCGCTCGCTGGCCTGTCAATCAACCACAGGAGGCGTTTACAGCGGGATGCAGCGGCTACCAGCAAGTAAACACCCTACTTACTGGTAGCAAGGTAATTTGCATAATATAAAATAACGTTTTATAGCAAAATTAACCTGCTAAAACGGTTAACAAGAATTTGTTTAGAATAATCGCCCTATAAGCTTTTTAGTGAGGGGAAAAAAAAAATGCTTTTGGGGGGTGACAGAAGCCCTTTAAAAACTGCTGTGTGCGGGGCCCGATGTATTACAGTACAGTGACTGCATCGGGCCCCGCCCCAAGTGTTGCCAGCCTCCATCCCCTCCTCCCATCCGGTTGATACATCGCAGTGCGGCAGCGATGTATCAGCGCCATCAGAGCTGGCAGCATTTGCTTTATAAGACGCACTGTCATTTCCCCCCCCACTTTTGGGGGGGAAAAAGTGCATCTTATAAAGCGAAAAATATGGTAATTCCTGTGGAATACCTAAAGGGTTAACAACATTTCTAAAACCAGTTTTGAATAGTTTGAGGGGTGTCATTTCTAAAATGGGGTAATTTATGGGTTGGTAGGGCTTGTTCACACGAACGTTTTTTTGCATTCCGTATATGGGCTGTTTTTTGCATTCAGTATACCGTCCGTATACGGAACTATTCATTTCAATGGATCCGCAAAAAATACGGAACACACACGAAACACATCCGTATGTTATCCGTATTTCATCCATATTTTGCGGATACATACTGTAGAAATGCTATGCCCAGACCATATTGCTCATGTGTTGGGGATAAATTAGTTACTGTGTCCGTTTCCGATCCGCAAAAAACAGATTACATACGGAAACAATACATATATGCTTTCTGGAATCAGAGGGAAAAAAAACTCAGATGGGGAAGAACGGATCCGTAAAAAACAGACCGCAAAACAACAACGGTCGTGTGAATGAGCCCTTAAAAATAAAGGAAAGACATATTGACTCAAATTTACCATTAACATGAAGTACAATGGGTCACGAGTAAATAATCTCGAACGGCTTGGATAAGTAAAAGTGTTCCAAAGTTATTACCACATAAAGTGACATGTCAAATTTTCTAAATTAGGCCTGGTCAGAAAGGGGGTAAATGGCCCGCTATGGAAGTGGTAAAAAAAACACGATAACCCCTTTAAGGCTACTTTCCCATCTGCGCTTTCCCTTTCCGCTATTGAGATCCGTCATAGGAACTCAATAGCAGGGGGAAGACACTTCCATTTTGTCCCCTTTCATTGTCAATGGGGACAAAACTGAACTGAACGAAACGGAGTGCTCCAGAATGCATTCCATTTGGTTGCGCTCCCATCGCGGACTGAATAATGATGCAAGCAGCGTTTTTCTATCCGCGATGTGGTGCAGAGCAAGACGGATCCTGACACACAATGTAAGGGCTTGTTCACGCGACTATATGGAACCTTGAAATCATTGCAAACACCAAACCTGTGCAAAATAGGCTGGGTATAGCATTTTTACAGCACGGATCGGCAAAATACGGATGGCATACGGACATGTGTTCCGTATTCATTCCGTTTTTTATACGGACCCACTGACTTGAATGGAGCCACTGAATGTTATTTGCGGACAATAGGACCTGACTCAAAATGTTGCAGAACGGAAAGACGGAAACGGAATGCATACGGAGTACGTTCCGTTTTTTTTGCGGACCCATTGAAATGAATGGTTCCGTATACTGACCATATACAGAACGCAAAAAACGGCCCGTATACGGAAAGCAAAATACTTTTGTGTGAACGAGCCCTAAGTCAATGGGGAAGGATCCGTTTTCTCAGACACATTAGAAAACGGATCCGTCCCCCATTGACTTTCAATAGAGTTCTTGACGGATCAGTCTTGGCTATGTTAAAGCTAATACAACTGGTTCATAACGGATGCAGACGGTTGTATTATCAGTAACGGAAGCGTTTTTGCTGATACACGACGGATCCAGCAAAAACGCTGGTGTGAAAGTAGCCTAATAATGTTAATATTAGAATCAATTTAAATGGGTTTTCTGCTGCATAATAAGTGTCTGAGCGGTGGGGGTCCCGTGTTCTGTTGGAGTGGTGGTCTCACATGTCTCCATGGAGAGAAATAAAAAGTAGTCACTGTCAGTATATATGAGGCTGAAAGTTTCCCACATTAGGCTACTTTCACACTTGCGTTATTCTTTTCCGGCATAGAGTTCCGTAAAAAGGGCTCTATGCCGGAAAAGAACTGATCAGGCATATCCCAATGCATTCTGAATGGAGAGAAATCCGTTCAGTTTGCATCAGTATGCCTTCCGTTCCCTATTTCAGTCACTGTCAGGCGTTTTGGCCGGACATAATACAGCAGCATGCTGTGGTATTATGTCCGTCCAAAATGCCTGAACAGTCATTAGTTTACATTGACTTGCATTAGTGCCGGATCCGGCATTGCAAAACAACTGAAGGACGGATTCGTCCTTCCAGTCTGTGCATGCGCAGACCGGGAGAACTGTGAAAAAGACTGCAAGACGGATCCATCCATCCGCATGACAAGCGGAGAGACGGATCCGTTCTTGCAATGCATTTGTAGACGGATCCGCACTCGGATCCGTCTCCAATTGCTGTCAGTTGTCACACTGAACGGTGGATCCAGCAGGCAGCTCCGACAACGGAACTGCCTGCCGGATCACACTAACGTTAGTGTGAAAGTACCCTTAATGAAGGGAAAAATATCTATTACTCTACGCAGGGTCTACCAATTTCAAGGGGCATTTACAAAGACTTTGTACCACTTTATGGTGTAGAAACGTTACATATTATGGCGCATCCTGCTGTATATGTGATATCATTTGTGACGGGATAGGCCATCACTTAGTAAAGACTGTAAAAACCCCTTTAATAAAATCCCCCCGATATATATAAATGCCTATGGAAGCAGTCAGCAACCTCCGGCACTCCGGGTGTTGTGAAACTACATCTCCCATCATGCACACTTGTTTGGCTGTTCTCTGAACTCCCACAGAAGTAAACGGAGCATGCTGGGAGTTGTAGTTTCACAACAGCTGGGAAGGTTGCCGATCCCTGGTCTTTGGTCTCTGTTCTAAGCGTAGTGGCCCTGCCAGGTAAGGCTACTTTCACACTAGCTTTTTTTGCGGATCCGTCATGGATCTGCAAAAACGCTTCCGTTACAATAATACAACCACATGCATCCGTCATGAACGGATCCGGTTGTATCATGTCTTCTATAGCCAAGACAGATCCGTCTTGAATGCCATTGAAAGTCAATGCGGGACGGATCTGTTTTCTATTGTGTCACAGAAATCGGATCCGTCCCCCATGACTTACATTGTGTGCCAGGACGCGTCACATCGCGGACAGAAAAACGCTGCATGCAGCATGTTGGTGTCCGCCTCCAGAGCGAAATGGTGAATGCAAACTGATGCATTCTGAGCGGATCCTTTTCCATTCAGAATGCCTTAGGGCAAAACTGATCCGTTTTGGACCGCTTGTGAGAGCGCTGAACGGATCTCAGAAACGGAAAGCCAAAACGACAGGGTGAAAGTAGCCTTACCCTGGGTTCACACCTGAGCGTTTCTGAGACGCGCGTTTTTGTTGCGCGTATTACAGCGCGTTTTTGTAAATAGGAACCGCGCGTCATACGCGCGTTCGTGACTCTGGAGACCAATTGAAAAAGGCACATCTACACTTTAACGCGTGTTAAACGCGGGTTTTACGCGCGTTCCCATTGAAGTCTATGGGTGCAGACGCGCGACAAAACGCCCCAAAGAAGCTCAAGAACTTCTTTGAGCGTAGGGCGTTTTACAGCGCGTTCAAACGCTCTGTAAAACGCTCAGGTGAGAACCATGCCCATAGGGAAACATGAGTTTTCTCCTGTTGAGCGCTTTACAGCGCGTTCGAACGCGCTGTAAAACGAGCAAGTGTGAACTGAGGGTTAGTGCAGCTCAGCACCCCATTCCTTTCAGTGCAGTAGCCGGAGTGGCCACTACACAGCGCTGTGCTTCCAGCTCCATTCAAAGTGCTAGGAATGAGAAAATACTGACTGCACACGGAAGATGTCTGTTTTCAAGGATGCTTTAGGCCAGTGATGGGCAACGTGCGGCTCTCCAGCTGTTGCTAAACTACAACTCCCACCATGCCCTGCAGTAGGCTGATAGCTATAGACAGGCTTTGCATGCTGGGAGTTGTAGTTCTGCAACAGCTGGAGAGCCGCACGTTGCCCATCACTGCTTTAGGCCTCATGCACACGACCGTATGGCATTTTCAGTATTTCGCAGTCCGCAAAAAATGGATCCACAAAAAAATACGGATAACGTCCGTGTGCATTCCATTTGCGGAACGGAACAGCTGGCCCTGATAGAACAGTACTATACTTGTCCGCTATGCGGACAATAATAAGACATGTTCTATATTTGAACGGAAAAACAGAAGCGTAAGGCATACAGAGTACCTTCCGTTTTTTGAGGATCCATTGAAATGAATGGTTCCGTATAGTGAACGCAAACGGGGAAAATAAAAAACCCGTTGGTGTGCATGAGCCCTTATGGTCAGATGAAGTCAGCAGGCTCTGTGGTACTGGGGTCCCGGTCAGTGCACGGACACTTCATGCTACACACACGTGTGCACGGGGTAAACATTCCCGCTGTGGACGTGACATGTGTTGTGGGAGGAGTCACACATGCTGGGGAGGGGGGGGAGATACTCTGCCATACTGGGGGGTTTACAACCTAGCCCACTCACAGATCAGGAGGGGGCGTGATCGCCCGCCCCCAGGACCTCCCATTAACCCCACACACGCCGGACAAAGACAGCGGCCGCAGCAGCAGCACTTGTTGCAGACGGCGCTGTGGCTCCAGGACTGTAGGGGTTAACAGGAGTCCGGCGGCGGAAGTGGCGCGCGCTCCCGGGATCTGCCAGGGTCCGCTGTGTGCATAGTGTACGGGCTCCGCTCTCCCGCTGCCCAGCATGTATTCACCCTGGCCGCGGCTGCTGGGATGGACACCGGGGGCATGCTGATCACAGGCTGGGTCCTCTGCCTGCTGCTCCGGACTGCGGGGGCGCAAAACGGTGAGCGGGGCCGGGGGGCTGCCCCGGGAGTGTATATATACGTGTACATAGCGGGGGGCTGCCCCTGATGTGTATTTATACGTGTACATAATGGGGGCTGCCCTGGGTGTGTATATATATATATATATATCTACACACACACACGTGTGCATAGTGGGGGGCTGCCCCTAATGGGTATATATACGTGTACATAGTGGGGGGCTGCCCCGGGTGTATATATACGTGTACATAGTAGGGGGCTGCCCTGTGTATATGTACGTGTGCATAGTGGGGGGCTGCCCTGTGTGTATATATATATATGTGCGCATAGTGGGGGGCTGCCCTGTGTATATATATATGTGCGCATAGTGGGGGGCTGCCCTGTGTATATATACATGTACATAGAGGGGAGCTGACCTGTGTATATATATATATATATATATACGTGTATGTAGAGGGGTGCTGCCCTGTGTGTGTGTGTATATATATATATATATATATATATATATATATATATATATATATATATACACGTGTGCATAGTGGGGGGCTGCCCAGTGTATGTGTGTATACACACACATACACATAGTGGGGGGCTGTTCCGGGTGTATATATATATATATACGTGTGCATAGTGGGGGGCTGCCCTGTGTATATATATGTGCGCATAGTGGGGGGTTGCCCTGTGTATATATACATGTACATAGTGGGGGGCTGCCCCGGGTGTTTGTGTGTGTGTATATATATATATATATATATATATATATATATATTTTAGTGGGGGGCTGCACCGTGTGTATGTGCGTGGTGAGATTACTGTGTATACCTGTATGTGGTGGGCAGACTGCTGTGTGCGTGTCTGATTGCTATATACTTTGATGTATATATTATTTATGATTATACAGGGATTGTATCTATAGAGACGTGCTTGTGTATATTACAGCACAGCTGTCACTTCTGTCCTCGCTGTTATGTCTGATGCACTGTAAGGCTACTTTCACACTAGCGTTTTGGCTTTCCGTTTCTGAGATCCGTTCAGCGATCTTACACTCGGTCCAAAACGGATCAGTTTTGCTCTAATGCTTTCTGAATGGAAAAGGCTCCGCTCAGAATGCATCAGTTTGCCTCCGTTCAGTCTCCATTCCGCTCTGGAGGCTGCCTGCAGCGTTTTGCTGTCCGTCCTTGGATGCAGAGCCAAACATCCTGACACACAATGTTAGGCCTTATTCACACGTCCGCAATGTTCGTCCGCACCCGTTCCGCAAATTTGCGGAACGGGTGCGGACCCATTCATTTTGAATGGGGACGTGATGGATGCGGAGAGCACACACTGTGCTCTCCGCATTTGCGGAGCGCGCCGCCGATCTTCCGGACGGCGGCTCCGCAAAAAAGTAGAGCATGTCCTATTCTTGCCCGCAATTGCGGACAAGTATAGGCATCTCTATAGGGCCGGTGACAAGGTGTTTTGCGGATCCGCAAAACACAACGGACGTGTGAATAAGGCCTAAGTCAATGGGGAACGGATCCGTTTTCTCTGGCACAATAGAAAACGGATCTGTCCCCCGTTGACTTTCAATGGAGTTCATGACAGATCCGTCTTGGCTATAGAAGACCTAATACAACCGGATCCATTCATGACTGATGCATGCAGTTGTATTATTGTAACGGAAGCGTTTTTGCGGATCCATGACGGATCGGCAAAAAACGCTAATGTGAAAGTAGCCCTACATGTAATGATCGGCTCCATACGTGCCCCTGTTCCTCCCTGGCGGTCTGCAGAAGCTTTCTGATAACTGTTCTAGTCCGTGTCGTGGACTGGGAATGACATCTTGGGAGGACTGCGATTTGTGCTGTGGTTTATTGCTGAGATGTCAGGAAGATCTTTCATTCTTTGATCTTTGATCCATCTTTGATCAATCTTTGATCCATCAGTCATTAACCCACACAGTCACCCAATCTGCCTGCTCCCCAACTGATCAACACGCATAGACCAACAATATAGGACACAATGGAAAAAAATATATATATATATATATGTAGGAGTGGGCGATATAAACGATATAAATTTGGCCAACGATATAGATTTTGTCTATATCGCGATAGATGACCACGGAGCGGTAGTGAGCTGAAGAAGCTTCTCACCCACCGCTCTGTCGCCTCCCGACTCGCACCGCGTTGCACTGACCACGGCCCTGCGTGCACACATCCTCAGCGCACTGGCTGACGCTGTGTGTGACGTCAGGTCCCTCCGAGTGCATGCTGGGAAGAAGGCGCTGTCCGTCTCCTGCGGACTCCATCAGCGAGCCGCGCACCCTGCAGGAAAGTTAAGTATATTGGCAGGGGCCAGTATCTACCCGGGAATACAGAAGAAAATATATCGCAATATATATCGTTATCGCACATTCTTCAGATTATATCGCGATATAGCTTTTTAGGACATTTCGCCCAGCCCTATTTATGTATATATACATTTTTTGTCCTATGTTGTTGGTCTATGTGTATATATGTTTATATATGTTGTCCGGTATTATATGATCGCACACTCTTCTTCGTAATGTTGTACAGGCCCACGTGTTACTGTCGGGCACCCTCTCCATATAGAGATACTACTGTATGTGTTTTACACCGGCCATAGAGTATGAAGAGAGATGCTGATACAACCATCCGAATACAGAATTTAATGTAACGCTTTTAAGACTCTTTTTCGTGTTTTTGACTGTCATTGTTACATCTGATAAGAATTTTCCACATAGGTCACAGGAAATATTACCGCACTCAGCCTTTTGCTGCTGTTGACTGGGGTTTCCACTGGAAAATTGTTAGGATCATAGAGAAATGTCTTTGTGCATGTTGTATGTGGATAGTGGTAAATCTATTCAGAGGTCATAGCCTATTGGGGCTGATGTAGCGGCGTGTTGTCGTTGTCTAGGGGTCCTGGAAGCTGTCGAAGTGGATGTCTCTTTTATCAGACAGCCCAGATATATAGTTTTTGAAGATAAGGCACTTGACGTCTCAGAAGAGTCAGAGTGGAATTCCCCTTTAAGGACATTGTCAAGGCGTGGACGGGTTTACTGCTGTCTCTGAGTAAAGGTATAAAGTGGCAGCAGTATTGCGGTATAATATATGAGTGGTGGTGTCATTGACTTCCCGTAGTAGACGTGCTGACCCTCCAGGAATCGTCGCCAGTCACTTAGTTAACAGTAGAGCAGAATGAATGTGTTCTCAGGAGCGCGCTGATATTGATTTCTGCGCTCCAGACAGCGAGCAGCTTGTGACACTGACTCTGTGCTGGGTCTCGGGGGAGGGCAGAGGGGCACCGGGTGGCCGTGTCTTCTTTGCTGTCAATGCACTGATCAGTAACCGATATGTTCTCCGGAAAGCTTAGAAATATCAATTTGATACACCAGTGATGCCCAACCTGTGGCCCCCCAGCTGTTGTAAAACTACAACTCCCACCATGCCCTGATGTAGGCTGTCCAAGCATGCTGGGAGTTGTAGTTTTGCAACCGCTGGAGGGCCTCGGGTTGGGCATCCCTGAGATACGCAATCAATGTCTGACCAGTAGGGTTCATGGAGACCCTTACTGGTTTCCAAAAATAGGGGTTCTCTGTCCGTACTTGTCTGTTTCCGTTTTCTCTGTTTAATAAAGAGTTAGGGTGCATTCACACAGCTGTTTTCAGAACCATTGCAGTCTAGGGGGGTATTCACACAGCCGTTTTTTTCATGGTCCATGAATAGCGTCTGTCTACTCTAGACATAGGACATTTCCTATTTTTGGTCGTTTTTACTGCCAGACAGACCCCAATTGATGGGCTCGTTTTGAACAGAACCTTGTTAAGGCTCTGTTCACATCAGCGCTATTATTTTCCGTTCTTCTCTGTTGTAGGAGCAGAAGAACAGAAATAACGGAAGTGTCGGATTCAGCACATAACTGACATGAGCAGAAACTAACAGATCCCATTGACTATAATGGGATCCGCTTGGGAGAACTTTTTTTTTTTTTTTAGCTGAGAAAAAAAGTCCTGCATGCAGAACTTTTCTCTTGGTTATTTTTAATGAAACCTTTAAAGGGTTTCTGTCACCAACTTTTGACATTATAAGCTGTCTGACATTAGCTATGTGCTAATGTCAGACCAGCTTGATAATGTCTTTTTTATAAAAATCCGCTGTATATATAGTCTGAAAAACTTACTTTTATATTATGTAAATTAGCCTCTAGGAGCAGGGGGGGCGTTGCCCTGCTCCTAGCGGCTCCGTCCGGCAACCTGCTGGCCCGCCCCTTCACACTTTGATTGACAGTGCAGGGCAGCGATCCTCCTGCACTGTCTCGTTCTGAAATCGCGCGCCCGCGCGCTGCTCTGTATTCGGCGCAGGCGCGGTGAGCAGAGGACGCTGGTGCCTGCTGTCCTCTGCTCACCGCGCCTGCGCCGAATACAGAGCGGCGGCGCGGGCGCGCGATTTCAGAACGAGACAGTGCAGGAGGATCGCTGCCCTGCACTGTCAATCAAAGTGTGAAGGGGCGTGCCAGCAGGTTGCCTGACGGAGCCGCTAGGAGCAGGGCAAAACGCCCCCCCTGCTCCTAGAGGCTAATTTACATAATATAAAAGTAAGCTTTTCAGACTATATATACAGCGGATTTTTATAAAAAAGACATTATCAAGCTGGTCTGACATTAGCACATAGCTAATGTCAGACAGCTTATAATGTCAAAAGTTGGTGACAGAAACCCTTTAACGGAAGCCCCAAACGGAGCCTCCTGTTCACATGTGAACATAGCCTTAGATAGAAGTGCAGCCGCCCAACGGCCTTAAGGTGTATGAGCAGGGTGGAAGGAAAAAAGCAAAAAATAATAATAATACCGTAAATGCCACATGTGGAAACTGGAGGCAGCAGGACCTGACAATCCCAGCGTTATGACGCCACATGATCATACTGGGGACTATTATTATTGGGTAACTGGTGTAAAGTAGAACTGGCTTAGTTGCCCATAGCAACCAATCAGATTCCACCTTTCATTTTTCGCAACTCCTTTGGAAAATGAAAGCTGGAATCTGATTGGTTGCAATGGGTGACTAAGCCAGTTCTACTTTACACCAGTTTGAATAAATCTACCCCTATATTTTTGGTCTGCATCCGATCCGCATTTCTTGCAGATGGATCTGCGATTTGTGGATAAGGCCTTGTACAGAGTGATGTGATTTGTCTTCTTTTTTTTTTGTGTGCTGCGTAAATAATCAGATTTGGAGCATTTCCATTCTAAAACAATATGAACCGCCACATGGAATTCCAACAGTAAGCAGTGCGAGACTGTTCAAACAGAATACGCACCAAAATCCAAGTGAAATGTCCACCATGATGTTGGGACACGTTCACACAAGGCAGATTTGTTGCAGGAATTTCTTCAACTGAATATTTTTTTGTTTCATGTGAATGGAGATTCTTTTCTTGGCAATCGTATGGCTTTCTGCAAGACCAATTCATATGAATAGGACAAATCTGCTGCGTGTGAATTCCCCCCTACAGTCAGCCAAAAAGGTCAAATGAATGGCTGCTCTCGTTTGGCGGATGCACTTTGAGATTTCCACTGTGGAGTTGTGGGAGAAAAATCTGCTGCGTATTACAGAAAAACCATACTCTGCAGAAAACATCTGCAGTAGAAGTTTATGTCATCAGTATTTCCAACGCATTTTATACACTTTTCAGTGCCTGTGGATTTTGCCTCGTATTCTTTGCAGATTTTCTAGATGAATCCTATCCAAATCCGTGGCTAAAACTCTGCCCCTGTGGCCATACCCTAAAAAAAAAGAAAAAAGTTCTGGTGTTCTACTCCGTGAATCCAATGGCACCAATGAGTTCTTTTTGGATATCTGTCTGTTCTGGCAGAGGAACAGCCTGCCAAAGTTCAACGTATCTGGCATAACCGGATGGGGCTGGGATTCAGGTGGACAGAAATTGGTGCGTGCTCTAGCTTCTGTCATGGAGGAAACAGGCTGGAATCCCCCCCGCCAGGTCCCGTTATAGTCAATGGGCTCCGGCGGTGGACAGCTATGCCTGTTATGGTTGACCTCCAGCAGGCTACCACATATGGGAAACTACCCTCATTGATTTCTCATGAATGTTTGACAGACCCCTTAAAGTAGTACTGTGTATTTGTGAGTTATAACCTCCCTTCTGATTATCAGCTGTGTCATGTGACCAACACTCTTCTCTCCAACTGACACGGGACAGGACTTTGAGGCTCCCATAGGAATACATAGAGAAACTGGCTTCCTGTCCACACACATGATGCTGGGTTATTTGGAAAGTCAGAGTGCTGGTCACCCTGACACAGCCGAGGAACAGAAGGGAGGAGATAACTCGCAAATACAGTCACTGGTAAGAAGATTACCTTCACTATTGATTACATCATGTAACTCTTTAACAGGTCAGAGAATAAAAAAATTTGTGGGAGTGCTTCTTTCATATCCAGCCATGCTAGGTGACAACCAGAATGGCTATTTGGGAAGCTTGTGCAGTAGTTGTCACAAGCTTTCCCTTACTATCTTAAAGGTGTCGAATATACGGGCACCAGCCGTGTGCGCTCTGTTTCACGGTAGTAGACCTATTTACTTGAATTTGCACATGTTCGTGTGCATGAGCCCCACAGCTTAATTTAGAAATTTGGACTGCACTGAAGCTGCACCGTTATCCCACAGCACAATCTATTGCGGAGATCATAGTGTGGTCAGGCCTGGATCGAGTGGATGCGTTTCTGGTCACTGGGATGGTGCAGAGCTCTTCCAGTAACCTTGATCTGCTAATCTGACACCATTTCTGGCATTCACTGTGCAATATACTTAGCGAATGAATGTAAGTGATGGAGGGAAGGTTGTAAATCACACAGAAGTCCCTTTACAGCACAGCGGCCGCTGATTGCCGCATTTGGCTTTAAGTCATTTTGCTGTGTGTGTAAAAGCTTATAGATTTTATTTTCCACCCATCTATTTGCATCAGATTAATTTCCAGCTTCAGTTGTCAGTGGCACTTATGTACTGTAGCGCCATTGCTTACTTTTTAGGATAGGTTATGGCTTCATCTAGGCTTTTTATATCACTACAAGAAAATTGTGTCTGTAGGAATGCATTGACGGTCTTTAAAAAAAAAAATAATAATCATCAAAATCGTAGTATAAAAGCAGGAAAATTTTTTATTTTTTTTTATTTGATTTGCAAATGGATATAGACCTGCATTTTATACACATTGGATTTTGAATTTTTTACCATTTCATTTAAAAAAAAAGAACTCGTGTAGAGCTTGATGGCAGCAACACATCGGCAAAAAGTTGGGAGATGGCAATGTCTACCATTGTATAGAATCGCCTTTTAAGAACAGTCTGTCTGGGAATCGAGGAGGCCAATTGCTGAAGCTTTGGAAGAGGAATGTTTTCCCATTTTTGTCTGATGTAGGATTCTAGCCGCTTTGCAGGATTTTCCGTTTCATGGTGTGCCAAATGTTTTCTGTTGGTGAAAGGGTCTGGACTGCAGGCAGGCCAGTTCAGCACCCAGACTCTACTTCTGCAGAGCCGTGCTATTGTGATGGATGGTTTAACATGGTCTTGCTCAAATATGCAAGGCCTTCCCTGAAAGAGATGTAGTCTGGATTGGAGCAGTTGTTATTCGATATACACTTCATCAGTGATGGTTCCTTCCCAGAAGCCTACCACGCCATAAGCAGTAATGCGAACCCATACCATCAGAGATGCTGGATTTTGAACTGTAGGCTGATAACATGCTGGATGGTCCCTCTTCTTTTGAGTCTGCAGGACGCATCTGTTTCCAAAAAGAATTTGATTCATCTTATCACAGAACAGTTTTCCATTCTGCTTCAGTCCATTTTAAATGAGCTTTGGCCAAGAGGAGACCTGTCTCCGTACAGCATTAAAATGTACTCCCTCCGACGAAGCAAAGTCAGTTATTCCCAAAGTCTTGCGAGACTTCGGTGATTAACTTTTTTGGTTTTTAAGCTAAAAAAAAACATTTTAAGCGGAGTTCGGATGAAAGTTTTTTAAAATTGTTTTACTGAAGTTATTCACTGAAGTCTCGTGAGTCTTCGGGAATAACTGACTTCACCTTGTCAGAGGCTACACATTTCGGAGACAGATCTCGGTACAGCATTAAACCGAAGTTTTGAGCATAGCGACTTCTGATCCAGGATTTGAAGCCCGCTTCTCTCATCACTAATCACAAGCATTCAATATTGACCATCAGCCTTGTTCCTTGCGCACATGGAATTCTCCAGATTATCTGAATATTTTAATGTACTGTAACATTTTTCTGGAATTAATCAACAATTTTTAGACCGTTTTTCACAGATTGGTGAACCTCTACTCATCTTGGCTTCTGAGAGACTCTGCCTCTCTAACGTGCTCTTTTTACATGTCACTTGGTTTCAAAATTAAACGCAGTGGTGGAGCATGAAGACGCTTCCTGGTGAACTATCTCTGAATGGGTATAATGGCCCCCAGCCAACCATGCTTACCAGATAGCGTTGTGGTGCTCTAGGCCCAACTCTAGGTGAAGGCGTTTGGTGAGCATTTTGTGAACGCTGCTCCCTCCTGATCTTGGATTCTTAACAGGGTCCCGGTGTACAAGCCGATAAGAACAATAGGTAAAAAGCAGGATCTGCTCCTCCAGCTGTTACTTATTAGTACTACTTACTTCTCTAGCCTTGTGTTGCCTTGTCCCAACTTCTTTCAGATGTGTTGCTGCCATCAAGTTTTACATTTTTTTTCTAATAAAATGGTAAAATGTCTTACCGTACCTTTCAACATCTGATCTCTGGTGCATTAAAAATGGGTCTGTGTGACTTGTAAATTATTGTATTCTGTTTATATATACATTTTACACAGCGTCCTAGTTTTTTTTTGGAACTGGTCTTGGATTTAAAAAATTTTTTTTTATTTTTTTACTTTTTGCTGGGATTTCTGAACGATTTTCAAAAGAAGTAGTAGCCACTTTATATCTGCATAGAGTATGATGCAAATAGCTGTACTAGGCGAGTAGTCCTTCTGATACGGAGTCCAGATTGGTACTTTATATGTCTCTATTCCCCCTCATTCTGCCCACCCCTCTGTGTCACCGCAGAGCTCCCCCGCGGTACATTGACAGGACTCCTGAGCCTGTGCATGCCATTGAGAGGACCTCTCGGGGGATGGGGGGGGGGGGGTTTAGACATAAAGTACTGATCCAGAGTCCATGTCAGAAATACTACTCATAGTAATGTAGTACAACAGTATATAGTGCTTTAGGGAGATGACACATATCCACAGGATATGCCATAAATGTCTGAGACCCTCTCCGATCTCAAGAATGGGGCCCTCGTCTTCCACCACTGTGCAAGGAGCGGTGGCCATGCATACGCGTCTCTCCATTCTCTGCTATGGGACTTATAAACTGAATGCTTGCTCTCTCTTGCTGCCTCTGGTCACACTCTTGCAGGCAGTGGTATCTTGACCACGTGCTTTCAGAAGGGAATATCTTTGTTTAAAACCCATCTAGCATAACTACAGAAAACTCTGACGCGTTTCAGGCTACTGTAGCCCTTTCTCAAAGCTTACTGACATAGACATTCACAACATTTAATAATAAAATCAACAACCAATCGGATCAAATTATCATTTAAAAATGTGCACAAACAATTTGAGAAATGTGTGGCCCGTTCAACTCAATAATAAAGAAACCCCTAATTGTCTCTCTCTCTGTACATTGTACAAGGGAATTCATTTTCAAAAATGCGGATCGGATTCAGACAAATGATACTCTTGTGTGCATGAGCCCTTACTTGGTGGCCACCTTACCTTTTCAGCTGCAGATCCGCCTGTTTCCGGGCTCCCCCAGTATTCTTGGTCCACATTCGATCCACATTTATTGCAGGTCGGATGAGGACCCATTCACTTCAGTGGGGCCACAAAAGATACGTGTGCTGTCCGCATCTGTCCGTTCCCCGGCCCTGCAAAAATATAGAACAAGTCCTATTCTTGTCAGTTTTCCGGGCAAGGATAGGACTGTTCTATAGAGGACAGGACGTTCCGTAAAATGCGGGGCACACACAGCTGGTATCCGTATTTTGTGGATCTGCAATTTGCAAACTGTGTGCATGAGCCCACTTAATGTGTGTGTGTGTGCGCCCCCCCTTGGACTGGAAGGTCACTTTAAAGGGATTCTGTCACCTCATTTTACCCTATTGAGTTGCGGACATGCACGGCTAGATCGCCGCTAGCATGTCCGCAATATACCTGTCCCATAGTTCTGTGTGCTTTTATTTTGTTTAAAAAATAATTTTATTGATATGTAAATTCATTTGTGAAGGTGCCCAAGGGGCTGTACTAACCGTTCTGGTGCCCAGCCACGCCCCCTGTGAAGGAGCCCAGCACCGCCTGCTTCCACCGAATCTCCTCCTTGCGCTCAGTGAGATCGCTGTAAATCTCGCGACGCGCAGTTCCTTCCCTGAGGCTGATGCCAGCACAGGGAAGGAGCACTATGTCGGAACTGCACATGCGCGATCTCGCGCATCGCGAGATTTACGGCGATCTCACTGAGAGGAAGGAGGAGATTCGACGCAGGCGGTGCTGGGCTCCTTCACAGGGGGGCGTGGCCGGGCACCAGAACGGTTAGTACAGCCCCTTGGGCACCTTCACAAGCGAATTTACATATCAATAAAATCCTTTTTTAAACAAATTAAAAGCGCACATAACTAGGGACCGGTATATTGCGGACATGCTAGCGGCGATCTAGCTGTGCATGTCCGCAGCTCTATAGGGTAAAATGAGGTGACAGAATCCCTTTAACCAACCTTATGAGGTAAAACCATTCACACCCTTTATTTTGTTCCACCTCGTTCCCATTAGCATTTATCAAGCAAGTCCTACATTATTTCTTCCCAGTGTAGATACTCCATCCTGCCTCTCTTTTTACATTGCATTGTGCTTGAAGTGCCCTGCACTTTCTAATTAGCACGTGGGCCCCTGAGGGACAATTTAGTTAATGTGTAGTTACATGTAGTAATTGTCGGCCGCAAATGCCTCTCGCGATCCACACTGACCATTGTGCTCTCCAGCTAGGTTCTCAAATTTTATGGTACAATTTCTACAGTTTAGCTGCAGGGTTAATACTGATAGATATAGATAGAGATAGAGAGAGAGATATATATAATCTGGAAAAGGTTCAGTGAAAGTTCTTCAAATGCAACATCTCCATGTTAATTCTAGGAAGCATGATGAAGACTAAAAGCCTTGCTGGCGAGAATACAGACCTTCCTGTGTTTATTGAGAGCGTACGTTCAGCTACGTGGTGAGGCCGGTGTGATACACGTAGTAAACTCCATATTCAGCAGTTAGAGAGCGACCGCTCTGGAGTCAGCTGACAGACTCGGGTCAGAAAGGCAAGGAGTTGGCAAAGGGCAGCGAATGTGTCGTCGTGACCTGGTTTGGCGCTATTCAGCATGTGTACCACAGGGAACCATATCAGATGGCGAAGTCACGCAGGCTCACTGCTGCAGCTGTGCCCAGTTATTCAGGTCAGGATTTGGACTTTGTTCCACTTAATCTGTTGGGCAAGGCCTATGATTCAGGATCTTTGCACTTGATGTTGGAATTTCTCCTAATATTAGTTTTTTTTCCCTTTAGGTTTGCCGCAAGTTTCCGGTTGGGTGTAATGACGTTGGGGTGGGGGGGTGTTAGCTCGTCAGTGTAAGAAAACACCCAAGTGAACAGCACTGCAGGAATTGTGCGGGGGGAACAGGGGAGGAGGGGGTTACAGCATCAGCATAAAGAGTTTAACCGCTGCATTAATGGCTGATGAAGCTTTCACACTTAAGGCCTCTTGCACACGAACGTTGTGTGTCCGTGGCCGTATTGTGGCCCGCATACGGTGGGTCAGCAATACCCGTGTGTACTCCACATCACGGATGCTGACCTATTCACTTGAATGGGTCCGCAATCGCGGAGATGCGGAACGGAAGCACGGATCGGAAGCACTACGGAGTGCTTCCTTGGGGTTTCTCTCCGTGCCTCCGCACCGCAAAAAAATAGAACCTGTTTTATTTTTTTTGCGGTGCAGACGGATCGCGGACCCATTCAAGCTGAAGGGGTCTCAGTCCGTCCCGGCCGCCACATGGATGTTGCCTGTGCGTTGGGGACTGCAAATTGCGGTCCCCAATTTGCGGAACGGATGCACGACGTTTGTGTGCAAGAGGCCTTAAGGCTCATGCACTGCACACAGCAGTAGTTTTGGTTACTCTCACCCGTGTGCTGTCCGCATCCGTAAATCCTTTGCACAGACCTGCAAAAAAAGAAGTAGAACTTCTCTTATTTTTGTCCGTTTTGTGGACAAAGATAGGATATTTCTACAGGAAAAAAAAGAAAAAAATGTCAGCATGCACTTGGCCGGGATCACAAAACACTTACGGCCATGTGCATGAGCCCTTAGGACAGGTGGACTTTTGGCATGTAAAAAAAACAAAAAACATGAAATTGTAAATTTGTGACATGACATAGTTCTACAATGAGGGACATTTATGAAGACTGCAGTGCCCACACTCCAGTCTTGATCTCCCTGCGCCATAGAGCGAGATATGCCCACTCTATTAAGAGGCAGATGCGAAGTCCCGTCCCCTCCCACTAACCTCCATCGTTTTCTTTGCACCATAATTAGCAACTTTTTTTTTTTCACACATAAAACCTTTATAAAAAATGTCCCCCAATATTTTGCCTGCATCTCTTTCAGCCCCCCCCCCCCATAGAGAAGACTAGGCTGAAAAAAAGCCACACCCTAAGCATACTGTTTAGGGAAAAAAATGCCACTACAGAAGACGCAGTGTTTGTAGGACATTTTATAATTTGTGTAACATCTGACCGCAGTATTTATTCGCCAAACAATAAGTGCCGAAAAAATGTGGCATTTTTGGTGAAAAGAACAAACCCTGTACGAAGCCATTGTCGGGTTGTGCATTACATTTTCACTTCCTATCCTGACGTGCTGTATGTTGAGGTCTTTACAAAACGCAGGCTTTGTTCACATCTCCGTTCTGAAATCTGTCAGGCTCTTCCGGGCACAGAGCAGCCTGCTGGATCAGATTGACTGCAGTGAGATCCAGCAGTGATCTGTCTGACTTCCGGCATAAACGCATGAAACGTTTTTTTTTGCCCCACCGTCAGCCAACATTTGCACCAGATCGTCCGAAATGGAGACATGAACGCAACCTTAGGGCTCATGCACACGAATGTGTGCCGGTCGTTCCATGCATTGGGGACCGCAATTGCAGTCCCCAATGCACAGGCAACATCCGTGCGGCTGCCGCAGACGGATCTAGACCCATTCAACTTGAATAGGTTTGTGATGGATCCGTTCCGCAAAAAAGTAGTGCATGCACTACTATTTTTGCGGTGCGGAGGCACGGCCAGAAACAACAGGGAAGCACTCTGTAGTGCTTTTGTGGGGTTCCGCTCCGTCCTTCCGCACTTCATCTCCCAGATCGTTGACCCCTTAAAGTGGATAGGTCCGTGATGCCGGTGCCCGTGTATTGTGGGCCGCTATACGACCACGGCCGGCACACAGTCGTGTACATGAGGCCTTAGTGTTCACACTTTAACAAACCAGTTGAGGCTGCGTTCACATCTCCGCTTTGATGGAGATCCGGCGCAGATGGCAGCTGGCGGCCAGACAAAAGACTGTTGCATGATCAGAACGGAGATGAGAATGAAGCCTAAAGGGTTGTGCATCGGGTACATGCACTAAGGATAGGTCATCCGTATCTGATCTATGGGGGTCTGACTCCAGGCAGGGCTGGTGCAAGGATTTTTTGCCGCCCTAGGCAAAAGAAAAGTTGTCACGCCCCCCCCCCCCCCCATTTGATATCACAATGCCCCACCCATATGAACTGCCATATTAAAGGGGTCAGCAGTTTATTTAAACTGATCGGCAGGGGTCCGACACCCGGGACCCCTGACAATTAGCTGTTTGAGAAGGCAGCGGCGCTGGCAGTAGCGCCTCAGCCTTCTCGCAGTGACGTCTCGATTAGTATCATTGGCCTGGGTGAGGCTAAGCTTCATTCAAGTGAACAGAGCTCAACCCCGCCAAGGCCATTGATACTAGTCGGGACGTCACTGCGCCTGTGGTAAACAGCGTGAAGGCCGAGGCGCTACTGCAAGCGCCGCTCTCTTCTCAAACAACTGATCGGCGAGGGCCCCGGGTGTCGGACCCCTGCCGATCAGTTTAAATAAACTGCAGAACCCCTTTAACTAACGCCAGTTCTCTCCTGTCAGCTCCTCTTCTCTTTCTGTGCCTGGGCGGTGCGCCCTCATGGATGCGCCAGCCCAGGCAGTGCTGCAGCCGCCAGAGGTTCAATTCAGAGCGCTCGGGCGGCTGCAGCATGAGGTGGGGCTGGCGCTCCTAGCAGCGCCCCTTCCCAAGGGGCGCTCTACGCGGCTGCCTAGTCAGCCTATAGGACGCGCCGGCCCTGACTCCAGGCACCCCTGCCGATTAGCTGTACTCATGCCAGTGCTGCTTCCTCTCAAAGATTTCCATGCGAGTGACGCGTTGTCTCTCTTGCAGCGGCTGCGCAGTACAATTACAAGTGTTTGTTCCATTCAAGAGCGGTGCAGAGTATTTTTCTCTTTGTGCTCGCATCATTGACGTCTCTGGACATAATGACCTACAGCGTGCAGCGTTTTAAGGGAGAAAAGAGCCAAAAGGGCAAAAAACAAAGTCTGTGTCGGTGTGTAGATAAAATACCAACAAATGTATTACAGTGTTCTGCAAAATAACGTACTTTTTTTTTTTTTAACAATTAAAGTCAATGGCCACTTTATGTCTAGAGAGTGGTATGACAGCTAAGGGTACTTTCACACTAGCGTTTTGGATTCCGTTTGTGAGATCCGTTTCAGGGCTCTCACAAACGGTCCAAAACGGATCAGTTAAGCCCCAATGCATTCTGAATGGATAAGGATCAGTTCAGAATGCATCAGTTCGCTCCGTTCCGCTTCTATTCTGTTTTAGAGACTGAAACCAAAACGCAGCATGCAGCATTTTGGTGTCCGTCTGAAGAGGCGGAGCCTAACGGATCCGTTTTTAATTACAATGTAAGTCAATGGGGACGGATCCGTTTTCAATGACACAATATGGTGCATTTGAAAACGGATCCGTTCCCCATTGACTTTCAATGTAATTCAAAACGGATCCGTTTTGGACTTTGTCATTTTTCATTAAACCTAATGCAAACGGATCCGTTGTGAACGGATACAAACGTTTGCATTATAGGTGCGGATCCGTCTGTGCAAATAAACAGACGGATCCGCACCGACGCAAGTGTGAAAGTACCCTAAGGTTCAGACTTGATGTGAACAGGGTCTTATAATTTTTTTATTTATTTTAAACTAGTTTGCCGTTATAGAGGCCTTGTAAGGATTCTGTTTTGGAGGACTCAATGTTGGCTATGATGTGTATGAAGGTCAGAACTGCTCGTCCAGCGTGGGTGTGATGTTCCTTCAGATAACTGCGTTTCATCAGGCTGTGTAATTTGAGCTATAAATCTGCTTTTCAGGGTCCTCTTTATCCAGCGTGCATCCTGCTGCCTGTCCAGCTTCAAGGTCCTGGGCTATCTGTGAGAGTTACGTACCTTCTACACAGGCCGACACAGCAGGCAATTATCGGGAATGACTTGTTCGTTTCCAATAATTGCCTGCTCCTCAGAGGTGGTGAGAGCTGCATTCGCATCTGTGAAATTGTTTTTTTTTAGGTGGTAGATTGCTCAGTGACTGTGCATATGAGAACTGTCAATATATGAAAGGACTAGGGCTGCAGCTATCGATTATTTTAGTAATCTGTTCATTATTCCAACGATTAATCGAGTACTCTAACGCTGGGTTCAGACCTGAGCGTTTCTGAGCCGCGCGTTTTTGTTGCTCGTTTTACGCTCGTTTTGTGCGCGTTTTTGGCAATAGTAAACGCGCGTTTTACGCGCGTTTGTGTGATTGACTGCAGTGTTGTCCAATGACCAAATATCCCTGTCTATATGAAGTTTGGCCTTTCCAGCATGTTGCAAATTCATAAACGCGCGTTTTCAGTGTCAAAAACGCACAGAATACAAGCGTTGTGCGTTCCCATTGAAGTCTATGGGCCAAAATGCGCGACAAACGCCCCAAAACAAGCTCAAGTACTTGTTTATGCGTCTGGCGTTTTTCAGCACGTTCGAACGCGCTGTAAAACGCGAAAATGTGAACCAGTCCCATAGGGAAGCATTGGTTTGCATCGGTTATGCGTTTTACAGCGCGTTCGAACGCGCTGTAAAACGCGCAAGTGTGAACTGAGGGTAATAAGAAAAACCTTCTTAAAATAACATTTGCTTTATAAAAACAATATTTTTACTTCTTACCGTGGTATAGCAAATAATTGCACACACAAGGCTTCTGTCACCGCTGCAATATACATTCTGTCAGAACAGCCAGAATGTACCATATCGGATAAAGCTGGACACTGCCGGCTGCTGCAGCGATTGACTGTAATGGGGTCCGGCCTTGTTACAGCATTGAAGCTGGGTTTTGGCCGGACAAAACAAAAAACGCTTCAAGTAGCTTTTTTGTTTGGACGATGCACAGCATGTATGCCGAAACATGGCCAGATGGCCCTGGACCACATTATAGTCAATCAGAACATATAGCTGGACTCAACCCCCCCCCCCCCCTCCCAATGCCACAAGCCCGCAATCAGACCTCCATGATCAGACCCCAAGGCTGCCACCATCAGGCCCTCCCTTGCTGCAATCGGAGCACTTGCATGCCATCAATTGCCATCTCCCCCAGTGCCTCCATGCCATTCATTGCCATGTGATGTCCCCACTGCTATCAGTTCAGCCCCTCCATGCCATCCATTGCCAATTGCTATGTCCCCCACTCACCCGACACCCGGTGCCATCAGATCAGCCCCTTCATGCCATGTCCCCCAGTGCCTCCATGCCATTCATTGCCAATTGCCATGTCCCCCACTCCCCCAGTGCCATCAGCCCCTCCATCCCATCCATTCCCCTGGTGCCTCCAAGCCATCCATTGCCAATTGCCAGGTCTCCCACTCCCCCAGTGCCATCAGATCAGCCCCTCCATGCCATCCACAATGTTCCCCACTCCCCCAGTGCTAATAGATTAGCCCCTCCATGCCATGTCCCCCTGCGCCCTCAGCCCTTCCATGTCCCATCCCCCAGTGCCATCAGCCCCTCAAAATCTCGGTTGCCCCGTTAAAATCACCCCCCGCCAGCAGATTTGGGCCCTTCTAACTCTATACTTACCTTTCCTGGCAGTGTACAGCTGGCTGGAGACAGACCGCGTCTTCTTCCCAACATGCACTGGGTTGGACGTCACGTGACGTCACATGCAGCGTCAGGCAGAGCGCTGACTATATGTCAACGCAAGGCCCTGGTCAGTGCAGCGCGGTGCCAATGGGAGGGCACGGACCGGTGAGTGAGAGGCTTCACTTCGCTCGCGCTCTGTGGTCATGTGATTTAAATGAATCCTCGATGCAGGGAAATTGCATTGAGGATTTTTTTGTATATATTACATCTAGTAATTGTTGCAGCCCTAGAAAACGGATCCGGTTGTATTATGTCTTATATGGGGACGGGTCCGTTTTCTATTGTGTCAGAGAAAACGGATCCGTCCAAATTGACTTACATTGTGTGTCAGGATGGATCCTTCTTGCTCCGCACCACACCATGGATAGAAAAACGCTGCTTTCAGTGTTCTGTCTGCGATGGGAGTGCAACCAAAAAGAACGGAATGAATTCTGGAGCACTACGTTTCGTTCAGTTCAGTTTTGTCCCCATTGACAATGAATAGGGACATAACTGAAGCGTTTTCATCTGCTATTGAGATCCTATGACGGATCTCAATAGCGGAAAGAGAGCGCAGGTGTGAAAGTAGCCTAAATCCAGCATTAGGGGTTATTTACACCACCATGTGTATTTTGCAGTCTGCAAAACGCAGAACTGCAAAATACTGATGACGATTCTGTTGCCGAATTTGAATGTTCTGTCTTTTGCGTGACATATGGATGCAGAAAGTACACAGAAAAAAAATGCAACAATGACCACATCCGTATTTTGTGGATCCACATTTTACATACCGCAAAATACATATGGTTGTGTCAATATACCCTTAGGTGGAGTGCGGCCAGATCAACATCTATGGTAAAAGTGACCAGATCGGCATCAGTGGGTGGTCCATCGTCAGCAAATTGAAATTGGAGCTTTTGCTCCATAAATAAACCCCCTTTTTCATTAACGAATGCAAGCCCTGCTATCTATCCCTAACCCTGGGTTCACACCTGAGCGTTTTACAGCGCGTTCAAACGCGCTGTAAAACGCTCAACAGATTAAAACCAATGCATCCCTATGGGAGTGGTTCACACTTGAGCGTTTTACAGCGCGTTTGAACGCGCTGTAAAACGCCCAACGCATAAACAAGTACTTGAGCTTCTTTTGGCGCGTTTGACGCGCGTTTTGTGATTGACACCACTGTAGTCAATCAAAAGAACGCGCGTACGAACGCGCGTTTCCTAATTGCAAAAACGCGCAAAAAAACGCGCGTAAAACGCGCGTTTTTGGAACGCTCAGGTCTGAACCCAGGGTAAATGCAACACCATTGTGCAGAAATGTTCATCATCTGCATATTGCTGCTGATTCATTTACTGTGGGAGGTTTTGCTTACATACGGCTGATTGGCTGTATACAAAACAACTGATTGGTGCTTGCACTTATGCTGGGACTTCCTGCTGGGGGAGGGGATTGCAGAGCTTTTCTCAGAACTATAAAATGCAGTTTTTGTGATGGGAGTGCAGCTGTATCGTGTGCGTTAATGGCAGTGGTTATATCAGTGTCTTGTGAAAGTGCAAATTGAACTCATGGATTTCTGGGAATGGGAGTGATCGCTGTATGCAACTTTTTTCTTTTTTTTTTTTCCTGTGACCTTTTAGAGCAGGCCCATTAAACGGTCAGCCCCGGTAGGAGCTGCCAGCCTCCCTGTTTATCCTGCGTTACTCATTGCTGCATGTGCTCAGCCATGAGGAGAGCTCCGACTATTCTCGGCATCTAAATGGACAGTAGCGGTGATTGATGCTGCTGTGGAGTGAGCAGGAGAGTGCGGTTATTAATGATCTCTTCTACAACTCCTTACAGACCCTTATGCAATATCCATTTCTGAAAAGCTGAAGAGCAAAACTTTAACTTTTTCACCTCTCTTTTAAATTTGCATCTGACGCATCCATTAGTGATGTGTTCACTATTGGTTTTCCACCTGGACAATCATGCAAAGATAAGCCTACTGATGTGTATCTCGTTTTTCTGAGCTCTCCTTTGCAATGTCAGACTTTATCATGTTTTGTAGTATGTTACGGCTGTGGTTAGGACATCTTCGGGCTTGTTCACATCAGTGTTCTTTTTCCATATTTCTGTTCTGTCAGAGAATCCATTAAAGGGGTTTTCTGGGACCTATCCTCTGGATAGGTCATCAGTATCTGACCAGTGGGATCTGACACCCGGGACCCCCAACGATCAGCTGTTTGAGGGCGCACTGGCGCTCGCGGTATGTGGTTGGTATCGCAGACTAGGCCAATTCACTTGAGTGTGGCTAGGCGCCTAGGCCATGTGACCGATAAACGTGGTGTCACATGGTCTAGGCAAAGAGAAGGTCCTAGTTCTACTGCGGACACTGGCGCCTTCTCAAACAGCTGATCGGTGTGTGGGCCCAGGTGTCGGACCCCCAACAATCAGATAGTGATGACCTATCCATATGATATGTAAAATCCAAAAAAAAAACAATAAAGAGTCAGAGGTCTAGTAAAGCTTTTGATATATCATAGAGACATAGGAAAGGTTTTGTTTGGTGAGGATCTAAGTCAGGCATCCTCAAACTGCGGCCCTACAGCTGTTGTAAAACTACAACTCCCACAATTCCCCGCTGTAGGCTGATACCTGTAGGCTGTTCGGGCATGCTGGGAGTTGTAGTTTTGCAACATCTGGAGGGCTGCAGTTTGAGGATGCCTGATCTAAGTGCTGAGACCCCCACGATCGCTAGTACAAGAGATAAGCTTTCGTATATCGTTCTCTCTCCTCACTGCAGAGGACTGAATTAAAACTGGCCCATAGACTTCTATTAAAAGGGTTGTCCGGGCTTTTCATATTAATGACGTATGCTCAGGATAGGTCATCAATATCAGATCGGTGGGGGTCTGACACCCGGCACACCCGCCGATCAGATGTATGAGGAGATGGAGGGCGCAGTGTACACATGGCGTCTCCCATCTCTTTCCTGTCCGCTGCTGTATGCATATGGCAAAGCAGCAGCGAGCAGGAAGAGAGATGGGAGACAGCACATGTATACTGCGTGCACCATCTCCCCATACATCTGATCGGCAGGTGTGTCGGGTACCGGACCCCGGGCCGGTCTAATATTGATGACCTATCCTGAGGATAGCTCACCAATATGAAAAGCCCGAACAACCCCTTTAATGGGGTTCTCTCACTTCAGTAAGTTGCATTTGTCATGTAGAAAAAGTTATTACAAGGCACTTACTAATGTATTGTGATTGTCCATATTGCCTCCTTTGCTGTAGCTGGATTCACTTTTCCATCACATTATACACTGCTCGTTTCCGAGGTCACCATCAGTGGTGGCCGTGCTTGCACATTATTGGAGGAAAAAAGCACTAGCCTATGTGCGCTCCCATGGTCCCGGCCACCAGAGAGGCTGACACTTTCTCCTATAGTGTGCAAGCGCGACCACCACTGATGGATTTCAGAGTGGTCTGTAACTGAATGAATCCAGTCAACAAAGGAGGCAATATGGACAATCACTATACATTAGTAAGGGCCTTGTATTAACTTTCTCTACATGATAAATATGCAGTATCTTACGACAAGTTTCCGTTAATTATAAAAATTAAAAAAAGCAGCAGATTGTAGTTTTTCCAATCAAAAATACTGAAACCTAGCGGAGTGGGCACAAACTGCTGCATATGACCTATTCAAACAAATTGGGATTAAAACAGCTTTTTTTTTTTTTAAATGATGAAAAATGTACCACTGATGTGAACAAGCGCCAACCGTGTACAGCGCTGTGATGGGATTGGATGTCAGCAAAAATATTCTTGATGCTGCAGTGTTTGTAACTTCTGAAAAGATGATTATTAGTCCTATCAGGTGAACCCACAAATGCCGGAAGTCTCCTGGATACACCACAAAAGGTAATGGACCTTGTATGGAGGCATTAGGGAGGACCTGTCGCCTCTCCGGACATGTCTGTTTTAGTAACTACTTGTATTCTCCATGTAAAAACAATTCTGGAGCATCTATTCCCATAAGTCGGTGTTGTGCTGTTCCTTTATTATTCCCGCTAGAATTTACACATTGAATTGCCAGCAGTCTGCCGTGAAGGTCCAGATGGGTGTTACCAGTTGGAGGTGTGTCCCTGCATGGTCTGACACTGGCAGCTCTGATTGGATAGTGTCAGATTGGTAATGGGCACACTCCTCTGGACCTTCAGTACGAATTTATGAATCCTTTCATAAATTCTAGCAGGAATAATAGAGGAATGGCACAACATAGAGTCATAAGGATAGATGCTCTCGAAAGGTTATTACATGGGGAATGCAAGAAGTTACTAAAGCAGACCTGTCAGGAGAGGGGACAGGTCCTGTTTAAGTCCCTGTGTAGGCAAGTGTCTCTGTATGGTTCTTGCATAAGTCGCACTAATCTCCGTAATTTAGCATTCTCTGATAAAACGTGAGGGGGAAAATAACTAAATGGACTCCCCTAGCAGGACACTATCCTGTATGTGAGTTAATGAGTATTAAATGCAGATTAACCCTTTGTTGCTTTCGTCTCAAGCGTAGTGCGGCTGGCTATCTATTTCACTGTTCTGAAGGCGCCTGTATTTTCTAGCATTGGGTCTTGGTTGGACAATGCAGTTAGTGGGTTGAACAATATCCCTGAATAGGTTACATGCATGCCTGTGCTGCCCATCGTGTGCTGCTCAGCAGTAATGGCCATCATTTAACTCTGGATGTTCTTCTATTAATGGTTAACATGGTCGAGCGCTCTGCTGAATGCGACCCTGGTGGGAATATGTGGGGTCATTAGAGTGAATCAATAGCAGGTCAGTGGGAGCCGGACTCTAGGCACCCACGCCGATCGGGTGATTGAAGGGACTGCTGGGCTGAGGCCTGTACTTGGTGTACCAGGCACAGCGCAGTGCATTGTATGGTGGCTGCGCCTAGCATTGCAGCTCAGCCCCATTCACTTGAATGGGACGCACAATAGCCATATGACCAATGGACGTGCCCTTACAGGACAAGGAAGAATCCTCGGCTGACTGGCAGGAGTGCTGGGAGTCGGACCCCCATTGATCAGGTATTGATGACCTGTCCTCAGATTGGTCATCAATATCAGATCGATGGGGTCCAACACCCAGCGCCCTCCACGATCACTTGCTTTTGGCAGCCGCCGGTGCTGAAAACAAAACCGGTTGGTGGAAGCAAAAGGCCCTATGGATGGTGTAATGGTCGTGTTCTCGTACTGCAGCTCAATTCCCATTGTGGAAGAAAGCGGACTTGTTTTTCTAATTCTTGGCAACGACACAACGCATTGGTGACTAAAATGTATTAGTTTTCACATTTAGGGTAAGTCTACACGGCAAGATTTGGTGTCGAAACAGTCTCCAAAAATCCATCCAATTTTTTTATATATTTTTTTTGACTGGTGTTGCAGCATGTTTCATTGACTGCCATTAGAAAAAATCTGGACGACTTTTCTGCGACAAGAAGTCACCGCGTCGCGGTATCCTCTTTGAGCGACACATCGCCGTGTAGACACACCCTTACAATTTTTATTAGTGATGAGTAAATCAGTTGGTCTACTCCACAAAGTTTCGCCCCTGCAGCTGAAGACGCCTCCCCTGCCCCTTGATTGAAAGGGCCGGACATCTTCCCTGGCCCTGAAAATCTGTTCGCGTGCTGCTACTTTGTAGTGCAGTGGCGCATGCACAGTCACTGCTACTTGCATGCCTACTGAGAGGGGCAGCTGAGATGTGCGGCCCTGCCAAGTGTCTTCAGCTGCAGGGACAGCTTGCAGGTATAGTCCTTTGGTTGATGAGACACATTGATTCCCTCATCTCTACTCTTAATGCATCCTGTAATTATGATCTCCATTAACGCATCGCGTAGAGGTTTAACACGCTAATGAAGCGATCCTGGTGATTGCACCAAAGGGACATATAAAGTCGGGCAGCTACACGGACGTGCATGCAGGATCCGCCGCCCCAGTTCACTCTTCCGCGATCGATTGGCAGTGGGCAGAAATACAATTTCAAGTGTTCTCCGCTTGTCAGAGCGGTTTCCTTCATTTACTGTTCACCTAGTAAAATACCCCAGTGACTTGTATTCATTTACTGGGGATGTAATGATTTGCTTTCAGCTTAGTACAAAGACTTGCGGTTCTGCCGTACCACGGAGAAGCTACTTCTGTCAATCATTCTGAATGGTATCGCTGCACTAATACCGTACAGATGTGAACATATGAATGGTATCTATAGGCCAGGGTCTGCTGATGGTGTCCTCTGTGTTCCCGATTTATCAATTAAATCATGTATATGCATGAAATGGTTGTACTATGACAAGTTATGTCACTTTCTAATATACCTTGTGTATGAATTTCACACTATTCAAGATCTCTGCATGCTGTCAGTGAAATGCTAGGAGATGAAAATCGTCCCTGGCTATGTAACCCTTCTGCAGGTGCACAACTTGTTACGAGAGAGCAGTGCCGGAGTGATTGTGTTGCACAACGATTTTCATCCTCTGGGAATACAGTAGGGGGGGGGGGGGGGTTCTTTTGGTAACTGGCCAGAATTGAGGATATAGCAAGCTCGTTCAGCTCCCGTTAAATGGGGCAGTCCTCAGTACTGTCTGTGACTGAGCGATTGTACAGACGCATACACTTTCATTACTGTCAGCAGTCTATCGCCAGATATGTGACACAGTGCTGCCGACAACTCATGGTTTTTATGAATGAACATTGCTGCAGAGGACGCATATCTCTAAAGTGCAGTGCTGCATGGAGGCACCATATGGCGGCACGTTTGAGTGTTGATGGTTCTATAGTACAGGTTTATTTGTACTCGTGCCTCTGTACAAGTTCCTGCGCATGCCACTGCCATGTGCATGATGTCTGTGTCACGGACTGTTGGACAGGATAGTTGATACATGTCGGAAGCTTTGGGGGGGCCAGGAGTTCCCTGTCTGAATGGCACAAGTAGTGAATATGTTAGTCCACCGGGTAGGTGATAACTATCGGATTGCGGGACTCCCTATGTTCCCAAGAACGAAGGGTCCTCAACTCCTCTGTCATGCACACAAACATATTTTGTTTCTGTGTGTTCTGTGTTTTTTTTTTTTTTTGTTTTTTTTTTTTTTTTTTTTGTTTTGTGGGGGTGCCCTGTATACGGAACCATTCACTTCGATGGGGCTGCAAAAAAATCTGAAATGACTCCGTGTGCATTCCGTTTCCGTATGTCAGTTCCACACAAAAAAAAAAATAGAACATGTCTTATTATTCTCTGCATTACGGACAAGGATGGGACCGTTCTATTAGGGGTCAGCTGCTCCTCTCTGCAAAATACGGAATGCACACGGGCGTCATCCGTATTTTTTGCGGATCTGTTTTTTGCGGTCTGCAAAATACATACAGTCGTGTGCATGAGCCCGGAATAGCAGTGCTCATTTTGGTCCACAACTCCGTTCACTTCATTGAGGCTGATGGAGCACCGTCTACATCAGCAGCTTTGAAGTGAATGGAGTGGTGGACCAACGTGGGCACTCAGGGGACCTTTGCTAGATTCCTTGCATTAGTGATGCATTGTGGGAGCTCAGATGATGTAATGCCGGTAAAGATACTCTGTTACATTTCAGGTACAGGTTACATTTCTGGAGCTTGTGTAGGTGCAAACTGCAGAAACGGTAAAATCTCTTGGACTTTGGAGGCGAAAAGAGAATAAAACGTGGTCAGCTGTTACTTTGCTGCTTTTGCGGTATGAAGAAATGCACAGGAACACTTATTTTTAGTGTTGGGCGAACTTGTTTTTTTTAAGTTCTGCGTTCAAAGTTATGGACTCCAAATTCCGTTATGGTCCGTGGTAGCGGAATACATAACGGGATTATTCGATAACCCGAACTTTGAACGCAGAACTTTAAAAAAACAAGTTCGCTCAACACTACTTATTTTCACTTAGTTTTGTGTCTTGAACAGCCTGAATATCTGACATTTCAGAGGCCAGGAGCCTTACCCGAGCCTCTGCTGCAAGGCATTCATAGGCCTATTGACAGCTCTTGAATCTCGGGAAGGAGATCCTTCCTGTCACGGGGACGCTGAAAATATGCTCAGTAAATGCTATAATTATGCATCTCAAGAAAACAATGTGCATAAAGAGGAGAGCGAAAACAACTTTCATTCAGGATAAGAACAACCGTGATCCAGAAATACAGAGCGACGTCATTTCCCGAGGAAAGCCCGTATTCTGGCGCCATCCCAACATTCCTCCGCAGACCGGCTGAGGTCAGCACCATGTTTTGCTGTTAGTGATTCTCTTTATTTGCTGTTTCCTAGAACAATTGTTAAGTCATTTTGCTATTTAATACTCTTGACGTCGGGGTCACGAGAACATTGGAACGCGGAACGCCTCAAATCTGTTTTCGTCCATGTGGACTGGCACAATATTGCATTGGTCGTATGAGAATAAAGAGTATTGCTTATTTTGAACGCCTTGTGCTCTGCTCATAATAAACTGCATGGCATCCGTTTTTGAATGACCTCCTCTATTGGAACACACAGTCGACTCCGCTTTCCTGTACACTTGAAATAATGGTATGCTGACTGATCAGATGGGGCCAAAAGAACCCTCTTACTGCTGGTGAATGGGGGCCTATGGAAATGTTAACGCACGCGCTGGGAGTTTTTTACCAGCCTATACATTAAGCTAAGTGCACATGCGCAGTGTACCTCTTATTGCTGTTGATTCACTTGGCTTCCGTAGCTGATCATACACTGCTCTAAAGCTGCCACCACCCAGTCTGTTATTGCAGAGCCGTCTCGATTAGTGTTGAGCGAACTTGTGTTTCAAGTTTTGCGTCCAAAGTTTGGGCTATCGAAGAATCCCATTATCGATTCTGCTAGCACGGACCTAAAAGAAATTTGAAATCCATAACCAGATTCTTAGATAACCCGAGCTTTGGACGCCGAACTTAAATCACAACTTCGCTCAACACTACTCACGATTCCGCCGTGCACATCAGTCTGTGGGCCAAGAGGCGGCTTTATAGACTTGGGGCTCGTTCACACGACTGTAAGGGCGCCGTGCCCATGCTGCAGACCGCAAATAGCGGTCCACAATGCATTGGCACCGGCCGTATGTACTCCATGCTGCAGATGCAGACCCATTGACTTGAATGGGTGCACGATCCCCAAGAAAGGGCCAAAGATAGGATGTGTCTTATCTTTTGTGGAGGGGCGACACGGACCTGGAAGTCCACGCTTCGTAGTGTTTCTGTGGGCTCCTGATTCGTCCTCCCCTGTGCCAAAGATAGGGCATGTTTTCTGGATCGCGGACCCATTCAGGTCAATGGGTCTGCAGCACGGAGTGCAGAAGGCTAGTACCTGTATATTGCGAACCCGCTGTTTGTGGTCCGCAATACGGGCACAGAGCCCTTGCATTTGTGCGCATGAGCCCTTAAAGGGGTATTTTCCATAAGGACATTTATGGCATATTGATAGGATATGCTAGAAGTATCTGATAGGTGCTGGTCTCCACTCTGGAACCCGTTCCTTTCTCAAGAATGGGATCCTGCTGTTAAAGGAGAGAACGCTGCGCATGCGCAACCACCTCTCTATTCACAGCTATGGAACTCCTGAAAATAGCCAAGTCAGCGCTCATCTATTTTAGGAAGCCCCATAGCAGTGAATGGAGAAAGGTGTACAGGTGCGGTGTGCTCTCCGTTCCTGGCAGACCCCAGTTCTTGAGGTAGGAGCGCTGTGTCCCCTGTCAAGACAACAGAAGCCTCAGGAGTCCAGTGGGCCCCCCTGTAAGCCAGTAGGATCCGGGGGGCCAGTGGTGCCCACCATGCAAAAGATCCGACACTGTCTGTCTGTTTATTATGAAATCTATGATGCACATGTGAACAGAGCCCCACACTCAACGCTTATTATCACTTGCTCCTTACTTTGCTATTTTCCGTGGCATTTGTGGTCTGCACTTGGGGCAGGGGTGGAAGTCGGTGAAATATTTTCTTATCATCACTTTATAACTCGTAAATAAAGGATGGTAATAATAGTTTGACATTTAATGGGCGCAGCGGTGGAGCCCCTTCTCCACCCTTATGTTGTGTCTCCCCTTACTTCAGTTATATATAACTGTGTCTTGAAGTATGTGTAGTCTGAAGTGCGACATGTTCTCAGAGCATACTTGTGGTTCAGCTGAAAGTTGATGACCAAGTGTCACACAGAGGAATGTCATGTCTTTGATCTTGTTTCTGGGGAGGTGCCGTTTTATCTCTGTCTCTCCCCATCTTGACCACCCATAAATCTGCTCATCCTACTTAAACCATGAGATCTGTCAGGGATTCTATGCTATAAAAATCTAATTAACAGATTAACAAGTTTATAATAGAGAGACTAGGCTGTGTATCCTCCTCGTCTCTGACAGTGAATAACCTGAGAATAAGAGCCTGTTTAAGCTTCGTACGGGGGTCCGGCAGGCTGTTCCGGCACAGAGCAGCCTGCCGTATCCTCTATTTCACCTACGGATCCCTATTGACTGCAATGAGGTCCAGCGGTGATGCGGCTGATTTTCATCATAAATGCCAGGTTTCAGCCGGACAAATACCTCTGCTTGCAAAGGGTTTTTGTCCGGCCGGCATTTGCGCCGGAAACGGAGTTGTGAATGCAATTGGGCCTCATGCACACAAACGTATTTTCTATCTGTGTCCGTTCCGTTTTTCTTGCGGACCATATGCGGAACCATTTATTCCAATGGGTCCGCAATAAAACGGAAGGTACTCCGTGTGCATTCCGTTTCCGTGTGTCTGTTTTTCTGTTCCACAAAAAAATAGAGCATGCCCTATTTTTTTCTAGTTTGCGGACAAGGATAGGCATTATTGTAATGGATCCGCAAAAATAACGGATCTGCAAAAAAAAACTGATGCCATACGGAATCTCATCTTTTTTTTTTGCGGACCACAAAACACATACGGTTACCTTACTTAGTAACATAGTATATAAGACCGAAAAAAGACATTTGTCCATCCAGTTCAGCCTGTTTCCTACAAGTTGATCCAGAGGAAGGCAAAAAACCCCTGTGAGGTAAAAGCCAATTTTCCCCACTTAAGGGGAAAAAATTCCTTCCCGACTCCAATCAGGCAATCAGAATAACTCCCTGGATCAACGACCCCTCTCTAATAGCTATAGCCTGTAATATTATTACACTCCAGAATTACATCCAGGCCCCTCTTGAATTCCTTTATTGTACTCACCATCACCACCTCCTCAGGCAGAGAGTTCCATAGTCTCACTGCTCTTACTGTAAAGAATCCTCTTCTATTTTTGTGTAGAAACCTTCTTTCCTTCAGACGCAGAGGATGTCCCCTCGTCACAGTCCTCGGGATAAATAGATGATGGGAGAGATCTCTGTACTGACCCCTGATATATTTATACATAGTTATTAGATCTCCCCTCAGTCGTCTTTTTTCTAAAGTGAATAACCCTAATTTTGATACCCTTTCAGGGTACTGTAGTTTCCCCATTCCAGTTATTACTTTAGTTGCCCTCCTCTGAACCCTCTCCAGCTCTGCTATGTCTGCCTTGTTCACAGGAGCCCAGAACTGTACACAGGACTATGTTCTCATCACGGGCATCTATGCCCCTTTTGATGCAACCCATTATCTTATTGGCCTTGGCTACTTGTTGCAGTTATTCAGAGTGTCCATGAATGATGGTTGGTGGGTTCCATAGATAGTATATGATGGCCATTTCCACCAGGTACTATCATCAACTATATGTGCTGCAATCACATTTGATCACTACGGCATTTTAATTTTTTTTTTTATATCTATATAAATGTTGCAACCATTTACTGTTTAGGACAATTTTGTGTTTTTTTTTATTCACTAATGAATAAGTTTTATTGTAGATCTTCCAGTGCATGAGGCCTCTTCATTGTTTTCATGGCTTGGTACTGCATAGTGGTGTATACAGCAGAGCACATGTGTAGTGACCCTCAAAAAGAGAGGACACACCGGACTATACTTTGGACAGAAATGTAAAATGATGGGTCTTTCTGGGCATTCAGATGAATGGTTGACAGGGTAATGCTCCTCCAGAGGTTACCCTGCTTTGCAATGACGAGGTGCAAAAATCCCGAAACAGCTGTCTGCGGATGGGTGTGTTTTTCTTATCAAAAAAATTTCTAGTTTGACTAATATCCTAAGCAATCTGCTAAGGCCCATCATTGACTTGTAGAGTAGCCGTCCAATAAGTGGCGCTGGAGAGCCAACATTTGTCGTCGATTAAGAACATATTTCCTTTTTCCCAGGGAGCATTGCCTGGCCTCTTAGACACCCTATTCCTATTTTCCAGTCTCCTCAAGGAGAAAATGAATCCCCACTAACAGAGACAACAGTGAAAAACGGCTGTGTAACGACTGCTTTGTCCATTTCCATGGCCTAGCAGCTGCTGAACGAGGCCCCCCGATCACTGTCGTCTATAGTCTCAATGTTAACACCAGAGTTTAGTGTAAGGACTGCTGTTTGTTGGGAGTCCTTGTTTCCTTAAGACCAGCAGCCGAGGCCAACAGACCAGGGTATAACAAAAGTCAGGCATTTTAAAGGGAATGTGTTAATAGAAAATGACCTGTTGTTTAAATCACTCTGTTTAACACATTTTTTTTTTTTAAGGATTTTAGATTTTTTAATTGTCCATGTATTCCATATATTTAAACAAAAAAGATTCAAATTCTCCAGTTTTTGCACTGGCCACTATGTCTAATAATCAAATCCACTTCTTGGTTTATACAGATTACTTTACTGTAGTTACCTGCTTATCTGCCATTCTAATACTGCCTGTAATGATATCACCTCTGTGTATAGATAAGACCAGACCCTCCATTCACAAAAGGTGATTGTCATGGCTTATCTTTTGCTTTCTAAGAACAGCTCAGGCAAGATGGCCGCCCCCATAATCATGTTCTGGAAATGGAATAGAAAAAATCTACAATCCGAAAATAAAACAGATTAGTTAAAAAGGAGATGTGTTCCTATCTGGTTTTAACTGGCAGATAAAATTTTTGGTGACACATTTTCTTTAATAAGTGACTTTTTTTTAAAATACATGACCTGTTAGAGGTATATTTGTTTGGGGGGCTTCTGTGTGTGTATTGTGGCCGCCTCCAGGTCCCCTCTATTAGTTCTGAGGTATTACTTGTGAGTGGCTTCCGCATGGTATCTGAGCGGGTACAGAACCAGACAGTGGTGCAGACTGGTGCCCTCAGGCCTGTCTGAACAATTTCATGCAATTATCATTCTGTTCCAGCAGTTGAAGGACCTTTTCTCTGTTTTTACCTTTGCGCCCTCCTGCCGATTGTTGTCTTTAGAGTGGAGATTGTTTGCGAGCAATGATGCTTGAAGATCTGTTTGAGCGTTCTGAATGTGGTCCTTTAACAGATGGGTTTTTACTTTTTATTGTAGAAGTTTTAGCTTACATTTATTATTTTTCTGTTTAGGTGATGGCTGTGGTTACACATTTTTTGGCCCAGAAAGTGGAACTTTTACATCGAAGAGTTATCCTAACACGTACCCAAACAACACCGTGTGCGAGTGGAAAATACAAGTGAAACCCGGTGAAAGGATTCTTCTGAAGTTCGGAGACTTCGATATTGAGGATGTGGATTCCTGTCATTCCAGTTACTTGAGGATTTACGATGGCTTTGGAGCCTCAAGAACCGAACTAGGTAAGAAGTCGTCGTATGTTATCTTTTTAATACAGAAGAAACCTGAGACTAACCGACCATAAGTGTTTTGCGGTCCACAAATTGCGGATCCACAAAACACGGATACTGGCCGTGTGCGTTCTGCATTTTGCGGACTGCACATGGCCGGCGCTATATAGAGAATGCCTATACTTGTCTGCAACCGCGGACAAGAAGGAGACATGCTCTATCCTTTTTGCGGAGCTGCGCAATGGAACAACGGATGCGGAAGCACATGATGTGTTGTCGGCATCTTTTGCGGCCCCGTTGAAATGAATGGGTCCGCACCCGTTCTGCAAAATTGAGATCTCTGAAAGCTCACATACTCTATGTAATTGGTTATATTTGTCAGGTGATCTGGAGAAGCAACACATGAGGTGGAGTTCTGGTTTCTGTTTTTAAAAAATAAATAAAAAATAATTAAAAAATCCAAAGACATTAAAGGGCTTGTCCAATCTCCGCCTCCCATGGCCAAGATGGGAAAAACCCTCTAAGGGTCAGGGTCCTTTCACACTTGCGTTTTTGTTTTCTGGCGTAGAGTTCCATCGTCTGGGCTCTAGGATGGAAAGAAATGCTTCAGTTACAGATAATACAACCGCATGCATCTGTTTGAACGGATCCGCTTGTATTAACTTTAACTATTTTTTAACATTGCCAAAACGGATCCGTTTTGAACTCCATTGAAAGTTAATGGAGGACCGATCCGTTTTCTATTGTGGCAGAATGTGCCAGAGAAAACGGATCCGTTCCCATTGACTTGCTCCCCATCCCAGGACGGAAAGAATACCGTAGCATGCTGCGGTATTTTCTCCGTCCAAAAAGCGTTCAGTGACTGAACTGAAGACATCCTGATGCATCCTGAACAGATTTCTCTCCATTCAGAATGCATCGAGATAATCCTGATCAGTATTCATTCGGCATAGAGCCCCGACGACGGAACTCTATGCCGGATCTTCCAAACGCAAGTGTGAAAGGACTCCTTCAGACATTTCGCAGTTTTGCGGGTGCGGACCCATTCATTTCAATAGGGCCACAAAAGATGCGGACAGCACACAGTGTGCTGCCCGCATCTGTGGTTCCGCTCCGCAGAAAAGATAAAACATGTCCCAGGGGCCTGATTGCTTGTATTCCTTTTGTTTTTGAAGAAAAATTTTAATAAAAATTATCTGATTTAAAAAAAGACTGAGTTGAAGCCGGCTGTAGATAAACAATAAATGTACTGGTAACCTGTGTATTCGTGGTCTCCCGCCGCCTGCACATAAGGAAATCTGAAACATCTGCTGGTGACCATACTAGTATGAATGACGCCATCTAGTTGAACTCCGGCTGTAAGGAAAGCTTAACCACTTCCTAACTTTTCCTGTATTTGGACAGTCCTGCCTTTAAAGGTAATCTGTCACCACGTACCTGAGAAGTAAACCGAATCCACTGGTAGTTTCGCTACGGTCTCCGTATTCGTACTTTTTTGTCCCCTTGCAGATCAGGGCCTCCGTTGCTGAGAAATGAGGGAGCGGAGCTTTTGGTTTGTCGAGGTGCAAGGGTGAATTCCTTGTTGCACCAAACTGCTCATTTACAGTGCCTTGAAAAAGTATTCATACCCCTCGAACTTTTCCACATTTTTTCACGTTACACCCCCAAACTGAAATGTATTTTATTGGGAATTTATGTGATGGACGAACACAAAGTAGTAAGTGTGTGAAGAGAATGAGACCTGGTTTTCAATATTGTTTATACATAAGTCTGGAAAGTGTGGCGTGCATTTCTACAGCTTCCCCGAGTCCAAACTTTGCAGGACCGCCTTTCTCTGCAATTACAGCTGCAAGTTTTTTGGGGTACGTCTCTATCATCTTTGCATTTCTAGAGGCTGACATTTTTCCTATTCTCCTTGACAAAGAGCTCGCGCTCGGTCAGACTGGATGGAGAGCGTCTTGCCACAGATTCTCATTGGGATTCAGGTCTTGACTTTGGGCCATTCTGACACATGAATAATCCTTGATGCGAACCATTCCATTGTAGCTCTGGCTGTAGGTTTAGGCCTAATTCACACGTCCGTAGTGTGTGTTGCAGAAACATGGATCCGCAAAACACGGACAGCTGCAATGTGCATTCCGCATTTTGCGGACCGCACATCGCTGGCACTATATAGAGAATGCCTTTTCTTGTCCGCAATTGCGGACAAGAATAGCACATGTTCTATTTTTTTACGGAAATGCGGATGCGGACATCACATAGTGTGCTGTCCACATCCATTCCTGCCCCTTTGAAATGAATGGGTCTGCAACCCTTCCGCAAAATTGCGGATCCATTTTGCGGACGTGTGAATTAGGCCTTAGGGTCGTTGTCCTTTTTAAAGAAAATCGCAGAATGATGTCTGAATGGTTCAAGGCTTTGGACATGGAATAGTTAAACGGTGTGCCCACAAACGAAATGTATCACCTAGCCATAGGATAGGTGGTGTATATGATTGCTGGGACCCCATTCTCAGGAGCGGTGGGGGTCTCGGCAATCGTGTACATCAAGTTCCCGGTGTGAATGTGTAATGTTGAAATAGTGGTGACTGGCTCAGAGGTACTTAAAGGGATTGTTTAGGATTAGAAAAGCATGGCTGCTTAGTTTCCAAAGCAGCGCCACACCTGTCCAAGGGTAGTTTCTGGTATTGCAGCCCTATTATCTTCCAGCCAATGGCCTGGTGCGGCACGGTTACTAGTAGACAGCAGCCATGTTTTTCTAATGGAGGACAGCTGCTTTGACCCCTTAATGACCGCCTATATGTGTATTTGCTGCGGTCATTAATATGCATTACTTTTTTTTTTTAACTTTTGCCTATCTAGGCATATCTCAGAATGTCCAGTAAAGTCCTTTGGCCTTAGTCACACGGCTGTATTAAGACTTTGTTGTGTGGACCCATAATATAGCCCTCGTAGCGGTGTAGATGGACTTGCTGTATTTCAGATTTCATATGGAAATCCTCTTGGATCCAATAAACCTGCCAGCTGTCCCGGGATGTCCAGGTGGCACCCAGAAAAAAGGTGACATCTCCTGGGCTCCCAAAAAAGCTGCCAAATTTCCTGGGAACAGCATGGAGGGCTTCCTTCTCACAGAAAGCAGCCCTACGTGCACTTTAAAGGTTATGGACACATTTGGGGCCTCTTTATTTAAAAAAAAAATAATAATAATAATAATTCAGCCCCTTTTCTCTGTACAGGGTTGAGATTTTCTATTAGCAGGCTTTGTGTTTACTGTGTCCCATCAACTGAGGGCTCATGTGAAGCTCATCTCTGCTCTCCTGAGAGCTGATAAACACTCATTATAGCTCCGCTTTTATCTTACTGATAAGAATATGGCTTAATAAGTGTTTGAGCTGTTAGAGCAGGCATCCTCAAACTGCGGCCCTCCAGCTGTTGTAAAACTACAACTCCCACAATGCCCTGCTGTAGGCTGATACCTGTAGGCTGTTCGGGCATGCTGGGAGTTGTAGTTTTGCAACAGCTGCAGGGCCGCAGTTTGAGGATGCCTGTGTTAGAGGTTCAGAGATAAGGGTTAGATGATGGCTCAAGGTGAAAGTAAGATGCTCACAGCTAGGCCTAAAGGGTAACTGTCAAATTTTTTTATTTTATTTGCTAGTTTATTACAGCTAGGCATAATACCTGAGTTAGTCTGTCAATGATTATCAAAAGATCTGTAATTACCTTATAATAACAGCTTTCATTAATGTCCTCTGTCCCTTTCCACTGCTTCCTTAACCCCTTAGTGACCAACCTGTTTTGGCCCTTACTTTTTTCATCGTCGCTAAACAGTTTTTTTTTATTTTTCCATCAATATAGCCTTTATGAGGGCTTGTTTTTTGCAGGACAAGTTGTAGTTTTTATTGGCACAATTTTGGGCTACACATAACTTTCTGATAAACTTTTATTAACTCTTTCTGGGAGAGACATGGGAAAAACAGCAATACTGCCACTGCGTTTTTACGTTATAAATTTTACAGCGTTCATTTTTTTCGGTATAAATAACATAATATCTTTATTCTCTTGTTCAGTACGATTACAGTGATGCCAAATACATATAGTTTTTTTTTTTTTTTTTTTCAGGTTTTACTAATTTTTTTTTGCAATAAAACCCCTTTTTTTAAAAAAGAAAAACTCCTATTTTTCTTTCTTGGGAGTTGCGTGAGGGCTTGATTTTTGCGTGACGACTTGTATTTTTCATTGGTATCATTTTGCAGTAAATGGCGCTTTTTTCGGTGGCAACTAAGAATAAATTAGCAATTCTGTCTATGGAATTTTTTTATTTAATTTTTTTCTCTTTTTTTACCACTTAATAGTCCCTCAAGGGACTATAACAGACTGTATTTTGATTGCTTTTAAAATGCAATGCATTATCCCTATAATGCATTGCATTTTAAAAGCAATGCTATTTTAACATTAACCAGCAGGCTGCGCCAGAGAGGCGCAACCTACTGGAAATTACTGTAGGCTGGTCTGGGGCCTTCAGCCAGCCTTCACACACATTGGCACCCCGCGATCGCATTGTCAGGGTGCTGATGGGAGACAGAGGGAATCCGCTGCCTCTGTCACCACTTTACATGTGGCGGGCGCCATTGCCCGCGGCATGTAAAGTGTTTAAACAGCCCGGATTGGCACTCCTGCTGGTCCGAGCTGTTAGAGCGAGTCACGGCTCTCATGTGAGAGACGGGTCCCCGCTGCACGAGGGACCCATGCAGCAGTTAGACTGGGCCACCGTAAAAAAACGGCAGCCCAGCCTAAGGCCCCTTAGTGACCGCCGTAAAAACGCATATCGGTGGTCTTGAAGACCGTTCTTAGGGCTTGTCTGTCTCTGGCTAAGAAGAGAGGAAGACGGTGGTGCGGTCCTACACACTGCATGGCTGCATTAGGCTTCAGAGTGAGGAGGCGTGTCTCTCAGTAATCCAATCTGATTGGCTGGCAGGGAGCTGCTGGCTACAGCAAGTGTGTATGGGAAGTGAGGGAAAGCAGTTTTGGCCTCAGAGAACTGGCAGAGGAGCCATCTTGAGAAGGTCCTCATATTAACTCAAGGAAAGCAGCGGTATGTGAAGAAACTAAAGATTGCTTTATGCATAATGCTGCTGCCGCAGTAACATATGCTAAAATAGATTTTTTGATGATACCCTTTAAACTCTTTATGACAAAAACTGCTGACTTTTTTTTTTTTTTTTTTTTTTTTTATAAAGACCAATTGAAAAAATAGCCCAAAATGAGTAAAACGCAGTCACAAAAAAAATTGCCTTTGAAGGTGTTCATAACCTTTAAGCATATACAGCACTGAGACGCAGCTCCAACGTACCAATGTGCATAGAGCGTTTGTGGTGGTATAAGAAAAGGTGCGAGGTAACGTCCAATAGAGTTTTAGTGGCGTGCTTTCTCACGCCGCAAAGTCCACTCTCTCGGAGGCTGCAGGTAATCATGGGTTGCTCTATTCTGCCTTGTGTATTAGAGGACCTTTCATCAGTCTAAAAAATGTGTACTAAGTATGCTGACATGTAGAGCGGCGCCCAGGGATCTCCCTGCACTTACTATTATCCCTGGGCGCCGCTCCGTTCGCCTGGTATAGGCTCCGGTATCTTCTGGGACTTGGTTATACTAGGAGGAGCCTAGTACACTTGGTTATAGTAGGCGTATCCCAGGCTGTAGCACTGGCCAATCGCAGCACACAACTCATATCCTGGGAGGTTTTTTTTTTTCTCCCAGGCTGTGAGCTGTGCACTGCGATTGGCCAGTGCTACAGCCTGGGGTACGCCTACTATAACCAAGTGTACTAGGCTCCTCCTAGTATGACCAAGTCCCAGAAGATACCGGAGCCTATACCGGGCGAGCGGAGCGGTGCCCAGGGATAATAGTAAGTGCAGGGAGATCCCTGGGCGCCGCTCTACATCTCAGCATAGTTAGTACACATTTTTTAGACTGATGAAAGGTCCTCTTTAAGGGGGAGATTTATCAAGACAGGCACTTTCTGCTCTGCTGGACGATGCACCGAATTTCTGACCAGGCGCAGGCTTCGCCCTAAAGTAGGCACATCCTTCTGCAGTCCATGCTCCTAAACCGAAATTTACGACCGCTCAGAGCTGGAGTAGAATTCGGACTTCATTTGTGCCAGAAAAGTGGCGTAACTGAAGATATAGCCCCTTGACACGCCCCCTTACCAAACTCTCTTTATGGAAAGTGGCTATGGCATTGCAAAACTGTTGGATGCGACAGTTTCTTTTTTTAACAAGTTGCATCTCTGACTTTTTAACGCCCCCTTTCAGGCACAAAGGAGATGATAAATCTCCCCCTGAGTCCTCTTGCTGTAATTCCGTCCAGGGCAGACGCTCGATCTCCTGGAAGGTTTATTTTGCTGGGGTGGTTTGCTTCTTCAGGAAATCTAGACTGCTGCCCGGATTTAGTGCTTCCACTTCGCACTTTGTGGCATTGGGTAGATGTTGGGGGTGTGATGGGACGTCGGCGTCATCTAGTTTTAATAGGCAGGCGACTAAATCAACAGACTCGGTGTAGAATTTTCAATCCTGTCTGCTGAGAAGTGATAAACACGCAGGCCCTTAAATGGCAAGGAACTCGGGCCTGATGTGTGTCTTCACTCCAGCGTCTGATCTTCTCCAGGTCTCTGTCTTTCCTCTTAGCTTTGCTTGTTGCTAGTAACAGTTTATATAATGCTGAAAGTGACTCCTATGAGCTGCGTGCAGCCAAAAACAACTGCCGGGCGCTGTCTTACCAGCCTGTACCCTTGGCCCTCACTCTCTCTGCCTTGGGGCCACTGACATCTGCATGGTACCAGTAACGGTCAATGGCGCACTACATCTTTCAGCGTGCCTTGAGTCACTTATCATAGGACGAAGAGTATTCCGTCTTATATTGACATATACATGAAATCCTTCTCTCTCCCCCCCCCCCCCTTCTGCGGTATATGGGGGCGTTACATTAGTTGGTTTTCGAAATCTGTAGGTTTGGCTGACATTGGGTATAGTCGCATCATTTTTGTATATGTTCCAGTGGTCTCGGGTTATGATAGTTTCAATATACAGTGGTCTTTTCTGGACCGTCATAACTTGAAATCATATTCGGCATAGCCTAGGCCAGTGATGGCGAACCTTTTACAGACAGAGTGCCCAAACTGTAACCTAAAACCCACATATTTATTGCTAAGTGCCAACACGGCAATGTAACCTGAATCCTACAGATCAATATGGTCTATCTTCCATGTACTTTATCATTTAGCTACACTATCCTGCCTACATTCAATGTACTGCCTGTGCTGTTTATAGCGCGCCCTGCGCTGATGAATGGCAGGGAAAGTCTAAGGCATATTGGTACACCATAGACTTTTTCCAGGGTGCCCACAGAGATGGCTCTAAGTGCCGCCTCTGGCACCAGTGCCATAGGTTCGCCACCGCTGATCTAGGCCGTGCTGAAGTACGGTACACCCAATTGGTTGGAAGATCCAGGCAATCAGCATGGCCATTTCACTAATGAAGTGCATGCAGTGATTGCCCGTCCAGTGGCGCCCCTCTGCAGTACAGTGTGGTACTACATGTCGTTTGTGTCTCTACCTATACCAGAATGAGCTGTGGACACGAGGTGAGGGTGGATCCATGACACTGGGAACTATGCTGGATCCTGAAGAAGCTCCTGTCCTCGAGATGGGATGTGATTTACAGTTTCCTGCAGCTCTTTTATATGTAAGGACGGGATTTATTAGTGGTCAACTTCATTTTTCTTTAGGCGTTTTTTTATTTTATATTTGGTGTGATTTTTTTTTTTTTTTTTTTTTTTGTGTTTTGGCACCAATAACTAGTGTTTTTATTTATATTTTTTATTATAATTTTTTTTTTTTTATAGGTCAGTCAGTTTTTTTTTGTTTTTTTTTGCGCTTCCACTACTGGTATTTTTTGATGGCAAAAATAGTGCTAGAGATGACACTATTCTTGCCATCAAAAATATTGCTGGAATGTGACTGCTGCAAATGTGTCCAGAACCTGTACTGTAGGAAGTGGAGGGTGGGCTTTTTGGTAAATTTTTTGTAAAAGGAAAATTGCATAAAACCTGTTTGGGGGTTTATTGATTTATTTATTTTTTTACACATTTTGGTTATTTTTATGCAATATGAGAGTATTTTTATAGGTGCTTTATGTGGCTGTGGTATTCATATACTTGAAAGGCATCTGACAGCAGGATCAACCCATCAGATCAGGCATAATGCCTGCTAGGGATGACATAACTTAAAACCATGCGTTTCTATCTCCGCTGCTTTGCATCATTTAGGAGGGATCCGGTTTTTGCAAAAGTTTTGTTGCAAAAAGAAATATCAGCAACGTATGGATGAGATCTGTTAAAATGTCAGCAACTTCACTGCTTCTTTAAGGGGATGTTCAGAAGGAGTGTTTTGGGCTCCAAAAATCCGCACCAAAAAAATGGATTTCAATGGGAAATCTGCATGTTAAACCAGCGGTCTTTTTTTTTTTTTTTTTTTTTTTTTTACCCGCTTGAAATTTTAAAAACTGCACCGCAGAAAAAAGTGACCTGTCCATTCTTGACGTGGATTCTAGGTCCAGAATTTCCATTAAAAAATGTCAAGAATTTGGATGGGAAAGAAAAATGCATGCAAAAAACCTGAATGCGGAGTCTGCTTCAGTTGTTTTTTTTTTTTTTTAGCTCTGAAAATCCTACATACCCTAAATGCTGTGGATTTTCCATCTGCGATTCCGCTGCAGGAAATCTGAATATTTTACGCTACGCGGGGCTGTATCCTAACGTTTGGGGCACTTCTAGTGTGTCCCAGTCAGTTGTACGACTTGTCATTTATCTCTTGAGAGTAGGTTTTATGTTTTATATCGTGTTGGAATGTGCAGTGCAAAAGCGTCCAGAGGCGAGCGGTCTCAGAGACAAGTGCAGCGGAGGAGACGTGACTCTGAGTGTGTCAACAAGCTCGTGTATTTTCAGGCAACTCCCATATCTCTGGGGCCGAGGAACAGCATTTGCTTCTACTTATAAAATAAATAAATAGTTATAATACCAGATTTTAACAGTGGGTGTTTTTTTTTTTTATTATTATAGCTTTTGTTTCTGATAATCAATATCTTTTAGTCCAGCATCTTTCAGGCTCCATATTTAATGAATTTTTTTCTGTAAAATAGAATGGTCTTCAAAATAGTCCCCAGTAAATGCGGAGGCACAGCAAGGGTTAATAGTGATCCTCTTTTCACTACTTTGCTCAGTTGATTTTCTTTGATGGTTTGGAGTTGCTAGGTTCAGAACACACAGGGCAGAATATTCCTCCGAAGATCTCGTTGAAAATCCACCACTGTGTTGCTGCGGATTTAAAGGGAATGTGTCGCCTATAATTTTGTTTCTGCCAGTTAAAACTATATAGCGACACACATCCTTTTTTCTAAACTGTTTTTATTTTCTGATTGCAGATTTTTTTTTTTTATTCTGTTTCCAGAACATGATTGTGGGGGCGGCCATCTTGCCTGAGTGGTTGGTAACAGCATTTAGAGAGATGCTTTGCAGCAGGCATCCTCAAACTGCGGCCCTCCAGCTGTTGCAAAACTACAACTCCCAGCATGCCCGAACAGCCTACAGCAGGGCATTGTGGGAGTTGTAGTTTTACAACAGCTGGAGGGCCACAGTTTGAGGATGCCTGCTTTACAGCCACCATGGGCCATAGACCAGGGATGCTCAACCTGCGGCCCTCTAGCTCTTGAAAAACTACAACCCCCAGCATGCGACAGCCTACAGTTATAAGGGCATGCTGGGAGTTGTAGTTTTGCAACAGGTCGATTGCCGCAGGTTGACAATCCCTGCAATAGACTGAAGAGAACTCATTGACCATGTCCAGGGTTTTCTGTGCAGAGCTCAGGAGGGAGCTGATAAGCTATGATTATCGCCTATTGTGAATGGTGCCCCTGTGTTATCTCTGTATGTGATGGGTCATTGTAATCCCTACTGTGATAATGAGATGACTGCTGAAAAATGATCTTGGCCTCTTCGAAAACTGCAGAATTTTTTATTTTTTTTGTAGTGACATGGAAAATAAAAATGACATCACCGATAATTCTTAAAAACGCATAAAACTTGATTTAAATAATTTTATGATGACACATTCCCTTTAATCATGCAAAACATTATTATGGGATCCCGCTGGTTTCCAGAATGCGTACCGGGTGTTGGCCGGACAAACACCAGTGCCTGCAGGGTTTTTTGTGTGGCCAAAACCCTGATGCCAGAAACCAGACTGATCCGCTCAGTCATTGAGGTCCAGCAGTGAACGGCAGTATCTGACCAAGGTGGATCCATTGAGCTCCTGTAGGCTGTACTCTGCTGGATCAGCGAAAGGGAGGTGTGAACCTGTCCTTAGACCAGCACCTCCGAACAATACGAAATTATGTGCAGATGCACACGACCGTGGCTGATATGCAAAAAGCAAGCACTACATGTGTCGGCACCTATACATTGAAGGAGTGAAATCCAGTGACCATTCGCGACATCCTCGGCATAATTAGCCTTTTTCCACTCCATACGGATGGCTTTCTGAAAGCCCCATCCGCCTGGTCTGCGGCCAGACACAGCGCCCCATCTCTACGTGTGGCTGTGCATGGTAATACACCTCAGCCCCATTCAAGTGACTTTGCTGTAGTACCAGGCACAGCTGCATTGAAAGAAGAAAAGACTGTTAACGTTTTGAAGCTGATGTAGCCATGCTGGAAGTCGCTTGTTTCTCTCCATTAAACATTTCCTGTCTTTCCCACTCTGGCCAGGGGCTAAGTACTGCGGCTTGGCATTAAAACCAGAAGACGTCGTCGAGTCCAAGAGCCATGAGGTCACAGTGCTGTTCATGAGCGGGATCCACATCTCTGGGAGAGGCTTTCTGGCTTCGTATTCCACCTCAAATAAAACAGGTATTGGTTGCTCTGCATTGGGGGGGGGGCTGATTGGGGTTTCGTGGCTGTTCCTCCTTACCCATGTATTGCCTTCCATATGTGTATCCAGAGGGTGTGACGCACACTACACTGATGAAGACGTGAGTTGGTTTGACTGTAAGCTTAGATTTGCAGACGTGTGTTCTGTTTATGCAGCCAGTTTTATTTCTTCTATGTTAACAGTTTCTTAGTTATTAGTTCCCGGGAAAGCTGGATGGCAACAAAATTATTATTTCGTTAGCCTTTTCTAGATTTTCTAGATGGTGACCGTACTTTCCTGTTCATGAAGATTTGGATGATCACTGTGGGAATGGGTGAAATATGAAATACCGTAGATTGCGATATTGTGAGACAGCCGCTAGCGACCTCTCCAAATCTTCCCTCATACACATGCACCTTCTGTTTGGCCAAGCACTAGGCTTGAGTGAATCGAGCTTCGGGTCATAGATCCGACGTCTATTCGTGGTTAATGTGGTTTCCGTACAGCATAAAAAATGTATTGGCATCGTGGAGCCAAACTTCTTCTCGCAAGAATTATTACTGTATTCCTATCTGTGTGTTTAAAAACATTTTAAATGGGAAATCCAAAGGGGGCTTTTGTACTGGCTGGTAGCTCGGTACCAAAGCCCACTTCCGATTCCTATTTTTAAAATGTTTATAAAAACGCATAATAAATATAGTAGTAATTCACAGAAATATGACAAAATTAATACGTTTTAATGCCGTACGGAAACGGCATTAACCACAACGTTTTTGAACGAATCTACTTCTATTATTCGAAGCTCGATTTGCTCACACAAAGGTCCTCTTTAAATTGCTGTCCATCTCCGTTCTGTCTCTTCCCATTGTGCTCCAGTTATTTATTTATTCTGTCCCTTTCTCTGGGAAAAATATGGAAATCTCAGCTTCTCTCTCTGAGCCAAGAAGTCCAAGCTGTTTATTTCCTCTCCTTAGACGAGCACAATGCCCTTGAGATCACATCAATTCCCTTTCATTTCTTCAGCTTGCCTTAAGTAAAAATGTAAAGACGTCTCAACCCGAGGACACAGAGAATCTTAGAGTATTCAGACCTAAAGGGAGTGGACGCTTTAAAGGGAACCTGTCACTAGTTTTTTTTTAAACTGCTGCCATCCCATAAATCAGGGATGATATGTTTAAAGATGCCCGTGTATGTCGTGAGTGATTTGGGGTGTGTTCATTGGTGGTTCCTTTGCCAGCATGCTCTGCTGTCTTGTCCAGTAGGATGGTCCCCACTGCTGTCCGTCATCTTCAGGATATGCTCTTAGGATGCAGCAGAACAGTGGAAATGATTACCGGAGGTGTGGCGTCATTGTGAACGAGCCCTTGCAGTATAACCTATAATAATAACTTTTACTTTTCACACATCTTAGCATAAATCAATAGTCCCCGTGAATAGATATATCTGATCAGAAAAAATGCCTTGTTCTGCAGTTATCAGCTGTTTTCTCGCCCTCCTTTCCTGTGCATCTATTACGTTTTTGACAATTATCGGGAACAAGCATTCGTAGAAACGCGTATTTCTGATAATTGCCCCTTGCAGTCCTGCTGCATTTCAGTTGAGAGATGAGCAAATGCTCGATGGTGGCAGAGTGCCTCTGATTTTTACCAACACGCTGCCCTGTGTAATCAGCGACGTGCTGCCGATAATCAGTAGAACTGAACGTGGAAGGATAACCTGCAGTAGAGATCGTTCCTCCCCCATATACTTTGCATCAGCCTATGTAATAAGCCAATACAAACAAGCACTGTTTGTCCTGTCTCAAGTTTGGGAAGTGTAATACATCCCTACTGTTCTCTCTGAATTACGTGATAATTCTGTGTTGTGAGGCCAAGACGTGCTGCCTGTTCACTGAGGGATCGGGTTACATTATCCCATAGAAGTCTGTGGAGAGGGTTGGCGAAGGACGAGTAAGCAGCAGGTTTTTATATCTGACCCCAATTGCATTATTCACATCAGTAATGCTTAGTACTTGTATATGAGGTCTTATATTCTGATTAGAGTTAGGGAGCAGAATTTACTGTCTCTGTGCAGTCAATGGGGAGACATGATGTAAGCTACTATAGTCCAGTCACTCATGTAGACACACGTGGCAGCTTATTCTGAAATGTAGGTACACTTTACGATAGTTCACGATCTAGAGCTACACTGCTTCCGCAGAAAGTTCTAGAACATACAGCTATACTCTAATATGCTGTTACAGTTCTCCGACCTCTGAGCTAAAATGAATTAAAGGGGTTTTCTGATGTTTTTTTTAAATCATTCTAGGTCATCAGTGTCTGACCAGTGGGCGTTCCACACCCGGGACCACCACCGATCAGCTGTTTTTAGAAGTCACTGGCACTGCAGCCCTCTCACAACTTTCCCTATTCCATCTGTTGTGACACGACCCAGGCCCAGCTCATCCCCATTGAAGTGAATTGGGCTGAACTTCAATGCCAAGCACAGCCGCTGCTGCTTAGTAAGCCAAAAGAAGGCCGTGGTGCTACTGCGAGCGCTGATGACTTCTTGAACAGCTGATCCGCAGTGATCCTGAGTGTCTGTCCCCCCCCCCCCCTTTAAGGGCTGGAATGCATTTAACATAAAAAATCCAATCACACCTTCACCGGGTGCCCTGTTCCAGTGCTGAGGGTCTTGTCAATGCTTCTTTTGGTTCCCTGGGGACTGCAAGTGTAATGTCCCGTCTTTTGTCAGGTGTTGTATCAGTCCTGCTATTCACTGCCCTCAGCCATGATGTGACCACCGGGACCAGTAAATGACCATACATTAGCAGAACACTGGACGCACATGCCTATTTTGGCAGGATCAGCCAGCCATCTAATGTATATGGGCCTCCCAACTCTCCCCAATCGATTTCAACCTGCATAGACCTTATTCTTGGAGGACATAAGTCACTGCTGGAGGTGTCTGGCAGCAGCTTATAACCTTTTTCCGTTTTGAGAACACATGCACGAGGAGTAGCCTTCTGACCGACAGATAACTTAGGTATATGGCCACCTTTCTGATCTGTTATCCAGTTTCCTCCCTCTAGTCATTGGGGATCACCTGCGCATTACAGCCCTGTTGACTTTAGATTTGGGAATCGGAAAATACCTGGCTCAAATATGAAGGGACTGAGCTTCATATTACTGACCAGTGAAGGGCCCAGCCTGATATGTCAGCAGAAGATCAAAGGTCCTCCTTAACCCCTAGACATCTACAATCTGTATAGTTATGTTCTAGCTTCTGACACTGTTCTTAATGTGTATCGTATCCTTCACTTTCCAGATCTTATAACCTGTTTGGAGAAGGCAAGCCGGTTCTCTGAACCTGAATACAGGTAGTGTGTTTAGTAACCATTAACATAATAATTAGGCTTATTGTTAAGATGTGCAAAATCGCTGTCCTCCAGAAGGAGGGATGGGACTAGAGACGCTTTTCTTCGCTCTTTTGCATACTTCCTTCCCCGGGAGCATTACACCAAAGAATTTCTAGTAGTTGGACCTCTGCAGGAAGTATCGGCATCTATCATAAAGACATACCATAGATATAATGTTAGATTCTAATAAAACACCTTATCTTAAAGGGGTTCTCAAGAAATTAAGAAAATAAAATTACAAAAAATACTGCCTTATTATAAATATATCCCCAAATACATTTCATTGGCTTTAATGGTTCATTTTGTCTAGGGAGCAATCATTAGGAGAAATAAAATGTCCGCCGTCCTATTAGTACACACAGAACCTGTCCTAATCACACAGCAAAACAAGTTACTTCACAACACTGAGGTAAAGAGCTGCCTCATCCTCCTCTCTGCTTGTCAGAGATTATAATTCTGAATACAGTTTGATATGATCTTCAGCTGAATCTCTGTTCAGGATCATAATTGGGGATTAGCATGTTGACTTCGGATGAAACACCCGAAGTCGGTTTTGCATAAAACTTTGTTGGAATACTGTACGCAGCAAGCGCTCCGTATAGTATTAGAATGTATTGGCTCCGATGAGCCGAAGGTATTACTTGGCAAAGTCTTGCAAGACTTCGGGTAATAACTTCAGGAATTAATTTGTACTGTAAAAAACCTTTTTACCGAACTCGGTAATGACTGCTTCCCAGACAAAACGAGCCATTATAACTAATGAAATGTATTTGGGAACATATTTATAATAAAGTAATATTTAAAGGGAATCTGTCAGCATCATATTACTATTTTTCTTTTTTCATGCATCCTAATAAAATCAAATACCTGAAATCCATATGTGTCCTTCGTTTTTATTTTCGTCCAGTAGTTTCTTTTAAAAAGAGCTTTTTCTGATATGCTAATTAAGGGTTAGGGAGCCTAGAGGGGCGTTCCTCCTGTAGCAAGTAGCCCAGGAACGCCCCCCTGATGTAATGTGCCCGCCGAAAATTTCAAATCCATAACTCCTCCATTGCCCTAAATAGCCTCCCACGGCGAGTCTAAAAGCTCCGCCCCACCCTGCGCCAGGTCCTGTCTCCTCTTCTCCTAAGGATGCGTCTCCCCGGCCGGCCGAAATCTCGCGCAGGCGCAGTACCGCCTCTTGCCTGCGCGATCACGAGTAAACTGAGGGCAAGAGCCTCATCGGCGTCACTGGGCATGCGCCGAGCCCAGTGACGTCGTCCCTGAGCGAGATTTCGGCCGGCTGGGGAGACGCATCCTCGCACATTACATCAGGGGGGCGTTCCTGGGCTACTTGCTACAGGAGGAACGCCCCTCTGGGCTCCCTAACCCTTAATTAGCATATCAGAAAAAGCTCTTTTTAAAAGAAACTACTGGACGAAAATAAAAACGAAGGACACATGGATTTCAGGTATTTGATTTTATTAGGATGCATGAAAAAAGAAAAATAGTAATATGATGCTGACAGATTCCCTTTAAGTATTCTCATTTTCTAAATTCCCAGAGAACCCCTTTAAACTATTTGTGGGCGGCTGTTCTGTCTCGGGATAAGTTTTGCTTGCTGTCACCATAAGTATTCCTATCTGGGCTGTGCAACAAAGTACTTATGGCCTTTTTTTTTTTTTTTTTTTAACTAAATCTTTCAGAAAGTACTGTCCGGCCGGCTGTCTGACACCTTTTGGAGAAATCTCAGGAACTATCCCAGTTGGTTACAGAGATGTATGTATATATATTTTTAATTTATTTTTCGCTTTTGATTGTACAACTTTCTGTAGGAACCTATAGGTTCCTTTCCCTATATACCATGTACACCTGTATTTCCCTCTGATGAAATGGCTGTAATGCCATTTAATTCATTCTTTAACTGAGTTTTCCAGGAATACAATATTGATGTCCTGTCCTTTAGATAGTTCATCAATATCTGATGGTGGAGGTGCAACTTCCAGCACCAGTGATTGCGGCGGCCTCCATCACAGCATCGCTAACTCAGCGATATACATGACTGAGTTACATGGGACTGAGCTGCCATGTGACTGATAAATGTGATGTCACTGGCCTAGTAGGCCATGGGCCCGATAAATGTGATGTCACTGGCCTAGTAGGCCATGGGCCTGATTAAATGTGATGTCACTGGCCTAGGAAGGAGGCCACAGCCCTCACCGGAGCACCACAGCCTCTTAAAACAGCGGGGGTGCTGGAAATCGGACCTCCTCTGGTCCAAGTTTGACTTGTCCTGAAGATGAGCGCTATGACTGAAGGCCCCACCTTGCGACTTCCCACCGACCTAAGAACGAAGGGCCTGCAGCACTGGTTTAGTTTGGTGTCCCCTGTTTTTCCCTACAGAGTGGCGTCCGACCACCTGCTGTGCAGGAAGCTCATTCAAATGAAAGTAGATGGTACACTCAACTATGCGGCTGTGCAAGGACGCAGCACGAAATCAGTAGCCCCTTCATTCTTCCCAGTGGTGGGACCTCTACAGATCCTAAAGTAATGGCTTCTCCCAGTGATACGCCATGACTTTACAAGATGGAAATGGCTTTCCCTAAGTTGCGTAGTTGTTATAAAGTTTAGTTTCCCTTGAAGAAACTTTACTTGAGAACTTAGCAATCAAAGCAATTACTCTCTAGGTTGGGAGCTGTCAAGTCTTATAAGCTTTTTCCCGGTGCATCAGATGTATGTGTCCAGGAATGCCGAGCGGCCAGGGCCTCCACACACGCAGGCACTTTACACTCATTAAACTGATGGAATTACTGATGGCCTTTATTGTGTTGTCGTGAAAAATTTCACAGTTGAAAAGTTCACGGAGTTCATGACCATTGTGCATGTGATATTACAGTAAATGCTTTGTATATGATATGCCATGTGTGTCATCACAGCGCTGCGCCCAATGCATAGCACAAACCCATAGTTATATAAAAGATCCCGTCCACCTCCATAACGGCGATCATCTCTGCGACTGCACCTTCTGGCTTTGTGCGGTGGAGACGAAGTATAATGGTGATGAGCTGGCCTAGTCTAGGGGCTTATGCACATGGCTATGGACATCTTCGGGATCCTACTGCACCTCCATTAGCCTCTGGTGTCACTCGGCTGCAGTTTGTTGGACAGTAATATCCTGTGCCTCATTAATAACAATTATTTTATTTTTTGTTATTTTTATGCATTACTATTGTTTCTTATGCATTCACATTGTTCCCAAATCCCAGTAGAGTTGACGGTCAGTCCTTGATATGGAGATTGAGCGCTCAGGCCATAGCAGAGTTGGGGTATATTTGGTCAACTGGGATATTCTTGGATATTTTATTTTTTGCCACTATTGCAGTAAAATGCTACAGATCTGCAGCAATTTTTAAAAAAACTGGCATTATGTTAATCACAGCAAAAAGTAATTTGATCACAGCACACACTATGAATATACCCGTACCCAGTATAGCCAACCAATGATCCTCTGTGCTGCTGTGGAGTTATGCAGTATGTGATAGCTTGTCCTGGTGATGCTGGTTGCACGGCTTCTCCTGGTAGTAGTTTGACAGTATAATATGAAGAGTGGTTATTCCATCTGCTGATGTGTATTGAAGATATGTTATTTTTCAGTCATCGTTGCTGTGCATGGCGGGGATACACGCAGGGGTGGTGTCTAACGCACTTGGAGGACCAATAAGCGCTGTGATCAGTAACGGCATTGCATATTACGACACTGCTCAGGCAAACAATGTTACATCTACGACGTGAGTATTAGTAGTAGTCACCTGTTCCCTTTATTCTCTGTCATTGGCAAACTGTGCATGTAAAATGATTAGAGACAGAATGGCTGTAAAACTGGATGCCGCTCCTGTCCCTGACCGGCAGGATCCTTGCTGCGGACAAAGGGCAGAAGCTTTTCAGATTCTGGATGATCAGAGTGTTTTAACTATTGGAAAGTCATAGAAAAATTATGCAGTTTCAAAAGTCCCAAATAAAATGCTTGGGACCTAAAATGCTTTTTCTGGGACCTAATAATATTAAAGGCCTGTTTATTTTTTTTTTCTTCTTAAAGGGGCTCTTTGTCATCTACACTTTTCACATTCAAGACTAGTGGTATGTATATTATTCATTGCTATAATGAAGTGATGGTAATACTCAGACTCCTTTTCCGTGAACTGCCTTGAAAGATTACAAGGAATGTGTCTTCAGAAAATCACCAGTTGTTTAAAATCAAAATTTTTGTCCAATTTTATTTATTTTTTTATTTTCCATGTCCCTATCTATATATATATATATATATATATATATATATATATATATATATATTTTTTTTTTTCTTAAATTTTTAAAATTATGCAGTTTTCCCACGGACTGCTAGGCCTAAAATATGTTGTGGCTTCCTGTTATGTACAGGTAACTTTTCAGCAGTCATCTCATTATCGCAGGCAGATTAAGCGTACTTTTACACTTGCGTTAAACTTTTCCGGTATTGAGTTTGGTCCTAGGGGCTCAGTACTGCAAAAAAACTGATCAGTTTTATCCTAATGCATTCTGAATGGAGAGAAATCTGTTCAGTATGCATCAGGATGTCTTCAGTTCAGTCACTGTACGTTTTTTGGATGGAGAAAATACCGCAACATGCTGCAGTATTGTCTCCGTCCTAAATTCCGGAACACTTGCCGGAATACCGGATCCGCCATTAATTCCTATTGAAATGTATTAGTGCCGCATTAAACTTACCGCATCGAATGATCCGGTCTGCACAAGCGCAGACCTTCAAAAATATATAAAAAAAAAAATACCTGATCCGTTTTTCCGGATGACACCTGAAAGACGGATCTGGTATTGCAATGCATTTGTGAGACGGATCAGTCTACAAAAGCTGTCCGTTTTCATAATGACTGCCGGAATCCAGCAACACAAGTGTGAAAGTACCCTTTTAATGACCGCACCTCTGTATAGATAACACAGGATCCAACAGTCACAAAAGGTAATATCGGAGCTTATCCGCTCCCTTCTGACTTCTGCACAGGGCACGTCTAGTAAACTCTCCCATAGAAGTTAACAAAGTCATTGTCTTTGGCCCATCTGACTGCTGTCAAAGGGTAGGAAGTTTTTACTTATTTTTGGCCTAATGGTCAGTGTGAAAACTGCATGTTTTTAGATTTTTTTTTAAAAATATAATGTGACATGGAGAATTTTTTTTAAAAACCACTAAAAAGTCAAAAAAAAATGTAGGTAATTTTCTGATGATACATTCCATTCAAAGGGGTTATCCCATGACTAACATAAAAACTAGAGATTGATAGAAAATGACAACCTCTTTCTAACAAAGGTAGAACCAGCCGTGAACCTCACATGGATCCAGAGATCCATTTATTGCTCTGCTAAATTTATATTTATCTGGCATCTCAAGGGGAGTGTCTTTTCTGCTGTAGCTCAGGGGGCGTGTCTCAGCTCTCCCTATCACAGCTCAGGGGGCTTGTCTCAGCTCTCCCTATCACAGCTCAGGGGGCTTTTCTCAGCTCTCCCTATCACAGCTCAGGGGGCGTGTCCATGCTCTCCCTATCGCAGCTCAGGAGGCAGTTGAAGGAGGAAACTGAGCATGTGCGGCCATCTCAGTGAGCAGGTCAAAGTAATAAGAAAGAAAAACAACGAGAAGGTGGCACCATACAGATACATTCTTCTGAATTAACTCAGTGGCTATGCTAAATTTTTCATTTTTAGGGCTCTTTCACACTAGCGTTTTTGTTTTCCGGCATAGAGATCCGGTGTCGGGTCTCTATGCCGGAAAAATCCTGATTAGGATTATCCCAATGCATTCTGAATGAAGAGAAATCCGTTCAGGATGCATCAGGATGTCTTCAGTTCAGGACCGGAACGTTTTTTGGACGCAGCAAATACCGCAGCATGTTGCGCTTTTTGCTCCAGCCAAAAATCCTGAACACTTGCCGCAAGGCCGGATCCGGAATTAATGCCCATTGAAAGGCATTAATCCGGATCCGGCCTTAAGCTAAACGTCGTTTCGGCGCATCGCCGGATCCGACGTTTAGCTTTTTCTCAATGGTTACCATGGCAGCCAGGACGCTAATGTCCTGGTTGCCATGGTAAAGTGTAGTGGGGAGCGGGGGAGTAGTATACTTACCATCCGTGCGGCTCCAGAGTGACGTCAGGGCGTCCTACACGCATGGATCACGTGATCCATGCGCATGGAGCGCTCTGACTACATTCTGGAGCGCCCCAGGAGCCGCACGGACTGTAAGTATACCGCTCCCCGCTACTACTATGGCAACCAGGACTTTAATAGCGTCCTGGCTGCCATAGTAACCTCAAAGCATTTCGAAGACTGATCAGGATCCTGATCAGTCTTCTAATGCTTTCAGGCGACTTGCGTTCTGACGGATCCGGCGGGACGGAAGTGCCTGCCGGATCCTCAGAACGCAAGTGTGAAAGAGGCCTTAAATTGTTGCATGCAATTACAAAAGAATTCAGATCCAGGTGCTGGTTTTGAAAACTGTAGAATATTTTTCATGGGACAACCCCTTTAAGGCTACACAAACCCTCTTACAAAGGCCACGATGCTGTTGCCGAATCCATGGTACAGTGGGTCACAGTGGACACATTGACTTATAAGGGGGTCCTGTGGGTTCCATCTTGGATTCTGGTGTTGTGACAGCAAGAGAAGCTCCATATACATCGCTATTCTTTCCATCAAATCTGACAAAATTACCAACTGAGGTTCCAACGCGTATGTAAGCAGATCCTAAGACACAGATGTCATTTGTAAGCACGACTGGGTGCTAGACTGTTTCCAGATTTTAGTAAATTTGCACTAGATGTGGCTCGCTTCCCGCTCCGACCACACTATGTAATAATAACCTCATTAGAGATGTGGAAATTGACATAAAATGTAAATTTTTGAAAAAAATTTAATCTTGATTTTTCTATAGGCTGCTATGGATTTTTGGGAATGGAAAACGGGGCTATTCCTGATTCTCAAATAACGGCATCATCGGTTCTGGAATGGACAGACCTTGCAGGACAGATAAATATATGGAAGCCTGAGAGGGCCAGACTGAAAAAACAGGGGCCCGCCTGGGCTGCATCACCCAGCGATGAGCACCAGTGGCTGCAGATCGATCTGAACAAGCTCACAAAAGTCACAGGTCTGTACGAACTTTCAGACTTTTTCTGGAATTGTGGTGGAAATTTCCATATCCATAGGCCTCTTTCACACGGGCGTCATGTTTGACGCTCGGATAAGAGGCGGGTGCATTGCGGGAAAATGCGCGATTTTTTTCCGTGTGTGTGCAAACTGTTGTAATGTGTTTTGCATGCGAAGAATCGGCATGTTTGATACCCAGACCCGAAGCCAGACTTCATCACCGAAGTCCGGTTTCGGGTTGAGTATTCTGTATATTTTATTATTTTCCCTTTATAACATAGTTATAAAGGAAAATAATAGCATTCTAAATACAGAATGCAAAGTAAAAAGGGCGATTTGAGGGTTAAAAAAAAAAAGTAACCTCTCCACCTCCATTCATAATGATGGAAGCATGTGATTGGACCATGTGACCCAGTGATGTCACAGAAGGTCCTTCACACCCCCCCAGCTGAGGACACAACAGGAGACCGGCAGCTATGCGCTCAATTGGAGGAGGTGTGTTACTTTTTTTTTTTTTAACCCTCAATTGCCCTTTTTACTTTACATTCTGTATTTAGAATGCTATTATTTTTCTTTGTTATAAGGGAAAATAATAAAGATCGGGTCAATATCCCAATCGTCTCCTAGCAGCCATGCGGGAAAATCGCACCGCATCCGCACTTGCTTGCGGATGCTTGTGATTTTCCCGCAGGCCCATTCACTTCTATGGGGCCTGCGTTGCGTGAAAAACACAGAATATAGAACATGCTGTGATTTTCATGCAATGCAGAAGTGATGCGTGAAAATCACCGCTCATGTGCACAGCCCCATAGAAATGAATGGGTCCGGATTCAGTGCGGGTGCAATGCGTCCACCTCACGCATTGCACCTGCGCGGAAAACTCGCCCGTGTGAAAGGGGCCATAGCCTTACAAGTTTCAATACAGCGGCACGACTGTTGCATTAGGTAGCAGTGCAGTCCGTTCACTTCTATGGGGAGAGCACTTGGTGGTGACCGGACCGGAGTCCTCCAGCCACCACTTTGCGGGGCTCCATTCCAAATAGAAGTGTGGGACCCGCACCTATAAGACATTTTGGGCATATCCTAGTGATATGCTCCCATTGTTTGTGATTAGACAACCCCTTAAAGTGCTCAGGAGGAGGGTGCATTGTGGGCAGGCGACACAAAGCTGGAAGATTAATGATGGAATATTGCAAATTGTAAAATTATTTTAAACTCTGCAAAATAGAATTCTTACCTATGAAATCCTTCCCTAGGTATCCTAACCACTGGATCCACAATGTCCACCTACAATTACTATGTTACAGCATATAAAATAGAGTACAGTGAAGATGGTGCAAAGTGGACAATGTACAGAGAACCCAACGTGGACCGAGACAAGGTACAGTTAGCCGTGTCTTAAGAGATTCAGGAAAGAAATGCACTATATAAAATCATTGTAGATGTAATAGACTGGTTGACACCCCCCCCCAGACCGGTAAATGCCAGTGATCATATTACTCGTAATGGACAACTACTCCATTATGAACCCATTGGTGCCATCTGCCGCACATATAGCAGGCGCTGTGTGGTCGGGAGCACAGAGCTTAAAGGCTATGGACACCATTGGGGCAATTTTTTTGAAATGGCATTTTACTCATTTGGAGCTAAAAATAATTTTTTTCAATTGGTCTTTATTTAAATTTTCATCCATTTCTGAGATACAAGGGATTAAAATCAGTCTGTTTGCAAGCAGTCACAGTCTCTTTTCTTTGAATCCCATCATGTGTAGCTCTTATATCTGATCTCCTGACCTCATAAATGCTCAGTTCTTATCAAACTGATAAAACTATGGCTTAAATAAGTGTTTGAGATCAGAGCTAGTATCTCAGAAACGACTGAACATTTTTAATAAAGACCAATTGGAAAAAAATATTTTTTTTGCCCAAAATTAGTAGAATTCACTCGTAAAAAAAAAAGTCTCAGAAGGTGTCCATAGCCTTTAATAAATTTGAAGATATTTATGCTTTGTCAAGTCTTGTTCTACCAGTGAAATAATTTGGGATAATGCCACTGTAGGTGTTTCAAACCCCAATTCATTTCTACATCTTGGACATAATCCATAAGCCTAAAGGCCATTCTGGACGTAGCTTTTGACATGTGTTAGGCCCTATGTAATGCATAGATCAGTCTATCCAATAGCCTATTCGACTGACCAAAATTTCCGTTGATTATCTCGCCCTACATTCTATGTTGCAGGTATTTCAAGCAAACTCTGACTACTTCCAAGAAGTCCGAAACAACTTAATTCCTCCTATCGTGGCGAGGTTTGTGAAGATCAGACCCACAAGCTGGAACCAGAAGATCGCCATGAAAGTGGAGCTGCTTGGGTGCCAGTTCACACCTGGTAAGAGGCAGTTTTTGTCTCTGTGTATGATGCGCGGGGTCCGTCTAGTACTTGAAAAATATAGCATTCTCCTTCTTGGTAAAGGGTTCTCTGCCCTTGTAAATACAAGCCGACCAAGAGGTCGCGACGGGTCTGGTTCCTGTAACCCCTATGGTTAGCTTTCATTGCCAGTGGAAGTGGTTACTTAGGCTGGTTTTTCGACACCGTTTTGTTTTCCATCCATTTTGAGGATCTCAAACGAAAGTAACGAAAATGGATGCAAAAGGAGCACAACGGATAAAACGTCCTTCTGTTTGCTACTATCGCTCAGTACAATATTTCAGGTTCTGTGCTGTGTATGTAATGTATAATCGTTCAGTCCTCCTGTATACATCTATAGGGCAACAGATTTTAATTTCTATGTATGTTGTTTTTTCTTTGCCATTTTTTATAAGCGTCCATTCCAAAACTAACGGCTCCTCCAGCATTTGTGCCGCGTGCCAAACACAACCCGCTCCCAGTGAACAAGACCACCCCTTCTCCTGAGATCAAGAACACGACGGTGACGCCAGATATCACCAAAGGTAACCCTCTTACATGGAACAGACTGTGCAGGTTTGGTGGCTCTTCAGGCTGTGTTCAGAGCGGCTGTGTTCAGCTTGGAGCGTGACGCACCTAAAAACCGGGGAAGGGTTTGGATAGTTCGCTGCCTGCCTCCAGCTCAGGAATGTCAGGGCTGACATCAGAGTGCTGAGCGGACTGACTCATCCCCAGCAGGCCGATGGATCTTCCTTAACTGTGTCATTCCCTGCAGGACTTGGGTTGTACATTTGGATTTTGGGATTTTCCACGCCTTACCTTATGCACATTTCTTACAGACCCGTATATTTATCAGCACATTATCAGTATTCCTGCTTATGGACTCATTTTAATGCATTGAAATAGAGGTTTTCTTTGTAATATAAAGTGCTCAACGTAGAGGGGAATCATGACAAGGACCCCGCTATCATCCTCGTATTTATGGCACGTCAGAAGATGAATTTGCATGGAACTATCCTTCTAATGATTTTGCAGATGGCATGTGCATGCAGTATTCCCCATGTATATGTTAGGCTTAAGATTTTTTCTAGTCCTGATCTATCCTTAGGGCAGAGACCTGACTCCCGACACCCCTGCCGATCAGGGTTTTTTTACTAGCTGCAGCACTAGAACACCACAGCACCATGCACCGCATAGTGGCCGTGTCTGGTTACTGCAACTCTGCAACCATAATGGGATGCTGGGCTATGCAATCATTTTATTATTTGTGGAGGACCCAACTCTGCGACCCCCACCAATCCTGAGAATGAAGGGGCCACAGCATTGGTTGAGCACTGCATTTCCTGTCATTTCTGTCCCCTGCATAGCCAGTCACTGTGTAGGGATCTGTAGCAAAAACCTGTTCAAGTGAATGTTTCCTGCACAGACTTGTGGCCCGGAGGGACTACATAGAAAGAAACGCAGCACTGTGGCCCCTTTATTCTCCGGATGGATGGGGTCCTAGAGATTGCACCCCTACAGATCAAATCTCTTAGTGATACTGAAGCATGAAATATAAATGCCTGTATTTTTGGACTATAAGACGCCTTCACCCAGGTTTAGACAACAGGAAATTCCCTGGTAATTTAATGAAGTGGGAGGGGTCAATGTCACTAACTGTTAATGGTCTAGGATAGAGGGGGTTAACAGTTTATGGTCAGCTCCCGTTAATCCTAGTGTGTCATCTTTTGATCATTAAAACAGACGGCAATGGCGCATGTGGTCACATGATAGGAGTATCAGCAGCGCAAGTTGCAGTGTACAATACAGTACCCACTGTGAAGTCATCATCTTATTGGTCTGACTCCTCCCACTGGTGACATCATCAAAAGTCCTTTAGCTCCTCTAAGTCAAGAGCTTTCGTGTATTTCCCTGCTGCCAGGGGTCCTTCAGCATGAGGAGGGAGGTGTTTCTCACAGTCCTCTCCATGAGCTAAATGATCTTTCATCCTCCTCCTCCTCCTCCTTTCTACACTGACCACATGGATTGTGTCGGTCAGGGAAAGAGAGCCGTCTGCAGATGCACTGTATGTAGGAGCGTTCTGCTGGATCATTAAAAAAGCAGTCTGGCACTGCTGGAGCACCCTGACTGCAGACTAAGATGCAGGGATTTTTTCCTGGGAAATAAGTGCGTCTTATAGTCCAAAAATACTGTATACAACTTCATATTATATTAAAACGCTGATCTGAAATGTCCACAGCAATATAACGTGAATTAACTTGAGCTCTATTCACACTATAATCATAGCTGGATCCTGCTGATTTTATAATGGGGTCCTTCAGGTTATGACACATTTCCAAAGTTTTGATGGAAAGAGCAATGCCACAGGTTATACCACAATATACTTTCTGCTCAAAATACAATACTTAATTGTAATATGTTGGGAAAAGGCACAATTATGCCCCACAAGTGGCTGTACCGAGTGCCATTACGTCATCCGTATTTTTTGCGAACCGCAAAATACATGTGGTCGTGTGCATGAGCCCTTACCATTACACACCATCTTACTGAGAACATTGAAAATGCCCACCTGGACGTAGAAGTTAGACCTCGTTCACATCTCTGTTTGTTTTTGGGTCCAGTAGGCTGTTTTGGCACAGAGCAGCCTTCCGGATCTCACGGATCCGGCCGTGCTGGATCCTCTACCTTCACCACCAGATCTCCATTGACTGCAATGGGGTCCGGTGGTGAGCTGGCCGATTTTTGGCATAAATGCCAACGACAAAAACCGTTGCATGCTGCGTTTTTTTTTGTCCAACCGACAGCTGCAATTTGCGTAGGATGCAGCAGACAGATTTCTGAAGCGGATGTGAACGAGGCCTTACAGATTTTTTTTTAGATATTATTACTAACAGCGATTCATTTCTTTTGCCTCCATGTTATCAGAGGAGTCGCAGTCTGTTGCAGCTGATTTTTGCTGAGTGTGGTGTAAATTAATTGCTTTTGTTACACTGATGACGGGGAAAGGGGTTACTCCTTCAACACCTACACAAGAATGTGGTCTGTGACTGGCGTGTAAGCCGCTCTGTTCTTCTTTTTAATGGATTGCAGATGTACCCTTGGCAGCCATCCTGGTCCCTGCGTTAGTCATGGTCTGCACCAGCATCGTCGTGCTGCTTGTTTGCGCCTGGCACTGGAGAAACAGGTTGGTCAGATTTTGATTCATTGTATTTGTGTCATAAGCTTGTGTATTGGAGAGGAGGGATCGCACGGCTTCCCTAGAGGAACAATTTCTATGGTTCACCTTCTATAATCCGGGATCGGGTATTCCACTATTAGTTTTCATCTCAAACTGCCTGGTAACGTGGCTTATTATAAGGATTAGATTACGTTTATTTCCTGCTATACAGTGATTTGTCGGCCTCTGTCCCCAGTGGGGCCCACAATCTATTCCGGTATCTCACACACTAGAGGCAATAAGAAACAAATTTTTCAAAATTTCAATATTGATGACCTTTCCTCCATTATGTGATTTGGTGGGAGTACGACTCCCAGCACCTTGACCAATCATCTGTTTGTAGAGGCCTCTGTGTACGAAACACAGCGCCGTCCATTGTATAGTGGCTGTGCTTGGTATTGCAGCTGAATCCGATTAATTTGAATGGGGCAGAGCCGCGCAAGCGCCATGGGACCGATGGACTTGACGTCGCTGGCTGGAGAATAGGCCTCTGGATCCTTCACACAGCTGATCTGTGCTGCCGAGAGTCGCACCCCCCACCAATCTGACATTGATCAATACTTTGAGCCCTGGAAACCCCTTTAACCCTTTCTACCCCGGGCCAGTTTTCACCTTCTTGCCCAGGCCATTTTTTACAAATCCGACATGTCACTTTATGTGGTAATAACTTTAAAACGCTTTTACTTATCCAGGCCATACGGAGTTAGTTTTTTCATCACATATTGTACTTCCTGACTGTTAAAATTGAGTAAAAAAAATTTGATTTTTATTTATGAAAAAAAAATACCAAATCTATTTGGAAAAATTTGAATTATCTACTTTTAGATAGTAATACCTCTAAAAATTGTTATTAATTTAGCATTCCCCATATGTCTGCTTCATGTTTGGATCATTTTGGGAAGGACATTTTATTTTGTTGGGGATGCTAGAAGGCTTAGAAATTTAAAAGCAAATCTTGAAATTTTTCTCAAAATTTCCAAAACCCACTTTTTAAGGACCGGTTCAGGTCTGAAGTCACTTTGTAAGGCTAACATAATAGAAACCACCCAAAAATGACCCCATTTTAGAAACTACACCCCTCAAGGTATTTAAAACTGATTTTACAAACTTTGTTAACCCTTTAGGTGTTCCACAAGAATTAATAGAAAATTGAGACAAGATTTTAACAAAGCAAAGGTTAACAGCCAACCAAAGCTCAATATTTATTGCACTGATTCTGTAGTTTACAGAAACACCCCATATGTGGTCGTAAACTGCTGTACGGGCACACGGCAGGGCACAGAAGGAAAGGAACGCCATATGGTTTTTGGAAGGCAGATTTCACTGGGATAATTTTAAGTTGCCTTGTCACATTTGAAGCCTCCCTGATGCACCCCTAGAGTAGAAACTCCAAAAAAGTGACCCCGTTTTAGAAACTAAGGGATAAGGTGGCAGTTTTGTTGGTACTATTTTAGGGTACATATGATTTTTAGTTGCTCTATATTAGACTTTTTGTGAGGCAAGGTAACAAAAAATAGCTGTCTTGGCACAGTTTTTATTTTTTGTTATTTACAGTGTTCATCTGTAGTATTTTAATAGCGCAGGTTGCTACGGATGTGACCATACCGAATATGACCACTTTTTTTTTGTTTCAGTTTTGCATAATAAAGCATTTTTGCAAAAAAATGATTTTTTTTAATGTCTCCATATTCTGAAAGTCTTTTTTTTTTATTATTTTTTTTGGACGACTGTCTTATGTAGGGGCTCATTTTTTTCAGTATGAGATGACGGTTTGATTGGTTCTATTTTAGGGTGCACATGACTTTTTGATTGCTTGGTATTACACTTTTTGTGATTTAAGGTGACAAAAAATTGCTTTTTTGACACATTTTATTAATTTTTTTACAGCGTTCATCTGAGTGTTTAGGTTTTGTAATATTTTTATACAGCAGGTTCTTACGGACATACCTAATATGTATACTTTTTTTAAAATTATTAAGGTTTTTACAATAACAGCATTTTTTAAACAAAAAAATCATGTTCTAGGCTAGGTCTACACGGCGACATGTCGTGCGACACATAGGGCACAACATTTGTAGCGTGACATTTTGTCGCGTGACAATTTTTTTACTGATAGTCTATGGTGTCGCTCTGCGACATGCTGTGACACAACAGTTGCAGAAAAATCTATTTCGAATGGATTTTTTGTGACTGTCGTGTCGCAGTCACCGTGCAAAACCATAGACTATCATTATAAAAATTGTCACTCGACAAATGTCATCGTGTACACCTAGCCTTAGTGTCTCTATAGTCTGAGAGCCGTAGTTTTTATTTTTTGGGCGATTTGTCTTAGGTAGGTTCTCGTTTTTTTGCAGGATGAGATAACAGTTTGGTATGATTTTGGGGTGCATATAACTTTTTGATCGCTTGGTATTACACTTTTTGTGATGTGAGGTGACAAAAAAATGAAAAAAATGTTTTTTTTAGCAGTTTTTATTTTTCTGACGGTGTTCACCTGAGGGGTTAGGCGATACCTAATATGTCTATGTCTATTTTTTCCCTATTTTTAACCATTTTTTTTTTTTTTTTTTTTTTTTTTACTTTTTCTTGGGGAAAGGATGCAGGTTTTTTTTTTTTTCTTTCTTGAAACTTTTGTAAAAACTTTATTTTATTTTTTTACTTTTTTCACTTTATTTTTTGTCCCACTCTGAAACTTCAACTTTGGGGTCTGATCCCCTTTACAATGCACTACAATACTTCTGTATTGTGATGCATTGGCTGTAAGTGTATTGCACTGTGTAATACACGTCAGCCTGCTTACCTGTGAGATCCAGGGGGCTGAATCCCCTGTCATCGGATCCCCGTCACAGCAGCGCAGAGACCCGATGGCTGCTCCGATCCCCTTACGAACATCGCACATGCCGTGTGCATTCTGTATTTTGCAGAACAGAACAGCTGGCCCCTAATAGAACAATCCTGTCCTTGTCCGTAATGCAGACAATAATAGGACATGTTCTATTTTTTTGCAACAAAATGATTTTTATTAGAATTTTAAAGAAATTTCAATATAACATACAGAAAATTGAATTTTTCACACGTAATATTCTAATTTTTGGCTGAACGGAAATAAGGACATAAGGTAACAGAATGCACACGGAGTACCTTCCGTTTTTTTTTTTTTAAATGAATAGAACGCAAACGGAACGGACACAAAATGAAAATAAGTTTGTGTGTATGAGGCCTTATACTCGTACACAGAAAATGGTAAAAAAAAAATCTGCTTTGAGAAAATGAAATAAATATAAAAAGGGACTAGAAAAAGCAAATATGTATTAGTATCTGGTTATAATTGGTAAAAAAAATTGTAGGTGATATATACCTGTTAATTAGAGGAGGCGCAGTGGGGGAAGTGATGAGAAATTGGGGATTCTGTCCTACATACAATACAGGATGGTAATCTGGAGTCTGTACTTAGTCAAAATTACGGGGATCGGCGAGAAACGCTGCTACTGACTAGCACTACACCAGTGACACCTGCTGGACAAAAAAAGCTATTGCATGGTAACCGTACTAATGCTTTGTATAAGGAATATATATTGTATAGTAGTTGAGAAGCAGAATCGCCATATCTCTGAACTGTTCCCACCTGAGACTGACTGCTATATTTTATACAGTCAATGAAATAGATTAGTTTTTAACACTAAATAGTCTGCACTAAAGGCGACGAATAATTATTTTATTTTCTCCCCCCCCCCTGTTAGAAAGAAGAAAACAGAAGGTACTTATGACTTGCCATACTGGGACCGTGCAGGTAAAACATCATGGAATAAATGAATAGAAATGGGTCCATAATGTCACATATATTTGTCATTGTGTAATAGTATTTTTATACATTGTCACCGCTCTGGGTGATGTCACTGGAGATCCCTTTTTGTAAATCCTGTTGTGGGAGCAATGATTCCATTAATTTGGCTTCTTTTCCTGCAGGCTGGTGGAAAGGAATGAAGCAATTCCTACCCGCCAAATCGGCTGAACACGATGAGACCCCAGTGAGGTACAGCAGCTGTGAAGTTGGCCGCCTGAGACCAAGGGACATGACCACCATGTCAGCAGGTAGTGTTCTCCGCTCTGTATGCTCAGCAGGTTTCTAAACACGGTATTTATATGCAGATCAGTTAAAAAAGGAGCATTTCTGAAGCTGGATCAAAAGTAGGAATTGGAATACCAGTCAGTTTTTTTGTTGAGCCGAATATGCGCTTCCAAATAGCCTTGGTCTGCAGCCAATTACTTCTGTCGTGGCATAGAGGCATGGATCATGGGATTACCCCAACCCGACCTCGCCCTTCTCTACGGGAATAGAGGCTATTGACCTTGTGACCATTGCAACAACAAAAAGAAAATCAGATTCTTTCTTTCTTTTTTTTTTTCTTTTTCTTTCTTTTTTTTTTTTTTTTTTTTGCAATGGTAGCAACATAGCATGCAACTTTTTTTCTGTTTTTCACCATATGTGATAATTGAACTCCTAATACTCCTAGAGTCTCACCTCTCAAGTGATATTATGTCACCACAGCCCTATGGATTCTGCAGAAAAAAAACACTATGTAATCTTTGTATAAGGCTACATGCACACGACCATTGCCTGCCTCCGCGTCCGCTCCTCCTTGAAATTTTGCGTCCGTCAAAAAAAACGGATGACGGACCGTTTTTTTTGACGGATCCATTGTAAAAATGCCTATCCTTGTCCGCAAACGTGAAAAAAATAGGACATGCACTATTTTTTTGACGGAATGAAAACACGGATCACGGATGCGGAACACAAACGGTTGACCATCCGCATTTTTTGACGGACCCATTGAAATGAATGGGGAAGCATCCAATCCGTGAAAAAAAACGGAACGGACGCGGAAACAAACAACGGTCGTGTGCATGGGGCCTAAGGGAGGGGAAAGGTTGCATTCCAGTTGTCGCAATGGATTTAAAGATCTTGGCAGCTGAAGGCATCTGTGTTGGTCCCATGTTCATATCTGCAGGCCTTACTAAGAAAAATGAGGTTTTAATATATGCAAATTAGCCTCTAGGATAAATGGGGGCGTTGCCGTTACCCCTAGAGGCTCTGCTCTCTCTGCAACTGCCGCACTCTCCGTACTTTAACAGGACCAGTTATGATGGGTTCACTGTTTTGCTCAGTCAATCGCAGTGCAGAGAGAGCAGAGCCTCTGGGAGTAATGACTACGCCCCCGTTGCTCCTAAGGGCTCATTTGCATATATTAAAACCTAATTTTTCTCAGCAATGCGGGCACATATGAACATGGGACCAACACAGATGCCTTCAGCTGCCAAGTGAACGTGCAACAGGTCAGGCCAAGTTCACACTTCAGTTATTTTCGACAGCTGTTGTGAGCCAAAAGCAGTAGTGAACCTACTTAGAGATAAGGAATAATGGAAAGATTTGCAGGTGTTCCGTGTTTTTGACCCGCACCTGTTTTTCGCTCACAGTCACTGAAATAACTGAAGTGTGAACTCAGCCTTGGGGCTCATGCACACGACCGTATGTATTTTGTGGTCCTCAAAACACGATCCGCAAAAAAAAACTGACGTCCATATTGCATCTGTTTTGTTTTGCAGATCCGTTGTAACAATGCCTGTCCTTGTCCGCAAAACGGACAAGAATAGGACATGTTCTATTATAATGCGAATATATACGGAAACGGAATGCACACGGTCATTTCTGTTTTTGTGGACCTATTGAAGTGAATGGTGCCGTATACGGACCTGTAAAAAAAAAAATGTACGCTCCCCCCCGCTCCTGTTCCGTGTGCATGAGCCCTTAGCCGGTTTCTTAGGTACAAATCTGCTGACAGATGCCATTTAAAGGGAAAAAAAATATTCTATGTATGTTCTCATTACTTCCACAAAATGGTAAATGTTCTTCATAGGTAAAACTCCATATTTTTTACAGAATACGCCCAGCCCCTGGTTGGGGGAGCAGTTGGCACCTTACATCAGAGATCAACCTTTAAACCAGAGGAAGGTAAAGAAGGTGGTTATGCCGATCTGGATTCCTACAACTCCCCAGACAAGGACATTTACCATGCCTACGCCGAACCGCTGCCAACCAATGGACCGGAGTATGCTACGCCAATCATCATGGATATGTCAGCGCATCCTGCCGGAACCATGTGCCTGCCTTCAACGTCGACTTTTAAAGGAGCGGGAGGCCAGGCTCCTGCGCTAGTAGGGACTTACAACAAACTTGTGTCTAGGACAGACAGTTCATCGTCCACGCAGGTACTATATGATACGCCAAAAGTGACACCGGGGACTTGTGCCGTGGAAGAGACAGTTTATCAGGTGCCACAGCCAAAAGCCAGCAAGGACGTCCCTCCTTAGATGTCGGCTCAGTAGCATGGACTCCCGTATGTATTCCTCCGAACAAAATGGCTTTATTTTCGCCGAGCACATCGTGTGTCCATCAGTAAGTAGGCTGTAGTCGCAAATCATTTGAATCAAAGTAAAAACCACTGTTCACGAGCTTTATGCAGAAACACTAAACTACTTAACCAAAACACCTTTACCGATATGCAAGATCACTGGGTGGGTGCTGTGTACAGAAGACGGGAGCGACGTGTGACGCCGGCCCCTCCTTCCCCAGATCAGGGGTCCGGTCTCGTAAGTTGTTTCTGGTGCTGATCTCCACTTTGACAATTATGTTATTTAATTTTGGTCTTTTTTTTTTTTTTTATGCCGCGGGATCTGAAGTTCTGTGATTAACATGCCAATATTTATTTACTGCCTGTTTATCCTACTGAGCTCTGCCTTGGACCGCAGTGGTGTCAGCCCCCCTGTGTGCGCGCGCCACGCCTGAAACTGAAAGATGCTGTGATTTTTATTTTTTGTTTTATTCTACGTCTTTTAGTATGTTGTCAGTGACCACAGCTTCTTCTGCAGTGGGCCGGTCACACCATTTCAGTATATGGAGAGTGAAACATCTAAGAACGTTCTTGGGGTTTCTGATGATGGCGTTTGCAGTTGGCCAGTATTAGTTTGTGTGCACACTTTATAATATCCCTTCCACTATATATATATGTATATATATTAGAGTGGAGGTTCAGACTGTAATGTGAATGTCCATCCCTGAACACCGTGTTTTTTTTGTCTTTATCTTAATGGGTCTGACATAATTTGGTGTAGGTTAATTTCTTGATGAATCTTTATAATGGTCAACACTCTTTTTTTTATTATTTGTACTAATATAAACCTGGAAATCCGTTTTTATAGGTATAGAGTTATTTGATGAAATTCCGACTTGCTGCGTCTCGGGGAGACTTACTTGAGCATTGGAGTTATACATTGAACTGAAACAGTAGCTCCCTCCAGTGGTGGCTGCAAACGGTCAGAAATGTATCACTTAAAATGGTTATGCCACCTCAGACATTGACGAAATATCAATAGCATTCATGTCAGATAGGTGCGGGTCCCACCTCTGAACCCAAACCTACCTCCAGACCGGGGCATGACATGGTGTGGTGTCCATTCACTTTTATGGGAGCTCTGAAAATAGCTGAACAAGTACCCAGTGCCTGTGGTGACACAACCCTTTAGAGGGGTTTTTCCTTAGTCAACACTTATGACCTTTCCACCTAATAGATAATAAATGTCGGACCTCAAGGGGTCAGCAATCACAAGAATAGGGATCCCGTTTGAGTGGCAAGTCGGTTGCGCATGCATGCTGTCACTCCATTTAAAGTCTATAGGCCTGTGGAAAGTTGGCAAGCACTATACTCTGCCATCTCCCTGTGCCTGCGCAGCCGCCTTTCCATTCAAATGAGGGACGTGAGGTTCGCCTTCTTGTGATTGTTCGGAATCATATCCTGCTGGTACGTGTTTATTATGGAGTGTTCTCTTTAAAGGGGTTGTCTCATCTGAGACAATGGGGGCATATCGCTAGGATATGCCGCCATTGTCTGATAGGTGCGGCTCCCACACCAATATCAAGAACGGAGCGGGCCAAAGTGGTGGTTGTGGGTCCGGCCACCACCAACTACTCTCCTCATAGAAGTGAATGGGAGCACAATGTGCATGACCGGCCACCGCTCCCATTCACTTCTATTGTCCCGACGGAAATAGCTGAGCCAGCATTCAAACTATTTTCGGCGACCCCAAAGAAATGTGAATGTAGGGCGGCTTCGCGTGCGCAGTGGGCCCTCCGCCACTTTCGGGGATCCGTTTTAGAGATCCTAGAGATATGCCCCCATTGTCTCGGATAAGACAACCCCTTTAACTCTCTGTATTCGAAAAAGCACACCTTTATCTGCTATAAAGATACAGTCAGCGATGAATCGGCACAGGATGTTAGACTTTTATACCGCACTGTGTGAACCTGGGTTTATTCTGACAATCGGTCTTTGAACCAGTTGAGGTGATTTGGGGTCACTACTTGTATATTGCGTTCTACAGTCAAAGAATTTTCTGTTTGGATAAATTAAAAACGGGTGTATTAGTCTGTTTTCTCAGATGCTAAAAATTTTCCGGGGAGTATAGTGTTACCAGGCAATAGACAGAACGGATATTTTGTGAATGGAGGGAAATCTTACGTTTATGTCCACCTTTCTTTCCAGAATCTACCCTAAGGCCTCCTCACATACAGGCCGTCTAGGGCATTAGTGCACTCTGTGGTACCACATTTATACACAGCAATGACATTTTACCTTCAAGAATGCACAAAGTGTTTGCCAGATGTATAAAAAGTTATGAATTTCTTCCTGTGGGTTCTTCCTACAATATCCAACAGGTGGCTGTTATGTGGCCGAGAAGGTGCGAGGTGACGGTGAATATTTACTTGAACGGAATATTTTCTTAAGTCATTTTTACAGTTATGCTTTGGTTGGTTAAAATGACATGTATATCTATAAAAAAAAAAAAAAAATCGCCTCAGGGATGGTGTGATATTCTTCACGCTAGATCTATTTCTAGAATGATCTTTTTATCTCTGTATTTGCTCATCTCAACTATCAAAATATATATTTGTTTTTTTAACATTTCAAATCCCATTCGCACATGGCGGAAGTTTACGTTTGTGGACCTGAATCGGTCACGGATTACGTGTGTGTAGTCTGAAAATTAATAGTCATTTATCAAACTTGCGTAAAGTAGAACTGGCTTGGTTGCCCATAGCAACCAATCAGATTCCTCCTTTCATTTTCCAAAGGAGCTGCCAAAAATTTAAGGTGTACTCTGATTGGTTTCTATGGGCAACTAAGCCAGTTCTACTTTACACCAGTTTTTGCCCCCATCAACCAATACCAGCACAGCTTTCATATTTTAAGACCACTGTAAGAAATGAGAGCTGTCCCCCTCTGGGAAACCTGTATGTGGAGTTACAGTGTATATCTTAGGGGGGATTTATAAAACGGTCTAAAAGAACACATATTGTCTGTTGCCCAGGAGCAGAATACTAAATAAAAGCCATGCTGTAATTTGTTGCTATAGGCAGACAATCCGAAACGCGTTGGTGGTTTAATTCCTTGTAGCTTCCGTTTCGTAAATATCCCCCATCTTGTGCATGTCTGGTGGACATACCCTAACTCCTGGGGTGCCTTCTTGCCCCTTCCCTTAATTCAAGGGCAATCTTGGTTTGGGATAAAGACCTAGGTCAGGGATGCTCAACCTGTGCAAAACTACAACATAGACAGCTTACAGCTATCAGTCTACAGCAGAGCAAGGTGGGAGTTGTAGTTTTACAACAGCTGGAGGGCCGCAGGTTGAGCATCCCTGACCTAGGTAATCTTAGACTGGTTGCTACGGCCTGAAAATCAAGGCCGTACCTCTGCTACCCACTGTGTTTCCTCAAAATTACCATGGCATCGACCTGTAGTGCTGAGCCTTTGTTAGGTCGAGCATGCTCAGTGTGTTGCCATCAGTTCTCTAGCTAAATGTTTTGTGAAACAAAGGGAGTGCCAGTGTGCTTCTAATTACTGAGTATAGGGGGCGTGACTGGCCTGTATATCAGGCAGCCAATCAATAAACATCAACACTCACAGCAGGAAAGCTAGGGATTGTGGGGATTGTAGTCTTTGAAGTTTTGTGAGGGAAGATCAGGCGCCATGATACTCTGTGTGCTGCAGGCTCACCCAGGAGCTAGACAAATGGATTGCAAGGTAAATTGAAACTTACTTAACCGGAATACCCCTTTAATGACCATTGCTGCCTGTGGGAATTTTTTATATATTTTTTTTTTAAACTCTGACAACCCCTTTAAAACTTCAGATGTCCTATGCTTCTGGCGCATTGAGTGACCCTTAGGCCCCTTTCACACAAGCGAGTATTCCGCGCATGTGCAATGCGTGATGCAAACGCATTGCGCCCGCACGGAATCCGGACCCACTCATTTCAATGGGTCTGTGTACATGAGCGGTGGTTTTCACGCATCACTTTGCCTTTGCATCCGTTGCCCAAAAAAAATGCCATTTGGATGCAGAACAAAAATACGGTTGTGTGAATGGGGCCTTATTGTCTCAGAATCGGACATGGGAAAGCTTTGATAGTTACAAACGGAGTTTTTAACACTGAAAATCTGGAACGTCTTCTGTATGTCGTCCGAAGGAACATGTAAAGCATGTGATATGAGTAAGGTGACGATCGCTCCTTACGTGCTGGTAGACGCCTACTTGAATTACTATGATGGTGGACTGGATATTCTGGTCCGGGCTTAAACGCCTCAGTCCCTACAAATAAAATCTTAATCTTGTACAGGATCCGTCTCATCTGGGGCATACTGTAAAAGCCTTCTCCTGTATAACGTGTCTAGATCCAGGTCTGTTATCATACATACTGCAGACTGACTTATAGACCAGGACACAGGTGGGCTGAACACTGGTAAGTGTCTGCGTGATACTCTGTATGTGTTACTCAAGATCCGAGTCCGGGAACTGCTTTTGTGTGTTACTGTATATTCATTGACATTGAGTTTGGTACCAGAAAAATTCTTAATAAAGCGGATGTACTGTAGACACTGTCCAGAGCATTTGAGATTTTAAGGGGGTTATACCACGACTAGAGATGAGTGAACCCGAACTTTACGGGTTTGGCATTCGGGCAGTGGAGGAATCCATAGGACGGAATGCAAAACTGAAGCCTGTAAGAGGCATTACGTTTTTGATGCGTCCTAATAGTCTGGTTTCCGTTACGCAGGATTTTGTTTTTCGTCCTGCATAACGGAAACCAGACGGATTCATTATGCTTGGCCCTAGACTTGTATTATGACGGATCAAAAGGAAATGCCTCTTAAAGTCTGTGAAGTCTGTTATGTTCCATTATAACGGGATTTCTCCACTACCCGGACCTGTAAAGTTTGGGTTCATTCATCTCTAGCCATGACTAATGTAAAAAAATATGAAAATCAGATGATGCAGTCTGAGGACAATCTCTAATAAAGCTAGAACCAGTCCTGTACTTGACATGGATCCAGATCCATTCATTTCTCTAAATTCCCTTTTAGCTGACAGCTCAGGGGGTGTGTCCTTTTTGCTGCAGCTCTCTCCCTGCAACTGTCACAGCTTCTAATAATAGATATGGCTTGTGACAATTGAAGAGCAGAGCGACCACCTCAGTAAGTGGACGTGCACATTACTGTACAGATTAAACACCGGAGGCACCATTGTAATAAAGTAACGAGAATATCTCACAACTGATGCATTTTTGTAATAGGAAATAAGTTATAAAAGTAACTAGTAGATATACCTGGCAAGTTTTCAAATGGACTATGCATGTGGACAAGTAAACAAGCTGGGGACACATTGGGGAGATTCCTCAAAACTGGTGTAAAGGAAAAACTGATAACCATCAGATCATTGGGGGGTCCCACCAATCACAAGAATGGGGTCCCTGTACCCCCACAATGAACAGAGTGGCTGGTCCGGCATGCGCATGGCCGCCCCATTCATTTCAGCGCTCCACTATCTCCAGAATTCCCATAGAATTGAGTGGAGCAGCCACAACCGACCGCTCAAATTATTTCAGGGGGAACAGGGCCAGGGCTGTCATCATAGGGGATAACTTAAAGCAGGGATGCTCGACCTGTGGCCCTCCAGCTGTTGTAAAACTACAACTCCCACCATGCCCTTCTGTAGGCTGATAGCTGTAGTCTGTCCAGGAATGATGGGAGTTGTAGTTTTGCAACAGCTGGCGGGCCACAGGTTGAGCATGCCTGACTTAAAGGGGTTATCCCATGTAAAAAATGAAAATCAGCTATTATATACTGTAGTACATGACAATCTTGTTCTAACAAAGCTAGAACCAGCCCTGTACCTTATATGGATCCAGAGATCTCCCCATTCATTGCTCTGCTAGATTTATATCAAGCTGACCGCTCAAGGGGAGTGTCTTTTCTGCTGCAGCTCAGGGGCGTGTCCATGCTCTCCCTATCACAGCTCAGGGGGCGTGTCTATGCTCTCCCTATCACAGTTCAGGAGGCAGTTGAAGCATGAAACTGAGCATGTGCGGCCTTCTCGGTGAGCAGGTCAAAAAAATAAGAAAAGGAACAGACAGCAGGTGGCGCTATACAGGTACATTTTATTGAATAGCTCAGTGACTATGCCAATTTTTTAATTACATGCAATTACAAAAGTATTCAGATCCAGATGCTGGTTTGGAAACTATACAATATTTTGCATGGGACAGCCACCTTAATGTAACCAGAATACTCCTTTAAGGAAACCTGCTGTGTATGGAGACTTACTGGCAATGATCCATGGGGAAAATATGTCAAGAGGTATCGCTGAGAATTAGAAGCATCTTGTTATGCCAACACTTCCAGTAGGGGGCACCATCCCGACTGTTCTTTCTGTCTGGGTGATAACTCTTACAATCCCATCCTAGGAAAATGTCACACTGTGTAAATCAATATTAGTGTAGAATTTAGGGTTTTCAGGGTGACGGATGACAATAGCGTATGTGTGCCCCATGCAAATACCCCAGCGCTTTCCAAAAATAATGTTTTTTATCAGATCCGTGTTATTGTCCCGTAGTGCTGGCCGTCTACCAGTGACCGGCGATTAGCACTGACCAATGTACTGCAAATGTGGTAGATCTGGATGTCTGTATGGTGATCGGCGATCAGAGCGTGGTATGAAACTGTATCCGATACTGCTGGCGTTGAATGTGAACAGAGTAGATTGCCTTTCCTTCTTCAGGTACTGAATCATTTAGAAGCCTTCACTGTAATATGTTTTATAATGGCTACAAAATGTTAGATATTTTTTTTGTATTATTTATCTGCTTGGAAGCGGCACATAAAATGGACACAACTTCTCCTATTTTCCATATAAATCCACAGTGCTCTGAATGTAATTTGTTTGAAATCAGCATGTACTGTAGGCACATTGTATCTGTATATGTTGTTAGACTGTAGATTGTATAAAAGAAGAAAGTTCTATGTCTTTTGAAGAAAAAAAAAAAGTTGTACATAAAAATAAAAGAATTTTGTGAGATTCTGGTTTTTTTCTTTTTATGGCGTATTGTCATTTTGGGGGGAATTTATTAAACTGTAAAAAACAATTATTTTGGTGTAAGCCCTGTTAGTACATTTCTTTGCTATATCCTTGAGCTGCATTCACAATGATATTCAGTGGAGAATGGACCATTTACAGAACAAGGCCACGCACCTTATTAACAGCATTTGGTACTATTAATCTAGTATTTTATATACATCCCTATTACAATAACGCATGTTTTTGGGACATAAAAGCATAAAAATGGCATCCTCCACATCAGTACAAAGGAGGGTTCTGGCTGGCTGAGTGTGATGAAGCTTAGGAAGGCTGCTGAATCCCCTTAAACTAAAGAGACCAGTCTTGGAGGAGATTACTGGAAGTACTTCATGGTATGAAGAGTTCTGGCAATGCTCTATAGCAGGCATGCTCAACCTGCGGCCCTCCAGCTGTTGCAAAACTACAACTCCCAACATTCCCTGACAGCTTACAGCTATCCTCTTACAGAATGGCATCGTGGGAGTTGTAGTTTTACAACAGCTGGAGGGCCGCAGGTTGAGCATCCCTGCTCTATAGGAAAATAATATGTACAGAGGTGTCCCTGAGTCAAAGTCCACAAGGTGGTGCTAGCGAGATGGTTCTCTTTCCTTGGGAGATACCTCTTTGTACACGAAAGGCAAAATGATACGGGCAGGTGCCCAATTAGGTAAAGATATTGCCTATAAGAGATTACAAATTATTAGGTTAGAGCAGGGCTAGGCAACCTCCGGCACTCCAGCTGTTGTAAAACTGCAACTCCCAACATGCATACTGGCTCTGTTCTTCTAATAACCCTCATAGAAATGAATGGTGCATGCCCGGAATTGTAGTTTCACTACAGCTGCAGTGCCGGAGGTTGCTGATCTCTGTTTTACCCTGGGTTCAGACCTGAGCGTTCTTGAAACACGTGTTTTTGTCGCGCATATTACAGCCACTGTGGCGTCAATCACAATAGGCGCGACAAACGCCCCCAAAAAAGCTCAAGTACTTGTTTATGCGTCGGGTGTTTTAAAGCGCGTTCAAACGCGCTGTAAAACGCTCAAGTGAGAACCAGGGCCATAGGAAAGCATTGGTTTTCATGTGTTGAGCGTTTTACAGCGCGTTTGAACGCGATGTAAAACGCTCAGGTGTGAACTTACCCTAAGTTCACACCTGAGCATTTTACAGCGCATTCAAACGCGCTGTAAAACGCTCAACACATGAAAACCAATGCTTTCCTATGGCCCTGGTTCTCACTTGAGCATTTTACAGCGCATTTGAACGCGCTGTAAAACGCCCGGCGCATAAACAAGTACTTGAGCTTTTTTTGGGGCGTTTGTCGCGCGTTTTGAGATTGACACCACAGTAGTCAATCACAAGAACGCGCGTGGGAACACGCGTTTCCTATTTGCAAAAACGCGCTGTAAAACGCGCGTTTTTAGAACGCTCAGGTCTGAACCCAGGGTTAGGGTTAGAGTATGGAGTAAAGTAGCTCTAGACATGTCAGGTGGAAGTAGTGCTTGAATACCAGTTGCCAGTACAAAGGGATAGGCTGAGACGCAATCAGACCTGTGAAAATAAACTAACGGTCATACGGGCTCATAAGGACGCGTCAACATGAGAATTCTTAACGCTTTACCCGTATCTCTGAGGTGGTGCATAGTCTCATGAGGTCATACCTCATAAGACCAAGTCTAGTCGCGTAAAACTTCATTTCAATATTGTACGTTGCGAGCGCTCTGTACAGTATTAGAATGTATTGGCTCCGATGAGCTGACATTACTTTATGAAGTTTCACAAGACTGTAGACTAAAAAAAACTTTCCGGAACTCAGGTTCGGTTCCAAGTGGAACCGAACCAGAGTTCAGGAAATGTTTTTTCATAGTCTAAATCAATTTCTGAAGTTATTATGCAAGTCTTGCGAATATTGAAATAAAGTTTTTTGCGAATCGACTTCAGATGTTTCATCTGAAGTCTATTCGCTTATCCCTAATTACAAGCATATGCTGTTGTAAACAGCACTTCTAGCAGCCCTGGCGATCAGCTGTAGATATCAGAGTCAGATCTCCCCCCTCCGTGAATCCGATGTTAACCTATCCCAAGGATAGGCCATCAGTATTATTGAACTCATGGAAAACCCCTTTAACCTACTTCTATGCGAGTCGGCCTATACATTCCTTTAATTTTGCCCACTGGCCCCTGGTATTGCCCATATGGCACAGGTAGGTGAGTGTTAGGTCCCGAGCTACTTGAGAAACCTAGGCGTGGTGCTCTGGCTTAGACATGTCCTCCACAGCAGGACATGTTGACCAATCTCTCAATTTTAACATCAGTTTGAGGGCTTAGGGTGCTTTCACACTTGTGTTCTGAGGATCCGGCAGGCACTTCCGTCCCGCCGGATCCGTCAGAACGCAAGTCGCCTGAAAGCATTAGAAGACTGATCAGGATCCTGATCAGTCTTCGAAATGCTTTTAGGTTACCATGGCAGCCAGGACGCTACTAAAGTCCTGGCTGCCATGGTACTCCGCAGCAGTGTACTTAGATCAATGCGCCGCCCGGACCTGTGACGTCATGAAGGAGCGCTCTGGGGCCGCAGCGCAGGTAAGTACACTGCTGTGGAGTACTTACCATGGCAGCCAGGACTTCAGTAGCCTCCTGGCTGCCATGGTAACTGATCAGAGCCCCAGCATACACTAGGGCCCCGATCTGAACTGCTGCTGCGCATGCACAGAGCTAAATGTCGGATCCAGCGATGCGCCGAAACGACGTTTAGCTTAAATTCCGGATCCGGATTAATGCACTTTAATGGGCATGAATTCCGGATCCGGCGTTACGGCAAGTCTTCCGGATTTTTGGCCAGAGACAAATCCGCAGCATGCTGCGGTTTTGTCAACGTCCAAAAAACATTACAATACTGAACGGAAGGCATCCTGAACGGATTTCTCTCCATTCAGAATGCATGGGAATAATTCTGACGGGTCTCTGTCGGAAAGAAACTGGACGATGGATCTCTACGCCAGAAAGCAAAAACGCAAGTGTGAAAGCACCCTTAGTAAGACCGCAGAGTGCACCTGTCTTGTCATTTGTTATTGCTATATTATTTATCACATTCACACAATTGCCATCTTGTGTAGGATGTCTATTGTGGTCCGCTGCAGGCATCCTCCATCGATTGCATTTTTGCTGGGGATCGCCATTAGCAACGGGCCACAAGTGCAGGATCTGCTCCCCTGTATATATATGCACAACTGCATTTTTGGGTTGAGCACATCCTGCTTCATGCCACCTTTCAGCTGTTTTGTGTATAAACTCCTATGTAAATGTAGCCTGTTTTCCATCCACAGGCTACATTTTGGTGCACCTGTGAGGCCTGGGCCATATCAGCCAGTCTTGGGTGGGGCTCACAGCCTTCTCCTTCCTCCCATTGCAGGCATGGTTACATGCTGGAGGTAACTGAGGAGTCTTCTGCGAGTCGGCCTATACTTTCTTGTAATTTTGCCCACTGGCCCCTGGTATTGCCCATATGGCACAGGTAGGTGAGTGTTAGGTGACTAGCTACTTGAGAAACCTTGGCGTGGTGCTCGGGCTTAAGACATGTCCTCCACTGCAGGACATGTTGACCAATCTCTCAATTTTAACATCAGTGTGCAGCTGTCTTGTCATTTGTTATTGCTACTTCTATGCTGTGATCACATTTGGTGAAGAACATATTCACTGATGTAATTTTCGTTGCGTAAGGCCTATTGCACACGACCGTATGGTTTTACGGTCCGCAAAAAAAAACCCAATGACATCTGTGTGCATTCTGTTTTTTTGCGGAACAGAACATCTGGCCCCTAATAAGAGCAGTACTATCCTTGTTCGTGATGCGGACAAGTTCTATCTTTTAACAGAACGGAAATACGGAAACTGAATGCACACAGAAACACTTCCGTTTTTTTGTGGACCCATTGAAATGAATGGTTCCGTATACAGAACATAAAAAAACGGCCCATACACTTGCAAAAATGAGTTCACATCACTGTTTAGCATCCAGTTCTTCTGATTAGGCAGGAGAAAAAATAAATAAAAAATGATCCTGTTGCATCAGTTGTCATCTATTTGAGCCATTTCCATCTGAGATCTATTTCTTTAGACTGAAAAAAAGACGTCATGCAGGACTTTTTTCCCATCTAAAAAAAACGGTCTCCGGCAAAATGGCTCAAACGGATGACAACTGATGCAACAGGATCCGTTTTCTTTTTCCTCTCTCTCCTGATGAATCAGAAGAATGGAAAGCTAAACTGATGTGAACTCAGCCTAGAGTCTCATTCACACCTCAGTGTCACGGACATGTGCTGTACATGTTCTCCACAGACAGCAAGAGCTCCCGTTTATTTTAATGTGTGTATTCACACATCATTGTTTTAGCACGGTCTGTATGCTCTATTTTGTCTGTGTTCACGGATCAATCACATCCATTATAGTCTATGGCTCTGTGAAAACCATGGATGCAACACAGATGCCAGCCGTGTTTCACGGATCATCAGGAAGAGATACTAAACACTGACCCAACACGGATCCATCACAGACATCTTCACGGATTTAAGCACGGACACGGATGATGTGACTGAGGCTTAGGAGGTGTGAAAGGAAATGCAAGCAGTGGCTAGAGTCTTAAAGGAGACAGCAGCTCCAGGGCCATTTTTATTTAAAAACAAGTAAAACTATACAACGGGTTGTCCAGGATTTTATCGATATTGGCTTATCCTCAGAATAGGCCACCAACATCTGATTAGCGGTACTTTAACACCCTGCAGCCCTGACAATCCCCTGTTCTGCAGGAGCTCCAACGTCAAACCGCCATAGCCCTGTTCATGGTTTAGCAACCCCTGGCACTCCAGCTGTTGGGAAACTACAAATCCCAGCATGCTCCATTCGCTTCTATGGAAGCTGAATACAGCCTGGCAGGTGTGCATGCTGGGAATCGTAGTTTCACCACAGCTGTAGTGCAGGAGGCTTCTGAACCCTGGTGGAGTGGATGGAGCTGGTTACTACAACGCTGCAGTTACCAGATCTATCCACTACACCAGGCACCCTCAAACTGCGGCCCTCCAGCTGTTGCAAAACTACAACCCCCAGCATGCCCGAACAGCCTACAGCAGGGCATTGTGGGAGTTGTAGTTTTACAACAGCTGGAGGGCTGCAGTTAGAGGATGCCTGCACTACACAATGGACGGAGAGGTGCAATTCCACGACTGGAGCTACCACAAAACCACCGATTAGAAGGGGTACATGGTGTAAGACTGCTGCATCAGATACTGATGGCCTGTCCTGGTCAGAGTGGTTGTAAATCCATGCACAGCAGGAAGATGTAGTCATGTGGAGAAGGTAGGATCCAGAGAAGATGAGGGCAGTAGATGCACCTAGAAGCACGTCGTCAGCCTGGCTCCTGGGATTTGCCCACACATTCAGGAGGGTCAATACTGTAACTTCTTATAGAAAGTTCTAACGTCCTTCATGGTTTTCCACAACAATATGATGAGAAAACCTCCAGTGTGAAATAGTCCTCTATTCCAGAGTCATCTGAGGTCTTCTTTCAGCCTCTCAAGGATCCTCGCTCGTTCTAGATAGTTGTCTTTCCTATGGAGGATCCTTTGCAGTCTGCGGTTCATCTTCTCTCTTTCTTCCTCAGACATCTCACTATTCTGCTTCACGTGCTTTAAACAGTAGCTGATTTGCTGTCTTTTTTTCTGCACACTTGCCTGAAGAACAGAACAAATAAAGATGTTACTCCAGAAAGGAACACAGATTTTTGCAAGTGAAAAATGACAAAAAAAGTATAAAAAATCTGTTAAGAAAACGACACAGGTTTTTATTCTAATCATACATTCCCTTTAAAAACCCATCACTATTTTCTTGCTAATAAAAAGTGGAGCGTTCAGGTCTGCCGGACATTACAAGGACCACGTTTAGGATTTAGGATACGGCCACAGGAACTTTGCAGCTCAATCACTGTCAGATTTTTCTGTGGATTTTCTGCAGCAGATTTGGGTACATGCACATGGCGATAGAAATTTGGCAGATTTTGACATAGATGTGCCTCTGATCTCTCCATTTGCGTTGCAAGACACGCTGCAGATTTCAAAATACATTGTGTACATGAAAGTAAGCTGCATTTATCATGTAGAGCAGCGGTGCACAATCTGCGGCCCTTGATACCATTGTGTGCGGCCCCCAACCATCTGGTAACAGACATGTATGTCTATGTCTTGTGGCTGCTCACATGTATCTTTCATGCATTCTCCCATTAGGTGGGAGTACTAGAAGCGTAACTAGACATTTATGATATATACTGTATGGACAATAGGCCATAAATCTAGTATTTCAGTTGGTAATACCCCTTTAAGTTTTATTTTTGGCCCTTGGAATTGCTCCAGGCTGACAATGTGGCCCCCAACCAGAAAAGGTTGTGCGCCTCTGATGTAGAGAAAGTTAATACAAGGCACTTACTAATGTATTGTAATTGTCCATATTGCCTCCTTTGCTGGCTGGATTCATTTTTCCATCACATTATACAGTTTGTTTCCATGGTTATGACCACCCTGCAATCCATCAGTGGTGGTCGTGCTTGCACACTATAGAAAAAAGCACCAGCATCTCTGGTGGCCGGAACCGTGGGAGCTCACATAGACTGGTGCTTTTTCCTATATTGTGCAAATACGACCACCACTGATGGATTGCAGGGTGGTCTGTAACCATGGAAACGAGCAGTGTATAGTGTGATGGAAAAATGAATCCAGCGAGCAAAGGAGGCAATATGGACAATCACAATACATTAGTAAGTGCCTGGTAATAACTTTCTCTACGTGATAAATGCCACTTGCTGAAGTGAGAGAACCCCTTAACTCTGCTGGGGCAGTATTACTCTGCATCATATGCATACACTCTAACGCACAGCGTCTGTGGTAAAAACACACAGCCTAAAACGGACATGCACACAAATCGATGCAAAATCCACAGTACGCAATGTGAACGTACCCTAAGCGTATGGTACTTTTTACAAAAATAAACTGTGAAGGAAGCCGCATGGTGGAATCTCTACAAAATAATCACTACGTGGAACAAATCTGTGCTGTTTTGGGCGTTGTGATAACCAGGAAAGCCTGCACATAACACATGTACTGTATCAAGCAATGGAGCTGCTGCACGGCAGAGAAATCCCTCCACATCTGAACAATAACGTATTCAATAAGAAAATAGAGACAGCCCTCTTGAAATGAATAAATCCAGCCACATACTATTAGAGGGAGGACACTAAGCGCAATCTCCACCAAAATATAAGCAGAGCTGCTCATCTGTAGAACTGGGAGCGATCGGGAAGATGTTCTGGGACACTGTCCATTTTTCCTCCCAATGAGGAATACTACAGAGAATGATGGATTCTGTTCCAGTGCACGAAATCTAACATACAGTACTTGTCGTGTGGGCGCCATCTGCTGGCCAGTCATGAAAACTATTGAGAACATTTCATATTTCCAAGAAAGCATTTTATTTTTATTTTTTTTTTAAAGAAAAAAAATAACACAAAAAAAAGGAAAATAAACTTCCCTATGATAGTTTTAAATTAATTCAGGAAGCATTTAAACCAGTTTCAAAGTAATCATACCGTCTTGTGTGGTACAGGCCCCGAAACATAATGGTGCTTTTACTTGTGAGAAATACTTCTTTTTATCTTTATGCAAAAAAGTTTTTCGGTGCACCTGGCTTCCCCTATGTTATCACTACCAGCTCTGAAATCTTCAACAAGGAGGGGGGCCATCGCAGCAGCACAGATACTAGGTGGCTGGGATGGGAGTTGCGTCAGTGCCAATGTGCGCTCCCATGTTCCCAGCCACCAGAAAGGCCGGCTCTTTTTTCTATAGTGTACAAGCACGGCCACTGCTGCTGGATTGCAGGGTGGTCATAATCCCTGGGTACAAGCTGTGTATAATGTGATGGAAAAATGAACCCAACCAGCAAAGGAGGCAACATGGACAATCACAATACATTAGTAAGTGCCTTGTATTAACTTTCTCTACATGATAGATGCCATTTGCCGAAGGGAGACGACCCCTTTAAAGCGGTTCTCTGGGCTTTTAATATTGATGACCTATCCTCAATATTAGATGGGTGAGGGTCTGACACCCGGCCCCCCCACCGATCAGCTGGAGGATGCACGAGCTGTCTCCTGTCTCTCTTCCTGCTCACTGCTGCCCATAGACATAGCAGCAGGAAAGACAAGACGACACGTGCACACCGCGTGCGCCTTCCCTTCAAAGGGCTGATCGGCGGGGGTGCCAGGTGTCAGACTCCCGTCGATCAGATATTGAGGATAGGTCATCAATAGTAAAAGCCCAGAGAACCCCATTAAGAGTTGTTTATGGGTATTTAAAAAAATTTTTTTTTTTTTTTAAATACAAGCGTCACACTGATTTTATTAAAAATGTCCACCTATTTCCAGTAGCTTAGAGAGGACAAAATCTCTAGACAGCACTGTGGAAGGACCTCGGTCCCGGGTTTCCGATAGGGCCAACACTGTATTATGGAACAACAAAAACAGCAGTCGTCGTAATTCTGCAGCAGTGGAGGACAGGTCAGCCATCTTGCTCTCGGGTATTTAAGAAGCTTTTACCATAAACATTTACCACCGGCCCACAGAACAGGTGATAAATGTGTGATGGATGATGGATGGGGGTCTGATGGCTAAGAAGGGATCATTGTGTAACTGCTCCATTCAGTGTCTATGAGACTGGCAAGTACAGCGCTCAGTAAATGGTCAATCCACACAGTGGACACACAACTCCTGGTAATGATGGTCCATTCACACGTCCAATTTTGCAATCCAATTCCGTTCCGAAAAAAATCAGAACGTTTAATCGGATCCATTCATTGCTTTGGCCTCCGCAAAAATGCGGATAGCACTCATGGTGCTGTCCGCATCCGTGACTCCGTTCCGTTCCTCGGGATCCTTGCATGCAGATCCTGAAAAAAGAAACACCTTGTCCTACTTTCTGTCCAACTTTCCGTTCCTTTTTCCCATTGTAGTCAATGGATCCACAAAATAAACGGAAGACATGCAGTTTAGCAGCCGAATTTCATCCGATTTTGCGGATCCGTTTTTTTTTTTGTACTCTAGCAACATGTATTCCTCCTCCTCTCTTTTTATTTTGAAAAAAACAAACAAACGGAAAAACGGAAACACGGAACGAATTCGGATGCACTTTAGTACAAAAACGGAAGGTTGTACAGAAAAACGGATCCGCAAAAAAACTGAACGTTTATCTGGAAAGGTAAAAATACTGACGTGTGAATGGACCCTAAAGGCGAGGCCAGGCGTCCACCTGCGGCAGCCAATGGCGAAACGACTGTCCTGTGCACCTAGGACGGATGATAGATAACTGGATACTTGCCTCTAGCTCAGATTTCTTTTCCTCTGCACGTTGGATCTGCGCCCTCAGGGTGGTCACTTCTTCCTGTAGAGAACAGCAGACAACATGACGGCGGCTCTCCACGCTTATACACCAGCAAGTCATTCAAGTAACCCACAGAAGATGTATACAGCACAAACAGAAAAGATACGGGAAATATAATGCCCGGGAACCATAAAGTTGGTTTCACACCAGCGAGTTCCACGCACTGGACTCGCAGCCTGTCAGGGAGAGCACCCGTCCTGACCTCCCAGCACTGACGGGGTCGCATAGCATTATATTGATTTATGATGCTATGTAACCCTTGAAGTTCTGGAATGTATTGGATAACACTGACAGACAATACCTTCACGAACTGTAAGGGTTACATAGCATCATAAATCAATATAATGGTATGCGACCCCCGTCAGTGCTGGGAGGTCAGGACGGGTGATCTCCCGAGTCTAATGTATGAAACACGCTCGTCTGAAAGGTGTCTATGGCTATTAATACAGACATAAGTAACAGTATCAAAGGTAAGTGCACCGCTCTCCTGTTGTACCATGGGCCAATAAGTACACTCAGCGCAGCAGCAACGTCTCAGTCACAGGGACATTTGGCGCAGATTTTCTACATAAGCGTCCAAAGCAGGGGTTTCGCATTTAATCCTGGCTTTTACTAACCACCTTTGACAACCTGCAGAATACTTAGACAGTTTGAACAAGGCCAAACAGCTGCCTCACTAGCGATCGACTTCCTATTCTATGAAAAGGAATAAGACGCCATTACTTAAAGGGGTCTTTCCTATAAATATAGTGCATAGCCGTGTAAATAGAAATATGTTTTCTAACTTTGAATTCTTCTGCAGTTCTGTATTCTGCACTCACTGCCCCAAATAGAGGCAATCAGATTTCCCCTGGACAAGCACTGCAGCAAGTAAAAGTGACATCACACCCTGGGGCGTCGCCTGACCAACCATTCCATGACAGTATGCGTGCTTCTGTCCCTCTCTCTCATTGTGCTTCCAGGACAGAATATTGGTGCATGCGCAGTATTAGATTTGTTCTATGTGGCCTACTGCGCATGTGCCAATAAAACGTCCAGGATGCACAATACGGGAGGAGACAGGGGACTAGGTAAGTTTGTACTGCGCATGACCTGGTCTTTGGATCATGCACAGTACAAAACGTATCCAGTCCACTGTCTCCCCATCAATTGTGCATCAAAGACGTTACATCGGTGCATGCACAGTAGGCCTCATTGAACAAATCTAATACTGCGCATGCAGGAATACACTGTCCTGGAAGCACAATGGACAGGTAGACAGGGGATTAGGCAAGGTTCTTCAGCGCAAGCCCTGGATTCAGAGTATGTGCAAAACAGACAGAGGGACGGGAGTGCACAAACACATATACAGTCAGTCGTGTTAGTCAGGTGTCATTTCCTTCTCCAGGACGTTATATCACTTACACGTGCCGCGGCATTACGTCCTGACGACAGCTGATTACGCCACAATTCAAAGTGATCAAACATACTGGTATTTCCACTGTTACAACATATGGATACTGCACCATATTCTAGGGATGTCCCGATATCGGTATCGGTACCGATACCGGCATTTTCCCGAGTACTTGTACTCGTGAAAATGCCGCTGATACTGCTGCCTATACCAGAAGTTCTGGTCCGGCAGCTCCTATACACTTTTGAAGTAAAACTAACCTCTATTAACGTGGCCGGAATTACTAACTATTAATGCGCAGTCTCCCTCAGGTCAGGCGCTCAGTCCTTCCATGCTCCTCCTGCCCCGCCTGCCTTCTTCATTCATAAAAGTGGGCGGAGCGGGCAGGCGGGACATGAGGCGCATGGAGGAACTGAGAGCTCAAGCTGCCCGATTCCTCCAAGCACCTCACGTCCCTCCTGCGCGCTCCGCCCACTTTATGAATGTAGAAGCGCGCGGGCAAGAGAGCATGGAGGACTGAGCGCCTAACCTGAGGGAGACTGCGATATAGTTAGTAATTCCGGCACATTAATAGAGATTAAGTTTACCTCAATAGTGTATAGGAGCTGTGGAGCCGGTGTATGAAAGAGTCAAGCTACACCGGCCCCTGCGAGTGTAACCTGCCCCCTCACACACACTATGATGGCACTTATGGGGTCTGTGGATGACACTAATGGGGATCTGTGGATGACACGTATATAGCATAATATGCTATATATGTGTCATCCAGAGATCCCCTGACAGTGTCATCCAGAGATCCCCACAGTGTCATCCAGAGATCCCCTGACAGTGTCATCCAGAGATCCCCTGACAGTGTCATCCAGAGATCCCCTGACAGTGTCATCCAGAGATCCCCTGACAGTGTCATCCAGAGATCCCCTGACAGTGTCATCCAGAGATCCCCTGACAGTGTCATCCAGAGATCCCCTGACAGTGTCATCCAGAGATCCCCTGACAGTGTCATCCAGAGATCCCCTGACAGTGTCATCCAGAGATCCCCCTGACAGTGTCATCCAGAGATCCCCCTGACAGTGTCATCCAGAGATCCCCCTGACAGTGTCATCCAGAGATCCCCCTGACAGTGTCATCCAGAGATCCCCCTGACAGTGTCATCCAGAGATCCCCTGACAGTGTCATCCAGAGATCCCCTGACAGTGTCATCCAGAGATCCCCTGACAGTGTCATCCAGAGATCCCCCTGACAGTGTCATCCAGAGATCCCCCTGACAGTGTCATCCAGAGATCCCCCATTACAGTGTCATCCACAGATCCCCCCATAACCGTGTCATCCACAGATCCCCCATAACCGTGTCATCCACAGATCCCCCATAACCGTGTCATCCACAGATCCCCCATAACCGTGTCATCCACAGATCCCCATAACCGTGTCATCCACAGATCCCCCATAACCGTGTCATCCACAGATCCCCCATAACCGTGTCATCCACAGATCCCCCATAACCGTGTCATCCACAGATCCCCCATAACCGTGTCATCCACAGATCCCCCATAACCGTGTCATCCACAGATCCCCCATAACCGTGTCATCCACAGATCCCCCATAACCGTGTCATCCACAGATCCCCCATAACCGTGTCATCCACAGATCCCCATAACAGTGTCATCCACAGATCCCCATAACAGTGTCATCCATAGATCCCCCACAGTGTCATCCACAGATCCCCCATAACAGTGCATCATCCACAGATCCCCCATAACAGTGCATCATCCACAGATCCCCCATAACAGTGCGTCATCCACAGATCCCCCCATAACAATGTCATCCACAGATCCCCCATAACAGTGTCAACCCCAGATCCCCCATAACAGTGCGTCATCCACAGCGCCCCCATAACGGTGACATCCACAGATCCCCCATAACAGTGTCACCCACAGACCCTCATAACAGTGTCATCCACAGATACCCCATAACAGATCCCCCTGGATGCACATTGGTTGGAAAACACTATTATATTCCCATTTATTAATTTATTAACACTTGTACAAAGTCCATAGCAACCAAATTCCAGCTTTAATTTTTTTCATTGCTATCAGCAACTGCGCCGCTGTTTATTCGAGGTATCGGTAATTGGTATCGGCGAGTACTTAAATAAAAGTATCGGTACTCGTACTCGGTCTTAAAAAAATGGTATCGGGACATCCCTACCATATTCATAGGAAAATGGGCAACCCCTTTAACAGTATTGTGACTGGCAGCTCAGCATCACACCCACCTTGTCCAGGTTGGAACCATGGTATGGCCCCGTACTTTCTCATTTGTGACACATATTGTGAGAGTAGGGAGAGTTCCCGTCACGTCAGCATCACTAGGGGCACTCTCCCATCTGGGTTGTGCTTACATTGCTTCTTTGTAAGAACATACTTTTCAGCTGTACACCAGCCTCCAGTATACGCACACAGCTAGTTCAGGAGCAATTTAGGGGCGTTTGCTGGTGCATTACAAGTAGGGATGTCCCGATACCATTTTTTTAAGACCGAGTACGAGTACCGATACTTTTATTTAAGTACTCGCCGATACCAATTACCGATACCTCGTATAAATAGCGGCGCAGTTGCCGATAGCAATGAAAAAAATTAAAGCTGGAATTTGGTTGCTATGGACAACGGCTTTTCTTTTCCTTTGTACAAGTGTTAATAAATTGATAAATGGGAATATAATAGTGTTTTCCAACCAATGTGCCTCCAGGGGGATCTGTGGTTGGCAGCTGTTATGGGGGATCTGTGGGTGACGCTGTTATGGGGGATCTGTGGGTGGCAGCTGTTATGGGGGGATCTGTGGGTGGCGCTGTTATGGGGGATCTGTGGATGGCGCTGTTATGGGGGATCTGTGGGTGGCGCTGTTATGGGGGATCTGTGGGTGGCGCTGTTATGGGGGATCTGTGGGTGACGCTGTTATGGGGGGATCTGTGGGTGGCGCTGTTATGGGGGATCTGTGGGTGGCAGCTGTTATGGGGGATCTGTGGGTGGCGCTGTTATGGGGGATCTGTGGGTGGCGCTGTTATGGGGGATCTGTGGGTGGCAGCTGTTATGGGGGATCTGTGGGTGACGCTGTTATGGGGGATCTGTGGGTGACGCTGTTATGGGGATCTGTGGGTGACGCTGTTATGGGGGATCTGTGGGTGACGCTGTTATGAGGGGATCTGTGGGTGACGCTGTTATGGGGGATCTGTGGGTGACGCTATTATGGGGGATCTGTGGATGACACTAATGAGGGGATCTGTGGATGACACTAATGGGGGATCTGTGGATGACACTAATGGGGGATCTGTGGATGACACTAATGGGGGATCTGTGGATGACACTATGGGAGAGATCTCTGGATGACACTATGGAGGATCTCTGGATGACACTGTGAGGGATCTCTGGATGACACTGTGGAGGATCTCTGGATGACACTGTGGGGATCTCTGGATGACACTGTGGGGGATCTCTGGATGACACTGTAGGGGATCTCTGGATGACACTGTCAGGGGCTATATGGATAACACATATATAGCATATTATGCTATATACGTGTCATCCACAGATCCCCATTAGTGTCATCCAGAGATCCCCACAGTGTCATCCAGAGATCCCCACAGTGTCATCCAGAGATCCCCACAGTGTCATCCAGAGATCCCCACAGTGTCATCCAGAGATCCCCACAGTGTCATCCAGAGATCCCCACAGTGTCATCCAGAGATCCCCACAGTGTCATCCAGAGATCCCCACAGTGTCATCCAGAGATCCCCACAGTGTCATCCAGAGATCCCCCACAGTGTCATCCAGAGATCCCCCACAGTGTCATCCAGAGATCCCCCACAGTGTCATCCAGTGATCCCCCACAGTGTCATCCAGAGATCCCCACAGTGTCATCCAGAGATCCCCCACAGTGTCATCCAGAGATCCCCCATACACAAGTGGCCGGAATGACTAACTTTTGATGCGGTCTCCCTCCGGTCAGGCGCTCAGTCTCTCCATGCTCCTCCTGCCCAGCGCGCCTTCTACATTCATAAAGTGGGCGGAGCACGCAGGAGGGACGTGAGGTGCTTGGAGGAATCGGGCAGCTTGAGCTCTCAGTTCCTCCATGCGCCTCATGTCCCGCCTGCTCGCTCCGCCCACTTTTATGAATGAAGAAGGCAGGCGGGGCTGGAGGAGCATGGAGGGACTGAGCGCCTGACCTGAGGGGGACTGGGCAGGTTAGGTTTAAGCTGCCGGACCGGAACTTCCGGTATCGGCAGCGGTATCGGCGGCATTTTCACGAGTACAAGTACTCGTGAAAATGCCGGTATCGGTCCCGATACCGATACTGGTATCGGTATCGGGACATCCCTAATTACAAGTTTGAGGATTGTAAACTCGAACAGTACATCTTAGTTAAAGGGGGCGTCTCATGACCATACTTATTAGGGCATATGGACACCATAGGGGAAAGTCTCTCACTTTCTGGCGGACCAGAGCCAGCCATTCATTTGAACGGCTGCCATGTCATACCACATTTCCCCTACAGCAGCAGTGCCTGGCTGGCCATGGCCTCCACTGGCAAAACCAGCTATTTGCTAGGGTATCTAGAGTAGAACCAGGGGCAATCAGCCTATCATCCTGGGACCTGCATTCTGATGGAACAGAACCATAATCGTACCTTCAGCTGCTGGATTCTATATTGTACCTCCTTGACGTGCTGCTCAGAGGACTCCAACTTCAAAGTCAAGGATCTACGAGAAAGGACACAGAGCAAACCAAGATTTAACACAAAATAGCCATGCAAGACAACCCTTATCTTGGTGCATGATACAAAACAGTGAAAAGAGAAGACCTATCTGGAACAAGTAGTCAAGCCCTTTCATATACAGTATATTTGTGAGTGCGCCCCATCCCATGTATCTAATACAGCGCCTATGAGAAGATCCTGGGCAGGAGATGTTACTTTACCTCTTGTGATTTTCAGCCAGACTCGTTCTGTTGGCCGCGTCCTGCTGTCTTCTTGCAAGTTCTTTCTCAGCCGCCGCAAGTTGTTGTCTCGTCTGCTGATTCACATTTTGAATGGTCATAAAGTTCAGCTGCTTGAGGACGTCATCGGAGGAAAGATCGGCAATGCTGGTCGGCTCCTGCATCCTGCTCAGCAGCCCCCTCCCCAGCTGCACAGTCCTAGCCTGTGAAAGCTTCTACAAAACCAGAACAAATCACTTGAAACTGTGGGCAGATGTGGACATCTAATAGGGATATCAAAGATGAAAGTGCGCATTACCATCTTCTCAATGTCTTCCTCGATCTTCTCCCTCTTGGCTAAGACCAATTCTTTTTCTTGCTTTGTGGCTGCGAGATCTTTCCTTAGACGCAGTAGTTCTTTCTGAAGAAAAGTAACAGACCTTATCGTAAGGGTGGCGTACGCAAAGAGGCGGTGAACCCCACCAGCTCTCCACCTAAACACATAACCTTAGGCCTCTTTCACACGGGCGAGTTTTCCGCGCGGGTGCAATGCGTGATGTGAACGCATTGCCCCCGCACTGAATCCTGACCCATTCATTTCAATGGGTCTGTGTACATGAGCGTTTTTTTTCACGCATCACTTGTGCGTTGCGTTAAAATTGCAGCATGTTCTATATTCTGCGTTTTTCACGCAGCCCTAGCCCCATAGAAGTGAATGGGGCTGTGTGAAAAACGCATTGCATCCGCAAGCAAGTGCGGGTGCGTTGCGTTTTTCACTGATCGTTGCTAGGAGATTTTGCTTGTAAACCTTCAGTTTTTTATCACGCGCGTGAAAAACGCATCAAAACGCATTGCACCCGCGCGGAAAAAACTGAACAACTGAATGCAATCGCAGGCAAAACTGAATGGCTTTGCCTGTGAAATCGCACAGTTTTCACTGAACGCATCCGCAACGCATCCGGACCTAATCCGGACACGCTCGTGTGAACCCAGCCTTAGAGTCTATTTGTCTCTATATAAATGTAACAATGGGCCTGATTTGAAAAGACAGAGCAAAGGGGTGGTAACCAAAACTAAACACAAAATATAATTAGGGGTACCACTAAAAGATAACCTTTAATAGTTCTATTAAAATAATATATCTCAATTACCAACAATGAGCCAGTACAGGCTCAGTGTCCTAGGCACAATGTATTGCGGTACAACAATTCTGTGCAAACAAAAAGCAAACCAGTGAATGAAAGGATAGGAAAGGATGCGGAGAGACAGGTCACTGGGTCTCTGACCCTATCACTCCCTATCGATCCACTAAGGCACCTAGATAGACCCTGTTATATCCCTTCTTGACAGGATAGTGATCGCCCAGTTTAATCAAGAAAATGGGAAAAACAGACTGAGGTGCTCAAATAAACATGTTAAAATACTGTCCCAACGCGTTTCCTCGGCTGTCGCCGCTTCATCAGGGGACCATACTATATGAATCCTTGGTAAAAGGTTGCTGGGTACATCAATGTTGAGCTGTGTACATAAATACTGAGTACATGGGTGCAGAATATACCAGTGCTGAATACACAATGGCAAACAATGTTGCCAGTATAAAGTAGAGTATATAAAAACGCTGAGTACATATAAAGCTCCTAAACAATGATGTTAGTGCAACCACTACTGTATTGGGGGCTATAGACATATCCATCCTGCTGGATTATTGTTTCCTGTGGCACCAGCCCTCCCCGGGGAGACGGGCAGAGACAGACAGCGGGTACCTTTAACACTTTAGCCTTCTCCTGTTTTTCCACATGCTTGAGAAATTCCAGGTCCTCATTCCGATACTCATAGCCGGCCATCTTCTTCAGCACACCTGATATACGCATCTGGTTTAATCCTATATTACGGCATACAGATGATAAAGTAATGAAAACGTTATAACAAAACATCCATGCGTTAGTATACATCTGCAGATAGCCTTTAAGGCTTTTTTTTTTTCTTGTTGATATAGGCGATATTTCGTTAATATATATTATTGCATTATAGTCAATTTGAGCTAAAAACTATTTTTTAAATTGGTCTTTGTACAGAAAAAAGGATGTCATATATTTAATAGAGCTGAGATGCTCTAGTAGCAGTCTTGATTTTCTGTCTTTTCCGTCAGACCGGGAGCAGACAGGCTCCTTATCTCTGCTCTCTGACCTTAGAACTCAGTTCTTATCTTACTGATAAGAATGTGGATTAAATATGACCTCTCACAAAGTGAAACTGATTCACACAGCTAGAAAAACAGGTAACGCTTTGTGACAAAACAGCTCAATATTTTTTTTAAAGGCCAATTGAAAAAAAATGACTTAGCTAAAAATGAGTAACAAGCAATCATAAAAGAAATTGCCTTCGTAAGTGTACCTAGCCTTTAATTTCCCTCCATGTCCGTTACGGCGCCCACAGTGACCGCCTTTTATCACATCAGGAATATTGCGCTGTAGGCTACATTCCTTGTTGACATTACTCATTTCACATTTTTCTATGGTTCTAGTGTGTAAATGTGTGTCTGGAACCGTTCACCATCACTACGCTGACCCTTCATATAACTGTCTTGAACCACATGACCCCATAGGCGCCTCATATCCTTGTACGTGCACCTTATAGATTAGGTCAGCCTCTGCATACAGCATAACTTGTGTCTTCTTTCTCGAGGTGCACGACATATTGCCCGATCAAACCCACCATTAACAGACGGCAATGGCGCACACTTACCTCGGACAGGCATTTCACTTATCCTCCTATTGTTCTGTACCACTGGCCTGCAGAAGGCGTCAGTATCTTCACTTATTGGTTCCTGTAAAATATACAGGGGCGAGTTTATCAATGCTGTACGCCCACTTTGTGCAAGTGGTATTTGTACAAAAAGTTTTGACTTTTTGGAATTTTCTTCCACTCATACCAATTTAAAATAAATAAATATGTGTGAGGATTATCAGATGGGGGTGGACCTCCTTGGTCAAACACATGTATCATAATTTCATCGGTATAATTTATAGCTGAAGTCATAGCTGGCATACAGTTTAGTATATATTAAAGGGGTTATCCATCAGGATTTTGTCTGTTGTTGTTCCATGCTGTGCCCGTTTCAGCGCCAGGGCTGGGCGGGATTGTTTAAGGGGGGGTAGTTACTGTTAGTATTAAAATTCGGATGAAGGGGCCTTGACATGTAACCTGTATTAATACTTCTGGAAAATGCCTAGATAACTTTATACAGATCCAAATGGATTACTTCTTCCCCTCTATTGTATCCGCTGCTGATAGGTCATGTTTATTTTTCTATAATTAAAAAAAATTTAATAAAAATTATCGGATTTAAAAAAAAAAAAAAAAAAAAAAAAAAAAAAAGGTTCATCCCATAAAAATAAATACAGGATAGGTGATGAAATAGACTGCTGGGATCCCAAAAACCAGGGGTCTCAGTGTCTCCTCTTAAAATGAAGCAGTTGTGCACTTGTCGGTCCGCTGCTCTGTAAACTTATATGGGTCATAGACCTGTCATAGCAGTGAATGGAGCGGTAGACTGACATGCGCACTGCCACTCCATGCCCCAAAACCAAAAATGGTTACAACCAATTTCCCACAGAAAAGATTCAAGGCAGATTTGAAAACGACAACTAAAACTGCATGTACTAATAGTCTTTAAGGGGCGATTTATCAAAATGCAAAGAAAAAAGGAGAGGTGGCCCATAGCAAGCAATCAGTTGTCAGGTTTTACTCTAAAAAGACCTTTAAAAAAGATGAGGATTGGAATCGAATTGGTCGTTATTGACCATGGCGCTAGTCTTCCTTTAAAGAGGACCTGTCCCCTCTCCTGACATGTCTCTTAATAGCTACATGCATTTCCCCCATGTAATAACAATTCTGGAGCATCTATTCTTATGGCTCTATGCTGTGCCATTACTCTATTATTTCTACTAGAAGTTATGAATGGACTGCTAGCAGTCTGCAGTAAGGGGTACGGAGGGGTGTTAACCAGTTGGGGGGGTGTCCCTGCAGTCTTACTCTATCCAATCAGTGCCTCCATTGTCAGACTGTGCAGGGACACACCCCCAACTGGTTACCACCCTCTGTACCCCTTACTGCAGACTGCCAGCCATTCATTCATAACTTCTAGTAGAAATAATACAGGAATGGCACAACATGGAGCCATAAGAATAGAGGCTCCAGAATTGGTATTACACGGGAAATGCATAAAGCTATTAAAAGACATGTCAGGAGAGGGGACACGTCCTCTTTAAGCCCATTTTTCCAACCCCCCCCCACACACACACACACACACACACACACACACACACACCTACAGTGAGTCTTTGTGCAGTGAAATTAAAGGGGTTGTCCCATAAATAATATTCTAGTTTTCAAACGGCTCCTGGATCTGATAACTTTTGTAGCTGCATGGTATCAAAAATGTATTATAGACGCTGAGTTATTCACGGAAATAATATACATTTCTCGGGCAGCCCCTTTAAGCACCGTATACTTTTTGACTCAAATGTTCTAGGTCAGTGATGGGCAACGTGCGGCTCTCCAGCTGTTGCTAAACTACAACTCCCACCATGCCCGTCGGTAGGCTGATAGCTATAGACAGGCTTTGCATGCTGGGAGTTGTAGTTCTGCAACAGCTGGAGAGCCGCACGTTGCCCATCACTGTTCTAGGTCATTGTTTTGTTCCTTATATAAAAGTTTTTCCATCTGTCTCTCATTGACCACAATGTAAAAAAAAAAAAAAAGGCATACAGTAATTTTTTTTTCAGGACGGAATACCATGGTACGCTGCACTATTCTGTTATTGCACCCTTAAATACATGAACAGAGACAATGTCTGCCCACTCATACTCTATAGGTATAAGTCTGCTAACAACCAAAAAGGAGAACAACCCCTTTAGAGTACCTCCACGTGTACCCTCACGGATAAAATCTGTTGCCAGAGAGGAGACAGCTCTTCAGCTTCACAAAATCATTAGGTTACAGTTGCCCATAGAAGTCTACGGAGATGGAAGGGGGAGAAGGAAGCAGCTGCAAGGTGAGAGGCAGAGAGTTTTTTTTTTTACTCTCACCTCACATCTGGATTCACAGCTACACTACCCACTACTGCTGTATAATGTCCTCCATACTGCTGATGAGAGTGTGCTACAGAGATATCAGGGAGCAGGATCTCCACTTCTGTTTGCAATCCATCTACCCTCTCCATAAATTTCTCTGGATGGATTTGAGAGAGTCAACAGTTTAGGAACCCGATAAGTGAAAAAGAGGCATTTTCTCTAAAAAGATATATAACCAAGTTTCTTAGCTTTGCTTCTTTGCTTACTTACCCTCTGCATGGTCAACATGCCACCACCTGAGGAGAGGTTCTCTAGGTCTGGTTCAAACATCTGAGAGGGTTTCACGGGTAAATCCCCAGGATCCAGTGTGCATGGAAGTTGGTTTACAGTATGGAGGACATTCCCAGGGGAGGGATAAGCTGGGGCTTTTAACTTGTACTTGTTCTTCACACGTTTTACTTCTGGATCCTTTTCTCGTTCCTGACGTTTTCGCTCAGCATATACCTGGAGGAGACTCAGAGTGTCCTGTTCACTCAATGTAGTTTGTGAGCAACCCCATGCTGATGACCTTTTCTCTGTGCCTGGCATCACCTGCAAAAAAAGAGAAGGGCGAGACCCCCAGAAATCAGACCTGTTCAGCTATTCTTTAGATAATAAATGTCAATTGTGGTAAAACACTTCCAACTTCAAAGAAGAATGAGGTTCTAGAGACCCGAGAGTGAATGGACCGGTAATCGCCCCAGAACTCCGCCGCTCCATTCGAAGCAGAGTACAGCGGTCTGCTTTCTCCAGCAGTCCTATAGAGTTGAATGGAGCACATGCATGACCAGCACTCCCTTGACCCAATGGGCTCCGACACCTCATTCTTGAAATCAATGGGGGTTCCAGTGGTTGGACCACCACGATCAGATACTAATCTCACCAACTTGTGGATAGGGATAAGTTATTAAAGTGGGACAAACTCTTTAATGGTTTAAACATCCTGTAACGTGATGTGTCGTTCAACAGAAACAGTTGTAGGAAAATCTATTTCTTAAAACGGCAACTAAGGCTACATTCACATGTCCGTGTGTGTTTTGCGGATCCACGGATCCGCAAAACACTGACACCGGCAATGTGCGTTCCGCATTTTGTTGACTGCACATCGCCGGCACCCTCATAGAAAATGCCTTTTCTTGTCCGCAATTGCGGACAAGGATAGGACATGTTCTATATTTTTCGGGAACGCGATTGTGGACCCGGGCGGGACATCGTCTGTCCCCATTGAAATTAACGGGTCCGCGATTCCGTTCCGCAAAATGTGGACGTGTAAATGGGGCCTAAAACTGTATGAATCTATACGCTACAAGCAAAACGAGTCCAACGGAAAAGTGAGAAGTTGTCCAAAACAACCAATTCAATTGCATCCTTTATTAAAAAAAAAAAAAAAAAAAGTCTTTGACAAAGGAGAGCTGAAATCGGACAGGCTGCTGTAGACACCTGCTCTTCTTATCCTTTGTATCCCTTTTCATAAATTTCTGCTTTGATTTGTTGATGGGAAATTTTTGTGACGTCCCATTACGGATACATAAAAATGGACCCTTAGGGTTAGTTCACACGGCGGACTTTGCCATAGTTTTTTAACCTAAATGCCATGGAGCAGCTCTCCGTTTAGCCCCATTGCAGCGCAGCCTTCTACTGAAAACAGATTCAGCTGCTGGAGGCTTCGTGATGCAGCATCTGCACCAAATTCAACCAGCAAAAAATCCTACCTGAACGGTGGATACACTGCTGGCCTTTGGTTGCAGAACTGCATGCAGCAAATAGGTTTTAGCAATTCCCATTCACACACTGTGGGTCAGATCTCAAAGGGGAATAGCGGTTATCCACAGGATAGGGCATAACTATCAGATAGGTGGGGTCCTACTGCTGGGACCCCCATCAATCACGAGAACAGGGGCCCTGTACCCTGCGGAGCCCCCTGAAATGAACGGAGGCGCAGGTCCGGAAATAGGTGAGCACTATATTCAGTATCTCTGGAGCTCCCACAGAAATAAATGGAGCGGCCACATGCATTTTCAACTAGCTGCTCCGTCCATTTCAGGGGGGCTCTACAGCGCACAGGGCCCCTGTTCACATGATGGGTGGTGGTTTTCCCCCAACCTAAAAGTCAACCTGTCAGGTGACTTCTGTGGCCCTATCTGAGAGCAGACTATGATAGCGGGAGAGATGCTGAGCTCTGTGATATACAGGTTTATATCATTTGGAGCAGGACTTGTGAGTAAAAAGCCGAGTAGAGTTGTTTCGGTACCAAAATTTTGATTCGGTATCGATACCATAAAAAAGTATTGCGATACTCGATACCATTCGATACCACGTGGAAAAAAAAAAAAAAACGACAAAAAAATCTGCGTGCATTCCACATTTTATGGAACCACCGGCTCATAATACAACAGTCCTATCCTACTTTTTTACGGCGACTAAAAGAAAATGGCGAATCGTGCATATTTTTTTACGGCGTTCACCGCATAAAAGTGGATTTTTTAATAGTTTGGACTTTTGAGACGCGGCGATATGTAATATTTTATTTATTGTTTATATTTTATATGTAAAATTGGGAAACTTTTTTTTTTCTTTTACAGTTTATTTACTAACCATTTCCCCCTTAGGGGCTAGAACCTGGAATCATTTTCATCCTATTCACCCTAATAGAGCTCTATCAGGGTGAATAGGACCTCACAGTCTCCCTGCTGCCCTGTGCACAGTACACACAGCAGCAGGGAACTCACTATGGCAGCCAGGACTTCAGAAGCGTCCTGGTTACCATGGTAACCGATCGGAGGCCCAGCATTACACTGCTGGGGCTCCGATCACTGCCACCAATGAGGAGGAGGTGAGGGGACCCTGTGGCCACTGCCACCAATGCTTTTATTACTGGGGGGAGGGAGGGAGGAGGAAGGAAGGGGGATGGGGAGGGCGCACTGGCCACCAATAATGTATTTAATACTGGGAACAGGGGAGCCACACTGGCCACCAATGTTTTAATACAGGGGACAGGAGCACTGGCCAGCAATGCCTAGTACCGTTTCATATATAAATGTAGGCAGAAGACACACGCTGCCGGCACCTGCCTGTGACAGGCGCTGCGATCAGAGGCTATTAACCCCTCAGGTGCGGCACCTGAGGGGTTAATTGCCGCGGATCGCAGCGATGGGTCACAGGCAGGTGCCGGCAGCATGTGTCTTCTGCCTACATTTATATATGAAACGGTACTAGGCATTGCTGGCCAGTGCTCCCGTCCCCCCCGCTCCGCCCCTTCTCCGCCCCTCTCCCTCAATTGGTTGCAGCAGCAGCACAGGGGGAGGGAGAGACTGCCTCCTTCTCCCTGTGCTGCCGAGGAGAACATGGCCGCACAGAGCGGCGCAGCCACGTTCTCTGATACTGGGCTGTGCAGTAGCGCAGCCCAGTATCGATAAAATACTAATCCTGGTATCGAGCTCGATACCAGAGAAAAGTATCGATTGGGTATCGAAAGTTCGATACCCGAAACAACCCTAAAGCCGAGTAAATCTTCATAGGACTCTTGAGAGAGACAGTGAGAGTCCAGCTTACCCCGCCCACATACAGTGAGTAACAGCTCTCCCTGTATGACTGTGTATACAGAAGGCTGTCAATCATTGTGTGGGTGGGGTGATCAGGACTCCTGCTCCAAATCACAGACAGATAGCATAGATAGATAATATATGGATGGATAGATACTGTATATAAATACAGTATTTTTCGCCCCATAAGACACATTTTTTTCCCCCCCAAAGTGGGGGAAAAATGCCCCTGTGTCTTATGGGTCGAATATTAATGAGCCGCTTCCATTATGGAAGCGCTCATTAGTACCGGAGGATCGGGAAGCGGTGAAGTCTCTGTACTAACCGCTTCCTGGTCCTCAGCTGTCGGCTGTGCAGGGCTGCGCACCGCATGAGTCGCTCTGTGACGTCACGCTGCGCACGCCAGTTCACAGCCAACAGCCGGATGAAGAGAATTGCGATGGTGAGGAGCGGTGGCATCCAGGAGAAGGAGAGGTAAGTGATTGTTTTTATTTTTTCATCTGAAGCAATATGGGGCTGATAAAGAAGCAATGGGGGCTAATATGAGACTGGGGGTCAGATCTGAGGCCTGAATAGGGTCTGATTTATATTGGGGCTTATATCTTAGGTCTGATTGGGGGTCATTCACTTTTGGGTGTGAGCTCAGGTCCGATTGTGTGTCTGGTCTGAGGTCTTATTAATATTTGGGGTCTTATTGGGGCTGTGATCTCAGGTCTGATTAACATTGGGGGTCCGATTGGTGGTCTGACCTCAGGTGTAATGAAAAATATTTTTTTCTTATTGTCCCCCTCTAAAACCTAGGTGCATCTTATGGGCCGGTGCGTCTTATCGGGCGAAAAATACGGTAGATACTGTAGATAGATAGCTCACAGAGCTCAGCTTCTCTCTATCATACCATGCTAGTAAGGCACCAAAGATTACCTGACCGGATCGCTTTAAAGGGGTTGTTCACCCTGGAAAACGCTTTCTACAGACTCCCCACCTCCACGTGGGGCGGACCTGCGGTGGTAATCATACTCACCTGATCTCTGGCACAGAGGTGACTTGTCACCCATGCATCATGTGATCTAGTGACCTGACACATGGGAGACATGTCACTGTGGCAGCAGTCCCGGGACCTTCAGAGCCGTCAGCGGCGGGGATCAGGTAAGTATTAGTAAGGATAAAAACCCCTTTAACCAATAGCCCATTCCAGCAGGTACTTGCGTGGAGAACTATTGTACACTATATTTCATGTATCGCACAGTTGACAATGGTACAGGGGTTACTCACCTTTTGCGCGGTCATCATGCCACCAGCAGAAGACAAGTTCTCCAAGTCTGAAACGACTTCAGATGCTCTAGGAACCTCACCGTTTTCATCACGGCCTTTACTTCTTGCTATTTTGCCTTCCGCTGCATCACGGTTCACGGCGCTGCCCCCGTCCACTACATTTTTAGTTGTGCTTTTTAAAATTTCACCTTCTTTTACATTCCCCTGAACGTCCCTCAATACATTCTCTTTTATCGGAGTCCGTGGCAGCTGACGACCACACGGCACTGTGTTGTCAGTGGTTTTCACTGCATATGAACTGAACGACTCCTCATCCGTTCTTTGCTCACAAATCTGAGAAGGCAGAAGCGGTAAAACCCCGGGACCTGGAGTGCGCGGAAGCCGCTTCCCGGTATGGAGGACATTCCCCGGTGAGGGATAAGCCGGGGCTCTTAACCTGTACTTGTTCTTCACACGTTTCACCTCTGGGTCCTTTTCCCGTTCCTTACGTTTTTGCTCAGCAAATTCCTGGAGGAGACGCCGTGTCTCCTCTTCGGTCACCGCAGTTTTGGAGCGCCTCCATGCTGATGAGCTCCTCTCTGTGTCTTGTAACATCTGCATGGAAAGGCATAACATCTGGGTTCATAAATACAGTCACTGCATAAAGTTTTGCAAATTGGCGACATTCTTTGTGTTCCAGTTCCTCACATTTTAAAGACCTCTTCCTGTCACTGAATAGAACTATTCTCCTTTCCGCAACTGCAGACCCGAACTAGTCCTGAGCACGTGTTATTTCTATTCGCTGACAGCAAACAAATTTTGAAAATGGTGAGCAGGTTCAGGGCTTTAGATGCAGTTTTTAAAGCCAACGCAAGGAGTGGATTCAAAAAGAGTCCTAGACTCAGTCCATCCCTTACACATGGCCTTGGTTCAGGCAGCAGTCTAAGACCTCATCCACACGTTAGTGATCCATGGATATGTGCTGCACGTCTCCAAGTATGAATCCTTAGCTTAGTCGGGCAGGCTGCTGGCACTTGGGACCAACACAGACGCCTTCAGCTGCCAAGCGCACATGTAACAGGTCAGCCAGTGCCATAGGTACAAATCTGCCGACAGATGCCCTTTAAATAAGAATCTGCACCATGGGTATATTTCATTTACTTAGGGCAGTCATGGCTAACCTCCGGCACTCCAGCTGTGGTGAAACTACAACTCTCAACATGCTCCATTCATTTCTATGGAGCTCTGAGAACAGCTAAGCAAGGGGCATCTTGGGGGTCGTAGTTTGACCACAGCTGGAGTGTCGGAGGTTAGTCATCACAGGCTTAGGGTGTGTACACATGGAGTATTTTCGGTACGGAAAACCACGTCAAAAATGCTTGCAAATTATCTCAATTGATTTTAATGGGAAAAAAGCTTGCTAAGGCTACTTTCACATCTGAGCTTTCCCTTTTCCGCTATTGAGATCCGGTTTGGCAAGAAAAAGAAGGAGAGGAGAGGCGCTCATATGGCAATATGTTGTATATACGTTTCTGTATCAAGTGGTTGAGAACTGCTCACCTTTTTTAGTTGTGCATTGGTGGGCACAACAACCAGAAGAGCGATGTTTTGCCTAGTGTTAGGCTCCTGATGGTCGGTGCTGCCGGTACCCTTTCAGTACCCTGGATGGAGTTGCCAGTGCTCCCTGGGGACTGTGTGTAAGGAACTTTCAGCGAGGTTTTGAGTACTTCAAGGGCGCACAAATAACGACCGTCTACGTCACGGAGTGGTTATTTTGTGTATAAATTTTATTATGACAACGCGTTTCGGGACTTCCTGTCCCTTTTTCAAGTCTTGAAGTCTGCCTTAGCTTGAGGAATATAAGCTGAGTGACCAGTATTCCTTTGCATACGGGCGGCGCGGCTTCCCACGTTGTCATAATAAAATTTACACACAAAATAACCACTCCGTGACGTAGACGGTCGTTATTTGTGCGCCCTTGAAGTACTCAAAACCTCGCTGAAAGTTCGCTATTGAGATCCGTCATAGGATCTCAATAGCACGGGAGGAAAACGCTTCCGTTTTGTCGCCATTCATTGTCAATGGGGACAAAACTGAACGGAACGAAATGGAGTGCACAAAAAATGCATGTCGTTCGGTTGCGCCGCCATCGCGGACATGTGGTGCGGAGCAAGACAGATCCTTCATGAAATACAGCGTAAGTCAACGGGGACGGATCCGTTTTCTCTGATGCAATCTGCCACAATAAAAAACGTCCTCCATTAACTTTGAAAGGTGTTCATGACGGATCCGCCTTGGCCATGTTAAAGATAATACAACCCGATCCGTTCATAACGGATGCAGACGGTTGTATTATTATGACGGAAGCGTTTTTGCTGAACCCTGCCGGATCCAGCAAAAACGCTGGTGTGAGAGTAGCCTGATTTACAATGTACATTTTTTTCTCGGCTTCGAAAAAAATAAGTGACATGTTCAAATCCACAGCCAAACTCCCCGCTGAAATGGGCAGGATCAAAACCGATGTTCAAATAAAAACCACTGCTGAAAATAAGCAGAAATGTGTGAAGTGAAATCCGAGCGAGTAAAGAGTAGGGTGAGGGCATTGTGCCCATTGGCTATACCGTAAAATATGATCAGTGCTGGTGCTGTATGGAAATGCGCTATTATTCTCACTGCCATCACTAGGATTGGCTATGGTGGTGGGATCAGGACAGGACATGTTGTATCATTTACAGAACGGCCACACAGATCTGCAAAAGAAATACAGAGGTGTAAGTGGCCCCATAGAAATGAATGGGTCAGTGTGCGATCTGCAAAAAATGCACGAGGGGGAGTCACCTTTATAATGACAGAGCCTGCAGTGATGGGGGTCAGCAGTCGCAGTCGCCCCTCTTATCTTATTGGTTTTCCATGAATGTCTGGGAGGGTGAAGCCTCCTAATGTCATGGGCTCACATAAAGCCTCATGGGAACAGTATATCAGTGGTGACAACTTACAAACTCAGCTCTGCTACATATGTATGTCTATTCAGAACATTCTGCCAGATCAAATGACCTGTAACATATCACTGTGTTCCGCACGTACAGTACAGTCATAACTCCAGGCACAGAAACCTAAAACTAGATTATTTGGGACTATTCGTGAGCAGAACTACAAGTTCCAGCATTCTATATCAGCCGAGCTCTGCAGGAAGGACTAGGGACATGAGTACTACTGGCGCGCACGGCATGCCGGGACTTCCAGCATACATACAGCAGAGTACACCGGATACCTATCCCGTTAGAACCTCTGAGGCCGGGTGGCCAGTTTATTACCGTCCGATCGCCTGCTCCCGGCCGCCGCGCCCGCTCATCTGTCCCCAGCCCCCGTTCTCTACAGTCAGATTTAAATGTCGCGCTACTTCCGTTCAGAATACAGCGATCCGATTGGCTGGTGAAATGGAAGAGTACGCAGCGATTGGCTCTGCCGGAAAACCAATCAGCAAGCAGTCTGTCTTTGTTAAGCCGCCTCGAGGCCATCTGCTGGACACAAGGGGAAGAGCACCCTGTGGAATGGAGACTGTAGGCGCTGCTGAGGATTGAAGACAGCAGGGAGTTCTGGAGTCTCCCTGTCCTGGGCCTCTAATGCATTATCTTTAGAAAGCAACAGACCTTTTACTAAAGTTTATTTAAAATGTCATATATAACGTCTAAAAATTATTTTTGTAATGTATTTTATTGATTTTGCAGTGTTACTGAGCCGATAGGCACCAGAAGTCCTGGGTGACTAGTGTGCTTTAAAATCATGGCGTCCCATTCGACAACCAAGACATACCTGACCATGTAAAATATATACATATAACCATCTCTTAAAAAAATAAAGACACAACACTCTCCATTGGATTAAAATGGCTGCGGTCTTTATTAAAATGGGGGTAACCAAGCTAAACCAATCCATAAATTATTTATTAACCCCTTAAGGACCGGGGGTTTTGGGATTTTTGCGTTTTTGTTTTGCGCTCCCTGCCTTCCAAAAGCCATAACATTTTTATATTTCCGCTCACATAGCCATATGACGGCTTATTTTTTGCGGGACAAGTTGTACTTTTTAACACTACCATTTATTTTTGCATGTGATGTAGTGGGAAACGGGAAAAAAATTCCAAATGGGGTGAAATTGCAAAAAAAAGCAATTTCACCACAGTTTTACGGGTTTTTAAATTACAACGTTCGATTTGCGATAAAACTGACTGGTTAATTTTATTCTTCAGGTCAGTACGAATCCGGCAATACCTAATATGTATAGTTTTTCTTGCGTTTTGATAGTGAAAAAAAATTAAAAGTGGGAATTTTTTATTTTATTTTTTGTCGCCATGTTTTGACCCCTATAACTTTTTTGTAATTATGCGTACGGAGCAGTGTAGGGGCTCATTTTTTGCGGGCAATCTGAACTTTTAATTGATACCATTATGGGGTGCGTATGATGTTTTGATCACTTTTTATTCATTTTTTTAGGAAATGAAGCGTCCAAAAATGGCGAATTAGCCATTTGGACGCTTTCTTTCGTTTTTATGTTTACCGTATGGTGAATATTTTTTAATATTATTATAGTATTGGCGTTTTCGCACATTGCGACACCCATTATGTGTAATTTTTTATTTTTTATTTATTTTATTTTCATTTTGGGGAAAGGGGGTGATTTGAATTTTTATATTTTTTTTTATTTAATTTTTTTTTTTAACTTATTTTTTTTTTTTTTACCACTTTCTTATAGTTCCCATAGGGAACTATAAGATGCAATCATCAGATTGCTATTCTCATATATTCCAATGCAATAGCATAGCATTGGAATATATGAGAAAATCGCATATTTCCTATGGAGCCTATTACAGTCATAGGCTCCATAGGAATACTGTGTAGTAACCTAGGTTTCATTCACAGAAACCTAGGGTACTACATGCATGCTCGGCTCCCCTTGTGGCCATCAGGGAGCCGGAGCAAAACCAAGTGAAACTTTTGGTTTTGCACGATCAGATGCCGTGGTCAGGATTGACCACGGCATCTGAGGGGTTAAATGTCGCGATCGGCATCGCTGCCGGTCGCGGACATGAGCTGCGGGTGTCAGCTTGATGAATCAAGCGTTTACCCGCAGCTCATGTGCCCGCTCCGTGCGGGCGCCATCTTTAAAGTGCGGACGAAGGGCGTACATGTACGCCCTTTGTCCTTAAGGGGTTAATGAAAAATCATCATCAATTAAAGTCCATAAATAATAAACCGACTGTCCACCCAGAAGCCTGGGAGACTAACCCCCTCCCCCATTCAACAAGACCACGACTAAAAGTTCAGGGAGGGCGGGTGGGCTCTTCTTTCTTCACTCTTCTTACAGACTGACAGGGGAACCGCCGGTGAGTACCTCCATACAAGGGCGTAACTAGAAGTGACTGGGCCACACAGCTAATTTTTGTAAGGGCCCCCCACCCCAGCACGCTTCGCACTGCCCTCCTTCTGTGTAAACCCCCCTCCTTTGGCAAGTGACGATCTAGACCAGACCAGGCTGCCACGCCATCCTTTTCCTATATAAAATATATATATGTACACACACACACTGTCTGTCATGTAGTGTCATTGTATAATACTGTTGTGGGGCCCCTGTCAAAGTCTTAACCCTCCTCCCATGTAGCCCCCACACTCCTGTGACTAGTCAAGATCACCCCCCATCCTCCCCCCCTCACGTATCCCTTATAGCCCCCATACAGACAGTGGCCAGGGAGGCGCAGACAGTGGCTAGAAATGTATGGGCCCCAGAGCAACTTCCCCACAACCCCTCCCTCCTCCCGCGGCAGCAGCTTGTAAGACGCCTACACTCACCTCACAACGTCGGACATCCCACTCACTCAGTAGGTATGCCCCTTAGTGCCCCCAAACAGTAGTTATGCTCCATTATTTCCCCTTCAAAGTAGTTATGCTCCCTTACTGCCCCCACAGAGTAAAATGCACAGTGCACAGCTGGAGATCACCGGACTAAAAGTACTGCAGGTCCGACTTTTCAGTCCGGCGATCTCTGCCGTGCGCAGCCGTGCTGCGCCGTAGCTCTGCCCCCCGCCCCCATTATACTCGATGGGGACAGTGCGGCAGCACGGCAGTGCACGGGCACTTTCGGCATGGCGGATCTGGCAGGCTGTTCACCCGCCGGAACAGCCTGCCGGATAGCCATGCCGCAAGTGTCAAAGTACCCTAACAGCTATTGCTGCAGTCATTTCCTTCGGATATAATGGCCTGTAGAGGCAGAGCTGCTCATCCTAATCTCCCCAGTTCATAGCTAGAAATTGAATTACAGAACTACCAGAAATGATTAGGCTGTCGCTAGGCATACCACTGTCCTGTTGAGTTACTATAGATAGATCTGCAAAATGGACATGCGACAGCAATAATTAAAATTGCACCCAGTTCCACAATGGGGTGCACTGCAACCCAATAGTTAATAGCTATATTATAACTTCCCAGCAGGACAATGTAGTGCAAACTGTGCAATGACAATCTACTGAAATTCATTTTAGGCCGTCGCCTGTTTCTAGACTCAGAGCTCTCTAGAAATACAATGTGCAATCCAGTGAAGTAATACCTGCCTGCTGACTTTGTGCTGGCCTGGCTGGACCGCTGGTGTTGGAGCTGACCTAACGGAGTGACGTGCACTGCTGCGCCTGCTGCTCTTCTCTATTGCTGCCGCCTGCCTGCCGCTCCTGTCCTGTCTGTTTTGTCCCGCCCCCTGTCACATACTGCTGCTGCCTGCCGTTCCCTGCTCAATCAGAATCAGTAAGTGGACGGGCTTAATACAGCCTGTGCACTGTACTCAGGGTCAGACTTGAGGAGACAGTAAGTAGTAGAATAGATGTTCTATGAGATTAGAGGGGGGGGGGGGGGCCCGGCGGGAGGGGGGGAGGACCCTGGTCCGCTGCCGCTGCTGCGCCTGCTGTGAAGGAGGCAGGAGCCCTGAACAACTTAATAGACAAGATGAATCAATCATGATTAACTTTAATAAACTGACTCACACACGCTGCCGGGCCCCTTGGCAGCCCGGGCCCCGAAGCAGCCGCTTCCCCAGTAGTTACGCCACTGCCTCCATATATTGGTCAGATTCCCTCCAATCCTTGAAGGAGTTAAAAATAGACACTTGCCCGGCAACTGGACAGCAACGTCCCCAGGACCAATCATGGCCGTCCAGCTGCCTGCTAACTCTACTTGACCAAACCTGAGAATAAAAGAGGGAAAGAATGGGGGGCACAGGCCACAATACCACAGAAAATGTCTCAGAAACACCATGAGGGGCAAACGCCAATAATATGGCGTGGCCCCTATCAGTATACTGGTACACCACACATGTCAGTGTTCTGGTGGAATGGGAGCCACAGCCAGTGCTGTACAGGCAGGAGCACACATCTCTGCTCCTGCCTGTGCCCCCTCACCTGGCCACTGTTACTAATTAAACAGTGGCATGGCTTGGTTTAATTATTATGTCATGTTTCCCCAGAAGCTGGCGGTTCACCCATCATTGCGGTGTGTGTGTGTGTGTGTGTGTGTTGGGGGGGGTCCTTATGGATTAATTTGAACTACCACAGAGATCTACTGTTGGTAATAGACAAATTGTGTCATTAATGGGACTGAGGGAGGGTGTTTTCTTTGCATTCAACATTTTTTTGGGTAAATGGCTCAGTAAGGCATGGGGGTGCTTCTTGTGGGGGAACTCATCCTCAGCAGCTCAGTGCCAGACAGAAAGTATGTGAAGTTAGCTGCTTTACTGACAGTTCTTAGGTCCCAGAATTCACAAGAGTGGGAGGTGTCATGGTTGAAAAATTAAAATCTGTATCATTGTATAAGGATGTGGCTGGTGTTAATGCAAATCTGTCACCAGGATCAACCCTCTTAAACCAGACATACTTTCTGGTAGGGCTCATCATGCTGGTTCAAACAATACCTTTCTTTTGTCTGTATGTTAAACAGCTGGAAAGAAATCTGAGTTTTTATGCATATGCAAATGAGCATTTGGAGCACCAGGAAGTGGGGCTGAATCCTTTGAACACTGCTGTGTAACAGCTCCTGTGCTCTGGACACTCCCCTTCCCCTTGATTCACAGGGCTAGACAGCAGGCCCTGTCAAGAACTGTGTGCTAGCAACATCGTATCACTATGTACTATAGCTTCACCACACTGAGAAAGCTAATATACATATTAATGCTTTATTCACAGGCACAATATATGACAATACCGATACCAGTTATGTGTGATAGCTTATTTTTTTTTTTTTTTTTTTAAAGTTTTTATTATCTCAGAAAAGTACAGATTTATAAAACAAAATTACACAGTCAACCCCAACCCAACCCACCACCCCCCCCCCCCACCCCCACCCTGCAGGGAATGGGAAAAAAAAAAAAAAAAACGTGACTACCTAACCATCCCATTCCTTCCAAGTACTATCCCACTTTGCATAGGACCCTCTCTGGCTGTACAAGATCTTCTCATAACTTTTCACCTTCCTGACCAAACTTAACCGGTTCTTGCAATTTGGGGCAGAAGAACATGTGTGATAGCTTATAAGCATAGAAAAAACATACTTCCCTTACGTCCTACCAGCAGCACAGATGGGGTTAACCACCCCCCGTGGACTGGCAGGACCGGCGGAATGTTTAATGAGCCCAAGACTAATAACTCAATTTAACAATTAAGTATCTCCTTAAAAGGAGGAAGTCAACCCCCAGCCCACTGTGTTTTTTTCTGTCCTCCTGGACAGGTGGACTAGGCGGTTTGTTCCCCCCTTTCTTATGGAAAGTGCGGGGAGCCTTCTTTTCGTTTGGGTAACGGGCAGTGGCGTACCGCCAATATAGGCAGGGTACGCCACTGCTATGGGGCCCGCGGCACAGGGGGGCCCGGAGCGCTTGGAAGGCCCCGCCCCCTCTGCACAAGACTGTCAGGACGGGCAGGTGTGCGGACAGGCGTGCGGACGGGCGGGCGTGCGGACGGGCGGGCCCAGCCCTTCCTTCCTCCTGCTGCTCTTTGCAAAGAGCACACAGGACGGGACTCAGCAGGCGTGATGACGTCATCACATTGTGCCTGCTGCTGGAGAGAGCGGGGTGCCTGATGCTGGAGAGGCTGCAAGGTAAGTACTTGATTTTTTTTTGTTGTTGCTGGATTGGGTGCACTAAAGGGGGCAAAACTACTGGATGGGACACTAGTAAAGGGCACAAAAAAACTGGATTGTGAACTAAAGGGGGCAAACTACTGGATGGGGAACTAAAGGAGACAAAACTACTGGATGGGACACTAGTAAAGGGCACAAAACTACTGGATGGGGCACTAAAGGGGGCAAAACTACTGGATGGAGCACTAGTAAAGGGCACAAAACTACTGAATGGGGTACTAAAGGTGGCAAACTACTGGATGGAGCACTAAAGGGGGGAAAACTACTGGATGGAGCACTAAAGGGGGCAAACTACTGTATGGGGTACTAAAGGGGGCAAACTACTGGATGGAGCACTAAAGGGGGCAAAACTACTGGATGGAGCACTAAAGGGGGCAAAACTACTGGATGGAGCACTAAAGGGGGCAAAACTACTGGATGGAGCACTAAAGGGGCAACATTGGTGGATGGGATACTAAAGGGGGCAAAACTACTGAATGAGACACTAAAGGGGCAGGACCACTGGATGGGGCACTAAGGTCAGTATTACTGGACTGGGGGAACTAAGGGAGTGTAAATACTGTGTGGGCACTAAGGTGGCATAACTACTGTTCTGGGACACAAAGGGGGATTCTACTCCGAGGGGTCACTTACGGGGCATTATACTGTGTGAGGGCACTAATATTGCATTCTTACTATAATCTGCACAACTTTGAAGGTGGCGCAAAGTTTTTGTGCCACTTACATCACAAAAAAGTGCCTTACTCCCTTACAGCACTGTCATATCAGCGGTGTATGACGGTGTATGAGAGTACGGATAATAAAAGTTGGTTAATAAAAAATAAAAAATAAAGATTTATCCCTAACAGTTTTAGTAGGTCATGTATATATTTCTTTTTTGACAGATGGGGGTGTGGCAGGGGAGGAGCCTGGACAGGAGGTGGGTTGGGCCAGGGGTGGGTAGTGGGTGGGGTTAGGGGCCCAATTCAGATTCTTGCTATGGGGCCCAGTGACTTCTATGTACGCCCCTGGTAACGGCGTCGCCCTTTTTTCCTAGGTACCTTGTCAGTATGGCCGGCAGCTTATTTGCTGCCGGCCCCGCGTAGTTGCGCCTGGCTGGGGTATTTTGGCGGCGTCCTTGGTCCAGGATTCCCGGTCCCTGTGCGCCGCCATCTTCCGGAGGTGACGCGGGGACTCTCCTTTTGCATCACCTCCGGGTAATCCGGCCGTGATTTTTTCACGGGCACGATTTTTTTCATAGATGCGATTTTTTTTTTTTTTTTATATGCATCTTCCTGTGGAGGATTTACTGGGGGAAGGGTGGATTGGCTATCCCTCCCCTTCCCTTATTTTGGGAGGCTGTGTGCTCCAGTTCAGTCTCTGGCTACATATGCTTTTTCAGCTAGATCCCAGAGTCCTAAAATTGGTGTTGTTCCACTTGTGGTGTTTTTTTCCTTAGCTGCCTCCGGGCTGTTTTTCTACCTTTCCTGCGTAGATAGGTGGTTTACAAATGTTTTATTTGTCCCTTTTTTTCCCGCAGTGATGTCTTCTCCGCGGAATTCGGAAGGCAGGAAAGTGGATTCCAAGAGGAAGCATCTATCCTGCTACCATTGCAGCAGTCAACGGTTATTGTAAGCTGATCATACCTGCACTCGTGAGATCGCAGAAGCTAAGCAGCTTTAGGCTGGGCTAAGACCAGCTTGGGAGACCGGTTGGGAATCCCTGGGTCTGTTGACTTAACCTACACCAGGTGTTACAGCTGCCGTTAGAGGTCTCTGACCTCTAGTGAACCTACGTTGCAGGATATGGCTCTATTAAAGGAGTCATAGGCCTGCTGGATGGAAAGGCTTCCTATTCATGCCCAGGCCCCTATGGAGACCCCTGTCCCGGTAGAGACACCTTGGTCTCCTTAGTTTCTTCTCTCCTCGGATGAGGAGGAGCTGACTTTGTGTTTTTTCCCCTGGAAAGACACAGAAGTTGCTCAAGTCCATCAGGTCGGGGGACCATGATGTTGACTGTGGGGAGCCTCCCGTTCCCGCTACTCGGGCACATCGTGTCTTTAGAGCGGATGAGACCCTCCTCTCTATCATGATATAAAGTGGAAAAAACCTGGAAAAGGTCCGGTTTTAACAAAGAAGTTTAAATCCATGTTCCCGATGACTTAACCCTTGGTGGATTCGTGGGGATCCATTCCCAAGGTGGACATGGCTATTGCCAAGTTGTCCAAGCGCACTCTGGTTCCTGCAGACGATGGGTCTAGCTGCAGGACCCCCTTGCAGAGTGCACACTAAGACGGGGTGTTGCGGCTTCCGCTTCCACAGCCATAGCGGCTTTTGAAGTTTCTACGTTCCTCCAATCTCGCCTGGATCAAATTCAAGTTGATGTGAACCAGAGGTTTTTTCCAGCACGACATACTGGCTGCTTTCAAGACCATCAACCTGGCTACGGACTTCTTGTGCGATACCGCACAGCTCCAGTTGAAGCTAGCGAGGGAGCTTCCCCGCTAGCAAAGCAAGTCCTGGGAACAAGGCCAAACACAGATCCTTGCTATTAAAGCTAAGCAGCAGGTCTGTGGCTCATGGGAGACCAAGTGCCCCTTTGGCACCCTGTAACAATACTATCAAATAACATCAGGGGCCTATATATAGCATGGCCCTGGGATCAGCAGCCCATATTCCATTTTGGCTTAAGCCTTGGGTCCCTGACAATTCCTCAAAATACAGAGTGACTGGAGAGCACAGCGAAAGGGCTTGAGGTGCTCTCGTGGAGGAGCCAAAGATGGAAAATCCACCTCCTGACTACGGGCCTCTTCGAGGCTCTTGGTTAATTCCCGTTACTCCTGCCGTCCTGCCAATAAGCTTCCCCATTCCTAAGCTTCATGTACCCGTCGGAGTTGTCTCTCCCACTTCTGAGATGAATGGATCCAAGAGATCTCGGATCCCGGGGTCCTGAATATCATTTTCAACGGTTATTTAGTCAACAACACCTCTATTCCTCTGGACAGGTTTGTCAAGATCAACCTTCTACAAGCTGCCAAGGAGGCGATCCTAGAGGCCTACATTCAGGACTACATTTGCAAAGGGGCTCTGGAGGAGGTTCCGGCAGGAGAACGGGGCCTAGGTATCTATTCACCAGTTTTTTCTGGTTCCCAAGGCTTCAGGATGATTATTGATCTGAGATATTTCAATCGATTTATAAGGAAGGTGAAGTTTCGTGTAGAAACCATCAGGTCAGTAGTTCACGTCATCAATCCTGGAGACGTGATGGCAACCCTGGACCTCAAGAATGCATATCTGCACATCCCGATCCATCCTGGTTCCAGGAAGTATATCAGGATCACGGTCCTGGTGTCCGGTGTCGTCAGGCATCTTCTGTTTGTTGCCCCTCCCTTTGGCTTTTCTTCTGCCCCTCACATTTTTACCAAGGTGGTGGTTCTGTGGTGGCGGCTTTGAGGCTTCAAGGACTGACCATCATTCCTTATCTGGACGACTGGCTTTGAAAGCCTCTGCTCTAGCGGTCCTAACCCAACTTCTTCAGGTAACAATCTCCTTTCTGTTCCACCTAGGTTGGATCATCAGCTGGTAGAAGTCGAACGTGAGCCCGTCGACTTCAGTAAGATATCTAGGCTTCATAATCGACTCCACTGGGATGTCGCTCCAGTTGACTCCAGAAAGAAGATTCCGGGTTCAGAACACGGCAAGTTCCTTTTCCGGCGAGTTCCAATCCGGACTCTCATGAAGATGTTGGGGCTCATGTCAGCGTCTGCGGAAGCAGTCCCTTGGGCTCTATGGCACCTCCGCCCTCTACAGTCGGAGGTCCTCTCCTAATGGAATGGCAGCCCTGCTGGGCTAAACTCCCTGTGCTCCCTGACTTGGCAAACTCGGTATTCCCTCAGATGGTGGTGCCATCTTTTAGACAGGAAGTCTATGACCCAGCCAGTCTGGGTCATATTGACTACGGATGCGTCCTAAGTAGGCTGGGACGCTCACCTAGACGACTCTCCAGTTCACGGGACCTGGTTTCCTCAGGAGTGGCTTCTTTCATCCAATCTCCGCGAGATTCAAGCTATCCGGCTAGCCCTCCTTCACTTAGCCCCTCAGATCCGGGGCAAAGCGGTGAAAGTCCAGTCAGACAATGTGACTGCGGTACTTTACATCAACCAGCAGGGAGGCACGAGATCACTTCCCCTCTTGTCAGAGATCGGGGTGATTCTGGATTAGGCAGAGTTGTACCTTCCCACTTATCTGCGATCCACATCCAAGGCTCCCTCAATATGATAGCGGCTGAGCCGCGGTCTTCCGTCGGTGGAGTGGTCTTTACATCCGGAGAATCAAGCAGATAGTCCTCAAGTGGGTATGCCAGAGGTGGATCTCATGGCAACAAGGTTCAATGCCAAGGTGGAGAGGTTCTGCTCCCTCTACAGGGAGGACAACCCCCTGGCGTTAGACGCTCTGTCAATATCCTGGAGGTTCAGGCTGGCTTACATCTTCCCTCCCTTTTCCATGATACCGAGGGTATTGATGAAAATCCGTCAGGATCAGGCCTCGGTGATAGCCATCATACTGTTTTGGCCGAAGAGATCCTGGTTTACCTAGCTCACCCAGTTGAGTCGAGGACAATATTGGAGGCTCCCCACAGCAGACCCTGGTGTCGTGGGACACTCACCTCTGCTCAGATCTGCACAGATTCAACCTGACAGCCTGGAGGTTGATCAGTCCCTTCCCAGAATAGAAGGGCTTTCAGAGTCGGTCCTGAGAACGCTGTCTCATTCTAGAGCGGACTCTACCAAGAGAGCCTACTCTTGTATTATGAGGATATTCTCATCCTGTTGTACCTCAACTGAGGTGGCGTCTGCAGATCCGCCCCTCTCCGCTATCCTTCAGTTCCTGCAAGACGGCCTTGATAGAGGCCTTGCCCTTCTACTCTGAAGGTTCAAGTTTCAGCCATCTCAGCTTGCCTTAACAGGCTTTTTCTCAGGACCCGCTGATCAAACGGTTCCTTAAAGGAGCTGAAAGATAAAAGCCTACAGTACTGAGACCCCTTTTTTTCAATGGGTTTTTCAGTAGTTCTCAGGGGTTAGCATCTCCCCCTTTGAACCGTTAGAGGAGGTGGACATCAAGTTCGTCACTTGGAAGTTTGTGTTTCTCCTTGCAGTGACTTTGGCCAAGAGGGTCTCTGAGCTTCAAGCTCTCTCAGCACATGAGCCCTATTCTTACATGACCGGGACCTTCTTAGATTCCTCCCGTATTGTAGGCCTAAAGTTCCTTCCTTCCAGAACATCAACCAGGTGATATTCCTCCCGGTTCTGTCGACATCTACCACCTCCTCCTAGGAACCTGCTAGACATCCTCTGGACGTCTCGAGATGTCTCCGGATCTATGTGGATAGATCAAGGAGTTCAGGAAAGATGAGAATCTGCTAATCCTGTTGCCGGTAAGTTTAAAGGCTATAAGGCATCCAAACCTTCCATCAGTCGGTGGATTGAGGAGGCTATTAAGGAATCCTTTGTTTCCACAATCTGGACCCTCCGGGATTCGTGAAGGCCCACTCTACTAGAGTTGTGGCTACTTCTTTTGCCGAGAGGAGTCTTCTGCCTCTCAACATGATTTGCAAAGCTGCCTCCTGGAGCTCTGAATCGACATTCATCTCCCATTATAGACTAGATGCCAGTCTAGCTGAGTTTCGGCCTTTGGGCAGACTTTTCTTAGTTCTGCCAGGCAGGAAGGCCCTCCCTAGGGGTTTCTTCTTGCTATCTCCCCATCTGTGCTGCTGGTAGGACGTAAGGGAATCGTTAATTTCTAACGATAATTTGTTTTCCCTTAGTCCTAACAGCAGCACACAAATTTCCCACCCTAGTAAGTCTAGTTTTTTTCTTGCTATAAACACAGTGGGCTGGGGGTTGACTTCCTCCTTTTAAGGAGATACTTAATTGTTAAATTGAGTTATTAGTCTTGGGCTCATTAAACATTCCGCCGGTCCTGCCAGTCCACGGGGGGTGGTTAACCCCATCTGTGCTGCTGTTAGGACTAAGGGAAAACAAATTATCGTTAGAAATTAACGAATCTCAATGTGGTAATGCTATAGCTCCGTGGTAGGTCCCAGGAGAGACATTTTTTTTTCTATTATTTTTTTTTTTTTTATCCAATACCATATTAAAAGGCTATACTACAATAAATAATATATAATCATAATAAAAAATAAAGGCCTTAGGGTACTTTCACACTAGCGTTTCTGTTGTCGGAGCTGCCAGCCGGATCCGCCGTTCAGTGTGACAACTGACAGCATTTATAGACAAATGCATTGCAAGAATGGATCAGTCTCTCCGCTTGTCATGCCGATGGACGGATCCGTCTTACAGTCTTTTTCACAGATTTCTTGGTCTGCGCATGCGGATCAGTCCTTCAGTTGTTTCGCAATGCCGGATCCGGCACTAATGCAAGTCAATGGGAATAACGCAAGTGTGAAAGTACCTTTACTTAACTTTCTAAAAAAAACACATTTTCAGTATAAGGACATAACTTTTTTTAATGGGATAAATGTGGAAGGGAAAAAAAATATCTGAAGAAAACAAACTTCAGTCTCTTCTAAGGTTCAAACCAGGGATCTCAACATGTAAAACCAATGGCTTAACCTCTAAACTATAGCATTGCCACATAAAACTAACTGTCATCCACAGATCCCCCCCCCAAGTGGTATCCACAGATCCCCCCCCTAAGTGGCATCCACAGATCTCCCCCCCCCCTTAAGTGGCATCCACAGATCTCCCCCCCCTTAAGTGGCATCCACAGATCTCCCCCTTAAGTGGCATCCACAGATCTCCCCCCTTAAGTGGCATCCACAGATCTCCCCCTAAGTGGCATCCACAGATCTCCCCTAAGTGGTATCCACAGATCCCCCTAAGTGGCATCCACAGATCCCCCCTTAAGTGGCATCCACAGATCTCCCCCTTAAGTGGCATCCACAGATCTCCCCCTTAAGTGGCATCCACAGATCTCCCCTAAGTGGCATCCACAGATCTTCCCCCTAAGTGGCATCCACAGATCCCCCCTAAGTGGTATCACAGATCCCCCTAAGTGGCATCCACAGATCTCCCCCTTAAGTGGCATCCACAGATCTCCCCCAGCAAGTGGCATCCACAGATCTCCCCCTTAAGTGGCATCCACAGATCTCCCCCAAAGTGGCATCCACAGATCCCCCCTAAGTGGCATCCACAGATCTCCCCCTTAAGTGGCATCCACAGATCTCCCCCCTTAAGTGGCATCCACAGATCTCCCCCTAAGTGGCATCCACAGATCTCCCCCTTAAGTGGCATCCACAGATCTCCCCTTAAGTGGCATCCACAGATCTCCCCCTTAAGTGGCATCCACAGATCTCCCCCTTAAGTGGCATCCACAGATCTCCCCCTAAGTGCATCCACATCTCCCCTGTGGCATCCACAGATCTCCCCCTAAGTGGCATCCACAGATCTCCCCCTAAGTGGCATCCACAGATCTCCCCTAAGTGGCATCCACAGATCTCCCCCCTTAAGTGGCATCCACAGATCTCCCATCGCCCCCTAAGTGGCATCCACAGATCTCCCCTAAGTGGCATCCACAGTGGCATCCACAGATCTCCCCCTAAGTGGCATCCACAGATCTCCCCCACAAGTGGCATCCACAGATCTCCCCCTTAAGTGGCATCCACAGATCCCCCTGCAAGTGGCATCCACAGATCCCCCTTAAGTGGCATCCACAGTTCCCCCTTAAGTGGCATCCACAGATCCCCCTTAAGTGGCATCCACAGATCCCCCTTAAGTGGCATCCACAGATCCCCCTTAAGTGGCATCCACAGATCCCCCTTAAGTGGCATCCACAGATCCCCCTTCAGTGTCATCCACAGATCCCCCTTTAAGTGGCATCCACAGATCCCCATTAAGTGGCATCCACAGATCCCCCTTAAGTGGCATCCACAGATCCCCCTTAAGTGGCATCCACAGATCCCCCTTAAGTGGCATCCACAGATCCCCCTTCAGTGTCATCCACAGATCCCCCTTCAGTGTCATCCACAGATCCCCCCTTCAGTGTCATCCACAGATCCCCTCCCCGCCGCCTCCTAGCACTTGCCTCTGTAATTGAAGAGAAGTGCCGTAATCTCACACATCCCCACTGGCAGAGAGCAGGAAAATGGCACATGCGCACTTCGAGGCCTCTGCCAGTGCGCCTGTGTGAGATTACGGCACTTTTCTTCAATTACAGAGGCAAGTCCAGTGAATAAATTAGCTAGGAGGCGGCGCTGGGCGGGGAGAAGCGGCACCAGCTCCCCCAGCAAGACTGTGCTCCTCACCCGGCGGCCCGGGCCCCCAGTGGCGAGGGCCCATAGCCATTGCTATGGCGATCCCTACGCCACTGCATGCTAGCACACAGCTCTAGTCCGGTCATTCAAGGGGAGGGGGCATGTGCAGAGCACAGGGAGTGTTACAAAGCGGTGCTCAGATGATTCAGCCCCACCTCCTGGTGCTCAAATTGCTTATTTGCATATGAATAAAAACACACTCCTTTTTAGCATAGAGACAAAAGAAATGTATTGTTTTAATCAGCATGATGAGCCCTACCAGGCAGTATGTTTGGTTAAATAGGGTTGATCCTGGTGACAGTCGCTTTAAAGGGGTTTTCAGTAGGACTAGGATATGCCCCCATTGTCTGATAGGTGCGGGTCCCAAACCTACAATGAAAACAGAGTGGGGAAATGAACGGAGGGTGCACTGCGCATGCGCCCTCCATTCATTTCTATGGGGCTGTTGGTAATAGCTGAGCACTGGCTCGGCTATTTTTGTCTGCCCCATAGAAATGAATGGGAGCATGGGCCACGCATGCGCTTCGATTCACTTCTGTGGGAGCAGCGCTTGATGGTGGACGAACCCTGGGAAACCGGGGTCCTCCAGCCAGAGCTCTCCCCGCTTCGTTTTAGGTGCCGTTCCCAGCGGTCGGACCCGCACCTATCAGACAATGGAAGCATATCCTAGCGATGTGCCCCCATTGTCTGAGATGGGAATACCCCTTTAAGTTGCTTAGTTTTCCCACAAATATTCTAGTTTTCCGGTCAGCACCTGGATCTGAATACTTTTGTAATTTGCAATAATTAATGCATTATAGCCACTGAGTTATTCACTGAAATCTGTACAGCACCACCTGCTGTTTGCTCTTTTACTAATTTCTCTGTCCTGCTCATTGAGATGGAAGCTGCACTATTTGCTTATATATTATTTCTTTGATTGACAGGTTAGTAAAACCTGTTTTTTGCCAAAATAAAGCTACTGATCGCATTGATGAGCCCACATTAGGAATCCTGATGAGACCCTGAGTGTCAGCATATGTTTAGCTGACAGGGGTCAAACCTGGTGACAGAATCCCTTTAAAGCTGAAATTTGGACCTTCAAAGTGCTAGGCCTAAGTTTTTTCTTCCATCCCTCTTGTAGGAAATCTAATGCAAGCGGGATGACTTTGTGTTAACTACATCCTCAGAGACCTCTTTTCTTTAAAATCTCCCTCTCAACAACCAGGCTGTCAGGTACAGATTTTTCACCTCTAGGTGAAAGATTGGACCGTGAGACAAGAAGTTCCTGAGATTCTGGAAGCACCCATGGGGGTCACTATTGACATCTTGCGGAGCCAGGAAAACCACACCTGTCTCATCCAAAAAGAAGCTATAACTATCACCGTGGCTCCTCCCTCTCCGATTTTCCTGAGAACCCTTGGTAACAACTTTAGGGGGGAGAAAGGCATAAAGAAGGCCCTGCTGCCATGATTGGGCCTATGCGTCCACTCAGTTTCGGACTCGGGTACCTAAGGCCCACCAGTAAAATTTATTTTGGGGGCCTACCATATGGATACATTAAAGTATAATAAACAAACAAGTTTTTTAGGTGAACATAGGCTAGTTGAGGTGCTGTACATTGAATATGTGTATGTAGTGCAGTAAATGTAATGAGTTATGTCCCACTTGTGCAGGGGGTGGGAGACTAGGGGCCCACCGGGGGATTCCCCTGTACCCCTGTGGCCCAGTCCGAGCCTGCGTCCACTGCTATCGGATGCTCCTCCTGTTTGACCTGCTGGAAAAGAGATCTATTTCCGGAATCCCCCATAACGCTGCAACCTGATTGAAGACCCCCTGATCTAGGGACCACTCGCCCTAGTTTAGAGGATGACAACTGAGGAAGTCCGCTTTCACATTGTTTGAACCCCTTAGATGTACTGCAGAAAGATAATAGCGAAGCTTTTACTAGACTGAAAATCCGATAAGTGAGGCATGAGCCCTTGTACCTCCCTGCTGATTGATATAGGCCACTGCTGTCGTGTTGTCCAAGTAGACTCTCACGTCTGACAGAGGCCCTGTTGTCATTAGGACTGCTTTTCTGAGGCATGTGACCCTGAAAAAATAAATCCCTTAAGGTACTTTCACACTAGCATTATTATTTTCCGGTATTGAATTCCGTCCTAGGGGCTCAGTACCGGAAGAGAACTGATCACTTTTACCCTAATGCATTCTGAAAGGAGAGAAATCCGTTCAGGATACCTTCAGTTCAGTCACTGCACTTTTTTTGGACGGTGAAAATATGAGGGGAAGTGATCTCGTGCCTCCCTACTTGATGTAAAGTACCGCAGTCATATTGACTGACTGGACTTTCACCGCTTTGCCCCGGATCTGAGGGGCTAAGTGAAGGAGGGCTAGTCGGATAGCTCAAAACTCACGGAGATTGGATGAAAGAAGCCACTCCTGAGGAAACCAGGTCCCGTGAACTGGAGTGTTATCTAGGTAATAACTCGCTACATAATAAATGGCACTTGCTGGAATGAGACAACCCCCTTTGATCATGATGAACACTTCAATTCTACAACTTTAAAAACACTTAACAGCAATCCAAAGTCAGCTTCAGAACTGAGGTACTAGTCAGTAAATGCAGCCTGTCTGCTCACCATCTGACAATTCTCAAGAAAACAGTTCTGCCAAATTGCCTGGTTGGTCTACCCAGTGCTAGGCTGACATTAGAGACCACCAAGTGTCTAGGAAATATTTGCAGCAGGACCATCGCTCAGGAGTTGTGCTGAAATAGTTCAACACGAGCACAGATTTACTAGTGTCTGGCCTAAAATCCATCAAGAAGTAGACCAACTGGGTTTCTAAGTGCCTGATGCTCTTACATTAAGTAATGCTGAGATCATATTTGCCCAGCCAACAGCTTTGAGGAGGGCTTAGGCAGCCCTCTGGGTGTCAGCCCACCTGGAAATTTCCCTGTGCAGCCTATGGCCAGTCCACCCGTTTCCTCCTTTTCTCTGATAGAACCTTCATATCTATGAATGTGTTACCACCATTATACACACCCACCAAGAGCAGATTTATGAAATCTCCCTCCAAGAGTTAGTTATGGAGCAAATTGCACCAAATTGATAGTTCTTGATAGCATGACTGGCTCTACACCTAGCAGTTTCTGAAGCTTTTCTATAACAGGGAATCTACTATATCCCCAAATATTATGCAGCACAGGTTATTTACATAGAAAATTTTTATATCTCAGAAAATAAAACCCAGTTTTTGCATTGTGATTTATTATGCGAGACCCATTTGCAACAAAACTTGGGATATATAGATTACCTATATTAAAATTCAGACATTGCCACTTGTAGAGCCAGTCCTTTCAAATATATTCTCTTGTCTGTTTGTGGGTATACAGTAGACCCTCTTAACACTCGTCTCAACCAAGCCAACCATACTTATCTGAAGGAAACAAAAAACCTCATTAAATATTAACGTCTTTAATGGTGTAACCATTTTGTTTTTTCAGCCACACAACCATTATAACAATGCCAACACCACTTCCAGCCACCACTGCCCAGATCCAGTCCAGTCCTAGATGGTGCCCTTTTTCTTGATGTCCTAGAAGACAGAAATGCCTGGTTATATGTATTCTACACAGCAAGCCTGCTGCAATTAGGGATGAGCAAATTGACTTTGGATGAAACATCTGAAGTCAGTTAGCATAAACCTTTCAATACTGTATGGAGCGAGTTCTCAGTACAGTATTAGAATGCATTGGTTCCGATGAGCCGAAGTTATTACCTAGTGTAACAACTTCATAAATTGAAGTCTACTGTAAAAAAATTCCTGAACTCAGATTCGGTTCCAAGTCAGACTTCGAAGTAATAACTTCAGCTCTACAGAGCAAATACATTCTAATACCATATGTAGTGCTCACTGTGTACAGTATTTAAACAGTTTTAAGCAAATTGACTTTGTATGTTTCATCCAAAGTCGTTTCGCTCATCCTTAGCTGCAGTGTTTGTAATATTTACTTGGCTAGTAAATCCATCACAACTCCTGTTTATGTATTTAGAAGTGTCCATTCCACCAGCCTATCCCTCCTTACATGGCTAGATGGTCCATTGACCACCAAAGTGTTTCTACCAAGTTTCCACCACTGAACGAGTCCTCTGTATGAGATGTCCAATTGTGCCATTGCAGGACCAGTGAATTTATACTTTTAAATGAGTCTTCACTAAAAGTTTAGTGACTTACCTTCAGAAAGCTGTTCACTTCCATCCATGTAGAAGTAAATAGGTCCATCTGCAGAAACAACACTTACTGGCTCCAGGTTTACAGACCTTCGTCCTGGGAATAAACACACACAATATAGAGAAATGCCACTGGTTAGGAGTGACCAGCCATCTCATGCATTATAGAAAGCCCTTACGTCTCATGGGGCAGCTGGTCACACACTGGACTTGGGAAGATGGCACACATACAGATGCACTGCAGTGGAAGTAGACCTGGAAGACAGACATGGTCAGGATGTAGGCAAGTAGTTGAGGATGGCATCAGAGACACAATATGGCTGTAGTAAGGGGAACTTACCTGTCCTGTTAATGACGCCTGAGTTGCAGAGTCTACAAATGTAAATGTTCTGACTATAAACCGCTTATAATAAAGAGGGAACTGGAGTGAAGGATCTGCTACCATTTGCAGTTGGGTCTTGTAGTTGTCACCTTCAAAAGGACACCTAAAAGGGGGTATAAGACGTTTGACATGCGTTTATGAATAAGCATAAATGGTCACCATACCGTCAGAATTTTGCACAGTTCAATAGCTTAGATGAATATATAGACCTTTTGCAATATCCTCTCAGCCCTTTTATAAACTTGTGAAGTGGAGGAGATAAAAAAATAAAAAAAATTCGATCTTGCAAGTCCAAACAAGCTACCTAGTGATGGAGGGATCAAATTATATCTTCTAGGTCTATATTGGGGGGGCGGGGAGGCGTCACAGAGACCAGACATGATTCAGCAGCTAATAGGAAAGAGTTTATCATCTTTCAGCATTGTAACATGTGAAGCAAAGTTGGATAATTTATCAATTTGCGGCACTTGTTGGGTGTAGATTGAGAAATTTGCTGTTCACAGCAAGCCCCATTTTTTGAAGCCCCTTGTCCAACTTCTGTGTCAAAAAGTGGCAGACCACTTTTATTAAACTTCACCTTCAAAGTGCTTCTTTTTAAACCCTACAGCTTGGGGGGGGGGGGTAGCTTGTGACGCAGTTGAGCCAAACCTACATGTAGATTAAGAGTGGAGAACATAAAGGAGACTTATCCCTGCTGGATCCACTTCTGCCTTTGGCACAACAACTTTATGCCCCACTGGGATCAGGTTTTAGGAAGACTTAACACAACTGTGTGTAATCCAAAAGATCAGCTTAAGTGCAAGTCTTACCCATCTACCAAGATTGGCCATTGTGGTAATTCTTCAGGGTTCACAGAGGCAGTAGCCCAGCACTGATCCAGCATTAGCACCAATCCAGGGTCATTTCTGTTTACAATGTGAACTTCAACAAAAACTGGGTCTCTGAGTACTTTAACTAGAGGATAATCCCCATCGCTGTAATATTGACTGTACGCAGCATCTGTAGATTACAAGTAAAAAAATAATAATCAGGCTTTTAACATGAAAAGGCTGGTTTGGCAAGGCAGAGAGTTAATAGTACCTAAGGCAATCCTCATTTGTAAGTTCAGTGGTCCTTGGCTAGACGCAGGTGGTGGTGGAGGAAGCGTGAAGACCTCTACACTTAATGGCACCAATTCACTTCCAATAAAACTGCAGCGTATGTGCAAGCTAAAAAAAAAAAAAAAAAAACACACACACTCATTAACTGCATCTGCCTCATCTGAAAACTTTATACCCATTGGGTAGTTGCTTGGGACTAGAGATGAGCAAATTTCATATTTTGAAATTCACTCACACTTCGTTTACTGGTAAAAGGTGGATTGAGTTATGGATTCCATTTCAAGTTGGACGATAACGCAATTTTATGATGGAACGCCTTTAGAGGCATTCCATCATAATAGAAGTCTATGGGCTGCATAACGGATCCGTCCCGTTTCAGCTATGCAGGGGAGTCCTCTGCTGCATAACAGAAATGGGACGGGTCCATTATGCAGCCCATAGACTTCTATTATGATGGAATGCCTCTAAAGGCATTCCATCATAAAATTGCGTTATCGTCCAACTTGAAATGGAATCCATAACTCAATCCACCTTTTACCAGTAAACGAAGGGTGAATGAGTTTCATAACCTGAAATTCGCTCATCTCTACTTGGGACATTTAGATAAAACACCAGAAGCGTGAAAGGGTTAGTTATAAACTTATTTCAGCTACAAACAATACACTTCATCTAACCCTCAAACCAACTGGATGAAGTTCCAAGTTTCTTTCTATTGCATTAAAGGCCTTGGATATAGCCACCAGACAGCGCTGTCCAGACAGACATTTCAGTTAGGACTCGTGTACACGACCATCAGTATTGTGGTCCATAAACTAGGGATCTGCTAAATTACATCACTAAAAAATTATTCTTATCTGAAATATGGACAATAAGACATGTTCTATAAGCTTGTGGTAAGGCATGTGGATGGCACACAAATGACATGTGCATCCTGTCCATTTTTTGCAGCCCTATAGATGTTAACGGGTTACTGTGCAATTCAAGAGGAAAGTGGATCTGGCACTCATGAAGACTAAAACTGAGCTCATAGCTGCAACCCATTTTTGATCCCTTAAAGGGGTTGTATATTTGATGACCTGTCCTGAGGTTAGGTCATCAATATCAGATCGGCTATTTGAAGAGAATGCAGTGCAGCCTTCTCTGCCGTTTACCTGCTTGCCTGTTACAGTGTTAAGCAGGTGTAGTTACAAGTATGGCGTCCCCATTCACTTCTATGGGACAACTCCTCCCTATACACTTGAACAGAGCTGGCCCATAGAAATAAATAGTGTAATTACACTTGCCTACCACTGCAATTGCTACAGTGAGCAGGTAAACTGAGTAGAAAAAAGAAAGAGGCAGTGACCATAAGAGCGCAGCCATCTCTTCAAGAAGCTGATCAGTGGAGGGTGGCACTTTCTAGTAAAGGGGGAGACTAAAGCGTGATACACATATGCACTCATTCCTGTACAGGATCAGACTTCTGAAGTGTAAGGAAAATGTTTGCAGCCATCTTAAGATAATCTGGCTGAGCTTTGAAGGGGGCCAATTAAGCCATCATCTATGAACAGGGGTGCACCTAGCCTTTCTGCTGTCTGAGCAAAAACTGAAATGGCACCACCCCCCACGCCAGTATAACCTAACTACTTTGCCACAATGAAAGTGCTCATTGTCCACGGCCCTTCCGATGCCTCAGGCAGCACCACATAGGGACGGGGGGCACAATCGCCTCACCGGTGGTGCACCCCTGAGCTTACTACATAATTTAATACAAGTAGTAGGACCCAAATGCACTCAAAAGAAATGTGGCCACCGCATCTACAGGTGTAGAAGTAATTAGTTGTTAATACCACAAGATCTTGTTCTAATCTTAAAGGTACTGAACTACAATTAAACCTGAGTCAGAGGCTTTGTATTTCAGAAAGTCAGTTATGAAGGACAAACCATCTTACCTAAAAGTACTATCTCTGGTTATTGACGATTCTCCCCAAGTGGTCACCATCTTGTCTGCCATCATGTCATTCTCATAAATCACATTTCCGCCATCAACCTTTTTTAGGAAAAAGTCAATTTACACAAGTAAGTGACCTCAGAACATAAGGCACTCATGAGGAGGTGCTGTCATTTGCTTCCAGTTCAGAGAACAGCACACAAGTGATATTGCTATATTCTCACATCAATTTGGTGGACTCGAAGATCAAGTGAGGATGCTCATGATCAGATTTGATGCTAGCGTGCAGTTGTATGAAACCTAAAAACTAACAGATTCGGCACTTACAGTTTGTGTGGTCCCGCAGGCCGACAGTGGAAAACTGAAGAGAAGAAAGTTGTTATTTTGTGCAATAGGTCCGCATTCTGCCCCGGTGGCTCTAGTAAACCTGACTGATGGTAGAATTAGTGACGGCCAAGTGACACCACTGGAAACCGCAACAGAGAGCCTGCCATCTGCGGTACACTGTGCAGTAACTATAGGAAGGAAAAAATTTTTTTTAAAAAGCATGAAGTAAGTGAAGTCATGTAGTAAATTAAACACATCTACCTCGGTTTCCATAATAGCATGGCGCCCTGGAGTCAGTTTGGTCGTAACAGCAGCCATTCTGGAGACACGCTTCCTGGGAGACTGCGGGGCTAACACACACAAGTCTGTTTTGTATAGAGACACTTGAGCATTCACTTGGGGATGGCGCATCTTGTACTGTAGAGTCAATATGGAAGAACAGATTTAGCAAGACATGCGCAGCCCATGGTAGAAAGCACACCCTCGCCAAGTTATGGCCACACAATTACAGGTGGAAAATCTATTTGGGAGAAGAAGTCACCAGTCCTTTTCACTGCCGGAGGTGACAAATTTAGGATGAGGCACACGCCTCACAAGCACGTCCTCTGGTAGTCTGTGCGCCTAAATGGAAGTCTTCAGAAGCTCAGAGCTGCTGCAGATTTGTCTTCATTTGGGCAAAATAAGTCACAGCCACTGGCCATGCCCCTCCCAGAGAGGTGATAGAACAAATTGGGGGGGGGGGGGGGTCCGCAACATCAGGTCTATAGCATATCAACTTATGTTGCGGATAAGATCTGCAGAAGATTCACAGCATTTCCACATTGCAATCTGCAGCAAATCCTATGGGATTTTGCGCGGCTGTGGGTTTCAGCCAGATCCGCTATGCAGGGCTATACCAACATTTAAGAGCAGGGCATCAATTCCACCCATGACAAACCTCCAAGACTACGGAGATGAACTGGACACATCAGATCTTCTTTCTGATACACCTCCCATTCTCCGGTAGTGTTAACCTCTAGGAAGATGGTCATCATATATTTATCCTCCTGCAAATATAAAGTTAAAGGTCATCTGTCAGCAGATCTTTACCTATGACACTGGCTGACCTGTTACATGTGCGCTTGTCAGCTGTGTTAGTCCCATGTTCACATGTGCCCGCATCGCTGAGATAAATGATGTTTTACTATATGCAAATGAGCCTCTAATAGAAACAGGAGGTGTTGCTGTTGCACCTAGATGTGCCCTCTTCATTTTGACAGGGCCAGGCATAATCACATTTCCACTGCCTGCCCCTGTCAAATGGAAAAGGTTCAGCATTTGTAGATCGAGCAGAGCCTCTAGGTGTAATGGCAACGCCCCCATTGCTCCTAGAGGCTCATTTACATATATTAAAGCATTATTTTTCTGGGGCACATTGAACATACCAGACTCATTTTTAATACTCTTGGATGGATCCTGGAAAGTTAGCAGTCTTTTATACATGCAGACTTGTGCGTTTTTACCTCATTGTGCCAATATTGTATGTGAGCGAGCAATAGAAGTCACTCACAAGTTGCTGGTACAAAACTTTTGTTTTTTATTTCTTTAATTCCTTCCAGTATAAAGTGGTAGATCATGACGACATCGTTCACACCTCCTCCCCTCCACGCGCCCTTACTCGCGATGTACCATTTTATACTGGTAAGCAGAGCTCCCGGTGCAGACTTTTATTTGCTATAGGTGGCTGAAGTGCTACATATTACAGTCCGGGAAAAATACATACCAAAAGACCAGAGGCCAAGAACTCCTTGGAAGACCACCCAATGGCAACTTCAAATGTAACTTACTAACTATTGCTTAAAAATAACTATATCCCACATAGAATGTGAGAATTCTCCATTGTAAAACATACAGGTTGTTAGTTCATTACAATTACCAGTGTGTCCGATGCTTCAGTGCCACACGCTCAATAAGGACACTGAAATGGGTCCTGCATACTGGTATTAGGTCAGAGGGTCTTTTATATAAAGTGCCTAGATATTCCCATGTGGAAGCCTGACCTATTGACTACCATTTCCCAATTACAAAGAGGTCACCACTACCCTGGTCTTATTGAACGTGGATAATCTGTTAGATTCTTAATTTATAAGTTAGGGCATCACTATAATGTAGTCTCTACAGCGAGGGGGAAGCAGCCTAATGTAGAATGTAATCAGCACTGCACAGTGCCATAATTCAGGTCTCATGTGACAATGCAGAGGGGGATCACCACTAAGCCCCCCATGGGGAGAATCCCCACACAGTCCCTAGCTGTATTGACCTGTAAAACATTTTATATTAACTTATTTCTCAATTCATAATAAAACATAGCGATAAGTCCCATCAAGCTGTTTGTCATTAATTACAGAGACATGCTTTGAGGTACGCGGCTTCTTCAGGGGACAGCGGATTAGGATATTATGGTCACATGGCCTTGGCACAAATCCGATTGAAGTGAATGGGGCTGAGCTGCAATACCAGGTGTGGTCACTATACAATGTACAGCGCTGTGCTTGAGCAGAGAGAACGCTGCAGCGGTACTTAGATTGCCAGTGCCTTCTTAAAATCCTGATCAGAGGGGGCCCTGGGTGTCAGACCCCCAGAGATCACATACTAATGAGCTATCCTGATAGATCATCAGTATAGAAGTCTCTATAAACCGCTTTAACCTCCATAGGTTACTGCATTCCTCTAGGTTTAGAGTGCCTTCAAGTTATTCCATGATTTCTAATCAAAGCTTACCATCATCTGCATGTAACAGCCACTGTAAGTCGCATGGATGACTACATAGCCATCAGATTCAGAAGTAATCGAGATGCCACAGGATTTGTTGGTGACAAGTGGGGTCCCATTTCCATCAGCATCTAGACAAACATAAGAACTCACTGCATGAGTGCATATAGACAGAGCGTGATAACAGCAAGTATTGAGACCTCCTAAATAGCATCTCCACCCAGAGCAGGCAGACATAAATGGGTGCTGAATAAGCATAGTGTCACGAGGGTTTGGTCTGGACAACACTGACTGCATTTCACAGAATGAACGCTTCTCCTCTAACCTGGGCTAACAGCATCATAAGGATCTATAATGCTGCGAGTTCCTGCCCAGTATTGTACTCACATAATACGGTCAGTACTACAGACTCGAGGTCAGGCAGGAACTCACAACATATCAAGTCACTATGAAGCTGTGAGATTGGGTAAGGGGAGCAGCGCCCAGTCCGGGAAGTGCAACCATCAGTGCGAGTTTCAGGCTGAATGCACTGAATAATTTTAGGTTAAAGCTGTAAGGTTCATCATAAAAATAAAAAACCCACACACCCCTACAGTGCTCACAAGATCCTAGAAGGCTAGAATAAAGGCTAAATAGTAGGCCGTGGAAAGGAAAAGGGGAGCCAAGCTCTGCGCACAGCACTGATTGAACACACTGATGGTTCCACTGGCCTAAGGAATCTGCATTGCACCATTTTGCATCACCCGTCAAGGGTGCAGGCGGCAGGCCGTAGTGCATAGTCCTGCTGTAAAGAGTTATGACTATTAAGAAAACTTTAAGTCATTTAGATTTTAGGTGTTTGACCCCTGAGCCACCAGGACCCCTTGAGATGAGTCATTCACAACACTGAAAGTTGTCAAAGGAAGGTAAAGAGTTCTGTTATTAAACTAAATTCTTAGATAACCCAAACCTTGTACACCGGACTTAAAAACAAGTTCACTCATCCCTACCAACACTAGGCCATGAAGTCATTTATCCCACATGATGACTGCCATGGGGGGGGGTCCAAACCCTAGGACTCCTACCAATCACAAGGGCCCCGTACCCCCTGAAATGACCAGTCACATACGCACGCCATGTCTATGAAAGTTCTGGAGACCCTTACCGATTTATATGGTAATCCTGAGGATAGAGGATAAGGATAACCAACCAGTGGGGCAGGCATGGACAGTTTTCTCTGACTCTATACCAACTATTAGTTGGCTTACTTTAAAACAGATATTTACACCAGAACGGTAGCACAGTTAAAGCCCACCACAGACCACAAAGCCTCCTCCCTCCCTTTTTACCACTACTATAGACAGACTTTTGGCACAGACACATTAGAAGACTTGGGCCATAAAATACCTCCAGCAACAAAGAACAGACCAGGAGGACACAGGCTCATTTCACCATCCATGGGCACCAACATCAGCAAAAGCCAGTTTCAGCCATCAGTACAGTTCACAACCCAGACTAATGAATTTCTATTACCTTGGACATAGTTAGAGAAATCTCAGCCATGGTAAAGTAGATGAACTCACCATAGACAGAAAGTCTAGTAGAGATGTTTGTGGCCAAAAGCTGTAAAGTGTATTCCAGGCTGAAATCTCCACAGATCAGCAAAGGCTCCTCATAAAACCCATTCTGTGCACTAGCAGCAAAGCAGCCCCCAACCAGCAGCAGCACAAGCCAGACCCTGCACCAGTTCCCAGCCATGATGATCAGTGACTATCTCCAGTCCATGGAGCTCCTCTATTTATTTCCTGATACACCTGAGGGGGAGGTAACACAGGTGCTCCTAGCGTGAGAAGTGCTGATGAGAACTGCCTCTAAAGACTGCACAGTTTTAGGGCTCGTTCACACGACCGTGTGGTTTTGCGGTCCGTTTTTCCATTTTTGGTTTAAGTAGTGTTTCCGTTTCCGTTCCGCTTCTGTTCGGTTCCCATACGGTTTCCATTTGTGATCCGTTTTTTGCAGATCGTAAACGGAAACTGAAGCATATAATAATGTTTTAACAGTAAGTACGTTGAAAAATTGGGCTGGGCATAAAATTTTCAATAGATGCCTCCGCAAAAACGGAACGGATACAGAAGACATACGGATGCATTCCAAATGCATTCAGTTTTTTTTTACAGCCCCATTGACTTGAATGGAGCCACGGAACATAATTTGCGGGCAATAATAGGACATGACTCAAAATGTAGCGGGACGGAAATACGGAAACGGAATGCATACTGAGTACATTCAGTTTTTTTTGCGGACCCATTAAAATGAATGGTTCCGTATACGGAGGGTATACTGAACGCAAAAAACGGCCCCTATACGGAACGCAAAAAATGTTCATGTGAACGAGCTCTTACGCTAGGTTCACACTTGAGCGTATTTGATAAGCACGTTTTACGCGCGTATTACAGCGCGTTTTTGGAAATAGGATGCATCCTGGCGTCAATCACAATACGCACGACAAAACGCCCCAAAGAAGCTCCTGTACTTTTTTGGGCGTAGGGCGTAGGGCGTTTTACAGCGCCTTCGTACGCACTGTAAAACGCTCAGGTGAGAACCATGCCCATAGGGAAACATGGGGTTTCGCCTGTTGAGCGTTTTACAGCGCATAGGAACGCGCTGTAAAACCCTCAGGTGTAAACCCAGGGTTAGGCCTCGTTCACATTTCCATATTTCACTGAGGTGTGCTATCCTCATTTTCCATGGACAGCACATGTACCCATTCGTTCAAGGTGTCTGTTCATAGATCGATATATTTTTAGTGACTGTGGGTGAATGAAAAAATCACGGAGACATGCACAACTTTGGTCCGTGATGCAAACTAAACACGCCCATTGAAGTCTATGGGTCCGCGTTGCGTCCATTTTTTACTGGCCACCGATAGGAGATTCTCTGGAAACTAATCTTCGGCTGGGCAGCATTTGTGAAATACGCAAAACACATGGAGGGTAAAAAACAGACACACAGATCAAACACGGATCCTTCATGGACATCTTCATGGATGTAATACAGGCTGATTTTTTCACTGACGTGAAACGGACATGGAAAGGTGAATGAAGCCTTAGGCTACATGCACACGACCGTTGCCTGCCTCCGCGTCCGCTCCTCCTTGAAATTTTGCGTCCGTCAAAAAAAACGGATGACGGACCGTTTTTTTTGACGGGTCCGATTTTTATGGCAGATCCATTGTAAAAATGCCTATCCTTGTCCGCAAACGTGAAAAAAATAGGACATGCACTATTTTTTTGATGGAATGAAAACACGGATCACGGATGCGGAACAAAAACGGTTGACCATCCGCATTTTTTGACGGACCCATTGAAATGAATGGGGAAGCATCCTATCCGTGAAAAAAAACGGAACGGACGCGGAAACAAACAACGGTCGTGTGCATGGGGCCTTAGGCTGTGGCTACATGGTGACTTTGACCACAACTAAAAATCTCTGTATGGCAGCGCAGCTGCAAAAAATATTGGCGGTCATTCGCCAAGATCGGTCTTTATTTACCCCTGTGGGCCTCATTTATCAAAACTGTCTAACAGGAAAACTGTCTTAGTTGCCCATAGCAACTAATCAGAGCTTACCTTTCATGTCTTAAAGTGTTCTGAAAAATAAAAGTTGATTGGTTGCTATAGGCAACTGATTTCCTGTTAGACAGCATTCCGTTCAGAATGCATCAGAATGCATCAGTTCTGTCCCTCTTACGTTTTTTTGACGGAGAAAATACCACAGCATGCTGTGGTATTTTCTCAGTCCAAAATTCCGGAACACTTGCCGGAATGCCGGATCCGGCATTAGTTTCCATTGAAATGCATTAATGCCGGATCTGGCCCCAAGTGTTCCGGAAAAACGGATCCGGTTTTGCAGTCTGCGCATGCGCAAACCTTTAAAAATGTGAAAAAGATAAATACCGGATCCGTTTTTCCGGATGTCAAACGGAGAGATAGATCCAGTATTGCAATGTATTTCTGAGACGGATCTGCATCCTGATCCGTCTACAAATGTTATCCCTTTGCATACAGATTGCCGGATCTGGCAGGCAGTTCTGACGACGGAACTGCCTGCCGGAATCCAACAACATAAGTGTGAAAGTACCCTAAACTGGTCTAAATAGTATGAAAATGTGGCGCAAGTAAGGGTGCATTCACATCACCGTTTAGCTTTCCGAGAGAGAGAGAGAAAAAGAGAGAGAGAAAAAAAAAAAAACAGGATGGAACTGCCTGCCGGAATCCATCCCGTTTTTTTCTCTCTCTCTCTTCTTCTGACGGATCAGAAGAATGGAAAGCTAAACGGTGATGTGAATGCACCCTTACTTGCGCCACATTTTCATACTATTTAGACCAGTTTAGGGTACTTTCACACTTGCGTTGTTGGATTCCGGCAATCTGTATGCAAACGGATACCATTTATAGACGGATCCGGATGCGGATCCATCTCACAAATGCATTGCAGTACCGAATCTGTCTCTCCGAATGTCATCCGGAAAAATGGATCCGGTATTTATCTTTTTCACATTTTTAAAGATCTGCGCATGTGCGGACTGGAAAACAGGATCCGTTTTTCCAGAACACTTAGGGCCGGATTGAGCATTAATGCATTTCATTGGAAAATAATGCCGGCATTCCGGAAAGTGTTCCGGAATTTTGGACGGAGAAAATACCACAGCATGCTGCAGTATTTTCTCCGTCCAAAAACCGTACAGTGACTGAACTGAAAACATCCTGATGCATACTGAATGGATTGCTCTCCATTTAGAATGCATTAGGATAAAACTGATCAGTTTTTTTCCGGTATTGAGCCCCTAGGACGGAACTCAATACCGGAAAAGTTTAACACAAGTGTGAAAGAACCCTACACGAGAAAAAACTGCATGCAGTACTTTTGTTTCCATTAAAAAAACGGATCTCAGACGGAAATGGCTCAAAAGGATGACAACTGATGCAACAGGATCAGTTTTTTTTACAGGATCCTGTTTTTTTTTGCTCTCTCTCTCTTCTTCTGACGGATCAGAAGAACGGAAAGCTAAACGGTGATGTGAATGTGCACCCTTAGGCCTCTTTCACACTTGCGTTCTGAGGATCCGGCGGGCACTTCCGTCCCGCCGGATCCATCAGAACGCAAGTCGCCTGAAAGCATTAGAAGACTGATCAGGATCCTGATCAGTCTTCGAAATGCTTTCAGGGTACTATGGCAGCCAGGACGCTATTAAAGTCCTGGTTGCCATAGTAGGAGCGGGGGAGCGGTATACTTACAGTCCGTGCGGCTCCCGGGGCGCTCCAGAATGACGTCAGAGCGCCCCATGCCCATGGATCACGTGATCCATGCGATCACGTGATCCATGCGTGTGGGGCGCCCTGACGTCACTCTGAGCGCCCGGGAGCCGCACGGATGGTAAGTATACTGCTCCCGCTCCCACTACATTTACCATGGCAACCAGGACTTTAGCGTCCTGGCTGCCATGGTAACAATTGAGAAAAAGCTAAACGTCGGATCCGGATTAATGCACTTCAATGGGCATTAATTCCGGATCCGGCGTTACGACATGTCTTCCGGATTTTTGGATGGAGACAAATCCGCAGCATTCTGCGCTTTTGTCAACGTCCAAAAAACTTTCACATACTGAACGGAAGACATCCTGATGCATCCTGAACGGATTGCTCTCCATTCAGGATGCATTAGGATAATCCTGATCAGTATCTTTCCGTCCTAGAGCCCCGAGGACGGAACTCTAGGACGGAAAGCAAAAACGCTAGTGTGAAAGGGGCCTTACTTTTACACTTTCGTTGTTTGATTCCAGCAGACCAGCAGACAGTTCCATTGCTGAAAAATGCCTGATCAGTCAGTAAAATGCATTGCAATAACGGATCCGTTTTTCCGGTGTCATCCGGCAAAACGGATCCGGTATTTATTTTTTTCACATTTTTAAAGGTCTGCGCTCAACAGGCGCAAAATAGGCTCAACAGGCGCAAATGCCTCCAAAACAGTTGGTGAATGAGGCTTAAAAATGAGACAGACAGGCTTTTTACTCATGAAGAGGCACAGACACGTTAGTAAATGTGCCGCAGTGTGTTAAAGGTTGTAACCTATGTAACAGAAATGGTAGAAAAAAGGTATATTAAACCAAAATATAACAATCTAAGCTCCTGTCTCCTCATAGAATTTGTTTGCTGATTTGGGGAACCACAGCTTTGGGGAATGGAACTGTTTGCTACATATCATGTCCTATCCATAGACATAAATTATGCCCACGGAGATTCTTGCTGAAATATAGATGTTATGCACAGAGGTATATGAGGAATGCTACACTGATCCACAGTATGGATCTGTATTTCACACCATGTGGTGCCTCCACTAGGCACTGAATTCTCTCCTAAAACCAGTGCTTCTTGGGATAAATTCCACAGTCTTGTAACATGTTTTGCAGGATATCACGAAGGGAAAAAAAACAAAGGCGTCTGTGTAAAACTGCATAGTGTTAAACCTTATGAAGTGCATGAGAAAAAAGTGTTTCATCAGAGAAGATGCGAGAGAAGGATCTCAGTGTCTCCTTTTTTGCCTTCAGTGTGTCATCCGTATTCTATGGACACTGCTAAGCAGAAAATTAATTTCCTAATATCTACTACCAATGCTATACCCTACAAACGCCCAAAAAGAGCAGAAAAGGACACCACCCAAAAAATGTACAAAAATATAAATGTTTATTAACAAGTAAAAGACAGATATACACAAGATTTGTGCAGTAGAGAACCGCAGGAACAGAACCCAGAGACCATCCACTGATGCTAGATAAAAATGGCCCAAACTATCCGCCGGCGAACAGTTCCCGGCTTGTTCGCGTTCGCCGTGGCGGGCGAACACATGCGATGTTCGGTCCGCCCCCTATACATCATCATTGAGCAAACTTTGACCCTGTACCTCACAGTCAGCAGACACATTCCAGCCAATCAGCAGCATACCCTCCCTCCCAGACCCTCCCATCTCCTGAACAGCATCCATTTTAGATTCATTCGGAAGCTGCAGTCTTAGTGAGAGGAGCGACAGTGTAGCTGCTGCTGATTTAATTGGGAAATCGATAGCTAGGCTAGTGTATTCAGTGTCCACTCCAGTCCTGAAAGACTCATCTGATCTCTGCTGTAAGGACAGCGTCCTGACAGCACCCCAAAAAGCCCTTTTTAGGGCTGCAACATTAGTCTGCTTTTTTTTTTCTTCTCCATATATATATTGCAGTTGCCTGGCCTGCCCGTGTGTGAGGAGCTGCAGGCCCACAGACTGTAGTGTGCCCAACTGCCAGTGCCCACCCCTGTCATCCCGTGTGGCACAGGACTTTGCATCACAAAAAGGCATTTTCATTTTTACACTTTAGTGTAATTTCAGTTGCTTGCCTGCTAGTGTGTGTCAGGCCAACTTCCACTGACTGTAGTGTGCCCACTGCCAGTGCCCACCACTGATACCGGGTGGCACAGTAGCTTGCCGATAAATAAGGCATTTAATTTTTAGACAGTAGTCTAATTTCAGTTGCTTGCCTGTGTAGTGTACGGGAGTTGTAATACCCGTCACTACAGAAGGGTCCCTTATATGTTGTCGTTCCTCTCATTCATGGGGAGGCTGGTATATGTCCTATTCTTAAAATGCAATGTAATGTAATGGTATTTAATTCCCTGTTACTGTGAGTATTGCATGTGCAGGCCTGCTAGGGATTTCATTCCAGCTCTAGTCACTAGAGGGAGCTAGGGAGCCCTAGTCTATATAAGGCCCAGTCAGGACAGGCTAGAGGCAGTGCAGACCCTGGAGTCTGTGAAGGCCACATGTCATAGGCCTAGGCAAGTCAGCAGGAGCCAAGCTGAGGCAATCCCTAGAGCAAGAGGTACTGTAATGTCAGAGGAGTTACACTGCAAACTGGAGATTCAAGGATATAAGCCAGAAGTAGGGCATTGGGGCCTTGAAGAATAATTGCCAGTCAGGACAAGTCAGGAAGAAAGTAAGGTTCACCTGCAATTCAAAAGTCTTGTGATTAAACCCTCTGTTTCACCTTGCTGGATATAAGCCTGCTGTAACTAGACTGTACCAAAGCCTATTGTCTGCAACAAGAACTGTTTTAAGAGAGTGCCTTCTGTATTTCCACTGTTTCAGTAAAGTTGGAATTCTGTTTCAAGCTACAAGTCTGCACCTCTATTATTCCTACTATAAATACGGTGTGCCACCGTTTACTGGCACTGGCGTCACGAAACATCAGGGACTTAGCCATAGGCACGTTAAACTACAACACCAAGGGCACCTCACCTTGCACCTGGCTGTGTCCCTTCAGAACCCAGAGAGTGCCCTAGAGGAACAGCGTGCCGACCTCTCCATCACTGGCATTCCCCAGGTTGGTCACACACATTGCTCTGACTTGGGGGTGCTACATTTTGGCGTCACGAACAGGATACGCACGTTTTACGGACTGTGAGCAAAAACGTGAACTTTGTGCCTTAACCAGTTTGCCAAGTGACAAAACGCCTGTTTATTTGAAGGGAACTTTGTGGACTGAAAAACATACAAAAAGTGTCCCTAAAGTCTCCAGAAAGCGCTGTGCAGTGTTGCGCTATCAAGAGGAAGAAAATCGCCACTTCAAAGTGTGTTTTTGTGGACTTTTTATCATCCTGCTTGCTGTCATTGAATAGCTGCATCATGGCGCCCAAGATGGCCGCCTGAACTGTGGACTTATCTACTGCGCCATCACTACTCGTTGCTGGCGGGAAAACTTAGCGCCAAACTCTGCAGCGTCACCGCCTTATTAAAATTTTCCAAGCTGGACTCCACCTACCTTGGGCCTGGAAGAACGCAGACGCTGTTCCCCGTCGGAGTAAGTCCGAAGCTCCGCCCCTCCGGCCCGACGTCCTCGCGGGAAGGGACGCTGCGCAAGGGATTCCCGAAGACGTCCTCCCGGATCTCGCGAGATTTGGACTGCCTGCACCGGAGTAAGTACAAACTCCTGGGTGAAATAATTCTACACCGGAGGGGGGTCACCTAGTTAGTAAGGCCCGAAAAGGGGACACCGGACTCTTTCCACCGATTGCACTCACTGGCCAGTAACCCCGCCAGCGCGGCATCGGACCTGTCGCTACCTCTTAAAGGGACCGCACACCCAATTAATCTGCACCATGCTCTGTTCCGGCTCTATCCTATCAATCCGGAGCAACAAATGGAGATTCTGTTAGCCCAGTTGGAAGGAGCGGCCCGCCGAGAGGTCATGTCCTGGCCCAGTTCTGAGAGGAGTACCATAGAGCAGATCTTTGACCGTCTCAGCACTACCTTTGAAGTCAGGACTGTGTCTGAAATAAAGATGCGCTTCTTCAGTAAGAAACAAAAGCCTGGTGAGTCACTCCGTGATTTTGCTTTATCCCTCCAAGAGGCCTGGAGGGCCGTCATTCATATAGACCCTAGAGAGGTTGACACCCAGGATCAAACTCTGAGAGAACAATTTATTGCGGGTGTGAATAGCGAATCTTTAAAAACTCAATTGAAAATGTTGTCGGCTCAGCACCCTAGCAGTATTTTCCTGGACTTTAAAGAACTGGCCATTAGTATTCTGGGACAACATCTGCCAACGGAACCAGTGGCCCATCCCGAGCCTTCTGTCCGTAATTCTAAGCTGACGGATGCCAGCCTGCCAGGGGCCAGCCAAGCCGCCCAGACTCCAGTGCCTGATACAGTAGCTGCTTTGATGGAACAAGTCAATTTCCTCACTAAGAGCCTGGAAAAAGTCTGCAGGAAACTGGAAGAGTGGGAGAAGCCCTTAATGCTGGAAGATGAACTCCTTCTGCCGCAAAAGCCTGGCCCCCCTGCGTATCAGGAAGTTTATCCCAGAGATCCTGGGAGACGTTCAAGTGACCGGTTTAGGAACCGCAAGCGGCCTGCCTGTAACTACTGCAAGAAGTTGGGGCATACTGAATCTACTTGCTGGCAGTTAAGCGGGTCACCCTCGAGGCTGAGGACCGCCCTCGGGAGGTAGAACAACAGGTCCAAGGGATCCAAACTGGATGCCCCGTTATGTGGGGTCCCGTCCCAAAATAAACGTCCGGATCAATGGAGTGCCTTTTGAAGCGTTGTTGGACACTGGATCTCAAGTCACCACTATTCAGCAGTCCACCTTTAATCAGTTCTGGAGTTCCAGCCTGCTTACCCAACCACCTGAGTCCTGGCTGGAGATAATTGCAAGCAATGGTAAGCCCATAAAAGTCCATGGATACTGGGAACCCACTCTCCAGGTGGGAGAAGCCACTTTACCACAGCAAGGAGTGATCGTGGTACAAACCGGAGATAAAGGGGGTCACCCTGTGATTGTTGGGACTAATGTTTTCAAAAATTGCTACCCCGAGGTCCTTGAAGCTCTCCATCAGTCCCTGCCTGCAGCTTCCTCTGCCTCCAAGAAGGTCCTCCAAAAGACTATCAGCGTATTGTGTGCTCAGCAGAGGTTTGCAAATGAAAAAGGAGAGATCTGCACCGCCAGGATCCGTGATAATAGGCCAGTGACTCTACCTCCAAACTCCCAAACCCTCCTGTGGTGCCGTGCTGTCCTGGGAGTCCAGAGCCAAGACTATCCGGCCCTGGTGGAACCTGTCCAGATGGAAAACTACCCATATGTGAGAGCTGCCAAGTGCCTGGCGACCGTCTCCCAAGGTAAAGTACCTGTCCGTCTGATTAACCTCAGCGATCATCCTGCTGTGCTTACTAAGCACTGTCCTGTTGCCCAGCTTTCCCAGGTATCCTTCCAGGATGTCATCCGCCTGCCTGTCACCGAGAAGCCACCAGCTGCCACTCGAGGACCTCTTCCTGCGGACGACTCTCCAGTGCCCTGGTGGAAGGAACTCCATGTCGGGGACGAAGCTACCCCGCAACATCAACTAGAGGGACTCCTGAACCTAGTAAAGCAACACCATCAAGCCTTCAGTAAGCATGCAACGGACTATGGAGAGGTCAGTGTCATCCAACACACCATACCCACTGGCTCTCATCCTCCCATCAAAGAGAGGTATAGACCCATACCACCAACTTCATACCAAACTGTTAAAGAGATGATCCAAGAAATGAAAGACTCAAACGTAATCCGGGACAGTCGTAGTCCCTGGGCTGCACCACTGGTTTTAGTTAAAAAGAAAGATGGTGGTATCCGGTTTTGTGTAGACTATAGAAAGATAAATCAGATCACTCACAAAGATGCATATCCATTGCCACGTATTGAGGAGTCTCTAACCGCTCTAGGCTCCTCCGCCTATTTCTCCACCTTAGATTTAACCAGCGGATATTGGCAAGTGCCCATGGCCCCTGAGGATAGGGAAAAGACTGCTTTCACCACCCCTATGGGCCTGTTTGAATTTAATTGCATGCCATTTGGACTGTGTAATGCCCCGGGACCTTTCAGAGATTAATGGAGCGGTGCTTAGGCCATAAGAACTTTGAGACAGTGCTGCTGTACCTGGATGACGTTATCATCTATTCTAAAACGTATGAGGACCATTTAAAGCATTTAGCTGAGGTGTTTGAAATCCTTATTAAATACGGCCTCAAGATTAAACCGTCCAAATGTCACCTGCTTAAACCGGCTGTAAAATACCTGGGACATGTGGTAAGCGCAGAGGGAGTTCAGCCTGATCCTGATAAGTTAGCTGCTGTCCGAAATTGGCCGGTCCCTACTACGGTGAAAGAAGTGAGGAGCTTCCTTAGCTTCGCTGGCTACTACCGGCGCTTTATCCCCACTTCGCTCAAATAGCGGATCCAATCCAGGAACTCCTGAGGGGGCAACCAAAAAGAGCCCAAAGACTCCTGTCCCCATTGAATGGAATGAAGAGAGGGAGGTTGCATTTCAGTTGTTAAAGAAAAAGTTGACTGAACCTCCTGTGCTGGGGTACCCAGATTACAGTAAGCCATTCCACCTCTACACAGATGCCAGTAAGAAAGGCCTGGGAGCAGTGCTAGCTCAAGTGCAAGAGGGAAAGAGAGAGTGATAGCTTACGCCAGCCGGTCCTTAAAGGGAGCCGAAAAGAATGATCAGAATTATAGCTCTTTCAAATTAGAGTTTCTGGCCTTAGTGTGGGCGGTAACGGAAAAGTTCAAAGACTATTTGGCTGCCACTCCATTTATTGCATTCACTGATAACAATCCTCTGGCTCACCTGAATACCGCTAAACTGGGGGCCTTAGAACAGAGATGGGCCTTCCGCCTTGCTAATTACGACTTCACTGTAAAATACCGGGCTGGCCGTTCAAACGATAATGCTGATGCCCTGTCAAGGCTCCCCACTGAAATAGCACCAGATGACATACGGGATGCCTGGGAAGATGTGGAGATGCCAGCATTTTATAACCAGTTTGCTCAACAGGACCAAGCTCAAGCTGCCAACAGTGGAACCTCTGACCCTCCATCCTTCAATAAGCCTGCATCCAGAGAGGAAAAGTGGATTAAGTTGCAATCAGAGAGTAGAGTTCTCGGTGAACTGCTGGACTTCTTCATCAGTGGCAGAACCCCTGAAAGAATTCGGCGAAAGACCGCAGACCCAGAACTCATTAAATTGTGGAGGCAACGTCAACAACTGTTCCTTCGAAAAGGCCTGCTGCTGCGACGAAGCCTGGATCCAGTGTCAAATGACAGAGTGCACCAGATCCTCATCCCACGTCGTGATGCAGGTATGGTTTTAGAAATGTATCATGACAGGTCTGGACATTTTGGGGTTCAGAAGACTGAGGCCACTGTCCGTAGGCGGTTCTACTGGGTTGGAATCAGAGAGGACATTGAGAGGTGGTGTCGGGAATGTACAGCCTGTGCCCTGAAGAGAGGTGAACACCATGACCAGAGAGCACCGCTGCATCCCATTGTAAGTACCGCCCCTCTTGAACTGGTTGCTATTGATCACGTAAAGTTAGAGCCCAGTCACTCAGGATATACCTATGCTATGACTATTATTGACCATTTCACTAAGTTTGCCGTAGCAGTGCCTGTGAAGGACCTGACAGCCAAGACGACAGCTGAATTGTTCTGGAAACACTTCCTCCTGCCTTACGGCTGCCCAGAAAAGATCCTCACCGACCAGGGGTCTGCGTTTGAGTCTCATCTGTTCCAGGAGCTGTGCCGACTACACAATTGCCAAAAGGTCCGGACCACGGCCTATCATCCACAAGGTAATGGACTCTGTGAGAAGATGAATCAGACCTTGATTGAAATGTTGAGAGCCGTGCCCCCTGAGACCAGAGGAGATTGGCCTAACCTGCTACCACAGCTCATGTATACGTACAATAATACTATCCATTGTTCCACTGGATACACTCCTTTCTACCTGTTGTTTGGGCGTCAGGGTAAATTGCCTGCAGATCATTCCCTGGATGTACAAGTGCTGGATGACATTAATCCCCTGCCTAAAACTGACTGGGTAACGGAACATCAAAGGCGCTTGCTTAATGCCAAAGAAATTGTCCAGGAGCGCATGGAAGGTGCCCGGGAGCGACAACAAAAAGACTATGATTTGGCGGCCCATGCAGAGCCCTTGGCTGTGGGGGGATACCGTGTGGTTAAAGAACAATCACCGCACCAGTAAACTGGACAGTAAATGGGAGAGGACTCCTATCTTGTGTCTGCCATCCCTAATGCTGAAACTCATACCTATGAGGTCACCAGAGAGGGTAAGGGTCCCCAAATTGTTCACAGAAACCGCCTAAAACTCTGTATTGACAAGGAGACTGTCGTTGGAGATTCCGGATCCGAGTCTTCTGAGTCAGATTCCATTGCTCGGCCTGCTGAACCTATGCAGGCCATAGCGGATTTGCTGAATGATCCTGAGCCGCTCCACTGGTTCCTTACACCCTGGTTAAACTTTGGGGTGCCTGCCCCGGCACCTGCTGAACCTGCAATCGTAGCAGGCCCCGCTCAGGGTGCTACTGAAAGGGGTCCCACTGACGTGGATCCTTCTTGTCCCCCTGTACCCGGACAAGAGGAGACCTTGGTTCTAAGGAGGTCTACCCGGTCTACAAGGGGGCGCTTACCAGTACGTTTTGAAAACTATGACTGTACTGGAAGTGTTTCCCGACAGGAAACCTCTGTGTGAGCATCATCCTTTTTAAGTTTGTGCCCAGAGATGGACTCCCTGTGTGCGAGCCTCTGTGATATGTTCTTATTATGGACTTATGCATTTTCATATGGACTATGTGATGTTTTATTATGTTCTTATTATGGACTCTGGCATTGTCTTATGGACTATCCTGGTGTTAACCATTGATTTGCTGTACCAGGTCAGCATCACAGTTCTGCATTAACAGCCTGCAAGCAGAGGACGACACCCATCGTCACCGCCCTTCTCCGTTACCAGCTGGACCTGATAATAATTGTCAATGCAGATGGAATTGATTACTGATGAGTATGTATGCCTGCATGTTTTCTTTTTCTCTTTCAGGTGAAAATTCCAGACGGGCGGTGCCCTGTTGGAGTACGAGGTCGTACTCAGCTTAAAGCAGCGGGGTATGTAGTGTACGGGAGTTGTAATACCCGTCACTACAGAAGGGTCCCTTGTATGTTGTTGTTCCTCTCATTCATGGGGAGGCTGGTATATGTCCTATTTTTAAAATGCAATGTAATGTAATGGTATTTAATTCCCTGTTACTGTGAGTATTGCATGTGCAGGCCTGCTGGGATTTCATTCCAGCTCTAGTCACTAGAGGGAGCTAGGGAGCCCTAGTCTATATAAGGCCCAGTCAGGACAGGCTAGAGGCAGTGCAGACCCTGGAGTCTGTGAAGGCCACATGTCATAGGCCTAGGCAAGTCAGCAGGAGCCAAGCTGAGGCAATCCCTAGAGCAAGAGGTACTGTAATGTCAGAGGAGGTACACTGCAAACTGGAGATTCAAGGATATAAGCCAGAAGTAGGGCATTGGGGCCTTGAAGAATAATTGCCAGTCAGGACAAGTCAGGAAGAAAGTAAGGTTCACCTGCAATTCAAAAGTCCTGTGATTTAACCCTCTGTTTCACCTTGCTGGATATAAGCCTGCTGTAACTAGACTGTACCAAAGCCTATTGTCTGCAACAAGAACTGTTTTAAGAGAGTGCCTTCTGTATTTCCACTGTTTCAGTAAAGTTGGAATTCTGTTTCAAGCTACAAGTCTGCACCTCTATTATTCCTACTATAAATACGGTGTGCCACCGTTTACTGGCACTGGCGTCACGAAACATCAGGGACTTAGCCATAGGCACGTTAAACTACAACACCAAGGGCACCTCACCTTGCACCTGGCTGTGTCCCTTCAGAACCCAGAGAGTGCCCCAGAGGAACAGCGTGCCGACCTCTCCATCACTGGCATTCCCCAGGTTGGTCACACACATTGCTCTGACTTGGGGGTGCTACACCTGCTGCCAGTGTGTGTCAGGCCCACTTCCACTGACTGTAGTGTGCCCACTGCCAGTGCCCACCACTGATACCGGGTGGCACAGTAGCTTGCCGATAAATAAGGCATTTAATTTTTAGACAGTAGTCTAAATTCAGTTGCTTGCCTGCTGCCAGTGTGTGTCAGGCCCACTTCCACAGACTGTAGTCTGCCCACTGCCAGTGCCAACCACTGATACCGGGTGGCACAGTAGCTTGCCGATAAATAACGCATTTAATTTTTACACATTAGTCTAATTTCAGTTGCTTGCCTGCTGCCAGTGTGTGTCAGGCCCACTTTCACAGACTGCAGTGTGCCCACTGCCAGTGCCAACCACTCATACCGGGTGGCACAGTAGCTTGCCGATAAATAAGGCATTTAATTTTTACACATTAGTCTAATTTCAGTTGCTTGCCTGCTGCCAGTGTGTGTCAGGCCCACTTCCACAGACTGTAGTGTGCCCACTGCCAGTGCCAACCACTGATACCGGGTGGCACAGTACCTAGGACGCGTAGTACCACTTATCTAAAAAAAAATGACAGGCAGAGGCAGGCCACCCCGCAGGGGCAGTCGTGGTCGTGGTGCTGTGATTTCCACTGTACCTGGAATAATGCCCAGTGTTCAGAGGCCACGTACCCTGAACCCGAAAAATTCTGAGGACATAGTTCACTGGCTTAGACAGGACACCCAATCTTCAACAGCTTCCGCTAAGAACCTTGACGCACCATCCTCCTCCAACTCAGCTTCGGTCACCTGCTCTCAAGTTACCACGCCCACCGCCACCACTACCACCACAGCCGCTTCACTTGATCTGTCAGAGGAGTTATTTACACATCAGTTGGATGCAATTAGTGATGCCAACCATTATTGCCAGATGATGTAGATTACAGGGATATGTCTCAGTCAGGCAGGATTACACACATGGACGTACAGTGTGAAGATGATGATGATGATGTTGTACCCGCTGCTGCTTCCTTTGCTGAGGTGTCAAATACAAGTGAAGCAGTTGATGATGACGATGTGTCCACGTGGGTGCCTGCTCGAAGAGAAGAAGAGGGGGAAAGTTCAGAAGGGGAGACAGAGAGATGGAGGAGATGAGTTGGAAGCAGGGCCGTCTTTAATACTGATTGGACCCTGGGCAAGAATTTACTTGGGCCCCCTGGATCCCGCCTTCCCACACCCTAGCATGCAATCACGCCCTCCACCACAGTCTGAAGACTCCAGCAGGCTCGTGATTGATAATGCTCTCTGTGATCTTTTTACTACAAAATCACAGTGAGATAAAGTCGTCACCGTGATTTTGTAGTAAAAAGATCACAGAGAGGCACCGAGCATTATCAATCATGTTACTGCTTCGTGTCTCTGCTGTACGGAGCGGGGCTTGGCTCTCTTTCACTCAGCGGATTAGCCGCACGGGATCCGCTTGTGTGCAAGAGCCCTAAGCCCAATACATGGTTACACTCACCCAGTCCTAATAAAATCTGGTCCTACGTCATCCAGGGTGTCGCTGGCGTCGGCGTGATGTCCACTGGATCCAGAACAAGGTCCCTGTGATGATAGAGAAAAAAAAGAATAATCACATAAGGTTAAGGAAGGGATGGTGACTGCCCCTGTGAAATCACCAGCAGGGGGCACTGTGCTGGCCTGGTAGACTAAGCCATGCCAATGTATAGCAGGGTAATCTAGTGCTACCACACAGTACTAATGCCCACCTTGTGGTCCCTTCAAAATAGCTATGTCCTCCTTGTGCCCCTTCACAGCAGTTATACCCAGATATGTGCCCACTCACAGTTGTTATGCCCAGATATGTGCCCCCTCACAGTTGTTATACCCAGATATGTGCACCCTCACAGTAGTTATGCCCAGATATGTCACCCTATAAGACGCACGTAAGTTTTAGAGGAGGACAATATAAAAAAAAAAAATGTTCATTACACCTCAGGTCAAACCACTAGTCAGACCCCCAATGTAAATAAGACCTCCCTCAGATCAGATGTCAGCTCAGACCCTAAAGTAAATGACCCCCAATCAGATCTCAGATAAGAGCCCCATGCCTCTCATCATCCCCATTATCATCAATGATGACTCTCATCATCCATAATGCCTCTCATATCCCCCATTATGATTCTTATTATCCCCGTTATTATCCATGATGCCTCTCATCATCCATGATGCCTCTCATATCCCCTATTATGATTCTCATTACCCCATTGCCTCAGATCAGCCCCAAGTTTCATAAAATAAAAAAGCACTTACCTCTCCTGCTCCTGGATGCCGGTGCTCCTCACCACCCTCGCTCTGTGTTTCTCCCGCTGTCGGCTGTGCTGTGAACTGGCGTGCACAGCGTGACATCACAGAGCGACTCACACTGTGCGCAGCCCTGCACAGCCTACAGCCGAGGACCAGGAAGCGGTGAGTACAGAGCCTTCACCGCTTCCTGGTCCTCCCCCTCCTGCCAATTTTTGCCACGGGCAACGAAAATGCAATCGCACTGTACATGTGAGCCCGCACCTGGAAGAGCCAAACTCAAGGGGCTAAAGAGCCACATGTGGCTCTAGAGCCGCAGTTTGCTGACCACTGGTGTAGAGTAATGTTGTTTCTGGGGGATAAACCCTTTATGTGATATCATACAATTTCTTTAACCAATGAAATGTTCTGAAACTCAAAGTGACTAGGGCCATTTTCTCATGTCCATCATTCTTCACATCCTCAGCAGCAGATCCCTCAAGTAAGGGAGGCTTTGGAGGAAAATCACAGAAAAACACCAGTAGTCCTTTGACAATGAAGGTGCGGACATCCGGTTCAGGGAGGAGTCTCGGAGACAGACCAACTAGTGAAATTCCAATAGAAAAATTGATTAATTCTCCAGCACTCTTTAAAAATCAAAGACTTCTTAAAAACATCTTGCAAGTGTCAGTAAAAAAGGGCCTACGCGTTTTGGACACAGTATGACTTGTCCTTAGTCATAGCATCACAGGGAATGAACCGTTTCACCAACAGAGTAGAGCGCAATTCATTAGTTAAATTACAAAGATCAAAAATGCGTTATCTACACTGCTGAATACATACAGTTAAAAGGATAATAAAACTAATAAAAATACATGACATTGGTTCTTTTATTCCTATCCAAAAATGAAACATTCTTTGTTTTTTTGTTGTATGTTATCAGTATGGGTCAAAAGAAGGAAAATTGGCTGCACACCACTGGTACTTATTAATGTTATTCCTCTTGGCGTGGAACATGCAAATTCATAATATCTACAAATACAGGGGTCTCACATGTTATCAAATCATTTATTAATTGCTCCACCAAACATGTAGTTTATGTCATAACCTGCAGTAAATATAATATGCAGTACGTGGGTAGTACTATGTGCAAACGAATAGGGGAACTTGTAAATCATATTTTCCATCCAGGAACACATGATGTGTCATAAGTGTCAAGACATTTTCATTAATAAGGACAAAGGATTGTATGCACATTTAAGGTTTGGAGTGATGCGGGGTGCACATGGCCGGTGCCCGCATATTGCGGGCCACAATGCGGGCACGGTCGGGCAACGGCCATGTGCATGAAGCCTTAATAAAAAAAGTCAGATTTGTTCATAAAAGAAAAAAGTTGAGTGACAATTGAATAAAAACCCAATTTGTAGGAACTTGTAGGAAACAGACCGAACTGGATGGACAAATGTCTTTTTTCAGTCTTATATACTATGTTACTATGTTTACTGGGTGCTTCAGTTTTAGGCACTTCAATGGGTGTTGTCTCCTTTTCCGACTACACACTACTTTTGCCAAAGATCATTTTCTTTATACCTCATGGATATGGCCAAGGTTCTTACACAGAGCCTCCATCATCGCACACTAAGATTGTGTTATGGAATTCTTAAGCATTCTGTATGGCGCTTCCGTATGGCACAGTATTCAACCGAAGATCTTCCATTGGTAAATTCTTCTGTAATACAGCATGCAATATCTCAGACAGTATGATTCATTTTCTAATTCCAGATACCAATTTCATACGGAACTACAATGATTTACAGTATGGGCCCCCAGCAGGCTATAAATGCCAACTTATGGATTCGTACAATATGGATCTGTGACCTTTATTAGATTTTGCCAACATAAGCTAAGAGAATTATGTGCATTTGGAAACGCTGATGTGTGATGTGCCATTTTTATTTTACAGACGCAGCAATAAAAAAAGAGTCAGTGAGATACCAGAAGGCTACTGCCAATTTAACTTATTTGAAAGAAAATTTCTTCTTAGGCTTCCGTTTCTTCAGGTGCACAGCAAGCATGGCAAATGCTGTGAGTACAATGGCTGCTCCAGTCACAGCGTATGCAATTCCCAGAAACATGTTACTTCCTCCGCACCAAGATAGGGTTGATAGGATCACATGCTTTTTCCCTCCGAATTTAGATACTGGAAAATCTGAGTTTTTAAGTTAAGACAATAATAGATTGATTTTATAAACATCACCTCTATTTGATTTCAGCCCTTGAACATGCATTTTTGTTTCTTTTGTGCAAGATTTAGTGCCGATTAATTTTTCAATATAGCTTTCTAGTAGTCCCCTATCCGAATATCTAGACTTTGCTGCAGGGAACCAACCAGGCCACTAACTCCTGGAATAGTTCCAGTGTAGCTGGCAGCTGACCCACAGTTGTCAGATAGCACTGAGGGGTCATGCAATATTCATAGTCAGAAGATGTACTCGCGCTTGTGGTAGCTCGTTCGACACAGGCGCTGTTCAGGGATGGAGTGCCAAACGAGCTCCGTTGACACTTTAGAGCTGGAGTGTGCATGTCTTCACGCGACTCTCTAGCTGGGGACAGCTCTATATACTATTGTGCTATAGTGGCACCAACAAATTAACCTGGGAATTTGGGTCAGAACCATAAACTTTTTTCCACCTCCCAATACCCAGTAAGGTTCAACACCACCTGTCATATCTGAGAGTGGTTGGTGAGATAGGAATGGTTGATTTATTCCAACAACTTGATGGAATAAAGTTATCTATCACAAAATATGCCCTCAGATGTAAGGATACTGTAATCAATGACGAAGGTGTAATTTCCAGGTGGAAGGCCTTCAGAGAACTGTTGTATTCGTGAGATACGTCTATAAAGTTTTCTGAAGTTCGGGAGAGCTGCCACTCTCATCCAATTGATAAAGTCATCATTTATATAACCATTGTTATTGGGGTCAAGAGGATCAAGAGCGTAAGCTGGTTTCTGCCAATATGGTGGCCTGGCACTTCCTGCAAAGACAAAATAATGGTTGGTTGGTTGGTTTGTTAGTGCTGTGTTTGTGTCTGATTCTGTGTGACAGTCACATCACTAGATCAGAATTTTCTTCTAACAAAAAGCTTCTCAATGCTAGGAGTCACATTAGCGTGTATGATAATTTTTTTTACTGACATAGACCACCTGGAACTTTACTCAAGAGGAAGGGGATGTGGTCCCCAAGACATTGCAATTTAGCATTTGAATGCACTACCTCTCTACCACGGTACGAACATGTCGCATATTTTGCTAGGAACTGGTGGTAAGTATTCAGATTCTGCACTTTTTCTAGTGGAGTGTTATTTGATATATACACTGCTGTAAGACTTATTTTACAATAAATTCGATTAAATGCACTTTATAGAATATTGTGTCTTGTCGTCTATACCAGGATTATTATGACATAGCAGTTTTATATTAGCATTGAATGGCACTGTTCTGTGGGAAATATATGGCAGTGTCATGTGGGCACCATATGGTAGCAGTATTTCCATACTAAATGTAGGTATTAAACACATTGGCCCACATTTACTAAAGTGAGAGTACTAGACCTGTCGTAAACTGTGGCAAAATTTGGAGCAATTTGGTGCATTTTTTGCACAATGGATTGGCCAAGCATGTCTGTGTGTTGATATGGTCACCCTAGGTTAATACCATGTCCCACTTCCAAATGCTCTTTCTATATCCCGCCTAGCTTTTCTCTACTCCAGCCAGGGGTGGTCACCGGGGGGACACCTCTGGTAGTGGCATATCTCCCTGGAGAAAAAAAGGATCTGGCTTTGAAATTCAAATCCTCAGAATCATCTGTTTAGGTCAGTGCAGTAACTAGATTTTCTCTATACTAACTACCTGCATTGAATGTTGCACACACAAGAAGTACTGTAGTACAGCTCTATGTTCCTCCATGTTCTTAGACCTCTAGTGCTTATCGCTTCATGATCCTTAGATCATGATCCTCCTTATCAGTAGACCTCTGCACTGTTGCTCTAGCTTAGTTCCTGAAGATCTGCTCCTTCTGTCTTTTTCTGCCATAGTTTTGCCTAATTCCTAGTCCCTATCCTGTATGTTTGCTATTCCTTGTGCTGGGATTTTGTTTGTGCCTGTGGTCCTGACATCTAGCAATGCTTGCTGCCTGATAGGACATCCTGTTTTTAATTTAATCTGTATTCTCATTACTTCTACACTCTTTTGTTGCTGAAACGGACCAAACAGCTATGGCTCCCCTTTGCTATTATGGACTAAAATCTGTAATCCCCTTTTTTCAGCTAATACCTATCCTAACCTAACCCATTTTCTACACTTGAGTGACCTGGTGGCACTAGATAGGACCTTTAGATACTACTTCCAATGTCTTTAGAACTGTCTTGTTTGATTACATGGCTCAGGATCCTCACACAAAGGATCATCACAACTAATAAAACATTGTATAACATATCAACTCAAAGGGGGACACTTAGCTAAGACTTTGGCTAAGATCCCTAGGACACCCTTGGAAAAAGTAGATTCCGTATTTCCAATATTATGTGAGAAATGTACATTACCTGCAAATGCCTGCACAAGATCATCCTTTGGTTTGGGGTTACTAAACTTTACATTCTTATCAGACCACCAGGTGTTTCCAGTTTTTAGCAGTGGAACTGGGATTATGGAAGTGGAGTTCGGTTGATAGACCAGTGTTATTGTATCTAACACAGAAGGCAAAAAATATTATGTAGAATCACAGAAAAGGTTTCTTCTGATTATCACACAGCCAGAACACATGTTATCTTTTAATTAAATAATACAATAACAATAACTTTAATATTCAATAACTTCAAGAAAAATGTAAATAACCAATAGAAAACGAAGTACAACCCCAATGCCAAAAAAGTTGGGACACAGTGTAAAATGTAAATGAATGTAAATAAAAACAGAATATAATGATTTGCATATCTCATAGACCCATATTTTATTCACCATCGATCATAGAACACATGATGTTGACATTGAGACATTTTACCATTTCATGAAAAAAATCATTTAGAACTTGATGCAGCAAAACATCTCAAAGTTTGGACAGAAGCAACAAAAGGATGGAAAAGTAAGTAGTACTAATAAAAAAAACTGCTGGTGAAGCAGATCATGCTTTTTACCTATTGTTCCTATCGACTTGTGCATCGGGACAATGCACAATCCGAGATCAGGAGGAAGAAGACTTTGAATATCCCACTATCCACAGTGCATAATATCATTAAAAGATTCTGAGAATCTGGATAAATAAATGTCTACAGGCCCTCGGGTGGCATTGATTTCTGTACTGGAAATTGCTGCATGGGCTCAGGAACACTTTCAGAAATCATTGTCTGTGAACACAGTTTTCCGTGCAATCAACAAATGCAAGTTAAAGCTGCATCACGCAAAGAAGAAGCCATATGTCAATTAAACTGGACTGAGTCAAAATGGAAAACTGTTCTGTGATCAGATAAATCAAAAGTTGAAATTGTTTTTTGAGCCGTGTCCTGCAGACTCAAGAGGAAAGGGACCATCCAGTTTGTTATAGAATACAATTTTAAAAGCCTGCGTCTGTGATGGTATGAAGTTGCAGTATACTGTATATAGAGGTTTTAGAACAACATATGTTCCCATCAGGGGTGCAACTAAAGGCTTATTGACCCTGGTGCAAGAGTGCAGCTTTGGCCTCCTTCCCTCAATGCTTTGTGGCAAGGGGCAGGGAAGCACATAGCCTTTCTGCTGCCTGAGGCAAAAATTAAAAAGGCACTCCCCATGCCAAATTCTCAGTCTAACCCCTTCTTTCCAGCCCTTTTGTTGAAGACATACTTGGAAAACATTATATTCAGCATTACAAAACATACAGGGTAATACAGTAGCGCATACCTCTAACATCTAGTGATGTCTCCTCTGATATAGACATTCTCTTTCCTTATCTTCTCCTTTCAGACCATGGTGATTTCTTTCAGCCATCTTTTGTCTCTGCAGAGTTTGACAAACAGACATCTTGGTTTCCTACTTTTCCATCATCCCCTCACCTTCTCAAAACCCCATCCTGCCACCCCAATACTGTGCCCACTGTGCTCCCTAATACTATACTGCAGAAACAATTCACCCTTCAATAATTATTGGTACCCTAAAAAATAACTGTGTCCAGCAAATAGTGCCCCTGATACTAATAGTGTAAACCTAATGCCCCCCATAAATAATTGTGCTAAACTGATACTGTGCCAGGGTGCCTCCCATAGTAATAGTGCTCCCCAACGTCCCAACATAAGAAATAATTACCTGCCAGAGTGCACTTAGTGTTAACAATGCCCCCAATAGTAATAATGCGCCATTGTGCCCATACTAGTAATCATGTTCCCCATAGTCCCCAAGTAGTAAATATTCTCCCTATAATGTGCGCCAGTACAAAAATACCCCCTTAATATGTGTGTCGGTACAAAAATACCCCCTTATAATGTGTGCCAGTACAAAAAATACCCCCTAACAATATAAGCCAGTACAAAAAATACCTCCCTATAATGTGCACCAGTGCAAAAAATACCCTCTTATAATGCATGCCAGTGCAAAAAATACCCCCTTATAATGCATACCAGTGCAAAAAATACCTCCTTATAATGCATGCCAGTGCCAAAAATGCCCCCTTCTGTGGGCCAGTACAAAAAATGTCCCATTAGTGCCCCCAGTAGAACCAGTGTCCCCATAGTGCCCCCACATAATGTGAGCCAGTACAAGAACATGCCCCCTTAAGTGTGCCACTACAAAATGCCCCTATTTAGTGCCCCCAGTAGATGCCCCCATAGTGCACCCCACTCCCGATGGTGGCCCAACATCATGGTGCCAAATAAAAAACATATACTTACCTCCATGCAGCTGTCAGCGATGCGGTGCCTGAAGCCTATCCAAGGCATCTCTCCTGTGCCCCACCACAGCATTCAACTGTATTGCCTTCCTGAAGACAATGATGCATAATTAGCGGTGCACCACTGGCTTAGGGGCCCGGTCGCAGTTGGGTCCACTGCATCCCCTATAGCTACACCCCTGACTCCCATTCAGACATGTCTTTCAGGGAATGCCTTGCACGACAATGCTAACCTGCATACTGCATCCATCACAGCAGCATGGCTTCACAGAAAAACAGTCTGGGTGCTTTCAAAAATAGAAAACATTTGGTGCATCATAAAACGATCCAGTAAAAATCCAGCAAAAAAGCCCCAGGACTGTTGAGCAGCTAGAATCTTATATCAAATCTCTCCCAAAACTCCAGCAATTGGCCTCCTCACTTCCCAGATGTTTACAGACACAATAGTAGACATGGCCCTGTCCAAACTTTTTTGAGATCCATAAATGGTAAAATGTCTCCCTTTCAGCACCTGAAATGTGTTCTATCATCTATTGTAAATAAAATCTGACTCAATGAGATTAGTAAATCATTGCATTCTGTTTATATATACATTGATGTACATTTTACACAGTGTCCCAACTTTTTTGGAATTGGGGTTGTAGTTACAGAAGTAACCAATTAGAAAACTGCATGACCAGGGCTTTTTTTCAGGGTTGCCAGTCAAGAATGTAAAATTTCAGTGCACTAGACTACCAGGGGGTTTATTATCAAAGGGGTTGTCCAAAGAATTAAAAATAATTAATTTTTTAAAGTAAAAATTGAACTTACTATTATATTTTATTTTTCAAAACTGTTTGCATTGCCCTTTTTCATCGCCTGTCATGCGGTACAGGATGCACCACTTCTGCATTCGTTCCAGCACAGACGAGGAGCTGCCTACCCCTTAGTGATGTGCTTGAAGGGTCCGTCTGTCTGGCTCAGTCCATTAGCTAAGCCAGTCCGTTTCTTCATCATGGCTGTTGCAGAGAAGCCTATCACTGAGGAGGTGGCTAAATGTCTATGTTGGAACGAATACAGAAGTAAAAAATTAAGGAATACTAGTAAGTTACATTATTTTACACATCAAAAGCAATAAATACCTTTTTGTACTGTTGGACAAAATTTTAAAGGAAATGTGTCACCAAAAATGTTATCTGCCAGTTAAAACCAGATAGTAGCAAATATCCTTTTTTCTAATCTGTTTTTATTTTCTGATTCCTGAACATTATTATGGGGGCGGCCATCTTGCCTGAGCTGTTCGTAACAGGATTTACACAGCATTAATAAAATTGCTTTATGGCAGCCCTATTGTCCATAGACACAATAGTCAGGAGCTGACCCTATTGACTTCTATGGGAGAGTTTTCTAGGCTCTGTGCCCTGTGCAGAGGTCATTGTACAAGGAAAGAATAGATAAGCTCTGACAATCACCTATTGTGAATGGAGGATCCTGTCTTATCTATACACAGGGTGATATAATTACAGGCAGGATTAGAATGACGGATAAGCAGATAACTGCAGTAAAGTCATCTGTACAAACCAAGAAGTGGCGCCAATTATTAGACATAGTGGCCAATGCTAAGACTGCCGGATTTTTTGTTTTAGTTTAAATATGAAAAGTGACATGGAAAATTAAAAAACATTATCAAAAATTATTTAAATATATGTTAAACATAAATACGTGAATTAAACAGCAGGGCATTTTCTGATGACACATTCCCTTTAACTTTTCTACTATTTAAGAATTGTCCAGAGGTAGCAAAAAAAGTCCAGCTCCTGTGCCTTAAAAATCAATGCTTCATTCTTTCACATTTTCATTTAAAATCCATGCGTACAAACTGAGAAAATGTAGTAGAATGTGACGCGTTTCGGGCCACTTACATCCATATGAGCCCTTGTCTGAAACGCTCACATTCTACTACAGTTTCTCCGTTTGTACACATGGATTTTAAATGAAAATGTGAAAGAATAAAGCATTGTTTTTTAAGGAAAAGGAGCTGGACGTTTTTTGCTACCTCTGGATTGTTCACCTGGCCACGTCTGGGCCAGTATAGTCCGTATCTCCTTTAAAAAACTGGAGGTGAGCGCTGCAGTAAATGAACTGTTTCTTTTTAAGAATTGTGTATCATTATTGTTTAGACAGGCAGTTTTAGGTCAACACTGAGCGGCAGTATTGTGTGGGAAATATATGGCAATTCTATGTGGTCACTATATGGTAGTATTATTTGAATACTGTGTATTACCTACTTACCATTAAACATGCTGTTGGCAATTGCACCACAGGGAGCCATTGGGGTGCCATTATTATACACTGAAAATGGAGCACAGTATCCGCTATTCTGTATGCTCTAGAGAGGGTAACAAACAAGAAGTCAGATTAAATTCTACTAAGCGCCTGTTTACATCTGTGTGGGAGGCTCCGTACTGGGCCTCCATCACAGATTTCATTATTCTGCATGCAGGACTTTTTTCTCTGCTAAAACTGTGTTCTCCCGGATGGAAACTGAACAAACTACATTATAGTCAATGGGATTGGTTTAGCTCTGTTCGGGTCGAACAGATCAACAGAAATCCATAGCACTGGTGTGAAAGAGCCCTAATTCAGTTAACCTGATGCTGTTCAATGACATGGGGAGGGGGGGGGAGGGGGCACAGGAGGACATGTGAAGAAACAGAAAATCGGGGGGAAATTGCTATGTGGGGGAAAATTATTATGGGGGGATTACTGTGTGGGGGGGAATTATTATGGGGGGGATTAAGTTTAACATCTGTCGTGGGTAAACTGAAGGTTTCCCGAGAGATGCTATCTTAGAGGATCTCAACGGAAATAAGCAAATAACGCCATATCAGCATGGCTTCATGAGGGATCGGTCATGCCAACCTAATTTAATCAGTTTCTATGAGGAGGTAAGTTCTAGACTTGACAGCGGCGAATCAATGGATGTCGTATATCTGGACTTCTCCAAAGCATTTGACACTGTACCTCATAAAAGGTTAGTATATAAAATGAGGATTCTCAGACTGGGAGAAGATGTAAGTGGGTAAGTAACTGGCTGAGTGACAGAAAACAGAGGGTGGTTATTAATGGTAGATACTTAGATTGGGTCACTGTCACTAGTGGGGTACCTCAGGGGTCAGTATTGGGCCCTATCCTCTTCAATATATTTATTAATGATCTTGTAGAAGGCCTGCACAGTAAAATGTCAATTTTTGCAGATGACACTAAACTGTGTAAAGTAATTAACACTGAAGAGGACAGTATACTGCTACAGAGGGATCTGGATAGATTGAAGGCTTGGCAAATGTAAAGTTATGCACATGGGAAGGAATAATGCAAGTCACCCGTACATACTAAATGGTAAAACACTCGGTAACACTGACATGGAAAGGGATCTAGGAATTTTAATAAACAGCAAACTAAGCTGTAGAAACCAGTGTCAGGCAGCTGCTGCCAAGGCCAATAAGATAATGGGTTGCATCAAAAGGGGCATAGATGCCCGTGACGAGAACATAGTCCTACCACTTTACAAATCACTAGTCAGACCACACATTGAGTACTGTGTACAGTTCTGGGCTCCTGTGAACAAGGCAGACATAGCAAAGCTGGAAAGGGTTCAGAGGAGGGCAACTAAAGTAATAACTGGAATGGGGCAACTACAGTACCCTGAAAGATTATCAAAATTAGGGTTATTCACTTTAGAAAAAAGACGACTGAGGGGAGATCTAATTACTATGTATAAATTTATCAGGGGTCAGTAGAGATCACTTCCATCAGAAGGTTTGTACACAAACATAGAAAAGGATTCTTTATGGTAAGAGCAGTGAGACTATGGAACTCTCTGCCTGAGGAGGTGGTGATGGTGAGTACAATAAAGGAATTCAAGAGGGGCCTGGATGTATTTCTGCAGTGTAATAATATTACAGGCTATAGCTACTACAGAGGGGTCGTTGATCCAGGGAGTTATTCTGATTGCCTGATTGGAGTCGGGAAGGAATATTTTAGTCTCCTTAAGTGGGGAAAATTGGCTTCTACGTCACAGTTTTTTTTTTTTTTTGCCTTCCTTTGGATCAACTTGCAGGATGACAGGCCGAACTGGATGGACAAATGTCTTTTTTTGGCCTTATGTACTATGTTACTATGTGGGGGTAATTTACTATATGGGGCAGTGTGGGGGAAACTACTGTGTGGGGGGAAATTACTATATGGGGGAAATTACTGTGGGGGAGAAATTACTATATGGGGCAGCGTGGAGGGTGTTGCTATTGAGGAGGCACTGTAGGGGCAATTCTATTATTTTTGGGGCCACTATACAGGGATTATGGCCTGGAGCACAATATAGGGCGTTATTATTACTGGGGGCACTCTAGGGGATATTGTAACTGCTGTAGACACTATAGGGACATTTGGGATAATTTATCAAACTGGTGTAAAGTAGAACTGGCTTAGTCACCCATAGCAACCAGCCAGATTCTACCTTTCATTTTTGACAGCTCTTTGGAAATCCAGTTCTACTTTACACCAGTTTGATAAATTACCCCAATTATGTCTACTGGGGTCACTATTTTTTCAGCAGTATAGTACCTGGGACATTGGAGAGCACAACGGGCACAGTATTGGGAGTGGCAGCAGGATGACACTGTCGGGACACAAGGATGTGGAGGTTGATGGAAAAATTTAGAAATCTAACGTGTCTGTGTAACAAACTCTGCAGAGATGAGATGTGGCTGAAAGAATTTGTCATGGTGGTCTGGGTCAAATGAAGGAGAAGAGGAAAGAGAAAGTCTACATGACAGGAGATGTCCCTGCATGTAAGAGGTATGTGGTGCTGTATTCTCCTCCAAGTCTTTTTTATTATAATTATATGTATTTTAAAGTTGGCGACCAAATTTTTCAGTTTAGGAGCCAATTTGGGTTAATTTGGGGTATTTTATTTATTTATGTCTGGAGATATCATATGGCCTAGGAAGAGACTGTGGCGCTCACGAAGCACCGCAGCCTCTTCATACAAAAAAACTAAACTAAAATGGTGGGGCGGTGGCCCAAATAGGGTAGACAGCCCCGGGCCTATCATGCACTTAATCCGCCCCTGATGCTGTTACAATATATCCCAGATGTGATTCTTATGAATCTGCTTAAAATTATAATCATTATAATCATTAATGCTCCTCTGGAATTCTGGGAAGAAAGGTATGTAAATGAGCTGTGAGCTAGCTCTGCCGCTAATGCCACTTATAAGGAGACATAGTTACTCCCCAAATCTTGACTTAGGCCTCTCACGCAGTTAAGCCAGTACTCTCTGCTCTGCACCGAAACAGCTGTCTGCAGATGAGGTGCTGGCTTATTCAATATCCAAGTCATGTCTTAAGGCCTATTTAAAAGGTCAAACAAAGAGTGAGACTTATCAAACTGGTGTAAAGTAGAACTGGCCTAGTTGCCCATAGCAACCAATCAGATTCCACCTTTCATTTTCCAAAGGAGCTGGGATACATGAAAGGTGGAATCTGATTGGTTGCTATGGGCTACCAAGCCAGTTCTGCGTTACACCAGTTTGATAACTCTCCCCCATTGACTTATAGGAAAGCTACCTTACCTTAACTGGTGGCTTAGAGGCAGAGCTTGTTAAGAGCTCACTTGTATACCTTCTTCCTGAGGTATGTAAAGCATTATCTATGGATGAAATTCCAACATAATCATGTCTCGTTTAAATTTCAATGATATATTTTTTTCACATTTTATGCAGCTTCTGTTTATTCAGTGGCAATATTCATTCATTGCTTTTTACAGTTCAGTTGACGTATTGTGTAGGTGCCGTAAAAAGTAACATTGTAAACTTGAACCGGAAGCGGGGAGTGGTGCGGGAGGCTCAGGTTATTACCCTGATATGATGTAACTGCGTAGATTATATTTAGCTTCTCACATATTTCCAGAGTCACTTGCTATCTTCATTGTTTATCTAAGGCAGGGGTCAGCAACCTCCGGCACTCCAGCTGTTGTGAAACTACAATTCCCAGCATGCTCCATTCATTTCTATATGCGTTCTGAGAAGAGCAGAGCAAGTATTCATGTTGGGAGTTGTAGTTTTACAAGAGTTGGAGTGCCGGAGGTTGCCTACCCCTGATCTAGGGCCTGGATCTTGTGCTGTGCTCAGAGTAAAGCTGCCCATACACATTCAATAGCTATCTTTCCTGCCACCCTCCCTTCTCCCCCATACACGTTTGGCTCGGCTGAATGTGTCTGTGTATTCTATGAGCGGAGAAGGCGGCTGCCAAACATTTCTGGCAGTGGTTTATTTCCTGGGAGAACAAAAGGATCAGGTTAAAATATTCATTTCGCCCGATCCTTGTCTCCCCCAACATCATTTGCTAATGAGGAGGAGGCATGAAAATGACATTTTTAGGCTATTTCAAGGAAGGAGCGTAGGAAGGGCTTACAATTTGGGATTCAAATGTTGTGAGGTATAAAGCAGCAATAGAGGGTAAAACATCTGCCCAGCATGAAGGGAGGCAGAATGTTTAGAGCAACCACTCTGGCCCCTGATGCTACTCTTCATTGTGGCTAGTGCTGGGGCCCCTTCAGCGCCAATGATTCTCTTTCTCAACCTATCCCTGTATATTAGTTATCATAATTTTCAATCGTATTGGCTGAAAAATTGCTCTAGCTATGGCCAGTTTGATCAGCTGATCCCGTTCTACAGGCAGAGTTACTATAGTCATCCTAGAAACTAAAACCAAAATGTAGGGACAAATCCTAATAGTAAGGCCTCTTTCACACTTGCGTTGTGAAGATCCGGCGTGCACTTCTGTCGCCGGAATGCACGCCGGATCCGGCACAACGCAAGTGAACTGAAAGCATTTGAAGACTGATCAGTTTTCAAAATGCTTTCAGTGTTACTATGGCAGCCAGGACGCTACTAGCAGGGGCATAACTACCGGGGAAGCAGCTGCTTCGGGGCCCGGGCTTATAGGGGGCCCGGCAAGCACGTGTTGTCCTCACTCCGCTCCTCCCCTGGGTAATCAGCACGTGTTCTCACTCCTCTCCCGATCGCAGTGTCCTCTCGCCCTTGTCTATTTAAAACTTATTTTTTCTTTCTTTCAGAAAAGCTTGCCCTGGGGATCGAACCTGCAACCATTAGGTTCAAAGGCAAGACACTTTACCACTAGGCTATATCAGCTGAATAGCCAGATAGCTTAAAAAAATAAATAAATAAGACCTCTAGATGTGGAGAACTTTGATAGTGTATCCATACACATTACAGCTGCACCAGCACATTGTATATGGATGTAGCAGAGCTTGGTGTGTTGGGGCAGCTGTAATGTGTATAGATACACTATCAAAGTTCTCCATATCTAGAGGTCTTATTTTTTTTTTTTAGCTACCTGGTTATGCAGCTGATATAGCCTTGTGGTTAAATGTCTTGCCTTTCATCCTAATGGTCACAGGTTCGATTCCCCTCACAAACTTTTCTGAAAGACAGGATAAATGAGGCTTGCCTAACATGGAGGTAAGTATATGTGTTGTTGTTTTTTTTTTTTTTTTTTTTTTAAATACTGGACTTTTACTTTACTGCCACAGGGGAGGAGGGGGCTATTGGCACTATGATATTGGCAAATGGGGGGGGGGGGAGAGATAGGCACTTCATATTGGCACACACATTAGGGGGCAGGGGAGAGGATGGCACTATGATATTGGGATGGGGAAGACAGAGGCACTTGATATTGGCACATTATAGGGGGCACTATGGGGAGAGGAGCACTATGGGGGCATCTTGTGCTATATGGCTGGCTACTGGCACATTATAGGGTGGGTTTATATGGCTGACTACTGGCACATTATAGGGGGGGTTATATGGCTGACTACTGGCACATTATAGGAGGGGTTATATGGCTGACTACTGGCACATTATAGGGGGGTTATATGGCTGGCTACTGGCACATTATAGGGGGGCTGGGGGGGCTATATGGCTGACTACTGGCACATTATAGGGGGGCTATATAGCTGGCAAATTATAGAGGGGGAGCGAAACGCGCGGGAAGGGGGGGCCCAATACAAAAATTTGCTGTGGGGCCCAGTCATTTCTAACTACGCCCCTGGCTACTAGCGTCCTGGTTGCGATAGTAGCAGTGGGGAGCAGGGGACCGGCATACTTACATTCCGTGCGGCTCCCGGGGCGCTCCTGAATGACGTCAGAGCGCCCCGCGCGCATGGATCACATGATCCATGCGATCACGTGATCTATGCACTGGGGTGCCTTGACGTCATCCTGGAGCGTCCCGGGAGCCACACGGAATGTAAGTATGCCGCTCCCCCGCTCCCCCTACTCTTTACTATGGCAACCAGGACTTTAGCGTCCTGGCTGCCATAGTAACTATTGACAAAAAGCTAAACATCGGATCCGGCGATGCGCCGAAACGACGTTTAGCTTAAGGCCGGATCCGGATTAATGCACTTCAATGGGCATTAATTCCGGATCCGGCGTCACGGCATGTCTTCCGGATCTTTGGACAGAGACAAATCCGCAGCATGCTGCGCTTTTGTCAACGTCCAAAAAACGTTGACATACTGAACGGAAGACATCCTGATGCATCCTGAACGGATTGCTCTCCATTCAGGATGCATGGGGATAATCCTGATCAGTAGCTTTCCGTCCTAGAGACCCGAGGACGGATCTCTAGGACGGAAAGCTAAAACGCTAGTGTGAAAGAGGCCTAAGAATATAGGTAAAATAATACCGACCTCTTTAGTGGTCACATTTCTTCCAACCAGTTGGGTGTCAAATCTGGATATCACATATCTCCGATGGTTCTGAAAAAAGTTGCTGAGCCCGTAATACAAAAAGACTTCTCCCTGTTGTATGGAAAGTTACATGACAATAAAACTGTAAAAAGGATACTGTATATAAAGTCACTATATCTGTAAAAACGGATCCTTGAAAAAGGAATAGCTTCCATGTGCATTCTTTTTTTTTTTCCTCACGGTCATCAATAGAAATGTCAATTCTTATCCACAAAAATGGACAAAGAATAGCATCTGTGGTGAGATCTTTGGATCCATGAAAAAAAACGGATGCGTGAATAGCCATAATGACTAGTTCCTTACAACAATACAGTCGTGTGCATGAGGAATATGGCCTGTTTGAGACAAGCATGTGTGGTCCGTAAAGCACAGTCTATGTGACAGCCGCATTTCTAGACTGACTGCGGCTTGGCTGACCCGAACTCACTGAACTATAGTTATCTATGGTGCTGTGAGTTCTGCTGTCCAATACTTATATGATGATGTCTGCTTGTTTATATTAGAAGCAGAAGACTAACCAGAAAACGGTATGAAATGCATGTAATATCTCCACAGTTTACTACTGGGTGTACTGGTGTACTGGTGGGCAATGGCTGAGGGTCTTTCAGAGGGTTCATGGCCTGATCTTCATCTCTTTGGCAACCAAACAAGTGAGATACAGTACTTTGTGGACTTCACTGAGGTCAAACGCTGCATATTTATCTATATATAAGAAACCTCCTTCCAACAAATTTGTCAAAAAGCTGACCGTCTTGTTGGAACTTGCCCCTCCCATAAGTCGTCTCATAGACCCACCTACACTTTGATGTCCACTATAGCCCTCCCCTGAACTGCTTCTTCTAACCTTCTCCTCTTCCTCTGACTGTTTGCTTCCTTTTCTCCATGCTGTGAAGGCTGCAGTTCCTAGAATCTGACTTTGAATCTACTAGAATCTACTTTTTTGCATTTCAAAATTCAATAAAAAGTATCATAAAAAAACAAAGCCTCCATTCAAGTGTCAGTATATCTGAATGAGATGATATTATGTCTGATCAGTTTCATTCTACTCACCTGAATCTTTTCTTTCACAGGAAACGTAACAGCGCATGTGCATGACTTTTCTGAATTTGAAGAATTTTCCCGTAGTTGTGAGCAGTATGAACAATGGTCAGAATAGGTGATCTGTGAATAATCCAACACAATATAATGTATCACATCCAGCAGAAAGTAGGACATACACAATGTAGGAATCATTAGCTTGACACTAGGAGTTAAAGGGGTTCTCCGAAACTGGGAACCTATTTTGATATTGCCAGATATGGCGCAGGGATTTAAAAAAAAAAGACTTACCTGTCACTGGCGCACTGGTTCCAGTAGTGAGCTCCCTGATCCCCACTGAATCAGAACGTGCCATCTACATGCACGTCATCACTGCTGGTCAGGCAATGTCCTCAGTGGTGGCACGTGCTGTCCCTGCACACATTGATCTTCCAGCAGTGGTGACATGTCGTGTAGACAGCTTGTCACACTTCCAGGACTGGAAGAGAAGGAGAAGGGAACTGGAGTGCCAGTGACAGGTGAATATTTTTTATTATCCCTGCACCATGCCTGATAATATCAAAAGGGGTTCCTGGTCTTGGAGAACCCCTTTAAAGGGAATCTGTCACCTACCTCACCTATTTGATGGTATCTTACAGCTAATATAGACTTGTTACTGTCATGATATCATGGGGAGAGCAGGGGCATAGCTATAGGGGGTGCAGAGGTGGCAGGCACTGAAGGAACGGGGGCCAAAGCTGAAGTCCATGAGCCTTTGGCTACACCCACCCCATTGTGCATTAGGCTTTATGCATATGGTGCTTCATATTATATGGACTGGAGCCATAATTGGACAGACTTGGGAATGCATGGGTCCTTACAGTATCTCCACATGGCTCTGATTTCATACAGGAAACAAAATTGTGCATGCTCCATCACACGTCTACATATGAAGCTTTTGTCTCCTAGCTCCATAAATACACCTGGCGGACCATGGTACAGCAGCCATATGGGACTGTGTGTGGCACCATACAGCTACCTGCACACGGTTCTCCCATGCTAATGAGGTCTTACTTTTGGGTGATTTTATTTAATTTTTTCATTTTTATCAGGCATTGTTGCAAAAACATCCATTAAATTTCTACTTTTTTATGTCCCTTAATCCCTTCCCTCCTGGATGTATTTTATATGCATGAAGTGGCAAACGAAATAATTACTTTTTATCTGGGCACAATTATCTGTGAGGATTTCTTGCATACAGCCCTATGTCAATCATTACTGATGGTAATTCTTGGGCCAAAGGTTTAGGATAATCAGCAGACCAGGTAAGATAATAAGAAGATGATTCATGTTCAAGTAATTATTTTAGAGTACTTTCACACTAGCGTTAACATTTTCCGGCATTGAGTTCCGTCATAGGGGCTCAATACCGGAAAAAAACGCTTCAGTTTTGTCCCTATTCATTGTCATTGGGGACAAAACTGAACTGAAGTGAACGGAGTGCACCAGAATGCGTTCCGTTCTCAGACCGGAGAGAAAACTGCAGCATGCTGCGGTTTTCTTTCCGTCCTGGGATGCAGAGCAAAACAGATCATGACCCCAAATGCAAGTCAACGGGGACGAATCCGTTTTCTCTATCACAATCTGCCACAATAGAAAACGGATCCGCCCCCTATTGACTTTCAATGGAGTTCAAAACGTTTTGGCAATGTTAAAGATATGTTAAAGAGGATACAACGCTCGGGCTACTTGAGAGACCTTGGCGTGGTGTCCGAGCTTAAGACATGTCCTTCTAGTAGAATATGTCAAACTAACCTCTCAATTTTAACATCAATGTGAAGGTTTAGTATTGCTGCAGAGTGCACCTGCCTTTGCTATGGTTATGTTTTTGATTGTTCTCCACATCCACATTATTGTTATCGTATGTAGGATGGTTATTGTGGTACTTGTAGTCCGTTGCTGGCATCTTCCATTGTATGCATTTTTTGCTGTTAATTGCCCCTAGCAACGGACTACAAGTGCAGGATGTGCTCCCCTATATACATGCACAACTGCATAAGGGTTGAGCATATCCTGCTTGTTAAACATCACACCATGTTTTCTAATGGTTTGTATAATATGTTTGGAGGTGTATAAACTCCAATTTAAATGTGCCTGCTTTTCATCAACAGGCTACATTCAGGTGCACCTGTGAGGCTCTGGGCCATATCAGCCGGTCTCGGGTGGGGCTCACAGGCACCGCCCACCTCCCATTGCAAGCATGGTTACATGCTGGAGGTCACTGGTGAGCTGTTTGTGAGTCAGGCCTTACGCTCCCGTAATGCCCCACGGCCCCTGGTATCGCCCATACGGCACAGGTAGGTTGAGTGGTAGGGCCTCGGGCTACTTGAGAGACCTTGACGTGGTGTCCGAGCTTAAGACATGTCCTCCTAGTAGGATATGTCAAACTAACCTCTCAATTTTAACATCAGTGTTAGGGTTTAGTATTGCTGCAGAGTGCACCTGCCTTTGCTATGGTTATGTTTTTGATTGTTCTCCACATCCACATTATTGTTATCGTATGTAGGATGGGTATTGTGGTACTTGTAGTTCGTTGCTGGCATCTTCCATTGTATGCATTTTTTGCTGTTGATTGCCCCTAGCAACGGACTACAAGTGCAGGATGTGCTCCTCTATATACATGCACAACTGCATATGGGTTGAGCATATCCTGCTTGTTAAACACCACACCACGTTTCCCATGTGCTTCCCTTGCCACAAAGCACTGAAGGAACGGGGGCCAAAGCTGAAGTCCATGAGCCTTTGGCTACACCCACCCCATTGTGCATTAGGCTTTATGCATATGGTGCTTCATATTATATGGACTGGAGCCATAATTGGACAGACTTGGGAATGCATGGGTCCTTACAGTATCTCCACATGGCTCTGATTTCATACAGGAAACAAAATTGTGCATGCTCCATCACACGTCTACATATGAAGCTTTTGTCTCCTAGCTCCATAAATACACCTGGCGCACCATGGTACAGCAGCCATATGGGACTGTGTGTGGCACCATACAGCTACCTGCACACGGTTCTCCCATGCTAATGAGGTCTTACTTTTGGGTGATTTTATTTTATTTTTTCATTTTTATCAGGCATTGTTGCAAAAACATCCATTAAATTTCAACTTTTTTTGTGTCCCTTAATCCCTTCCCTCCTGGATGTATTTTATATGCATGAAGTGGCAAACGAAAGAATTACTTTTTATCTGGGCACAATTATCTGTGAGGATTTCTCGCATACAGCCCTATGTCAATCATTACTGATGGTAATTCTTGGGCCAAAGGTTTAGGATAATCAGCAGACCAGGTAAGATAATAAGAAGATGATTCATGTTCAAGTAATTATTTTACTTTCACACTAGCGTTAATATTTTCCGGTATTGAGTTCAGTCATAGGGGCTCAATACCGGAAAAAAACTGTTTTGAACGGACGTGAACTGAGTGCACCAGAATGCGTTCCGTTCTCAGATCGGAGAGAAAACTGCAGCATGCTGCGGTTTTCTTTCCGTCCTGGGATGCGGAGCAAAACGGATCCGTCATGACCCCAAATGCAAGTCAATGGGGACGGATACGTTTTCTCTATCACAATCTACCACAATAGAAAACGGATCTGTCCCCCATTGACTTTCAATGGAGTTCAAAACGTTTTGGCAATGTTAAAGATATGTTAAACAGGATACAACCGGATCCGTTCATAACGGATGCAGACGGTTGTATTATCTGTAACGGAAGCGTTTTTGCTGAACCCTGCCGGATCCAGTAAAAACGCTAGTGTGAAAGTAGTCTTATGATCTTTAATATGTTTTTGTACTTAGAAGTGAAAGGATTCAGCTGGCAACAATGATTTTGTGCCTTCCATAATCGTTCCACACTACAGTTACATGAGAAAACTATTAGCCTAAGTGCTCGTTCACATGACCGTATGTTTTGCAGTCAGTTTTTAACGGATTCGTTTTTCCATTTTCAGTAGTGTTTCCGTTTCCGTTCCGCTTCCGTTCCGTTTCTGGATGGTTTCCGTTTGTGATCCGTTTTTTGGAGATCAGAAACTGAAGCATATAATAATGTTTTAACAGTAAGTACATTGAAAAATTGGGCTGGGCATAACATTTTCAATAGATGCTTCTGCAAAAATGGAACGGATACGGAAGACATACGGATGCATTCGGTATGCATTCTGTTTTTTTACAGCCCCATTGACTTGAATGGAGCCACGGAACGTGATTTTCCTGCAATAATAGGACATGACTCAAAATGCAGCGGAACGGAAAAACGGAAATACGGAAACGGAACGCACACGGAATGCACATTACTTTTTTTGCGGACCCGTTGAAATGAATGGTTCCGTATACGTACGGTATACTGAATGCAAAAAACGGCCTGTATACGGAACGCAAAAAACGTTCGTGTAAATGAGCCCTAAAGCTCATTCACCTGAAAGCTATCCCTCCTGAATCCCTCAAAATATAGGAAAGCTCAGCTACACTGGGCATGCATGTGTTCTGAGCATCAAGACACTGAGTTTATCTTCCCAAGGATTGGACATGTTGAAATCAAACAGCCCAATACTAATCCTGACATCTGCGATTGGGGGACAGTTGGAAGGTCAACATACATAATAGTTGCCTGGTCCCATGGGCGGGTTCAGCATATATACATTTGATGGGTATAGCCAGCTGTTGACATGTTAAAGGGGTTCTCTCACTTCAGTAAGTGGCATTTATCATGTAGAGAAAGTTAATACAAGCCACTTACTAATGTATTGTTATTGTCCATATTGCTCGCTCATTTTTCCATCACATTATACACTGCTCGTTTCCATGGTTACAGACCACTGCAATCCATCAGTGGTGGTGGTATTTGCACAATTTAGGAAAAACACTAGCCTATGTGCGCTCCCATGGTCACAGCCACCAAAGAGGCTGACGCTTTCTCCTATAATGTGCAAGCACGACCACCACTGATGGATTGTAGGGTGGTCTGTAACCATGGAAACGAGCAGTGTATAATGTGATGGAAAAATGAATTCAGCCAGCAAAGGAAGCAACATGGACAATCACAATACATTAGTAAGTGCCTTGTATTTCTTTACATGATACATTCCACTTACTGAAGTGAGACAACCCCAATTTTAAATAGAATTAAAAAAAATGAATTATGCAGACCATGATTAACCTTTACACGTACTATAATGTAACTGTACTTCATTGGTGCACTGTAAATATATGATGCAGGCGCAAAAGCTGAGCCCAGTCCATATACAGCAGTTTTTAGCTGTGTAAGGCCTCTTTCACACGGGCGTCACGTTTGATGCCCGGATAAGAGGCGGGTGCGTTGCGGGAAAATGCGCGATTTTCCTGCTCAAGTACAAATCGTTTTAATGCGTTTTGCATGCGTGTGGGAAAAATCGCCATGTTTGGTACCCAGACCCGAACCCGGACTTCATCACTGAAGTTCGGTTTGGGTTGAGTATTCTGTAGATTTTATTATTTTCCCTTATAACATGGTCATAAGAGAAAATAATAGCATTCAAGCATTAGCTGTCGGCTAAAGGACCTGTGATGATGTCACCGAGCTCATCACATGGTCCAATCACATGGTCCATCTTACCATGGTCCATCTTACCATAGTGATGGACCATGTGATTGGACTATGTGATGTGACGTCACCACAGGTCCTTTAGACTGCAGCTAATGCTTGAAGAAGACAGAAGAGTTCGGCAACTACGCGATCAAGTGGATAAGGTGAGTTAATTTTTTAATTTTTAACCCCTTAATCCACATTTTACTAAGCATTCTGTATTGAGAATGCTATTATTTCCCCTTATAACCATGTTATAAGGGAAAATAATAAAGATCGGGTCCCGTCTCTTAGCAATCTTGCGGGAAAATCGCACTGCATCCGCACTTGCTTGCAGAGGGGGGCTTGCTTTGTCCTCCAATCTGAGCCCCCACTGTGTAATCGCAGCGCTCCAATTGGATGCTGAGGAAACCGGGGGCCTTGTGACCGTTCTTAGACCTGCCATAGCAAACTGCCTGTTGACCCAGGTCTGCATGAAGGTTTGACAGGCAGCCAGTAACAATCCCATAGACTTAAGTGCCCAAAAAAAGGGTAAAAATTAACACTAAAATATAAAACAAAAAATATCCCCTTACTTAATTCTACATATAAAATAAACAATAACAAAAATAAGTATAGCTGGTTTTGCTGCATCCAAAAATGGCTGAATAGGCTGAATAGGAAAAAAAAGTGGGCGATTTTCCATTTTTCTGTCACTTTGTTCTACAAAAAAAATACAATAAAAAGTAATGAGAACGTCACATGTACCTCAAAGTGGGACTAATAATAACTAGAGCTCAACCCTCAAAAAACAAGCCCTTACACCAGTGCTTCTCAATTATTTTCTGTCATGCCCCCCCTAGGAAGAAGAAAACATTTTGCGCCCCCCGCCCGACTGTAACTAGTATCATTTGTCTATAAAATTGTTATAAGTACACCAATCTCCCCACAGGTGAGGGCCATTAACACCCCCCCCCCCAAATCATGTGCAGGCTCCATTAACCCCCCTCCCCAATCATGTGCAGGGTCCAGGCTTCCCCCCTCCCCCCAAATCATGTGCAGGCTCTCTCCCCCCCAAAATCATGTGCAGGCTCCATTAACCCCCCCCCCCCCAATCATGTGCAGGCTCCATTAACCCCCCTCCCCAAATCATGTGCAGGCTCCATTAACGCCCCTCCCCAAATCATGTGCAGGCTCCATTAATGCCCCTCCCCAAATCATGTGCAGGCTACATTAACCCCTCCCCCAAATCATGTGCAGGCTACATTAACCCTCCCCCCAAATGATGTGCAGGCTCCATTAACCCCTCCCCCAAATCATGTGCAGGCTCCATTAACCCCTCCCCAAATCATGTGCAGGCTCCATTAACGCCCTCCCCAAATCATGTGCAGGCTCCATTAACGCCCCTCCCCAAATCATGTGCAGGCTACATTAACCCCCTCCCCCAAATCATGTGCAGGCTCCATTAACCCCTCCCCCAAATCATGTGCAGGCTCCATTAACCCCCTCCCCCAAATCATGTGCAGGCTCCATTAACCCCCTCCCCCCAAATCATGTGCAGGCTAAATTAACCCCCTCCCCCCAAATCATGTGCAGGCTACATTAACCACCCTCCCGCCAATCATGTGCAGGCTACATTAACCCCCTCCCCCCAAATCGGGTGCAGGGTGAAGGCTCTCCCCCCCCCCCCCACATAGGGTCCCCCCACCCAATACTTACCTCCCTGGAAGCGCTGGATGCAGGCCTCTTCCGGCCTGTGTCCCTCTCTGCACTCTGCTCAGGCGGCGCAATGACGTCATCGCGCCGCCTGAACCGCTCTGCTAGGCTGCCGGCACAAGGCCCGCAGCCTATCAGAGGAGCAGGGGAGGGAGACGCCTCTCCCTCCACTGCCGCACAGCACAGCGATCTGTATCGCTGTCCAGAGGACGGCGATACAGATCACTATGGAGATGAACGCTTCCACAGTGGAAGCGTTCATCTCCTGTCACCTGGAGCCCCCCTTTACGGAGCCTCGCGCCCCCCTATTTGAGAAACGCTGCCTTACACAACTCTGCAGATGGAAATATAAAAAAGTTATACCTGTCAGAATCTGGCAATGAAAATAAAACAATATTAATATTATTAAAGCGCCGTTGATTTGATGGCACTGTACATATGATAAGGGGTGCACATACATAATACAGACAATTGCATTAAGCATCCACAAGAAGAGTTACAGACTGGTACAGAAGGAGAGAGGGCCCTGCCCGTGAGGGCTTACAATCTACAATAAGCTCATCTTGTCAACTTTACTGAACAATGAATGTTGTAGAAACAAAACCCCAAAAACCATGGCTGAATTGTGTGTTTTTTTCAATTTCACCTCACAAAGAATATTTTCCCTGTTTACAAATACAGTGCACTAAATGGTGTTATTAAAGGGATTCTGTCAGCCCCATTTTCGATACTGGGCTCCAAGAGAAGGCTGGGCACAAACGGCCAGAGGGACAGTCTCGTGGGCACGTTATGAAGGTAATTAGCATATAAATAAAAGCGATTTCTATCAAAAATGAAAGGACAGGTGGGGGTAAGACTAGTATATTTTTATTTAGATAAAGGAGACTTCTATGATGATATGAACAGCTCAGTATCGAGAATCGGGCTGACAGAATCTCTTTAACATATACAACTTGTCCCACAAAAATGTGGAAAAGTAAAAAAATGATGGCTCTTGGAAGGCAGGGAGGGAGAAAAAAGAAGATGAAAAAATCTAAATAGGTTGAGTTCTGAAATGGTTAGAATAAAAATACTAATAATACAGTAAATATATGAAAATCTACAACAAAAATATCATTAAATATGTATAAAAGTATTCATTTCTTACCCATATTTCTTTAACATTGGTAGTGGCTACAATCCAACTGATTCCTACACTAAGACAGAAGAGGCCGATGATAAAGAATGAGCTGAGGACGATTTGGGGGGTTAAAGTGAGCTTCCACGCTGGGATTCTCTGCTGTTTGAATGCGGAGTTATCAGGACATTTTGAGACAGGAGGCTTCTCATTCTCTTCTTTCTTCTTCTTTGCCATGATCGTGTCTTACTTATAAAAAGCTGCCCTGTGAATGTTTGTCCTTCTCCATTGAGAGTTGGTGGAATCTATCATCTAGTGAACTTCCTGAAATTACTGATTAACTCCACAGTGGTGGCTGCAGTCTGTGTGCTTTGATCACCCCTTCCTTTTGTCAGCCTGTGTCAGTCTTGCGCAGCGGACTTTGCTCATATATAAAGCAATCTATATGCTATACAGGTGTGTATTTATACCATACACTTCTTAAACACTACTGTTTTTTTAAAGAGGTTATTCACATAAATTATGTCTATGCAATGACTAGGGCGTTTTAAATGAAGTGTTATTACAATATATATATAGTAAAAATATAAGTAATTTGTAGCACCTCCTGCTGTTTCTTCTTCTGGTCCACCTTCTCCTTCATTCAGAGGTGGACTGACACCCTCAGTAGCTTCCATATTCCCTTCCCATCAATGCTGGTGCAGGGATCTTATAGAGATTTAATTCATTCATTACTACATCTAAATTCATAGAAATATATAGAAATGTCTCTCTAGACCAGGGGTGCACAACCTTTTTTGGTTGGGGGCCACCTTGTCAGCCTAAGCCATTTCCAAGGGCCGAAAATAAAACTTAAAGGGATATTACCAACTGAAATACTATGTTTACAGCATATTAAACATACAGTATATATCAGAAATGTCTAGTTAAACTTCCAGGATTCCTATCTAATAGGAGAATACATGAAAGATACATGTGAGCATGTGAGCAGCTACAAGACCTAGACATACATTTGAGCATGTGAGCAGCCACAAGACCTAGACATACATTTGAGCATGTGAGCAGCCACAAGACCTAGACATACATTTGAGCATGTGAGGAGCTACAAGACCTAGACATACATGTGAGCATGTGAGCAGCTACAAGACCTAGACATACATTTGAGCATGTGAGGAGCTACAAGACCTAGACATACATTTGAGCATGTGAGCAGCCACAAGACCTAGACATACATTTCTGTTACCAGAGGGTTAGGGGCCACACACAATGGTATCAAGGGCCACATGTGGCTCCCGGGCCACAGGTTGTGCACCCCTGCTCTAGACAGTGATGAAGGTGATTGTGGGGGCATTGCATACCATATGTATATGTGAGGGGCTACTTTCTATGCAGGGGAGGAACAGGTTAAAACAAGCTAATTACAATGCATTCTGGGAGATGCAGGTGTTTGATAATTTACTACCCACCCTCAGAAAGGGAAGAAATTTCTTGAGACATGTAATATCTAAGAACTTTTTTTTAAAGAGGTTGTCCAGCTTCGGAGCTGAACCCGTAAATAACCCTTTCTTCACCCAATCAGCCCGTATGCTCCGATGCTCTCCCTTGACCTGTGCTGCATAGTGGAGGGCAAAAGTCCTTTCTGCAGATCTAGTGACGTACATGCACTAAAGGGCGGTCCTTCGCACTGCCCTAGCCTATAAAACAACCTAGGGCAGCGCTATAGACCACTCATTAGTGCCTATTCTGACTCCGATTGTTGTGATAGCGATCTATCTCTTGTAAGACCTCTATACCTGGCCTGTATAAGCAGATATAACCACTGCGAACAATCCTTATCAGATAGTTGAACTTACCAATACTGTGTTCATCCACAAGTTGCTTTATTCTGTACATCAAACAACTGGATACAGCATCCTGCGCTAAATAGCGTTCAATAGTTAGGCCGCTGCACACAGCGACATTAGCTGCGCAACATCTCCAGTGTGAAGTGTGTGCATCCAAAAAATTTATGTGACCTCAAGTGTTCTTTTTCCGTAGACAGTGTCTGCTGCGGACAGTGACGTTAGTTGCGCCACATCTCCAGTGTAAAGTGTGCGCATTCAAAAAATGTCTGTGACATCCAGTGTACTTTTTAACTGTGCAACATCTCCAGTGTAAAGTGTGCGCTTCCAAAAAATATCTGTGTCATTGTGAGAGATAGGTTTTTATATATAATGTGAACATTATGTAGTACAAATTTTTGTCCACAAGATGGCTGCTATTTAGGTGTGTGATCAGGGATGCCATCAGGGGGGTACAGCCAGTACCCCAGTAAGGGGCACGGACCCATAGGGGGCCCTGCCGGTCCTGAGCCTTTTTTTTTTGTGGCCTTGCGCTGGCTCTGCTGGGAGGGGGCCCGCGGTGGCGGCAGGTCACAGGGAGATGAACGCTTCGATTGTGAAGGCGTTCATCTCCATAGTGATCTGTATTGCCGTCCTCAGGACAGCGATACAGATGGCTGTGCTGCGGCAGGGCAAAGGAGGGAGAGACGTCTCCCTTCCCTCTTCCTCTGATAGGCTGCGGGCACGAGTTTGTGTACTCGCAGGCTGAGCGGGCACGAGTTCAGTCACTTCGGCGTGCTATCCCGCGAGACCTGTGACCTCTGGTGGGTCTTGCGGGATCACACGCCGCAGGACAAAGGGGCCCCGTGATCTCCTATTGCCCTTCCCGACTAGGCTCTGGATCCGCCACTGGGGCGGGGGTGGGGGTGGGGGGGCCCTGAGCTGTGTAAGGGGCTCCGAAATTTCTGATGGCAGCCCTGTGTGTGAGCCATGTGTGTGTAAGGTCACTGTGGAAAGGGAGTTAGGTTGCATTTTTTAAAGATACCTATGAACTCAGAGTTGAAGTTGCTGAAACCATTCCTATCAAGTTAAGGAGCCAATATTCTTTTCTTAAGGAACACCCCTTTTGTGCTGTCATGTTTGCTATTTAAGTGAATGTATCTTGAATAAAGCTCTCTTGCTTGGGGGAGGAGAAGATGCTTCCATGAAAACAACGTGTGTCTGGTCTCATTATGAAAGCAGTATGATATGTACATACTTATACTTTTGATTGATTTGGGATCACACAAAGAAGATGAGAATCGCATGAATTGCGATAACAACATCCACTGTACGGTGTCTGCTGCGGACAGTGACATTTCTAGCGCCACCTGAAATTTTTTATCTGTGACATACAGTGTAATTTTTCCTGTAGATGCTGCGGACAGTGACATTACCATTGGTACCTCTCCTGTATAACGTTTCCTCACCCAAATACCTGTGACATTCCCTATAATTTTTTATTAGCCGCTGGTGACAGCATTGACATTATCTGCGGGATATCTCCTGTGTGAAGTTTCCACATCCCAAATACCTTTTTCAGTTTTTTTGCGCACACACTTCCAAATCCTACGCTAAGCTACTGTACGTGCAACATACTTTCAAGCATATATAACATTTAATATGAAGAAGGCGAGCAGTAAGGGATGGGGAAGTGGTCGTGATGCTGATGGTGCACGCAGAGGCTGTGGCCCTGGGCGCGTTGAAAATGTGCCTGCTAGCTTTATGTCCCAGTTTGCAGGGCGGCGCAGGACACCCCTCTTGAAGTCAGACCAGTGCGACCAGGTGGTTGGTTGGATTGCAGCAGATAATACTTCCAGTCAGTTAAGCACCACCCTGTCTTCCACCAAGTCCAGTCTCAGTAGCCAAGGCCCTCGCATATAATATTTTACAGGGTCAGCTCACCAGCAGGCCCTCACCTACAATCTTTTACAGGGTGAGCTCACCTGCAGGCCCTCGCATATAATGTTTTACAGTGTCAGCTCACCGGCAAGCCCTCGCATATAATGTTTTACAGGGTCAGCTCATCTGCAGGCCCTCACCTACAACCTTTTAGAGGGTCAGCTCACCTGCAGGCCCTCACCTACAACCTTTTAGAGGCTCAGCTCACCAGCAGGCCCTCACCTACAATCTTTTACAGGGTCAGCTCACCTGCAGGCCCTCGCATATAATGTTTTACAGAGTCAGCTTACCTGCAGGCCCTCGTATATAATGTATAATGTTTTACAGGGTCACTTCACTTTCAGACCCTCACCTACAACCTTTTGGAGGGTCAGCTCTCCAGCAGGCCGTTACCTACAATCTTTTACAGGGTCAGCTCACCTACAGGCCCTCGCATATAATTTTTTTTACAGGGTCAGCTCACCTGAAGGCCCTTACCTACAACCTTTTAGAGGGTCAGCTCATCTGCAGGCCCTCACCTACAACCTTTTAGAGGGTCAGCTCACCAGCAGGCCCTCACCTACAATCTTTTACAGGGTCAGCTCACCTGCAGACCCTCGCATATAATGTTTTACAGAGTCAGCTCACCTACAGGCCCTCGTATATAATGTTTTACAGGATCAGCTCACCTTCAGGCCCTCACCTACAACCTTTTAGAGGGTCAGCTCACCAGCAGGCCCTCACCTACAATCTTTTACAGGGTCAGCTCACCTACAGGCCCTCGCATATAAATTTTTAGAGGGTCAGCTCACCAGCAGGCCTTCACCTACAATCTTTTACAGGGTCGGCTCACCTGCAGGCCTTTGCATATAATGTTTTACAGGGTCAGCTCACCAGCAGGCCCTCACCTACAATCTTTTACAGGGTCAGCTCACCAGCAGGCCCTCACTTACAATCTTTTAGAGGGTCAGTTCACCAGTAGACCCTCACCCCTAATGTGTTAAAGGGTCAGCTTAGCAGCAGGCCCTCGCCCCTAATGTTTTAGATGGTCAGATCAGCAGGCCCTTGCTCCAAATGTTTTTGAGGGTCACCAGCAGGACATCAATCATAATTTTTCAAGGGTGTGTATGATGCCCTCCTTTATGTGTAACAAAGGGTGTATTGGAGTGCCGGTTCCTTGTAATTTTTGACAGCCTGTTCTGTTTCAGTATCTTGCATTGTGTATTGGTATGCTCCTCTCTTCTCCTGCCCCCTCTGTTTCAGCTTCTAGTTAGTTCAGCCTAGCCGCTCCCTGTTTTCCCAGTCAAGCATTGCTGTTAATGTGTGCGCAGCTTTCTCAGGAGAATCTCCATCTTCTTAGCAAGGAGATATTGTTGGCATAATTCTTTTACCTTCTGGATTCCCTGCAACATCTTGTAATACAATCTCCGGATTAAAAAGCTACTTGATTAACTCCTGGGTGTCTGATGCGTAAACTGTAAGTGGAGAATGTCTGTTTCAACAAGTCACCTCCGTGCGCATAGAGGCTGCTTTCTCACAGATGGTGATTGTATAAAGCTGACATTTCAAAACACCACAGTAAAAGAATTGTCTTAGTATTCTCCTTCTCCCGCTAAGAAAAGAATAAGTAAGTAATAAGCAGAAGCTTCTAGCAATTGCAATTTAATACAGGCTAGGAACTCCATTCAGCCTGTTTTCTGAGGTAAATATCCAACATTGTAAGCTATTAAAAGACTGAACCAACCACTAGAGGTCGCTGTTGTGTTACAAATGGAAATGGAAGACACAGCTAAAAGGATTTCAAAGCCCTCATTAAAAATGAAGGAGGAACTCCTAACAAAATTGAGTTATGTAATAATTTTTCCAGTTTGTGGGAAAAGACTGAACAATGTACGGATGCAGCACATGGATCAGGCTATAATGAAGATCAATTAAAGGCCATGTATACAAAATTGAATAAGACCTATGAAAGTTATAAGAGACTATCTGAAAAATATTCTTCTGTGTTATCAAGTCTCAACTCAGAGGAATTCATCCTAGAATTAAAGACCCACACTGCACTTAATGATGAAAGATATAGCAGATTTATGGCAGTCAAGTCAATGCTAGAGGACAAGATATCACAACAATATGAAACTGCATCCCGCCATTCTAACTTTTCAAGGCACTCCAAGGCTTCATCCCGTTCCTCGAAATCTATTGCTTAGTCCTCATTACTAAGGTCTTGCTCACATCACTCTTCGCTGAGTACCTCATTGGTGTTGGCACGTGCAAAAGCGGAAGCAGCGAAGATACAAGTTCACTGCATTAGAAAGGAGGCAGCCATTAAGGCACAAGTTGCAGAGACACAAGCCCAATCTCAAACTAATCAAGCAGATATACAGGCTCAGGCGCAAGCGACCAAAGCCAAGGCTGAAGCTGAGTTGGAGGGCCTTCAGAAGAAAAGGGAAGAAGCAGCAGCCATGGCTAAACTCAGAGTTCTTGAAGAAGCTGCTGAAGAAGAAGAAGCTTATCATCCTATGTCCAAGATATCTAATGACTCAGAAAGGCGTACCCTGCAATTCGTCCTAGACCAAAGCAAAGTCAATACATGTGCACCAGAAGATTTGGCCTCAGCACGCCAGCCTGCTGAACTCATGCGAGTTTAAAAAGAGGCAGCCGATAACTATACAGTTGACCCCAGTCCAGTGGACATTTCTCTTTCTTTTAAGCCTCTGGAACCTTATACAGTATTTCAGGCGCCAAGATTACCAGATGTGAAGCCTTCACTTACACTCAACCCAGCTGCCACTCCATTCCATCTTCCAACCCCCAAACATAGGGTTAGAGATGGCCCGAACTATTCGCCGGCAAACAGTTCCCCACGAACATAGCTTGTTCACGTTCGCCGCGGCAGGTGAACATATGCGATGTTCGGTCCGCCCCCTATACATCATCATTGAGCAAACTTTGACCCTGTACCTCACAGTCAGCAGACACATTCCAGCCAATCAGCAGCATACCCTCCCTCCCAGACCCTCCCATCTTCTGGACAGCATCCATTTTAGATTCATTCTGAAGCTGCAGTCTTAGTGAGAGGAGGGACAGTGTAGCTGCTGCTGATTTATTTGGGAAATCGATAGCTAGGCTAGTGTATTCAGTGTCCACTCCAGTCCTGAAAGACTCATCTGATCTCTGCTGTAAGGACAGCGTCCTGATAGCACCCCAAAAAGCCCTTTTTAGGGCTGCTACATTAGTATGCTTTTTTTTTTTTTTTCTCCATATATATATTGCAGTTGCCTGGCCTGCCCGTGTGTGAGAAGCTGCAGGCCCACAGACTGTAGTGTGCCCACTGCCAGTGCCCACCACTAATACCGGGTGGCACAGGACTTTGCATAAAAAAAGGCATTTGATTTTTACACTTTAATCTAATTTCAGTTGCCTGCCTGTTGCCAGTGTGTGTCAGGTCCACTTCCACTGACTGTAGTGTGCCCACTGCCAGTGCCCACCACTCATACCGGGTGGCACAGTAGCTTGCCGATAAATAAGGCATTTAATTTTTACACTTTAGTCTAATTTCAGTTGCTTGCCTGCTGCCAGTGTGAGTCAGGCCGACTTCTACAGACTGTAGTGTGCCCACTGCCAGTGCCCACCACTCATACAGGGTGGCACAGTAGCTTGCCGATAAATAAAGCATTTAATTTTTACACTTTAGTCTAATTTCAGTTGCTTGCCTGCTGCCAGTGTGTGTCAGGCCGACTTCTACAGACTGTAGTGTGCCCACTGCCAGTGCCCACCACTCATACCGGGTGGCACAGGACTTTGCCTTAAAATAAGGCACTTTATCTGTACACGTTAATCTAATTTCAGTTGCCTGCCTGCCAGTGTGTGTGTGTCAGGCCCACAGACTGTAGTGTGCCCTCTGCCAGTGCTGCCCATCAATCATACCGTGTGGCACAGGACGTTGCCTAAAATAAGGCACTTTATCTGTACACTTTAATCTAATTTCAGTTGCCTGCCGGCCAGTGTGTGTGTGTCAGGCCCACAGACTGTAGTTTGCCCTCTGCTAGTGCCCAACACTCATACCGGGTGGCACAGTACCTAGCACGCGTAGTACCACTTATCTAAAAAAAATGACAGGCAGAGGCAGGCCACCCCGCAGGGGCAGTCGTGGCCGTGGTGCTGTGATTTCCACTGGCCCTGGAATAATGCCCAGTGTTCAGAGGCCACATACCCTGAACCCGAAAAATTCTGAGGACATAGTTGACTGGCTTAGACAGGACACCCAATCTTCAACAGCTTCCGCTAAGAACCTTGACGTACCATCCTCCTCCAGCACAGCTTCGGTCACCTGCTCCCAAGTTACCACGCTCCCGCCTGCCGCCACCACCACCACTACCACCACAGCCACCACAGCCGCTTCACTTGATCCATCAGAGGAGTTATTTACACATCAGTTGGATGCAATTAGTGATGCGCAACCATTATTGCCAGATGATGTAGATTACAGGGATATGTCTCAGTCAGGCAGGATTACACACATGGACGTACAGTGTGATGATGATGATGTTGTACCCGCTGCTGCTTCCTTTGCTGAGGTGTCAGATACAAGTGAAGCGGTTGATGATGACGATGTGTCCACGGATGCCACGTGGGTGCCTGCTCGAAGAGAAGAAGAGGGGAAAAGTTCAGAAGGGGAGACAGAGAGAAGGAGGAGACGAGTTGGAAGCAGGGGGAGGTCGTTGCAAGGAGTTAGTGGCACAGTCAGACAGCATGTATCGGCACCCAGGGTCAGCCAGACAGCACGCCAGTCAACGCATGCTGTTGCCACCACCAGAATGCCGTCATTGCAAAGCTCAGCAGTGTGGCATTTTTTTTGTGTGTCTGCCTCTGATAACAGCAATGCCATTTGCAACCTGTGCCAAAAGAAACTGAGTCGTGGGAAGTCCAACACCCACCTCGGTACAACTACTTTGCAAAGGCACATGATCTCACATCACAAACGCCAATGGGATCAACACATGAGTACAAGCAGCACACAAACTCAAAGCCACCATCCTCCTCCTGGTCCAGCATCTTCAGCCACGTCAACCACTGCTGTCCTCCTTGCCCCCTCTCAACCACCCACCTCTCACCTTCAGCAGTTCCATCTCATCTGTCCACAGTCAGGTGTCTGTTAAGGAAATGTTTGAGCGTAAGAAGCCAATGTCACAGAGTCACCCCCTTGCCCGGCGACTGACAGCTGGCTTGACGGAACTCTTAGCCCGCCAGCTTTTACCATACCAGCTGGTGGAGTCTGAGGCCTTCAAAAAATTTGTCGCTATTGGGACACCACAGTGGAAGGTACCCGGACGAATTATTTTTTCAAAGAAAAGCAATCCCAAACCTCTACTATGTTATTGAAAAGGAAGTCATGGCATCTCTGGCATACAGTGTTGGGGCAAGGGTCCATCTGACCACTGATACCTGGTCTGCAAAGCACGGTCAGGGCAGGTACATCACGTACACTGCGCATTGGGTCAACCTGCTGACGAATTGAATGCGTGGCTCCGCAGCGGAGTTGGTGACACCGCCACGACTTGCAGGCAGGCCTACTGCCACCTACTCTACTCCTACTCCATCCTCTTCGATATCCTCCTTGGCTGAGTCCTCTTCTGCTGCGGCGTCTGGCTGCACATCCACTGAATCCCCCCAGCTCCCCAGGGGCTATTCCACATCCCGGATACGACAGTGACACGCTGTCTTGGGGTTGACTTGCCTGAAAGCAGAGAGCCACACAGGACCAGCACTCCTGTCCGCCCTTAACGCACAGGTGGATCAGTGGCTGACCCCGCACCAACTGGAGATTGGCAAAGTGGTGTGTGACAATGGAACAAATTTGTTGTCGGCATTGAATTTGGGCAAGTTGTCACATGTGCCGTGCATTGCACATGTGTTGAATCTCATCGTACAACGCTTTGTGTCTAAGTACCCAGGCTTACAGGACGTCCTCAAGCAGGCCAGGAAGGTGTGTGGCCATTTCAGGCGTTCCTACACGGCCATGGCGCACTTTTCCGAAATTCAGCGGCGAAACAACATGCCAGTGAGGCGCTTGATTTGCGACAGCCCGACACGTTTGAAATTCAACACTCCTAATGTTCGACCGCCTGCTCCAACAAGAAAAAGCCGTCAACGAGTATTTGTATGACCGGGGTGCTAGGACAGCCTCTGCGGAGCTGGGAATTTTTTTGCACCGTTACTGGACGCTCATGCGCAATGCCTGTAGGCTCATGCGTCCTTTTGAGGAGGTGACAAACCTAGTCAGTCGCACCGAAGGCACCATCAGCGACCTCATCCCATTTGTTTTCTTCCTGGAGCGTGCCCTGAGAAGAGTGCTGGATCAGGCTGTAGATGAGCGTGAAAAGGAAGAGTTGTGGTCACCATCACCACCAGAAACAGCCTTGTCATCATCGCTGGAAGAGGAGTATGAGGAAGAGGAGTCAGAGGAGGAATGTGGCTTTGAGGAGGAGGAAGACCAACCACAGCAGGCACTCCAGGGTGCTTGTTGTCACCTATCTGGAACCCATGGTGTTGTACATGGCTGGGGGGAAGAACAGACTGTCAATGACATCAATGAGGACGAGGAACGGGAAATGAGTAGCTCTGCATCCAACCTTGTGCAAATGGGGTCTTTCATGCTGTCATGTCTGTTGAGGGACCCTCGTATAAAAAGGATGAAGGAGAACGACCTGTACTGGGTGGCCACGCTACTAGACCCCCGGTATAAGCAGAAAGTGGCAGAAATGTTACCAAATTACCGAAAGTCGGAAAGGATGCAGGAGTTCAAAACCAAACAAAAAAATATGCTTTACACAGTTTATAAGGGGGATGTCACAGCACAATGGGAATCTAACAGGGGAAGAGGTGAGTGTAATCCTCCTCCTACCACGGCGGCAAGGACTGGACGATTTACAGATGTGTTGTTGATGGAGGACATGCGGAGCTTTTTCAGTCCTACACATCGCCATAGCCCTTCGGGATCCAGCCTTAGAGAACGACTTGACCGACAGGTAGCAGACTACCTCGCCTTAACAGCAGATATCGACACTCTGAGGAGCGATGAACCCCTTCACTACTGGGTGTGCAGGCTTGACCTGTGGCCTGAGCTATCCCAGTTTGCGATAGAACCTCTGGCCTGCCCTGCTTCAAGTGTCCTGTCAGAAAGGACCTTCAGTGCAGCAGGAGGCATTGTCACTGACAAGAAAAGTCGCCTCGGTCAAAAAAGTGTTGATTACCTCACCTTCATAAAGATGAATGAGGCATGGATCCCGAAGGGACTGACAGTGGGGGATACGTTTGACTAACAAAATGCCTGATAACATGCCTTGGCCTCAAAATGGTCCCCACGCTGCTGTATTTAATGTCTGCATACCGGATGACTTTCGTGAATTCTCCACCACCAACTAGGGTACAAGCCGCAATGTTTTAGTCATTTTTCTGCCTGGAAAACATCAATTTTTCCGGCTGCTGCTACAACAGAGGCTGCAACAATGCCATTATTTTTCAGGCATGTGTACATGCCTAATTTTTCTGTCCTATGGTGCAGCACTGTGGCTGCAAAAACAAAACAAACAAAAAAAGGCACATACAAGTGTCAATTCCCCTTCGTGATCGTTACCTTGTTGTGGTGAAGGGGCTTGCGTATCACAATTAAGCAATCATCACCTCTATGAGTGTGTTGGCAATGTTGCCACACCCCAGATGATAAGTGACCGTGGATTAAAACAAAGGGGAGGGAGCCAGCGTTTTTCTCCCCGTTCAAAAAATCAATTCAATAAATGGACCCCAGATTGGGGACGTAACAGGGATTAAACTGATGAGAATAGTACTACAGAAAATAACACTCATATCGGGTGTGAGAGTAAATTGCACGGCGCAGACGCAGTGACCGTGGAGTAAAACAAAGGGGAGGGAGACAGCGTTTTTTTAACCATCTCCCCGTTCGAAAAATCTATTCAATTCACCTTTCGGGGACCCTTGGTGTTGTACGTAGCTGGGTGGAGGAAGAAACCTTCAATGACATCACTGGGACATGGCTAGCTTGGTATCCAACCTTGTGCAAATGGGGAGTTTGCGGTTGTGCAAACAGACTGTTTGCGGTTGTTTGCGGTGCATTAAAAGGGGAGTTTGGTCTGTCAATGTCTGTGAAGCGGGCGTAACCCTTACACTACCTGATCGATACAACATCATACCTGATCATATACACACACTGGATGTTTTAAAGCATTTTATTCCAAACAATTTAGGAATGTTAGTTGATTTATGCCCTTTATGGATTAAAACCCAACTCTGCGTCCACTACGTAATTTTCCATAGGAGTTTTGACATGGATTCCTCTACAGCATGCCACAGTCCAGGTGTTAGTCCCCTTGAAACAACTTTTCCATCACTATTGTGGCCAGAAAGAGTCCCTGTGGTTTTTAAAATTCGCCTGCCTATTGAAGTCTACGGCGGTTCGCCCGTTCGCGAACATTTGCGGAAGTTCGCGTTCGCCGTTCGCGAACGGAAAATTTTATGTTCGCGACATCACTACATAGGGTATCAGATGGTGCCAACAGCACCGGAGAGGGAGAAGTTCCCATTGCCATGATGCAGGAAAGAAATGACGCATCAGAAATCGCTAAGTACCTCACTCTCAGGGATCTCATCAGTACTAGCCTTACGAACTTTGATGATCGCCCACAGAACTATAGAAGTTCAAACCCTTGGTGTACCGCCTATGCAAGAACATGATTCACTAATTAGATGGCTAGATCCATTGTCGTCAAACTGTGTTAAGAGACTCTAAACCGTTTGTATCTATGAACCAGTCAAAGGCCTTCGTCTCGCATGGGAAAGATTAGAGCAGACATACGGCGGCTCCGAAGTATTTGAACGTGCCTTATTTAAACGACTATACGACTTTCCTGGATTATCCAATACAGACCACCGAGGGTTCCAGGAATTAAGTGACCTTCTTCTTAAGTTTGAAATAGTCAAGGGAGACCCTCAGCTACCAGGTCTCAGCTTTCTTGATACCTCCCATGGTGTGGGCCTGATCATGGAAAAATTACCCCTCAATATTCAAGACCAATGGGCCACAACAGGTTCAAAATACAAGAAGCAACATCGTGTTCCTTTTTCACCATTTTCATTCTTCTGTAAGTTCATCAAGGACTTAGCTAGAGCTAAAAACGATCCAGGCTTCAACACCTTGGGGACCAACATCTTTGGCTTTTCTACAAAACAGAGAAACGAGACAGAGAAACCCTAAGGGTCTAATTTCCGTAAAAAAGACACTACTAACATAGCCGCTTCCAATGGAGATGAAAGCCTTAAGGAACCCGATCATCATTGCCCTATCCATGATAAACCACATCCTTTAAGGAAATGCTGTGTCTTCATAGCAAAGCCCTTTGACGAACGTAAGGTGTTCCTAAGGAGTCATAATATCTGCTTCAGATGCTGTGCATCCACTGAGCATTTTGCCAGAGACTGTGAGATTCCAGGAAGAAGAGCTAATGGTTTTACCTTGAAGCCCATTAAAGGAGATAAGAAATTCTCTCTTCCAACCCTTATTGAGTGTGACAAATTGCCGGACACAAGGGATGAGATTCCCACACCTGAAGCGGCACAGCATTACCCTCATCTTAGGAACATAGCCAGAGAAATTCCTCCCCTTAATAGCCATGCCGAAATCTTACTCTTACTAGGTAGAGACATTCTTGAGGCTCATAAGGTCCTTGAACTTCCCAATGGCCCTTTCAACGCTCCATATGCCCAGAAACTTACAGTGGGTTGGGTCATCATCATGGGGAATGTATGTCTCGACAGAGCCCGCAGACCCTGCCAAGTACACTCCTTCAAAACTGACTTCTTACTTTAGGCGGTGTCCTAACCACTACTATGTGCAAGAGGTTCCTTGCCCAAATATTCTAAAAACTTGTTCATCAGAAAGCAGCTAAACAAAACAGCCCTTGCCCTCCACTATGCAGCACAGGGCGAGGGAGAGAATTGGAGCATGACATTTTCTGATGCTCAACTTATATGGGCTGACTGAGTGAAGAAGGAGTTATTTCTGGGTTCATGAACTCTGCGTGCTTATTGGCGGGGGTGCCAGGAGTCGGACCCTCACAAAGCTGATATTGATGATGACCTATACTGAGGACAGGTCATCAATATAAGAAAGGATAGGTCATCTATATTGGAAACCAATATAGAAAAACAAGGCGACAAACTCCTACTAAAAAAGATTGCAACATTTATAGAACTTAAAACAACAGAGGGTGGGGCGCAAGTCTTTTTCAAATAGGCACCGGACGCTGAAAAATGCCTCATTTTAAAGGAGGTTCTTTCTGCCGTTGGATGATTCAGTCAATCCGCGAGACCTTCTCCTTCTTGGAACAGTCAGAACTGGATTAAACTGTTCGTGGCCACACAGCCAACCCATCTCTGACCTTCACTGACTGGTAAGTGTCAATGAAACAAAATAAAAAGAGGTGTGTGTGTGTGAGGGGGGGGGGGGGGAGACAAGACCTCCAAGGGGGAACTAACAATAAAAAGAAGGGGGGGCAACTAAAATATGGAGGACCTCTTTAATTAGAACCATTAACCCCCCCCCCAAAAAAAAATGCCTACAAGAGTGACTGTGACTAAGCCACCATAAGTCCCCCAAGAAATTGCAGATCATAGGCAGACCCGTTCATTCCAATGGGGAATTCCAAAAGATGCTGTCTACATCCATATGTCCATTCTGTGCCCTCGCAAAAACCATGTCCTATTCTTTTCCATTTTGCGGAATGCATTTTTGTACCCTAAATCAGTGGTGTCAGTGTGTTAGCAAAATAATGTCCTGCGGATTACATGTGGTCCAGGCATTTATCGGTGGCAGCGGAACATCAGGACAAGAGAGAGAGGGCTGTGGGGGAGGAGGAGAGCATACTAACCTAACCAATTCTTACTGTTCATGCGCCACCTTCACTGGCAGTAGATCTCCCCCAGTGTCTCAGTGGAGTTAGACTTTAATACTCTGGAGCTGTCGTAAAGCCAGAGACTTCCATTTTATAAATGGTTGATAAATAGATTGTAAATCTGATAATCTATTTCACTGGACATTGACCTACCTGGCTTTCTGTGTATGGAGAGAACGTTGCTAGGTACTTACCTTTCCCTCACATTTATGCTACAGTGAAATCATCGATATATGGTAATAAATGTGCCAGTGATGCAATTTAATAAAGATGCAAATAAATTCAAGACACAGGACGTCAAACGTGGAAGTAAATGGAAACAGTGCATCATTAAAGGTTACCTTGAAATTAATCTACACAATACTTGCAACCAAAGGCTCTGCTATCCCAACAAGTGATGAGCGGCAGGGAAAATATTCGAATTCGCAATATTTTGCGAATATTGGGTACAATATACGTCATATACTCGCTCATTCGAGAATATTTTCTTGATTGCGAAAAAACAGCAAAGTAATATTCGCGTAATGTGCGCAAGATAGATCATCATAATTAAGTCAGTGTGGGCCAACTCCCGGCATCTGCGCTAATTAGCTGTTTGGGGAAGCTGCGGAGCTCTGGTTAGTGCTGTGGCCCCTTTCTAGGCAGTGATGTCATATGCTCTCCCTGTGTGTCCATGCTCTCCCTATCCCAGCTCAAGAAGCAGTTGAAAGATGAAATTGAGCATGTGCGGCCATCTCAGTGAGCCTGAAAAAGAAGAAAAAAAAATAGCAGGCAGTGCTATACAGTGCCTTGAAAAAGTATTCATACCCCTTGAACGGTTCCACATTTTGTCATGTCACACCCACAAACTTAAATGTATTTTATTGGGATTTTATGTGATAGACCAACACAGTAGCAAGTATGTGTGAAGTGAAAATAAAATGATACATGGTTTTCACAATTTTTTATAAATAAAAATCTGAAATGTGTGGCATGCATTTGTTTTCAGCCCCCTGTACTCTGACACCCCTAAATAAAATCCAGTGTGACCAACTGCCTTCAGAAGTCACCAAATTAGTAAATAAGAGTCCACCTCTGTGTAATTTATTCTCAGTATAACTACAGCTGTTCTTTGAAGGCCTCAGAGTTTTGTTAGTGAACATTGGTGATAAACTGCAATGAGCCGGACCGCAGGGGCAACACATGAGTTACGGTGGGCCGATGGGGGTAGTAGTTCATTTACTCACGGTTAGCAGAGCCTCCCTGGGCCGGCAGTGCAGTGGAGGGGAAGACAGCACTAAATCCTCCTGGGCACTCTCTATTACAGGGAACACCAACCAGATGGAAGTTGAGGTGCCCTTGATGGTATAGGTGTTTAAGGTGTTTTGGTGGCTGGGCCCCTGTGTTTGTGACGCCAACACCGTAAGGTGCAAATGTTGAGAGTAGTAGAAAGGATGAGGAGTCAGTTGTAGTAGAAAACAGTTGAACATTTTCCGAATCAATCGTCTTAGGGCAGTTGTTACAGTTCATCAATACAGCAAAAGCAATAATCCAGATGTTGGTTTAACTGGAATTTCTTATAACAAGTCTGGCAATTGTCAGTTGAGGAGTTCTCCAAAGACTTTAGTTTTAACAGGCAGAATGACACTTCTTGCTTAAATATTTTTGTCCAATCTCTAGCACTCAGGTCCTGAATATAATGATTTCCTTACTTTATGTTGAGCAATCCAATAAGGACATTCTCCCTCGTGGCAGGCAAACTCTCTGCTACATTATTTGATGTAGGATGCTCTCCTGAAATGCTCAGGTTCACTATTTCCCAGAAGACATTTAGTGAGAAGGGATAATTCTGCGCACTAATCATCCAGTTGTGTCCAGGTACCTTTAAGTTCCTCCCTGTCACTGGTGCTTGTGAAGTCCCTTGGCTAGACTCAGCTCTAATCTTCACTAGACTTGCTTCATATTCAGACATAGACTTACTTGTCTGTGCTGGACTGCTGTAACTGCTTTGTCCTCTCTAGGCTTGATCAGGGCCCAGAGGAAAGAAAGGCAGCTACATCTTGGACTGAGCCTGCTTTGCTTCTCCATACAATTCCTTTTCCTTTTACACACTCTCTACTCTCTAAGGGTACTTTCACACTTGCAGCAGAGGATTCCGGCAGAAACGGATTTCTCTCTATTCAGAATGCATGGGGATGTGACTGAAGCGTTTTTTTCCTGCATAGAGCCCGACGACAGAACTCTACAACATTTTTTGTAAGACTACCCCTTTAAGTCAATGGGCTTGGGCTGCAATTGCAAGTACAGCTGCTATATAATGTATAGCTCTGTGCTTGGTATCCTGTGAGGAGGTCGCAACTCTCATCAGAGCACTATGGCCTTTTCAAACAGCTGATTGGTAGTGGTGCCAGGTGTTGGGCTCCCTCCATCAATCAGATATTGATGACCGGTCATCAATATTCTACTCCCAGAAAACTCTTTTACACCTTAATCTCAGAAAATATAAAACATATTAAAGTGCTTATAACTTACATCACTGATCTCCCACTGCTTATGTTCTGATGCCTCCCAGGTCCTTGAAGGTCTCTGCTTTCTGGTCACTCTGATCCCACAGTAAATTACTGCTAAGCCAATCACTGGTTGCAGTGCTGACCCACCACAGCTAGTGTGTTATTACTACATTTTCTGTGTTGAGAAGGAAGTGTCAGAATAGGAGCAGTGGGGGGATCGGTGAATTGAGTATTACTACTTTTATTGTTTTACAGCATTTTAAACTTGAGTAAAAAAATATCAGCCAGAAAAAAACTTGATGAGCATTGAATCTCTAATATACAAAATAAACTGTAATGAAAATATTATAATAAAATAATAGAGATATACGGCACAATATCCCTGTGGTTACTATATGTGTAAAGGAAGCCAGGCCTATCATATTCCTTTGTCAGGTCACTTTATTACAAGTAACTTTTTACTGCTAAGGATATATGTAACACATCATGACTTTAAACAGTCGCTGTAATTTCACACAACTTAATTTTCTTTTATAGAGAATGGTGTAAACAGAAATTTCTAAATCATTTAATTGAAAAAATCTGTCTGCATCCACCTAAAAAAAGTAGTAAATTCATGGCCACTAGTGGTTACACTGCGATCTAATTTGCAGTCCACTGCCTGTTGTCAGACAAGATCCGTCCCTAGTAACAGAGACACGGCAGAGAGGAAGTTGGGGAGTGTGAGTGCTACCTGAGATCTAATAAAAGAGCTGCTTCTACACAGCTTCTAAAGATTAAAAGAGCCTTCTGCCTTTCTGTAAGTGGGATCTCCCTCCCCTTATCTGTTCTGTGAGCTCCAGAGCTGAAAACAAACATAGTGGAAAGTAAGGCAAAGGATGTCACAGCAGTACAGTGCTGGCAGATTACACAGAAGGTAGATGCCCCTCGCTTCTAAGAGAAATTCATCTAGATGTGCTGTTCAATAGTGGAATAGTTAAGCCAAAAAAGACATTAGGGAAGCCCAAACAGAACATATTCCATTACAGTTATAATTTTGCAAAGAAGCACAGCCATCATGCAAACTTTTTTTTTAAAACTAAGGTACCCTTTCAAGGTGTCCACATGATACTAGGCTCAATATCTTAGGTACAACATTTTGGGCACACCACTCATTTGAGTTTGGCTGAAGCAGAATGAAAACTTTTACTTCCTGGTGTGTCTGTATTGGAGGGAAAGTTGCAAGTAACATCAGAAAGAAAGTTCACATCCTGTTACTGTCATCTCTGCCCTTGTACGGCCTCAGCTGACCCCAGCAGAACACAAGGAGTTTTTTCCATGTTATGACCCTCTTACGAATAATAATGTTACTGTCATCTTTCCTTATGTAACTAAGGAGGGTACTGGAGCTTGTCTTCATGTTATCACCCCTCTTAGCAATCAAAGTATTGCTGTCTGACCCCACACCAATCTGAGGGTAACCAATATGGCCTTCTTCCAGTATTCAACGGGCAGTACTGGAGCTTGTTTTCATGTTATCACCCCTCTTAGCAAGCAAGGTATTGCTGTCTGACCCCACACCGATCTGAGAGTAACCAATCTGGCTTCCTCCAGTAATCAAAGGTGGTAAGGAGCTTTTCTTCAAATCGTTACTGTCATTTCTCAGATGAGCAGATGCATATGTAATCACCCCCTGCACCTAATAAGACCATTTCTTGACTCTATGTTTACTGCCCTCTGGATCGCTAATGTTTTTGGTCTCTATACTTCTGGTGATTATGTAAAGATGTGTGCATTTAGGCAAAAGTGTCATGTATGACCTTGAGTTTATATAAGGTGTTGTTTGTCTTAACCACAAACTTAACTTGTTAAGCATTTTTAATTAAGTGCTGGCTGGCATTTTCACAATATATGGGTATGGGGGTAGTATAATGTGACATACTGTGTAAGGCCTCACTGACACACAGTATTCGGATCTGAGAGAAAGTATACATGATGGAAAGATTTGCATTAGGGATAAGCGAATTGATTCATCTCATTAGCAAAAGTTCTTCACCTGTGAGGTGCTATCCCCACAGGTATAGAAGTGCCCACCAGCCTGTTTCACAGGGCTGGACATCTAGCCTGACCCTCACAATATGGGCCCTGTGCCAGGTGGCGAAGCTCAAATTTGGCTTTGGGGGCCGCAGAACTGTTGTGGTGCAAGCGGTGTAGCTGCTTCCAAAGATGAATTTGAGCTTTGGCATCTGCATTGCTACACAGAGCAGCAGTGCAGGGACCAGACTGTCCAGCTGGGCTAAATGTCCAGACATGTCAATAAACAGGCAAGTGGGCACCTCTTCACCTGTGGGGGCAGCCCCTCAC